>JAQPPZ010000912.1:1481260-2962520 GCA_028583015.1 Wollemia nobilis
TCGGTTGGATCCATTAGGAGCCGAGGTGATCATGGGGGTGTGTTATATTCTCTACACTTAGGGGCTTGAGGGATCGAAGGGTTCACTAAGAATGGTTTAAGGACTCGCTCCAAGTCCAAGGATGGAATGTTTGATGTGTATATTAAGCAAGCACCTATGTTTGGCTTTTCTAAAATCTAAGCTATGGAAAATGAAAGAACAATGCAAGACAAACAATGATGCAAGAAAACAAAGACTAACCCTAGAATGATTCTTGATTTTCAATGATGACTAAACCCTAACTTGCAATAAAATAAATCCTTTTTCTTTTCAGCAAGGGTTTAAGAGAATGCACAAACAAAGTTAACCCTAGAATGCAAACTATATGCTTTTTCTCTTTTAAATGCCTAGAAATATAATCAAAATATTTTTCTTTTATTTATGATCTAGGTTTGGAATAGAAATGGATAAAAAGCAAACAACAAAAAACCTAAGAAATTTACTTAGGGCACTTATCTGATCCGATGGTTGACCCTAGCTTTTAACTTGCATCTAGATATATCCAACAACTTCACAACCTACAAAATAACTTCACAAAACCCTAGAAAATTTGATCAACATTTGGGGGCCTGCTTAGGCCATTATATGACTAAGCTTGGAGGTGCAACAGTCAAGCCCCCTTGGTCCTTTTAGCTGACCATTCAAAAATAAAAGTGATTGTTGACCTTTTTGGAAATGAACAAGACAAGATGCAATGAAATGAAACAATGCAAAAAATAGAATGCAAACAATAGTGTTATGACCTAAATGAAGCATGCAAACATAGATTGAGGGTTTGGGAGTGAAACTTTACCCCCAAACCTGATGAAACTAAAATCATGCCCCATAAGGGGTGACCACAAATTTAGATCTACCAAAATCATGCCTTGTATGGATGGGGCATGAATTTAAAGTAGAAGTGCAAAATCATCTAATTAATATGAAATGAGATACAAAAATGCACAATTAATGATCTAAGAATGATAAAATGCAAGAAGGAACCTGGTGGTAGTGAAAGAACAGAAAAAAGGATGAAGACCTCCACAAAATGGTAGACTCCTCCTCAAGGCTCCAACACTTATCCACCAAGAATAACAAATCAACAACAGAGTAGCAGAAGAACACCAAAAGACACTTGATCTTGATAACTTAGCACTTCTAAAATCACTTGGAACTTGGAAAGCTTCTAGCACTTAAAACTTCTCTTGAAAACCACTTAGGAGGAAAAAGAGGATCCAAACCCTCTATTTATAAGAGGTTTGGAGGGAAAAAGGGTGGGAAAATGAAAAGGTAAACCTAAGGGAGGGCCGACATCCTAGAGGTCGGCCCAAAAGTTGGGTTTTCTAAGAGAAAACCCTAACTTGCTGAAATCGTGCCCCGTAAGGGGCGACCACGATTTTGGAAAAACTAGGAAAAAAAGAGAAAGGAGGGGAAGAGAGGCCCAAACTTGTGCTTTGACAAGTTTGAGGGCCCTCTCAAGGGTTCTAGGAAAAATGACTCACTTGGGTGGGTCAATTTTCCATGTCTACAGAGCCATAAACAAGGAAGGAGGTAGTTTTACTACTCTAATAACTTTTTTCTAATCTAGGCCACTTTTTCAAAAATTGTAGCTAGTGTATGATGATTAACATTACAAACCATCAAAAATATATTATATTAAAAATCCTTGATGTAGTAAGGAAATTCTTGTTCTTCATTAGGCCTAGCTTTTTTTGGAATTAACTTTAAGGTTCTCAAGAATCTAATGTAAAAATCATGTGTGTTTTCTTTAGGATGCCTTTCTATTATGTTCAATTGGAACAAAATAGAGTAACCATTATACATACTATCAAATCTACACATGAATGGTTCTATTATTCATGTCCAAATTGTAAAATAATTATAGTAGAAAATGTACCATTATATGCTCCTCTTGGATGTAATGAACCAACCTCAATGTAGATAAATTACCAAGGTGATCTAATTCCATCTTATTATCACTTCCATAAAATTAGGTAAGGATTTTATAGCTATTTGGGAATAGGATAATAATCCACTAAGTTTAATAGTCATTGATAGGTCCTATTAGGAAGTTTATTTTTTGTCTTGGGAGGTGCCCCATGATTTTTTGTTAAGGAGGTTGACCATATCATCAATGTAAAGGTAGATAAAGATACATTGCATAACCATGAGGTGGATATGGAGGGTAATAAGGATATAACTATGAAGGATAATGAGGTGGAGGATTTTGATAACCCCAATGTTGATTAAGAGAAGGCTACATAAGTATATGTGGAGAAGGATATTGCAAGCATTGTTATAGTTTCTCTTAGTTTGGAGGAGGTGGGCCTCACAAATTCTACTATGATTGTCTAGGTAGAGGTGGTGTTTCCCTTAGATAACCACAACCCTATTTGTCTATTCAACACTTACGAATCTAGATCAAGACCTTGGTTTTGGTTTGGAAAGATTTATCTTCAATACCTTATGGTTGAAGCTTCAAATTAACTTGGTGGAAGGTTGAATTCATTTTACAAACTATATCTAGGTGGATTCTATGTTGAAAAATCACTTATAGGGGTCAATTTTTTGGCACTAGACATGGGAGGTGAATTAATTCTATGGACATAGTATTGTTTTTTAAAATTTTTATTATTAGTAAGGTTATTCACATCAATGAGTACACTATAAAGGGGCTTGTGTGTGTTAATATAAAATTGGTAATTGATTAAGTTTGGTTTGCTAAGATGAGTTAATAACTCATTTGTTGGTCTGAGAAACCAATATCTAGGGGCATAAGATTTTTACTGATGGGGTTATCCATGGGAATTTTTCATTTTAAGGAAATAGGATTAGACACTAGAATCTCTTGAATTTCATTGTATGGATGCATCAACTTGGTGATTTGTTGTTTTCTTTACCATTTAGTATTCCTTCGATGGCATGCAACTATCTTACTTGATTGATGTTATTTGTATAATTTTTATGCCTTCGAGCATGTATCTATAAGCCTTGCGTAGACAATGTTTTGGGGTAAAAATTTATAAACTTTGGGAAATTTTTCGATGAAACAATTTGTTTGTAAAGTGGTTTGTTTAGCTTACAAAATTAGGTAATTTACTTATATTTTGAGATGATTTGCTAGAATTTTTTAACTTTAAAATTTTTAAATTTGAAAGAGATTCAAGCAGATCACTTGAAGCGAATCACTTTTAAGTTAGAGCAATTTTCTCTCCCAAGGAGTTGGAAAAAACTTGTATTTTGTAGCAAATTATTTTTTTAATATTTTGAGTGAATTGCTTTTCAAATTTGACTTGGTGAGATATTATTATTTTTGGAGTAAATCACTTGCTAAATTAAGTGAATTGCTTATAGACTTGATCCTTGGAAAAATTGACTCAAAAACTTCCTTAAATATTTTTTGCCCATGGAAGATACAAATTTGAAGTCAAATTTGAGATGTGATGATGTCGATGTTTCTAAATTTACATTTTTTTAAATTCTAAAGTTCATATTAGAGTCACCATTTGTAAAGCACATACAAAAATCATGCACAAATAACAAAATTATGAATTTTTAAGGTCAATTTTAGACTAGGCTTGATAAATCAAGTACTTGGCCTCAACAAATTAATTTAGAATTTTTGGATGATTGGCTTAAAATGGAATGAATTGCTTCAAAATTGGATCAAATAACTTCCTTTAAATGGAATTGGAAAAATTCAATCAATATTGAGCTAATCCCTTCATCTAAGATGAATGCAAATTTGACATAAAAATCATAAAATTTCAGCCAAATTGGGAAAAGTTTGAGGAATTAAAAGGGTAAATTTCAATAGGCATGCTTGAACGTACGTTGAGTGGTGGACTCTAGGGGTCTCAATGAGTGTGTGGTGACTAATGGGGATTCATTTCATCAGGTGTGCTAGAAACCATGTCGAATAAAGGAATTGCCCTAACTTCTATTTTAATTATGTGCCATAATTCTAACTTCAACAATGTTGGAAGGGAGTGCCAATGGATCCTCCTAACCTCCAAATTGAAGTCATATCCCCACTATCCCCATGTAACACTCCTATTCTAAACTACACTAATTGCATTAAAAGCAAAGCATGAAAAAATAAACATGCATATAATATTAAGGATGTGAGAGATATAAATTAATATGTATTTAAACCATAGCAAGAAAAAGTGCATGATCAATAAATATATGAGAATCCAAATAACATAAATGTTCTCCCATTCATTAAGAATGGAATTTATAAGTAAAAGATAATATGGGCAAAAGGGCAATGCCTCAATCATCACACACTTAGCAAACCAAGAGAGTAGTTCCACTGATAGAACGACTAAGGACTTTCTATTTTATCATCAATCTCATGAAATTAAAGCACACTTCACCTCCTTTCAACATTAATTATTCATATATTTTATCAAGGTATAATTCAAATAAGGTAGAAGACAAAAAACAACCTGTTTAAACCTCTATCACTTCCAAAGCATGTTGAAAAACTTGCTTGTGTATTAATTTAGGCTTGGAATTTTTTGTAAAGTCTTAATACACTTATTTTATACATCTAATTCTTCTTTTCTACTTCATATTTACTTTTAGCCACTTTTTAAAAACCCTTTTCAAATCAACAAAATAATTATAAACACATTTTTCATACTTTTTATCAATGAGATACTTGAATGTGATGAAAATGATCTATTGTTAAATATTTTCATTGTTTTTTTTAACCTTTTATTTTATACTCAACCATGTTACAAAAATTAAATTGTAAACACTGGATTGAGCATGTAATGATTTGGAAATTTGAAGTATTGTTTATGTTACCACTTTTGGATAATAGAGCTAAACTTGTTTGTTATATCCTAAAGCTTTCTTTTATCTCTAAAAAAAGAAAAGAAAATCAGTTGCAAATAACAAAGTTTATACAAAAATCAGCTTGGAGGTCACAAGATTGTTTCCCAAAGGGAGGGATATGCAAAAAAGCAAAATAAAAAACTCCAAAAAGTGCATTGGAATACAAAGGGAACTGAAAACCCAAATATAAAAGTTGTAAAAAACCTAGAAATAAAAGGCATAGGAAATACAAAGAGTTCCATAATAATTGAGAAAAACTAAACCACCAAAATCTCCATAATCACCCAATGTTCCAAGGTTGTCTAGAGGTGCCAAAATCTCCAAGGGTGCTAGAATCTTCAAAGGCTCCAAAATCTCAAAAATCTATAAAAGGCTCCAGAAAATCCAAAGGCTCTGGAAACACCAAATTCTTTGGAATCACCATATGCTTCTTATCATCTATGCCACTCATGTTGTTTGTTTTCCTTTCTTATTATTACTATGATATGCAAATAGACTATGTTTATGGCCTCATTTGCAAGGCAATCCACCACCATGACATGCATGCTTCTAATGTGGAAGTATTGTATATATTCTATATTTTTTTCTAGTTCTCTTAGTCTTCTCAGATCTATTTGAAGTTGGACCTATGATAATTCCTTCCCCTTAGATAGGGTAGATATCACAAGTTAAAATTACTATACACATGGATTTGTTTAATACCTTATTCTTGAACCAATTTCTATAGCATTTCACAATGTATCAATTCTACAACATTAATGATTATTTTCCCCAAATTGATTTTGAATTGAAGCATTTCGTGGTGTGGTTCTACTAGTATTACTCCACCAACAACTGCATGGACTAGGTTTGATTTAGAGGCTCCATAAAAGAAAAGTGTAGGAAAATTTATCTCTAGAGGTTTGATTGTTCTAACCTATGGCCTAGAATTTAGGATATTATAGATTTTTATTTGTTATTATAATTGTATCTCCCTTTTTATTAATCTCCTAATATGTTATTGTTTATGATATAAATATTTTGTGTTCAAGACTATCTCCCTTAACACTTTGTTGGTTAACACTCAAAATTTGGTTCTTTTGTCATAAAATTTCTATTATTTCCTTCTAGATGTGCCAAATGATAAATATTGGTACTAAATACCAAAATTTCCTTCGAAGGTTTTTATCCTTCAGTCCTCATACATACATTTAGCCCTAATTTATTTGGTAATTTTCTAAGTTGAAGGTTCTTGGGATTGTTGATCCTAGCTACTAGGTAATTTCAATCGAGATTTTATCTACTTCTATACACTAAAAGAACAAAGGTAAAAAAAAATTATTTTTCTTAAGACACCTATGGAAAATATGAGATCCCTTGATATTACTATTAATGAGTTTGTCTCTAGTAAGTATCTTGTTTTGGAGCACTAGCTAGAGAAAGGGTTGAAGTTTGGGGAGAACCTTGTAATTCCATACCTTGGCTATGGTTGAGTTCTTCTAACCTTGTTGTTGTAATAACACCTATTGGATGACTATGTAAAAACCTCACCCATAAATACATCCCCATAGAATCTAGTTTAGAATTTGGGGAGAGAGTTTAATCCCTTTAGTTTGGATGTGCAATTGTCTCCATGAGCCTTGGTCAAGATGTGGTAGGGGACACTACACCAAAAAATGGATTTAACAGTGGCTAAAATAAGATGGTTTTTTACGATGGTAAAAAACTTCCCTAATAGATACTAAGAGGGTGGTTTAAAACCGCCCTCTTAGGGCCACCCTAAGAGGGTGGTTAAAAACCGTCCTCTTAGGGCTAAGAGGGTGGTTTTTAATCGCCCTCTTAGGGCTAAGAGGGTGGTTTTTAACCACCCTCATAGGGTTCATGCACTTTAAAAAAAATTAATGGGGTGGTTAAAAATTGCCCTCTTAGCCTTAAGAGGGCAATTTTTAACCACCCTCTTAGGGCTCACACAAAAAAAATTAAAGTACATACGAGATTTTTCCCGTGCGTATAGAAAGCTTTTGTAGCAAAATAATCAACACCATAACACACATAAAAATAAACACTTGTGATAAAAAGAATCCTTCTTTTGTATTAAAATATGGGAGCCTTAGTCTTCTGATTTACAATGCTTGATGCCCCAATGTTCGGGGATAGATATTACAATGCTTTTATTTTTATGAAATACAAATGCTCAAATGGTAATCTCTAGTTCTCCGATCAAGTCAACTAATGTCCTTTTTTCTTCATCTACCACTTCAAAGGTGAGTGGGATTTTAGTATCCAACAAGGGGACCACTCCAGCTTCAACAACTTTGTAAGAACTTGTCTCCTGCACACATGATGAAGCAAACAAGGGTCAGTAGCACCTATTGATCAAGATAGAAAATATCACTACAAAACCCTAGTTGTAGAAACATGAAATGTAATACAAAAAAAAAATAAAACCTGGAATGGCTTGTTGTAAAACCAAATTACCGATCCATGTTTGTCGTATTTTTTTGTATTCTGAGTAATCGTGGATGTGCGGTTGGGACTTGTCAACCATGGATGGAAATTTAGGAAACCATGGGAGGGTTATTGTGACTATGTAACCACAAACGAGTGGTTGAGAAATGGCAAAAAACTCCAAAAGAGTACTTCAGGGATTCGAATCTCTAGTTTCCTCAAGATGCATGAGAGATCTTGGTACGATTTCGATAGCTCGACGGTGTATATTCTTAGCCTCCTTTGGTTTATGGGGTAGGGTTGTTTTTGTAGGTAGCTTTGGGATTTTTGAGGGAAAGGGATATGGCAAGTCAGGATTACCAAGTGGTAATCTCAGGATGCCAAATAGAAGGGGCAGTTATATTGAGTCACCTAGGATGTCTCACTTAAATAGGGTGATGTGGCTAATGGATGAGTGCAAGTGAAGTGAGGTGTAAGGTATGTCCCATGTGAAGGAAAAAATGGGACATGAGTGTGGGAGATATGGCAAGGGATTTTGGTGAGGTGGCTAGGACACATGTCTAGTGATTAGACAAGGTATCCTAGGAAAAATTTCCAAATTTGTAAAATCTAGAAAATACTTTTATTGTGTAGGATTTATAAGCTTCAGTTTGGACTTAGGTATATATTTTATTATGTAGGTTTTTGATGTGGGATGCAAATGAGGTTTTGTGAATTCCTAGGGTTTGGTGTTTACATATGCCCTTTTTGTATCGTGTTGTGTAAAACACAATGCGATGTAAATACAAGAGACATATGTCTTTATTGGATGGATGGATGGACTCAAATCTTCTCGACACTCAAGAATGAATGATTTTTGAAAATTTTGATTTTGTTTGCTTACCCCCTCAATCGGTGAGTGGTTAAATAATGAAACCCATGAGCCAATTGACCAAATGTGGATGATGAAAGGGGTGGATGCAAATGTGTAAAATTGAAGATCAACTTGATGCCCCAAGCTTGGGATGTTTGTTGCAAATTTACCTTTGGTTTTGATGATGGACAAACTATCATGGTAAAATCACCAACCATATTGGGAGTATGGGTGCCCATGCAATTGTTAGAAATTTCTATTTTTAGGAACCAAACGCTTTGGGAATTCAAAACTCATAGTGATTTCGGTGATTGTTACCAGATTATGATTGATTGTTCTGCTTTTGTAACCCAACACAAAGGGCTTAAAATATTTTTTTTCAAATTAGCTTGAATAGATCCATACTCAAAGGTTGAAGGATCCGTATGATTTAATGGTTGATGTGATGATGTTGGATGATTTTGAATAAGTGTCCTTATGGTGAGCTACCCATCTAGCTAGATTGCATGGATTGCCACTCACTACAACCGCTAGGTGTGTAGGGTAAGTCACTAAATACAAGGCTCGCTTAATTATGATGATAATGATTATGTTTGTGGAAATTCATGTGTTGATGATGATGACAATGATTTTGGTTGTTTTTGAGAGGGTGATTATTGTTTTTTTTGTTAACCACGTGCATATGATTGGTTTTCTCTCAAAAAATGTGCATCCATGGTTGGCACCACCAAACACGTGTGTGCGATTATGTGCATTCACAAAATGTGGGTGCACGATTAGGCTCATAAAAAGTAGTTATACATATGCAAATGATATTTTTAGATTTTGATTTGTGCGGTTTAGTTTCTTTGAGCAATTGTGAAGTGAGAGTGAGCTATGGAGGTTGTTGGTGAAATGAGTAGAGAGGGTGTGGCTATGGAGGTTGGTGGCTCGATTGGAGCAGAATCCAAAGTCCGCTATGCTGAGGTAGATGGTCTAAACTCTTAGTTTAGTTTTTCTTATGTTTTGTTTTTCGTGTTTTTATTTTTATTTATTATTATTATTTTTTTGAATACACTAAGAGGGGGTGGTAATTTTTTTTTTTTTTTTTTTTATGATGATAAAGGGGGAGGAAAAAGTTTTTTTTTTTTTTGGTGAATGAGAATGTTTTTGTTGTTTTGTTTTTTGAAAATGAAAATGTTTTCTTATGTTTTTTGTTTTTGGAAAATGAAAATAATGCATGAAATGTTTTGTTTGTTTTTTTTTTTTGGAAAATGAAAAAATATATATATTTTTTAAAAATGAAAATAATGCATGAAATGTTTTTGTGTTTTTTGTTTTTTGGAAAATGAAAATAATGCATGAAATGTTTTTGTGTTTTCTATTTTTGGAAAATGAAAATAAAGCATGAAATGTTTTTGTGTTTTTTTGTTTTTGGAAAATGAAAATAAAGAATGAAATATTTTTGTGTTTTTGTTTTTGGAAAATGAAAATAAAGCATGAAATGTTTTTGTGTTTTCTATTTTTGGAAAATGAAAAAAAGCATGAAATATTTTTGTGTTTTCAGTTTTTTGGAAGATGAAAATAAAACATGAAATGTTTTTGGAGGATGAAAATAAAGCATGAAATATTTTTGTGTTTTCTATTTTTTTTAATGATGTTTGCACTGATATGGATTTTGTTTGTGCTTGCAGGTGAAATTCATTGAGGCTCGACATTGATGGCCTCACATTATATCTCGTGTACGGAAGTCCCTAACATATGATGACTGGAAATGGTTGGAGATCATGGGGTTGGTTGGGTGTGGGCAGATTAATACCATGTGGGTAGAAGAGGAGTTCCTATCAGCCCAAGTGGAGAGATGAGACCTTGATAGGGTTATTTTCAGCTTTCGACAAGGGTGCTAACTATCAAGGACTCACCAATATGGGTGGGCCATGAGAAAGAGGAGGCCCTAAGACCCATATATGGTGAGGATTGGGATATATACTATAGCAAGGGTAGGATTCCATGCATTTAGTTGTTCAAGGTAGGAGGCTAGGCGCTCTACAAAATTTTGTTATGTTGTTGCCTAATAGCATGGGATATCGATTCCCTTGGAACTAGGTGATGCTTGTCTTGCATCTGATTATTGAGCCTCAAGTTTATGCATGGGCTCCCACTCTACTATATCAGCTATATGTGGAGCTATATGAGGTGAAGAGGTGAGAGGGAAGGGACTTGAATGCAGTTTGTTGCTTTAGTTGTGGTTCTAGAAGCACATCAACACAACTCATCCAAAGGGTCTATTGTGTGATTGGGATCACTTATTACCTTGTGCTATTTATTGGTGTACCAATGAGGAGACTTCACCAAGTCACCTCGTCCATAGTGGATAGGAGTATCAAGACATGCTTGGTGCTCTTACTAGCAGTGATCTCTGTTGGTGGTCTTGGAAAGGTCTAGCTTGGGATAGTGATGCAACACAAATTCAGAGGGTTAGGTGAGGTAGGTGGATGGTTGGATGGCATGGGCAAGAGATGGAGTTAATCTATTTCTCACTAGTGATATGATATTTTGGGTTGGTGTAGGGAGTTCCTGATTCTCTAGTGGTATACCGACGCTAAGGTGATGAGTTGAGTCTCCCAGTCACTCTTGAATTTTAGATAGTGGATGATGTCATGGATGATGAGGTGATGGATGTACCAAATATAGAGGATGCTAGGATGATAGTTGACTATGACACAATTTGCCATGTAACATCCATGGGCACCTAGCCAAACTATGGTTGACACGATGAGCGATGATGAGGATGCTAGTAAGCATAATTCTTAGTGGTAGAAGCACCATCAGGGTAGTGGTAGTAGGGACTGAACTAGGGTGGAGGTATAGCCTACGGATATTAGTTCCAAGGCTAGAGGATATGGAGGTGAAGGTAGTAGTAGCAAAGGTGAAGGTGATGGAGGTGATGGAGGATAGGGTCTTCCTCCACACCACATTGAGGAAGAGTGGGGAGTTCTTTAGGCTAATAAGGATAGCTTGGGGTAGACCGTGGAGGCTCGTGATGTAGAGATCATGAGGTTACAAGGTGAGATTGCTCAATTGTAGAGTGATATGGATGGGCTACAGAGTGGACCTTATGGGTGTGGATATGATACTATGATTAGGGACCTTCACAGTAAGATAGCTCAATATGTGGCACACTATGCTGTGGATTTGGATACTACACAGAGGTAGGCTAATTACTTTGGTATGCTTGAGGATACTTTAGGTCAACATTATATTATGCTTCCTCTTCCTCCTATTTCATTAGTATTGGGCTCTAGCAAGCGAAGTGAGTCTAGGTCTAGCAATTCATGGTATCAAGTTCATGGATTCCATGCTCCATCTAGCTCATAGAGATCAAATCATGGTCATCATCGAAGTCATGGTGGCGCTAGCTAGTGGCACTTTATTATCTCTTTTTGTATTTTTTATTTTTTCTTATGAGCCTTAGTGCTCTGATGTATACAAGCCTTCAGGTATTTTTGTACTATGCAATTTATATATATATACATAGCTTTTATTATGATCATTTGTGTTGCAATTTTTATTTATTGTATGTATGGATGCATATGATATGTCATAATGGTTGATGGAATGAATGATGAATGTTATGCTCTAATGATCATTTGGTATGCTATAGACTTTTGCTTGATCAATTTTAGTATCGTTGTTTAATCAAGGGCACTAACATTTGGTATTTATAGATGGTATGGATAATGAGATGATATGGCATGGGTTGACAAATTATTTAAGGTTGCTTTGCAAAGACTCAAACATCCTAGTGATATCAAAAAATATAGCTTATGTTTCTCTCAAATATCCATGATGAAAAAGTTGTTCTAGTGGTTTCAAATTTCTCAAGGACCAACTGTGTGTGCAATGATTGTTCATTTCTCATTATGATTCAGGTTAGAATGATCAATTGTAACTTATGCCAATAAGCTAGCTAATCTAAGAGCGTCCATAGGTAAAAGGAGGCCACTATTTGATGAGGCCACGAATTGCCTCATCCATGAACACTCTTTGAAACATTTTAACTATTTGACTTATCCTTTTTACTATGATTTTATGTTAATTATGGGAAAAATGCATTATATAATGATGTTTGCAAATTCTAAAATGACAAAGTGCATATACTCTGTTTTAATGTTTTTACTATAATTTCACCTATTTTTCAGTTAATTAATCAGTAGTATTATAGCAATTCAGACCTTGTTGAATATCTGATGCTTAGTAATATTGTGTTCCTTTGTTTAAACTAATTCAAATGGAAAAAGGCACCAAGAATTTGTCCACTATAGTCGATCATGCAGGAAAACAGTCGTAATCGTGACCAGTTCCAGCCAGCTGTACATATACAGCAGGGCTTGGAATTAGTCACTTCAGCACATGCCACCAATGCAGAAGGGTGTGCAAGAGAAAGGAAAAGTCAACATGTTACTCCCTACCCGTTTGGAGCATAGATCAGCAACGAATGGTCACCTGCCTATTATTTCAGAGCAGTGCAGGAATAAGCAGCGCAGGAATAGAGAATAGCGCAAGAACAACCGAAAGTGGTCAAAAAGCAACAAATCAGTGGAGTAAATTATTGGAAATTGACCAAGAGGTTGTCCCAACTCATCTTAATGTGATTTACTCAACAAATACAACCCAACAATTATGAATGGATAAATTTTTGACAAAGAAAATTCTTGCATTCTATGAAACAATTATGCAATTAGTTGTAAATCCCTACAAAGCAATAACCAAGCATATCAGTATTATATTATAAATAATAAAGCTCCTAGATGGTTGAGCATATAGATAGATAGGCAATAGAAGACCGAAATTAGTATAGAGTGAAGTTTCTTTGTAGTAGAACAATAATTTGCAGGTTTTTCCTGCATTATTGTAATGCAGTTTTAGATTGAATAAAAAGGTGCAATCTTCAGATATCAATTGGCATTTTGAGGTTGATGATTAGCATCTAGATTTTCTTAGCATAACTTCTCACCTTCTTCTGGTTCTAGAATCAAGGGCCACTTGCAGGTCCATAGGAAGGCAATTTTTGATAGAATGTCTTGCTAACTTCTTGCTGCAGCAGGTTAGCAGAATTCTGCTAGTTTTTCATTTCTTTAGTAGTTTTCAACACAATTTTCAGCCTTTGACAACATTTTCTGCATTTCACAACAATTTCCAGATATTTTGTCATTTTGTAGTTTTGCAGTAATTGTTGATTTAGTTTTGCAGTAGTTAAAATTCTATTTTTAAATTCTCTAGTTGATTTACTTTCATGCAAGAGTGTGTGTGTTTTCAATTTTGCAATTTACTTTTTTGTCACTCTCAATTTAGCAACATTTCATTTTCTGTCATTTTCAAATTCTGCAATTTCATTTCCTGCAATTTTATTTCTACAAAGGTAAATAGGAGTTAATTTCAATTCTTAAGAGTTAGAGGTCACAACAAAACCCCCCAAATGCTAACTGATCCATCAATAAAAAACTTGTTCTTGGATAAACTGAACCTGCAACTGTGACACTTCCTATCGTATATAGCCTCTGGACACCACCCTGGACTGACATATAATTACTAAATGATGAATGATAAACGACCCTCATCACTATATGTGATAGACATGGCGCCATGCGTAAGGATACCCAATTTCCAAGCAGGTTTCATTCAACCCATTGTTGTAATGAGGATCAACCAACAATTTTTATGATACTAAGATTTTCAGGGATTCAAGATCCTTTCCCTTCTTTATTGCATTGGATTTTGGGAAATTTAATTTTGATTTTTCTCATTTTTGTGTTGGAGCAAATTGGATTTTTATTGTTTTTTGTATACTTGCTCATTTTGAGGAGCAAGAGAATTTTATTACTTTGGAACGCTTTTGGGATACTTGCTCATTTTGAGAGAGAGCAAGGGAATTTTTATTTTGTTTGGAATGCTTTTGGGATACTTGCTCGCTTTGAGTAAGAGAGGGATTTTTTTATTGTTTTTTTTTAAGGATGAAGGGGTAGCTTGTCCTTTTGTCAACTCTTAGGTTTCTAGACCATGCACATAATTGGATGAGTAGGAAAAAAAATTCACTTTATAGGAATAGCAACTCATGACTTCATCAATCCTAAGCTTCACGATGTTTTTATGTATTTTTATGTGCATGGTCCAAGAGGAAACTTGATTGATCAGGAACAAATTATTGCTTCTAAATATTGTTTGATTTTTAATTAAGGTTGCTCAAAACACTAGGAGTGGCCGAGTGATTGAAAACATTTGGATTTGGGTTATGGACTAATGTGTTATATGAGATTCTGCGATACCTTCGCTACAATATTTTAAAAATCAAACAGTTTACACAAAATAGTTAGTGGCTGCATAATCATTATTGCCAATGATTATACAATATCTATCATAGTTTGTGTGAACCTGTTAACCATGAAAATATCATAAAGAAAACTATAAATTATTGTAATTGATTGAGCGATGCGAAATGTTTGATGTAAGGTGCCCTTGATTAAGGCAACAAGACACAATATACTAGTGATCATCAAAATTAACCAAATGATCCCTAACGATGAATGGTACAAGGAATGGTATGAACAAATGTCTAAAATGCATCTATGAAATTTAAGTGGAAATGCATGGATGGATGTATGAAATGCTATGAATGTGTTTTGTTTATTTTTAGCCATGTATATGTACATATGTATAACCTGCACTATGCATAAAATACCTTTAGGTGTATAATATTTAATGGCTCAGGTT
This sequence comes from Wollemia nobilis, assembly GCA_028583015.1. Classification (NCBI taxonomy): domain Eukaryota; kingdom Viridiplantae; phylum Streptophyta; class Pinopsida; order Araucariales; family Araucariaceae; genus Wollemia; species Wollemia nobilis. The sequence continues at coordinate 1,496,154 of JAQPPZ010000912.1, forward strand.
TCAATGTTCCCTCTAAGTTTACAAGTCGATATGTTCTTGGACCCAAATTTTGTTTAACATATATGGACCTAACCAATTAGCCATGAATTTATCTCTCAAGTGAGACAATGCATTGGTTTTTTGTTGATTCTATTTAAGAACAAGATCTTCTACTTTTAATTCATGAGGATAGACTTTTGTATTATAGGCACGCTTGATGCGATCTTGATATACTCGTAGATGTTCTAAGGTATTGATTCATCTTTCATCAAGGAGTGTAATTTGGTCAAGACGTTTTTGTCTAGTTGTGTCGTCATCCATCAATTCTTGTAATGAAACTCGTAAAGAAGGGATATCGAGCTCAAGAGGTATGATTGCTTTGGCTCCATAGATCAATGAAATTGGAGTTTCCCTAGTTGGCATTCAGATGCTTATTCGATAATCCCATAATGCCAAGGGGATTTGAGTATACCAATATCTATGGTTTTCTTTGACAAGTTTCTTGAGAATGGCTATCAAGGTCATATTGGTTGCCTCGGCTTATCAATTTTCTTGTGGGTAATAAGGAGTCAAGAAATTGTGTTGAATATTGTACTTGTTGCATAATGATCAAACATCCTTGTTTTTGAAAGACTTACCATTATCCAAAATGATCTTTGAGGGAATCCCAAAATGACAAATAATGTGCTAGAGTATAAACTCCGTAATTAGAGGTCCAATCATGGTGATCTTAGGGATTGCTTCGACCCATTTAGTGAAGTATTTTGTGGAAGTTATGATGAACTTATGTTGTCCCGAAGAGGCAAGTGAAAATTTTCCAATCAAATCTAGGCCCAATTATGAAAAGTTCTAGAGGATTTGAATGGGTTGTAATGCTTGTGATGGTACATGAGTCAAATTGGCATGATGTTGATATTTTTGACATTTCTTCACATACTAAAAACAATCATTTTCCATGGTGGGAAAATAATAACCCATGTGCAAAATATGCTTTGCAATGGCCATTCCACTAAAATGGCCACCATAAGTACCATCATGGGCTTCAATTATGGATATTTGTGCCTCTATAGGATCTAGGCATCAAAGTAAGATTCCATCATAGCCACACCTATACAAGTAACCCAAAAGAGTGTAATGAGTTGCTTTTTGTTTAAACATTCTATTTTTAGTTTGCATAAAATCTGATGGGAGGGTTCCAAACTTGAGAAATTCTATTTTTTGATCAAGGCAAGATTCATGTGGTTCCACGTGGATTAAACAAACACCCTTCTCACCTTCAGATTTTGCTCATGTAATTGTAGATTTGGATATGGTTGTGAAAATAAGGTGTTGGACTTCTCCATTTTTGTTCTTAGGAATAAATGATCCTAAAGAAGCCATTGCATCTACAAACCTATTGGTTGAATGAGGCAAGTTGTCAATCTTGTACTAGTCAAACTTTACTAGAAATTTCATTGCTACTTCATGTTATTGTTTCAAGATTGGTTCTTTACATTGGTAAGTTCCTTTGACTTGGCAAACGACAAGCTAGGAATCACCAAAAATTCTTATATACTTAATGCCCACAACTAATATTGATTTAAGCCCCAATATTAAGGCTTCGTACTCTATGTTGTTATTTGTGCATGGAAAGTCAAGTTTGAATGATAAAGGAATTGGTATTCCTTCGCGTGTATAAAATATGACTCCAACACCTTGTATTTTTTTGCATTTTGACTTGCCAAAGAAGAGAGTGATGTCAACATCATCCTCAGGAGTGACTAATTCTTCTTGGTCAGTGACAGAAAAGACTGAATCATCTGGAAGCTCTATGAGAAGAGGTTGACCATTTAGAAGTAGATATTCTGTGAGTTGATAGACTATCACTTAACCTTTGATGGAATTTTTACTAATGAATTCAAGATTGAATTCCATTAATAGCATTATCCATTTTGTGGTTTGGGTATTGTTGTATGTGCGAGTCATCATGTATCGTAGAGTATTTTCTCTAGCTATGACATAGGTAGTGTTACTTAGCATATAATATCTGAGTTTCATAGTGGTAAAAATCACTGCTAAACACAACTTCTCAACGTAAGCATATCTCATTTTATAACTCATCAAAGTTTGACTAATGTAATACATTGCTTGCTCTTTATGATTTTCATTATTTTGCGCAAGCATTGTCGCTAATGCAAAATCTATTGTAGAAATGTAAATATGAAAAGGAACTCCTGGATGAGGTTGTGTTAGTACTGGTGGTGAAGCCATATATTTATTGATATCATCAAAAGCCTCTTGGCATTTTGTTGTCTAGGAAAAGGTCACCCCCTTCTTTAGCAAGCGATTGAATGGTCTACATTTGTATGAGACTTATGCAATGAATCATCGAATGGATTGAATATTTCCTTGCAAATTGTATAACTCTTTAAGATTTTTTGGAGGTGGAATTTAGATAATAGCTTTGACCTTGTTAGGGTCCACTTAAATGCATCACTTGGAGATAATAAATCCTATAAGTTTACCTGATGTAACTCCGAATATGCAATTCTTAGGACTTAACCTCACCTTGTGTTAAAGCAATCAATCAAATACTTTTTCTAGTACTCAATGTGCTCAAGATATGTTTTGGATTTTTTGATAAGATCATCCACATAGTCTTCAATGATTTTGCGCATATAATCATAAAATATATAAGTCATGGCACATTGATAAGTAGCTCCTACATTTTTAAGTCCAAATGACATCACCTTGTAATAAAAAGTGCCCCAAGGTGTAGTGAATGTTGTTTTGTGTTGGTCTTCAAGATTAATTCGAAACTAGTTGTATCCTAAAAAATCATCCATTAAAGAACACATTTCATGGCCTGCATAGGAGTATACAAGTTGATTGATGTTTGGTAATGGAAAATCATCCTTGGGGTATGCTTTTTTTAAATATTTAAATCTATGCATACGTGTACCTACCCATTTGGCTTACGAACAGGTACCATGTTTGAGAGCCACTCAAGATAATCAATGGGAACTATGAAACCAACATCTAATAATTTTTGTAGCTCTTATTTGATAATTAGTGTGATGGGAGGATGACGTTTATTTAGTTTCTACTTGAATCACTTAGATTCAAGAGCTAAGGTGAGGTTGTGGACCACCAAGTTGGGGTCAATTCCAGGCATGTCCTTGTATGACCATGCAAAAATATCTTTCTTCCTTGTTAAAATGTCAATCATATGCTCTTTCTCTTCTATGGATAAATATTTTGCTATTTTAAATATTTGAGGATTATCTACATCTTGAATCAGGTTCACATCGATGGATTCCTTAATAAGCATATGAGAACCTTCTTCCAACTGATGTGGAGTAGGGATGAGGTGAATATCATCCTCCACATGCTCAAAGAACTCAGGTAATACTTCTTCTACTTCACTTTGAAAAATAGAAGCAGTCAAAGGTGAATATTATTGAGGTATGTAAGCATTTGAGGCTCATAGAAATTATTCGAATAGGATGAATTTAGCTATGGATGGCGGGGATGAAATTCTATCCATGGCGATAAGGCTAGCATCGATTGGAATTAGCTTCGCCAAATCATACAGATTGCAGAGTGGGGTGAACAAGTCAATAAAAATCATGTTAACTTGGTAAAAATGAAGTGGTTACGATTTGAGGAGTGAACTATCTCACTCACTCTCTCTAAGGAGAAACTAACGTATGATGGGTGTATAATGATTTTACGAATGCAACCAAGGTGGTGGTGGTAGATCTAGTTCAGGTCACTCGTGCTCTTTATTTTAAGCAAAATATGGTGTGATCTATGGGAAACATTGTAGTGTAGCACTCATATCTCTTGATGGGCTCTATAGGGGTCACATCTTCTTGAGAACCATAAAAAATGACATTGATCATATCTAGTTTTGGTCCCATTTCTTATAATTCCTCAAAATCCTCATTAGATATGTAATCGTGAAAAATATAATCGATCATAGTTGTATGCAATATCATATTTGGAAATACCTCATGTAAATAAGGTGGAAAGTCAGGGTCTAGATATTCGTTATCACTATCATCACTGGCTTCACTCTTCTCATTCTCTTATTCGAACTCTAAGGTGAGTCGTTGAAATGTTTACTCAAAAGAGGATTTTGAGGTTGATGGCATATATCCTAAGCTAGAGCGATCATGCACTTCTTTATATTGGGGCTCAATGATGTGATGTGGAACTTGTTCATGTTGTCCAAGACAAAATCCCTACCAGTTAACCCTATAAAAATATCATAAGGGAAAATCTAGGTTGGATAGATATTATAGGCTTGCACAAAATGCTTGTATGGGTTCCTCATTAGGAGGAGGTGGATTGGACGAAGAATCCACTCCCTCATATACAAATTTGATCCTATTTGGCTCAAATTTCATTTTTCACACTACACCTATAGCTAAAGGTGGGTCACACGGGTGACCATAATCTCTGATAGACTAGATGGGTGGTGTTATTGTGACACTCTCAACTATGTACTCACTAATACCTAGATTGGAAATATTGATTGCAACTTGAGCTAGATGGGATGTAGATGATTCAGGTGATAAGGTGGATGCACAAATGGTAGTTTATGGATTGAATGGAGGTAATTATTCATTTAACAATGGTTCTTATTAGATAGGTGACCCTATCTATGATACAATGGATAACAAGGTTTGAGGTGGACTTGATTTGATGGAATTGTTAGTGGTTGGTGGAGTTGGTTGGATTGAAAAGGTGAAGGATGTTTACAAAGTGGGAGGTGTGGCTAATGAAGAGATGGTTGGTTAGCGGGATGATGATGCAGGAGCATCTGGGGACGATAGGGCAATCTTGCATCTTCAAATTGTTTCAGTTTCTTTTCTAAGTTCTTTACTCTTTGACCTCTTATTTCTCAGTATTGGGGAAGGTTTGTAGAGCAAGTTTGGTTTGGAAAGTTTTGTAAGGCAAAGGAGGGAGGGGTCGCGAAATCGTGACATGTCGCGATTTCGTGACATGTCACGAAATCGTGACCCCAAACGTGGCAACGCAACTTTGGTAAGTTTCGTCGCAATATCACGACGTCGCGATATCGCGACAATAACATGAGGCAGAGAAGGGACTCTTCAAACGTCACGATATCGCGACGTCGCGATATCGCGACGGTTTTAAGACGCAGAGGAGAGGGTCTTCAAACGTTGCGATATCGCGACGTCGTGATATCACGACGGTAATACAAAGAAGGGGAGGAGGAGCTCTAGACGTCGCGATATCACGACATCGCGATATCATGACGTCGCATTATCACGATGGTCTATCAAATGAAGCAGTGAAGTTGGAGTTCGGTCGCGATATCACGATAGGTCACCACGTCGCGATATCGCGACATCGCGATATCGCGACGTCGCGTTATCACGACGGTGTATCAAATGAAGCAGTGAAGTTGGAGTTTGGTCACGATATCATGATAGGTCACGATTTCGTGACCTGTTGCGATATCGCGGCCAGTAAAGGGGCGACACGTGGCTGAGGGACCACAAGACTTAAGGAAAATAGAAGGCAAACAAGACCAAGGGTAAATGATGAACGATCGGGCAAAGCCAAGCTGGACACGTGGCGGTCGTGAAGGGCATGTGGATCAAATTTGTGGCAACAGGGGGAGAAGCTTGGATGGATGAACACGCAGCTGGCCACGTGTGTACAAGCTAATTTATGGGTCACTTTAACTGTTAAGGGAGGAGTCGACCGCGCTTTTCTTCTTGAAATTTCTGGCTTTGTAACATTTTACAGTTGGTAGTTTAATGGAGGAGCCGACAGTGCAAGGACGGTCAGAACGACACGGCCAGTGCAGGAAGACCATTAATGCCGGTACCTTGGTAGATCGGGCAGATGGCCGTTTAAGACTGAAATTTCAAAAATCCAGGAAGAGGGAATTTTGAATTTGAAATTATATTTGGTGGAGGCATTGATTGCCTGGAGGATCGAGGCCTCGTTAAAAACAAAGAAAATTTCTTGTAAAGAGATGGTGAAGTCGGGATTGGGGAAGAGAGACTGTGAGCTTGGAAATTATTGTATGGCTATATTAAGAAAGTTAATGAAAATTACTGTGATTCTACTGTGAATTTGTGGTGTGAATCCCGGCTTGCCATCAAGTGGTATCAGAGTGGGAGCTCCTGAGAGTGTAACAGATCACCGGAGAAGGAGGCAGTTACACCAGGATCTGTGGAAATATTTTCAAAAAAAAAAAAGAGAAATAGAATGCCTCCATGAAGGAACCGAGGTAGAGGAGGAGATGTGGTGCCGGCCGAAGACTTTCGAGCCTTGCAAAGGCAGGTTCAAGCCCTACAAGCAGAGTTACACAGAAGGCGCGAACCCAGAGGGGATGAAGAAAGTGAAGACGAAGTTGAAGAGGAAGAACAGTCTGAGGAAGAAGAAGAAGATGTGGATCCAGCTCAAGCCCGGTTGTATAAGGCCATCTCTCAGATTGGAAAGCAGCCTAAAATGGAGGTTTCTACATACTCGAGAAACCTAAATCTAGAAGAAGTGATTGACTGGATAAATGATTTAGAGGAATATTTCGAGTATGAGGAAGTTGAAGACCCTAACTGGGTCAGATTTGCTAAGACTAAGTTGAAGGGTCATGCCAGCATTTGGTGGAGAGGAATACAGTTGGAGAGGAACAGAAAAGGGAAGGAGAGAATAACGATATGGGATAGAATGGTGGAGAAGCTGAAAAGATAGTTCATCCCGACAGATTACGAGTTAGATCTGCTAAGAAAAATGCAGAGCTTGAGACAGACAAACAAAACTGTCCAAGAGTACACTGAAGAGTTTTACAAAATTTCTATTAGAACAGGGCATTTAGAGGCAAACAAAGAGAAGGTAGCCCGTTACATTAATGGGTTGAGGCTTGGTATCCAAGAAAAACTGAGCCTGGTTCGAGTAAACACCATTGAGGATGCTTACCAATTTGCCTTGAAGGTAGAATAAAAGCTAAACATGCGGTTTGAAGGCAAGCAAAGAGGAAGAGGCCAAGGTGGAAGGACTGGTGGGAGGACCAGTGGAGAAAGGTACAAATATCCGAAGAAGACTGGTGAATCCAATAGTAACCAGGAACAAAGAGAAGAAGATGTTTATCAGCCCCGAGATCAGAACAGCTACCCAAGAGGACGGGGTGGATCTGGACGAGGATTTGGAAGAGGAGTATTTCGTGGAACATGTTTCCACTGTGGTGAAGGACACCGGGCATTTGAATGTCCACAACACCGAGAAAGAACAAACAAGAGGCCTGAGGGCCTAGCCAGAGCTGCTATGGCAGAGGAGGATGCTGAATCTGAGCATTCCGAAGAAGCGGAGAGAGGAGAAACAATGATTGTAAGAAGAGTCCTGTTGAATGAGGAGAAGGACACGGACCAGAGGAAAATCTTATTCTACACTAGATGTAAATGTGCGGGCAAGGTTTGCAATATCATTATTGATAATGGTAGCACAGATAACTTGGTTTCTGAGGAAATGGTTACAAAGTTACAGTTAGAAAGGAAGAAGCACCCACACCCATACCAAAGTTGCATGGTTACAAAAGGACCACAGAGCTTTGGTCAACGAGCAGTGTTCTGTTAAATTTGACATTGGAAATTATTGTGATGAGGTCCTGTGTGACATCTTGCCCATGGATGCTTGCCACATGTTGCTGGGGAGACCCTGGCAGTTTGACCGTAGTGCGGTACATGATGGCCGTGCCAACACCTACTCATTGACAAAGAATGGTGTACGCCATAAACTAAAGCCCTTGAAGGATGCAGATGAAAAGGTATGTAATATTTCCAGAGTCTGTTTAGTTGAGGGAAGAGAGTTTATGAACGGGTTAAAGCATGAACATTTATGTTATGCAATAATCCCTAGACTTAGGGGGAAGGAATGCCGGGATACCCCAGCGAAGTTCTAAATATCTTGGAGGAATTTCCGGACATTGTGTCGGACAATGTACCCGAGGGCTTACCCCCTGTGAGAAAAATTAGCCATCATATAGATTTAATACCAGGATCAAGCCAGCCAAATAAAGCTGCACACAAGATGACACCAGTAGAGACTGAGGAATTAAATAGACAGGTCCAAGAATTATTAGAAAAGGGATTGATTCGGGAAATTTTGAGTCCATGCGCAGTACCTGCAGTGCTGGCGCCAAAGAAGGATGGGGAATGGAGGATGTGTATAGATTCACGGGCCATCAACAAAATTACTATTAAGTATAGATTCTCGTTACCAAGAATGGATGATATCATGGACTGTTTAAGTGGAGCTGAGTACTTCACAAAGATTGACCTGAAAAGTGGCTATCATCAGATCCGTATCCAAGAGGGAGATGAATGGAAGACAGCCTTCAAGACAAGAGAAGGCCTGTTTGAGTGGTTGGTCATGCCCTTTGGATTGTCCAATGCACCAAGTACCTTCATGCGGCTGATGAATGAAGTACTGAAAGAATTTCTGGGAAAGTTTGTTATTTTTTATTTAGATGATATATTGATATTCAGCAGGACCCTGGAGGAACACCTGATGCATATCAGGAGGGTCTTTGAAAAGCTACGAGAAGAACAATTATTAATAAATTTGAAAAGTGTAATTTTGTCAAGAAGGAATTGGTATACTTGGAGTTTGTAATCTCAGCAGAAGGTCTGAAGATGGACCCCGAAAAGGTGAGAGCCATCATTGAATGGCCTACTCCAAAGAGCACAACAGAAGTGCGGTCATTCCATGGTCTGGCCGATTTTATAGGAAGTTCATAAAGAACTTCAGCAGTATTTGTGCACCTCTCACAGAGACAATGAGGGGAGATAAAAAGGAGTTCAAATGGACATCAGGGGCTGAAAGGAGCTTTGATACATTAAAGAGAAAAGTTACAGAGCAGCCTGTTTTGGCACTTCCAGACTTCAACAAGGTATTTCAGGTGGACTGTCATGCCAGTGGCAGTGCAATAGGGGCTGTACTGAGTCAAGGAGGCAAGCCAATTGCTTATTTTAGTGAGAAGTTAAATGATGCCCGGAGAAAGTATTCAGTCTATGATCAAGAATTTTATGCTATAGTTCAGGCCCTGAAGAAGTGGAGACATTATTTATTACCAAAGGATTTTGTACTGTTTACTGACCATTAGGCTTTGCAATACATTAACAGTTTGACAAAACTGAACCAAAGGCACATGAAATGGGTGGAGTTCCTCCAAAGTTATACCTTTGTGCTGAAACATAGAAGTGGGAAGTCAAACAGAGTTGCAGATGCCTTAAGTAGAAGGCAAACTCTGTTGACTAGATTGACAATAGAAGTAGTGGGATTTGAAGAATCGAAGGGTGCATGCACCGTAGATCCAGATTTTGCAGAAGCCTGGAAGGCTTGCTTGATACCTATTACTATGGATAGAACAAAATGGTTGGATTTCTTAATCCAATACGGAATTCTGTTCAAGGGTAGTAAGTTGTGCATTCCTAGAAGTTCCATGCGGGATAATTTAATCAAAGAAAAGCACAGCGGAGGATTGGCTTGGCACTTTGGTCGGGATAAGACCATTGCCTTGGTTGAGGACAATTACTACTGGCCACAACTTCAGAAAGATGTGCGAAAGTTTGTGCAAGGTTGCAGAATATGCCAGATGGCAAAGGGTGTAAAACAAAATACAGGGTTGTACCAGCCATTACTTGTGTCTGAGAGACCATGGGAGGACATAAGCATGGATTTTATCCTTGGATTTCTGAGAACACAGAGGGAAAATGACTCAGTATTTGTGGTGGTTGATCGGTTCTCCAAAATGGCACATTTCATTCCTTGCCAAAAGACAAGTGATGCGATTCACATTGTCGGGTTGTTCTTCAAGGAAGTGGTACGACTTCACGGTCTACCAAGAAGTATAGTTTCAGATAGAGATACCAAGTTTGTTGGGTATTTTTGGAGGACTCTGTGGAAGAAATTGAAGACAGACCTAAAATTCAGTTCAGAATACCATCCACAGACAGATGGGCAAACGAAGGTGGTCAATAGAAGCCTGGGCAATTTACTGAGATGCTTGATAGTGGATCAACCCAAGGGATGGGATTTGGTCTTACCATAGGTAGAGTTTGCATATAACAGTTCAGTTAATAAAAGTACAAATAAATCTCCGTTCCAGATAGTATATGGAAACAGCTCGAGGAATGTGTTCGAACTAAGAACGTTGGACAAAAGAGAAAAGTGTAGTGCCGAGGCAGAAGAATTTGCAGAACATATGAAAAGTCTGCATGAGGAAATAAGAAGACAAATTACAAAAATGAACAGTCAATATAAGACAAGGGCAGACCAGAAGCGGCGGTTCAAGGAGTTCAAGGTTGGAGATGAGGTTATGGTGCATCTCAGGAAGGAGATATTTCCTGCCAAGACTTATAATAAATTGAAAATGAAAAGGTTTGGACCATGCATAATATTGGGAAAGCGGGAGTCAGGAAATGCGTATGAAGTGGAATTGCCAAGTTGGCTTGATATTTCACCAATTTTTAATATCTCAGATTTAGTGGAATATCATGAGGGAGAAGGTATAGAAATGCGAAGTCCAGAACCATGGCAACTTCCAGCATCTACTTCAAGCACAGATGATGCCGAGGAAGTATTAGATAACCGTGAAGGAAGGAGCACCAAAAACAGACAGTATACTGAGTATTTAATCAAATGGAAGGGCAGGCCTGTTGAAGATGCAACTTGGTTGTCGAAGACGGAGGTTGATCGCTTGGGTCCTCCCCCAACAAAATAGAAGTGAGGATCACTTCTAATTTACCCAGTGTACCCGATGCGGGAGCATCCGGGGACGATGAGGGCAATCTTGCATCTTCAAATTGTTTCAGTTTCTTTTCTAAGTTCTTTACTCTTTGACCTCTTATTTCTCAGTATTGGGGAAGGTTTGTAGAGCAAGTTTGGTTTGGAAAGTTTTGTAAGGCAAAGGAGGGAGGGGTCGCGAAATCGTGACATGTCGCGATTTCACGACATGTCGCGAAATCGCGACCCCAAACGTGGCAACGCAACTTTGGTAAGTTTCGTTGCGATTCGCGATATCGCGACGTCGCGATATCGTGACAATAACATGAGGCAGAGAAGGGACTCTTCAAACATCGTGATATCGCGACGTCGCGATATCATGACGGTTTTAAGACGCAGAGGAGAGGGTCTTCAAACGTCGCGATATCGCGACGTCGCGATATCGCGACGTCGCTATATCACGACGGTAATACAAAGAAGGGGAGGAGGAGCTCTAGACGTCGCGATATCGCGACGTCGCGTTATCGCGAAGGTCTATCAAATGAAGCAGTGAAGTTGGAGTTTGGTTGCGATATCACTATAGGTCATGATTTCGTGACCTGTCGCGATATTGCGGCCAGTAAAGGGGCGACACGTGGCTGAGGGACCGCAAGACTTAAGGAAAATAGAAGGCAAAAAAGACCAAGGGTAAATGATGAACGACCGGGCAAAGCCAAGCTGGACACGTGGTGGTCGTGAAGGGCACGTGGATCAAATTTGTGGCAACAGGGGGAGAAGCTTGGATGGATGAACACGCAGCCGACCACGTGTGTACAAGCTAATTTATGGGTCACTTTAACTGTTAAGGGAGGAGTCGACCGCGCTTTTCTTCTCGACATTTCTAGATTTGTAACATTTTACAGTTGGTAGTTTAATGGAGGAGCCGACAGTGCAAGGACGGTCAGAACGACGCGGCCAGTGCAGGAAGACCATTAATGCCGATACCTTGGTAGATCGGGCAGATGTCCGTTTAAGACTGAAATTTCAAAAATCCAGGAAGAGGGAATTTTGAATTTGAAATTATATGTGGTGGAGGCATTGATTTCCTGGAGGATCGAGGCCTCGTTAAAAACTCGGAAAATTTCTTGTAAAGAGATGGTGAAGTTGGGATTGGGGAAGAGAGACTGTGAGCCTGGAAAATTATTGTATGACTGTATTAAGAAAGTTAATGAAAATTACTGTGATTCTACTATGAATTTGTGGTGTGAATCTCGGCTTGCCATCAGATGATCAAGTGTGATGGAAAAATTGTTGAGCAAGGTGCAGTAAAAGTATTGTCATTGTTGTCAACACAGACATAAATTGATGCAGTTGAAGCAATGGACAAGAATTCAAAAGTCAGTCAGATCAAGTACAGTGAATTTTTAGGAAAACAGAAGTGACCCAGATTCAAAAATTTATAGAAAAAGACAAGTAAGAAAACTGTCGCGATATCGCGACATGTTTTCTATCACGATTTCACGACAAAAAGGAGGAGAGAGAAAGCACAGCCGAAAATGTCACGATTTCACGACAAAAAGGAGGAGAGAGAAAGCACAGTCGAAAATGTCATGATTTTGCGACAAAAAGGAGGAGAGAGAAAAGCACAGCCGAAAATGTCACGATTTCACGACAAAAGGAGGAGAGAAAGCACAGCCAAAAATGTCATGATTTCACAACAAAAAGGAAGAGAGAGAAAGCGTAGCCAAAAATGTCATGATTTCATGACAAAAAGGAGAGAAAGTGCAGCCGAAAATGTCCCGATTTCACGACAAAAATGAGGAGAGAGAAGGCACAGCCAAAAATGTCACGATTTCATGACATATCGGAGGAGAGAGAAAAAGATGGAGAAACTGTCACGATTTCGCGACATGTTTCGGGTAAAGGCGCAGGCAATGAAAAGTGTCACGATTTCGCGACAGGATCGGAGTGGAAGCAACAAGGCAAAAAAGTGTAGCGATTTCGCTACATGTCGGAGTTTCGCTGGCAGAAGCAAAGAAAAAGCGCTAAGTCAAGAAGGTGTAGCGATTTCGCTACAAGTCAAAATGCAAGGCAACAAAGGTGTAGCAATTTTGCTACAAGTCAAAATGCAAGGCAACAAAGGTGTAGCGATTTTGCTACAAGTCAAAATGCAAGGCAACAAAGGTGTAGCGATTTCGCTACAAGTCAAAATGCAAGGCAACAAAGGTGTAGCGATTTCGCTACAAGTCAAAATGCAAGGCAACAAAGTTGTAGCGATTTCGCTGCATGTAGGATTTTTGGAGGCCGAAGGAAAGAGAAAGTTCTAAGGGAAAAAGTTGTAGCGATTTCGCTACATGTCTTGATTTTGCTAGTGCATGAAGCGAGAAATGTACGGATGCGAAAGATGTAATTTCGTGACATGTTGCATTTTCGCGGGTGAATAGCAAAGAATAGTGCTAAGGCAGAAAAGCGTCGCAATTTCATGACATGTTTCGATTTCACTGAGGCTTGCGGAGAAAAGTGTACGGCAGTAAAAAGGATTGCAATTTTGCGACATATTCTGATTTCACTGAGGCTTGCGGAGAAAAGTGTACGGTAGATTTTGCTCCTTCCAGTAGATGCTGGTAAAGTGTTTGTAAAATTGGTATTTTTCAAATACTGGATTTGGATTGGAGTCCAAGCAGTCATTTTTGAGGAGTAGCCAAATTGGTGAACCTCGGTATATTGTGTGTTATGGTGTGCTCTCTTGTTCAATTTGCTTTTCTGGTTTTCAAGTTCTCTTTGCTTCAATTTTAAATGCTATAGATTTGAATATTAATAGCTACACTGATTCACCCCCCCCTCTTAGTGTCATTGTGTGAATATCAATTGGTATCAGAGCCAGGTTTCTTGAACATGCTTAATCAGCTAAGGTGATCTTGGAAGAAACACAATGGCAGGCGATGAAGGATTCTCATCCAACAAAGCTCCCTTGTTCGATGGAACTAATTACACTTTCTAGAAACTTAGGATGCAGACATATCTGAGTGCATTGGGATACGATATTTGGGATTTTGTAGATTGTGGATACACAACACCCACTACTCCTCCAACAGATACTGCTGAGAAGAAAAAAATTGAGAACAACTCCAAAGCAAAGAATGCCATAATGTGTGGGCTTGTAGAAAGTGAACTGATAAGAGTCATGAGCTATAAATCATCAAAAGACATGTGGGATAAACTAAAGAGCATCCATGAAGGAGACAACAAGATCAAGGAAGCCAAGCTGCAAACTCATCGAGCACAGTTCGAAGCACTACAAATGAATGAAGATGAGAACATAGAGGCTTATATGCTGAGAGTCAATGGAATCATTAATGTAATCAGAGGACTCGGTGAAGAAATTGATGATGCAGTTGTGAAAAAGGTTCTCAAAACACTTCACAAAAGATTTAACTCCAAATTTTTTGCAATAGAAGAGGCGAAAGATCTAAACAATTTCAGCATGGATGAGATGCATGGTTCCCTAATTGCATATGAAATGAGAATAGGACAAACTAAGTCTATAGATAGAGAAGTTGCTTTTAAAGCACACAAGAATATAAAAGCTAAACATGAATCTGAGGATGAAGAGACACTGGATGAAACATAAGCTAATTTTGTTCGAAAACTCACAAAGGGAAAAGGAAAATATAGAGAAAATCTACCTTTTAAGTGCTTCAATTGTGGAGGAGTCGGTCATTTTGCAGCCAAATGTCCAATGCATGAGAAAACCAAAAATGGTGAAGGGTCACACCAAGAAAAAGGTGACTGGAAGAAGAAACAAAATTTTAGAAAGAACAACTTCAAGAAGAAAAGCTTCATATCCAAGAATGTCAGCACTTCTGAAGAAAGCTCAGGTGAGGATTTTGAAGAAGAAACAGGTGAAGCTCTGTTCATGGCACTTGAAGAAGAAAGAACAGAGGAAAATCAGGAAGGTGATGAAAACTTTAAGGATGAGGCTGAAGTGTATCTGGAAGGAGAATTGGTTGCTGCACTTGAAGAGTTGAGTGCAGAAAGGAAAAAGAATAAAAAAATTTCAAAGAAACTAGAGGATGCCACTGACATAATAAACAATCTAAAAATACAGATAGAGGAATTCAAGAAAATGTCTGAAGTTCTTGATGAACAATTAACTATAAAGACAGTTTTCAGCAACAAGGACACCTCAGCAGAATGGTGTTGTAGAAAGGAAGAACATGACAGTGCAGGAAATGGCACGGACAATGCTGGTTAAGAACAAAATAGCTAACAGATTTTGGAAAGAGGCAGTCCATACTACAGTTTACATTCAAAACAGGTGCATGCTAAGACCACATGAAAGAAAAAACATCGTATGAGCTGTGGTTTGGTAGAAAGGCAATTGCAAGATATTTCAAAGTATTTGGCAGCAAGTGCTACATCAAACGGACTGAAGATAATCTCGATAAATTTGAAGATAGAGCTAATGAAGGTATTTTTCTTGGTTACTCAACAAAAAGCAAAGCCTACACATGTTACAACAAGAGGCTAAATAAAATTGTTGAGAGTCTTGATGTTAAAGTTGATGAAGGTAGAGAGCAAGAAATTTCTTATCAAGAAAAATACCCTATTTATGAAGAAGTCATTGAAGGAGATGATGAAAAGGAAATAGAAGAGAATCAAAAAATTGATCCAGATGTTTTAAAAACTGACTCAGAGGAAGAAGAAAACAAAAAATTTAAAATAGGTAGCTGGCAGAAAAATCATCCCAGTGAATAGATTATTGGGGACCCCACTGATGGTATTCAAACAAGAAGAGCGATAGTGCGGAACTATTCTCTGTTATCTAGCATTGAACCTAAAAATGTTGCCGAAGCAAGCACAGATGAAAGTTGGATGAAGGCAATTAATGAAGAACTAGATCAGATTGAGAAAAACAAAACCTGGGAATTAGTACCTCGGCCAACAAATAAAAACATAATTGGCACTAAATGGATTTTTTGAAATAAATTAAATGAAGATGGACAAGTTGTCAAAAATAAGGCAATATTGGTCTGTAAAGGCTATGCTCAGGTTGAAGGCATTGATTTTGAGGAAACCTTTGCACCGGTAGCCAGACTAGAGGCAATCAGAATGTTTCTGGCTTTAGCAGTCCATAAAAACTTCAAAGTATATCAAATGGATGTAAAATCAGCATTTTTGAATGGAAAACTGGAAGAAGAGGTTTACATTGAACAGCCAGATGGCTTCCAACTTGGTGACAATCTAGATTTTGTTTGCAGGTTAAAGAAAGCATTATATGGTTTGAAACAAGCACCCAGAGCATGGTATGCAAGGCTGGATAACTATCTAATTAAACAAGGGTTCAAGAAAGGTTTGGTGGACAACAATTTATATGTCAAAACAGAGAAGGGCCATCTTATTGTTCTTGTTGTTTATGTAGATGATATAATATTTGGCAACAGCATGGATGAATATTGCAAAGACATATCAACTAAAATAAAGAAAGAATTTGAGATGTCTATGATTGGTGAACTTTCGTATTTCCTAGGACTGCAGGTCAATCAAAATGAAAAGGGCATTTTTATTTCTCAAGTTAAATATGTAAAAGAAATGCTGAAAAAGTTCACAATGGAAGATAGTAAACCTGTTAGCACTCCCATGACAACAGGCTGCAAGTTGAGCAAGGATGATAAATCTCTAGATGTAGATCAAACAATGTATAGGTCTATGATTGGAAGCCTGCTATATTTAATAGCCACTAGACCAGATATATTACAAGCAGTATGCATGGTTGCAAGATTTCAGGCTAGTCCCAAAGAAACTCATGTGACAGCTATAAAGAGGATCTTCAGGTACCTCAAGGGTACTATGGATTATGGGTTGTGGTACCCAAAAGGTAAAGACTTCACTTTGATTGCATATTCTGATGCAGATTGGGTAGGATGTATTGATGACAAAAAGAGTACCGATGGAGGAGCATTTTATCTTGGAGACAGGCTGATAGCATGGCACAACAAGAAACAAGAATCAGTCTCTCTATCCACAGCAGAGGCAGAATACATTGCAACAACAACATGCTATACACAGATATTATGGATGAGACAAACGTTGAAAGATCTTGGTATTCACTTCAAAGAGCCAATATCAATAAAATGTGATAACACTAGTGCTATCAACATATCCAAGAATCTGGTTATGCATTCTAGAACCAAACATATTGTGATCTGGTATCATTTCTTGAAGGATAAAGTTGCTGAAGGAGAGGTCAAATTGGACTTTGTTCCAACTACAGAGTAGGTAGCTGATATATTCACAAAACCATTGCCCAAGGAAGTTTTTGAGTACCTTCGAAATAAGTTGGGAGTGGTCACAATTCCCAAGAACTGACTATCATTTGGGATCACATTCTCAGGGGGTGCATTTATGCCTATACTTATAGTTTTGCTTATATTTATGATTTTTGCTAACTATAACAACATTTGTCTAAGAGTGGTGTGCATAGACTCAGGGGGAGTCTGCAACAACCCTTTGGTATTATTGTCAAAGGGGGAGAAGAATTATAGGAGAGTGCATAAGTGTTGCCAACAATTCCAAAGGGGGAGATTGTTGAGCAAGGTGCATCAAAAGTATTGTCATTGTTGTCAACACAGACAGAAATTGATGCAGTTGAAGCAATGGACAAGAATTCAGAAGTTAGTCAGATCAAGTACAGTGAATTTCCAGGAAAACAGAAGTGACCCAGATTCAAAAATTTGCAGAAAAAGACAAGTAAGAAAAGTGTCGTGATATCGCGACATGTTTTCTATTGTGATTTCACGACAAAAATGAGGAGAGAGAAAGCACAACCGAAAATGTCACGATTTCACGACAAAAAGGAGGAGAGAGAAAGCACAGCCAAAAATGTCACGATTTCACAACAAAAAGGAGAGAGAAAGCACAGCCGAAAATGTCACGATTTCATGACAAAAATGAGGAGAGAGAAAGCGCAGCCAAAAATGTCACGATTTCGCGACAAAAAGGAGGAGAGAGAAAGCACAGCCGAAAATGTCATGATTTCATGACAAAAAGGAGGAGAGAGAAAGCGCAGCCGAAAATGTCACGATTTCACGACAAAAAGGAGGAGAGAGAAAGCGCAGCCGAAAATGTCACAATTTCACGACAAAAAGGAGGAGAGAGAAGGCATAGCCAGAAATGTCATGATTTCGTGACATATCGGAGGAGAGAGAAAAAGCTGGAGAAACTGTCACGATTTCGCGACATGTTTTGGGTAAAGGCGCAGGCAATGAAAAGTGTCACGATTTCGCAACAGGATCGGAGTGGAAGCAACAAGGCGAAAAAGTGTAGCGATTTCGCTACATGTCGGAGTTTCGCTGGCAGAAGCAAAGAAAAAGCGCTAAGTCAAGAAGGTGTAGCGATTTCGCTACAAGTCAAAATGCAAGGCAACAAAGGTGTAGCGATTTCGCTACAAGTCAAAATGCAAGGCAACAAAGGTGTAGCGATTTCGCTACAAGTCAAAATGCAAGGCAACAAAGGTGTAGCAATTTCGCTACAAGTCAAAATGCAAGGCAACAAAGGTGTAGCGATTTTGCTACAAGTCAAAATGCAAGGCAACAAAGGTGTAGCGATTTTGCTACAAGTCAAAATGCAAGGCAACAAAGCTATAGCGATTTCGCTACAATTCAAAATGCAAGGCAACAAAGCTGTAGCAATTTTGCTACAAGTCAAAATGCAAGGCAACAAAGCTGTAGCAATTTCGCTACAAGTCAAAATGCAAGGCAACAAAGCTGTAGCGATTTCACTACAAGTCAAAATGCAAGGCAACAAAGCTGTAGCGATTTTGCTGCATGTAGGATTTTCGGAGGCCGAAGGAAAGAGAAAGTTCTAAGGGAAAAAGTTGTAGCGATTTCGCTACATGTCTTGATTTTGCTAGTGCATGAAGCGAGAAATGTACGGATGCAAAAGATGTCATGATTTCGCGACATGTTGCATTTTCACGGGCGAATAGCAAAGAACAACGCTAAGGCAGAAAAGTGTCGTGATTTCGTGACATGTTTTGATTTTGTTGAGGCTTGCGGAGAAAAGTGTACGGTAGCAAAAAGGGTCGCGATTTCGCGACATGTTCCGATTTTGCTGAGGCTTGCGGAGAAAAGTGTACGACAACAAAAAGTGTCACGATTTCACGACATGTTTCGATTTCACTGAGGCTTGCAGAGAAAAGTGTATGGCAGCAAAAAGTGTCACGATTTCGTGATGTGTTCCATTTTCATAGGTGCAAGTGAAGGAGAGTGCAGGAAAGCGAAAAGTGTCACGATTTTGCGACATGTCCCATTTTCGTGGGCAAGAGGTAGAAAAGAGCGAGAGGCTGCGAATGTGTCACGATTTCGTGACATGTTCTGTTTTCGCGGGTGCATGCCAAGATAAGGTCGAGGAGGCAAAAAATGTCGTGATATCACGACAGGTCAGGTTTTCACAGTCAACAGTCCAAAAAACGTCAAATGGGCAGAAATGTCGCGATTTCGCGATAGGTAACAGTTTGGCGGGTAAAAGCCGAAGGAGCATGCACAGTGACAGGTGTCAAAAAAGCATAAAGGAAAATCATGCAGCCAGTTACGTAAGAATTAACTAGAGTCAGATCTGCAGTTACACAGTGACAGGTGTTGGAAATGCATTGGAATAGCTGTATATGCATGATTTGAAAAGCATTCGAACAACCGCATATGGAGAATTGAAAATGTATTCGAATAGCCGTATTTACAGAATTCGAACAGTCGAATATGTAGGATCGTAAAAGCATTCGAAGCAGAATTTGAACAGCCACATATGGAGGATCAAAAATGCATTCGAACAGCCGTATATGCAGGATCGTAAAAGCATTCGAACAGCCGTATTTGCAGGATTCGAACAACCGCTTATGGAGAAGAGAAAAGAATTCGAACAACCGCTTATGGAGAAGAGAAAAGAATTCGAACAACCGCTTATGGAGAAGAGAAAATAATTCAAACAGTTAGAGTATGTCATTCGACTGCATGCAGGATTAGAAAAGTGATAGAAGACGAGGAGTCTCGATGAGGAAAAGGGGTTATAAAAGGATAGTCGTGCAAAGAATTATGTTGTCATTGTTAGAGTGAAATTATAGGAAAAAGAGGGTTAGAAGAGGGCCAAGAGAGAAATAAGCAGAGCCGTGAGTGTGTGCAGAGTGTGTTTAATTGCAGACCAGTCAGGGTTGTGTAAACAGTGAAGACATTTTTATGTCATTTTAAATTGCTCAGAATTGCAGTCCAAGTTGGTGCTTGGTACTAGGGGTTGGTGCTCCTATCTCTTGCAGTAAAAAATTAAGGGGTTGATGCTCCTTCCAGTAGATGCTGGTAAAGTGTTTGTAAAATTGGTATTTTGCAAAGACTGGATTTGGATTGGAGTCCAAGCAGTCATTTTTGAGGAGTAGCCAAATTGGTGAACCTCGGTATATTGTGTGTTGTGGTGTGCTCTCTTGTTCAATTTGCTTTTCTGGTTTTCAAGTTCTCTTTGCTTCAATTTTAAATGCTATAGATTTGAATATTAATAGCTACACTGATTCACCCCCCCCTCTCAGTGTCATTGTGTGAATATCAAAAATGATATGAAGTGGATGAGGATTGAATTTTGTTGATAGCTTGATATGCAAAGGCTTGATCAACTATTGGTAAATCCTCTAGGATGGGTGCTTTGGATGAGGTGTTTTTAGTTGGGGTAGTTCAAACAATGAGGGATTGAATGGAAATATGGGTGGATGGAAGCAATGGCTCATATGGATTGGATATCAATTTGTAGTACTTGAATGGATCGATGTCAACTTGAATGCAATGGACTTTTCCTCGTGCACATATTTCAGACATTGGTGTAATGTTGAGGGAACACACTTCATTTCCTAATCTAGGGACATTCAAGAAGTATGTTATATTGCATGGACCCTTACAAGATATGGAAGACTACATAAATGGTATTCACCCCCACTATTATAGGTAAAACAACATTTCCCACAGTGGAACACAAAGCATCATTGAAGGCACATAGGGTGAAGGTGGATGTGGTGATATGAGATAACGACAGGTTGAGGTGTTGGATGGCTAGGGTTGTAATAAGATTGATGTAGAAACTAATATCAATGAGCACTTTCTTAAATGGTTTTTGATCAATATGATCTACAATATGCAACGAAGGATCAGGTAAATCCTATGATATACTCTTTTTCTCAAAGTCATAGAACGTTATTGAGGGTTCCATGAAATTTTGAACACTCCCCATAAAAGTTTTGAAGGCATTAGGATCTTCTATTTGTAGTTTGATGGATTTTAAGATTTCTATCAATGCCTCATGATGTGTAGGAGATTGTTGTATGAGTTCATATATTGACAAGTTGGATGACATCATTCTTAGGCTCTCAACCAACTTCTCAAGGTGATGATTGGTTGAGATGGATGATTTAAAATATGAATGGGTGGAGGTGGAATGGTTGGACCTAGTTGTATGGGCACACTAGGTTGTGCTACAGGAGCTAGGACTGCTTGGGTTGTCTCATTTGCTTGTGTGAAATTCATTTTTCTTTGCCCTCTGGTGACTATACTAATATCCCCACAAAAACTTGGTATAGTTGCGACACATGATTACCTTGATTAGGGGGAGCTATAGAAGTTGATGCTCCCATTGCTTGTTGATTTCCTCATGATGAGGTAATGGTGTTTGATAGATTATAAGGTTTTTATTTGGTTGGGCTAAGGGGTTATTAATATTGATATTTCTCTTTTCAAGTAGATCTTGCATAATATTATTAAATACAAAGAAACTCTTGATGTCATGCCATTTCTATTGATGAAATATGTAGTATAGATGCTCTCTGTAGTTTCTAGGTTTTGGCTTATTCGGATCTTTAGGCTTCATTTTTGGTAATGTGAAATCTTGTGCATCATACAACTTTTGGAGGATGGATGAATATGATTTAGGTAATGGGGTATAGATGCATTTAGGCTTGTATTGATGCTATTATTTTTTTGCATGTTGAGTTTGGTTTTGCGGCTGTTGTGGGGATGGAACCACTTGATAATTCTATTGTTGTGGTTGTTGTTGTTGTTGTTGTTGGGATTGTTGTACTTGGACTTGGGCTTGTTGGATTTTCTGTGAAGGTTGGCCCAAGACTACTTGATTAACTTGGTTGAACTTAGATTGATCATTGTTATTCCCATTTTGATTTTTTTTCTTCATTATTTCTTTTTTGGTTTGATCTCATCCTATTTAATATTGATCTCTTCTATTACTCTGTCCTAGGCGAGTGCTTCTTCAAATTTTTGGTATTATTGTATTTGTAATAAAAAGAAGATAGGCTTGACACAACTCCTTATGAACATTTGTCTTAATTCCTCCATAGGGAGGGAGAATGGTAGTTTGGTCATGATTGCCTTCTAGTGGTTGCCAAAATCATAGAATTATTCATCATCATATTGTCATAGTTTAAGAAATCAATGTTGTCTTCTTTCTAATGTTCAGAGAGAACCGCTCCAAGAATTGGTTTGCTAGTTGCTCAAAAGTATAGATACTTTGATGCGATAAATGGTTGTACCAATCCAGGGCATCTCCCCTAAATATATGAGGACAAGTATGGAGCATGAGTGCATCATTGTTTTTTATTCTGAAGCACACATTAATGAATCCAATCACATGCTCTCGGGGGTCCTCATACTCCTTAAATTTGTCAAAATTTGATATTTGAAAGTCTTCCAGGTAGGGTGGTGATGGTACCAAAGAATAAATTGAATGATTGAGTAGCTGAATTAGAGTAGGTTTCTGGTACTGCATACCCGATGTTTGCATGGCTAGGCTATCAATCTAACTTTGCAAAAATTGAAACTTTGGATCTTCTAGAGGGTTAAAACCCTAGTTGGTTTGTTGCTACTAAAAATAGTGTGCATTATTAGTGGGGTTTGGATGATGTGGGATGTTAGCATGAAATGGATTATGGTATGGTTTTTGATGATGATTTTGATGGTGATGAGGGGATGGAGGATTGTCATGCTGACTTGATGACCTAGCATACATTTGATGAAGTGGATTGAGTGAAGAAGGTGTTTTGATGAGATGATGATGGTTGGTTCTGATCTATCCTCTGTGACTATTATTGCGGATTGAGATTAATGCTTCGATTAGAATTATTCATGATTAGTTGTTGTAACTACAAGAATACTTGCTACATGACAATCACATATGAAGATGGTATGGCCATGTAGTTGGTAGATGATTGGGTCGATTGCATGGAAACCATGTTAGTGGATGTAGGTGGAGGATAAGTGGGATTGCCACTAAATGGGGGATGTTATGAGACATGGGATCTATGGATGTAGTGGATGGGATGGATGCAGGGATCTACGAAGTAGCATTGACTTGTGCTTTGTAGAGGGGGTTAGTGCAGATGATGTTTTTATTTGGAAATATGAAGGGTTGTAATATGATGATGGACAATTATGGGCTAGGGAGGCAACAGTCGGTTCAAAGAGTGGATTTGTGAAGATTCAGTTGGATTGTTGTGGTTTTGAGAAGATGGTTTCCTGCGATGATGAAGGAAAGGTGCAGGGTGGAATGGTAAGTGATGGAAATAATGGAAAGACCATACTAGTTGCATTCAAGTATAGCATAATGGTGTCCATGTCCACATACGTGACGTGATCGTCTAATGGTGTGGGTGGCTCACGCCTAAGAGTCTCAATGATGGCAACATGATTAGGCATTTGGATAATATCTATGTTCGAGATAAGGGCACCACTAGAGGACCCAACATTCAATTTTTGGGATATAGTAGGGGCTACACTGACCTACCCTACCATAAAAGTGTTAGAGGCCTAATAGGACTAAGATGGAGGCTCTATGGAAGAAGGCAACTAACTCTGAAGTTGGGCTAACTTTCTATCTTGGCTACAAGTTTTTGATTGAATGTATGAATGTATAAGGACAATATAAGGTATAAAATATGAATGTATGTATTTGAATGTGTGATGGAATCATAAGAAATCAACACACAAAGCAAACTAACAAACACGTTTATTTTTAAGTTTTTGCAAAGAATTTGATTTGATTTATTTTTTATTTTTATTTTTGAAAAGTTTTTTTTGGTAAGCGATGTGCAATGTTTAATCCTAAAATGAATCTACGAATTTCACCTAGATGCTCTCACACACTAACTTGGTGATGAAGTCCAAGTTGTGAAACCCATCAAGACTTGGTGATGAAGCCCAAATCCGATGAGGGAGCCCAGGTTCTACCAATCCTCACCCAGTTCATCATGGGTAGTGATATACCCTCCAAAGAGGAATGCATGCTATTTTCCATGGCTACGACGGTTCTTGTATTGGCCTTGACCAAATAATGGGGTAATCTGTTAGGGGTTGGTGGTGAAGTCCAACCTTGCCAATGTTCACATGCAAGTGTGTGAAGACTTCATTTATTATTGTGTGATACAGGTTAACATGCAATTTCATTTATTGCCTACATGCAAAAAGTAGAAACATACAATAGCAAACAGGAATAGATCAGGGGCCAAATGGCTAATTTCATGTGAGATCTACAAAAATTCTAAAATAGAGAGCCAACCATTGGTGGGCACTTGGTCCTGGTCAACTTTTGATGTACGGTTAACCAACTATGCATGTGCATTTGGGAATTTCCAATCGTAGACCCGTGGTTTCAACTGTGTGCCAAAAAATAATACATAACAGGTTTGAAACCCTAAATGCACCTAGATTATCTCTAATCAAGCTATGCAAATGCTTTGATAACTAATCTAAAATGCAGATTTCTATGATTTTTTTAGATATGCCTAGCCTAAGACCTAGATGCAAACAAGGTCAATCAAGGATAAAGACTCCTATTTAACCTAATGAAATCCTAAAGCAACATAAAATAAAGGAGGGTTTGATTGTATGAACCTATGATGCTTTCGTTGGTCCCTCCAATTTTGTTCAACCATCAGTTCACGGTTCCATAGGGCTCCAACTGTTAGTGCACAGTTCTAAAAAAGTCCAATTATCAATTTGTGGTTCGTTAGGTCCATATTCGTGCACGTGTGGTTGCTCAAGGATAGGGCCAAATAAAAATGGGCTTTAGATCCGTTGATTTTTAATTTCCAATATTCGCACGATTGAGCTCTAGAAACCTGCAATCATAGATAAACATATATTAGTAAAAAAAACTAGCAAGGCAATGACAAATAGAATCCTTAAGGAGTCCCACCTTGATCACCATTTTTGTATCCAAAAGAACTGAACACAACAATATATGAAGCAGAAAATGAGAGGTTGCAATGTGAAAAATAATTTTTTTTATTAATACCGGGGGGCCTGAACCTCCCAATTTTACAATGCTTTTTCTTGCCCCAATGTGTTAGGAGAAATGTTACAATGCTCTCTCTTTTTCTAAATACAATGCTTTAATAGGGGATCTTCCAACTCTTCAGCAAGCTACGGTGTGTTCTTCACTCTTTTGCTATAACTCCAAGGGTGAGTGGGATTTTTGTATCCAGTAATGGGACCAGTCTAGCTTCAATAGCTCTACAAGAACCTATTTATGATCCATGCTTGTTGTGCTTTTTTTGGGTTTTGAGTAATCACGGGTGTGCTATTGGGGCTAGTGAACCGTAGGGGAATGGTTAGGCAACTACGAGAGGGAGGTTGCTACTGTGTAACCACATATGATAAATTGATACTATATTGCAAAAATTTACAAATAGGCACTTTGGGGCTTCAAATCTCTAGTTTCCTCGAGATACGTGCAAAATCTTGGAGTGATTCTAGCAGCCTAACGATGTATGTTCTTAGCCCTATTTTGGTTGCTGGGATAGGGTTTATTTTGTAGGTAACTTTGGGATTTTGAAGGGAAAATGAGGTGGCAAGTCAGGATTTCCAAGTGGCAATCTTGAGCTACCAAATGGAAGGGGCAATTAGAGTGAGTCACCTAGGGTGTCTCACTTAACTGGGGTGATGTGGCTAAAGGATTAGTGGAAGTAGAGTGAGGTGTAAGGGATGTCCCATGTGAAGAAAAAAAGGGGACATGAGTATGGGATATGTGGCAAGGGATGTTGGTGAAGTGGCTAGGACACATGTCTAGTGATTAGACATTATATCCTAGGCAAATTTTCCAAATTTATAAAATCTAGAAAATAATTTTATTGTGTAGGATTTATATGCCTAAGTTTGGACTTAGGCATATATTTTATTATGTACATTTGTGATGTGGGATGCAAATGAGGTTTTGTGAATGCCTAGGTTTTGGTGTCTATAATTTTAAACTTCCTTTCACAAATTTTTGACTAATTTCCTAGTGTATTGAAGAAATACTTCTAATATCATCCCCTCTTGAAGTATTGAAGAAATACTTCTAATATCATCCCCGCTTGAAGTATTGAAGAAATACTTCTAATGACATCAACTAATCCTATCTTCACTAAGAGTGTGTCTGTTATATATATCCAGGGCCTCTGTCCCTGATAGAGCAAATATTATTGATGTCCTCAACAAAGCTTTTGCAATTTCGCTCTACATTAAAACTAAAATTATTGAATAATTTTTACAAATTTCTCATTGGAAACTGCTTGCAAGAAATGTAAGTAGATCTTTTTTTTTACATATATTTCTTTGTTTTTTATTTCATTATTTATAGGTCTCTATCTTAGGCAGTGGAATTTTTCATGGCCTATGAACAATTTTTCATAAAATACCCGTGAATTTGTACATGAAATGTCCCATTGGTTTTGTCAAAATTGTGCAAACATTTTTTAATACTGAGATTAATTGAAATAGAGGAATTTAACTTGAATTATTCAAACTTGTGCAAGGGACATGAATATTGATGTCTCATTGAGTATTTTATAGTATTAAGGCTTGGTTTATTCTCTCCTAAGAGGTGGTTGTAAAAATATCTGGATATACACGATCAAATGTGTATTTTCAATAAATTTTTATCGTGGTTACGAGTTATTCTTGTGAAGTTTTTTTTCTTTTGTGACATTACACCGTGATTTGAGGCCATTAGATTTTAAATAATGTTTTTCTAGGCATATGGGTTTGAATTCTTTTTCTAGGGTTTGCAACTAGAATATTCCTTTGTTTCTTGCCATAAATGTCTCTCTGAGCTATGAGAAATATTTGGTTTTTAAATGTACTTCTAGATAACAATTTGAGAAATTACTTATTTAAAAGATGAGGATGAGTAGTTGGAATTGTTTCCAAGATAATTTTTTTCCTTATCCCCAACTGGGGCAACGTATTTCCAGGTGATACATTATATGCTGGTGGTTTGTTGTCCTACAAAAAATAGAGAGGGGCTTGAAATTTGAGAATCCGAACATAAGATGACCCTAAGAATGGAGGTTTATGATAGCGGGATGACACCAAATACTATGTATTTGTAATGCTTTTTGAATCAAGAATGTGTGTTTACTCATAAATGTGATAAGATATGCGGTATTTAGCAAGTGTGGGGGAATATTTATCAATGCAAATTACCCATTATGTTAATTATTTGGTTTCTTTTCCAATTCCCAATCCCCATGCTTATCCCCTTTTTCCCTCCCCTTTCCATGCATACCCCCTTCCCCTATCCCTTTCCACACGTTCCCTCTTCACCCCCCCATTTCCACATGTCCCCCCTTCCCCTCCCTTTTCCATGCATCCCTCCTCCTTCACTTAATTTTTTCTTTGTTTTTATCAGATGTCTACAAAACTATGGCTATGGCAATTATCATGAGGAATAATGTTATGTCATTTTAAGATCAAGAGGAGTTAAATTATTTTATAGGCTTGTATGCCTTACATTCTATTGTTGGGATTGTAGTGTTTTGCTTGTGGAATTTAGTTTGACATCATCACTTGAAGCTACAATGATAGAGATGGAAATTTGTAAGTATTGGGTTTTAAATTTTACATTGTTACTACTTTTTATGTTGGTTTTGGATTGAAGATGATATCTTACAATTCAAAAATTTCGAGTGACTGGTCTACAATTGCTCTAAATATGGGCTATTTTATTCATATTTCAAGTCATGAAAAAAAGTTTAAAATGAAATTTATGAAAAACATTTGGTTTCAGAAAACATCATTCTTATATATGACAATCACCTTGTTTAAGATTATTCATGTGGGCTTTGTTGTTAGATATGTAGTACTTGCATTATCTATTCCTATATTCAATATATTTGTTTCTTGGGTGAAGGGCTCAGTCTGTACATTGCTTACATTTGTTTTCCAACACTAATTCACCTTTAAGCTTTTAAAATTTCTCTAAATTTTCCCCCAAAAAAACCATTGATATGGCCATTTTAGTTTTTGGAATCCTTGTTACTATTTCTGGCACATATTGAACATATTGGTAAGGTAAGAGTTGTGATTTATCTATGGTGAAATTTTATGCAATCAACTCAGGGATTCCCTTCTAATTCAAGTCTGGTTTTTGTTGTTACAGGATCACTATACTATTAAACCTTCAAGTCAAAATAGCTTGCTTGATGCAGTAAATAAAGGTATATAAACCTGTTTGACATGCTTGTGTTTCAACTATTCCATGATCTATTTATCATATGGTTGTATCTGTTTTACAATCACAAATACCATATGTAATCAAAATTTGTACAAATATAATGTTTACAAGTTTAGTTGTCAATTTCTTTTTCGTAGTTTTAAGTAAATTACTCACTAGTATAGAATTTCACAATATTTGCTTTCACATATTAGCTTTACATATTGGAAGAAATTGCCTTAATTGCCAATGAAGAAATTTTAAGGTTGCTAGCTTAAGTCTTTTGAGATTTTGTTATTTTATGCGTGTGATTGTAACTTACTTAAAACAAACACTCAGAGGCTCTAGAAAATAAAAGAGATTTGTATTCCCTCCCACAATAATGCTTCTAAATTCCAACTTGAAGTAGAGTATCTGGATTTGATGAATTGTTCCAACTTGAAGCATAGTATCTGGACTTGATGGAATATTGAAATCAATGGAAGATGTCAAAAGGATTTGGAAAATCTAAGATGCTTGTATTTAGTCAAAACTACTTTACCTCTGGATTTGACAAAACTCAAACGTTTTGCCATCTTAAGGGGCAACATCATCAATAATGTCGATGAGGTATGTTATCTACTCTTACTCTACTATATTGTATGTATTGGTTGTCCAACATGAATTTGCCCTTGCAAAATTATTCTACACCAAGCTTTCCCATTTCTAATTGTAGAAGTAAATAAAATATTACAAGGAATAATAGGAGAGAATAACGGCCTATACAGTTACTAGAGTCTCTACCTCTTCTTGTGTTGACACCTTCAAACTCCCATCTTGCTTTGGATGAAAGATTTGGCAATTTATCTTCATTGCAAGAGCTGCATGTAACAATGACGTATTGCTTCCACCAAATTTCAGCCGTCTTAAGTCTATAAATTTTAGAATTCAATGAATGCAAAATGACTACATTTTCCCAAAGCTTTGGTAGTCTCTCTTTGCTCTAGAAGGATTGAAATTAGCTATGTGCAGTTGAACTTCAATTTTTATAATATCTACAGATATATTGCTATAGTAAATTTTTGAGCCTTACAGAAAAATCTGGCCATATTACATCATTAAGAACTCTGAATTTAAGGCATTGCATAGGGCTTGCTAAATTTCCACAAAGTTTTGGCTATTTGCATGCTTTAAAAAAAAATGTTAAATAAGTGTTCCAACCTAGTGAGCCTCCCAAAAACATTTTGGCAAGTTGAGTTATTTGAAAGAGTTGAATATGGGGAATTGTGAGATGTTGTGTGGTCTACCTAATGAATTTGAGTGGTTTAAGTCTTTGGAAAGACTCTATATACACAAGTGCTTTAGGGTTGAGAGACTTTCGAGTGATTTTGGATGTTTGACTTCACTGGTGGCATTTACAACATATTGTTGCTCTTAGTTGGAGGGAGAGAAAATAGACATGTCGGTCCAGATGAAGACCTTGTTGTTTTTAAAATATCAATCCCCATGTTGATAGAGGGTTGGAGAGAAGTCATGGAAGACCACCCTAATTTCCTAGTTTCTTCCAAAGAGGAGTTTGTAATATTTAATATCTTTAACAAAGTTTGCTTGTCACCTTACTTTTTAACTCTTAAAATTGGATTTTGAGGCATATTGGTATCTTAATCCTATCTTGTCTGTTGACCATTATATGGTAGGACAATTTCTTCGACTGTGAAGGGGCATGTGGAGAAGTGATTTGCAGTGCATTGTTTTGTGATGGCAACAAATTTATGGGTATTGATGTGAATGTTCAATTGGAAGAATGGAATTGGTCTCCATATTGCTTTCTAGTGAAAGTGGGTTTTTTGTTGAGTATGTGTGATCTATATTTCTCTTCAAAGAGCCCAAATTTAGAAATAGTGAAGAAGAAAAGTGATGAGCTTGCATCCCAAACATTCAAAATTATTTATGTGTATATGAGAGAATCAACGGGAATAAGTGAAGAATTAATGGCTCAATTCCTGAGGTATTTAATAGAGGGCTTAGTTAATTGGATCACGCTAGATGACAAAACAATATCCCTATTTGGATTTTCTCTATGCAAAGCATTTGCAGGGAAGTGGAAGAGTTGATTTGTCATTGAGATGTGTCTAGACACCACAAGTATTTGCACGGATGAACAAGGCAACATGATGGTGGAAGATGAATTGGAGTTGACACTCCCTAAACATGATAATGATGTTGAAACACTAAGAGGTATTTTAAATGGGTTCAAAAATCTATTAAAGTATATTGATGGTGTTGCATTATTA
This sequence comes from Wollemia nobilis, assembly GCA_028583015.1. Lineage (NCBI taxonomy): Eukaryota > Viridiplantae > Streptophyta > Pinopsida > Araucariales > Araucariaceae > Wollemia > Wollemia nobilis. The sequence continues at coordinate 1,526,639 of JAQPPZ010000912.1, forward strand.
TGATAGATGGTTGAAATTTTTATCTTAATTAAAGTGATTTTTTGCCATTTTGATTGCATCCAATGCTTCAATGAAATATAAGTTTGAATGGATTAAATTATAATGCCTATTGCAATTTTATTGTCTCTTAGAAAGATTTATTTATTTATTTTATTAAATTTATATACAATGCTTTACATTAAATTGAATTTTTAATTTTAAAAATATTATACAAATATTTAAAATGTGAATGACAACAAAGGAAAAAAAGGTTGGCATATGATTGTGTCATTGATGATTGGTTATCCATCTTATAGATATAAAGGATCATTGTAATTTTTTATTTATTTATGAAAATGCAATAATTATATTACTTCATATATATATATATTTAAAATTCACCCTAAGAGGGCAGTTTTAAACCGCCCTCTTAGGGATTTTTTATATATATTTTGTTACCTTATGAGGGTGGTTTTAAATCACCCTCGTAGGGTGACCTAAGAGGGAGGTTTTAAACCACTCTATTAGGGCAACTTCCCTCTTAGGGCTAAGAGGAAGGTTTTAAACTACCCTCTTAGGGTGCCCTTGTGGGTGACCTAAGAGGGTGGTTTTAAACCATTCTCGTAGCCCTAAGAGGGTGGTTTAAATCCCCTAAGAGGGTGGCTTTTTGAGGTGGTTTTTAACCGTCGTCGTATGGGCATGGAATTTTAACGATACCCTCATAGACGGTGGCTGAATAACCACCCTTAAAGGTCTTTAAGGATAGTTAAAAACCACCATTAAAGCCCTTTTTGATATAGTGGAGAGTCACCCACCCATTCAATTAAACTTGTAAGAGAGTTAATACTCGAATATTGCAGGTACATTTTTAATTATGGAGAACAATTCTTAATGATTGGAGGTCCTCTCATGATCGGATCATCCCATATATTAATTTGTTTACCATACCCATAATCTAGGAGGTATGATTTAATGTAATATATTTAGCTTCCACAATATGTTTCCAAATTGAGGAGGAGCCTATTATGCTTTTCACACTCTTTAGGAGTTGGATCTTATTAGAGTTGTTCAGATATTTGCATTATAGGATTTGCTTCAATGGAGATTCTGGTAGAGTGAGTAGATTCCAAAGTAGCTTAACACTTAGTGTCTTACTAACAATAATTTTTTTCTTGATTCCTAGGTCTCCTTGATCCTTTGGCTTGGTAACGGTCTCCCACTTGACCAAATTGAACTTTTTTCTATATGAGTGCCTCCTCCCATTGCCAAAGGGAAGTTATTAGCATTGCATCTGAATATTACAAGATATATAAGAGTGCATGATACACCAACAATGGATATATGGGAATACTTTCTAGTACTATTTTGATTGAAATAATTCTTCCATCCAAGTTCAACCAACCATTGCTACACTATTGTATTCTTCTTGACATATTTTCTATAATTATATTCCAAGTTACCTATTTTTTTTATGGAAGCCCATAGGAACACATAGGTAGTTGAATCCAAAAATTTGAGAGAAGCCTCTTTCTTTTGCTACTGAAGTATTTATAGTGTAAAATCTAATATTTTAAGTGTTTATCTCTACCCCTATGCCTAAAGAGAAGCAATCTAAAACTTCTTTTATCATTTTGATCTTTATTTTTGTGGATCCCCCAATAAAATGGTGTTATATACAAATTGAGCATGAGTGATTGATCTATACCCTATAGCTACTCTAATTCATAGGTTTTCATTCCTTCTCAATTTGGTTAGGGTCCTCACTAAAATTTTAGCTATATAAATGTAAGGTGAGAGAGGACACCCTTGTTTTAATCCTCTAGTGGATTTAAAGAAGTTAAAAGGTTCCCCATTGAATAGAGGGGTTATCCAAGGTCCCTCTATGCAAGATCCTATCTAGTCTATTATTTGAACTAAAAATTTAAAGCTGGCTAACACCTATTTTAGAAAGCTAGTATCTACTTTGTCAAAGGCATTGGTCATATCAATTTTAATGATGATTATTTTATTTTTAGACTTGACATTTGAGTGTAGGGATTCTTGAATTATTATAATATTATCATATATCTATTTTCCTAGAATAAAACCCCCTTTTTTTGGCTCTATCATATCATTAATTTCCCTTTTAATTATGTTTATTATTATTTTAGTCAATATCTTATAAGAGCAATTGCAAAGAGAGATATATTTGAATCTATCAAAGGTAACTAATTTTTTTTTTTTTTAAATTAAAGCTAAGAAAATGGAGTTGATCATCCCAGATAACTTACCTCTTATCCTTGTCTCTTCTATCATTGCCAACATGTCATATCCTATGATTTCATAAAACTACTGATAAAAATTGTTGGTGAAGTCATATCCTAGAGTTTTGTTCTTGGGTAGTGAATGCATAACTTCTTCTAACTCTTCTCTGGTTATCGCTGAAGAGGGATGTTATTTATCTTCTTCTTTTATCAAAGGAGGGACGTTTTTTAAGAGAGTGGCTTGAGCCTATTGATTTTACTATTGTCTTTGTGAGAAGGGTTGAGTAATGATTTCTTGTTAGCTCCTTAATGGCTACCTAATCAAAATAAAATTTTCCAACTTTGTGAATTTATCTGATTGTGTTTATTTGGTAACATTGCATTATTTTTAGATAAAATTACTTTGTGTTTTGTCTCCTTTCTTGAGTCAGATCATTCTTGATCAAAGTATCCAATGTACCTCTTCTTTTCTGAAATATCATTCTATTTATTAGTTTAGATGGATTCTTCTCTCTTTTTGTTGAGGGGTTGGAGGTTGATCACCTCTATCGTACTCTACTTCCTCCACTTGTTGCAATAATATAGTTCACCAATTATGAACTTTAGTCTTATTGGAAATCCAGTCCCTAATGAATTTCTTAAGAATGAAATTTTTTATTTTGCATACCTCTTAGGGAGCACAAACATGATGGCTTTCTTAAGATCAAATTTTTTTATTTTACTTACCTCCTAGGGACTATTTGCACAAACATGTTGCTTCTAGATAATTTCTACTAATGGTTCAAACTCCTCATGCTCCATCCATTTCAGGTTGTATTTGAAAGGAATATTCATTTTCTTAAGGGCATTATCGCCCATATCCAAATAGATAGGCTTGTGATATGAGACAAAACTTTGAATTATGCTACTTGATACAAGTGGATACCTAAATAGTAATCAATATTTCTTATATCAATAATCTATCTAATATTTTTGTAATCAAGTTAACACCAACTCTTCTATTTGTCTATGTAAATTTTTCATTTTTGAGAATTATGTCTTAAAATTTTTGCTTAGTTATAATTTGCATAACTAGGTCCTTAAAAGGATATCTTGAGGGAATGCCTCAATTTTTCTTCCATTGGAATAATTCATAGTGAGGTCTCCTAATATGATTCAATTTTGGGGTCTTTCCTAACAAAGCTAGTGTTGAAGACTTTTCCAAGTATCTTGTTTTAAGACTATAATATTTGGTCCATAGAAATTGACTATGAGCCAAGTCTATCCCTCTAGAGAGAAAAAATAAGTTGTTATCCAATTTGAGTATCTTATTCTATTAATAAATGTCAAGGCCTATGGATTCCATGCAAGGAGAAGCCTCCTCAAGGATTTCGACAAATCTATTGCTTCTAGGTATGAGGATATTCATATGTTTTTCCATTCTATTCTTGTTGACCACTCTATCATTTTAGTTTCTTGAATGTAGATAACCATTGTCTTTTGTAGAGATATTAAGTGACTTAGGTATTTTTTTGTAAGGGGCTACCTGATCCCTTTCCATTCCACGATAGAAAGTTCATTTCTTAAGTGGCTTATTAGCTTTACTGAAGTTTAAGTTTGTTTAAGATTTATTTTGAATCTCTATATTTTATTATTTTCTCCTTACCTCTTGATTCAATTTCCTCCCTCTAGTAGAAGATATGGTAGCTAGGATGCCTCTTGGAATCATTGGTGTTGCTAATTGAGTCTCTTTTATTTCTTCAATATCCTATTTTTGAAGGTATTCTTTGGTATCATGAGTTTCCTCCACTTCATCTTCTGATTCAAGTGTTGGATCTTCCCCTTTTTTAAGATGTCCCTGGATGTTCCTTTTCATCATTTTATGATAAAATGGAGAAATTATTATTATTTTTGGTTGTGGTTGAGATCGCCTTCTAATTCTATATCTTCCTTTGTCTCCTACTATACCTTAGTGGGACAGTTCCTCGAGAAATGACCATATTGATGATAGGTAATATATTTAAAGGGAATGTGCTCATAATCTAGTGGTTGGGTATAGATTCAATCTAGGACGTTGATACCTACATTTTTAGGAAACCCATTTTTCAAATTTTCTTGAACACACAACTTAGCACCTTTAGAGGAGCCTAGTCTATAAATGTGCCAATCAAGTTATCTATCATCTCAAGAGTTAGTTTATTCCATATATGTAGAGGTAAAAATGATAATCTTACCCAAATTAAGACTTATTTTGGTTCTTCCACTTGTGGTTCAAAATTGGCTGACCAGATGGAGAAAGGGCTCGTTCCAAGGAACCAGGACCCTCATTGAAATATTTCATATATTTCCTTTATACAAGAGAATATAACTATGAAATATCCTCTGTCTACCATCATGAGTTCATAACTAGAAATTTTAGATCCCTAAGAAGAGGTGATACATATTTGAATGGTTGTTGGGCTAACCAAATACCCACAAATTTGTAAGCAATTACTCTCATAGTTAGGGTGAGTATTGGGCTCTAAATATAGTCTCGATGGATATCCACCACTAGAGTATAATCCCACTTAGGAACATAGGAACCTTTGTTACTTGGTTGGGGCCATTGAGGTCATATTGTCTTTGGAGCTTTGGTTATATTTTCCAGTTTTGATTGGTTGAACAACGGAGTCAACAAAAACAAGAAAAACGAGCCATGGTCAATGTTCTTGAATATGGAGGCAACTTTCATGGTAACATCCTGGAAGGAGGGTTTAGGGAAGAGGGATCCCCCTACTGCCATCGCCATGATAGAACTTCAGAGGTTCCCAAAATCTTAATCCAATCCAAAAGAGAAAACCCTTATCAAAATCAAAAAATTTATTTCTCGACTCACTTTCCTTTGTTAAATTCATGGATAAACCATGAAAGCAAAAGCAAAAATAAAAGCAAACTAACAAAAGAAGAAGCAAGAAAACTTAAGGTACTAACTAAAAAAAACCACAATATTTACTACATCTGAATATGTAAAGGATAATACGTTGGATGACACAAACCCTTGTGAGAAACTAGGTCCAAGCATCAAAGAATTAACTTTTTTTTTAAACCTTTTGACGATGATACCACCAAAAAAAAGCTTGAAGCAAACGGACTTTGTCTATACAATTGCTAGAAACCTCTTTCAACAACCCTCTCAATGAAAAGCTCCCTCACTACATAAAATTAATTTTAAAGCCAAGGTCGTTCCATCCCAACGTCCCCATTGCAGCCAACATCTTAGAGTTGCAAAGCCATCCTCTAAAACATAATAGTTTATATGGTTCAAATCAAAGTTTTCCTTTAGTATGCATGGATAACTTTTCTTTTCTTACAAGACGACCTTATTTAACTAATTTAATAAAATTTTCTTTTCGTCAATTTAAGATGTATATCTAAAAAATTGATTGTCGTGTATAACAGGCATTTATATATATGTGGGCAGATTCCCTTGCATAAGAAGTAAAAGTGTATTTTTTTACACTCTTAAGATTTTAAAGACAATTAAAGTTTTTGATTTAAAATAAAGTAAAAAAAATTATTAATAATTACAAAGGCAAGGTTTTGAAGAAGTCTCACAATTACATAGGTGAATGACTCTCAAAACCTTTAAACATATGATTGCAATCATGCAAATTAACAGCAAAGTCCAAATTAACCTTTGAAGATATGAATGCAATAATGCACATTAACATCAAAGACCAACTAACGACCGTCTTGCACGTTGCTTAGCTTTCTGGTGCATTTATTAAACCCTCCCAATCATAAATAATTGAAACCATCGTCAAGTTTTATATTACTGGACGGCTCGGTCGGTGGTGGTGGACCTTGGCCTCTGCATCCCTTCATATTCTCTAAATTTTCATTCATTTTATAATCCCTCGAGCTTAGACGAATCCTAATATTATACAATATTGCTTTACAAAATTGGTGGGGAAGCATCGTCATCCTTATCATAACCTCATAAACTATGTCTATGATGGCTTTGGACGGTTTGTCCTGGCGCATTCCGCGATTCGCCTTCAGTTTATCCGTTGGGATTCCACAACATTTCAGGGAAGCCTTATCGCTTACCAATCCAGTATATAAGAGCATACAGACGGCCAGAGTCTGTAAATCCTCAGAGATGGCGATAGCATTTGGTAGCTTTGACGAAGCTTTTAGGCTAGAGTCCTTCAAGACTTACATTGCAGAGTTTATTTCCACTCTTCTGTTCGTCTATGCTGGCGTCGGATCCGCCATGGCTTTCGGTTAGTCTTAGCTCGAGATATTGGATTCCCCCCCCCTCCTTTTTCATAACGCCTGTTAATGACTGTGCGTGTCGGTTGATGCAGATAAGCTGACGTCGGACGCATCTCTCACTCCCGCCGGCCTCGTGGCGGTCGCGGTGGCGCATGGGTTTGCACTCTTCGTGGCGGTCTCCATCGCGGCCAACATCTCCGGCGGCCACGTCAACCCGGCGGTCACCTTCGGGCTCACCTTGGGCGGCCACATCACCATACTCCGGGGGGTGTTCTACTGGATTTCTCAGCTTCTCGGCTCCACCGTTGCCTGCCTTTTGCTTAAGTTCACCACCGGCGGTTTGGTAAGTTTGAATCCCTAAAAAATGTGTTTTGCCTGATTTTAATTCAAAAGGCTGAGGTCTGTGTAATTATGTGTGCAGAGTACCCCCACTCACACGGTGGCGTCAGGTATGTCCACCGGTGAGGGAGTGGTAATGGAGATGGTGATAACCTTTGCTTTGGTGTACACGGTGTATGCCACCGCTGCTGACCCCAAGAAGGGAGACCTGGGTATTATTGCGCCCATTGCAATTGGGTTTATTGTGGGTGCCAATATTTTGGCGGCGGGGCCCTTCTCTGGGGGATCCATGAACCCTGCTCGCTCCTTTGGACCTGCGTTGGTGAGCGGGGACTGGAAGGACCACTGGGTTTACTGGGTAGGGCCCCTCGTTGGAGGAGGGCTTGCTGGTGGCATCTATGGCGGCATCTTCATTGGTAGCCACTCTCATGTCCCCCTCTCAACATCTGAATGCTGAGAGAAATTTGGTTTGACAACATTTGTTAGTCTGGTGTGGGAAGAAAATAATCGAGGCTTTCTTTCTTCAGCTTAGAATTGAAAGCTTCCTTATAGTATTCTTGCGAATTTAGGAAATTGAATGGCTTTGGAGTGTTTTTTTTTTTTTTTTTGGTGTAAAGTGTGTAAGAATTAAGATTATGAGGGACCTTGTGAAGAGACGAAAATATATTTCAAATGTTTCTGAAGTTGATTTATAAACAACTGTTGTTTCATTTGTTCCTAACGTTATTAGACAGCGCTCCATGGAGATTAATGAAAGTAATCCCATTTCTTCTCTGTTTTAAGGCTTGCTTAAATTGTTTCTGCGTGGCATCGGAATAAAGTTCATAAAAATAACAGTGAAATCCCTCATTCACGTTTAAATTCAATTACAATAAAATGACATTACCCTGAAATATAGTGTCCATCAAATTCGACAAAGGTGTCCATCGAATTCGACAAAGGGTAAGGAAGAAATGCTTATAGAAGAAAATTCATTATTGAATATAGGTTTTTTTTTTACCACTCCACCCTCACAAACAATATCATGTGGAGGTTCCCTGTAGGAATTTTGAATATAAGGAAAGTCAATTATTATTTTTTATTTTAAAAATAAATAAATTCTGAGTAATGAACACGTCACCACGAGAGGCACATGAACATTACGCAAAGATTACGAGACACTAAGATTACTAGGTCTTCCTAAAATAACGAGCGGAAATACTTGTTCTAAGGAGATCGACAATGGCTCTTGTTGGGAAGGGGTCAGAGTTAAAATAGTCAATAGGGATGCCTTTTGTTAAGACACTCGATAATATCCTCTAAAAATAGTCAATAGGGATGCCTGTTGTTAAGACACTCGACAATACCCTCTAAAAATAGTCAATAGGGACGCTTGTAAGACACTCGATAATACCCTCTAAAAATAATCATGACAATACACAAATTACATCTAAACTTCATCAATTACATAAAACATGTCCTATGAGATAAGGACTCACAAAACTTTGTTTTTCCCCTTATTTGAATATAAGGGGATAGAGACTTTGAAAAACAAAATGGTCACATTTAATTTTAATGAAATCAAAATGGTCACATTTAATTTTAATGAAATCAAAACAGTTTATGAGTTGTATAGTTTTAGTTTTAATGTAGGATATGAGATGTGTAGTTTTAGTGTTAGTGTTAGTGTTAGTGTTAGTGCAGGATAGGATAGGATATGGTAATTTAAATTTTGGATTTTTATTTAAAGTTTAATATTTAATTTTTTTTTGATAAATTTTAAAAAATAATGGTTTATAATTTAAAAAAATTGTTCAACAAAGTTAAAATTTTTAAAAAATATTGGTTTATATTTTTTTTTATTGCTGATTTTGATGATGATAATTTTTTTATTTATTTATTTTTTTTAAATTTTCAAAAAGTTTTATTAATGAGTTCACTTTCAGAGTGTTTTCATATGCATTCCTAATGTTCTTAATGTTTTTGTAGGCTTCACATTCCATGGCAAAATAATTTTTGGTCTACATTACTTGTAGGCTTCACATTCCATAACAAAATTCTTTTTGGTCTACATTACTTCTGTTCAAAATAGACACATCTATTCGAACCATGCCTATATTATTCATCTATGTACTTTTGGTTGAGTTTTAAATTTGGATTGAACTTGATGCAAAATTATTTTTACCTTCTTAAATTTTTAGTTCACATGACATTTTTGAAATTTTTCCTTACATATTATTTAATTTATTTTTTGGAGTTTGAAATTTTTCCTTACATACTATTTAATTTCTTTGTTGGAATTTGGGATATCATAAAATTTAATGCTCCATTTTCTCAACTATTTGTTGTTTTGTTTCATCCATGTGTTTTTTTTTCTATTAAATGTTTCTCTGATTACCTTTTTATCAATCTAGTATATTTCCTATTTTATCAGTCTAGTATATTTCATTATTTTTATTTTCTTTAGGCACCCCAATAGTACCCTAGCTTCTACTTCTAGTGGAACATTTTCTATTTTAGCAAGTAAAATCTCATATGAGATTGAAGCTTTAATTATAAAATTATTTTTTATTAGTCACTTTTCAAATATTTCTATTTGTCTTCACTTAAAATTTGATGTATCGTTAGCCCACACATCACACTCATTAACACCATTGGAATAACTAATAACCTAAAATAGACCTTAATAGGTTTTCAATCCCACAACTCCACTTTTTAGCCCCTATTTAGAAATGAGTAGAGTGCCCTCCATCCTATTTGTAATTGTTTCATCCTACATATTATCCAATTGAGTTTGCTCAAAAGTTTTTTCTGAAAGTGGTGGCTGAGGTAATGATTTTTCTCCAGATGTTGTGCTCTCTCTTGATGTTGTTTCTCTAGTTGTAAAATGGTATAAAAATCATTGTCTTATAGCTTATTTTGTTGGTCGAATTCCATCACAATAATATTTTCAAAATTGGCTGAAAATTCACTAAGAAGCTTATGGCATTATGGTTGCGGGTATTCGTAATATTACTAAGGTTTTTTTTTGCTTTCATTTAAAGAACCCTCGCAAGTGCAAACTATGGTTGCTAAGTCCAATTGTTGGTTTCTTCGTAATACTTTGATGGTCGTCTCTCCTTGGACTCCTTTTCGAGTTTCAGATCAAGTTACCTTGAAAGTGCTAGTTTGGCTTGAACTCCTTGGTCTTCCACTGCCCTTATGGGAGTTTATTGACGATATTGTTAAACCCATTGGTCGGGTGGTCTATCAAGAACAAGAGCGATTCTTCTCAGCATGGCATGATAAGAGATTCTATGTTGAGGTTGACCTCACACAAGATATCAAAGAATTTATGGACATTCAGGTTGGAACATAGTATTTTATGCAAAAAATTCAGTGTTCCACGGGGATGCGTCCCCCACCCTGGGGGACACGTCCTCCCGTTTCCCACGTCCCCTAGGACGAGGGGACGACAAGGGGGATGTTTCCCCCCATCCCCCTTTTTGGGGGACGGCTGGGAAACCTCCTCGGGATGGCTGAGGCCTGTGGCCTCCCGTACCTGGGATGTCCCCCTTTTTGGGGCATCCCCGGGGACGCCCAACCGTCCCTGGGGATGACTGGGCCCCATGGGGGATGCTCGGGCCATCCCCGGGGATGCCCAACCGTCCTTAGGGGTAGTCTGGACGTCCCCCATGGGGCCCAGTCGTCCCCCATGGCTGGGCATCCCCACCAAAGGGGAAAATTAAAAAATAAAAAATTAACTTTTTAAGTTTTTAAAAAGGTATGGGGTGGGACCCATTTTGAGTCTCACCCCCCCTCCAAAACCCTAAACCTAAAACTATGTTATATAAAGTGAAAACAAAAAAGTAAAAACTACTTACACTCATCTTTCATTTTTCAAGAGTAGAAAAAGAGAGCTGGAGAGCAAAAGGAAAAATCAGCAGTAGCAAGGGCAGCACAACAACAGCAAAGGCAGCATAGCAGTAGCAGTAGGCAACAAGGGCAGCATAGCAGCAGCAGTAGGTAGCAAGGGCAACAAGGGCAGCAGCAGTAGGCAACAAGGGCAGCAAGCAATAGCAGAAGACAAGGACATGAAGCAACAGCAGAAGGCAAGGGCAGTAGCAGTAGGCAGCAAGAAACAACATAAGGCAGAAAAAAACAACAAAAAAAATAACAGTAACATCACTAGGTTTTTAAATTTTTTTTACCTCTTCCAAGCTGTTAGGGTTTTGAAGTTTTCAAATTGAAATTTTATATTTTAATTTCAACACAAAACATGGCCAGCAGTGCATCAGGTTCTTTTGAGGTTGATTTGGAGGAGGGAAACCAAACTAAAAATCCAAACATAAACATGAATACTGCTACTGTTAGGGATTCATCCTCTAACATCCAACCCCAAACTTCCAAAGGGGATAGCACTGCTTCTCAACCTAGTTTTGACTGCCCACATTTGTTACTTAAAGAATATGCCAGGGGTCCATTTAATATAAAAAAACCACTTCTACAATTTGTAACTAACTGTGACCAAGGGAAAAAAATTTCTAGGGGCTTAAGAACATTGCTGTGTAATATTTGCAAAACTACATTTAAGGGCAGCTATACTAGGGTTGAGTCTCATCTCACAGATAAGGCAGGAATAAGGGTTAGGGCTTGCCAAAAAATGACCCAGGCACAAGTTAATGAAATCCATAAGATTGTGCAAGAGTCTAGATTTAAAAATTTTGGTTTGTCTTCATCTACAGGCAACCCATCATTTAGAGAGGACGTTGGGGCCTCCTTAGAACAGCCACAAGAATTAACCCAAATATCCAGTATGCCATCGCTACCCTCAAAGAAAATGGGAACTGTAAATGAAATGTTTAATGTGCAAGGAAGAGAATCAGTAGATGATGCTATAGCAAAATTATTTTTTGCACATGGGCTGCCTTTCCATATTGCACGCTCCCCCTACTTCAAGGACGTAGTAAGAGAAATAACCAAGGCAGGGACTTCATATCTACCGCCTGGAGAAAATAGGTTGCGTACCTCTCTTTTAGACAAACACTATTCCAAATGCAGTGTGGTTATGGAGCAGATGAGGAACACATGGTTGACTCATGGATGTTCTATCATCATGGATGGGTGGATTGACATTCGTCAACGTCCACTCATCAATATCATCGTCACATGTAAAGCAGGTCCCTATTTTCTCAAAGCCATTGATTGCACGAGAAAAAAAAAGGATGCTGAGTTCCAGTTCCTTCAGTTGAAGGAGGCTATTGAGGAGGTTGGAGCCTCTAATGTTGTACAGGTAATCAATTCAATAATTTTTGTTTTACTTTAAGTTTTAAGTTTTAATTTTTTCAGATTTTTTTATGAAAATCAAAATCTTTAAATTTTAAAATTACAAATCTAGATTCTAAATGGTCGTTAAAAACTTAAATGAGACCATTTTAATTTTTTGTTGTATACTACAGGTAGTTACAGATGCAGCCCTTGTTTGCCAACGTGCAGGCAAAATGATAGAACAAGAATATAAACATATTTTTTGGACCCCGTGTTGTGTTCATGCATTGAAAGACATTGGGAGGATAGATTGGGTGAAGGATATGGTTGCACAAGCCAAAGATATGCAAATGTTCATTTGCAACCATCACACTTCGTTAGCCCTCTTTCGGTCCTTCTCAAAGAAGGAGTTCATCAAACCGAGAGACACTAGATATGCCACCTACTTCATTTTATTGGAGAGGATGATTGAGGTGCAAGATGCTCTACAATCCATGGTAGTATGCATGGAGTGGAAGAGGTGGCCAGAATCAAGGACAGAGGAGGGCAAAAAAATTAGAGACAAAACATTGGATGATAGTTGGTGGTCTCAAGCCAAGTAAGAAACCAAAATGTTATTTTAATTTATGATTTTTTAATTTTCATTGTTTGTTTCAAATTGGAGTGCTCATATGACAATGTGACATATAAGTTTCTAAATTTTGTTTTTGATTTATTGTAGGTATATTGTGTCTTTTGTTGCCCCTATTGTTGCTGTCATCAGATATGCTGACACAGATGCTCCTAGTCTAGGAGACTTATATGAGACTTTTGACAGCATGTTGGGGGATATTTAAAAAGTCATTTCTACTAGAGATCCATCCCTAGTATTCTATGAGGCCTACATCAGGCCTATTATACAAAGGAGGTGGGATAGGATGAACACCCCCCTTCATATGGCAGCATATTCAGTAAACCCAAAGTGGTATGAGCCTAGGCATGGGAGAGTGTTTCCCCATGAGGATCCAGAGGTGAGATAAGGGTTTTTGGAGGCCATTAGAAAGATATATGCAAAGGAGGAGAGCTCAAATATTAGAAATGAGTGGCTCAATTTTGCTAATCTCGAGGGCCCTAGCTTCAGCCACCCAGAGTGTAAGGAGGATAGGGCTACCATTGCCCAAAGAAATCCCATTGGATGGTGGCAGCTATATGGGTACAACACACCTAACTTGAAATATTTTGCAATTAGGGTTCTTTCACAGGTTGCTAGTTCCTCTCGCTGCTGAGAGGAATTGGTCTACATACGACTTTATCCACAATGTGAGGAGGAATAGGCTTACCTCTCGCAGAGTGGAGAAGCTAGTTGCAGTGCATAGCTCTCTTCGTCTTCGTGAGAGAGTTAAGCCAGAGTACAAGCAATCTCTAGCTACACGATGGGATGTTGATCCAGAGGATGCAGGACATATTGATGAAGATGAGAGTCATGAGGGGTTGGTTGGAGTTTCATTGGAGGATCTTCACTTAGATGATGAGGGCATCTCATCAAATAGTGATATAGATTTTGATAGTGATAGCCCAACAAAAGTTCCATAGGAGTTCTATTACATTGTATACTCCTTTACTATTTTAGTTTTGAGTCTTTTTGTTGCAAATGAGCATTGATACTATGACTATTTCAAATTTCTTATTGTTGTCATATTTGAACAGTTAGTGACTGAAAATTTTTAAACATGACAGTCTTTGTTTGAACATTGGTGGCTAAAAAAATGATGACTGTTATTACTTAAAATGATGACTGTTTGAACATTGTTTGCACTTGATGTCCTTGGTTGAACCTTCAAGTTATAGTTGTTGAACTTGAAACAATTAAATGGCTACAAATTAGTAACTAATATGAACATGAAAATGTTAAATGACTCAATTATGGCTGCACTTATGTGTTAGTAACTAATCTGAATATGAATGGCTACACTTACATAATTGATTAGTAATATGAAATATCATTTTTGTTGGGTGTAGAATTTTGAATGTGTAGATTATTCTAAATTTCTAAAAAAAATCATTTTTTATAGTATTATACCAGCAGTCCCCGAGTCGTCCCCTAAAATCGACCCGTCGTCCCCCGTCGTCCTCGAAAACCTGTCCCTTCGTCCCCCTGTCCCCCCGTCTAAATTGTTTACTATAATTTACCTAATAATTATTTTCAATGCCAATCCACCACACATCATATCAAGGATTGTTTGTTGGTTGCTCAAAAACCTTCGGTAGTTGCTCATGCTCCTCAAACTGCACCTGCACCTTCCAAACCCTCTATTGAGGGTGATTGTATTACAATTTCTAATAAGAAGAGGGTGACCAACCCTAATTTAATGTTTTCTAATGGATATAAGGTTGTGAATCCACCATCTTAGCCTCCTATTGTTATTGTTCATCCTATTTTGGCTCCTCAGGTTCCACCTACTGAAAAACCTATCGATCATAAATCAACCTCAAAAGAAGGGAATTCACTGACAATACCTCCACCCTCCATGTGTTCAAGTAGTCCATCTCAAGATGTCTCACCATCATCGAGGGGAAGCCAAGAGGCTAAGCATTATCTTTTCCTTCTTAGACCTCTTTATTTAATAGGTTTTCAGTAATGGCCGACAGTGTGAGTGGTCCCTCATTTTTTGGTGATTTACTTCAACCTTATCAGACTTCTACATTTAATAATTCTTCTATGTTGGATGATAGTGGAGGCAATCATATGGGAGATGACTCCATGGATATTCCTCCTCCATGATTTCCTTTCGTGGAATGTTCGAGGGCTTACATAGTCCTTAAGAATTTTTTTTGTTCTACTCTGCAAAGTGTTGGCCATGCTGATGTTATTTGTTTACAAGAAGTTAAGATTTCTAGTTTTTTATTAGATGTTTATCTCAAATGTATTGCAGGTTCTTTTATGCACATCACTACTCACCATGAAGATGGTTGGGGTGGTGCTTCTATTTTTATCTCCTCCAAACTTAAGGATCTGCTTGGATTTGGTGAGGATCCTTCTCATCATGTGGTCTAGATTTTATTGAATATTAATGGAAACACCATGGGCATTGCCAATATTTATACACCTAATTATGGGCCTAGTTGCTCTACCCTTTGGTGGTACCTAGCTGATCACCTGTCGATGGCATATTGGATTTTTTTTTGTGATTTTAATATGGTTGAACATGCTAAAGATGAAGTTGGTCGCCTCCCAATGTGCTGGTGTGTTGGAAAGAATGAGGCTTGGTTTTTTCTTAAATATATATGGGGTATTTTTTATCCCTTTTTTGTCAGCGTAATTGCACGCCTCCACCCTGGTTCACATGGTCAAATTTTTGTGCAGGTAATGACAGAGTTTGCAAGTGCCTTGATCGAGTTATGATGTCAGAGCAGTAATTTTTTTTATTCTCCTCCATCAATAACAAGATTGTGATAGTCTAGGATCAATTCTTGTTATCATATCATTTTTCAATTTCCTTTCAGATTGAGTGGAGTGGTCACCAATTTAATTTTTCGTGCAAGCAATTTTATTTGAATACTTCTTTATTGCAACACCCTAGCACCATTGCTACGATTGAGCGAATATGAAATTTATTACCTTGACCTCCTCACTCTCTTAGTTGGATTTATTGGTGGGATGAAGCAATTACTCATACTACCTCTTTCATGCAGTATTTTGGAAAAAAAGTGGCAAATTTCATAAAATGTGCTCATTTGATTGTTACGAAGGAGTATCAACAAAATTTATGGTTGCTGGAAAATGATCTGTATGATCGACAGTTGAAAACTAGGGTTGCTGGTCTTTGCCACCATCTTATAGTTCATGAATTACATGAAGCCAGGGAGCTCAGATTCAGGCTCATCTGCACTGGCTGAGGGTTGGTGATCGCCTGTCCAAAGCCTTTTTCAAGTATCTTCTTTCCAGGTATGCCAAGATTCAGATCAAGACTATTCAAGTCTCTCATGGTAGGTTTACTCCTCTTCTTGATATTGCTTCAGCCTTTGTGGATCATTATAAGCTTATTTTTCAGGTTCAACAAGATCCCTTGGTCTTGATGACTTTCCATGTGAATTTTATAAAGCCACTTGGAAGTTTATTGGGCCTGATCTGCTCAATATCTATAATGAAGCGGTAGCCAATAATTCTTTGGGTAATATTATCAATCGTGGAAACATTAAACTTATTTCTAAAGTAGGTAATCTTGAGCTTATCACTAGTTGGTGACCTATTACTTTGCTTAATGTCTCTTACAATTTTGGCTAAAGCTTTAGCTCTCCATATTCGTAACATTCTCCCTGTGATTATCAGACTAGAGCAAACGGGCTTCATTAAAGGGTGTTACATCTTGGATAATATTATTGTTGTTTGGGAAGATTTAGAATGGTCTTGTATCTCTAGCCAAAAGCCTCTTTTCCTTAAAATAGACTTTGAGAAAGCTTATGATTGTATTGGGTGGCCTTTCATTCTTGCCATGCTTCAAGCTCTCAACTTTGGACTCTTTTTTATCAGGGTTGTCAGTATGTTGTTTTCTAATGCTTCAGCTTATCTTACTATTATTGGACTTAGATCAAAGAATTTTGGTTTATTTCGTTCCATTTTCCAGGGTTGTCCTTTGGCCCCTTCAATTTACATCCTTGCTGTTGAAGCTTTTGTTATCTTATTTTCAATCAAGCATCTAAGGGGTTGATCAAAGGTATTATTTTGCCTGATATGTCTGCCCAACTTATTAATGGTCACTTTGCATATGATTCATTTATCACTACCAATGAGGATGAGGTTTCAGTTTCAAATACTTTGGTTTGTTTGGACACTTTTTATAAGGCCTCGAGAACCAACATCAAATGGTCTAAGTCCCTTTGTTTCTACCTTGCGTCTTCTTCTATGCTTGCTTAGCTTAGACATTTTTCATGGCATTGGCTTTAAAGGGTGAGCGTTTTAAGTTCTCAGGAATCCCCTTTGCTTTTGATAGCTCACCCTATGAACTTTTGCAATATGTCATTTAGAAAATTAAAAAGAAGATTTCTTATTGGGCCTCACATCCCATTTCTCTTATCAATAAGTTTTAGGTTTGCACAAAGATTCTTGCTGCCTCCCATGTTTATTACTCTTCCTGTTGGACCTCCTCTAAGAATTCTTATGATAAGTTGGCCAAAATCCTTAGGGATTTTATTTGGACCAAGGGGAAGAATTCAGGTGGTTTTCATCGAATTGCTTGGGATATTTGTTGCACACATACTGATAAGGGTGGAATGGGCATCATTGAAATTTAAAGGCAAAGCATTTCGTTGTGTGCTAAGTGGGTGGTTAAAGCTAATGAAGGCCCTGAAGCCTAGAAGGTTTTGATTCATCATTGTATTTCTTCAGGGCTACCTTATGGACGCAAAGCTTGGGCTAATATTGGCCTCCATACTCTCATCATTAATTCTGCTCTAGTTAAAATTTAGGGTTCCTTTGTTATTAAAAGTATTTGGTGAGCTTTTGAGGTGGTGAAACCTCATCTTCATTGGATTGGTGATGGTTTTCATAATGGTTTTTCATTCAATTCTTAGAATATCTAGTGGTCTCCTATTCTCTCTAAATCTTCAGTTCTTCTTGCTGATATGCCAGGGATTAAAGCTTTGAGGTTGTTTTGCAAGGGCATCTGCTATATTAATAATTTAGTGCACTCTCGAGACTGGATTCCTTGATCTGATCTCAAACATAAATTTAATCTTCAGAATTCAGATCTTCTTTCTATTCTTAAGATTCAAGAGCTCATACCTGATGTCATGCTTCATAAGCTTGGCCTTCCACCCCCAAGTGCCTGGTGGAGGGATTGGCCTTGGAATGTGGATACTCATTTCAAGAACTACTCTTATTTCTTGATTTATCAACTTCTTAGTCCTGTTTTCCCTGGTGTTGATAAATTTAATGAGAGATGACAAACTCATTCTACCTCCTATACTTGGATTGCTCGTCTGAACCATATCTGGCAGTCTAAACTTGAACCCAAGATTATCTTTTTTCTCTGGTCTCTTATTTATCAAGGTCTTCCTATGGGAGAGATACTTAGTAGGGTTGGTCTTCCTAATCCTAAGTGTCCGACTTGTGGTCATTTTGAGACTTTCAAACATATTTATTTGGTTTTACCCTCGTGCTCAGTCTGCTTGGTCCTGGATTCACTCATTGTTCAAACCCTTTCATCCTGAATTTTTTAGATTGCAAATGATCTTTTTTGGAGATAACAGTTTTTGGCTTGCCTATATTGTTGCTCTGTGGAATTTATTTTGTGCTATTATTTTTTTCAACTTTGGAAAGCTAGGAATGTTGTTGTCTATTCTGGAGATTCAATTTCTTCTCAACTTTCCTTGTATGAAAAGATTATAGTATTTTCTGCTATTACTGTTCAACTCCATTCGCAGGCTTCCAAGTTGACTCATGAGTTGGCACATTTGATAAATCTTGTCAGGTTTTGGTGCGAGGCTCCGTACAATTTCAACATGGCTTCACCTAACCTCCTTCTGGCTTAAGGTCCCTTTGTTTCTTTAAGGCCTCAACATAGCAAGGTGACATTTTCTAGCATCAGGTTGTTCTATCAGTGCCCACAGTAGGGCTCGGTCTCCTCTTGGAGTGGCTCCCTTTGTTTAGTTATTTTGTTTATTCACCCTTTTAGGGGTTGTTTTTGTTTTTGGCCTCAGGTCTCTATGATGTTGATTGTTTGGATGGCCTTGCGCCCCGTGCTGTGATTTTTCCAACTCCTTTTTTATTGTAACCTCTCTTACTTTTTCCTGAATATAATTGTTGGTTCCAATATAAAAAAAAAAACCCAAGGTATGTGTATTCTATTACTACCTCTAAAAGATTTTCTTTAAATAAAATATATGATACTTTTGCTCTCTTATAGTAGAGAAGACCATAATTTTAGTATTATAGAGTTTACTTGCATCCCCACTTCTTTACAAAAATACTCAAAGCTTTTAGATGTTCTTTTAAACTTTCAAATATCTTACCATTTAAAATGATATCATTAACATAAAAAAGAAGTCTCACTATTAATTAATTTTGATTATTGTGTAAGAATTATTGCTTTGAGATGATGCCATTCAAGATGATGTCATTGACTTTCAGTTTTATTGCTTTAAAGTGTTTAAGAATTAATTTAGATTATGAGAGACCTTGTGTAGAGTGAAAATATATTTCGAATGTTTCTGAAGTTGATTTATAAACAGCTGTTGTTTCATTTGTTCCTAACGTTATTAGACAGCGCTCCATGGAGATTAACGAAAGTAATTCCATTGCTTCTCTGTTTTAAGGATTTTTTTTTTAGGGAATCTTAATTTGTTTGTTTATTTTTTAAAACTATAAATAAAGTTCATAAAAATAAGAGTGGAATTCCTCATTCACGTTTAAATCGAATTACAATAAAATGACATTACCCTGAAATATAGTGCCCATCGAATTCGAGAAAGGGTAAGGAAGAAATGCTTATAGAAGAAAATTCATTTTTCAATACACTTTACAGAGTGAGTTTTTTTTTAATATATAACACCATTCCACCCTCACAAACAATATCATGTGCAGGCCCCCTCTAGGAACTTTGAATATAAGGAAAGTCGAATAGTAGTAATAGCGTGTTTCTAATTAAAATCTTGAGGTTTGTTAGTTTCTTCATTATTTTTTATTTTAAAAATAAATAAATAAATTTAATAAAATCTGACTAATGAAAACGTCACCACGAGAGGCACATGAACATGACGCAAAGATTACGAGACACGAAGATTACTAGGTCTTCGTAAAATAACGAGCGGAAATACTTGTTATAAAGAGATCGACAATGGCTCTTCTTGGGAAGGGGTAAGAGTTAAAATTTAAAATAGTCAATAGGGACGCTTGTTGTAAGACACTCGATAATACCCTCTGAAAAATAATTAGGACAATACACAAATTACATCTAAACTTAATCAATTACATAAAACATGTCCTATCACATCTAAACTTAATCAATTACATAAAACATGTCCTATCGCAAAACTTTGTTTTTCTCCTTAATAAAGAATTTGAAAAACAAAAAGGTCACCGGATTGGTAAGTGTAGGTGTAGCTGAGTACTTACTAAAAAGATACCTAGGTTCAAACCTTGGAGGGGAAGCCAACCCTTTGCAAAGGTAGTATTCTGCTCCAAATCCTTTGAGTGCGTGCTAGATCGATGATGATGGTATGAACCTCGAGCGATCGGTGGTCCCATCTCATGTCGGATCAACAAGAACGAGACGGATAGGTTTGTTGGGAGCAGTCCATGTGGTTTGAACCCTGCTTTCGCCCATTACTGAAAATAGTGGTTGTAACCAATTCTCCTATGTAATAATAATAAAAATAACATTTAATTTTAATGAAATCAAAACAGTTTATGTAAGAAGTTAAAATTGAGCATATTTATAGGGAAGGTAACCAGGTTGCTGATGTTATGACCAATTTGGGGGTGGATAGTGGCCAGTTCAGTATTTGGGAAGACAATTTTCCTTCGTGGTTACTGACAATTGTTGCTTTGGAAGCATTGGGGCTACCTATCCAGTAGTTATTTTTATTGTTTTTTTTCTTGGATGAGATCTCAGTTGTGTTCTAGTGATCCTCTCTCTGGGGGGTGTTTTTTTGGGGGGCTGGCCCTTTTGCTTCATGGTGGTTACCATTCTCAAGGAATATGTTTGCTGTTTTGCCTTTATCCTTGCTCTCTGAGTTTGGAGTTTTGTTATATGCATCTTGATGTTCTCCTTTATGCCCTGTTGAGTGGTGGGCTGATCTTTGCTTTTGGATGGTTGTTTTAGTTTAATTTCTATTTCTTTTGGCCTTGGAAGTTGGCTTGTGCTTAATTAGCCTTATCTTTCTCTGCCTCTTCTAATGTAAAAGGTTCTAAGACCTTTCAAAACCTTGTTTTTCATCATTAATAAAAAAACAATTTTTGAGTTGTATAGTTTTAGTTTTAATGTAGGATATGAGATGTATAGTTTTAGTTTTAATGTAGGATAGGATGTGGTTTACAATATTATTTTTTATGGATTTAATTTTTGGATTTTTTTATTTAAAGTTTAATATTTAAAAAAAATATATATATATATATATTTTTGTTAAAGTTTAAAAACTAATGGTTTACAATTAAAAAAAATTGTTCAACAAAGTTAAAAAGTTTAACATCTTCTTATGTATGTTTTTTTATTGTTGATTTTGATGATAATTTTTTTTTTTAATTTTTCTATTCTTAATTCTTCAAAAGTTTTATTAATGAGTTCACTTTTAGAGTGCCTTCCTTATGCATTCATAATTTTCTTGTAGGCTTCACAATTCATGGCAAAATACTTTTTGGTCTACACTACTTTTGTTGTTCAAAATAGATACATCTATTCAAACCATGCCTATTGAGGTATTATTCATCTCCTAATTTTTTATTTGAGATGGTGTACTGGATCTTAGTTATGCTATAAACATTTTTTCCTTCCATTTAATCTTTACATCTATGTACTTTTGGTTGAGTTTACAATTTGGGTTGAACTTGTTGATGTATAATTGTTTTTACCTTCTTAATTTTTTTTTGGTACTATTAATAAAAATAGGGTTTTGAAAGACCACCCACAACCTTTTACAACAGCTCCAAGGGCAAGCACAATGCACAAAAAATGGAGAATTTTGAAAGGTGTCCCACAACCTTAAAAAATAGCTCCAAGGAGGAGCACAACCCATAGACTACAATCAACAACTCCAAATGGAGAACAACCCACAACCACAAAATAAAAATAAAAAAACCACATGCAAGTCAACTGGCCCAACCAACAAACAAAGCTCCCACCGAAGAAAAAACAACACTTCCACACTAACAAAAAAAACTCCTACCAAAGAAAAAACAACACTTCCACACTTCAGTAGGTCCCATCAACACTCAACAATGCCAACGACAACTAAACCACCACCGCTAAACAAAATAAATAACAATACCATCCATCAACGGTTCCAAACAACAAAGGACCAAGAGTGGCAAAAATTAAAATTTAAAATTTAAACATCCAAACCCACTCAAACTTAACATACAAAAGAATCTGCTTCTGCACAATGAAAAACCATTAGGAAAATGGGCCGAAAGAAGAAAACCAGAATTGAACTCCAAAAGCAACAGTGAAAGAGATATTCAATAGCAACTAGAAGCACTGGTATCAGCCTCCAAGACCACCCTAGGCAAAGGAAAAAAATTAAAACCGAGAAAAAATCCCCAAAAAAAGTACTCAACTTTGGTCAGACCAAAGCTCTATGCAGGGACCAGAGAAGAGAAAGACTACCATCTAAAAAATAAATGAAGACCTTCCACTTCATGGGGAGCCCAAAAAACCACCAGAAGAACTGGTTTCGGCAACCAAAACCACCACCTGATTAGAGGTAAAAATACCAAAAACAACGAAAGAAAAACCTCACAAAAACACTCAACTTTGGACCTGGAGCCCTAGGATCCAGAGGAGAGAAAGTCCCATAGTAAACCTTTCGAACCTTCCGAACAAATCCACAACCAAAGAGGACAATTTTGTAAACTAATGCCACGAAAACTCCACCTGAGCTAAACCTGGAAGCCATGCAAGCCCCAACATCGAAAATACCTAGCTAGACTAGGAAAAACTCCAATTAAATGGGGTATGAGTAAGCACAAAAATTTGAAAAAAGAGACACCCATTTCAAGGGGAAAACCTTCCAAGAAAAAGTCGAGAGCCCATAACAACACCACTCCACAACACTGAGGATCTATGAAACACTTTTGAACACCACCCAAAATCTATCCCAAAATCACTAAACCGTAGGGAAAACCTAGGACCAAAAAATCGACGAAGAAAATAAAGCCTTGAAATCTGTTTAAAATTTGAAATTTAAACATCCAAAACTGCTCAAACTTAACATACAAAATAATCCGCTTTTGCACAGTGAAAAAATAGCAGGAAAAGGGGTCAAAATAAGAAAAAAAAATAGAAATCCAAAAGCAACAGTGGAAGGGAGATTCAAAAACAACCAGAAGCACTAGTATCAGCCTCCAAGACCACCCTAGGCAAAGAAAAAACCAAAAACTGAGAAAAAATCCCAAAAAAAGTACTCAACTTTGGACGGACCAAAGCTCCATGCAGGGAACAGAGAAGAGAAAGACTACCATCTAAAAAATAAATGATGAAGACCTTCCACTTCATGGGGAGACTAAAAAACCATCAGAAGAACTGGTTTCGACTGCCAAAACCACCACCCGATCTAAGGCGACAAAACAAAAAACAATGGAAAAAAAACCCCACGAAAACACTCAACTCTGGACCCAGAGACCTAGGATCCAAAGGAGAGAAAGTCCCATAGTAAACCTTCCAAACCTTTCGAACAAATTCGCAACCAGAGAGGACAAGTTTGTAAACTAATGCCACGATAACTCCACCCGAGCTAAAGTTGGAAGCCATGCAAGCCCTAGCACCAAAAATGCCTAGACATACTGGGAAAAGCCTCAATGAAATGGGGCATGAGCAAACACAAAAATTTGAAAAAAGAGACACCCATTTTTAGGGGAAAATCTTCCAAGAAAAAGTCGAGATCCCACAACAACACCACTCCACAATGCAACACTGAGGATCTATGAAACACTTCCGAACACCACCCGAAATCTATCCCAAAATCACTAAACCGTAGGTAAAACTTGGGACCAAAAAATCGACGAAGAAAATAGAGCCTTGAAACCTGTTTAAAATTTGAAATTTAAACATCCAAACCCACTCAAACTTAACATACAAAAGAATTTGCTTCTGCACAGTGAAAAAACTAGTAGGAAAAGGGACCGAAAGAAGAAAACTAGAATTGAACTCCAAAATAAACAATGAAAGGGAGATTCAACAACAACTAGAAGAACTGGTATCAGCCTCTAAGACCACCCTAGGCAAAAGAAAAAAACCAAAAATCGAGAAAAAATCCCCCAAAAAAATACTTAACTTTGGCCGGACCAAAGCTCCATGCAGGGACCAGAGAAAAGAAATACTACCATATAAAAAATAAATGATGAAGACCTTCCACTTCATGGGAAGCCCAACAAACCACCAGAAGAACTGGTTTCGGCCACAAAAACCGCCACCCGATCAGAGGTGACAAAACCAAAAATAATGAAAGAAAAACCCCACAAAAACACTCAACTCTGGACCGAGAGCCCTAGGATACGGAGCAGAGAAAGTACCATAGTAAACCTTCCAAACCTTTCAAACAAATATGTAGCCAGAGAGGACAATTCTGTAAACTAATGCCACGACAACTCCACCCGAGCTAAACTTGGAAGCCATGCCATCCCCAACACCGAAAATGCCCAACCAGACTGGGAAAAGCCCCAACAAAATGGGACATGAGAAAACACAAAAAATTGAAAAAAGAGATGTCCATTTCGAGGGGAAAACATTCCAATAAAAAGTCAAGAGCCCACAACATCACCACTCCACAACACTGAGGATCTATGAAACACTTTCGAACACTACACAAAATCTATCTCAAAATCACTAAACCGTAGGAAAACCTAGGACCAAGAAATAGACGAAGAAAACAAAGCCTTGAAACCTGTTGGTTAATGTTAGGCCTTATATAAAATGAGCACAGATAAGATATATTACAAATGAAACAAGGTTACAATATATAGGCATAAGCCTATATTCAACACATGACACTTGTCAAGAGAAACTGACAAGTGTCAAGGTGAAGGCATAGTGCACTTTAACTCTAACATTCCCCCTTAAAGTGCACTATCCTAACTAAAGAAGAAAAAAAACAAGTCAACATAAGGTAACATTCCCCCTTAATGTTGACTTCTCGAAAACAACCTATCATCCTCTCTTATTGCTGATTTGGTTTAGGCTCGTGGTCTTTGCACTTGGCTCTCCAACTATTAATAATGTTAGATTCACTATGTATACATCTCGGTCTGTTGCCTCAGGGTTAGCCACTTCCATGGGTCTGTTGCCACTGGGTCAGCCGTCTAAGTGCCTCAGGGTCATCATGGGTGCCTCAGGGTTAGCCACTTCTGGGTCTGTTGCCTCTGTAGGTCATCCTCAGAGGATGTTGCCTCTCGTAGGTCACTGACTAGTCCCACCATAAATATCAAATCCTTCCTTATGGTGAACTCAATCTAGAAGGTGTCGGTCTCAACCAAAAATGCACCTTAATACAAAGGAAAAACGAGCCATATAAGAGTGTCGGTCTCTGTCGAAAATGCACTCAATACAATAAAATGATCCATAGACCAAATATGGAGGAGAAGAAGAAAATAGAATCTTCTGAAGTGTCTTTGTCTGTAGTCTTTAGAAGTAGATTTGGAAAAAACCTTGGATAGAGTCTAGGGTGTCTATGTTTGTAGTCCCTAGAATAAGTGTCCTTATTGTAGTCACCTCATCTTATCGGAATGCATGGGTAACTAGCCGCTGCATCCGCCAAGTAGAAAGAGGAGACTACTAGATACTAGGTTCACTTACAAGTGCCTTGGGAGTGTCGAGTACAACCGAAAGTGCACTCCAAGGTAGAAAAAACTTTGAGGCTAAAAAACTAAATTAAAATAGCCTCAAAATTACAATATGACACCACCATTGTGTCCGTCACGGAAAAACGTTTCCAACGACTATAAATACCCCTATATTCCACCATCAAAGGGGCCTTCATCATGTGAAAAAACCATAATGCCTATCTAAGGCAGCAAAATAAACCTCAGGAATATCATATTCCTGGCATCGCACTATGGCGAAATAAAAAAATAGACTCAATTTTCCCTCGTAGGGGAATTACATAGTCATGTGGGCCATCATTTCTTTTAAAATTTGAAAAAGTACAATAAATAGGCCATGCGGGCCTTCCACTCTTTCATGTGGAGAAAAATAAGACCATATGTTTGGCCTACAACCAACAATCAAGTTCCCAATAAAACAAAGTAGTCCCTTCCACTTTAATAGCACATGCAAAACTATATTCCCTCACACATTAAAAAATGCATTTAAAATGCATGGTGTGGCCATATTCCCTTTTGTCCTTTGTTATTAAAAAATAATCAAAGTTTTTTTTTTTTAAATGAAGGTGCCCACCCACTTGATACTCCATCCAGGGCTTTCAGTAAGCACGCGTGCACCAAAGTGAACAATCCAGGCTTCTTGCAGAAATAAAGAAACATGATTGTAAAGAAACATGGTGGCAGCCAGGCACATTCATCGACCGTTGGAGAACGGAATAACTTTATCAAAATATTGATCCGACGAGCTCCGTGGCTTCCTCATTGGAGTGCGGGTCCGTTAGCGGTCCTGGCGAATGCAGAAAAAACACCTCCTTCACAACGAGTTGCAGGAACAGAATCCTAGGGAGGTCGCACTCCTCCACCAAACGGGCACCATCAATTTCTACTCGTAGCTTCTCCATCTCCTGTCAGTCACAGATCAGCTCCGTCATCGCCCACTCGATCGTGATTGTCGTGACGTCGATGTTGAACAGGAAAAACATCCGACAGAGGTCCATCAGAGATTTTTTCGTTAGCTCCTCCGGCCCCTTCAGTGATAGCAACACATGGACACATGTATGAATTCCATGACACAGCACCAAAGTACGAATCGTGACTTGAGATAACTTCATCGTCGCTTCATTTTGACACATTTCTTAGTTCTCTTTTACATCCATGAACGCGCAGTCTCTACAATCATCGAACAACACTGCCAGTACTATAATGGCCTCACAACGTCTTCTCCAAAAATGAAGTCTTTGTTTTGTGGTGGTGGCAGCAGGGGCAGCGACAGTGGCAGCGAATCCCCCTCCACCTGTCACTACAGCAGCCAGACACCCCTCCTCTCTTCAGTTACGGGTTTGATTCCTACCTCCACCATGTTGATCTGAGCTTTGGCACCGACTGGAAACTTAGGGACTAGCAAAGCCCCGTATCCATCTTAGTCCCCTCTCAGCACACCGCTGGGGACAGTATCATGCAGTATCAAGTACTGCTACTCTGATCTTCACCAGGAAAAAATGCAATCACGAAATTTTGGTAGATCCTCCTCCATGTGTGGTTCGTTGTGCACCAAGACTATTGCAATTGCAATCAACTCCAGTTCCACTCCTCCAACCGATCGCACTATTGGCAAACCATAGTTCATCAGTAAATGATTGGCCTCGTCATCAAAACCCCACTGGCAGATTACAAGAGTTGCACCAACATCCTTGCACTGTTGTACCATCTCATCGAAGTATTGTCGTTCCTGATCACGTAAAGCTTCAAATTTCTCCACTGTGTCAATGTCAACCTTATGCTTTGTCTCTGGCTTAGGTGGCTCAAATGGGCAAGTCAAAATAGCTATCTTTGCATCCTCAATACTCTTAGGCATTTGTGGATGACTCATATCTTTGTCAATAACAATACCATAAACAAGCTCTGTATCTTTCAGATTTCCTCCAACTTTTCCTTCAACTTTAATCAAATCATATTTGGGCTCACCGAGGCTCCTCTTCCTCAGAAAAATGTCTAAAATCTCGCGGCCTGCTTCTCCTTCATCTTGCACTGTCGATTTACTTTCTCTCCCGAAACAAGTTCTATACATTTCATCTATGAAAGATTCGACCAAAATAGGGGCTCGCCGAGGCTCAGGGCAGATTTTCTGGCTCAGATCCCTCTGTATGCCACTTCTTGGTCTTCTTACATTTCTGTCTACATGACATTCTATAGTATTAAGTGCAGACATTTGCTGTGCAACACCATATTTCCTTGCATAGAATTCCATATCTATACTGAACCTTCACTTATAGACTTAGCTTGGACTTCAATCTGAAATGTGTACGTCCTAATCAGTTACCCAGACAGGTTGAAGACGCCTGGAAACAGAAATCCTCGCGTCAAAAGACGAGAAAATGAAAAGAAATTCGCCGGAGAAGAGGGGGAAGAGAAGGGCCAAATCTGCCAAATTGACAGCGAAGCCTCCTCACACCAAAACTACCAAAAATATATCTGTCAGACGGACACTCTTTAACCTGCTTTCTTCTGTTCTTTTCCCCTGGCACTCCACCATAGAATAATCCAGTTGCTACAGAATTCCTAAGCAAAACGTCGCTGAATTTTGATTTCGCACAGTGCGCCATATACAAGGACAACTTCAAGGAGGGTTGCATCGCCCGTCAGATGCCATGCTATACCATCACCACGAACAGCTCACAGTCACCACAAGAAAAGAATAGCTCTTGGTCTTAAAAAAAATTCACTCCTTTGCTATTCAAATAAGCAGGGGCATAAAAAAAATTGCTACTGCTCAGAATCATCACCGTTCACTGTAGCCTTCATATCCTTTACACAGCGAAAATTGTTTTTAATATCGCAACCATTTTCCAGACCTGTTCTTCAGGTTCGAAACAAAGATGAAAGACACAATCAAATATTTAAAAATATTTCACCATTTGATGGTCTTTTCATGTCAAGAAAAAATGAAATATTCTATGCTACAGGTCAACTCTGAAAATATAGAGTGTATGTGCCCGCCGACATGATACACTCTTGTTGTAGGCAATAAAATCAAACAAGACAATAAGCATGAGACGCCATTATCATCGCTTTAGTCTAAAATCTCCACATGTGATCCTCTAATTTCAGACATTAATTTCTTCAACGTCAGGTTTCTAATCCATCCATTAAGGATGGAGAGCATACTCCCTCAGTATCCGAAAAAAATGTTGAAAAATAAAGAAAAAAAAAATAGGGGAAGGGAAAAAAATGAGAGGGGAGGGAGGATTTCCATGAGGAAATCCCCCCTCAAGCTCACAAGACCAGAGAAATCCTGGAGCTATGATACCAAATGTTAGGCCTTATATAAAATGAGCACAATAAGATATATTACAAATGAAACAAGGTTACAATATATAGGCATAAGCCTATATTCAACACATGACACTTGTCAAGAGAAACTAACAAGTATCAAGGTGAAGGCATAGTGCATTTTAACTCTAATAGTTAAAACCCCACAGTCAAACAACAAAATAGAAACCCCAAATCCTATGGGTCCTAACCCCACAGGAAAGCAAAAGAAAATAAAATCTTCCAAAGGGAGAAACCAGTATCTACCAAAAAAATAAGCTTTACCCTCCAAAGAAACACGGGCTCGAAGTCGACCACCACCCAACCACCATTTCACCACCAAAACTAGAACATGGGACTCACCTAACACCAATCCAGGGAAAGCACTTACTGGAGAAACACCACCCATAAAGCACAGGGTAAAATCACCGTAAACTATCTCACCAAGCACCACCTAAGCAAAGGAGACAAGGGGGACTAAAAATAAGGTAATCCTATTTGTATGAAATGGGAAAACACTAGGCACAAAATATGGAGGTAAAACCAAATCCTCTGCATCACTCTCGACATCAAACCACAATGCTCCTCCACTCCACCCAGGAGGAGAAACCTTCGTAGTCACAGGGATAGAAAAAGCAAGCACGGGTTCCAGGAATAAATCTAGCTCCTCAGCCACACTCTCACCTACATACAAAAACTTCTTGGTCTTTGACACTCGACTCTAATCCCAAAATCCATAAGGATCATATCTTCCCAATTTGGAATGTAGTCTGGGTCTTTAGTCTTCCTCACCTTTCCACATTGGTCTTGTTCACCTTCTTAAATTTTTAGTGCACATGACATGCCTCAAATTTTTCCTTACATACTATTTAATTTCTTTGTTGGAGTTTGGGATCTCATAAAATTTAATGTTTCATTTTTCCATCCATTTGTTGTTTTGTTTCATCCATGTGTTTTTTTTTCTATGCAATGTTTCTTTGATTACATATTTTGTCAATCTAGTATATTTCATTCTCTATATTTTCTTTAGGCACCCAATAGTACCCTAGCTTCTACTTCTAGTGGAAATTTTCCTATTTTAGCAAGTAAAATCTCATATGATATTGAAGCTTTAATTATGAAATTATTTTTTATTAGTTACTTTTGAAATCTTTCTATTTGTCTTCACTTAAAATTTGATGTATCGTTATCCCACACATCACACTCATATAACACCATTGGAATAACTAATAACCCAAAATAGACCTTAATAGTTTTTCAATCCCACAACTCCACTTTTTAGCCCCTATTTAGCAATGAGTAGAGTGCCCTCCATTTGTTTGTATTTTTTCATCCTACATATTCTCCAATCGAGTTTGCTTTGAAAATTTAACCCAAGGTATTTATATTCTATTACTACCTCTAAAGGATTTCCTTCAAACAAAATATATGGATACTTTTGGTCTCTTATAGTAGAGAATACCATAATTTTAGTCTTATCAGAGTTTACTTGCATCCCCACTTATTTACAAAAATGCTCTAAAGATTTTAGATGTTCTTTCAAAATTTCAAGTATCTTGTCATTCAAGATTATGCCATTGACATAGAGGAGAAGTTTCACTACATAACTAGCCAATTGTATTCCCTCTCTTCCCATCCTTTCACCCTTAGAGTTCTAATTTTTGCTACCACCTTCTCATAAGATATGTGTGCAATTATTTTAAAGTTGGCTAGTATGCTAATTTTTTTAATTATTTTCCATAATTTACCTCGAGGTACTATGCGAAAATCATTTTTAATTTCCAAAAAACAAAAATAATTTTCTCATTTTTATTCCATATCCTCACTATTAGGTTCCTTAATTTGCAATGATCTATTGTTTAGTACTTTGGTCTAAACTATGTTTTCCCTATTTCCCTCTTTCCTTGATGTTCTACCCACTGACTAATTTTGCTTTCTATTATGCTACCAAACAATTTTGTAAAAAGAGGATTAATCATGATGATGTGGAAATTTGAAGGTTTGTTGTGTCCATTTTTATGCAATGGTATGACTAGACTAGTTATCCATTCTAATGAAAAACCTTCTTTAATGATGCCATTACAAATATTTTAGATGTGTGGTGCTAAGATGCCAAATCCGCACTTGAGAAGTTTATCTTATAGATCATCTATATCATGAGCTTTACCTATTACTACTTTCTTAATGCCCTACTTCACATATTTTGTAGAAAAAAGTTCCTTAATTGTGTTAATTATAGGAGGGGTATATTTTTCTTGGTTTCTCTCATATAGTTGCTTAGCATACGATAAACATTGTTCATGATATTGTTTTTCTATACCTTTAACTATATTGTAGCTCTTTCAAAAATTGTCTTAGGATATGCTTTGCAAGATATATCAACTTTTTTTGCCTTGCTCTTATGTATTCTTCTTTTTTTTGTTTTCACTAGTTTATATATCTTGCTATTTATTTTCTCTTTGGCTGGTTCTTTCAAGATTCTCCTTATTGCTTTACATTCTTCATAATACCATGGATTTACAAGGAAGTTTCTATGTTTTATTTTCCTAGGTTTTAAATTTTTGAATGATTCCAAGGCTTCTCTAATTATATCCACTAGTTTATTGCTATCAAAAGTATAGGTTTAGACAATATCTATCATATTTTTTTCCTCTCTTTGCATAATCTACTTGAGTGATGTTTAAAATGTTTCATGATTTTTCTTTGCCAATGTTTCTTATTGTCTTTCCTTTAGTTACTTGAAGATGTTCTTCTTGGCCAATTTCACACATTTGGTTTATTATGTACATTGGATTGTAATTAGATTCTAGCTCCATGGGAATTGGTTCAGTTTCAAGATCTTTTATCCTTGAAATGTAGTTTGGTGAGAAAATAGCATAATCAACTACATTGTGTCCATTATGTGTTTTACAACTATATTTTTTAGATTTTTATCACATGTTTATTGTTAGCTTTTGAGGATGTATATTGAAGGAAATGCAACCACAAGATGTAAAATAAGTAAGCAATGATAAGTATATGATAATGACACTATAATATGCAGGAAAATAATGAGATAAAATTTTGCAATAACTCAGTTTTATACCATTAATGAAAGCTCATGAAAATAGTACAATGCAATATCATGGAGGACTTGAACACTCCATAATTTTCAATGAAGAACTACATTGTACCTACTCACTACTCACTATAGTAACATTGTATCTCTCTCCTCTCTTACTTACATAAAGGCATATATATAGGAAGATATGTGCCTTGGCATTTACTCTACCCATGAATCTTCATCTACCTTATCCTATGACTCATGTACATGTGGACTACATGAACATTTACATCATTGGACATTCTAACACTTGTGCATTTATTATATTGCATGAAGTAACTCAAAATCTACTCTAAAGTAAACTCCTACTCTAGATATGTACCCAAGGTGGTACATTAGCATGTACCAAATAATATAATATACTCTAACATCTATGTCATTGTAGATGATCAATCCCTCTATGCTACATAGTTTAAGAAGTTATTCTCCATAATGTGTGATGGACCCTTCAATGTCATCTAAGGACCTTAATCAATGGTAATCCACCTCTTATTTTAGTTACAACAAATTATCATATGTCTTTGTTGATCTTTAAAGATATTTCTATCTATTTTTTGTCCTAGCATTAAAGTCACCCACCAAAACCACCTCTCCAATATTATTACATTATTTGATGCCTTTTTCCAATGCCATATATAGATCCTTATGATCTAAGCCATGTTTATTATAAAACTTTGATTGTTGTAGAGAAAAATAACAAGATGCAATGCTATTAAGTTTATCATTATCTCTGATTCTACTACACATATACTATTTATTTTGGATCTTCTTACTCAGCCTATATCAGTTCACTCCAAGACTCTTTTATTAGTATTATTACTCCATGTCCTTTTCCATTTAATGTCAGTTCATTCCATACTTAAATATTTTTGTATCATTTTCAATCTAGAATCTTGCATTCATCATATTCATGTATTTCTATTAGTACAGTAAGTAGATATTCTTCCCCACAATATTGGGAAGTTACTCATTCCTAGATGAAAATAAAGTTATCTCATTATTTGAGAAATATATTTAACTAGATATTTGTCCTTACAAATGATTTTAATTATAACTATTATATCATTAAAAAGAATGTTGTTATTTTTTGTTGTCTCAAATTTCTTGTGTATAAGTAAACTATATATCATTTTTTTTTTAATTGTTTTCATGAACATGCAAATCTTATTTTTAATTTTTATTACCTTTATGTTTTCGTCGATCTTTTGCACTCTCATGAAGCTCTTTTACCTTACATAATTTTGCAAGGAATGCATAAAGTAATATCATAATCATTTGCCAACCCTCCCTCCCATGTTTTCTTCCTAATGCCATTAAGAGCTACTATTTATGACACTAGTGGATCCACCACCTCTCCAAATTTCTTACCCTAAACAATATATTTATTATCTATCTTAATTCCTTACCACTTTTCCTTCCATCCAACACACACTCCCATGATTTTAGTTTCTTGTAGGAAGAGCTAAAATAGGTCATGAAACATTTCATATTTATGGCTTCTTCCCCAATATTATTTGGACTTCCTTTGGTCAAATCATCCATATTCTCCACCATTAGGCCCTTAGAATAATTGAAAAACATCAAAATGCTCTTATTTCCATATTCTTTCTTTCTTCAAATCAAAGAATCCTCATTATTGTTGATTAAATTGTCTAAATTCTTGCATCTTTTCATCTCCAATTTCTAAACCATGCTTATTAACCATACCCAACTTCCAATATTATATTGATATTCCCTCACATATCTATAATAACATGTGTTACATATGACCATTATGACCATTGGTTGAATCACCAGAAGTTTCAATTCTTATAATAGGTGACTTGAAATGATTTATTATATTTATTTATAAATAAGCTATATGTAGCTTTTATGGGGGTCACTCCCAAAAAATCAATAAAATATTATATTTATTATTAAGTCAATTAGACCCTATCTAGCCTATTTTTTAATTAAAAACCATCTCATCATTAATTTTACTCTATCAGATTATTGATATCATTTTCATGAAGAAAGAGAGATTCCCTTGGCTAGTTGTCTTCCAAAATTTGAATTTTGCCAAGATAAATATCAACTCTACAATGGGATAAAATATCCGCCAACCTATTTCCTTCTCTATAGATATGTTTGCATTTCCAAGACACTATCTTCGTCAATAATTGATAAATATCTAAGAATAAACTACCATTGATTCAGTCTATATATCCCTTTTTATAATATCATTATCAATAATATGTGAATCTTCGTCAATTGAACTGTCTCCATATTTTTTTCATCGCCAAATTGATCCGTATAGTAAGTGTCCTAAGATCTACATAGTCTTTTGTTAAAATTCCATATGATTCTAATTAGGTGAGAGAGTTTTGTACTGATTATCCCAAAAATCACCACCTCAACTAGCTTTTCTACGGTTTCCTTTGGAAGCACCATCCAAATTAAGTTTGATAAACCCAAAATCAAGGCATTTTCATTTAGCATGGCTCGATCAAAATCTTTTGCATTAACTCCAATTTTGAAAATCACATTTGCATGTATCTTTAAATACTATAAAAAATCAACAAGCATATGTTTATCCAAACTTGATACTTCCCATGATGAGTACCATCTATATAAACATTGTGTAAGAGACAATAATATGAATCCAAAACTAGGATGAATTTAAGATTTATTTATAAAAATTCTATTACTCCTTTCAAGACACAAATTACAACAAATAATGGTAGGACCAATCATCCACATAACATGTAGTGTTTTATCTCTAAAACAAATTATTCAACATTTAATCATCACTTTTAATTTTTATGGAGCAACCCAATATATTCTCTTATCTAAAAAAATTATTCGTAAGTGACAAAAGCAACGACATAATAAAAATATATCATTAAAGTCTCTACCTTCTTCTTCCATAAACAAACATAAAATGTCCATGATATCCTCTTGTTTTTTAATTTCGATTGCTCTAAACCTTTATATCCCACCTTGATATATTATTTACCATCTTTTGATAGATTCCAAATCAACTCATCCTTTCATGAAAATAGTCAAATAGAACTCTTGAAGCATGTTTCAGAGTTCATATTTTGCTTGTTAAAGGTCCTTTCCTTCAATTAAATTGCTAATAAAAATAAAACATTTAGAATTATTGCTCAAATAAATATACATTTTTACTATTGATATTCACCAATATGACTCTTTCTTTTGCAATATGTTATTATAATAAAAAATCTATTTTTCTAGCACATAGGTATATTTTATTGTTCTATTGATTTCTACTACAGTATATAAATCATTGATATTGTATTTTATTTTCTCGTTTATTATAAATTATCATCAAAATATTAAATGTTCTAAATATTCATTTATCCTTTTATATATCACATTTGAATAAACTTATACATACATGATCCTTCAAAATTTATTTCATCCCTCCATAACATAACCATTTGGAAGAAATCAAGGTCTTGGAGCTACATAAACTAAAATTGGAATGTCTTTAGATGACCATCATTGAATATCAAATAATTGATTTGTGAAATTTTGATATCAAAAAATTGTATGATCTTTCTACCATTTGAGGTTTCCTAATATGCTTATTATCCCAATACATATTAAAATATTGAAGGATTAACATTTAAAAGGATATTTAAATTGAAAAAGGAATCAAAATTATCCATTGATCTAGACCAACCAATAGTACCACCCTTCATTTTCAAAGGAGGTCAAACTATATTGAAGTCCCTACCAAGATTTAAAAGATTATAATTCATCATTGAATTTGATACGATAAATTAGGTCATTTCTAGGATAAATTGAAGTGCAAGGTATAACATTGTATATATATATATATATATATATATATATATATATATATATATATATATATATATATATATATATATATATATATATATATAATTCCTTGAAAATCCTAAATTTTAAGGATAACCTTTATACTACTTATATTATTATTGCAAGGAGATGATTTTCCATTATTTGGGGATATAAAAAATAATTTACTTACATCAAACTTAACCTCTTTTGCCTTATTTACTTCAGAATTTGACTTTGTGTTTTCCTTCATATATTTAATTGAATATATTTAAACTTGCACATTGCAACATTTCCTCATCTATGCATCCTTATTATTTTATTCAAATATTTTTTGAATGTACTTTAATGAAGTTTACCATCTAATGTGATGCAATCTAGAGGAGGGGGTCTAATGAGCCAAGAAGGTAGATCCATTTCTTATTTTAGAAAGAAACTAAATGAAATCAAGAAGAAATATTTAGTTTATGATAAGGAGTTTTATGCCATTGTACAAGCATTGAAAAATTAAAGGCATTACCTATTACTGAAGGAATTTGTGCTAATTATGGATCATCCTGCTTTATAATTCATTAAAACAGTCAAGGGAACTTGAACCAAAGACATATGACATGGGTGGAGTATCTTCAAAGTTACCCATTTATTTTGAATCTTAGAAGTGGAAGTTTAATTAGGGTAGCCAATGCCTTGAGTAGAAGAAACTTGTTGATGAATGTAATGAAGATTGAAGTGGTAGGTTTTGATGCTATGAAAGAGCTTTATATTGATGATTTAGATTTCAAGGAAGCTTGGGAAGCTTGAAATAACCCTACTATAGAAGATAGAACACCATAGTTGGATTATTTTATCCAAGATGGATTATTGTTTAAAGGACAACAACTATGCATAACACAAAGATCAATTAAAGAGAACTTGTTAAGAGAAATTTATAATGGAGGACTAGTTGAATATTTTAGAATTGATAGAACCCTGAAATAAGTTTATGAAAGCTATTATTGAATAGGAATATGTGTAGATGTGTGAAATATTGTGTAAATTTGTCAAATATGTCAACATTCAAAATGAAAGAGCCAAAACACTTGGTCATTCTTGATTTTACTAATACTAGAAAGGCCATGGGAAGACATAAGTATGGAATTTGTCCTTGGATTACCTCAAACAAATAAGGGAGATGGTTTAATTTTTTTTGTTGTAATATATTTTTTAAAGATAATATATTTTATACCTTACAAAAAGATGAATGATGCCACTCATATTGTTGATTTGTTCTTTAGAGAAATTGTAAGACTGCGTGGTTTACCAAAAATTATAATGTTAGATAGAGATACTAAGTTTATAGGTCACTTTTGGTGCACTATTTGGAAATCTTTGGGCACAAGATTGAGTTTTAGTTTAGCTTATCACCCAAAAATAGATGGAAAAATCAAAGTTGTGAATAGAAGCCTTGGAAATTTGTTGAGATGCTTAGTTGGAAATAAACCAAAATTATGGAATACCGTATTGGCATAGGTAGATTTTGCATATAAAAATTAGATAAATAGAAGCACAACCAAGAGGCCATTTCAAATGATGTATGAAATTTATTAAAGAGGAGTGGATGAGTTATGGAGTTACATTGTCTAAAAAGTAAATAATATAAAAAAATAAGCTTATAGATGTAGGAATGCAAAGTACATGCTAAAAATAAATGCACCTGATGCATAGTAGACAAATACTAGGATAGCCCCGAAATATTTTATAATAAAATAGGCACATTCTTGAGTAGCTTTGGAATATACAAATACTGTGTCAGAATGCCTAGATACAACTCCAAAAAAACCAAAGGAGAAAAGCACATCAGAAAGTGAAGTCCTTGAAGTTCAAGCAACCCCACTACAAGTAAGTACATCACTACAGACATACAAATCAAGTTTTTGTAAGTTTTATTCAAAAAGTGCAAACAATAAAAATAGGAATTCAGGTTAATTTATTATCTAAGTATAAAACTCCACCAATAGTAGTGCATCCACCTGATATGATCCCACTAGCAAAGCATAATGAATATATTACAATGTGGATGGCACACTACCAAACCCTAGAGTTGCACCTTACAACACTAAAACCCATGAAAAGCAAAATGAAACAAAAAATAAAAAATTATAGATTTGTAGATTAAGGTGTAGATTTTGTGTTAGATTAAAGAATACTTGATATAATGCAGACGACCTACCAGGATGTACAAATTAATCCTCAGATAATGATTCTTTAGATGACAGGTAATGCGTATCTACTCTAGGTTAACCTTTATTTAAACCCCAAACCATACCCCTTGACCCTTGGTCAAATCCCTAGGAGATTGCACCATTAATTTGAAAATCCCAAGCAAATACCTAGGAAGTCAAATCCCTTCCAAAATCCTCACCTAAATTCCTTTCATTTAATTGGCTTGGTTCCCTCACCCTTTTCCCTCCATTTTGGATGAATTTAAAATTATCCTTTAATCTCAAATTCAACCTTCTTCATTAAGCCGCGTGTACACTCCATCCTCCACCATTGCATTTTAGTAATTTTAAATTGTGTCCACATCACCCAATGTATGCATGATCCCATGCACATATCATCACTCCCTAGGACAGTCTATGGCACTTAGGTGGGTGAGGATTCACCCCACCAATGCTATTAAATGGAGAGGGTGCACATTCCTCCCTGTGTCCTCCCCAATATTTACTTGGATTTCTCCCATGCCACTTGGTGCCAAGTCAACTCCATGTCATCTTCATCTCATCCACCTTATCCCTTCAAAAAGCCTATAAATACCCCTCATTACCTTTTATTAAAAAGACACATGATGGAGCTATTGAAATATTGCCAAAATTATTCTAGAAATTAAGTATGTATGTTACATTTAAAATTACTTAGGTTAGCTTTAGTTTGCTTGAATGTGTAAACAGGTGCTACTAACTCATTTTTTGTGGACTTGTGTGTAGGTACTTGGAGTAGCATAAGGTCAAGGGTGGTCTCTAAAACCCACCCCAATTTCTTGTAGTAGGAGGAAACTTAAAGGACACCATGGATTTCATTGTTTAACTTTTCCTAAAAGGATATTTTGGTTGTAAGCCCATTTAGTGGGCACATTGTAAAGAGCAAAACAAAGTTGCAATAAAAGAATCATATTTTCTTGTTTACATGTTATGGTGTTGCTTTCTCCTTATTACAAAATGACAATCACGATTTTTATTCACCATATCCATTTTTATGTTTCTTTCTAAGAGAATTAAATTTTTTGTTTCTTTTTGTGGTTGCAGGATTTGCATTTTGTATTAGAACCCCCTATTCAATAGGAAAAATAGGTAGGTGCATAAACCCTATTTAGAAAAAATTCCTTTATTGTTATTTACTTTTTGAAAAAAATGTTTTCCATTAATTTTATTCACTCTTTTAAAAAATGATTTTCACTTTCCTTTTCTTATCTTTAATTTGAAAAAATAATTAATGATTGTGCTTGTTTGTTTTTTTATTTATTTGTTATTTCATTATTATAAAAAAATTAAGTTACATTTTATTTTTTAACTTTATTTTTATTCTATTTTTAATTTAACACAAAATATCCAACCCATATACTTTGCCATAGCCCTCTACACTCACAACCCTTTTATCCCCATGGTTGCACACCAACATGGGCCAAACCCTCCCTGATCGTAGTGCCCTACCATTACCTAACCTTATCCTCCTATGCCCTAGCTACCACATGGATGCCATCCTATGGAACACCTCATGAGCTCCCTCCTTCCAATCATTGGTCATCATACAACACCCTTCCTACAAGCTGCCTCCCTAGTTACCTCTCTCTACTCCTTGACTACTACACGATACCTCAGCTCCACAGGCCATGCTTTGCATGAACGATACCTTAGCCTCATAGTAGTTCTCTACATGGCACCTCCATTCAACCCCATAGGTCATGCTTTATGTGGTCCCCTCCCTCATTCGTAAAAGTTGTGCCCAAAGCACCACTCCCTCTTGTCCTATTATAGGTCTCAACCCTTCCCTTAAGCTTTGCCTATGGACCATGCTCTATGTGGACCCATCCTCTTTGAAGCCCCATGGCCATGGCTTCCCACTTGTAACCCCTCCCGATGTTGCTACATCCTTACCTATCTTTATCCTTGCAATTTTCCTTCCCATGATCCTTCAAGGACCACTCCATAAGCAACCCATCCCTTCCTCTTATGGGCCCCTCCATGAGTGGCCCCTCCCTCTCCAACCCCCATGAGGCCATTCCATGAGTGGCCTCTTCCCTCTATGCCATCCATGTGAGGCCACACCAATGAGTGACCCATTATCACCCTAAGGGCTGCTTCATGAGTGACCCAATCCCTACTTGTACCCCTCCCTCTACAACCCTTATAGAGTGGCTCCATGAGCGACCCCTCCATCTGAACCCATCCTTGTGGGGTAATGCCAGTGAGTGACCCCTTATCATCCTATGGGGCCACTCCTTGCTTTTAGTAATCATCTCAACCCCCCTCGCTCTTCTCCTTTCCTATTCCCCATGCTACCCTCCCTCTTCCCAATGATTGTGTAACCTTCCATTAAACCTCCATGCATGGCAAAATCTACCTTATGTACTTGATGCAAATCTATGTTAGGTTTGGTCTGTGTTAGGCCTGGCCTATGTCAAGCTTGACCTGCACCACATTCCCTACCCTCTTAAAAAAATTAAAATTAAAATCCAAACTTAAAAAAAACACAAAAATAAATTAAAAATTTTCAAACCAATTTCAACAAAAATAACTAACAAATAAAATAAAATAACATAAACACAAATAAAAAAGAAAAAAAATCAACAAAATGAACAAAAACCAACATCAATTCAAAATTTAAACAACATTGAATTTTACATTTAGGATAAGCAAATTTTGCATTATGTATTCTTCAAATTGCTCTTTATTTTTCATTTTGTTTTTGCATCAAAACATCAACCACAAAAAAAAAAAAAAAACAAACTTTGCACATACTTGCACTTTCATATTCTACAAATTTTTGTGAGGAAAACCTCTCAGTGAGCTAGACTTCATCCCCAACCATCAGTAAATCCTTTAGAACACCCTAGTCTAGCATGCATAGTTCGTCAAACTTCATCATCGAGAAACTAGTTACCCATAGCCCAAGGTAATCTTGAGTTTATATGCCCTTGGACCATGGGGATTAAAAATTAGTGGATTTGTAGTTGTCATTTTTGTCCAGGCCTGACCAAGGGTGAAACAAAATACTGGGTATATCAGTAGCAGAACTTAGATAGCATGACTTCTTTTGGGAGGCACTTTTTGTTCCCTTAGGATACCCATCGCCAACCCTCCATCTTAGGAAGCCACATTAGTCATTTGTGTCTCATTCCTTGAAATGGGGGTGGGTATAAATACACCCTTTTATATTCCACTTCATCATCCACCTTTTGTAGTTCCTAGGTTTAGGGAACATAAAATGCACAAAAACCAAAACAAAATAAAAAGTCACTTAAAAAAAAACTTCGAAATTATCTTCCACTTTGACCCACATTTTTCAAAACTACCCCAAAACATTCCAAACCTTTTCAAAACCTTGCATAAACATGTTGGCAATTGGAGTTATTTTATGTTGTCATTGATGTAATATGGATCATTGATGTCATATGGATCACATTTGAGTTTTGGTGGCAAAAGCACTTCATAAAATATCATTTATGATATTTTTGGAGAGCATGGATATATACAAGGTTTTTGTGAAAACCAAGGTAGGCAAAATAAAAGGTTTTATTTAAAACCATGGATGGCATATTTGAAATGAATTTTTCTTAAAACCTAGGTTGGATTTTTGTTTCATCGAAAAATGTGCCCCGATGATGGAGATATTTAATTTTAAATATTTAGTTTAAATTTTAAATTATTTAAAATTTTAATTTTAATTTTAAAATTAAAAATAAAATTATAGCATCGACGTCTAAAGAAAGGAGGAAATGCATATATATATATATATGCCACCAAAATCTTCGATAAATTCTTGTCCTCGATTTTCAAATGTATTCGAATTGATAATGTAATGCAAAAAGAGCCTGTGTATTGAAGCATGTGTAAAGAGGCATGTGAAGGGTTTATGAAATTTGATTCCGTTGAAGAATCGTTCGCGGAGGATAACCAAACGCATAGGCACTTTGTACTAGTGTTTCGTGTGTTGTGTAAGAAGCAGGAGGTCCTACGATCGAGCCGTGTCGGGGATGCTTGTTGTGTTGAAACACTCGAAGCGTTTTTGAGTTTTCAAAGGGCACAAAATATTGAGGTATTTATTTTGGTTTGTGCCCCTTTGAACACGTGAGGGGGTGTGGCCCAACGGTGGCTTGGCTACAGTTAAGGCACTGAGCAAGGAGGTCTCAAGAGATTGAATCCCATCAAGGCCAGAGGCAAGTTAATATTTTTATTAATATTTTTTTTTCTAAAGTTGCCCTAGGAGAAATAAGGGTTGTGATGCACTTCAAGAAAAAAAGAGATTTCTGGTTATTTTTCTTTTAGAAGTATATGATATTATATATCGTTGGAAATCTTATTTCGAGGACTATTTGATTAACTTGCTTAGAGGGAGAAATAAGGTGTGTGTAAAGAGATATTTCTAATTTTGTAAAGATGTTCAAAAGTTAAGGTTGCTTTGTTCTTTTTCAAAGAGGATTAATTCTTTCATGATGGGATATGATGTATTTTATTGAGTAGGAGAAATAAGGTGTGTGTAAAGATATGTTTCTGATTTTGTAAAGAGGTTCAAAAGTGAAGGTTGCTTTGTTATTTTTCAAAGAGAATTAATTCTTTCATGAGGGGACATGATGTATTTTATTGAGTAGGAGTAATAAGGTGTTATTTGGATATTATTGTTGTGTTATTAATCATGATCCCTAAACCTTATTGAAAGTTGAAAAAGAAAGTTTGTTGAGTGTGGCAAATTTAGTGGACAACTAATAAGGCAT
The DNA here is from genome assembly GCA_028583015.1 of Wollemia nobilis. Classification (NCBI taxonomy): domain Eukaryota; kingdom Viridiplantae; phylum Streptophyta; class Pinopsida; order Araucariales; family Araucariaceae; genus Wollemia; species Wollemia nobilis. The sequence goes on from JAQPPZ010000912.1 coordinate 1,569,382, forward strand.
CAGAAAGGTATGAGAAATATTCTCCATTGACTTTGTTTATGGTGGTTGATTTCTGAAATATCATTGGAGATAGAAGGATTTATTGTGGTTTCCTTTTCAAAAGTGGTTGGTTGAATGCTTCAAGGTTTGATGGTTTGAGAGTTGTGTTTAAACCTTGTTTTATAAGCATTGTTGTTGAAGCCATTAGTTGTGTGAAAAACTTGAGATAGGGTTTGAGAAGAACATGAGTATCATTGTTATGTGAAGAATGTTTTATAAGCATTGTTGTTGAAGCCCATTGATTGTACAAAGAACTTGAACTTGAGTTAGAGAAAAACATGAGTATCATTGTTATGTGAGAATTGTCATTGAACATTGTTGGAAAAATTTTGAGTTGGTTGATACATGCTTGGACTAGGGTTTGTGAGAAAGAGTTATTCCTTGTGGTGATTGGTTGAGTTGAGTTGATTGAGCCTAGTCAAATGATTGTGTGAAGTGGTTGTTCAAGTTCCATGAAACAAACTATTCTATATTCTGATTTGAGTTGAGATCATTGTGGATCATTGTTGTCATCCATTGTAGAGTGCATTGCCATTCATTGTTGAGTTCATCATTGAGCCTTGCCTTCATAGATTTGTGGATGATATTTGAGTGCTTATTGAGTATGATTGGTTGAGCCTTTGAGAAGACCTTTGGGATAGATTTTTGGATAGATTTGTGGTAGCTTTTGTGCATGATTTATTTAGCCTTTGAGAAGGCTTTTGGGATAGATTTTTGAACAAATTTGCAACAAATTTTGTGCATGATTGATTGAGCCTTTGATAAGGATTTTGTATAAATTTGTGGCAGCTTTTGTGCATCATTGATTGAGCCTTTGAGAAGGATTTTAGATAGATTTATGGATAGGTTTTGAGCAAGTTCTTGGTGAGCTTGCTGAGAAGATTTGAGTAGGTTCTTGGTGAGTTTTATAGAGAAAATTTTGAGCAAGTTCTTGGTGAATCTTGCTAGAGTATATTTTGAGTAAGTTCTTGGTGAGCTTGTTGAAGCAGATCAGTGGATTGCTTACTTGAGCAGATCAGGATTGCCTTGCTAAGTAGATCAGTGGATTGCCTAGCTGAGTAGATCAGTGGATTGCCTAGATGAGCAGATTAGTGGATTGCCTACTTGAGTAGATTAGGATTACCTTGTTGAGCATATCAGTGGATTTCCTAGCTGAGCAAATTAGTGGATTACCTAGCTGAGTAGATCAATGGATTGCTTGGTTGAGCAGATCAGTGGACTGCCTACCTGAGCATATCAGTGGATTATTTAGCTGAGCATATCAATGGATTTCCTTGCTAAGTATATCAGTGGATAGCCTAGCTTTGAGCAGATCAAAGCAATCATTTGTATTGGGATAAGGATCCCTATTTTTTTATGAAATATTATAAGGATATTATCTTATGGAGTACCCCACATTGGGGGAACCATGTTAAATCTTGTGTCTCAATTGTGTGTGGTGATTTGTGCTCTTGCTTACTATTGTTATCTATGTCATTAATGCACATTGCTATATTTGGATATTGCAATTAAGGACACTAATTGATATTGGTTTAGAAAGAAAGTAAAAAGTGGGTGCTATACTGTTCATTCCCTTTCAGCATAAGCTTGTGTTCTTCAATTGGTATCAGAATGGGTTCCTTAGGAAAGGCTAACATCTTGAGGGCATATTCTACAAGAAAATATATAGCTTCATTGAATGGATCATCTACAAGTAAGGCTCCACTATTTTACGATAATAGTTATTCTTTATAGAGCATGAGAATGAAGAACTACTTGATATCACAAGGATATGAGGTATGGCAGATGGTTGAAAAAGAGTATAAGGTTGAAGGTGATCCCGAGGCAGATAAGACTATCAAAAAATTGGTTGAGATCAATGCAAGGGCAATGAATTGTATTTTGAGTGGGCTATGTGAGACATATTTTGCAAAGGTCATGGTATGTAATTCAGCTAATGAAATGTGGACCAAGTTATGGAATACCTATGAAGGATATTCCAAGGGTCACAGAAGAAAAGAAGAAGGAAAGCATAAGCATGACAAAGATTATAGGTACAAGCAAAGCAAGCATGATAAGAAGAAAAGTTTTCGTAGGACAAAGAAAACTTTCTACATTGAAGAAGCAAATGATAGCTCATATCACAGCAATAGCGACAAGTCAGATGAAAATAAGAACATATATTCCTAGGAATAGAAGGTGAAATATAACAGTGCTTTGTGTGTGGTCAAAGAGATCACAGATCAAGATATTGCAATGGCTTCAGTGATAGTGAAGATGAAATGACACATCAAGGAAACAGGCATGGTCAAATAAATCATGAGAATTTATTTGCTATAGAAGATGATAATGATCTCAGTTACAATGAATATGAAGAAGGATTTTTATATGGGATAAAAGAAGTAGAAGAAGAACTTCCACTCCAAATAGAACACCTATTCCTAGGTATTAAAGTTAAATAAGAGGATATATCTATCGAAGAATGACATGAAGAACTTGCTATAGCCATTGAGCAAGCAAACAGGTACAAGAAGGGTCTAAGAATACTAAAATGCTTCATATGTGAAGAATTTGGACATTTAGATGATGATTTCACATACTACAACAATTGCAACAAAAAAATTATTTGTGGAAAAATAAAGCAGCATTTCTAGTAATAGTTCTAGTAGCAGTTCTAGTGAAAATTCCATCAATAGTGATGTTGAAGAAGAGGAAGATTCAGATAAAGAAAATGAGTAAGCCACTATTAAGGAACTTGTTGAATTGAAAAGAGAAAATTCAGAATTGAAAGCTCATATACAAGAATATGAGAAATGTAGGACACAGCTTCTACATGATATATCTAACTTAAGAGATAAGGTTGAAAAGGCAAGAAGAGTTGAAAAAGGTATGGTTGAACAGTCAAAGGTAAAAGAGATAGAATGTGAAAGGATTATGGTTACTCTTGAAGAATTAAAAATGGAGAACTCAAGATTAAGGGTTCAAGCTCAAAAAGATGAAAAGCAAAAGCAAGGTTTTTATAGGAACTCACCAAATTCAAAATCAAAGGTGAAGAGACAAGGAAAATTGAAGAAGGTATGGCAAAAAAATTTAAGACAAAAGATCTAGAGTGTGAAATATTAGAGCATGAGATAGTTTCACTAAGGATGGAAGTAAAAGGTTCTAAGGATAAGCTACACAAGTTTGAGGAAAATTCAAGGACCTTGAAAAGGACTATCAATGCACAAAGATCATCAGTCATCATAACAGGACTTAGTTCTAAAAAAGAACAAGGGAAATAGGAAGCATAAAAAGGAAAGTCAAGATCAAACACCAGAAAAGAAGAAGAGTCAAAATAAGTAAGTGAAATAGAGAGTGAGACTTCTAAGGATAATTTGGATAATAGAAAGTTCAAAAAGGAAATGAACAATGCACAAGCAAGAAATAGATGGACCAAGAAACAAGGAGAAGAGACTAAGAGACCAATGAGGTCTAGGTAAGGTTTCTTAAATGGAAGATATTTTTCATGTCACAGGTTTGGGCACATGGCTTCACAGTGCAAGTCATATGAAAGACAAGAATATGGGAAAGGATAATTTTTCCATGGGTATTGCTACTCATGCAATGAGTATGGTGCAAGGCAATGAATTGTAGGATTCATGACAGAAGAGGATATGGCTTCACCAGAAGATATCCTAAGATATTTGTACCTCCAAGGAATAATAAAATTAAGCATTTTAATTGCAATAACTTTGGACATATTGCAAAATGGTGTAGGACTCAATTCCAAATAGGTTCAATGCAAGAAGGTCAAGCAGTCTCAAGGAAAGAAGGTCAAGCAATCTCAAGGCAATAAGGCCAAATAGGTTCAAGACAAAAAGATCAAGTAACTCATCAAGAAAAGGATATCAGAAAGATGTGGAAGGAATTTGACAAAGGAGAGAAACAATGTAATATTGGAGTAAAAATACTCTCACACAAAATTTAATCACCTCAAGAGAGAAGGTGGTGAGGGGGCTATGCTTAAGAGTCATATCTTTTAGCCCCATAGGTGTCTCTTTTGCCATTGATGTCAAAGGGGAAGAGATTTGAGTTAGGGGGAGCAACCTCCAAAGAGAGCATTGAGTTAGGGGGAGTAGCCTCCAAAGAGAATATTGAGTTAGGGGGAGTAGCCTCCATAGAGAGTATTGAGTCAGGGGGAGCAACTTTGATTCTCAAAGATTGTTTTTGCAATGATTGTGGTGATTTGTATTAAAGGTGTTGCCATCAATGACAAAGGGGAAGATTGTTGGAAATTTGAGTTATTTTATGTTGTCATTGATGTCACATGGATTATTGATGTCATATGGAACACATTTGAGTTTTGGTGGTAAAAGCACTTCATAAAATATCATTTATGATATTTTTGGAGAGCATGGATATATACAAGGTTTTTGTGAAAACCAAGGCAGGAAAAATAAAAGGTTTTATTTAAAACCATGAATGGCAGATTTGAAATGGGTTTTTCTTAAAACCCAGGTTGGATTTTCGTTTTATCGAAAAAAGGTGCCCTAGTGATGGAGATATTTAATTTTAAATATTTAGTTTAAATTTTAAATTATTTAAAATTAAAATTTAAATTTTAAAATTAAAAATAAAATTATAGTGCCGATGTCTAAAGAAATGAGGAAATACATATATTAAAAATAATAGCTCCGAAATCTAAATAAATAAGGAAAGACATATATATGCCACCAAAATATTCGATAAATTCTTGTCATTGATTTTCAAATGTATTCGAATTGATAATGTAATGTGAAAAGAGCCTATGTGTTGAAGCGTATGTAAAGAGGCATGTGAAGGGTTTATGAAATTAGAGTCCATTAAAGAATCATTCATAGAGGATAACCAAATGCATAGGCACCTTTGGCCTAGCGGTTCGTGCACTGTGTAAGAAGTAGGAGGTCCAGCGATCGAGTCGTGTCGGGGATGCTTGCTGTGTTGAAACACTTGAAGCATTTTTGAGTTTTCGAAGGGCACAAAATATTGAGGTATTTGTTTTGGTTCATGCCACTTTGAAAACGTGAGGGCGTGTGGCCCAATGGTGGCTTGGCTGCGATTAAGGCCTTGAGAAAGGAGGCGTCAAGAGATCGAATCCCATCAAGGCAAGATGCAAGTTAATATTTTATGTTTCTAAAGTTGCCCTAGGAGAAATAAGGGTTGTGATGCACTTTAGGAAAAAGAGATATTTTTGGTGATTTTCCTTTTAGAAGTATATCATACTATATATCGTTGGAAAGCTTATTTCAAGGATTATTTGATTAACTTGCTTAGAGGGAGAAATAAGGTGTGTGTAAAGAGAAATTTCAGATTTTGTAAAGAGGTTCAAAAGTGAAGGTTGCTTTGTTCTTTTTCAAAGAGGATTAATTCTTTCACGAGGAGAAATGATGTATTTTATTGAGTAGGAGAAATAAGGTGTGTGTAAAGAGATATTTCTGATTTTGTAAAGAGGTTCAAAAGTGAAGCTTGCTTTGTTCTTTTTCAAATAGGATTACTTATTTCATGAGGGAACGTGATGTATTTTATTGAGTAGGAGTAATAAGGTGTTATTTGGATATTATTGTTGTGTTATTAATCATGATCCCTAAACCTTATTGAAAGTTGAAAAAGAAAGTTTGTTGAGTGTGGCAAATTTAGTGGACAACTAATAAGGCATCAAAAAGGTATGAGAAATATTCTCCATTGACTTTGTTTATGGTGGTTGATTTCTGAAATATCATTGGAGATAAAAGGATTTATTGTGGTTTCCTTTTCAAAAGTGGTTGGTTGAATGCTTCAAGGTTTTATGGTTTGAGAGTTGTGTTTAAACCTTGTTTTATAAGCATTGTTGTTGAAGCCATTAGTTGTGTGAAAAACCCGAGATAGGGTTTGAGAAGAACATGAGTATCATTGTTATGTGAAGAATGTTTTATAAGCATTGTTGTTGAAGCCCATTGATTGTACAAAGAACTTGAACTTGAGTTAGAGAAAAACATGAGTATCATTGTTATGTGAGAATTGTCATTGAACATTGTTGGAAACATTTTGAGTTGGTTGATACATGCTTGGACTAGGGTTTGTGAGAAAGAGTTATTCCTTGTGGTGATTGGTTGAGTTGAGTTGATTGAGCCTAGTCAAATGATTGTGTGAAGTGGTTGTTCAAGTTCCATGAAACAAACTATTCTATATTTTGATTTGAGTTGAGATCATTGTGGATCATTGTTGTCATCCATTGTAGAGTGCATTGCCATTCATTGTTGAGTTCATCATTGAGCCTTGCCTTCATAGATTTGTGGATGATATTTGAGTGCTTATTGAGTATGATTGGTTGAGCCTTTGAGAAGACCTTTGGGATAGATTTTTGGATAGATTTGTGGCAGCTTTTGTGCATGATTTATTGAGCCTTTGAGAAGGCTTTTGGGATAGATTTCTAGATAAATTTGTGACAGCTTTTGTGCATGATTGATTGAGCATTTGAGAAGGATTTTTGATAGATTTTTGGATAGATTTGTGGCAGCTTTTATGCATGATTGATTGAGCCTTTGAAAAGTCTTTAGGATATATTTATGGAAAGATTTATGGATAAATTTTGAGCAAGTTATTGGTGAGCTTGTTGAGAAGATTTGAGCAGGTTCTTGGTGAGCTTTCTAGAGCGTATTTTGAGCAAGTTCTTGGTGAATATTTCTAGAGAATATTTTGTGTAAGTTCTTGGTGAGCTTGCTGAAGCAGATCAATGTATTGCTTACCTGAGCAGATCAATGGATTGCCTAACTAAGCAGATCAATGTATTGCCTAGCTGAGTAGATTAATGGATTACCTACTTGAGAATATCAGGATTGCTTTATTGAGAAGATCAATGGATTACCTAGCTGAGAAGATAAGTGGATTTCCTAGCTGAGCAAATCAGTGGATTACCTAGCTAAGAAGATCCGTGTATTGCCTACCTGAGTAGATCGGTGGATTGCCTAGTTGAGCATATCAATGGATTACCTTGCTGAGCATATCAATGGATAGCCTAGCTTTGAGAAGATCAAAGTAATCATTTGTATTGGGATAAGGATCCATTTTTATTTGTGAAATATTATAAGGAAATTATCTTGTGGAGTACCCCACATTGGTGGAACCACGTTAAATCTTGTCTCAATTGTGTGTGGTGATTTGTGCTCTTGCTTACTATTATTATCTATGTCATTAATGCACATTGATATATTTGGATATTGTAATTAAGGACACTAATTGATATTAGTTTGGAAATAAAGTAAAAATTTGGCGCTATACTATTCACCCCCCCTCAGTATAAGCTTGTGTTCTTCAAAACATCACAAACCACCTTAAAAATACAAAAACATTGCAAAATGTATCAAAAATTCTAAAGACATTACAAAAAGCACAAAAAATACTACAAAATTTTCACAAAAACATCCAAAAACAAAACACAAAAAACTCAAAAATTACAAAAACATTATAAAACATTAAAAAACTTCAAAAACAAAATTATTTTCTTGGTTTTTTGATTGTTTGCTTGTTTGTTTGCATAGGTAGTACCTCGCTTCCACAAAAACTTCCAAACCACCATAAAAACCTCCAAAAGAATTTTAAAATCCATCCTCCCCCACTCTATCTCATTCACATCCTCTTATGGTCTACATCCAAAGCTAAGACCGGATCCACCTGTATATTGTACACAACCACCAATCAAATTTCCATAGTAATCATACCCATGCACTCCTTGTCACTAGTCACCGTTGCACCTACAAATTCCACACCATCCCATCACAAATCACCTTATCACTTGATTTTGATAACACTTTCAAATATACCATAAAAATTGATCAATCTCCAACATCCATTTTTTGACTCAACGTCTATCCTAGAACCTTGCATGTGACTGTTATAAACCCTACTCTATTGGGTCTAAATATATACTTTCTCTTCTCAATCAAACTCTAATAAAAATCAAGTTTTCTTTATCATAGGTGTTTTAATTTCATAGCTCAATCATTTACATTAGCCATCCTTCTCTGTTGGGACAAAAGCAAAATTATCCAATCATCATTAGCATAGTTTTAGAATAGGATTTAACTCGATCAAATATGCTCATCAATATATCAATGATAAGGTTCAAATATATGCATCACTTCCATCATTGGGGTATCCTACATTGATTATGATTTGAGACAATCTTACGTCTCTTTCTCAAGTGTCACCTCGGTCCCATTGCATCCATCATTAACAACTACCATCATCCAATCGCTCATTGATTCCACTCTAGATCCTCCTTCTCGTATTCTTCTTAGATAGGCTCCACATCATGGTTGTATGATCACACTTAGAGTGGCTATGTATCCATCGTTGGTTCCTTCCTTTTCTTTCTTCTTATCCCCTTCCTTTTCTTCATCATTTTGTATTTTCATCCAACCATTCCTCAACATCCTTTCATTTATCCTATTCATAACCATTCATCATCTATTGGGGGGATTTACCCCTCCTCTCATCTAATTTTATACTTAATGAAGCTCACTATCATCGTAGTACATCCATATCATCACATTAGATCTATTCATTGCATTTATTTACCTCATTCATCGATTAGAATTTTACATAAGGCTCATAGCATGCTAATTTAACCCCTTTTGGTTTTGCATCTATGCATCTCGTAATTTTGATTGGTCTAATTAATCAATGATATACACAATTTATACATAACACATCCATATTAGTGTCTCATGTTTTCCTTGATCCATATTTGTCCATCATGTCATGTTCACTAGTGCATCATGTCATTTTGTCCATTATCTCATATAGCCATTATCCCTCTTTTGTTCATTTATCACATGCCATACTTATTTTCATTATCCCAATATCTTAGGTGACTCAAACATAAAGGTTATTTCAGTTACTCAACCATACTTAGTCCCTAAATTAAATTTCATCGAATGCCATTAGGTCTTTGAGTGTTATGGGTATTTTCTAGTTGCTTCAAGTTTTCTCTTGGACTGTTCTCAAACTTCACACGGTAATCAAATTTTGTGTCTAGAAAATATGAAGCCATGCATAGCTTCAAGTCATAAAGTGAACATTTTCCCATACTCATCCTATCATGCATAATCTAAGCCTAAGGATCCATAGTGCAAAAAAAAAAGAGAAAAAAAGAAGAGAATTGCACAAACAATAGCACAAAAACATTTCTATTATTTATCATGGATCCTAGGCCATTTGAGATGTCTCCATTAGGGCTATAGATGTCTGGCTGGTAGTGGAGCAATGCTAAATATTATAGGGTTATCTTCATCAGGGCTATAGATGCTTTACTGGTAGTGGAGAAAGCCCTTCACGTGGTAACATGTTTGTCATATTAGTAAAATTATTTTGTACAACCCTTTGACCACTCATGCATGAGCTAGCTTACAATGGTTTGGTTTACAAATGGTAAATCCAACCTTGCTCAAAATTGGAAATGAACATCACTACACACACTTTGGTCCTTGAGTGACTTGACTTGCTAGATTGGTCTTAGTATCTTTGAGTGCCTGATTGATTACTAGATAAGGTTGATCGATATCACTAGGGTGTTTGAGTTTCTTGAAATACCTCTAAGCTTTGAAAACTATAAGGTATCTAGGGGTAACACAACATATTTTTTCCACATCATTTATCACACACATGTATTAATGTCTCCATTTATATTATGTATCATCCATAATCTATCATTGTTTAGCCAATTCACATATCAATATCAATACCTTCTATCTCATCCCCATTATCATTGTCATGTCTCATATCCTCTTTCATGCCTCATCGTGACCACTATTTTTTTTATTGATCAATTAGCCAGATTAAGATGTGAAAGCATACATACACCCATCCAAAGCTTGATTGAATAAGTACTTGAATCATGGTCCTTCATATCTACCTACCCCACTCCATCATGTCATATAGCATGGACATCTAATGCACATATCTATCATTACCCATCATATTCACATACCATCTCACATATCATGTTTATCTAATCACATGTGTTTATCTATCATCACCAATAAAAAAATAGAAAATCTCAAAAAGCAAAATCCAAAAAAAAATAAAAAGAACAATAAAAATATAATTCACTACACATCATCATCCATCCTATCCATATATCACATAATGTCATCTAACATGTCATATCTATTCAACCATGTCCATCCATCAAGCACCACAATATACATACCCTAAACACATGCCCCACACCAACCATACATTTCAACCATCACCTCATGAATCAACAAATACCACTCATACCATAACCATATACACGCCTCATCCTCATAAACAAAATTGATGAAAATGACTACAAAAAGATCATTTTTGCTCCTTTTTTGTTGGGAGAAAAGAAGAACAATTCAATCATCATCCACCCCAGTTAAAAGCAACATCACATAAATCAATCAAGCACAATTTAGGGATGTTCAAGGTAGCACACCTTCCCCACAATAATAGACACCAACACAAACTTAGACACAGAGTATTAGATTATATTTACTTTCCTACCTTAGATTAGCTCTCATTTCTTGATCCCTTAGATTAGATTTTATTTCTTACTTTAGATTAGATTTCCTTTCCTACATTAGATTAGCTTTCCTTTCATATTCATAGATTAGATTTCCTTTCATGTATTAGTAGATCCATAAATAGAACCACCAATAGAGGCATCAATAAAACCATCAACAAAGCCATCAATAGAGCCATAAACAGAGCTACTAGTAGCGCCACCATTAGGACCATAGATTAGATTTACTTTCTTGCATTAGATTAGAATTACTTTCATGTTTGTAGAATTAGATTTTCTTTCCTATTTCCTTAGATTAGATTTCCCTTCTCATTTTCTTAGATTAGATTTCATTTCCTACCTTAGATTAGATTTTCATTCCCATTTTCATAGATTAGATTTCCTTCCCTGTCTTGTAGATTAAAATTTATTTCATGTTTGTAGCATAGATTTACTTTCCTATTTGTAGAGTAGAATTTATTTTCTTGTTCATATAATCGATTTACTTTTCTGTTCATAGAATAGATTTACTTTCATGTTTGTAGTCTAGATTTAGTTTCCCATTTGTAGAATAAATTTACTTTTCTATTCATAGAATAGAATTACTTTCATGTTTGTAGCTTATATTTAATTTCCTAACCCTATATTATTTTTACTTTTGTTTCATTTTATCAGCCCCATCAAACATATTTACTAGCATTCCAAGTGAACCTTGTACCAAGTAATATACTCTATAAACCTGGTTGTTGCAATGACTGGTTATCCATGCAATATGGTAGGATGAGTAGATTATCATAAGGACATTTTTAGTTTAAAAAAAAACAATAAAACAAAAAGAAACCTTGAAATTCATCTCAAGTTTCTTTCCACCATCTCATATTCACTCTACCATTGCCCATTCCACCTTTTTTCAATCAACTCATCGTTGTCATCCATTTCATCTTCCACCCACTCGTCGCTTTAAGGGGTAGACAAAACCCCCAATTTTCTTGATAATCATTCACCTTTTTGTTGGGGCAACAAACAAAAGAATTTCATCCAATGGATCATGTTTCTCTTGTTTTTACACTGCATTATGTTTCATGCAACATGGTATAAAATGGGCATTTGTAGACACAAAAAATTATCCAATTTTATCACTACCTAAGCCAATTCTCATAAATTCATTCCAAAACCATTTATAATTCACTAAATCCACCTAAAATCATCATTAATTTTGATAAATTCACCAAATTCCTCCAAATTCCCTTCAAGTGTTCTTAGTCTTCCATAGTTTTTTATTAATTCCATTAATTTTCCCCAATTCATTAATTCTTCTTAATCATCTTCTAATTTCCCCCTACTCTATTTAATTCTTCTAATCCATTGTTAGCATTCATAATCATTCAAATCCACCTTGAAGTTCCCCCAACCTCCATTTGCCTAGCCTAACCCTCCATTAAGTCCTAATCATATCATAATCCATGACCAAATCCCAAGAGGAGTGCACATTGAATTTTAAATTCCTAAATAAATCCTCACAAATTCCAACATTCACCCAAACCCTTCATTAAACCCCTAACCATACCCCTTGACCCTTGGTCAAATCCCTAGGATATTGCACCATTAATTTGAAAATCCCTAGGAAGTCAAATCCCTTCCAAAATCCTCACCTAAATCCCTTTCATTTAATTGGCTTGGTTCCCTCACCCTTTTCCCTCCATTTTGGATGAATTTAAAATTGCCCTTTAATCTCAAAGTCAACCTCCTTCATTAAGCCACTTGTACACTCCATCCTCCACCATTGCATTTTATTAATTTTAATTGTGCTCACAACACCCAATGCACACATGCTCCCATGCACATCTCATCACTCCCTAGGCCAATCTATGGCACTTGGGTGGGTGAAGATTCACCCCATCCGAGGCTATTAAATGGATATGGTACACATTCCTCCATGTGTCCTTCTCAATATTTTCCTTAGATTTCCTCCATACTAGTTTGTGTCGAGTCACCTCCACATCACCTCCATGTCATCCATACCCCTATCTTCACAAAGCCTATAAATATATCTCCTTATCTTTCATTAAAACAATACATGAATGAGCTACTTAAATGTTGCCAAAAGTATTATAGATATTAAGTATGTATGTTACATTTCAATTTATTTATGTTAGCTTTAGTTTACTTGAATGTGTTAATAGGTGCTACCAATTCATTTTCGGTGGACTTGTGTGTAGGTACTTGGAGTAGCACAAGGTCAAGGGTGGTCTCTAAAACCCATCCCCAATTGCTTGGAGTATGAGGAAGCTTAAAATACTAAAATGATATTTTGGTTGTAAGCCCATTTAGTGGGCACATTGTAAAGAGCATAATAAAGTTGCAATAAAAGAAACATATTTTATTGTTTACATGTTATGGCGTTGCTTTCTCCTTATTACAATAATAACTCAATTTTCTTGAGGAAATAATGCAAAGCACTACCATATAGTCTTCTACTATCAAACCTTCAACTAAGACCTGCACATAATAAGTTACAAGGGCATGCCATTGGATGACAACAATTGTCCCTTCCTTAAAACCTCACAAAATCTCTAGATTACTACCTCACATGGACTCTTAGTGGCTATGTTACCACATTTTGGTAATGAGGGGTAACAAATAGAAAATTTAAACACAATATTATGCAGAGATAACACACATACAATATATCACAAATATGCTTATTTCAATATCTCAATATTATATTTTCATCAACTCAAAGATTACTATATGCCAATATTTTAGATGTATAAATACATCATGGAGTCTCTCCATATTTGGGAGACTCGTTAATATTTTTTAGCTCTTAGCATTTCACCTTCAACTATATTTTGATCTTCTCATACTCCAACCAAAGATATGTCTCTCTAATTTTCTCTTATAAAAGAAATATTAATTTCTCTCCCAATAATTATAAATATCAAATGATTACAAATGTACCAAATACAAGATGCCAAATAATGTAATATTCTCTAACATGCCTAATGTACCACACACCACATGTATTAAAGGGTAACAAATGGTAACATAGTATTTTATGTCTATAAGGCTATAGGCCATATGATATAGATATTATTTATCCAGTATATGGTTATCCCCAACCATACTCTAGTTATCAAAGCATTGTGTATAACCCTACCCTTCTTAAGATTCAAACCTTGCACCTCTATTTAGAGTTCCAAAGTCTCCACTATGAAACATTTATCCTATTGTTTTTTTACTACATAAGCCTTATGTTTCATAATTTATTTATAATTGCACTATCTATAATTAGAGTCATGTTATTTTGAGAAAGATTTTTTTGTGCCCTATTTTGTTGCACAACTTTGAAGCATAACTTACTTGATGCCACAAGATAGTTCAAGATGTTGTCCTCCATGATAACACATCTTGAGCCTTATGGTGTGGATCAAATTTTCTTTATTGATAGGTGATGATGAATTTCATATAATGCATGGAGTTTAGGAAATCCAACATAACAGTGTCTAGACAATTGTATGTTTAATAAAACCCTTACTAGTAGCTTTTGAAGTTGTAACATTAATAGTTTGTAAAAATATTTATAATTTTTTTTGTTAATGTTTGAGGCAATCTCTTATGAGATGTCATTTTCTTTATAATGGAATAAATCATTGGGTTTATTGAGATATATATCCTTCATTGGGCACTCAAAACAAGGAATAAAAAGATTACTCGTTTTAGTAAGAGACAATTAAATGTAAATTCAACTAACCAAATCCTATCTCTTAATTAGTCCTATCCCATTTAAATAATTCATGTTATACTAGTATTCCCCGAGAAAAAAAAATCGACTTCCTTTGATAGGTTTTAAATAATAATCTGTGTAGAATCAAGGTGATGGAGTTTGGGAACTTTACCTTGCTCAAAGTCTTTCTTAGGACATAATTGTCTATTTTTTACCCTTGTCAGCATGTCTTTATGGAGTCCTTCATCACCCTTTGAAAAATGGTTTCTTATTTATTGGGCTTGACGTTATTTGCATGGTCCTACCAAATTAGGTGACCTTGTGGCAATGATGTCAATAATAAACATACCCATTGAAGGAAGGTTCCCTATAGAGACAAACTGAATGAAGTTGGAATTTATACAAAACATTGGAATAATTAACAACAATAAAATGGGGGTATAATAATAATGTAGTTAATGATAGAATTGGCTTGCGAGGGCTCAACATTTTAATGGTGGAATGGAACTATATTTTTAATAAAATCAATAAGAAAAAATAAATCAAATGTGACTACTTCAAGTTGAGAAGGCCCTAAAACCTTCAATTAGCACCACATCACTTCCATAAGAAAAAGTGGTAGTAAGGACCATAACCAATGTAAATTCACCACTTTAGAGATTTTTCACTAGAATGTGTGACCAAGACTTCTTTTATCTCTAAACTTTCTCTTGCTCCAATCTTCCATTGTTTCAAAAATATCTTCTAATAAAACTATTTTTTTTTTTCTAACCATATCTCAAGAAAAAACAAATAACCCCACACCGATCATATGCTAATATATTTGTACAAGAAACATTATCTAAAATCATCACCCCAAACCAATCTAACAGTGACATGATAATGTCTTCTCCACCTTGTACAAGAAACATTATCTAGACCATTATCATTATGTTCTCTTACCAAAACACATTTTATTTATCTATTTTAAATAATAAAAATGTTTATTTTAATAAAAGATTATCTATTTTAAATAATAAAAAATGTTTATTTTAATAAAAGCAAAACTATTATCTTTATTTATGCGTTCCATAAAGGTCTTCATTTGTGAAAATGCGTTCCATATAGGTCTTCATTTTTGAAACTACGCTCTCTTTACCTACCTTTCTAACTTAAACTTCCTAAATTGCACCAAATATTTTTTTAGCTGTTATGAATTTGGGTAGGCTGTTATAATCGTTACAATATTTTGGACTATCTACTTTAGAAATCGTCACAAATGCGTTCCATAAATAAGTCTTCTTACCTTTTTAACATAAACTTTTTAAATTTAAAAGGCACCATTTATGAAAAAAAATGCTTTTTTAGCCACTACGAATTTTTGTGAAACTGCACTCTCTTTACCGACCTATAGGAAGGCAAAACATAAACTTTTTAGATTATATTCTTCCGTCACACAGATGCGTTCCATAGACAAGTCTTCGTTTGTGTTACCTACCTATAGGAAGGCAAAACATAAACTTTCTAGATTTAAAGTGTGCGATTTATGAAAATAATTTTTTTTTTAATTTACATGGTGGAATCCGTAGCGGCCACAAATTTGGATAGGTTCATTTCTACGAAGTCTAAAATTTGAACTTTGGATCTTCGTCTTTTACGGGGTTTGGTTGAATCAATTGGTCTACACCTCAAACCTCATGAAAATACATGACCAAAAAAATTTGTTTTATTTTATATTAATATTTTTTCAAAGAAGCTAAACTTTTCAGATTAGTATAGATAATTAATAATTAAAGTAAATATAAATTAAATAATTTAATTTTTTTAATGAATTTAAAAACTTTGAGGAAGCCAGATTTTAAATAAAATATATGTATTTTTTCTTGTTTTCTGGAACACCACCTTCAGCCATCATTCTGGGTGTTGGAAAGGTAATTCTCGCATTTTATTAGTTGCGATGGGAAGTGTGTTGATCAATTATATATAGAGTGAACACTTGTTGAATTTATAATATTATATATACATAATAAATATTTTTGGAATTGAAAACTATAATATTAAAATAAAAAAGTAATACAAAATAGTTCTAAGGTAGAATATTTAAAATAATATCAAGACTAAGAGCTTATCAAACTACACAAAAGTCCTTAAAAGGACTTAAATACATATATCACTAGTTATATACAACGTATCATATTTCTTTTGAAACATATTTTTACAATGTTGAAATAAGTTTAAATAAAAATCACCAAAGTGCTTGTATTTGTCCACAACATTGCTATTCACACTATGATTATGCTCTTGAAAAGTTTGAAGAAAGTGTTTGAAAATATCCTTAAAGCAAAGTACGGACCTGGCAACCTGTAAAGAGATTTTGAAAACTGTGAGTCTTCTAAGAGACCCAATAAAAATCCTCTGATTATCTTGAAAAATGTCCAGATTTCTAGCCAACCAAATATACCATAAAACTTCAGTCAAAAACAACAACCAAAAATTATTATAACACCTCTGCATAGTAGGAATATAGCCAAACAATATATGTTGCCTGAAAACATTATCATTAATATTCTAGCCTGAAATATTAGAGCAAAATAATGACCAAATTTTTTTAGTAAAGAAACAATCAAAAAAGATATGTTTGACAGTATCGGGAACTCTGCATAAAGTGCAGCTCATTGGTGATTGAGGATCTTTACATACATGAAACCTTTGAAAAAGTAATAACCAATGAAAACATGTCTTTTTAGGCTCAAGAAATCTGGACCAGATATGCTGCAAAATGCTATGCCCATGATTAGTGAAGACTTCCATAGACCAACTGTTATTAATATGGAGTAAAATCTCATTAGTATCAGTGAGCAAATTATAAAGAATTTTTGGCTTGATTTTGAACAATTGTGTGCCATCATGCCATTGAATCTTGCCATAAAAAATTTGATCATCATCAATAAATATAGGAATGCTTAATTGCAAAAACAAGGCTTGAAGTAAAGAGGATGTCCTCCATTGAGAGCGAGGAATATCATACTGAATACTAAGAGACTCCCAAGATTTAAGACATCCATTTTCAATAATACCAGCAAATGATACAATGCCTTTATGCGCCCATTTTTTTGCAGAACAACCTTGAGTAACAACAAGCAACTTATTATTATGAGAAAGATTCCACTAGATAGAATTGTGCAAGAAGAAAATATTTTGAGAATCAGCAATAGATAGTAAACCTCTAACATTCTCCCAAGCCTTCCAAAGGCTCTTGAAAACTGCTGACCCAGCTGGAACAACCAAAAACTTACCCAAAAGGATATCAATCATATGAAAATATTTCCAAGCATGAGATTTTTTAGGAATAGCCTTAGTAATATTATGCCTGAGAAGAACTTTCCATGGCTCATTGTTGTTAATACAATTCACTATCCACTTGATGGCTAAGGACATACCTTGAACAGCCAAATTTTTCAACCCAAGGCTGCCAATATATTTATTAATAGTGCACCAATTCCACCTTACCTTATGATTTTTTATATCTGTATTACCACTGGCCCATAAAAAGTTTTGCATATGTTTATGAATGTCATTAATTTGATATGAACAGAATGACCAAACTGAAGCAAAATAGATAGAGTAAGCAGAAAGGATTTTTTGACAGACTTGAAATCTACCAACAATAGATAACTACTTATTATTTCATTTATTAAATTTATTAATAATCCTTTCTTTAACCCATAACCACATATCCTTAAGGCAAGGTTCAATGGAGAAAGGAATGCCAAGATAACGAATCTATTTGAAGGGACCTCCCCACTGAATATCAAACTTGGATAACCAAGGAGGAGCAAAAAAATCCCAAGTAATATAGAGTTTGACATAGCAATTTTAGCTCCTGAAGCGTTGTAAAAGAAAATGAGCTTTGAAAAAGTGAATCAACATTTTCCTCAACCAGCTTAACAAAAATTGAGGTATCATTAGCAAAATAAATATTAATAAGTTCTTGATCATTAGGTAGAGAAATTCCTTGAATAGGAGGACTGATTGAGCTCTATCTTAACAGATAATACAAGGCATCAGTAGCAATAACAAACAAAGTAGGAGCTAAGGGACAACCTTGATGTATAGATATCTGAAGCAAGATAGGATAAAAAAGAGACCCATTAACCTCAACAAAATGAGCTGCATGTAAGAAGCACCTTAACCATTTTTTAAAACAGAGGAGGGAAGCCAACGACCTCTAGAACCATGAGAATATAGTTCCATTCAATTATGTCGTATGCCTTTTCAAAATCCAATAAAAGTAATGCTTGAATTTTATCCAGAGCATTTAGCCCAATACATGGCTTCCCAACTAATGATCAATTTTTCCAAGATATATCTTCCTTTTATAAAACCTGTTTGAGTTGAACTAATAAACTTAGGTAGACAATTTTCAACCCTCAAAGACAAAATTTTTGCAAGGATTTTATATGAAACATTTAACAATGTTATTGGTCTCCAGTTTTTGACTAAATTTTTATCACCACCCTTAGACAAAAGCCTTATGATACCAGTATTAATATTCCTGCCCAAAGAACCATGAAGAATGGCCTCAGAGTAAACCTGATACAAATCATCACTGATCCAATGAATATTTTTTTTATAAAATTCTATAGGAATTAGGCCCAAGGACCTTTTCATTGCTAATAGACTGAATAGCCTTGATGATTTCTTCTTTAGTAATCGAGCATCTAAATCAAGAGCTTCCTGATCAGAAATTTTATGAGGAATAAGAGAGCAACACAAATTTCTATCATCAATTCTAGCTTCATTATGCTCAGAAGTGAACAAACATTTATAAAACTGATAGAAAATGCTTTTTTTAGTGTCAGGATCACAGATCAAATCCTTTCTATTCCATATTACATCAATTTTCTCTATCATACCCCTTTTTAAGGAATTTGAAGAGAAATTTGGAACCTTTATCTCCTAAATGAAGCCAATTAAGTCTAGACTAAACTCTCTTACCCCGAATTCTTTTCATCTGCAATTGTATCAAATTATTTTCGATGGAAATGAGCTCTTCTTGCAAAGTAATGTTACATAATAAATATTTTGTTTGATTATACATATGAATATAAAAATTATGAAAAGTATTTTAGATGATTTAAATTTGTACTCTCCACTTACCCCTTTTTAACATTACTTTTAAAATTTTAAAATAATATTAAATATTTTTTAATTTATTAAAATCTTATGATCAATGTTTAAAGTTGAGTTAAACTTATCAATAAGAGACACACATTTTGCTATAATTTTTTCTTTTGAGTAATACTTTTTATATACATCCACCATGGGGATTAAACCCGGGTCACATTATCGATAATGCAAGTGGCCTCCTTGCCAGTAACCATCGCATCGTTATAATTTAAACTTTGAACCTCCAAAAACCAAGTAAAAGAGCATTAAGTTTAATTTAACTTATTAAATTTTTCTAATGTATTATAGAGAAGCTTTCTTATAACAATTTTCAGTGGTTTTATAAGTTATGGCATAAAACTTGGTATATATATATATTTTTTAAATATATAAAGTTTATTATATAAAATTTATTTAAATTTTATTGTTAAAATTAAAATATATGATTTAATCAATTTTTATTTAAAATAAGTTTTAATTTAATATAGATTATCTAATGCTCGGAAGTAACATTTAAAATATCCATTATTACTTGCAAAAAAAAAAACTAAATCTCTTGATCCAGTTAATATATATAACATTATTTTTAAAATAAATTTTTAATACATAAAAGAATTGATAACATTATTGAATGTAAATTCTAACATTCAACCCACTTTTTCATATCATAATTTAAACCTTAAACCTTCTTAAAAAAATATTTAAAAAAGATATATAATATAAAACTAATTACAAATTATGCTGGTATATATGTGAAGTTATTCAAATATAACACCAACAAATTATTTCCAATGATATGTAGCCAAAATATGTTCTTATATACTCTTCCTATAAAAATTGCACTGCTCCTTTGCTACTAACTCCTTTTATAACAATATTAAAATAATTTATTTTAGTCTATGCGCTCCCTTTGACCACGCAAGATAGAGAAGTTGAGAGATAAGAGGGCATATTCACGGGAATGGCGGTCGAACAAGACCCTTCGCTTTTCGGTGGAAATCATGGCATTAACACAGGCCACCGTGTACTTTGAACTTTTTAATATAGATGACCCGATAAAAGTTATCCACAATTATACCTTTTCACGCGCTTTGTTGACTCTTTAAACTTTTTACCAGCTCGACCATGTCAAACTTCATATTACTGGACGGTTTGGACGGTGCTAGTGTGACCCAAAAAACTCTCTCCACGTGTCTATTTGCTTTAATTTTCAAAGATCTATCACGGAGCTCACGGCCCATCTCAAAGTTGTTTTTAAGAAACTTTATAATTCTTAGCATTGAGATATGGAAACAGAACACTTCTAGAAACTTGACCATTCAGGAAAGTTCATCTTCAAACAATTAGCCATCTTATAAGTTATAATTTTTAAGAAAAGAAAAAACAAGTTTTAAAGAGTCCAAACCCCAACTGCTAGTTGAAGTATTAAAACACCATGGCTTTCGGGGAAGGGAGACGAAGCATTGCCATTTTTATCAGATTTGGACGGTTGATTCTGGCATGGTAGGTGACAGCAAAGCGCGCATTACTTTCTTGTGATTTCTATCTGATATTTTGGGCAAGGCTTAAAATTTCTCAGAAACAATATATATAGGGGAAACATAGGACCATGCCTTTCACAAGTAATTCCCAAGCTAAAGCTAGTTGAGAGGAATTTTTTTTTTGTGATAGGCTCTCTATTCAAAGATGGCGATAGCATTTGGTCACTGTGACGATGTTTTTGGGCTGGATTCCTTCAAGATGTACATTGCAGAGTTTATTTCCACTTTGCTGTTCGTCTATGCTGGTGTCGGATCAGTCATGGCCTACGGTCAGTCTTCTTACTATATATATATATATATATCTGTTGTATCTTTTGAAGCACTTTTGTATGTGGCTGACTGTGTAAAATGGAATGCAGATAAGCTGACGTTGGACGCATCCCTCAGCCCGGCGGGCCTCGTGGCGGTTGCGTTGGCTCATGCTTTGGCACTCTTCGTGGCGGTTTCCATCGCGGCCAACATCTCCGGCGGCCATGTCAACCCGGCCGTCACCTTCGGGCTTGCGTTGGGAGGCCACATCACCATCCTCCACGGTGTCTTCTACTGGATCGCCCAGCTTCTGGGTTCCACCGTTGCCTGCCTCCTCTTGAAGTTCACCACTGGTGGCTTGGTATGCTTTAAACCCAACTTAATATAATATCCTCTGTCCACAAGCAAGGTTAATGTAAGTCTAATGACATAATTCATGATTAGAATTTTGTTCTACGTTAATACTTATTTTGATATTAGATTGTGAGGGAGGTTAATACAAGTCTAATGGCATAATTCATGATTAGAATTTTGTTCACCTTAGTACCTATTTTGATATTAGATTGTGATATAAAGGAAAAAATTTCATGATTAAAATTTTGTTTCATATTAATATTTTATGATTAAAATTTTATTTTTATGATATAAAAGAAATGATTGAAATTTTGTTCCACGTTGATGATGATACTACGTATCTATTTGATAAAGTTCAAAAGTCTGTACTAATATTTGTGTGGGATATGTGCAGACGACTCCGGCTCACACGGTGGCGTCAGGCATGAGCACTGTGGAGGGAATGGTGATGGAGATGGTTATCACATTTGCGTTGGTATATACAGTGTATGCAACTGCTGCTGACCCCAAGAGGGGAGACGTGGGGATCGTTGCACCCATTGCAATTGGGTTGATCGTGGGTGCCAACATCTTGGCGGCAGGTCCATTCTCGGGGGGTTCCATGAACCCTGCGCGCTCCTTCGGGCCAGCGTTGGTGAGCTGGGACTGGACAGACCACTGGGTGTACTGGGTGGGTCCCCTCGTTGGAGGAGGGCTTGCTGGTATCATTTATGGAGGCATCTTCATTGGCTCTCACTCGCAGTCGCATGTTCCCCTCTCATCGGAATACTAAGATCAGATAGATCAGAATTGTTCGCTGTAGGAATAGGACATTTGTTGATTGTCACTGTAACAAGAGTGTATCCACAAAATAATCTGTTGATTGATTGTCTCTGTATTGAAATTTCCATGGGTTTATGAGATTTTGTTTCTTTGTTACGAGTGTGTGCAATGGGCCAATCTGAGATTATTATCCAATGTAAAACCGCGTTCGGTATACAGATTGTGGGTCATTAGTATCTTTGAATTTGAAATTTTCTGCACAGACACGACGTCTCTTTCGGTATGGTGAGGCCTTCTATTTATTTGTATGGCTTCTTATGGAGTTATGGCTGATGGAGGTTCTGAATCCTTTCTCATAGGCGAACTTTGAATAGAATCTGGAAGCAACTTAAGGACGTCGGTTATGCCGTTAATATAATTTTGTTTCACCGCTCCATGGACAACCCATTCATGATATGTACTTTACCACTCCGTGTTTTTCTTAACATCTTAGTTTTAAGATAATATTACATGCATTTAATTTTGTACATAGTAATTCATCCTTTGTCTTGTTTATAGAAAAAGTTGTAGGAGAGCATCATGTCATAAACAGAGCTATAAGGTTTGGAAATTTTGACTTAATTCAATGCTAAAAACTAGGCCTCCAAAGTTTTGAACTCCCTTTATTATTGCCTTTATAATAAATAGTTATTAAACTATTGTTGACTTTATGGTCTCAAAGATTGCAAAATCTGGTTAAGATTTTGGGATAAGGCATTAGTAGGTTTAATACTCATCTACCAAGGCTTGTGTGAGTGTTTTAAATAAGTTTTTGCTCCTCTCTTGGGAAAAGTCTTCTTGCCTTTGGTTTCTGAGTGTTTTAAATAAGTTTTTGCTCCTCTCATGGGAAAAGTCCTCTTGCCTTTGCTTTCTTAGTCTTTTGCATGGCATAGAAGCACTTAAAGAAAGTTACTTTATAAATGTAGTTTATTTTATATATTTTAAATTGTATTAATTTAGAATAAATAAAAGTTTTTAAATTTTATTTACTGTTTTTTTTCTATAAGATAGGTTCTTTGGCTATCACATTTGAATTAGTAGCTTTTATTTATGTACTTTAGTATAAAAGTAAGCATAAACTATATGTTTAAGCTAAATTTATATTTAGAAATGTTAAATTTTTTTAAGTAAAAAATATTTTGGTTGCTACTTTAAATTATAGCTAGGTTTATATGTCTATACAACATATAAAAAATCAAACATACAATAATAAGCAAAGCATAATGTAAATCCAACCTTTGAATAGCAATTACAACTTATTTTTAATGGACAGTCACACATATTAGCTTCTATTTATATATTTTAGAATAAAAATAAGCATAAATTACATGTTTAATCCAATTTGGTATAAATTTTTCTATAGAAGAACCTATTGAAAGCTACTTTGAAGTAAAATTAAATTAATATAAAATCATATGTTGAAATAGTATTAAAATAAATAAACATGCAACAAGAAACAAAGCAAAATATACTCAATGTTTGAATAGCATTTATAGCATAAGTTGATTGGTTTTAAGTGTCTGTTAAATCATATAAGGCATTGACATAATAATAAGAAGAGTACAAGGGAGAGGGACCCACATTGAAGTCGGAAACTAGTAGTTTTAATAATGCTTTAAATATTTATTCTTTCTATTGTTAAACAATTTTTAATTTTTTTTTTTAAATCTATATATATATATATGAGTTATGTGTATCCATAGGTGTTATTGCAATTATATGTAGTATTGAAACTTCTTAAACAAACCAATTTAAAATAATATTTATCACGACCATAGAACATCAAAACTAAATATGCATTAG
Source organism: Wollemia nobilis (assembly GCA_028583015.1). Taxonomy (NCBI): domain Eukaryota; kingdom Viridiplantae; phylum Streptophyta; class Pinopsida; order Araucariales; family Araucariaceae; genus Wollemia; species Wollemia nobilis. The sequence continues at coordinate 1,593,548 of JAQPPZ010000912.1, forward strand.
GATAACATTATAAATATGCCACCTATAATTTTTTATGAGCGACACCATATGACCTTGATAAAAATTCAAAATTTGGGTAGTCAACCACAAACCCTTCTTCCCTTGTCTAAAGGGGTGTGATATAATAAATCTAATTATGATTTGAGGCACTTGCAAGAATATGACTTATATTCAAATCATCCACATGAAATTAGATGAATAAATCATAATCTTAAGAAACATAGAGTGAGACACTTCATCATGATCAAGCATGGTCTAATGTTTAAATTTTAGAAATAACTAACATGTATTTGAGTTTTTGGTATGTTATTTAATGTCCCAACAAAGAACTAATATTTTATAAATATAATTATTTTTAAACTTAAAGTTAAACATTGTTTTGGTGTTCACTAAATACAATTCATTTTTAGTTGACATCATTTGATGTATCATTTTTATATTTATTTTTTAATTTGATTGAAAATGCAATATATTGAATTTAAAGAGGCATGCCCAATTCTTTCTTCTAGTACTCCTTTAGAGTAGTAAAAGAAGCATTTCCACAAATACCAAATCTATACCACCATTTTTCAGTAGAAGTTAAAATTGTAAGATGTCTTATTATTTTAAATAAATCTCAGTACATTTATATTAACTTATTGATTTTAAAATATATTTTCTACTTCACTTTTAGTTCAAGATGGTTAACACACAAATATTTGATGGATAGATATATTTTTTTTGCACACAAAACTAAAAATTTATTCTTAAACAATATTTGTGCAAGTATTACAATGTATACTAAAGTAGATGGGTTTTATTATTGTTGAACACTGGCACACAATATAAGTACCCCATAAATGAAATTAGAGAATGATAAAGTTTTTTTTGTTAGTTTTACAATAATTTATAGAAACAAATGAAATCAATATGTGACACATAAAAAATAATAAGTCACTGAAAGAATACATGCAATATGGAGGTTGTTTGTAGACACCAAAACAATCTCATCCAAAGGAAGGAAATTATAGTCCTACCAATTAAAAATAGTTGGTCTCAATGGGGTATAGATACCTTATTACAAGTGACCTTTAAATCAAGGCTAAAGAACAAACCTTCAATTTTGATGATAAAATATTACAATAAACCCACCTATACAAGGTGTAGAGGCTCAAAGGGTTCTACAATAAATATAATACAAAATTTAACCATAGCCTCAAGTGAAGCTTAATACCATATATTACAACATCCCCCTTAAGTTGAATTTTCTCTATTGATAACACATAAATTAGATCAAATATACCACGGAAATAAATCCATCACACACAATGGATCCAAAACTCAATATGATTAGTTTTCTAACAAAATACTTAGTTATAGAGAAATTTAATGGAAATTTAGTTATCATAATGAAGGATGATAGAGAACTGGTGGGAAATATCCACTTGATTCAAAATCATGAGCATCCATCAAAGATGTTTGAAATCCTTGTTAGAAACACAATCTTCAACTTTTATAGAAGATTGAGATATAGTGGACTATCATCTAAAATACTAAGAGACTAGTCTAGAGCTAATATAGAAGATAAACCTAATCGTGGAGCAATAATGGTCCAATTCACCATCTAAATCTACATAAAAAATCATGTCAAAATTAGAGACATTCCAATTGAATAGTGAATACCCATCTGATATGTACAATTTATGTATTGAAAGATATTCTTAGCCATTATCCAATGACTCTCATAAGATGCCTACTATACTTGGAACAATAGCTGACAAAAAATTCAATATGTGATCGAGTATGTATAAAAAAAAGAAGTTCCTCAAAAAGCAACTAATACAAAATACCATCCACTAGAGGAGTAATGCAATCTACTTGTAGCTTCAAAATAGAATTAAAGGGGGTCTAAGAATATTTATAATCCTCCATCTAAAATTATTGTAAAATATCTAAGGCATACTTGGGATGGAAAATGGTGATCCCAAAAGGTGACTGGTCAATTTACATACCTAATAAATAATGCAAAAGACCTAATTCTATCATGTCAAAAGTATCATAAAGTTATGAATTTATCTTGGTGCTTGATATAGACACTATGCTTTATAGTGTCTAAACCAATAACTAAGAAAGAAAAATTAATTCTTCTCATACCAAGGATGAGAATCTTTCTTAAGTCCATATAAGAATGTGTTTAGCTTACATACAAAAGTAGCTGGTTCATCATGCTCAAAGCTAGGTAGATATTCATATAGATCTCCTTCTAAAGCTCACCATGAAGAAAGTCACTCTTCATATCCATTTGAAATAACTCCCAACCATAAGAATCATCTAAAGAAAGGATAATCCAAATAGAGCCCATCTAGACAACTAGAGAAAAGACCTTAGCTTACTAGCTCTCACCCACATCCTAGAATCTTTATTACTTTTTTGAGATCACACTTGCTCAAATTAAATTGACTTGACTTGCCTCCCATGAGGGATATCTTTGTTATTTATAGGCTCATAGGATCTAAGATATTATATTCATAGAGAACTCTAGACAGACACATGGCAACACTTTCTAGAGACCTCATTTTTGGACTCTTTCATTGAAAGTGTACTTGGTATGATAGGCCCATTTGCATCAAATAATATTATTTCCATGGTTATGCATAAGGGGTAGTACCGAAAAAGTATTTATCAAATCGGGGCGAATCAACGTGAAAACTGTATAAACTTTGGGGCGAATTTTTCAAAATTTTGAAGAAAATTTTTCAAAACATGGCGATTTTTTCTTTTTTCCCACTAAAATTATCAACAAAATTATCACAAGGCGAGTAGCCAAAGGCGACTGGCATAAGGTGACTGGCATAAGGTGACTGGTAGAAGGTGACTAGTAGAAGGTGATTGACGAGCAGGCAACTGACAGAAGGCGACTAGCATCAGGTGACTGACAGAAGGCGACTGGCAGAAGGCGACTAGTAGAAGGCGAGTGGCACAAGGTGACTGACAGATGGCGAGTGGCACAAGGCGACCGATAGATGGCGAGTGGCAAAAGGTGACCGCCATAACCCATCAATAAGATGATGCCATGTGTCCTCCCTTCTACCACGTGTCATTCATGCGTTAACTCCTACCATGCGAAAATCTATAAATTCAATTGCAGGGTCATTTGCAGCATTTTCTAGAGCAATTTTAAACCTTTTTCCAGCATTTTTAGGGCATTTTCCACAACGGTTTCCAAGCAATTTTAGAGCATTTTGGCAGCATTTTTAGAGCATTTTGGCAGTATTTTTAGAGGGTTTTGGCAGCATTTTGAGAGCATTTTGGCAGCATTTTCAGAGCATTTTAGAAGCATTTTTAGAAGGTTTTGCCAGTATTTTCCTGCTTCTTTTTAGAGATGGCTAGTTGTTCCTCTCCTCTTCCATCAAAAGTGCATTTCAAGTACATCTTCTGCCCCAATCTCAAGAGCATTTTCAACACTCCTGATAGAGATTCCCAATGGATTTACACCGTTGGACTTGCTGGTGTGTTGAAGATGCCTCAGTTGAACATTAACGTTCAGTTGATGCAATGGATCATTTCTTGTTACAACCATGACGTGTCCACTATTTCGATGCATGTGGATAACAAGGAAATTGTTTTTTCGGTTAAACCCTCCGATGTGCAATGACTAATAGGGCTGCCATTTTTGGATGTTGTACTGGTGAACAACCAGTACGCCTTAACCGACGATGATAAATCGACCCTGGGAACCCTTTACTCTGTTCATCCTGACAATCTGAAAGGTATTATTTGAAAATTTATTTTTTATTTAACATTAAATATTGTTCTGTTGTACTTTCATTTCTCTAAAAATGTTCTCCTTGTTTTATTTTTTGTTTTCTAATAATGTTCTCTTTTTTTCAGTTAATTCTTCTAAGTCCAAAAGGGGCTTAAACATTTCGAATGTTGGAGACAAATTTCTATATGCTTGCATTGAATTTTTTAGGCAAGGCTTATTCTGCAGGGGCGACCTACAGAAATGCCTTTTTGGGCACTTTCTTTATTGCTTCGTTGTATTGATGGTGGTAAATTTGACTGGTGCATGCACATTTCCAACCGCCTGAAGCACGACCTTTTGAGTGCCCAAAAAATTCAATCTTCTGCTTACACAGTGACTACCAACAATTTTATTCTTTGTTTATTTTAGGAAGCTTATTTCAACCTTCAACAGAGCAGTCCTCCCACTGCATTGCACCCTAGTTTGTTGTCTATTGGCATGTCTGATAGTGAGATACAGGTAAAAATATTTGTTGAAATATCATTGTTTTCTTTTTTTATTCTATCTTTTTATTCTCTAATTTTGTTTTGAAAATAGAAAAGAGCATCTCAGTATTCAAGTAAGAGGGATGCCGCATTTAGGATTCAGGAAGTATCTGTTGATTCTGACATGCAATCGCAGTCATCACCAATAACTCCCAACAAACGTGTGAGGTCTCATGATGGTCGGATTCAGCATACACCTGCGACACCTTTTACTGGAGAAACAATTACAGTCGACGTAGAAGAGGTTACCTCCAACCCACAAGGTAACCTTACTCTTCATTGTTCAAAAATGCTTTTTTAAATGATTTATTTTTTTGACGTAAAATTATGTTTTTTTAATGTGTTTTACGTATTTTTCAGACAAAGGGCAAATGGTTGAAACATCAATGGCTGCAGAGTCTGAGTCAGGTATGTATATTTTAAATAAATATTTTTTAATGCTATTGTTATTTACAAAAGATTTATTTTATGTTTTTGTGTGAAATTTAACAGAGGGACCTGCTAGATTCAAAAGGCTAAAAAAAATATGGCTCCACCATCTGACCAGCCATGACCACAACCATAGCCACAACCACAACCACAACCATAACCACAGCCATAGCCACAACAGGTTCCACTGTCTGTCCACTCAAAGCAAGTTTCGGTCCATCCACATCAGGTTCCACCTATGAGGAACCAATCATGCATGCATGGTAAAATGTTCCTCACACCGCCACATCATCATGCAAGAAGTGCTATAGAGACACAAAATGTGTCATCATCTAATATTTTTGTTGTACCGATATTAACCTTGGAGAATTTTTCAAATGTTGAGAGTGCATCTCAAATGCCCTCGGGAACTCTAGATTGTGACTTTCTTTATCAGGGTATGAATCCTGAAAATTACCCTTTAAAGGCAAGTGATATTCTTGAGGATGAAGAGGGCATTGATGGAGAAGAGGATGTCAATGTAGATGCCATCGAAGTTTCCCCCTCCGCCACACAGCAAGTCATCACCCGTACTGTTACAGAAGATGATATCCTAAACTTTTTTGAAAATGTGTTATTAGCCGATGCATGTAAAGTTGTAGTTCATAATACTCTTCTTTCGGATATTGATAAATTGAAAGAATGGGAATATCGGGCCAAGGTTTTGATTAAAGCCATCAATGGCCGATATAAGAATTTTTCAAAAAGAAAAGAGTTGTTTTTCAAGATGGAGAATGAGCCCCAAAAGCTCGATGCCTTGCTACATAAAGCTGAATCTGGCACTATGGAGGCCGAGTCTACATACAGAGATGAAATTTTGGCCATTGTTTTGAATCATTTGGAAAACCTCAATGCAGAAGCCCAAGCATATTTCAATGAATGGGCACTTGATCAGAACAAAGTAGCAGTTGCAGAAACAACACGACTTACAACTGATGTAAGTTCTACATCTAACTAAAAAATATTTTTTTTGTTAAATATGTTTTGTTTATAAATATTAACCTTTTTTTATTTCTGTTTTGTAGTCTAATTTCCAGCACCTAAAGCAACAAGTCAGTGCCATGAAAGTTTTGATCAAGACTGCCAAAATTAGCATTAATAATGCTATTGAATTGAAGAAGAGGTTACAACAGACGGTTAGAGAAAATAATTTCCTGAAGAAGATTATCAGAGATAGGGGCCTGGATGTCGAGGCTAAACTGAAAGAAAATGAGAAGGAGTTGAATGCACCTTTCAAAGAAGATCCAATGAAGGAAGAGAGTGCCTTGTTATCGGGGATCAACACTACAACAGAAAGTTTGGTTAGGGTTGGGGCATTAGAAGAAAAGGATATTGAGGTAGATGTGGGTGGACCTTCAGGAAACATTGAAAAAGAATAGAACTTTGTTGTGTTGGATTTGAAGTGAAACAAAAACTCAATATATCTTTATATTTTTATAAATTATTTAAGACTGGTATTTTTTTGAAAATTGAAATCAATGATAGAGGCAATTTCTGAAAAATTCATATTATCATTTTGAAATTTTGTTTTTAATTATTGTTATGTTTTAATTTGAAGTGGAATAAATAATGTTTGATATGTTTGATATCCTTTTTGAGAATTGAAATCAATGAATGAGACTATTTTCGAAAAATGTGTTATCTATTGAAAATTTTGTTTTCAATGTTGTTATGTTAGGATTATATGTGTTGATGTATTAAGTAATTTGAAGTGGAAGAAATAATGTTTGATATGTTTTGTAAATTGCAAATGAATGGTATCCTTTTTGAGAATTGAAACAATGAATGAGACTATTTTCGAAAAATGTGTTATCTATTGAAAATTTTGTTTTGAATGTTGTTATGTTAGGATTATATGTGTTGATGTATTAAGTAATTTGAACTGAAAAACATAATGTTTGATATGTTTTGTAAATTGCAAATGAATGGTATCCTTTTTGAGAATTGAAACAATGAATGAGACTATTTCCAAAAAATGTGTTATCTATTGGAAATTTTGTTTTGAATGTTGTTATGTTATGATTATGTGTTGATGTATTAAGTAATTTGAAGTGGAAGAAATAATGTTTGATATGTATTGTAAATTGTGAATGAATGGTATCTTCTTTAAATATTGAATTCAATGAAAGAGACTATGTTTTGATTATTTATGATGATGTAAAAGTTTGTTGTTCTTTATTTGAAGTGGAAGAAATAATGTTTGATATGTGTTATCTCTTGAAAACTTTGTTTTGAATGTTGTTATGTTTTGATTGTTTGTGTTGATATATTAAGTAATATTGAAGTATGTCTTTTATGTTATATGAATTAATTTGAAATGTCAGAAAATGCAGCATAGACAATTACTTTCACGAATAACAAATACTACAAGAAAAACATAAACTTTTAACTAATAGTTCAATAACAAGGCTAATGAAAAATGATATACAAAATATCCAGTAACACATTTCTATAATCCAATAAACAAATCATGTGTAATCAAAGAATATGTGTAACACATGTGTAATCAAATAATACATAATTAAATCAAAATATCCAGTAACACCATTTCATTCTATATGTAAATCAAATCAAAAAATAATATGTGAAATCAAATAATATTTGTAACATATGTTAACTCAAATAATACATAATGAAAATATCCTTTCATTATGATATGTGAAATCAAATATCCAAATGATAGCATCCTTTCATTATGATATGTGAAATCAAATCAAATGATAGCATCCTTTCATTCTGATATGTGAAATCAAATCAAATAATAACATGTGAACTCAAATTAAATCAAATGAAAACATCCTTTCATTCTGATATGTGAAATCAAATCAAATGATAGCATCCTCTCATTATGATATGTGAAATCAAATCAAATGATAATATGTGAAATAAAATCAAATGAATGCATCCTTGCATCATAATGTTGGAAGCTGGAACAAACTCTTTTCAGATTGTACAAAATGTTCTGCACTCATTCCCAAAAATTTTGTCGTCACAATTTGACCAATGTTACCATCATCCTCATCATTATCAATATTCATTACACCTCTTCTCTCTACCAAAGAATTCCAATGTGACAATGCTATTTCATAAGGAAACTCCTCCACCTCATAGGCCGACACATATACTCTCAAACAATTCTCCAAATTTTTGTCCAACCTATTTTGAACTTTAGATTTTATATATGATAGTGCACTGAACACCCTTTCATCTTCCACGGATCCCAAAATCATCGTTTGACATAATTCATATAAATGAAAATATTCACTCATAGTATGTTGTAAGACAGTACTTGGTTGTAATATTCTCCACAAACGTGAAATAGAACCTGCTTCATGACGGTTAGAGAGTTGTGAAACTTGAGCAGACATTGTTGTTCCAAAATAGTTTGATTGTTTTGTCAAAAGATCTCTGTTGAGAATGCCATTGATTTCAATGCCATTGACTACAACACTTTTACTAAAATGGCCAGCAAGGCTGCCCATGTATTTGAGAAACAAAGAATTTATAATCTGGTATTCATTACAAGGATCCCAAAACATCGGATTTACCACACCCATAGCCTCTAGCAATTCATCTCTTTGAAAATGGTCTCTTATTTCTTTTGTCAATGATTCTGCTATTTGTTTTAGTTTAAGTTTTGTATCATCTACAACTACATGAAATCTGTTGTAGGTTATGGGCATTTGCTCAACTTCATTTGTAGCTATATCCAGTCGCACACCATAACAATATAAAGGTATTTCATTTCCATGGACATTAATACACAGATGATCATTTATATTGAACTTCAGAAAGCTCTGAGGACCATTCACATTTGTTAATGCTCTCCAACTCTCAAACAAGGGATCCATAAAATTTTGACCAGATGCATACATCATATCAATATGCATGCAAATTTGTATTCTCGCCCTGATGAAATCCATAATATAAATCGATCTTTCTTGTGCAATTTTGATCAAAGTATTCATTTTTTCCAACATTGGAAGAATTCCACACAATGTGAGAAGAGTTTCAAAGTCACTCATTCAAAAAAGTAAATCTTTAGCCTTATCAACCGCCCTACGATTTGCATACATAAACCCTATCAAGGATTGATATTCTTTGAAAACTCTTAATGTCGGTAGATACATCGAAATCCACCTAGTATCCACATCTTTCAACAATTTTTTACCTTCGGTAACTCCTAGTGCAAACTGTTGAAACTCTGAAAATATTTTTGGACTACGTGAAAAATATTCATGAATTTCATGGACAAGCTCTTCCACTCTCGCAACATTTGTAAATGTATCCACAATTTTGTATGCAAGATTCATTCTATGAGCCATGCAATGAATAGGGATCAAATATGGGGCAACCGATGTTTGTAGTCTAACACAAAGACCATTCATGTGTCCTTGCATTGTAGCAGACACCATCAGCTCCTACACATATTAACTTAGTGGCTATTTCAATTTCATTCATTCCTCGCTTCTTCTTTTAAACTAGTTACAACAACATTGTAAATGTTTTCTGCATTACAATTTTCCACCATTTTGCATATTCCAAGTAAATGAGGTTGCCTTGAATGATTTTCCAATGTGTAAACATGCATGCAAATCCAAGATGTATTGTCAACTGCAGTCACCTCATCAATTGAAAGTGAAATGAATTTTACCTTTTTTACTTTCTCTCTGAGGTCATCCTGCTCAACCAATGACAGACATTTTGCCATTTCCCAACCACTTCGATCTGACCAATGAGCGTTGGGTAAGTTCTGCACATCAGCTAGTCGAAATAGAGATTTATAATCCATGAAATCAGACATAGGTCTACCCTTCTTAAGAATAGAAAATACAATAGCAAACTGCAAACTTTTTGAAGCTAAAGTTAACTTATTCATTTTTCGAAATTGGGCTTGAATTGTTGCACCTTTCTCAACCAATGTTTGCTTTTGTTTCATTTCTTTATCATATTCTTGCGCATATCTCATATGTGTGCACTCTGATGCATCCTTCCACCTATAAGTTTTTTGTGTTGCTCGATCACCTTCTTTTGTTTTGATATAAACCTTTCCACAATGTTTTTCTACTGTATCTTTCTTAAGTTGCAATCTATGCTCCTTTTCGTGTTTCCAACTGCAAATTACGCATCTTAATTCTGTTATATCATCACTACTATTCTCTGGAAGCACTGGCTCAATAAATGGAAATTATGATATCCAATCAGGCTGAAATGATCTATTAATTGTCCACCTAGATAACCTTGCACGTTTATTTTTTTAGATGAAGATTCTCCGAAAGTAGGGACTGCATAAGAACTATCAGTTTCTTTTCTACTTGGCATGTTAGATTCAGGAATCTCTTCATGTTGTTGTTCGATTTGATTGAGATTATCTTCATCTGTGGACTATTCATTAACGTGGATATGTGGAAGTGGAGGAATACCAGGGTTAACAGTGTTTTCTGTAGAGATAATACTAGTGTCAATAGTAGATTCATTATCACTATGGCATTTAAAAGCATACTAGTGTTTTCTATAGATAAAAGTGGACAAAGCCATCAACCAAAAAACACACTTCTTTATGAATGAAGACATTATATTTAAAATTAACAAAGTAAAAAAATTAACTAGGGAGTAAAGTTGTTCATACCTTCAGTTTGTGCAGATGTTGATGGCTGACTGGGTTTTGAAATATTATGAAAGTATTTGAGGATACTCCTTTTATTGGAAGACTAGCCTCCCTTCTTTCCACTACCTGTAGTTGACATTTTACCTGTATGAACAGAAGAATAACATGAACAAAGAACATCATTTTTAAATATGAAAATAACTGGTATAAAAGAGAACTACTACTAGAGACAACAGAATCTGTCCCATGAATATCATTCATAGGCAGAATAAACCTCCTTATTGAGTGTCCATTAATAAAATGTTAAATGAAATTTAATGGTAAAAGAAGCATACCGATAAATTGAGTCACCTTATGCTAGTCGCCTTATGCCAATCGCCTTCTACCTGTCACCTTATGCCAATCGCCCTCTGCCAATCGCCTTATGCCAATTACCTTATACTAGTCACCTTATTCCAGTCGCCTTATGCCAATCACCTTATGCCTATCGCCTTCTACCAATCGCTTACGTCAATCACCTTCGCTAGTCACCTTACCAATCGCCTTACGCTATCGCCTTCTACAATCACCTTTTACCAATCGCCTTATGTCAATTGCCTTACCGTCACCTTATGCTAGTCACCTTTGGCTAGTCACCTTCTACCATTCGCCTTATGCCAGTCACCTTCTTTCACCTTCTTCCAGTCACCTTATGGCAGTCGCCTTCTGGTTTTGTCAATACTCTGCTTTGTATCGCTCGCTATCCAAAAAAAATGTTGTAATTGTATGGGAGTCGTTGTCAGGGTTAGCTATATATAATGGGGTACAAGGGGCGATTTGGGCGGGATATTTCTTATTTTTAATAAATTTAGGGCAAAAATTGGGTGGTAAACCTTATGACAATGGGGTGAATTTACCCTAAAAAAAATTAGATCCCAAAATTTTTGGGCGAACGGGCCGACCTCTATGGTCCCAAAATTCGCAAAATTGACATTTTGGAAATCCGAATATTCGCGCTAAATTGCGAAATTCGCCACTAAGCAAAACCCTGATTCTTTCCCTCTAAAAGAGGAACAATCTTCCATGTTTGATTCTTCATCAATTAATAATATTGGAAAAGCATAACATCTTCACACTTTGAATAACCCTCATCTTCACACTTTAAATAACCCTTATGCTATAAATATGTGAGGATATCTTCATAATCATCAATTGATAATACTAAGGCTTGCAAAGAAGCCTGTCAAACTATAGCATGAACACAACACTTCCCCAAGCCCTCCTCTTACTATGGTCATTTTGATAAACACACAATATTAATTTGGTGATGGTATGTTAACATACAACTCTCATGCACAAGAAAACTTTAGCACATCATGAAAATAGAATCTTTGTAGAACCACAAAATATGTCATAATGCAAATAGAAGAAATTGTATTTTACATATAAATTATAATAGTACATAGATGCTCACCTTTGTAAGTGAATTTGAACCTCCTACTCATCCTCCATCTCCTATGGACTTACCCAAGGACCATACACATTTATTATGATAATTTTATACACACCTTGGACAAGGAAATACACTTTCTTAGCTATCTTGGCTTGCTAGCTCTCACTCACACCCTAGGATATTTATTACTTCCTTGAGATCACACTTTATCAACTCAAATTGAATTAACTTGACTTGCCTCCCATGAAGGATCCCTTTGTTATTTATAGGCTCAAAGTATCTAGATATTATATGCATGGAGAACTCTAGACGAACACATGGCAACACTTTCTAGAGATCTCATTTTTAGACTCTTTCAATAATATCAAGATATTTGAGATATCTTTCTTGGAATTTCATTAAGAGAATTTATGATTACATGAGATAGTCCAAAAAACATATGCTTCTAGAGTTTTTCCTTTGGTACTTTTCCTATAATTACATAATACTTCCAAAAATACTTTCGACTATCTTGGATTTTCTAGTGATTTTATTATTTACATGTCTTCTTGGGATAAACACACTTGAAAAAAACAATTGACCATGACCATGACACTTTTAATTTTACTATTCATTGTTACTATAGACTTTTTATATTTCATTATCATTATTCACTTTTTACTATTCACATTACCTGTCTCTATCACAATATTATTTTTATAAATTTTTATATAAATATTATGTTAATCGTAACCTTCTTGATAAATATACTCTATTTAAAGTGTCCCAAATAGGCTATTAAGTTGTAATATTCTCTAACCAGCCATCCCACTATATATTCTATGTGCTACTACACATGCAAATTGCCTAAAAAAATCATGTTGACATCTCTCCTCCTAATTTCTACTCCATATTTAGAGTATGTTCGATATATTCTAGAGGATGAAATAATCTAAGTATATTATGGTTAACCCATTTTTTGATAGGCATTCCATCCAGTTCCTCAAGCTTGTAGGTGCCATTGTCATGCATCGCTACTATCTGATAGGTACCCATTTATGTTTGTAAACAATTTTTATCCCTTTTTGTCTGGCATCATACACATCACCAAGTCATTTACCTTGAAGGAGGATCACTTTAGATTTTATTTCCAATACTCTTTTTCTTTCATCTTCTTCTTTGCAATATAGTCTTATGCCACTTATCACATTTTATCTATTTACTGTGGTTATACCACCCAATCATTGATGGATTTCCTTTCATTTCTTTTTGTCTTGTATAATCATTCATATGGTGGGTACATTATATTAAATGGGAATAATATGATGAATCTCATACATCAACTAGAACTTAAATACCTTGTGGCTAACTTGATTGTGGCTTTATAAGCCCACAATGTTGCATGTATTCTTTTATCCCATGTGTCGACTTGTAAAGTTGCATCCTTTGCAAGGATTTGACATAGAACATGATTAGTTCATTCCACTTACCCATTAGTACTTGGTTTATATGTAGTCATCTTCCTATGCTTGATCATAAACCAAGTTGTCAAGTCTTCCACCACTTTATTTAGGAAACATATATCTTGATTAGAGACAATATCCATTGGGTATCTAAACCTACTAAGAATTTATTCATAGATGAACCATGCAACTTCTTCCTCCATCTTGTGCTTCACTAGCTAGGATTCAATCCACATAGATAATATGACAACAATTATGTACCTATTCCTTTATGTTGTTACAAGAACCATAGAGGATAGGAAACACCACCACCAAAATTGAGTGTCCTAGTAATGGAACAAAAATTTTAAACTATAAAGAATATACACAACACTTCCCTGAGCCCTCCTCTTACAATAGTTAATTCAATAGATGCAATTTTTAAGTTGGTGGTGGTATATTACCATACAACTCTCATGTACAAGAAAAATCAACACATCATGAAAAATATGATGTTTATGGAAGCATAAGATACATCATAATGTCAGTAGAAGAAATTTTACTATACATGCACATTATAATAGTACGTAGATGATTACTATATTGTCTTATGAGTGAACAAAACTCTTATTTTGAACCTCCACCTCATATGGAATTTCCCAATGACCATGACCCACACCCTCACTCTGACAATATTGGACACACCTTAGACAAGGAAACACTCTTTCTTAGCTAGCTTGGCTTGCTAGCTCTCACTCACACCCTAGACTCTCTATTACTTCCTTGAGCTCACACTTGCTCAACTCAACTTGATTTAACTTGACTTAACGTGTCTTACCTCTCATGAGAGCTTTCTTCCTTATTTATAGGCTCATGGAAGCTAGATATTATATGCATGGAGAAATCTATATGGGCACATGACAACAATTTCTAGAGATCTCCTTTTTGGACTCTTCTAATAATATAAATATATTTGAGATATCTTTATTATAATTTTTCTAAGATAATTTATGATTATATAATATAGTCCAAGAATCATAAGCTTCTAGATATTTTTATTTTTTACTTTTTACTTTAATTACATTGTAAATCAAAGATTGAGAACACCAAGATAATAATCATAGAACCAACACAACAAATATTTCACAATGAAGAGTTAATATTGTATTAATGTGGTGGGAGCCTTGATCTCCAATGTTACAATAAAATGTGTATTGATACAATAGTTACAATCAAAGGGTTTTGAAAACCCTCATTCATAAAGAATATTCGGTGTCTTCTATGTCGTATTTCACTCCAAATAAGTTTGTGAGTGGCCTTGAGTATCCCTGTAGGACCACCCTAGATGCAACAACTGTAAAGAATATAGTTCCTATACTTACAAATACATCACAACAGAAAATAGGTCGAGTTTTCCACTATGTGAGACCCTCTATAAAAGGAAAATCTATAAAACCCTAGTGTTGTGAATGATGAAATGCAAATAAATTACAAGAAAAGTAAGATGTAAAATAATAAAATATTTTACCTTGTTAGATATAACTAATTTTTTTGATCCACACTTCCACTTCTACAATCTAATGGAGTACGAATACCTGTAAGCATTTGAATATTTATTGATGGTAAACTGGAAGGCTGAAAAACACCCTAGAGCATTTTTTAAGGGTTGTGAATGCCCTACAACATTCTTGGAATACTCAATAGTGTTTTAGAAATGCTCAACAATATTCAAAGGTTTTTGTAGAGTATTGCAGAACCAGATCTGGTTCGTAAGAGATTTGGGCAGCAAAAAATGAAGGATATGGAGGTGATGAGGGGAGAGGATGTTAGCGAGATACCAAAATCTCTAATAGCCATATCAACCTGATCATCACCTTCGGGCTTGCATTGGGAGGTCACATCACCATACTCCATGGTGTCTCCTACTAGATCACCAATCTTCTGGGTTCCACCATTGCCTGCCTACTCTTAAAGTTCACCATCGGTGGCTTGGTAAGCTTTTAAATACAACTTAATATAATATATTCTACTCAAAAACATTGGTGGGGGGAGGTTAAGATTAAATTTTCTTCTATATTAGATAGTTTCTGTCATGGTATGAAGGGAAAAAAGTATGTACTAATATTTTTATGGGATATGTGCAGACGACTTCGGCTCACACGGTGGCATAAGGCATGAGCAATGTGGAGGGAATGGTGATGGAGATGGGTATCACATTTGCATTGGTATATACAGTGTATGCAACTACTGACGACCCCAAGAGGGGAGACCTAGGCATCGTTGCATCCATTGCAATTGGGTTGATCGTGGGTACCAACATCTTGGTGGTAGGTCCATTCTCGGGGGGTTCCATGAACCCTGTGCTCCTTCGAGCCTGTGTTGGTGAGCTGGGGCTTGACATACCACTAGGTGTACTGGGTGGGTTCCCTCGTTGGATGTAACATCTCATTTTTTATCCTACTTTGTGTTTGCATTATATAGCTTAAGGTTTTGATTTTGTAGAGATAATTATAAAATAGATAAAGTATGATTGGCTAAACTAGGAGAATTTGTTGCTAAATATAAATTGTTAGTGGCATTTAAGGCATTTACTTGAATTTTTCTTTGTCTCCTTAGTTAGTTGAGAAATTAATTACTAAGATTGGTTTTATTGGTTAATTAAGATCTTAAATTTGTGTTAAGCTTGATTAGAGGACAACATTAAAGAAACATTAAATTTAGTGCTATTTTGTCCCTAGATTAGTTACAAGTTAATTATGATTAATTAAGTTAATTAATTAGTTACTTAGCAATGAAGAAAATATTAGTTGAAGAATTGGTGTGTATTGGGTTGTGATTGGACCACCTCATTTTCAAAGTCAAACTAACGTATTATATTACATTATATTAGGGAGTGTCTAATGTATGTGTCAAAGTGTGAAGAGTGTGAAGGTTTGTAGATGTTAGGTGGCAATATGCAAAGTGAAGATGCATGAGATTTTTATCATAATGTGAGGAATATGAAATAATGCATCTCCTTTGAGGTTGAGGAGAGCAATAGTTGAGAGTTTTGAAGAGTCATTTTGTAAGGTTATATTAGAGATAAAGCTCTATGCAATGTAATTTGAATATTGATGTAATATTGAAGTATTTTATGATTTATGTAAGATTATTGTAAAATATTTATGTCATTCTGTGAATGTTTTTATATAATTGTGATTTGATTCTGGGATATTGACCTATGAGATAATATGGTATAATTTCCATCATTGAGTAAAAGTTGTTGATGAATGTAATGAATATTGAATTTGTAGGTTTTCATACAATTAAAGAGCTTTATGTTGATGATTTAGATTTCAAATAATCTTGGATAGCATGCAATAACCCTACTATAGGAGATAGAACACCATGGATTTATTTTATCCAAGAGGAATTATTATTTAAGGTACAATGGTTATGCATACCACGAAGCTCAATGAGAGAGAACTTGATAAGAGAAAAACATAGTGGACTTGTTGGATATTTTGGAGTAGATAAAACCATGGAAAAACTTTATGAAAGTTATTATTGGCTAGGAATGAGTGCAAATGTAAGAAGATTTGTGCAGGGTTGTCAAGTTTATCAACATGCAAAGGGAAGAAGCCAAAATACTAGATTGTATCAACCATTACCAATACCAAAAAGTCCATGGGAAGACATAAGTATGGACTTTGTTGTTGGACTACCTTGAACACAAAGAGGTAATGATTCTATTTTTTTTATTGTTGATAGATTTTTGAAGATGGCACATTTCATATGTTAGCTTTTGATGAATGAGCCATGAGAGATAACAATCACAAGATGCAGAATAACATGAAAGAAAGTAAATCTGCTAGATGACTGAAGTATGCTGAAAATATAAATCATATAAAATATTACAATGTAGCTATGGAGGAAGTGAGCACTCCATTAACAAAGCTACAGATCTACATTGTATCCATCACCAATGAATGGTGTGGCATACAGAACTACACTATCCACTAAGCTACGCTATCTGACTATGTCCTCTGACTCTCTTCACTATCTATCTAAGAGGCCATCCTTATATAGGTAAAATAGGATACTTGGCCAACACTCTATCTAGTTGTGCAAGGGACAACTTGCACATGTACAACTTGCACATTGACACTTGTGCATTTATTACATTGCATGAAGTAACTAGATAACTTGCATAGGAAGTAATCTAGATATGTATCTTGGAGGATACATTTACATAACCCAAATGATGGAATAGACTCTATTTCCAACACCCCCATGTATTACATTATTTGGGTATTGAAGACTTTAGTCTTCAATATGGATTTTCTTCATCTTCTTCTGCTTGATCTTCGTAGTCTTCTTCCTCTGCATTCTTTGTATTCAGGTTCAACAAGTACTTTGAGTCTTCATATGATGCAGCTAGAGCTTCTTCTTCTTTCTTGGCTTTGCCTTTGATTCTGATTTTTGTGTTCTCATAGGAGGTTGAGCTACTATCCGGTTCTTGTGAAGGTGATTCTCCTTTCCTATCTTTAGTCTGTACAGAGGCTTCTGAACAACTACTTAAGGCATCATGATAATATTTTGAGTTAGTAGAACAAGAAGTATTGATGTTACATGAAGATTGAAAAAACTTTTCTAGATATGTTTCATCAAGTTCTGACTTCTTTTTGAGTGATTCTATCAATGCTTTTTGTTCTTCATTTTCTACCTTGAAGTGTTTATATGTGAGCAATGCCATGTATAATATGCTTGTAAAGTCTAAGGATAGTACAATATCACTTTTTCCATTGGTAATTGCTTCATTGAGACGAGTTTGAAGATAGCATTCCATAGTATCAAAATTATCTTCTAAGGCTTCACTATGGATTATTTTGGAAGCTAGATCCAACCTTCTTTCTGATTTCATGAGAAGATTCATGATTCCAAGTTTTATGGCATTGGCTTTTTGCTTTCTGAAGCATTCATTAAAAGAAGTAGATATTTTTATATAGCTCCTTAGTCCTAGGATATGTGCTCCTTGATTGAAGTATATAAGCTTGATTTGAAAAACCTTTGTAGATTCTTAGGTTTGTGAACTACCTTATATATCCCTAGGATGAACACCTAACTTTAGGTTTTGAAGAAAGCTTATATCTTCCCAACTTGATAATTTTAGACAAATGTTAATGTTATCAAGTTTTGTAAAATACCTTATGACTCCCTAATATTTTGGAGTATGATATAGTGCTTTTTGTAAAAATATAGTTCAATTTTAGTTGATTTTGTACAAGTTTTGTAAGAGTCAAAAATCAACTTTTTAACACCTTATTACTCCTAATTGAACTAAGCAATTTTTTCAATTTTGAAGAGGTTTTGATGTTGGAATTCTTTTATCCCTTTTTGAAGATTTGAGATAAGATATATATATATATCCAACCTTAATAGAAACCCTAATAACCTCTTTTATGTCCCTTGGATTATTTCTAATTTCCAATAAAATAAATTTGATGGAGTAATCCTTGTGACTCCCAAGTTTGGAAAATTAGAGAAATGATAATAATATTTGCAATATAATTTAATCCAAGTTGAATTCCTTATTCCTCCTAAGTAAGATTGCAAATATTAAATTAATAAGATAAGTCACCCCTTTAGCTTTCAAAATCTAAGTTTTAACCTTAGTTTATAACCCTTATATCTCCAACTTATGAAAGCAATAATAAATGGGATTTAGACCTTACCTTTTAGATGTAATATCTCCTCAATATTCGATGCTTTCTATGATTGAGTATAACAGCATATAAAAGGTACCTTAGGTGCTTGATTTAATGGAGATTCCTTGGAGTGGATGGTCTTGAATGCTGGTACGTATGGCGCTGAAAGTTGACCTTCAAATATGGGGAGCTTTTAATGCTCCTTCCCCTTTATCTTCCATGCTGCACTTCAAACATTTATGTTGCACTTCTCTCACACCTTGATTGTGCTACGCTCCTCCTTTGGACGTCTTTGACTATGCTTCACTCATGCACATTGAACTTGGACTTTGAATACCTTTTAAGGGTAGTTGATCATAGACATTGTGACAAGTGTCATGTCCATTACAAGTGAGCGCTCCCTTATTTACGTAATGCTCCAAGTCCTTTGTTCAATGCTCTTGGAGAGATTTAAAAATGTATGGGCACTTGTGTGAAGTTGGTGGAGAATACCAAGTGGCATGTCTTTGCTTGTAACTCCTGCATGGAAGTTTCTAGAACATTGAGAGGAATGATGACTAGAATGCCAAGTGTTATTTCTGCATGGAGTCCATTCTTGTAATATCTTCGAAGATGGAGATTATAACTCCATAACCCCTTTGCTTTGCAACGTTGCTTGGGCAGCAAGCAAGATTTTTTTGCAGGTGGATGGATGATGCGCTATGGAGCTTGGATGGTGATTTGGAGCTTCCTTCGATGGGTGGTCTTCTCCAAGTTAGAGACCATGAATGTAACACCTTTCCCTCTTTCTTTTATGCCTCCAAATGTATTGAATCCCTTGCATATTTTTGATGTCCTTTTTTGAAATTGATATGCACTCGCTTGTCTACGTAAATGTGGCTCATGAATGATCTGAAATGAGCTTTGATTCTATAGGTACGTACATCCAAGATGAGCCCTTGAGTGGCTCCTTCTGACTTGGGAAGAAGAGTGCTGACGTCCGGCCTATGTTGGCCTTTTTTTCCTATAGAAAATGTGCCCTTTTGTGGCACTTCCAAATCTGCTCTTATGCTGTCAAAAACCATATTAGAGTAGTGCATATAATGTATTATAATGTTGTATAATAAGGCTTTTTAATATACCTTCTTTTGCACTCTATTTCCAGATCTGAAATTCTGGTTTTGTGGCAGATTTTTCCTGCAATACAAGGGTTTGAGGTTGTCTTTAAATAGTAGACACACCTTTCCCTTTTTGCTTGGATACTTTTGATAACAAGTCCAAGCTTCAATAACAGTAGATAGAAGATTTTTAATTGATGCAAATTTTCTGCATTTTTTCTTGCATTCAACTTGTAATGCTTCTGATTTTTGAGACTCACCAAGTCTCACTTTCATAAGCTTCTATTTCTGTTTTTGGTTAGTTAAGTTCTTCTCCAAATTCTGGAGGATTCTAACCCTTTTGGTGGCTTCTATTGGCCACTTCAAGTTGCAGATTTTTGTGCTTCAATAGTGTCTTTAGACACTTGATACAAATCAGACTTTGTGCCTTTCAAGAAACACAAAACTAATTTTCTTTTTGAGAGTGATATAATAGTACAAGTTCTTCACTTTTAATGCACTAATATTACACCTTATCACTCCAATCAACTCTCAAAGTCATGCACTAATAATTTACTACAACTAATCAAGAATAACCTAAAATGAATCTTTAAGAGTTATTCTACAATTTCACTACAATCAATGTTGTAGGACTTAGTCTTATTTTTCAAAAATGGATAATAGGTAGTTGATAGAAGCTAATCTGAAATCTAATCAACTCCTAATAAATGTGCAAATGAATCCTTAAAAGAATCTGTTTCCTTTTGCACTTTTAGAAGACTGTAATCTAGTTTCCTTTTTGCAACTTTAATCCATATTCAGGTGCTCTAATAAATCTGATAAATAATCCAATTAATGAATCTCTTTGCACCATAAGTTGCATACCTTTTTCCTATAGCTCTTCTCCCACATTTGTAGAGGATGTAGACCTTGGTATCTAAAAACACCAAGTTGCTGCTTCAAGTAGGTAGTCCTAAACAACTCCTTCTTCACCAAATGATGGTCTCGAACTTTCTTTCATGAGCCTAGGATTTGGTGGCTTGTTCTCCTCTTGTGTTCTCCTCCTTCTGCTATAGATTTGGAGAAGTCTATGTCTCTAAAGTGGTGCCTTCTTGCTATGAGAGGTAATCTTCAAATCTCCAATATTTGGTGAGCTTCTTCTATCTTCAAGTCTTCTTGTCAAATTCTAACTTCAAGCAGGATCTTCTTCTAGGGTTTGGCACTCCTTGCCAAATTATTCTTCATATATTTGGCACTCCTTGCCAAATTCTCCTCTTGGGCTTATTTTCGGATGGTGATAATTGTCCCAAGTCCTTCACTATCAGGGACTTCACCTAGATAGTGGATTTCTCCAATGAGTTCTCAAAGAACTCTCTTGATCTTCAACAAGGCTCTCCTAGCCTTTCCTGGATGCTCGATGAGACCTTCACAAGGTCTTTGATCTAGAAGCTTTTGATGGTCTTCCTTGAGACCTTTTCTTCAACCTTCTACTTCCTAGAAGTGTTGGTGGTGAGATCTTCTCTTGGATATTCTGATTCTACTGCTCCTAGCTTCGAGTAGGACTCTCCTAGTCCTTCTTCTTCTTCCAAGACTAGAAGTTCTTCAATGAGATCTTCTCTTGATCTCTTCACTTTTGCTTTAGGGTTGAGCTGATTCTGAAGAAGATACTCTTCCTAACTTTCTTGTAGGAAGTCTCCCAACTCACTGAATCTTTTATTCCTACAACAAAGATATTAGTACTAAAATATTTTAGTCTACTTCTAAATCAGATATTCTTCTCGAATTCTTCTTCAGGATCAAGGCTTATATGGCCTATTTCAATATCAAGGCTCCTGTGGCCTTTTTAGTACCAAGGCTCCTGTGGCCTTTTTAGTATCAAGGCTTCTATGGCCTTTTTAGTATCAAGGCTTCTATGGCCTTTTTAGTATCAAGGCTTCTATGGCCTTTTTAGTATCAAGACTTTTGTGGCTTCTTCTTCAAGGCTTCTATGGCCTTTTTGTATCAAGGCTCTTATGGCCTGTTCTTCAACTATGGAATTCTACAATCCAGCAATGGAGATCTTTAGTCTCCTATATTCACCATGATCCTTCACTAGAAGTCTTCTTCCATAGTATTCTTCTCTTGCACAATGAACTAACCTCTGCACTATGAGGGCACGTCGACCTTCGGGCAATGAAGTTGGAGTCTCCTAGATTTCTATCGTAGGAGGAGTCCCAATCCTCTGAGAATTAATTTCCTACAACAAAAGAAACTTTAGGCACCAGTTAGAAAATTCCAGATAACCTGGATGATCTTCACTAGATGATTTGTCAATCTAGTGGATTGAGTGTTGAGTCCTAGTCTTCACGAGTTTTCATAACAACTCTGTGGAAAAGACTCTAGATGAAAATGATCTCAGTATTTTTTGAAACTGAGATTCCTTTCAGTCCTATCTTTGTGACTCTCCCAAAATCTACCACCTAGATACTTTTGAGATATTTTGTCAGTGGTTGGTCCAGTGGTGCGTCAGTTTGACAAAAACTCTTAGGCTAACCAACAATGGTGGTTTCCCTATTGACCTACATAGACTAGATCTACCGTGGCTCTAATACCACTATTAGCTTTTGATGAATGAGCCTTGAGAGATAACAATCACAAGATGCAGAATAACATGAAAGAAAGTAAATCTGCTAGATGACTGAAGTATGCTAAAAATATAAATCATATAAAATATTACAATGTAGCTATGGAGGAAGTGAGCACTCCATTAACAAAGCTATAGATCTACATTGTATCCATCACCACTGAATGGTGTGGCATACAAAACTACACTATCCACTAAGCTACGCTATCTGACTATGTCCTCTGACTCTCTTCACTATCTATCTAAGAGGCCATCCTTATATAGGTAAAATAGGATACTTGGCCAACACTCTATCTAGTTGTGCAAGGGACAACTTGCACATGTACAACTTGCACATTGACACTTGTGCATTTATTACATTGCATGAAGTAACTAGATAACTTGCACAAGAAGTAATCTAGATATGTATCTTGGAGGATACATTTACATAACCCAAATGATGGAATAGACTCTATTTCCAACATCATATATTGTAGGAAAATGAATGATGCTACTCATATTGTTGACTTGTTCTTTATAGAATTTATAATATTGTATGGTTTACCAAAAAGTATTATGCTAGATAGAGATACTAAGTCCATAGATCACTCTTGGCAAACTCTATGGAAGAAGTTGGGCATAAAATGAGTTTTAGTTCAACTTATCATCCATAAATAGATGGACAAAATGAAGTAGTGAATAGAAGCCTTCAGAATTTGTTAAGGTGCTTAGTTGACAAGAAATTGAAGTTATGGGTATCATATTGGCATAGACATAATTTGCATATAATAATTCGATAAACAAAATTATAGCCAAGAGTTCATTCCAAATGATATATGGAATTTATCCAAGAGGAGTGGATGAGTTACAAAGTACAATTGATTCGAGGAGGTCAAGTGCTATAGCGAAGGACTTTGCTAGTTACATGCATGATTTACATAGGGAGATGCAAGATGATTTGGAGAAGAGTATTATGAGATATAATAAACATGTCGGTCTTCAGCAAAGGAAACAAGAATTTTAGGTTGAGGACTTAGTAAAGTTCTTGAAAGGCACTTACAACAAGCTAAACTAGAAAAATATTAGACCTTGTAAGTTCTTAAAGAAGTTTGTAGGTAATGACTATGAAATCGAGCTTCTAGAAGAAGTAGACATATCACCAATTTTTAATGTGGTTTATTTGTGTCCATATTATGATAGATCAATGGATAGCAATAAAGATGCCACTCTTTATTTTTTATGGAAGAATGGGTAAAATAGTTGCTAGGAAAATAGTAGGATGAGATTGAAGTAGTGATAGATTCTAGAGTGGCAAAGCGGATAAGAGGTAAAGACTATTATGAGTATTTGGTCAAGTGGAAAAATCAAAGAGTTGAAGAAGCAACATGGATGAATGCTTCTGATATTGCAAAGTACAAGATCTCAATTGAGGATTTTATAAGAAGTTCATGAGCTTTTGCTCATGAAACATTTCCTCTAACCTTACGTGTATGATATAGAAGCATTCGAGCATACAACAATTCTATATCAACCAATTCAAATAAATTAATGAATAAATAAATTAAATAGTTATAATCATCCAAGTATTGTTGTTGGTATCATCATGTTAGTATCGTCTTGTTCTTGTTGTCTTGTTCTTGTTGTCTTTCTACTACTGCTACTATTTTCCATCCTACTACTACCATTTGTTGTTTATCACCTATCATTTATCATCCCATTGTTTTTGTCTATCACCTATCATATGACATCCTACGACTGTCGTCTACCATCCTAGTAGTACCATTTTTAATCTACTATCTATTGTCTGCTATAGTGCTACTAATGCCGATCGTATACCATAATATTATCTATTGTACTATCGGGCTATCATACAAACACATGGCAGTTGTTAAAAAAATAAAAATATAAAAATTTGGAGGAGGATTTGAAGATAAAGTGACATGGATTTTGACCTTTTAGATCTCACCTTTGTTTTCACTAACGGAAAATGCATAAATAGAATGTATAGCTGTAATTGTTTTTAGCTAACCGACAATAAGAAATTTTAATGAAATTTTATTATTTTGCATAGCTTTTTTGTTGTGATTTGTCATGAAATTTCTTCGCTGATAAAAGAGGTAATCGTTTATTAAACCCTCTTTTCTAGATTGTATCATTGATGGTGCTTTCAATGCAGATGCTATGAAACAACATGAGGTGATAGAAACAATGGCATTAGGCTTAGGGTTTGGCAATGATATTTTGTTATAGCAACTCCCTTCTCATAAGACAAAATATTATGTAAAGGAAGCAATAGGGGTTGGGATTGAAGATGAGAGTGAAGGAGTCATCATCAAGAAAAAGTCATTAAATAATAATATTATTGGGATTGTGTTTGTCTTCTATTATAACTTTTTGACAATAATAACATGTTTTCAAAACAAACTCAAACTCTTTAAAATAATTTAAAAAAACCACAAAATCAAAATACAATAACATTCCAATTATATATTTATACCAATAAAACATTGAGTTGCCTATTTATACCAATAAAACATTGAGTTGCCTTAACAAAGGCCTTGATCAACTACATACAACTTGTAAACAAGTATCCCTGTACTTGTCTTACAAGACATCGGACTTAATGCTTTAAAAAAAAACTAAAAAATAATAATACAACCTATTCAAAATGTTAGCAAATAAAAAAATCATAATAATTAACGCATAAGTTTCACCTAGGTTCGCCATTTCTATGGTACTTAGGACAAATAATATATGCCATTCTAATGAACTGTCTAGCGGTTAGATATGCTTATAAGAAAATGGTACAAATATGTCCGTGGGTTTAGGTGGATTGGTAAGTTGGGGCGCTTATCGAGAGGAGACCTAGGTTCCAATCCCACGGGCTTGCCCATGCACAGACAGTAGCCCAGATCTGATTCCTCTTAGTGGTGCGCCAAATTGATGACGACGGTGCAACCCCTGTGCGTCCGGCGGTCCCCATCTCACTCCGGGTTACCATGTACCGAGACGGTGAAAGTACTAGTAGTTACTAAAAATCATGATTGTAACCATTGCTTCTATATATAAAAAAAAAAAATGGTACAAATGAAATATGATGGAATTTTGGGTAAAATGCGTCCAACAAATTCTTTTCTTTTCTTCTCGTGCTTGGAATGAGGATGAGAAATTTGTTTAACTAACTCTAGTCAATCAATATAAAATATTGATTTTAACTAAGGATTTAGTCCTTCAACATTCCATTAAAGAAATTTGTTTAACTAAATTTAGTCAATCAATATAAAATATTGATTTTAACTAAGGATTTAGTCCTTCAACATTCCATTAAAGTACTTTCACCAAAGATTTTGCTTCCATAATTAGAAAGCTAACATCCGTGCATAAGAAAATATTATGGTTCCTATTCCTAAAAGCAAAAAAAATTCCAGAAAGGTCTCATCCACGGAACCATTTCTATCATTGGAAGGATCACAAGCATATCTATAGATAACCATTGCAAAAGACTAGGTGTCAAATAATAATTATTTTCCTTGTTTGGCATTGTTTATTTATTTATTCATGCGAGCAAACTTTTCTATGTTTTTTTAATCCTACAAAGTTGTAATGCATGTGATGTGCTGTTAATGTAATCTGTGGGGTGACTTCTACTAACTTTTTGCATGTGAAAGACACATTTTATTAACATTGAAGCACATGCATATACCTATTGTCTTATATGTAATTTGTTCCTTTTGAAACTTAAGATCTTCATTGAATTTGTAACACTAAATCTAATGGAATGCAATGTGACAATCTATGCTATCACGTTCTACCGATCACAAGCACATAAATTGCGGCGTTTGTATAGGGTGACAATAAGGTTTTACACCAAATCATACCAGATTTCCATTTCTGAATGGGGCTCTGATTCTAAAGGTAAAAGTTGAAATCACATCAACCCACCTACAAATGGCTACCAACTAAATATACATACAACAATTATGTAATACAGTTAGTTTACTGCCGAAAGGCTAAGTTTAAATCATACTATAATCCATCTGTAAATACTAAATCGCTACCAACCAAATATACATACAACAATTATATAATAATCCTAGTTTATTGTGTAAAAGAGAAATCGAAATCATACCGTATAAAAAAATCAGACAACCTATTCGCAAACACTAAATCTTTACCAATAAAAAATATACATATAAATTTTGAAGCAAGCATGGCATAGTAGCAAACATTTTATGCCCTTCATAGAACTGGTCGACCTCATAGAACGGCGAAGTCAAATTTTACGGTACTGGACGGCCTGGGCGGCGTTGTGGGGTCCAAAACATGTTTTTGCGCGTGCCTTTTTTAAATTTTGTTTGGTTTTTTCAATGGCAACATGCTGGTGGGGCGTTACTTCGATCTTAGGGTTTTGGGAACCGGTGGTGGAGAATCATTCGCTCTTATGGGATTGGACGGTGCGTTTCGTCGGTGACAGCGTGGCCTACAAACTAGTCCTTTTCGACTCCTAACTTAAGGTAGACGGGCGAGGAAGCCTCGGAGATTTTCCAACCAATATATAAGAGGAAACATGCGACCAGACCTTTCACAAATCATTTCCAAGCTTAAGCTTTGAGAGGGAAAAAAAAAAAAAAAGGGCCATCAGTTGGTATTCGAAGATGGCGATAGCATTTGGTAGCTTTGACGATGCTTTCAGGCTGGAGTCCTTCAAGACTTACATTGCAGAGTTTATTTCCACTCTGCTGTTTGTCTATGCTGGCGTCGGATCTGCCATGGCTTTCGGTTAGTCTTAACTCTATCTATTGGATTTCCCTTTCTTTTTTCATAACACCTGTTGACGGTGGTTGTTTGTTTGAATCAGATAAGCTGACGTCGGACGCATCTCTCACGCCCGCGGGCCTCGTGGCGGTCGCTGTGGCGCATGGGTTTGCACTCTTCGTGGCGGTTTCCATCGCGGCCAACATCTCCGGCGGCCACGTCAACCCGGCGGTCACCTTCGGGCTCACCTTGGGCGGCCACATCACCATACTCCGGGGGGTCTTCTACTGGATTGCTCAGCTTCTCGGCTCCACTGTTGCCTGCCTTTTGTTGAAGTTCACCACCGGCGGTTTGGTAAGCTTAAATCCAACGTTAAAATATGATAATAATAGTAATAACTTACTAATATTGCTTTCTGCTCGGTGTATTGTGTGTGTGCAGACGACCCCTACTCACACGGTAGCCTCTGGCATGAGCACGGTGGAGGGAATGGTGATGGAGATTGTGATAACTTTTGCGTTGGTGTACACGGTGTATGCCACTGCGGCTGACCCCAAGAAGGGAGATCTGGGCACCATTGCGCCCATTGCGATTGGATTCATTGTGGGTGCCAACATTTTGGCGGCGGGTCCATTCTCTGGAGGTTCCATGAACCCTGCACGCTCCTTTGGGCCTGCGCTAGTGAGCTGGGACTGGACAGACCACTGGGTTTACTGGGTGGGTCCTCTCGTTGGAGGAGGGCTTGCTGGTATTATATATGGAAGCTTCTTCATTGGCACTTACTCTCATGTCCCCCTCTCCACGGATTTCTAAGGCAGTCTATCGGATTAGCTTAAAAGAAATAGAACATTATTGACTGGGGCTGTATCCATGGGCGTATGGATAACATATTTTAGTTCTTTGAGATTTTGTTAAGTTGTCATGAATGTCGTTCAGTGTGGTGGTCTAAAATGTAGGAGGACGTTTCTTTCTCGCCCATCACTGTGTTTTGTCCTGTCAAGTCGCTTCCATTTAGTGGTGTTGTCCTTTTGCAAGGTAAATGTGTTTGCACAAAGCGAATGTCTCTTTCTCCATGATTAGGTTGCGTCCTCTTCGTCTTTGTCGCTTCATATGTGCCTCTCGTCTTTGGAGATTATGAAACTATGCTCGTTATTTATTTTTTTAATTATTTGCACCAAAAATAAATTGACATTTACTACTTAGAAAAATTAAAATTTGTTTTTTTTTTTTATAAACAAAATAACTTCTATTGAATGTTGTATATCTTGCTTGATTTATTATTAAAATATTTATTTTTTTCATGTAATTCTTTCAAATGCAACATATACAATATAAAAGTGTTCAAATTAACACGTAGGATCAATTGATTTTTGTCTAATGTAACATACACACTTTAAGAGACCATGGGCTTATAATAATCCTCATATCATACTATACAATTTTATGTGGGTATAGGATTGCATAATAACTTACATTATACAATATTAACCTTGTTCATTGAGAAAATATTACATAATTTGTCATCTCCCTTAATGTGAACTAAGGGACCATGGATAAAAGACATTAATGATATCTCCCTCATGAGATGAAATCTCTACCATATCAATTTACTTCTAGATAAGGAGGATATATTATAATCTTCTTAATTAACTAGGAGACCATCATCATGATCAAGCTTCTTAAAATTTGGTTCAATTTTCTACAATATCATAAGCTAATTCTGGGTAAAGTACCCTCTCATTATAATTTTTTTTTTTTTTATGTTAGTAAATCAAGGGTTTTGAAAGGGTTCAAACCTTTTTACAAGTCTAGACTAGTCTATCCAATCTTACATTTTGTTTTTCCTCTTACAAAAATCTTCAATACATATTAAAATTTCATATATATTCTTACAACAACAACCCACAACTAATATCCTTTTATTTTATCTACATCAAAACTATCAAAACTTTAATATATTCCATTGCATCAAATCCTTAGTTTATTTTAATGCATAAATATTGTAATATACTCAGATACAACAACATCATTTTATATCAAAACCTAACATGGACTAGATCAGACGAGCTCTGCAACAAAATCCCATAGAAAAATCCAGGAAGGACCATATCAAATGAGCTTTACAACAAAATATAAGAAGGACCAGATCATATGAGCTTTGCAACAAAATCTGACAATAAAATCCAAGAAGGACTAGATCGGATGAGCATTGCAACAAAATCTCAACAAAACCTAAAAGGGATTAAATCATATGAACTTTATAAAAAAATCATATAACATAATCGAAGAGGGTCTAATATCGGACAAGATTTGTAACAAAATCCCATGCTAAAATCTAAGATAAACCAAATCGGATAGGCTCTACAACAATCCCACAACAAAACCCAAAAGGGACTAGATTGAATGAGCTTTGTAATATAATCCCATTGCATAACCTAAGAGGATCTAGATTAGATGAGATTTGCAATAATTCCAAAGCTAAACCAAGAAGGGACCAAATCAAACTACCTCTACAACAAAATCCCATAGCAAAACTTAGGAGAGACCAAATTAGGCAAGATATATAGCAAAATTCCATAATAAACCCAAGAAAAACCAAATCACATGACCTCTATAATAAAATCCCATAGCATAACCTAGGAGGGTCTAGATCGGACTTACTCTACAATAGAATCTCTCAACAAAAATTAAGAGGGGTACCAAATAAAATAGGCTCTACAACAAAATACCATAGAAAAACCCAAGAGGGACCAAATTGGATGAGATTTGTAATAAAATCCCACAACCTAACCTAGAAATATCTAGATCAAATAAGCTCTACATAAAAATCCCACAACTAAACCTAGGAGGGACTAGATCGAAGGAGCTCTACAACAAAATCCTATGGCAAAACCCAAGAGAGAAATCCTATGAATATTTTTAAGAGAGACCAAATTGGAATCATTGTAAATATATTGAAATCTTTGTATGAATTCTTACAACAACCCACAACTAATATTCCTTTTATTTGTGCTAGATTAAAACTGCTAAAACTTTAATACATTCCAATGCAACAAATATTTAGTTTATTTTCATGCATAAACACTGCAACATAGTCCAAAACATCTCTATTGGGAATATTCTAACATGATTTTCTCTATGTATTCCATCACACTCCTATTATAGATATTCTAGTGCACTTGTACTATAGACATATTGACACACTCCTACCAAAATAATTGTTGTAGATACATTTTTCATATTATCATATATTACATCTTAATGCCAAATATTTCCCTTTTCACTAGCTAATTTATATTTAGATTAACATTATTCAAAGGAAGCCATCCTTCATCCTCTTCATGAAGTATCCCCAATTAGCTAACCAATCCACTATCTCATTTCCTTCTTTGAATACATGGGCCACTTTAAAATTCTCCAATGAGTTTGGGTCACTTCAAAATTATCTAATGACTATAGGATCCTTAGAGTATATGTTCTTATACTTGACACTCACAAACTCATCATAGCCCTCTTATTAAGAAAAATGACAATGTTAAGTGAATCTCCCTCTACTATCAACTTTCTCACTCCTAACTATATTGTCAATTTTGCTCCAACAAATGTTGTTCTAGATTCTGTTTGATGACTTTTTATAGTGCCTAAATACTCATAAGTAGCTTCAATTAGGACAACCTTACTATCCTTTATCACTGCTCCACTCCCAGTCTTACTAGGATTACCTTTAGATGCTCCAAAATTGATATTTAACTATCCTTCCTTGGGTGGCTACCATTTTATGCTTCTTAGATCTACTTGGGGATTATTCTCCATCCATACTAGTCTTAGATCCCATTGTTCACTTATCCTTGCTTCCTCTACTAAGTTTTTTTTTCCTTTATCCTTAAGGTTTTTATGCTTTCCACTATATACCTTAAATATTCGAACTATTTTTGTATGCAGCTCACTTTTCCCCCTTATATTTTCTTCTATTTTACTCCAACTATACACCCCATGCATAATGGAAATAAATCAGGTCCTATATCTAATTCAATTTAGTACTCTTAAAGGGTTTTCCCCACTACTCAATCCACTTTACCATATTATTTGGAATTTACCTATTTAATCCCTGTCTCATTTAATTATTGAAGTATCTTGAGGGAGTAGTTACACTCTAACATTATGTGTTCCATTATCTCTTATTTTCTTCACATAGGTAACACCTATTTGAAAATTAAAACAATCTCTTATGTAAGTTATCTATTGTAAGAATCTTTTTTTGTACAACTAGTCATAGAAATATTGCTATCTTAGGTGTAGTCTTCCTTCTCCATAATCTCCTCCATTGAAAATTCCCTTTTGGTTTTAATGTTAGTAACTCATAGGTCGATTTAACACTAGAGGAGCCTTCTTGAGTTGTTTCTCATATTATGGTGTCTTTCCCATATTAACACTTACATGGTAGGCCCTTAGTTTGGTTTTGAGTTTACTTAATGCTTCCACATTTTGGTTATTGCTCATAAGTTCCTTCCACCTTACCTCTCCATCTTCCCAGTCCATGTAATTGCAAATCAAATTTCCACACCTTTGCTCTAGATATTTTTGTACTTTGACTATATCCTCATCCTTACTTAGTGGGTGATTCTCCAACCATGAATCCTCCCAAAAGTTTTTTTATTGATAAAGGGGTTTTGAAAGGATCACGTAACATTTTACAAAAAATGAGTCAAACTGAAGAACACTCCATAGAAGAAATGCAGAACAAACATTCTAATACATAAAAAAATGAAAACCCTCTTCAACAAAAAGGAAGTCCTCGCAGGGGCAAGGAGGAGTAACCAAAATGCTCTCACAGGAGAAAGGGGAGTAACCAAACTAAACCCAACCATATATACCCACGTAGGGTTAAGCATAGAAACATAAGCATAAGGAGCTAAAAGGAGACCCACGTAGGGGTAAAATGTGAAGCATAAAATAAAGACCAACTATCTCAAAAACCTACTAGAGATCCAAAAGATAACTAAATATTGGGTTGCCCAGTTGTGTCATGACCATCTCTAGTTGCACCCACAAGACTCTTAAATTACTCTAGGATCTCAAATTAGTCCTTGTATTCATCCATGAGAGTCTCTTCCTGAGATAGCAAAGAGGATGTCATCCTGGCTGCTCTCTCCAAGGCCTTTATAATGTCATGGAGATCCTAGAGGTGGTATATTTTAGAGATATTAGGCCAACATGACACTCTAGAGGCCAAAAAGGGGAGGCTTGGTGGAAGTACCCTTAAGAGGGTGACTTTTCTTGGGAGAAATCTCCTGTTTGACCTGAAAAGAAAGAGAGTCATCAGAAGAGCCATTATCAACCACAATTGGAGCCTTACATTTTCCACTGCTAGATTTGGCCCTAGTGGAGCAATGGGTGCCCAGTGTTCCTTCCAAATTTGCATTGAAATCAAGTGTTTGATTTATTATCATAGACGTAGAAGTGTCCCCACCCACTCTGCTAGTGTCATCCACAGGTCCCATGATAGAGACCACAACTTTGTGATTTTGGTGCACTAAAACGTATTTGTAAATCAAAAAAATCATAAAATGAAGTCCTTGGTGCAAGGAGAAGGAATAGAGTCTCCTCTTCACATTAAGGATTAATTTTTTGATAGATAAAAAAAGGTACTATGATATATTGATTGTTTTTCCCCTCGTAAGTGGTTGAGGAATACCAAGTGGAAGCTCCTCAACATTGCTTCGGGGTTGTCTAGCATGAAGTACTAGAGGACTGTCACCGTCATGATGTCCCACAGATTTGGAAGAGTATCTCACAAAACACCACATTTATCTCTGCCCAAGGATTCGCCATGATCTCGAAAGAGAGCCAACTCGCCCTGGAGCGAGTGCTTCTCTTTGTTAATAATCTCCCCTTTATTTGAAATCCCCATAATCTCTACAAGGAGGTCTATAGTAACTATGAAACTTGATCCATGAATTATGACATGTCCTCAATTCCACGTACATACAAAATCCAGGGAAATATCAGGGTCATGACCATTAAAAAGTTATAATAAATTAAGCAGACCATGGTCATGGAATATATCCTTGATGAGAGTAGTGAGGTGAAGGGTAGAGAGTTTGACTTTAGCCATCATGATAGGGCTAGACAAGATAAGGGAAGCAGAGGAGAAAAGCACTAGGTCAGATAGCCTATGGAGGAAATATAACATCATGAGAGGCTAAAAAGTAGAGAATAAGAAGATAGGGGATCCTTCCAAAATACAACTCCAAATGCAATGGCACAGAACTCGTAAACATCACTCCATAAAATTATTAGAAATGATTGCACTCAGATTGGAAGCAAATGGTATACACAGGTTGACACGAGCAAGGAGAAACTAATAGGAAGATCAGACCAAATACTGGGAAGCATCGATCAGAGAAAAAAAATCCTCTCCATGGAGTGGAACTAGATTTGTATGCAATAGTTATCAAAAACATCGAAAAATGAATCCACCGATGGTCATGAGGACTCAACATGTAGTCTCTGAAGGCAAAAAGATGATTTCTGAAGATCTTGGCATGAATGGTAATATTTATGGAAATAGAAAGGTTGGAAAGAGCACCACCAATGGTGAAGGCGATCATGGACCAAGATTTCACTGAGGTAGCCACCTATAACTACCTAGTTGAAAGAAAATTCATGTGATGCTAACAAGGATTGGTGGAGTGCTAATCTAGATGATGAAGTCACCCCATATTTACCCACAAGTGAAATTTCCAAGTATGCTAAGTAATACCCCAAGAAACTATGGTAAAAAATTTAATATTGGTGACATGACCTAACACGTGTCCCATGTCGAGGATTTCATAGCCCCAAAGTTGATTTCTTTCCAAAGCATAAAAATTATATGGCCTTTTAAAAGTGACATCATCATTGAAGTGTAATGTTGCATCCTCATTATATTCTTTAGGGTGTTCCATATGAGTACACCTCAAGCTTGGTCTTCCACTCATAGTGTGACTTGTCACATGATGATAAAAAATTTGAGCATAGTTCCACATGGAGTAAAGGTGACCCCACCACCATTCCCACCTAGTGTTACTAACCAAGAAATTCCACTGCATTGACATCAATTAGTGATGGAGGAAAAATGTTTCTCCAGACAGTGAAACTCTATTCATAAAACCATGTTCGCAAGAAGATCAACAACACAATTTCTTTCACAATAAATATGATTGAAAGTGACACTTATGAAGGAATTAATTAAACATTTAGCTTTAGAGATCATGTTGGAAATATTTTACGAAATAGAGTGAGTCTTAGAAATTAAACATTGGATGATATTTTTGGAATCCCCTTTGACAATAAAATTTGAACACTGCATATTGTGAAGGAGGACAATACCTTTATGAAGTGTTTGGGCTTATGCAAAATGACTATATTGATGTCCCAAATTTTTAGCAAAGGCAAAAATGATTTTACCTATGTGATCTCTCATAATTCCTCCCACACTAGTAGGTCCAATATTCTCTTTAGATGCTCCATAAAAATTCAATTTGAAATAACATTGAAGAGGGGGAGACCATTTGATCAACGATCGATCAACCTTCGAATAAGGAGGAGGGATGTTGTAGTTGGGATTATTAATAGAAGAGGTCAAAAAAACTTCAAAATTTGGTTCAATATCATCATCTCCATGAGTAACAAAAATATTCTCAGTAGTTGCATGAAGTATTATCGAGAATACATATTGGAAATCATATTTTGAATCATTGAAAGCACAGGAATTACGTTCGCCTAAAATATTTCAAAGGAAGTGAGGGAGATAAAAGGAAAAAAATGTCTTGAGATGGAAACCTTTGAAAGGATTAGGCCACTGAACACAAATCACTCAGGAGGGTAGGAGGAACCCAGGTAATATCGAGGGAGGAAAAAATGGAAGACATAATGGAATGGGAGAAGGGGTAATATAGGAAAATGTGATGGGTAGACTCGTAGTCCTGGATACACAAACCTTTATTAAGAAAAATCATTCCTCGTATATCCTAGGGGCTAGGAATTTCTATCCCACAGGGTCTATCCCATCCAGGGATACCTCTCAGGCTAGCCAGGGAGATATTTTTGTATCTGATGAATCCACCCAAAATTAGACCAACCTACCATTACCAATTTTCCATTGGACACCTTTCCATAACAATTCTCTTCCCTTTAGAGTATGGTTCCATATAGAAGAGATGTTATAGATATCTAATTTTATTATGAATATTATTTCTTCTTGGTTGTCTATGTTCCTATTATTTAGAATTTTAGCCCACAATAATTGATATTCCTTCATTATCTTCCATCCTACTTTTGCGTCTAGGACCTTGTTTATGTATTTTATCTTACTTAATCTAAACCCTCCTTTTAATTTTTATTTACACACTTTCTCCCATGCAACAAGGGTAATTATACTCATCTTCTTAGATCTTGACCATAATTTATTTTGTATACTTTCTACTACGTTTGTAACTTTATCGAGAATCTTAAACACAATAAGAGAAATATTGTGTGTCTTGGAGAGTGCTCTTTAGTAGTTGAAGCTTACCTACCTAACTTAATAAATTATATTTGCATCATGCTAACTTGCATTAAAACTTATATATTAATGTGTCCCAAACCTATTTTTTGCACAATCCAGTAAACATTGGAATTCCCAAATATATAGATGGAAGGGCTAAGATATTACATCCAAGTTCTTCTACTATTATTATTTTTGGGTTATCTAAAGATATAATGAATAACACTTTACTATTTTTCATATTGATCTATTGGTTATATGCCTTTGTATATAGATTAAGAATCGTCCTAAACTCCCTAACTTCTACCATTGAAGATTTTTCAAATAGAATTATATCATCTACAAACTATTGGTGAGTGATACCCTTTATGTCTATAGAGGGTTTTGGCCCATTTAATGCTCCTTAATGTTGAACTACATCTATACTTCTACCTAGATATTTTGTCATAATTATAAAGAGGTAAGGTGATAGTGGATACCCTTGCCTTAGAGCCCTACTACTCCCAAAAACCTTATCGAATGATTGAGAATCTTGACCCTCTATAATAGTTACTCACCCATATTCTTCAACTCCTATTAGACCTAAACTTAGCAAGAACTTTGTCTAGAAAGCACCAAAAAACCCTATCATAAGCTTTGCTCATGTCTAACTTGAGCAACACTCTCGTTATAATATTGATAGATAGGCATTATATTTTTTAAAAGCTTCAAGTCACCCTTGCCTTTCTTAATATTATCCTCCACATATTTGGGAGCCTTTATATGTGCTTATTCATGATGAGATCTACCATAAGTCCTTAGACCAACCTAAAACTCAACTAGAGGAAAGATCTCATCAAGAGTTAAATGTTTTTGCTACTTTAAGAACATAACATTTTAAGAATAATTGAAGAGATTGGTAAAAATATTTTTTAAAAATTATAAATCTTCCTTCTTATTGCTTTCAAAAGATGTAATGTCTACTCTTAATTACTTTAATATCACAACATGGTCATCAACATTATTGAACTTTTCTATTTTTAGAATACCAATCTCTATATCCAAATGAACTTTTTTATATCATTCACTTTTATATATAAAATCTATAATTTGGTCAATACCTTTGTGGGATTTATCTCATATTTGATACAAAAACGTAAATTAGGCTTAATTAATAGTTTGAACAAACTAGGATGATGAGTTGTTTCATTAAGGTTATTTGTTGTATCCTTAAATATTCTTACTTTTAAATAATTTATTTTTTTACTATTAGTATCAATTATGTAATTCAAACTAATAAAATATGCTTTAGAGTCCATCATATTTTGATGTATCCCTCTACTTGCAACAAGTCCTTAAACAAATTTTGTAAGTATAAAAAATATATTCAATATAAAAAAAGCTCAAAATAATTTTGCATGTAAAATATTATGGCATCTTAGAGGTTTTTCTAATTATCCTATAAAGTAGATAAACTATTTCATAATATCTTATTATCCCTTATGTTATAGTGTCCATTACCAACTTATCTAATCAAATCATCAAATAGTAAAGAAACAAATATAGGAGGTAATAATATTTGAACCCACACCCCTAGGGTCATGAGAACCAAGGTTAGCTAGGGTATTCAAACACTTATACCCACACTTTGGGTTAGGAAGACTTCTTATAACCCTTAAGTGAGATCAAAAACCTCCAACCAAAATGATGGGATACCAAATTAAAGGTCAAAAAGGCTTGAGTTCATGATCTATCTAAAAACAAAGATATTTTATCCCCTCAAATATTTTTCACATGCCCAAAATGCCCTAGAAATTCTTAAGATCTATCGATATACTTGACCCTATCAACTTCTAACCATATGCACACTAACCAATTAACCACACCATACCTTCAAGTCGAACATAGGGAACACTCCTAGAACACACTCCATACTCATACCAAAAATTTGTTTCTCTACTATAATATGGGATAGGAATGAGGGTCAAACATATGACCATCTATATCAAGATCCAATGCACACAAAGAAATATCACGTCACCTATATCGGGCATCAAGGAGGAGGTAAGGATGAAGCCTTTGCAAACACCCTTTATCCTCATAGATCTACTAAATACATAAATCAAGGATGAAACTTAAACATGCATGATCCAAATACATTGTCCTAATGAAAAGATAAAGAGAAATCTAGACTATATTCTCTTTGGCATCAAAATACCCTCTTTAAAGTTTTAAACATTTTCCTCCAAAATAAGTTTGTTTGTAGAAAATTTTGAATTTAGTGAATTGGGAGGAGAGAAGCCCATTATGTTAGGTGATTAATTAATATTGTTAATGAATAATTGGTTAGTACTACTTAAGACATCTTGAAAAGTAGAAGGAAATAGGATATCATGTGTTTCCTATTTCTAGTGTTGGAAACTCGAATGCGATTAAGAAAAGAAAGTAATATTATTGTAACTATTGATATCTTTGGAGT
Organism: Wollemia nobilis; assembly: GCA_028583015.1. NCBI lineage: Eukaryota > Viridiplantae > Streptophyta > Pinopsida > Araucariales > Araucariaceae > Wollemia > Wollemia nobilis. Next base: position 1,631,851 of record JAQPPZ010000912.1, read on the forward strand.
TGTTATATCTTGTATAACTCATATTCTATTAAATTTAAGGGTGGTTGTTGTATAAATGAGAAATAATTTATTAGGATAGATCATAGGAAGTAAGAGGTCATTTTTGACATTAAGTTAAGCTATTTTTATCCACAATGTTGTATATTGGGGAGATAAACACACTAATATTTCAAACATAACTTGGCCATAAAATAATACAAATATAACATAATTTTCACAATATATCTCTCTGATTTCATATTTTTCTTTTCACAATCACATTTTCTTATGCCTTTTCTCACCAGCCAAACTCTGTTGTATGCAAGTAATTTTATACATCATGAAGTCTCTTCATATTCAAGAGACTATTCAATATTCTATAACATTTCACCTTCAACTATATTTTCAACTTCTCATACAAACTCACAGGAGATGTGACTCTTCAATTTTCTTATATGGGAGAAATACTCATTTATCTCTTGATAATTACAAACATCAAATGATTACATAACTATAAATAATGTAATAAGATATAACACCATCTGTATTACATTATCCCTCATGCATTCAAGAGTGGTACACTAAATCTACTCTCTGGTTTTGGCTCTAGTTATTTAGCTTTGGCTCTATCATTATCATTTGTTGGTTGGCTTTCACTTTGGTGGCTCTAGCTTCTTTAGAATTGGCTTAGTAGAATCTATGTAACCTCCACTAGGTTCACCTCTATAAATTATCTAGACCTTCCTCTTTGCCAATACCTTTGGCTCTCTACCTTAGGATCATCATTACCTCAGGGTTACCTCTAGGTCACCTTTGGGACAATCATTCAGTCATCAATACTACAACATATCTTTGGAATTATCCACATCCTTAAAACATTCCACATAAGTATTATTCTATAGGTCCTATCACTACAAGTCATCTTCCAAGATATGCTTGGATCATCTTCTCTTGAAAATATTTTATCTCAAGTTTCCCAACACATTTCACCATGGGAAAACTTACATTATTCTTTATATTCAACAAACTTTGATTTTTCATCACACTTGGTCTCCTCTTGTAGAAACCATACAACATTTCCTTTATCTTATCCCATTCACACATACTTATCCATCCACAACTCAATTATACTTTGTTAGTACTTTTTTTCCTTATATCTATTATTTCTTTCGAATGATTATTTCCTCCATAAACTTCACAACAATGGAGCTCCCATTATTTTTTTAACATATGTCCATATCTTTCACAATGTGTAAAACTCTTCTTAATAACTTTATTATCTTCATTGATTCCTTTTCTCACAAATTTTGTATTACTACTACCTGACACAAATTTAGCGACATTGTTTTAATTTTTACTTGTATCTTTATTTTCTTCTTTTGTAAAGGATTCATTTTTCATAAATTCAGTTTTACAACCACCTAATTGTCTTTTATGTCCAAGCCCTTAATTATTTGGTTTTATATTAGGTACTATGGGCTCGTTCACACCTTGCATATTTCTTCCCAATCGTGTACCACCATATCCTATTTTTCTCAAAAAAAAATTCCCAAAACCTTTTGTTTCAAAATTTCCAAATTATTCGTTACCATAATTATGGTCCTTGTCACAAGAATTGATGTGTAAACCCTCATTTTTATTATGATCTTTTCCATTATACCAAATATTTTCATCATTACTTTGAACTTTATCACCATCATTCAAACATTAAATTTTTTCATATCTACTCTAATTTCTATCACTTTCACCAACAATATTCAAATGCTCAAATATGTCTTCATCATAATGGCCTTCAACACATTTTGAACTATCACTATCTCTATCACAATCACTATTACAATCCATTCTAACAATATGACCACTTCTCTTTGCTTTTCCAATGGTATCTTAGTAATGTGAACACTTCTCTTTGTAGTTTTTAGACTTAGATTTCCTTAGTACAAAATTTTATTTTTGATGCACAATTTTCTTAACAATTAATGTGTAATTTACCGTTGAAAATGCACCTTATTATATCAATTACAATTTTCCAAAGAAATTTTCAAATACTGCAAAAAAAATTGATGCCCACTTTCTCTTCAAAATAGTAATGCTCACTTAAATGAAATGCCCCTAAATAAACTTATAACTTAAAAAAAAAAATGACATTTTTCTTAAACAAGAAAACTTTCTTGAATTTTTTTCTATTCACCTTATAACTCCTAAGAAAAATGCACTTTTAAAAATTATTATAAACTTGTCACTTTCCTTTCCAACTATTTTATTTCCCCCTTAAAAAATGTCAATTTTCTTTCCTTTTATTAAAAAGAAAAAAAATCTTTCAACTTTTCCTTTAATGTTCCCTTGCACATATCAAATTTCTATCATGCAAATAAGTTATGCTCCCGATGAGATTTGAACCTGTAACCAGCTTTATAGAAAAATTTTAATGTTGCCTTTGACTTCCAATTCATCTACTAAGCAAATATAATTTAGAAAAATATTGTATGCTTAAGACAAGGATACGGTACCTCAAAAATCCAAATGGATGCCAAAATATTCAAACCCACACCTTCTCAATTCCAAGAATCTTAAAAATAATGTTCCAACCACTCTATCGCCTCCTTGAATTTGGTTCAAAAATTATCTACAATAATAAATTTTCTTCAAAAATTGCCCTCTTAAAAAAATTACATGTGGCTTCCATGGATTGTCTGTATGTAGGTTAAAAATTCTTTATAATACACCTTGAAATATTTAAGCAATTTTTCTAAAGTATTACAGGTCTGGCATAGACTCAGAATGTGGACATAACAGGTGAAACATCTCTTATTCTGTTGTAGGATTCAACCAATACAAATGCAAAATATTCAACCATTTTTTTAGACTCAAAATAACTTAAGATGATAAAATTCTAGGTATTGAAATATAACTCACAAATTTTTGAATGCAAAGAACTCAACAAGTGGAAAGTAAATTTTTTAAAGGATTATGCATTATGAGATGTCTCAAGTGAGCAAAGACACAAATAGTGATACCAGACACAGTTGAAAAAAATAAGGTACAAAATACAAGTTATTTTTCATAGCAAGTATAGTGTATGGGACATTATTTGGCCATATGGTATTATTTATATTATAGTAAAAAAATGGGCACAATAGAATGGTTTTATACCTTGTAATGTAACTTTTTCTTATCCTTAATTAAGGCATATCGTCAAATGGCAATGGTTGTCCATCCTTCGTGATGATTCTTCTAGACTTGCTCACAACTCCTCATGACCCACTCTGATACCACATGTTGAAAATGGGGGAGATAAACACAATTATATTTTAAATAAAACTTGTCCATAATAGAATGTAAAGATAGAATAAATTTCATAACATATCTCTCTCATTTTATAATTTTATTTTCACAATCACATATAATCACCTTTTCTTATGCCTTTTCTCACTATCCAAAATCTACTATATGTAATTAATTTTATGCATCATGGATTCTCTTCTTATTTGGGAGACTTCAATATTTTGCAGCTCTTGAAATTTCACCTTTAACTATCTTTTCAACTGCTCATACAAACTCAAAAGATATGTGACTCTTCAATTCTCATATAGGAGAAATATTCATTTCTCTCCTAGCAATTACAAACATCACATGATTGCATAACTCCAAATAATGTAATAATGTCTAACACATAATATGTCAAGATATGATTGTGAATACATAGTAGTTTGAGTAACATGAAGAATTTATTTTATAGTAGAGGAAGTGAAAAATACCTTTGATAAAAGGGTAATCTAGATATGGTTTAGTTGACTTGACAGAATGTAATTTTTTGGTATTTTGATGGAAGCGACCCCTAATTGGAACCACATATAGTTAAAAAAACATATGAAAAATAATAACAAACTAAAATGAAAATGAGAGAAGTTGAATAGTCCTATGCTTAAAATATGCATGGTTAAAACATGCTTTACCACTAGCAAATCAAATTAATAACAAACGTATATTTTTAAATCCAATTAAACTATAATTAAACTGGACTAACATTATATATTATTGCACATTAAAAAATTCTATAAATTATGTGTTTGCCATTGCAATTCTTAATGGTAAACATGGTAATAATGATCTCTTAAAATATTATCTGAATATATCAAGTGATGAATTGTATTAACAAAATTATTGTATTTCATAACTATTTCTAGTAATGAATAGAATCAAACCATTCACTCAAATCTTATATAGAAAGCAAAAAAAGGACATAAGATAAAGCAAGAGATACCAAATTGATGGGTTCCCTTGGACACCATAAATATTCAACGTATTATCCATGCACAAGAATCACAATACTTTGATATAATGGATGAGGGTATTTATACCAATGCCCCAAAATCTCAATTACATAATTATGTTAACCTAAGTTGACATAACATGTGAGATATAGATTAATTAAAGATGACTATTTAGATTTAACCATAATAAGGTTAACCATGGACCATAAGGCTTACATTAATAATTAAATACATTTGCACAATGATTTCATGTAGGCCTAACAATATTACATCATATAATTTCAACCTTGGCCATAAGTTCGATTAGACTTTCAACACTCCATAATTTGAACTAAGGGGTCAAGAAGAGAAGACATTAGTATTAATAAAATTTTCTCCCCCATAATGGACGCTCTAGTGGGTCATCTCCTAAATCCCCCTCATCATCTAGAATATGACCATTTAGCTTCAATCCTTTGTAGCTTCAACAAATAGTTTTGGTTGGTTGTCCTTCCTTCTTACAATATCAAAAAATGGTCTTAAACTTCTTCGAATACTTAGCCTTTCCCTTGTACCCCTAGTTCTTTGTCTCCTCAACTTTTAATTCCTTTTCATAAGCTTGCATTTGGGGAGAACCGCCACAATTTCTCATTTCTAACTAGAAGTTGTAACGACCCTCCTCGCATGGGTTATGAAAATAGTGAATTATGCATACACTTACCTTTTTCTATGATTTCTAGTACTGTTGATGGCTTATGTGAGTGTAGGATAGTTGCATAATGACAATGAACAAAAAACAAGTCAAGGGAAAAAGGTGAGACAAGGAAGTGATGATTTAGCTCGTGAGCACATGGAAACTCACGCTTGCATATCATTTAGGTGCATTGCATATTGCATCATTGTGTGGGTTTGTTTAGCTCGAATATTGCTTGTATGGCAAGAAATGAGAAATATTGTTTTAAGTGGCAATGATGATGGGAGCCACTAGTTTGGAAATGCATGTGTGTGATTGCTTGTTATGGCATGAGAGTTTGTTATTTAAATAATATTTTGATCATATATGAATTTATTATGGTAAATAAGCTTATCATGTATGGAAGCTTTTATAAATTCCATTGTTGCATTATTTAGTAAGTGTAAGGAGATTGGTTATAATATTATTAATATTTTTATTCAAAATGATTATAAAATAGTTTACACTATTATAAAAAAAAGTGATTATATGGAATATTAAGGATATAACTAAAGGTTGGCAAAATTAAGTTTTATTAAAATGTCCATGTGGCTAGACGCACTCTCCATGTTTTTTGTAAAATCATAGTGTATGGTTAATAGTTATGATAGCTCAGTGTGCACATGAAGTGGAGGAGGAGTGACTCATCAATTTGGTGCTACACATGGAGGGAAAATAAAACAACTTGCAATTTCTTCGTAAATCATTTTAGGGAAGGAAAATAAAAATAAATAATATGCATTTTGGAAGGGATATGAGGAGGAACATAGGAGACAAGGGAGAGTGGAAGACAAAGAGCATAGAATGAAGTAGTTGGAAAGCGTGAAACAAGTTGGTTTTATGCAATTCTAATTTCAAGAATGTGTTCTCCATGGTTCTCTATTATATTAAATATATTTATATTTATCACCTTTCATTGTGTGAAACATTGTTGTGTTGATGTGTTGATTGTTGATGAACTAAAATAATGAAGCTGATAATTTAAAACTACTATGTTAGAGAGCTTTTCATTGTGCAAAAAATTGTTGTGTTGATGTGTTGATAGCTGGCGAATGAAGGTAATAAAATTGATAAACTTAACACTGCCTTGTTAATAATATTTTCCCTATGTGAAACATTGATGTGTTACCATGTACAAAACATGCATTCTCCATGTTTATCTAATATGTTAAACATATTTCATTTTCACTGTGTGAAACAATGTTGTGAAGTTGTGCTAGCAGGTAGTAAATGAAGCAATGGAAATGTAGGAGAAACAATGATTTACTGAGAGTTAAACCATTTTATATGAAGTAATGTATTGTTGTTGTTATACCATGCTATTTTATAGTGCTAGGAATATTACATTACCAGGACATATTATGTTTATTATGTTGTTGTGTGATGTAAGTTTTGCTTTTGAAAGCAACGAGGATATGGGTGCAGCAAGTGAGTTGTACTCTTCTTTAAAATAAAATGAGAGAAACAAAGTTGAAACTTATACTTCTATGGGGACTAGGAAAAACCTCATGATGATGGAGGTAGGTTTCATGGAAGTCTTACCCAGTGAGAGAAGATAGATTATAAAAATATATAATATATATATATAGGAAAATGCCTTGACAAGTTATTGGAAAAGAAACAAGTGTATTTTTGTATGTTTTCCATGTTAAAGTAATCTGCACTTAGAAATGTTAAAATATGCATGTTCATTAATTATGGGCCTTTTGTGATCCCTTGGCGATGACTCCAATATTTCCCTTGTGCAGATTGTTGACCATTTGGAAGAATCAGTTTAGTGTTGAGCAAGTTTGGGAAGTGCATAACCAGAAGCTTAAAGTGGGATATACTACACCAAAGTGATAGTAATATGGACTCCTGTAATCAAGTGAACATGTGCTACTCTAGATATTTTGGCATGGACGACGGAGCAGAACTACACTGAGACATTGGACGAACCAAGCTCAAGAGGTGGAAATAGTTTAAAATTCAGATCAGTGAATGTAAGGAGTCTATGTCTTGAAAGAGGGAATGGAGCCCCATGTAATGTTGTTGTTTCTTTTGTTAGTAAAACGTATTTGGGAAGTGGCTTCGTGAATTGACATCACAGAGTGAAGCTCATGTATTGTATTGAAAACTATATTTCTTTAATTAATTAAAGGGTTTATATATTTTTTAAATTCTCTCTTATAAAATGATGCATTTGGAATTTTAGGAACTAAGTGTTTAATGAAAAATAAACTATGCTTAGCCTTGTTGACTATTGGATGTACTCGTTAAGAGAACAAGTTTTATTTAGATAAAATTTTTGTTGTCTATAAACTGAGACCTTTCTATGGACATCATTTACACTTGGATAATAAATTTATTAGTACCTTGGTAGCACAAAGTAACTGGTAACTGCTCTTTAATGAGAAATATTGGTAATTATAGTTTCAAAATATAAACAGTCTTCAAAATAAAACTTATGAGATTTACTATCGAACTATACTCTAAGGAAAATAAAGATATTTAAAGTTATGTTTGCATAAGTAGATGGTGTTACTAAAACTCTTCATGTGAAATGGTAAACAAATAGTTATTGTGAAAATATAACTATGCTCTTGAATGGTTTAGAACCCAATATAGAGTAGATAGCCTAATAGTAAGAGACTATTATGATGTTCTTTTATTAAGCTTTTTAAATAATGTTGCCTTAAGGATTAAATAGATAACACCTTTGGGAATAGATTGTCACTGAATTTTTTCTCGACAAATATTTAGAAGGTTTGAGCCAAAGAAAAAAATATTATGAAAAGAACATCCAAGTATGTTTAGGAGTGGGAATTCATGCACTAAGTTTGAGACAACCTAGTTATGATGGGATTGGTCAAAATAACTTGGTCATGATGAAAATGATAAGGGTGGTATGGGACACCTTTTTTAGGTTGGACTCGGATAGCACGGTGCTCGTTACATATCCATTAAACTTAGCTAGATCAACCATAGATTTTGATATGGTATAAATCACTATGAGTTGAAGTGGGTATGAGTAATGAGGTCCAAGGTCAGGGTATAGAAATGGTGCTAACTACCTCCAGGAATAAGGGAGTCATCAATTAGTCACAGAGACATAAATACGCTAACTTCTTCCATGCTAAGTAAAAATAAATCAACTAGATTGTTGAAGGTTTGGTATGAATAGGAAAGGGATGAAAGCATCCCCCCTCTAGGTGTTATGGACCCTAGAGGATAAACCTTGCCATGAAATGAAACTCATGCCAAAAAATGTGGATGATAAATGAGGACAACCGATTTCACAAAATGGTTAATCAACGGGATAAGGTTGATCTCATCCACTTGGGTGACTAGATATAACAGTATTGAACTCAAACATGGTGGATATGTTCATGTTATGTATGATTTTATTTGCTTAGATGATTCAAAAATGTAATAAACAAAATTAGTTCTTCAACTCTTAGGATTGTTTTAGAATTTTTAATTAAAAAAATTACTTTATATTATTTCCTTATTTCTTTTTGGTCAACCATATATGAATATGGTCTTGGGTTGTTACATATGGTATCAGAGCCAAAGATATTCTAGACTGTAGATTATGATTGTGAGTTAGATTAGACAATATAAACTAATGCACTAACTCTTTCACCTATAGGTTTAATGGCACAATTTTTGTGAGGTGGGTCCTCGAGAAATCCTATGGGAGGTAGGGAGGAGGAAGACACCGAAATACCTATAAGGAGGCCATAAATAAATCTAAGGTAAAAAGGACCTCAGCATGAAATAAGGGTTAATGAGATTTCCCACAACAACTGTGAGACTAGTGTGGTGGTATAAAATCTCTCTAAGGTAGTGTAGTTATTGTAAACCCATATGGAGTACCAAAGAGAAGAGATGGCCCAACAAAAAACTCACATGGTCCAACAACAACGAGTCATAGAAGACTTAACTAATGGATGAGGTAATGGATTGGAAAGGTCAATGAAAGAATCAAGGGAACCAAAGAGATACAATGTTGGAAGGGAAAGAGTGAGTAAGGAGTTGGATAAAAATCTAAAAAAAGTAGTAATAACTAAGTTTGATGGTAAGGGAAATGGAGAATCTATCAATAATTGGTTGAGTGAAATAGAATCCTACTTTTCTCTAGTAGTCCTATCCTCTAAATCCAAAACTACTTTAGCAGTAATAAACATGATAGAAATAGCCCTAGACTGGTGGAATTCATATAAGAAAGGACATAGGGTAGAAGTTGCTGACCTCAAATGGGAAGAGTTTATCAAGGAATTCAAGGATATATTCTTGATAAAGCAATATTAATTTGGGGACTTCTACCACCAAAAGTTTATTCAATTGCTGAAATATGCCTCCCAATATGAAAGTAATGAAGAAATGAAAACATAGAAATTTATTCTAGTATTACATCCTAAAATCATGACGGTGGTAAACATGCATAATCCTATCAATTTGCCAACTAATTTTGATCTAGAAAGAAAAGAGGAAGCCAATAATGAAACAAGAAAGACATATTTTAGCTACCAAAAATTATCTGAAAAGGGAAAAGATGAACTTAGGAAGCGAAAAAGTGTAGGTTTCATGAAATGGGAAAATGAACATAATAAGAAAACCAAAGGGGGATATCAGAACAAGAAAGGGAGCAAAAATCGATCCAATTACCTAGGTGGTAAATTCAAGAAGGATGCTAAAGAATTTCCTAGGAGACAAGACCAGAAGCCAATAAGTCAAGGAAAGGATAGGGAAACTCCAGATGTGAATAGAAATGAAGGTAGTGACAAAGGAAATAGAGCTCCACCAAGTGGATTTTGGGTGTTCCAAGGGGCTCATTATGCTAACAAATGTCCTCACAGGGCTGACCTACCACCAAAAATCCCCAGAGGATTCTAGCCACAGGATTCATGCAACCATAGGTAGTTTTGAACTCAATGGTCAAGTTACTCCTTTCTTATTGCGTGGCAAAAATTTTGAATTTTTTTTACAAATTTTAATTGATAGTGGGTCAACAGATAGTTTTATCTCATCTAGATTAGTGAGGGATTTACCTATTAGACCTGGATTCTTGACCAAATATTGGAAGGTAGAGTATGGCTCATGGAAAATCCATCATGTTAATCAATGTCTCTTTGATGCCCACATTTTCTTATCCCAAGGAAAGATCAACTGGTATTTGTATGTGGCACGTTTGCATGCATTTGATATTATTTTAGGATTTTATTGGTTAAAAGCACACAAGGCTCTTTTAAACTTTGAAGAGATATGGGTGGAATTTCTAGATGAATCTAATCAAAGGATTAGAATTAGTTGTGATCAAAGGGAAGTTAAGCCACATTTATTAAATGCAATACAGATCAAGAAGGTTATTAGAAATAAGGGAATGATATTCATAGTTAAGATGAATAGGATAGAAGCATCAGAAAAGGAATTTGACCTCTTTCAGCATCACCCTATATTGGGTGTATTCAAAGATGTATTTCCTAAGGACCTCTTGATATTACCTCATTAGAGGGAATTTGATTTCTCAATTGAGTTATTACCGAGGGCAGCACTAATTGCAAGGTCACCTTATAGAATGACACCCATATATTTGCAGGAGCTCAAAATGCAACTTCAAGAATTGCTTGAAAAAGAGCTAATAAAACCTAGTGTGTCGCCTTGGGGAGCTCCTATTTTGTTCGTTAAAAAGAAAGACAATACGTTAAGAATGTGCATAGACTATCTAATTTTGAACAAGGTTACTATCAAGACTTGATATTCGTTATCTAGGATTGATGATTTGTTTGATCAATTGAGTGGAGCCACTATCTTTTCTAAGATAGATTTGAGAACAACTAAAGAAAATTTAGAAAAAACTAAAAGAGGTCGCATATCTCCAAAAGAGCTACACGAAGCTCAAAATAATGCTAAGGGAATATTCTATGGGAGATAAATTATTCTTGAGGATGAATCCAACTAAGAGTTTTATAAAAAATCTAAGCTTGATTCCAGATATGTGGGTCCATTTGAGATTATTGTGAAGATAAGCCCTGTAGCGGATAAATTAGCTCTTCTACCAAACTTATCCAAAATCTATAATGTCTTTCATGTGTCCCTCTTTAAAAATTATATTTATAACCCTAATCATGAATTGGATGTTTCCAACTTGCAGATTATTGATCCATTAAGGATTGAGGTGCGACCTATTCACTTGCTTGGTTTTTGAACCAATAAGTGAAAGTGGAGTATCGAGCAATGTCGATTCTAATGGGACCACTACTCAAATAAAAATTCCACGTGGGAAGACATGGTAGAAATATGATGGCAGTTTCCTTATCTATTTGAGTAGAAATAGAATATTTCATAAACTTTTATAGAATTTTGGAATATTTTTATATATACAAATGTAAGTGGAACTGGATACTAAGTAGAGTTAAGTGTGGTTGCCATTTTACTGAGTAGAGTAGTTTGCAAGTATGTGGTTTTGCAAATTGATATGTTTTGGAGTATATGTTGATATTTAAAAATAGATTATATTGTGATGTAATCTATGATGTGGTTATAGTCCAATTGTGGTGAAAAAATTCTTTGTTTACAAAATTTAAAATTAGATGTAAGCAATGAACTTACTTGAATATTTTGGAAAAGTAAGTAAAATAAAAAAGGTAAAGTATTTATTTTACTTAATATAGTTTAAAACATAGGGACTATGTTTATCCCTAGTGGGGGAGGATGTAACAACCCTCCTCACATGGGTTATGAAAATAGTGAATTATGCATACACTTACCTATTTCTAATCCAAAGAATGTGTTCTCCATGGTTGTCTATTATATTAAATATATTTATATTTATCACCTTTCATTATGTGAAATATTGTTGTGCTACTATTTTGATTGCTAATGAATGAAAAAAAAATTAATTGATAATTTAATATTGCTATGTTAGTGAGATTTTTATTGTGTGAAACATTGTTGTATTGTCGTGTTGATAGCTGGCGAATGAAGGTAATAGACTGCCTTGTTAGTAAGATTTTCGATGTGTGAAACATTGTTGTGTTGCCATGTATAAAACAGTATTTCTCCATGTTTATCTAATATGTTAAACATATTTCCTTTTCGCTGTGTGAAACAATGTTGTGAAGTTGTGCTAGTAGGTAGTAAATGAAGCAATGGAAATATAGGAGAAACAATGATTTGCTGAGAGTTAAACCATTTTATATGAAGTAATGTATTGTTGTTGTTATACCATGCTATTTTATAGTGTTGGAAACATTACATTACCAAGACATATTATGTTAATTATGTTGTTGTGTGATGTAATTTTTGATTTTAAAAGCAACGAGGAGAAAGGTGCAACGAGTGAGTTGTACTGTTCTTTAAAAAAAAAAATGAGAGAAACAAAGTTAAAACTTATACTTCTCTAGGGACTGGGAAACACCTCATGATGATGGAGGCAAGTTTCATGGAAGTCTTACCCGGTGAGAGAAGATAGCTTGTAAAAATATATATAAATATATATAGGCAAATGCTTTGACAAGTTTTTGGAAAAGAAACAAGTGTATTTTTGTATATTTCTGTGTTAAATTAATCTACACTTAAGCATGTTAAAATTTGTATGTTTATAAATTATGGGTTGTTTCTGATCCCTGGTGATGACTCCAAACTTTTCCCTATGCATATTGTTGACCATTTGGAAGAAGTCGGTTTAGTGTTGAGCAAGTTCGAGAAGTGCGTAACTAGAAGCTTGCGATGGGATATATTACAACAAAGTGATAGTAATGTGGAATCTAGTAATCAAGGAAGTGAACATGTGCTACTCTGGCTGTTTCGACGTGGACGATGAAACAAAACTACACTAAGACATGGACAAACCAAGTTCAAGAGGTCGAAATAGTTTCAAATTTAGATCAGTGAATGTAATGAGTCTATGTATTGAAAGATAAAATGGAGTCCCATGTAATTTTGTTGTCTATTTTGTTAGTAAAATGTATTTGGGAAGTGGCTTCGTGAGTTGGTGTCACAGAGTGAATCACATGTATTGTATTGAAAACTAATTTTCTTTAATTAATTAAAGGGTTTATGTTTTTTTTTTATTCTCTCTTATAAAATGATGCATCTGGAATTTTAGGAACTAGGTGTTTAATGAAAAATAAACTATGTTTAGCCTTGTTGACTCTTGGACGTACTTGTTAAGAGAACAAGCTTTATTTAGATAAAATATTTGTTGTCTATAAATTGAGACCTTTCTATGGATGTCATTTACACTTGGGTAATAAATTTATTAGTACCTTGGTAGCGTAAAGCAACTGATAACTGCTCTTTAATGAGAAATATTGGTAATTATAGTTTCAAAATGTAAAAAATATTCAAAATAAAACTTATGAGATTTACTATCAAACTATACTCTAAGGAAAATAAAGATATTTAAAGTTACGTTTGCAAAAGTAGCTGGTGTTACTAAAACTCTTCATGTGAAATGGTAAACAAATAGTTATTATGAAAACATAAATATGCTCTTTAATGGTTTAGAACCCAATATAGAGTAGATAGTCTAATCGTAAGAGACTATTATGATGTTCTTTTATTAAGATTTTTAAATAATGTTGCCTTAAGGATTAAATAAATAACACCTTTGGGAATAGATTTTCAATGAAGTTTTTCTCAAAAAACATTTAGAATATTTGAGCCAAAAACATAATAATAATATGAAAATAGCAGCCAAGTATGTTGAGGTGCGGGAATGCATGCAACAAGCTTGATACAACCTAGTTCTGATGGGATTGGTCAAAATAACTTGGTCAGGATAAAAATGAAAAGGGTGGTATGGGATACCTTTTTCAGGTTGGACTCTAATAGCACGGCGCTCATTGCATATCCATTGAACTTAGCTAGATCAACCACAAGGTTTGGTATGGGAAAAATCATTGTGATTTGCAATGGGTATGAGTAATTAGGTTCAATGTCAGGGTATTGACATGGCACTAACTGCCTCCAAGAATAAGGGAGTCACCAGTTAGTCATAGAGACAAATACACTAAACTCTTCCATGTTAAGTAAAAACAAGTTGACTAGATTATCGAAGGTTTGGTATGAAGAGGAAAGGGATGAAAGTGTCCCCTCTCTAGGTGTTATGGGCCCTAGAGGATAACCCTTTTCGTGAAACAAACCTCATGCCAAAAAATGTGGACGTTAAATGAGGACAACCAATTTTACAAAATGGCTAATTAACGGGATAAGGTCGATCTCATCCACTTGGGTGACTAGCTGCAATAGTCTTAAACTGAAACGTGGTGGATATGTCTGTGTTATGTATGATTTGATTTGTTTGGATGATTCAAAAATGAAATAAAAAAATTAGTTCTCCAACTCTTAGATTTGTTTTAGAAAGTTTAATTAAAAAAAATTACTTTCTATTTTTTCCTTATTTCTTTTTGGACAACCAGATATTAAGATGGTTCTGGTTTGTTACAAAAGTGAACTAGGAGAGAATAAGTTGATCAAGATTTGGACTTTTTTGTGTTCCTAAATACATAGGGACCATATGAACCATAAGTCCAAGCATTTAAAATGGAGACTTATTGGAAAGGAGTATTTGGACACATTTGCATCATCTTTATTTTTGTCTCTAGAGGATGCAATATCCACTCTTAATGCCTTGAATTGTAATATACTTCTTAAAATTATTACACTCAATCATTTTGATAGAATCAAGCTCTAGTTTCAAATGACTAACTTTAGTTGTATTTGCGTTAAAAATAATTCATGTAGTTTGAACCATACCTTGAGAGGTTCATTCTCATATTTGATATGAAAACGTAATCTTGGTTTAGTCAAAAATGAGAAAATGTCAAGAGCTTCTGCTTGCTTATGTTAGGGATTTTTATCATCAAGGAATACTACTTTTTCTACTTGAAAGATACACCATAGGTTTTTACAGTGTAATAAACTGATCATCTCAATAAACCATATGCCACAATTTTACTTATTAAGGCTAGAAATATAAACTTGAGGATCCATCTAATACATACTTAATTTGATATCGTCGATGAAAAGAGCTCAAAAAATCATGCAATTTAAGAAAGGGTTCAAAATTATTTCATTTGCGATGATTATGACCCTAAAAATTTTTACCCTAATAAACCTCAAAATACACAAGCATTCCTTTAAATATTATAAACACTATGTCCACCCATGATTTTCCACTTAGCATCCATTCATTCTATAATGATTTCCATTGATTTTATGCCACTTGTTTGCCACTAGACTATTAAAACCAATGTTAGTTCAACACTTGCTAAAATCTAATTGGTTGGTCTCATTTAGTTAGAGAAAATGGACTTGGTAGTGTGAAAGAAAGCAACATTAACCAAATGTTAACATCATCCATCCATATGTGCCAAAGGGGTTTGAACTTGGATCTCTGGAAATGAAAGCACCTTGCACTAGCCAACATGATGATACGTCCATTAAGGTTCTTAAGACATTCCTTGATAGATAACACAAGGATATATATAGCTCCAAAAACAAATATCTTGTAAAATTATTGATCAATAACAAGATTCAGACATAGGTTGATTTATCCATAAATGCCCTTGTAAATTTGACATAGGCATTCAAGCAAAGAGAATTATGGTAACTCATTTGGTGATCCCCTAGTAGATGATATAATTTGATTCTTCCATGATGAGAGATCTTTGACAAAAGTAGAGACCATATAGTTTGAACATGGGCCCTCCTCTCATCAATGTTCAAGCTTCGATTCCCTTGAATAGATTCAATTTCAAATAAACAAATCGTTTCTTTTCATTCAAAAAATATGTCATTGTACTTTAGTGAGGAATAATAGGGATGCTCATCATTTATTGAAAAATTGAAATCTATTTATGAACCATGATAAAAATGAATAAATAAATAAAATGAATGAATATTTGTGGAATAAGGTGGTCTCTCTATATCTTATGTTGAATATGCTTATGAAGCTTTCAAGAGTGATTCATCTTAAAATTTTAATGAACAATTGGAGGCCCTGATCTAACTTTCCATGTGACCAAGTGATGCTACTCCATACCTACTTTGGTACCATGTTTGATTTCACACCAATTTCCAATAATGAACATAAGAAAACCATTCACTCAAATATTACACAATAAGAATAAAAATATGAAATAGAAAGTGAGAGACACATAATTGATGGGTTTCCTTAGGCACCATAAATAATCATGATATTATCCATGGACAAGGATCACAACATGCTAATACAACAAATTGATTGGTTGGAGGTATTTATACCAATGCCAAAAAATCCATTTACATACTAATGTTAATGTAAGATAATATAACAAGTGGGTTTTACATTAAATATAAATTAAAAGTTGAGATTAACCATAAAAAAGGTTAACTATGACCCATATGGATTACATAAATATATAATAACTAAATGCATTTGTATGATGATTGCTTGTAGGCCTATATAATATCACACCATACAATATTGGTCTTGGTCATAAGCATTGGCAATTCTACCATATTATCTCATAGGTAAATTTCTCTAGGATCAAATATCAATCACATAAAATATGTTCACAAATAAGACAAGTATTGCTCAACAAAAAACTTCATTATTACATTCATAAATCTCATTCTATTACATATCATGGAGTTTTATCTCCAATATATAACTTTACATGATAAACTCTTCAATATTCCTAATTACTACTCTCCTCAAATTCTTGGGAGATATAAACTTTCACATGCCTTACACTATGACAACTCTCATGATTACAAAACCTTTCACTTTACATCTTGAGACATATTTATGAATCTTCACTTTCATACTTTATATCTATCATCTATGACTCTTCACTTGCACTCTTGAAACCTATCACCTATGTCTCTTCATTTGCATACTTGACACTTTGCACACTTTAAGACTTTATTATATAACACATAATACTTTCCACACTTTGACACAGATTAGACAAATATAAAACACACTCTCTAAACTAATATTTACAATAGTATGCATGGTACTTCAATATATCAAATAATATAATATCTCCAACAATAAGTTAGATTGCACTCTCAATAGAAATAAGATTCACCCATGGAATTGAATCCTTCATCTATGGTATTAAACTTCCTATTCTCCACTACTTATCTTAAACTCCTTGGGTGCTAATGAGATGATACTTAAAAAATGTTTGCATAAATTTTATTTATTTTTGTATTATAATACTAATTATAATTTATATTTTTAAGCAAATGAAAGCATGGAACAATCAACACCTTTTATTGTTTCAAATATTTGAGAAAATTCAAAAAATAAAGGATTCTTATGAGAAAAATCTAGGTAGCATGGTAGGAAAGCCATTTTTTTAAGTCTTAAATAGAAGTAAGGATGCAATAGTTAGAAGTATGGATGACCTAATTGGAGATAAAGAAAGAGTGAATCTATGGCTAACCTCATCCAAGTACAATATATTACACCATAAGTGATTATAAAGGATGAGATGATCAAGCATGATATAATGTTTTTTAAATAGATGGTTAATATGTAAGTTTCAATAGTATTTCCCAAGTTTTTCAAAGATTCAAATTGTATCAAGTAGAAGTGAGGATTGAATTCAAATTACTCCATGAATTTTGTTTCAAAAGTATTTTTTCCTCATCATCTTCTCCATTTGAAAATCAAGAATAAAATAATGGGTGGTGGTGTGTGGTTTAAAGTTAGATATGTGAAATATTTTTAATTGCTTATATGGGATTGAAATAGAATACATCTATATTACATCATGACCACATGGTGATATTACAACAACTTGGAAGCTATGCATGTACGTCTTGAAAATATTTAAACCTATATCTCCTCCATGAAATTCAATGAATTTAACTAGTTGATATCATTCCATTTGATGAGATATGCATTATATTTGATACAATAGAGTGAGAATTTTATTATGAAGGAAAATTCTTAAAAGATTTTTTTTATGGATTAGGCTTTTTGGGCTTCAATATGAGCTTATCAATGAAAATATTTATAAGAATATTTGCAATACTCTAGGGGAGTTCATCCATAAGGGACCAATTGCTAAGGATCAAATCCATGTTGTATACATCCAAATATGTGTTGCCATGATTATTTTAAAACCTTTACCACCATCCATTAAGATTAAATATAAATGAAGAGAATGGATCAAAAAGTGGATTATGAAAATATTGTATTTCAATGTCACAAATGTTAATAGATTGGACATGTGGCAAGAGATTTTAAAGTGAAAAGGATGGAGAAAGACAAAAAAAATTGGACATAGGAAAAAATTTAATATGAAGCAAGGAGATCATACCATAGTAGAAGTTGGATCATATTAAAAAAAATTCACTCCCAAGGGCCAAGAAATTTGTAAAGAAATACTGTCTATGTCATCAAATGATAAAGACATTTATGGTTTACTAGGATCTACGATACAAGGTATAATGAAGTAAAATATGCAATTTCAAATTTAGAAGGAATAAACTATGCAAAGGAATATGGAGATAAAAATTTTAAATCAAAGGAGGTGAAAGAGGTCAAGGTTAATCTAGGTAAATTATCTTTATTTTTTTGAAGTGGTATAAAATACTTTCCTTACAATAAAAATAAAAGTAGTATAAATTGTGTCCCTTAGAATTTAGACATTCAAGAGTAACATAATAAAGAAATGAGTATGGAAGATATCCATGAAAATTTAAGGTTTCCAAGGAAATATAAGAAAGAAATTACTATGGAGGATCATTATTGCACTTTAGCATTTCTAAAGCAACATTTAGGTCTTTTATAACAACATAAGAAAGAATTATAATAGAGGATCATCCTTATACTTTAGGGTTTTGGGGGCAACATGAAGAAGAAAGTAATTATAAAGTTATTCCTTACACTTCAAATTATCCAAGGTAACATAAACCTTTAAAATATAAGTCTCATTAAAAATAGAAGAGATTGATGAATATGAAAGTGTTGGTGGGAATGAAAAAAAGAGAGGAAGATCCTAAAAGCGAGAAAAAATATAAAAGAAAACTCAAAAATATATTGAAATGAGAATCCAAAACAAATATATCATGTTAATAAGTAGGCTAAGCCCATAAATAAAATTAAAAAGTGATGATGAAAATGTTATCTTGGAGTATTAGAGGTATGAAAAAACCCTTTAAAAAAGAGTTATAAATGAATTAATAGGTTGTTATAGACCTTAGTTTGTTTTATTACAAGAAATAAAATTATGTAGTGAAGAATGTAAGGATGCATTCAAAAATATTTAGAAAAAAAGGGGATTGTCTTATTCTTTCTTCTATAGGAGCTTCTAGAGGTATTGCAACAATATGGGCAAATGAAATTGAGATGGACAATTTTTATAAGCAAAAAATAATTGATTTAGTGGTTTATTTTATAGAAAAAAAGAAAAATATCAAAGTTTAGTTGATACATATATATGCTTCAACTATAATTACTCCTTATGAAATATGTTGGAAGGATCTCAGTATATTTTTTTCAAATACAATGATGCCTTATAATTGTGAACTATATCATCACATGGAATATTAGAGGACTCAAAAGGAGTCTTTCAAAATAAAATGAAATTAGAAGAATGATCCAGATAAATCATCCACATATTTTTTTCCTTCAAGAAACAAAGATGCCAATAGAGGATATGGAATTAATTGCCAGTAAAATTTGGCCAGCTGGAAAAGTAGTTTCCCCCAGTTCCTAGGGGACTTTAGGTAGTATTGCTTGCATTTGGGACCCAAAATATGTAGTTATTCACCATATGGTTGGCAATTAAGGTCTTTTGGCTATAGTAATTAAAAACAAACATTCCAAAAAAATTATGCTCTATACTACTATTTATGCTCTGACTAATTTGGAGGGAAGAAGAAGATAGTGGAAGAATATTACTTTTATTATCTCTCATTTTCTTGAAGCTTGGATCTTGATCGAAGGAGATTTCAATACCATCCTCTCTCTAGATGATAAAATGGGGGGAAATAGAAATTTGGATAGGAGCACTGACCTCATGAGTGAATATATTACAAACCTCCATATTATGGACATCCAACCAGATAATGGCCTTATGACTTGGTCTAACAGAAGGTAAGACTTAGCTTGTATAATGGAGATATTGGATAGGTTCTTGCTCTCTGAAAATTTCTTAATCCATGGTCACATTCCTAAAGTGAAGACTCTTAAAAATGTTGGTTTGGATCACTGTCCTATCATGGTGGAAATGTGGAAAACCAATGTGAGTTTCTTTCCTTTTCAATTTCAGCTAATGTGGCTTAGAGACAGTTCCTTTAAACCTTGAGTGCAAAAATGGTGGAAGGAAGGTAAACCTAGGTATGGGACTAAGATGTTATTTTTTTCTAAAATATTGCAATGCATTAAATCCAAAATCAAGACTTGGAACTGGAAGAAGTTTGGGGATTTTCATAAAAAAACATGAAGTTATTGCTCATATTGAAAATTTGAATAAAAAAATATGTTTAGATGGCCTCACAGAGAGTACAAGTGCATATGAAATTAAACTCACAACTCAGTTAGAAGAATGGTAAAAAATAGAACTATTATGGAAGCAAAAAGCTAGAATTCAATGGCTCAAAGAAGGTGATCAAAACACAAATTTCTTCCAAAAATATCTTCTAGCTCGAAGATCTAACAACTTTATTTCTTCCCTGAAATCAAATTCTAGAGATGTTGTCTACACTTGGGATGGCATGAACTCTATTGTTGTCAATTACTTTTCCAATATTTTCTTGCTACTCCTCTTGACTCGACTTCTCAACAAAATGTTCTTCAAGCAATCCCTTCTCTTATCACTTTTGAGGAGAACTCTATTTTGACTGCTCCTGTTACTATCAATGAGCTTCAATAGGTAGTTTTTAAAATGCAAAAATAAAAAACCCTAGGTCCTGATGGTTTTCCCATTGAGTTCTACCAATATTTTTGGGATATCCTTCATGCTTATTTATTAGAGGTGGTGGAAGAAGCCAGGAAAAACAAAGAAATTTTAAAGGTTGTCAATAAAACTTACATTACTCTTGTTCTGAAAGCTCAAGAGGCTAAACATATATCAACTTTTAGACCTATTGCTTTATGTAATGTTCTTCTCGAAATCATTACTAAGATCATGGCAGAAAGGTTGAAGCCTCTTTTGCATAAGATTATTTCCCTTGAACAAGGGGGTTATGTGGAAGGGATTCAAATAGTTTATGAGATAGTTCTTGCTCAGGAAGCCATCCATTCCATGGATATGTAAAAATATCCTTCCATGTTCATTCGGTTAGACTTATCCAAAGCTTATGATAGAGTGGATTGGCACTTCCTTATCAAATTTTTGAGGCAATTTGGTTTCTCTCAGGATTGGATGGATTGGATTATGAGATGTATCTCTTCAGTCCTACTTAGTTCTTATCAATGGCAGGCCTTCTTAGTTGTTCCCATATTCTAGAGGTACTAGGCAAGGTGACCCCCTATCCCCTTATTTATTCATCATTATTATTGAATGCTTAGGTAGGGCTATAACCAAAAAGAGAGAAGACAAAACCCTTAAGGGAGTTACCATTGCTAATGGATCTAGACCTCTCTCTCATCTCCATTTTTTTGATGACTCTACTCTTTTAGGTAAAGCTACAGTTAAGGAAGCTTCTACTATTAAGCAAATCATTAGTTGTTTTTCTAAGGCTACCGGGAAATTGATCAATGAAGACAAATCTAAAGTCATTTTCTTTCATTGCTCTGCCAGACATGAATCCATGGTCTTGGATAAATTAAGATATGAGAAGACCTCCCTTACAATCACTTATTTAGGTATTCCCATAAATATTCGAAGACAAAAAAAAAATATTGGAATAGGTTGTTGGACAAAGTCAAGAATAAAATTAGAAAGTGGACCAATAGGTGGATTTCATCTAGGGATAGAATCACCTTGGTAAAATCAGTCCTTCAGGATATTCCTATTTATGTTTCTACTGTGTTGAATATCCCAAAGGCTATTCTTCAAGAACTGGATCAAATCAGTCATCGGTTCCTCTAGAGTGGTACTAAGGAGAAAAGAAAATGGGCCTTGGTGAAATGGGATACTTTATGTCTTCCTAAGAATGAAGGGGGGTTAGGATTTTGGTCTACTATTAATAACAATAAATCTTTAGCTGCTAAATTATATTGGACAATGTTGAATAATGTCGATGCTCTTTAGGCCAAGAATATCCGTGCTAAATATGTTGAGAACAAAAGTCCTGAAAACCTTGTTCGCTATCAATTACCTTCCAAAGTTTCTCCCATTTTAGCAATTCTTAAAACTAGTAAGGATTTGATAAAGAAAAAATTATTTTGGATCATTCATAATGGTCAACAGGTAAATTTTTGGACAGATTCTTGGGATGGTCATAAGCCTTTAATAACTTAGTTTCCCTATTAGAGGCCTTGGATGGAGGAGATTCACTGATCTAACTGGATAAAGGTGGCTAATTATTTTTGGTACCATACTGATAATTCAGAGGTTGGTACATATTGGATCCCTATCGAGGACTAGCCTATTCAAATCCTAGAAAGGCAAGGACAAGATATCTAGTGCATCCTTCATTTGAGATCTCTCTTGGTCCCATGACAAATATTTTTTTGGATGGAACAACACTGCTAATGGTGAAAATTTAGTTGCTCAAGGTTATTTGACCTTATTCCATAATAATCCCAACCAATCATCTTACATATTTTCTCATTTGTGAGCTTAAACTCTTTCACCTAAGGTGAGGTTATTTACTTGGCTTTTATTGCATTGTAGGGTGCTTACTGGGGAGCATATTATGAAGCATGGTTTTCATGGCCCTTTTGGATGTGAATTGTATGAAGAAAATGTGGAAACTCTCAACCATATTTTTATTGAGTGTAATTTAGCCTCTAATATTTGGAGGAGAATGGCCAATTTACTTGGCTTACAGTGGTCCAATTTTTTTACTTTTGAACAACTTTGGAGGGATTTTTCTAATCAAGAGGGTGTTGATCATTTTATTAGGCAATTAGTTTGGATGGGTTCTATCATTCTTCTTTGGAATATATGGAATGAAAGGAACAACTAGATTTTTAATCAAGAAAGGAAGGATATTCACTATATCTAGAAAAATACCATTTCCAACTTAGTTGAATCAGTCCATCAACTCCTTAATCACCCCAAAACTCCCACAAAATATGGGATCAAGTGATGCAAATATTGAATATTAACTCTTCTAATAGAAACCAACTTAAATGGAATGTGAGTAATTGCAATATGGATAGAACAAGGAATTGGAAACCTCCTCCTAAGGATTTTGGAAAAGTCAATACTGATGGAGCCTCTAGAGGGAATCCTAAAAAGCTAGTGCAGGAGGAATTGGTAGACTTTCAATGGGTATGGTATCCTTAGAGGCCTTCAAGAGGCTACTAAGGTTGGATGGAAAAATGTACTAGTTGAGTCTGACTCTCAACACATGATTAATATTTTGAAGACTCCTCTAAGAATCATAAGGTTGATTAGAGAATAAAAATAATTATTAAGAAAAATTAGTTAATCTAGATAGGATTTTTGAAAGTTGATTACTATCATATGGTCAGAGATCAGAACAAGAGTGCTAATGCTTTAGCTAATTGGGCTTTGGACAAAGGTGATCTTACTTGCTATGGCCACCCTCCTAGATGGTGGGCTTCACAAATAAGGGAAGCTCTTATTTCTATCATTTCTTTGGATGGCTCTAGTTCTGAAGGTACCTAGTTTCTTCTTGCTTTATTTTTGCTTCTCTTTGGTTCGTTCAGGGTATTTTAGTTCCCTAGCTCAAACTAATATTTCTTTTGTTTCCTCTGTTGATTCTTGCTTTAATAGTATTTTTGTCTATAAAGGCAATTATTGTGTTATATTTTTTTCTTTTTCTTTTCTATTTATGTGTGTGCTTTTTTGTGTTGTTTTATTTTTGTGTTTTTTGGGTTGTTTTTTGTTGTTCTTGTGTTTTTGTTGTTTTGTGTTTTGTGTTTTGTGTTGTTGTTCTTGTGTTTTTGATGTTCATGTGCTTGTGTTTCTATATGTTTGTGTTAATTGGTGTTTTTGTGTTTTTGTATTTTGGTGTGTGAGTGTTTTCTATGTTTTTATTTTTCTCTGTTGTCTGTTGTTGGTTGTTTTTTTATTTTATTTTATTTTTTCTCTTATTTTTTAGGTTTTGGTTGTCTTTTTTTATCATGTTTTTGTTGGTTGTATCTTTGTAGCGTTCTATTGTTTTTTTTTTTTTTTTTATGTTTGTGTTTTATTATGTTGTTCTTGTGTTTTATGTGTGGTTCGTGTTGTGTTTTTTTATCTTATTGTGTGTGTGTGTTTGGTTGTGCTTTATATTTTTGACACACTCAAGGAGCATGTTTTTTTATTTTTTGTTTTTTTAATATTTTTATGTGTTTGTGTTTGTGTGTTCTTGTTTTTTATTGTTTCAGGTTTGCTCCTTGAGTATATCAAAGGTGGTAGGCCAGGTGCGATCCCTAGGCGATGTTTGAGGAAGAGATACCCCTACATCCTTGGGTCTTATCCAAAAGTGGCATCCCTTCTAGGATGTTTTCCACAAAAAAAAATTGTGAACTATGGATTCTTGGGGGACTTCAACACATTCTATATCCTTTAAAAAATAAGGGTGGTACTTTTGGATGGTCTATATAAATGCATATTTACTTTATTTATTAATTCAAATATCCTTTGGAATGTTATTCATTCAAGCTTTCAATATATATGGGATAATAGATGCATTGGAAAAAATTGTATAGCAAAAAGAGATAGAACTTTGATATCCAACACATGGTTGCAAATTGAGTATACAATCTCTTCAAACATTTTTTTGCAAGTAAGACCAAATCACAAACCCATTCTCTTAAGAGGTGATTTACTCAATAATAGTCATCATAAGATATTTTGAGTTTAGTTTATGGCTCCAAAATCTTAATTTCTTCTAGTTGGATATGTTATGGTGGGGTGAAGCAATTTTTTGTTGGGTAAAAACCATATTTTGTTGATTCAACATGAAATATTTAAATACATTCAAATAGTTCTAACAATTTAATATGTTATATAGGCTAGTAGGTTATAACCAATATTCTAACCTCCTACCTGATAAAACATGTAAATAATAAGACAAATAATGTAATAAAAATGCCTAACATCCCCCTTTATTACATTATTTGATATACAAGGAGAACTACAAAACAATCCAACTTTGACATATGTAAGTGCCTTTGTAAAAATATCCACAATATATTCTCTTATGGGAATGTACAAGAGTTGAATCTAGTTATTATAACTTATTTTCAAATGAATGACTCTAAAATTCAAATATGCTTTGTTCATTCATGAAAAACTAGATTCTTGACCAATTTTAGAACACCTTGATTGTCACAATTCAATATTGTTGGTTGATTTTTAGGTACACCTATATTTGATATTATGTAATGTAACCATAACACTTCACACATAAATTCTCATGAAACATGATACTCTACATCTATGGATGACAATTTCATTGTATGTATTTTCTTGTTGTGTCATAAGACAGATCTAGATCCTAGATGAAACAATATCCATATGTTGATCTCCTATAATTTATATATCTGATACAATTTGAGTTCATATATCCTTGCAAGAAAAATTTATCATTTTTCTTATACTTTAGGTCATATTTCACTATACTACAAACATTATGCATAATCTTGTTTACTTCCTTCTAATGACTCTCCTTAGGTTCATGCTTAAACCTTGAAAGATAACTCATAACAAATTTGGTATCAGACTTGGTATTTTGTTAGGTATATGAGACTTCCAATTAGCTAAGTATAAAGAGTACCAAATACCTATGGTGACTTATCATATCAAAATAATTGTAAACCTTCCTCCAATGGTGATTATTTTGGTTTATAGTATGTCATTTGGTATTTTTTAATAAATTTTTAGGCATATTTCATCTATGAGACCATACTATGGTTCTTTTCCATAGCTCCAAGCCAAGATAATAGTGTATAAGTCCTAAATATATCATGTTAGATGACCTTTTTAAGTCATTCTTCATAATATTTACCAAATCATCAACATACAACACAAGTATCACTATCTTAGATCCAACTTTCTTAAGATAGATATTTGCATCAAAGGGACTTTTGATGAAACTATTTTGTAATAGGTGATCATAAATTTTATGTACCAAGCTCTAGGATCCTGCTTCAATCCATGTAGTAACATAATGTATCTATAGATATTTTGATGTTGCTTACTGACAACAAAAACTTGTCATGTACACTTCTTTTAGATCACCATTAAAGTACTCTTGACATCCATTTTCTAAATTTTCCAACAAAACTATGTTGCCAACACACAAATTACATGGATGGTATTAATCTTCACTGTGGGGCTAAATAATCAATTCCTTCTATGCATATATCTTTACAATGATCCATGCATTATACTTGTCAATGGATCCATATGCATTGTATTTGATTTTTAAGATCCACTTGCAGCCTATGGGCTTCTTTCCTTTTGGTAGATGAACAAGATCCCATATTTTATCCGTCAAGATTCATACTCTACATCCATATTTGCCTTCCATTTTGGCAAACTAAGTGCTTTCTTCATTGATTCTGGTTTTGATTTCTTCATCACTAAAGTCATCAAGCCTAGATTTACATCTTTATCATAGTAGTGGAAGTTATATTAGGAGTTGCAACAAGTTTAGCATCTTTGATGGTACTAGTGGATGATTTTAGAGTCTTTTTCCATTATGATGGAGTTATAGGTGCACTATCCTATTCATAAACTCCCAGAAGTTCATCAATAACTTTCAAAAATTATTTATGAACTTCTTCATATAACTCCATATCATCATTTGTGCTCACAACTAGAGATGTTGTATCCCTTTTTTTAATAAGTTATATGTGGCTTCTATAAGGGGCCACTCCCATCAAAATACTAAAATATTACATTTATTGCAGGATACCTTTTTATCATAGTTTTTATACTTATTTTTCTCTTAAATATATTTTTCATCTTCCTAGAAGTGCTATGTTTCCACAATTATCTCCTTGACAACATTTTTCTTAAGACATAAAATCTCACTTGGCTAGTTACCTTCTAAAATTTGAATTTCACTAGGATTAAAATCAACACCATAATTCTCTAATTTATCTGCTATTTGGTTTCCTTTAAATATTACAAAAAAATTTGGCATTCCATATCGTCATTTGCTCCTTTAAATATTTTAACTTTTGAACAAACATGTACATATATGAGCCTTGAAATTTTGATTCATCCCACCATAACATAACCATTTGAAAAAAAAAATAGTCTGTTGGAGCCATATAGATTGGAAGTGAAATGGCTTTGAATGACCATTATTAGGTAACTCACAAGTCAAAAGAATGGATTTGTGATATGATCCTACCCATAATAAAATATCTAAAGATATTGTATACTTTATTTACAATTATTTATTGGATACCAAGAATATATCCAATCTTTCTGCTATATAATTTTTCCTATTGTGTCTATTATCCCATGTATATTGAAATCTTGGGGGACTAACATCCCAAAGGTCATTTGAATCGACAAATGAAGCAAAATATTACATTGATTTAGACCATCTTGGAATTCCATACTTCTTTTCTAAAGGAGATACAATAGTATTAAAATCACCCCCAAGAATACATAGATCACAATGAATCATCATTGTATTTGATAAAAATATGCTAAGGTCCTTCCAAAATCTTTCACAAGGAGTAACTATAGTTGGATCATATACATTTATAACCCTAACCTTGATGTTTTCCTCTTCCTACAAAATAATCCAGCAACCCAATTACTTTTTTCTTCTAATAGTTGTTCATCCTAATTGTATTTGTCCCATATTATTGCAATACCACCTAAAGCTCATGTAGAAGAAACTGCTAAACAATCGCCTGTCTTCCAAATCTTATTAAAAGCATTTTTCATTCCTCATTGCTTAGTTTTGTTTTTTGTATATAAATAAACTTAGGGTTATAACAACCTATTAATTCCTTAATAACTTTTTTTTAGGGGTTTTATTCACAACCCTAATATTCCATGATATCATTTAATCATCAACACTTTTTATTCTTATTAGTGGGCTTAGCCCTACTTCTTTTTAACACCTATGATATTTTTATGTGGCTTCCTATATCAATATCCTTTGGAGTTTCTTTTTATATTTTTCCTTGATTTGATGGTCCTCCTTCGTTATGTCCCATCAACACTCTCATATTCATCATTCTCTTCTATTTTTTTATATTGTTCAAAATGAGACTTATCTTCTAAATATTTATGTTTCCCTAAAGAGTTGAAGGTGAAAGGAATAGCTTGATTATCATTTTTTCTATATGTTTTCTTTAAAACTCTAAATTGCATAGATGATGCTCCATAGTCATCACTTTCTTATGATGGTCTGAAAACCCTAAATTTCCTTGGATATCCTCCATAATATTTTCTTTACTATATTGCTCTTGAAATTCTAAAGTGCAAGGAATACACTCCATACTACTTTCATTTTTAGTGTAAGGAGAACATTTTATGCTACTTGAGGATAATAAAGGTGATTTACCTAGATTAATCTTGACATCCTTCATCTCATTTGATTTAAAATTTATCTCCTCATCATCATTTATTTTAAAATTTGTCTTCCCCTATTCCTTTGTACCTTTAGATACTTTTATATTTGAAATTGCACATTGTACTTCCTCAGCCCTCATATCATTTTCTTCTTCTAATGGTTGATTCGAGTGAACTGTAATGGCCTTTACCATATGATGATTTAAAGGGATTTTTCTAGCCACTTTCTTAGGACTGGAAATTCCTTGATTTGACCTAGCTTCTCCTATGATATGATCTCCTTGTTTCAAATTGAAGCTACCCTCATACCCAAAAAAATTTATCTCTTCCTCCATTTTCACTTTGCATTCTTTTTTCATGTGACTAGTTTCATGATATTTGCAACATAAAAATGTATTATTTTCATAATCCACTTATTGATCGCATTCTCTTGATTCAGATTTAATCCTAATCGACTACATTAAAGGTTTATAAATATCCATGGAAATGCATATTCAAGTGTATACATCATGTCTTCTCTCCTTAGTATTTAGTCCCTCCAGGATGAATTAACCTAGAGTATTACCAATATTCTTCAAAACCTCTGTATTGATGAGTTGATAAGGAAGTCCAAAAATCCTAATCCATTTTGGAAGTATTTTAATAGTTTTTGTTTCAATAGAATAATCCTCACTCCAAGGTCTAAAATAGAATGCATCTTTACCCCTAAACCACGGGTCTCCATCCATTATTTTATCCCTTATTTCTGAACTGAACAAAATAATGAGGAAAAATCCTTTTGGAAGAAAATTCATAGCGTAATTTGAATTCAATCCCATCTTCCACTTGATCCAATTTTGAATCTCAAAAAAACCTTGCCAATATCCATGAAACTTACATATTAACCCTCTAGCTTTAAGAACCATTATATCATGCTCAATCATCTTCTCCTTGATAATTACTTTTGGTGTAGAATCTACTACCTAGATTGGATTTGTCATAGATTCACTCTTCCCCTTATTGCTAGCTAGGAAATCCATACTTCCAACTTGGACATTCATACTTTTAGTAAGGACTTTCACAAATGACTTTTTTTTCATGTTACCTATATTTTCTTCAAATGAATCCTTTAAATTCTCCTAAGATCTGGAACAAGAAGTGGTACTTATTCCTTGATCACACTTTACTTTCTACTTTTGCTTCCTTTCTCACACTTCCTCCTCACTCTTTGTTCAAGCTCACACTCACTCTTAGATCATGTTTAGACTTGCTTTGGACTATAGTTACACTCACTCCCAGTTCATGCTTGCTTTTGGCTACACTCACTCTTAGCTTGTACTTTCTTTCAATTGCACTCACTCTTGGCTCACTCCTAGCTCATGCTTGCACTCACTTTCAGCTACACTCACTCTTGGCCCACATCCACACTTACTTTCAACTGCACTCACTCTTGGCTCACACTCGTACTCACTTCCAACTGCACTCATTCTCGACTTGTGCTCACACTTGCTTCTAGTTGAACTCACTCCTAGCTTATGCAAAATAGAGATGTTGCATCTTTAAACTCTTAAAATCCTCATTATTTGACTCAGTTTCAAATTCTTCATCAAACACCATATATCTAATTATATGCAATTTCTTAGTGACTAGATCTATGATTTAATAAAATTTAGACTTGTCATCAACTCTAAGAAATATGCATGATAGGTCTTTGTATCCAAATTTATCCTCTACCATTTTGGCACATGCATGAATGCCTTGCTTCTGAATACTTTGAGATGTGTAATTAAAGGCTTCCTCCCAGACCAAGATTTTTCAAGTACAACATCTTATAGTGCCTTTGTGGTTGCTAGAAACAACTTCATCCCAATAATTTTGCTCTAGATTGGCTCCTATGAGCATGTAGTGCACCATTTCAATGATGAAATAATTTCTCCTTTGGGAAACCCCATTTTGTTGTGGAGTGTATCCTATAGTGACCTATTGCTTGATCCCATTCTATGTGAGAAACTATGAAGTTTTTTTTTATATATATTCACCCCTCAATTTGGATAAAGAACTTGAATAGAATGCCTAAATTTTGTTTTTACATGTTTCTTGAAGCACTAGAAATACTTGAACACATCTAACTTTAGTTTTAAAAAATATGCCCACAATTTCCATGAGTAGTCATCCACAAACAATTGAAAGTACGTACATCCATTGAAACTAGATGACATAGTTATACACAGATTGGTGTATCACATCCAATTGTCCTATTACTTTATAAGTGGTCAACTCAAAAGGTACTCAATGTTGCTTCTCTATCAAACAACCCAAGTATACTGGTAATATGGGTGAAAGGCTAGGCAAACATAACACCATTTTATGCTTACTCAATTGGAGTAAGTATCTTGAACTCATATGACCATATCTCCTATGCCAAATGGAGGTAGCTTCTATCGTTGCTACTGACAATGCAACATTGGGAGATGATATGATATTAAGTGCAAACAAGCAATTCTTCTAGGAACCTATTACCACAATCTTGCCATGTCTCATGATAAAACACTTATTATTACCATCAATAATTTAGAATTCTACCGTCATGTTTTGATCCAAAGCTTGTGGTATAGGCAAAAAATTGTTTACCAATATAGGTATATATAGTACCTTTTGCTTCTAGAAATATTGAGAGGAACATATCCCACTCCTTTGACATGATATATTTTATCATCAACAATGGTTACTACTTTTCCATTTGCTTTGGCTTGTAATGAATCAAACCAATTTTTATCCCCAATCATGTGCCTACTAACACCTAAATCAATATACCAAACTTCATCCAGGAAGTGCAACGATTGTTGGTGTGATACCAGTGACACCACATCATGAAACGCTTTAGTTCAAAATCAATTTGGAGAAAAAAACAAATAATATTGCATAATTGATAGGCTATGAAATGGGACAAAAATAGGCTCAAACAACGCATTAAAAAAGTTCATGTGTATGGTGATTCAAGACTTATGATCTCTACCCTATCTAAGGGGAAGGAAATATCATCAGTTCAACTATGAATTATTTGGAGAAGACTAAGAGAATTGAAGCAAAAGTGTGAATATATACAATACTCCCACATTGGAAGGAGGTATAATATGGTGGTTGATTACCTTGGAATAAAGGCCATAAACATAATGTATTTGTAGCTCATAGTAATAAAGAAAAAAGAAAAGCAAAATATATGAATGGCATAAATGATAGGAAGCATATGGAAATTTTAGAGCCTTTGAATATTTCGGTACCCCTGGAGATTTTAATGCCTCTAGACAACCCTAGAACATTGCATGATTTTGGACCTTTTGATGTTTTTGGTTTTCTTAGTGATTTTGGACCTTTTGATGTTTTTGGTTTTCTTAGTGATTTTGGACCTTTTGATGTTTTTTGTTTTCTTAGTGATTTGGCACCCTTTGTATACCAACACACATTTTAGAGTTTTTAAATTTGCTTTGTTGCATGTTCTTCCTTTTGAATAATAATCTTATGACCTCCAAGCTACTTGTTGGATAACCCTTTGTTCTTTTCAAATTTTTGTATCAATATATAAGACTTTTCTTTTTAAAATAATATAATAAGATCAAGAATTCAAACTTCATAATCTCACCTTTATGTATGCGTATAAGATCTTTAATTCTAGAAATAAACATTAATAATATATTTTTATTAATTCTTAATTTATATACATAGGGGAATTAGGAACACCTTTGCCTGATACGAGATAAGACCATATATTAAACTTGGACATCACCACTATAAACCCAAGCCCGTTGGATAAGAAGAATTCAACACAACCCTTAAACCTCAAGGCATCGAACCAAAGCAACCAATCGACAAACACTCAATTGCTACAAATCGGACTATCCCCTTCTGGGTATGTCATGGTTTGAACATGGGTCTCCCCAAAGAGAGCCCAAAGCCCTAACCACTGCATTTTCCTGACAAACATTTTTATTTATGTGTTTTTAATTGAAAGAATAAATAGATTAATAATAACATGTTACATGTTGCAAAGACTGACCATCTGAAAATAGTAGAGGAAAGGAAAAAATATTAAATTGGGAACATCCCAATGGTATGCCATTGGCCTTTAATCTTGATGACCTGAGTTCAAGTCATGGTAAGGGAGGCCCCATGTTGCTATGTCCCCAAAGAGTGTGGCCCCTAGTTTTGCCATCCATTGTACTTCATATTACTTTAACAGTGACAAAAAAAAAAAACTAACTAAACTAGGAGATTTTGATGCCTCTAGACAACCCTAGAACATTGCATGATTTTGGACCTTTTGATGTTTTTGGTTTTCTTAGTGATTTTGGACCTTTTGATGTTTTTGGTTTTCTTAGTGATTTGGCACCCTTTGTATACCAACACACATTTTAGAGTTTTTAAATTTGCTTTGTTGCATGTTCTTCCTTTTGAATAATAATCTTATGACCTCCAAGCTACTTGTTGGATAACCCTTTGTTCTTTTCAAATTTTTGTATCAATATATAAGACTTTTCTTTTTAAAATAATATAATAAGATCAAGAATTCAAACTTCATAATATCACCTTTATGTATGCGTATAAGATCTTTAATTCTAGAAATAAACATTAATAATATATTTTTATTAATTCTTAATTTATATACATAGGGGAATTAGGAACACCTTTACCTGATACGAGACAGGACCATATATTAAACTTGGACATCACCACTATAAACCCAAGCCCATTGGATAAGAAGAATTCAACACAACCCTTAAACCTCAAGGCATCGAACCAAAGCAACCAATCGACAAACACTCAATTGCTACAAACCGGACTATCCCCTTCTGGGTATGTCATGGTTTGAACATGGGTCTCCCCAAAGAGATCCCAAAGCCCTAACCACTGCATTTTCCTGACAAACATTTTTATTTATGTGTTTTTAATTGAAAGAATAAATAGATTAATAATAACATGTTACATGTTGCAAAGACTGACTATCTGAAAATAGTAGAGGAAAGGAAAAAATATTAAATTGGGAACATCCCAATGGTATGCCATTGGCCTTTAATCTTGATGACCTGAGTTCAAGTCATGGTAAGGGAGGCCCCCTGTTGCTATGTCCCCAAAGAGTGTGGCCCCTAGTTTTGCCATCCATTGTACTTCATATTACTTTAACAGTGACAAAAAAAAAAAACTAACTAAACTAGGAGATTTTGATGCCTCTAGACAACCCTAGAACATTGCATGATTTTGGACCTTTTGATGTTTTTGGTTTTCTTAGTGATTTTGGACCTTTTGATGTTTTTGGTTTTCTTAGTGATTTGGCACCCTTTGTATACCAACACACATTTTAGAGTTTTTGAATTTGCTTTGTTGCATGTTCTTCCTTTTGAATAATAATCTTATGACCTCCAAGCTGCTTTTTGGATAACCCTTTGTTCTTTTCAAATTTTTGTATCAATATATAAGACTTTTCTTTTTAAGATAATATAATAAGATCAAGAATTCAAACTTCATAATCTCACCTTTATGTATGCGTATAAGATCTTTAATTCTAGAAATAAACATTAATAATATATTTTTATTAATTCTTAATTTATATACATAGGGGAATTAGGAACACCTTTGCCTGATACGAGATAGGACCCTATATTAAACTTGGACATCACCACTATAAACCCAAGCCCGTTGGATAAGAAGAAGTCAACACAACCCTTAAACCTCAAGGCATCGAACCAAAGCAACCAATTGACAAACACTCAACTGCTACCAACTTCTGGGTATGTCATGGTTTGAACATGGGTCTCCCCAAAAAGAGCCCAAAGCCCTAACCACTTCATTTTCCTTACAAACATTTTTATTTATGTGTTTTTAATTGAAAGAATAAATAGATTAATAATAACATGTTACATGTTGCAAAGACTGACCATCTGAAAATAATAGAGGAAAGGAAAAAATATTAAATTGGAAACATCCCAATGGTATGCCATTGGCCTTTAATCTTGATGACCTGAGTTCAAGTCATGGTAAGGGAGGCCCCCTGTTGCTATGTCCCCAAAGAGTGTGGCCCCTAGTTTTGCCATCCATTGTACTTCATATTACTTTAACAGTGACAAAAAAAAAAAAAACCAACTAAACTAAATAACCTTAAATTTGAAAAAAATTAGGGTTAAAGTGCATACTTTGCCATTTACAAATTAAGTCTTAGGGTAACTTTTTTCTATTGGAACCAACAATTTACCTTTTTCTATTGGAACCAACAATTAATTTTCAAAAATAAAATAAAAATAAAAAGTTACAGTAAATTTTTTTTTTTTAAATCACAATTAAAAAACAATAGTAACTTTTTAATGTACCTTTAAAACAACTAAACAACAATTAAATTGAACTAACATCCTATTTTGAATTGTTTAAATGTGCGTTTAAAGCAACTAAACAACAATTAAATTAAACTAACATCCTATTTTAAATTGTTTAAATTTTTTTATAAATATTAGTTCTTTGGATAATAACAAAGGTAATAAAATTCTGAAAAAGAATTTTAACTAACAAGCAGCTTATCCTTTCAGGTAACTAACATCGTGCATTAAAAAGGTTGCACTTCTTAGTAGTTATATACGTCAAGGGTTGAAGCTAAGTTTAACTAATAAAATTGCTCACTTCACCAGCATCTGAACAATTCGTCAGTGTATTGAAGAAACAAGGCATTAATTGAGCATCACCAATAGTTTAACTTCAAATTATTGAAGTGATTGGTAGGAGATGTGGAGTAGAATATTAGCATCATGAAAGGAATAACATGGTAGACACAAAAGTTCAACAAGTGAATGACAAAAGGAAGGGTTCGTATGTGACAAAAAAAAAAAAATGTCAGTTAAATCCATCATGCAGATTCCATGTTATTGCTTCCTTCCCTGTCTGCATATCTGCACATTCTGCCAATTCTGAAAAAATACACAATATTATTGCATAATTTAAGCTGAGACCAGACACTAATAACATGTTAAAATTGTTATTTGTGTGCAAGGCCATCCTAATCCTAATTATGCAGCACATTAATTTGGGTGAGGTTAGAGAGAAAATTTTTTTCTAAAGACACGTACAGGTAGACCTGAGATTATAAGTATTAATATCATCAATAGTCACTAAGCGAAGACCTTGTGATTGATAAATCTGCGTTAACTGTTTCACCGATAAAAAGTTACCATCAAGCACAATGTGCCCTTGTTTTAGGCCCAGGCCGTCCCTGTTCCGGTAACAATTATAAATTACAAATTACAACTGGGCTTATTATAACCCATTATAACTGGTGAGTGTGGTTTACTGGTAAGGATGACACTTGTATTATCGGTAATATGACCCATGGTTTATCGGTAAAAACGTCACTTGTATTATAGGTAATGGACCTGTGAGTGTGATTTACCTGTCAGGACGCCACTTGTACTTGTATTATAGATAATGAACCTGTTAGTGTAATTTACCTGTAAGAATGCCACTTGTATTATGGGTAATGTAACTCGATTCAATCCCATGGTTGAATGTATATAAGAAGTATTTTTTTTATTGTTGAAAAAATATTACTCAAAACATATATATAATTAAAATAAATTTACAAAATAATCGTTTATATTGTATTATATCATACACAATGTAGGCTTGTTTTAGACCCAGGACGTCTTTGTTTTCGTAACAATTATTAATTACACATTAAACTTGGCTTATTATAACTATGATCATATGGCTTACGTAAATATATCTTATTATAACTAAGATATGTTTTCATAACAATTATTAATTACACATTATAATTTGGTTTATTATAACTATGATCATATAGCTTACATAAATATATCTTATTATAACTAAGATATATGGTTTAGAGAGAGTTTGCGAGGGCCTGATGGTAGAGAGAGTTTGCGAGGGCCTGAGCCTCACCATGGCAGAGATGGTCTGCATGGGCCTGAACATTAGGAGGCCTACTATTCGTGTGCTCTCAAACCCTTTCTCTCTGAGTGAGAGGCCTCCCGCTCCTTTCTGCTAGGCTTTGCCCTTTGAGATCTTGTTGTTGGTCGCCTGTGCTGTTTAGTCGGGTGTTTATCTATGGAATCCTTTGGTCTTGCCCCTCCTCTGATTCAAATCAGGGAGAGACCTGGTGTCTTCAATGTATGTGGAGTTATACTTGTGTTGTCTAGTCACTCCAATTGGTGGGTGTATGGTCTTTTACCTAACGATTGTTGGGGATAGTTGTTGGATGTGGGTGTCATTTTGGGGGTTTTTTCTTTGTTGTTCTTTTATGGTCTTTCCCCTTACCTAATCAAACTTTAGGGGGTTTTGGGGGATAGTTGTTGGATGTGGGTGTCATTTTAGGGTTCTTTCCTTACGGTTCTTTTATGGTCTTTCTCCTTCCCTAATAAAACTTTAGGGGGAAGCTCAATGACCGTAGAGGAAGGAATTTGTTGATGGCCCTTCCATCTGGTGGGGTTTCCTAGGTCCGTTCAGTTGCAGGGGTGGACCAACTTTAAGATCTAGTTTTTTTGGCTGTGTCATCCTAGGGTTCCAAAGCCCTAAATTTTTGATGGGATCTTCCTTTTTTTCTTTCAAGTGGTGTTTTGGGCCAGTTTATCCGGATTGTTCTCTTCATTCGGCCTCGAAGTGGTTTGGTCTCCAGTGAGATCTGTGGGTTTTGGTTGCTTGCTCCTGGGCTGGAAGATGTTTTTTTCATTGGTGTCCTCAATTATAGATATTATTTTATAAATTGTTTTTTTATTATTGTTCACTCCTTGACAAGGTTCCAAATGTTGGTTGGGTCACATGTTAGAGGAAGGCAGGGTTCCTTGGCTGGCTTTTCCCATTGGGCGAGTGTTGTTTTGGGCCAATTTATCCGAAATATTTTCTTCATATAGTCCCAAGGTGGTTTGGGCTCCAGTGGGATCTGTGGCTTTTGAATGCTTGCTCTCGGGCTGGAAGATGTTTCTATCGCCAGTATCCTTAGTTGTTAATCTTCTTTTACCCATTGTTTTATTATTGTTTTTCACCCCTTGATAAGGTCTTATATGTTGGTTGGGTCACATGTCAAAGGAAGGCAGGGTTCCTTGTTCTGTTTATTATGTGAGCTCTGACGGCTTTGAAGCAAGTGGAAATTTTAGTTTAAATATTTCTACGTTCTTTTCGCAAGGTGATTCGAGGGTTTTCAAATTTAAAACAAAAAAATTTTCAGTATATGTTAGCGCCATACCTCTACTTTTTGGTTGTTTCTCCTCACACCATGGTTGCAGCTCGTTAATGGCTAGGCATGGTTTGCTAGTTCGTTAGACTCTCACTAGGTGTGATTTTTTTGTTTTCATTTTTGACTATAAATCTTGGTATTTTTTGCCCAGTATTTCTCGAGTGCCTTGAAATTCTCAATGTTTTTATCCTTTGGTACTCTTTTCCAAGTTTGTTTTTTAAATGAAGATATGACAGGATTTCTAGTTCTACTTGTTGGTTGATCCTCTTGTCAAAAGTTGGATTTAATCCAATTGATGTTCTTCCTTTGAGCTCATTGAATACTCTTTGGATTTGTAATGGTTTGGGGTCCCTTCCAAAACCCCTTTGTAAAGGTTCAAGGACCCTTTCAAAACCCCTTCTACCATCTAATTAAAAAAAATGCATTTGCACAATAATTGCTTGTAATTGTCCCCAAGGGCTAGGTGGATTAGTAAGACTTTGGGCACTTACTAAGAGGAGACCTAGGTCCAAACCTTGGGGGCATGCCCAATAAGGGTAAAGGTAGTAGTCTGACTTGAGTCCGCTAAGTGCGCACCAGCTTGATGACGGTGGTACCAACCCTAAGCCACCGGGGGTCTCCCTCACTCTAGGTCACGTTTGCCGAGGATAGGCAAGGGTTATAGAGGCAACTTCAATGATTTGACTTATTTTCGAAGGCAGAAACCTCATGAAGAATTTTTGACCCTCGTGCCCGATTTTTAAAGATGAAAGGATGTTAACGATTTCCCTGATATCGAAAAAAAAAATTGCTTGAGTTCTATTCAATATTACCTCATATAATTTAGGCCTTGTTTATAAGCCATATTGCACTTTCAATAGAAATAAGGTTCACCCATGGCATTGACTCTTAATGTAATGGTATGTTATTGGGTTTATATTTTGGAGATCCAAGTTCAAAGCTCACTACAAGGGAATTGGCCCCCTTTCAAAAGTCTATGCTTTACCCTCATAGTTTTGTGAGGGATATCGTAGTCGTATGTCCTTGGGTTTCTATTTGTTGAGACCCAATTTTAAACCCCAATACAAGGAGATTGAGACCCCTATAAAAAACCCATGCTTTACTCTCAAATTTTTAGTTTTGTGAGGGGTATCATAGTGGTATGACTTTGGGTTTTCATCCAGGATATCTAACTTCAAATCCCGGTACAAGGAGACCAAGACCCTTTCAAAACCTTTGCTTTACCCTAAAATTTTAGGTTGTGTCCCATGAGGGATATCATAATGTTATGTCTCTGGTTTTTTAGCTAGGAGACTCAAGTTCAAACCCTAGTATAAGGGCACTAGGACCTTTTCAAAGAAAAACATGCTTTACCCTAAAATTTTGTCCCATGAGGGATACCATAGTGGTATGTCTTTGGGTTTTCATATAAAAGACCCAAGTTCAAACCTTGATACAAGGGGACCATGACACTTCGATAGAACTAGTTCGGAAAAAAATATTCAACAAGATGACAAAAATAGTAAAAGTTCATGTGGAGGTGTTGGCTTTTAAAGCCTTACTACCAAAGAATGTTTTAGGTTATCTCACAATATCACACATGTCCCAATATAAAATAGCCACAATAATAAAGGTCAAATAATGATAATATGTTGAGTAGAATAATATGAGCAAATTAATATGTATATCAAGGCTTATAATAAATCAAATAAAATTCATTTATATGTTGAAATATGAATATAAATAGCCTAGATCATTCATGTACTATGCATGAAGAACAAATTACAATATTAATTTCTCAAAATGTATACAAGCTTTATCGCTCCTCTTTCTGTTACAACTTTGAATTGTTACTACTTGATTTTACTTCAAACTTTATTTCTTATGGAGCATTGTCTCCATAATATAGCAATAGTAATGTGACTCTTTGGATACTTGACTATTGTTCTCCTATGACTCTTGACTTCTCATCTAGCCACTTGTATACAATATCAACACTTGACTCTATAACACTTGGATATATCTACAAGACTCTTGAAATCCTAATCTAGGACACTTTTGCACATCCTCACATTACATATTTGCACTCTTACATACAAGACACTTGTGTACATTCTCTCTCACATGAAACTTGTATATTTCTTACACATTTACATTTACATGATACTTGTGCATTACCTGCACAATTACATTTACATGACCCTTGTGCATTTCTTGCACATTTATATTTACATGACACTTGTGTATTTCCTGCACATTCACACTTACATAAAAGGGGAAATATAACTCACACTCTAAACTATAGACTTAACCCTAATCTATTATTTACAAATGTACCATGAAGGTACCATGGGGGTACATTAACATGTACCAAATAATGTAATATTCTCCAACACACCCCTATATTATATTATTTGGTTATTGAAGACTTTAGTCTTCAATTTTTACCTTCATCTTTGTCTTTAATCTTCAAGTGGTCCTCATCAGGTTCATGAAACTCTGCTTCTCTGAAGTCTTCATTTCACAACTTTTAGATCAATATCTGAATACATAGTATATGATTCTTATTTGGATTTAGATTCATGTCTTTTATTGTCCTTCCTTTTGTGCTTACCTCTATTCTTCTTTATTATTTCTTCTTCTTCTCTTCTACTTTTTTATCTATGATGTGCTTTCTAGACATTGAGTTAGCAAATCATTACAATAATATAATCTTTAATTTCAATGATTCTTCATTGAAGCTAACATAAGCTTCATTCAATTTGTATGTCCTATATTTTTTTTGTCTTTTCTTGAAAGATCTCAAAGCTAAGTAATGACAAATACATCATTAAACACTCTTTTGATGAAATATAACATTGTTTTGTGTATTCCACCATGTTCTAAAATTTTTTCACATAGATAGCTTATAAGCATTGTGAACTTTTCATCTTTTACATCCTTGATAAATAAAGAAAGTGTTTCTTTTAAAACATTTGTCATTTGTTTCTTTCCATCAAAATTATCTATTAATTTTTGAGAATAAAACTTAAGTTTGTGCACCATTTCTTTATTATCCTCATTGAATGCATTTCTAATCATTTCTTCCATGATATGCAATTCAATTCTATGATCTATATTCTTTGAAGTAGAAAAACTTGTCCCCTTAGTTAATAACTCAAATATAAATTTTGCAAATTTTAATTTTCTTAAACTTTTGATGTTGAAAACCTTATAACTCCCAAATATTTAAATTTTAAAAATTTTCAAAAAGATTTTTTAATATTTTACTTTTCTCTTTTTTTTCTCAAAATAAATCTTCTACCTTTTAAAAACTTCAAAAACAATATTCAAACTAATTAACTAATATAGAAACCTTATTACTCCAAATATTAAAAGATTAAAAAACAAACTAACCCTTATAACTCCTTTATTAAAAATATATCCTAATTTAAGCTTGTAAGAACCTTATTACTCCAACCCTAATCAGTAATAATTTTATTTCTAACTGTATGCTTGCTTATGGGAAAATTATGCTCAACTAATTCAATGAATTATGCTCGGATTACTCTCTGGTAAATCACGCTCTACTCTTCTCACTAACATTAACCCGTCTGTGCTTGCCTATGGATGCATCCTTTTTTAAAGAAATTTGAGCTTGAATATTTCAACAGCTCATGAATTTGAACTCAAATATTTTAACTATATATTCCCCTATGCATGGATAAGTGAATCAAAAAATAAACTCTTCATTAATGATATCTAACATTGTTATATGTTACAACAATGCAGATCATAATTTGTTCAAATATTGAACTTGAATGACCCTTCCTTAGACTCTTCACTTCCTTTTTGGGATCCTCAACCTTAGTTTTTGTTGGGCTCTTTGGATCCAATTTTTTTGGGGCTTTGATTTCTATTGGGCTCTTCAACTCTAGTTTCTACTGCTTGGACAAACTTTTCACCTTTCTATGTATTAGATTCTTTACCAAAGTTGTCTTCCTCCTTAGGCCTTTGTTCCTTTGACACTGGTTACTCAATCATCCTCTTCCTTAGACACTAGTTACTTCAACATTCCTTAGTCGTCATGTTCCTTAGGCACTTAATGCTTATTGGTTCCACCTAGGTACTAGTTGCATGCAAGTTGGAACTTAGTTACTAGTTTCCTGCTAGTTCCAACTTAGGCATTAGTTGCCTCTATCTTCATCACAGATATCTACACCTCAATCATGGTTCTCTTGATAGGTTCCAACATTGCTAGTCTTAATTCACTGGTTTCCTTCTCCTTGACTTATTCACTACTATTTTGGTTTGTCATCTCACTCCATCATGTTATCTATCTAAGCTTTTATATTGCAAAAACACTGAATGTAACAGTGCAAAGGTGTTGTAGTCTTCTATGATGGCTTTGTTTGGTGAATGGATTCTATAATAACTTTTGTATTTGCAATATATTGAATACAACTAAATTTTACTTTTCCTTTATTTCTTCTATTTGCAATATGCTTACTATGTGGTCAAATGGTTATTCTATTGTCACCTTGTTGAAGTGGTCGAATGGTTATTCTATTGTCGCCTTATTGAAGTGGTCGAATGGTGGTTGAATGTAAATTCTTTAGTTGTCTTCTTGATGTGTTCGAATGGACTTGTTCTTCATCAATATGCGTATTTTATTTTTCTATATAGGCCTCTTTCTTCTTGTTTTTCTATATGGGCCTCTTGCTTTTCTATATGATCTCTTAGATATTTTCTTTACTATATGGGCCTTTTAGGCCTCTTTTCAAAATATTGGCCTACTTCTTGGGCCTTTGTATTTAATATAAGCTTATTCTAATTTAATGGGGGATTATTGAATCTTAATAGGTTTCTCTTGCCTTTAATTCCAATATAGGCTTCTTTGGCCTTTTCTTCAATATAGATTTCTTTTAACTATGTCAAGGTCAATATGACCTAATTCTTCTTCTTTTTTTTTTTTTATTTCTTATCTCTTTCTTAGGAAGCTTTGAATGCTTCTCAATATGATGCTATTTTAGTTATTCTTATCTTCTCTACTATTTGCTTTCTTATTTATGATTTCTTGTATCTACACTTAGAAGTTGAAATACTTCTCTATCTTCTGTAGGAAGATTCTCAAATGTTATAGCTTAATCTTTGGTTTTTTAATCTTTATTTTTCCTTTCTTTCTTTATCTCTACTTTCTTTGATCTTCAATGTCTTAGGTTGTGCCTAAGAACCCAATATGATTCTCCTCCTTACTAGAGAACCCAATATATATATATATATATATATATATATATATATATATATATATATATATATATATATATAGGGTGACTTTGTATGTCCCAAAATCTCCAACTATATTTTGAGTTGGTTTCTATCAATCAATATCCAACTTTCTTCTGAGTTGGTTTCCAATATCAAATGTCCAACTTTTCTCCTAAGTTGCCCTTTTTCTTCAATATAGTTGATTCCTAGTCTTCATTGATTTTATTTGAACCAAGTGGAAATATGCTAGCATTTTCTAATCAATATGACCTTTTTTTTAATATAGATTCCAAGTCTTCATTGCCTTTAAAGTTAATAGAATCTGAATCAACTTTATCAAAATGAAAAAAACTAATTACTAATGGTGGCTTAATAAATAACTTTATCAAACTAGATAGATTCAATTGGTATTTTTGATACCATTGTTGGATTTTAAAGCCTTACTACCAAAACAATTCATAGGTTATCTCACAATATCACACAAGTCCCAATATAAAATAGCCACAATAATAAAGGTTAAATAATGATAATATGTTGAGTAGAATAACATGAGAAAATTAATATGTATATCAAATCTTATAATAAATCAAATAGCATTAATTTATATGTTGGAATATGAATGTAAATAGCCTAAATCATTCATGTACTATGCATGAAGAACAACTTACAATATTAATTGCTCAAAATGTGGAAGCTTTATTGCTCCTCTTT
The DNA here is from genome assembly GCA_028583015.1 of Wollemia nobilis. NCBI lineage: Eukaryota > Viridiplantae > Streptophyta > Pinopsida > Araucariales > Araucariaceae > Wollemia > Wollemia nobilis. The sequence goes on from JAQPPZ010000912.1 coordinate 1,675,564, forward strand.
TTGTTACAACTTTCAATTGCTACTACTTGATTCTACTCTAAACTTTCTTTCCTATGGAGCATTATCTCCATAATTGCTCTGCCAGACATGAATCAATGGTCTTGGATAAATTAAGATATGAGAAGACCTTCCTTCTAATCACTTATTTAGGTATTCCCATAAATATTCGAAGACAAAAAAATATATTGGAATTGGTTGTTGGACAAAGTCAAGAAGAAAATTAGAAAGTGGACCAATAGGTGGCTTTCTTCTGGGGGTAGAATCACCTTGGTAAAATCAGTCCTTCAGGATATTCCTATTTATGTTTCTACTATGTTGAATATCCCAAAGGCTATTCTTCAAGAACTGGATCAAAACAATCATCGGTTCATATGGAGTGGTACTAAGGAGAAAATAAAATGGGCCTTGGTAAAATGGGATACTTTATGTCTTCCTAAGAATGAAGGGGGGTTAGGATTTTGGTCTACTATTAATAACAATAAATCTTTAGCTGCTAAATTATATTGGACAATGTTGCATAATCCCGGTGCTCTTTAGGCCAAGAATATCCGTGCTAAATATGTTGAGAACAAAATTCTTGAAGACCTTGTTCACTATCAATTACCTTCCAAAGGTTCTCCCATTTTAGCAGTTCTTAAGACTGGTAAGGATTTGATAAAGAAAAAATTATTTTGGATCATTCATAATGGTCAACAGGAAAATTTTTGGACAGATTCTTGGGATGGTCATAAGCCTTTGATAACTTAGTTTCCCAATTAGAAGCCTTGTATAGAGGAGCTTCACTGAGCTAACTAGATAAAGGTGGCAAATTATTTTCGGTACCATACTGGTAATTCAGATGTTGGTAGATATTGGATCCCTATCGAGGACTAGCCTATTCAAATCCTAGAAAGGCAAAGACAATATATCCAATGCATCCTTCATATGAGATCTCTCTCTTGGTCCCATGACAAAGATTATTTTGGATGGAACAACACTACTAATGGTGAAAATTTAGTTGCTCAAGGTTATTTGACCTTATTCCATAATAATCCCAACCAATCATCTTACATATTTTCTCATTTGTGGGCTTAAAAGCTTTGGCCTAAGGTGAGGTTCTTTACTTGGCTTTTATTGCATCGTAGGGTGCTTACTGGGAGCATATTATGAAGCGTGGTTTTCATGGCCCTTTTAGATGTGAATTGTATGAAGAGAATGTGGAAACTCTCAACCATATTTTTATTGAGTGTAATTTAGCCTCTGATATTTGGAGGAGAATGGCCACTTTAATTGGCTTACAGTGGTCCATTTTTTTTACTTTTAAAAAACTTTGGAGGGATTGGCCTAATCAATAGGGTGTTGATCATTTTATTAGGAAATTAGTTTGGATGGGTTCTACCATTCTTCTTTGGATTCTTGGGGGACTTCAACACATTCTATATCATTTAAAAAATAAGGGTGGTACTTTTGGATGGTCTATATAAATGCATATTTACTTTATTTACTAATTCAAATATCCTTTGGAATTCTATTCATTCAAGATTTCAATATATATGGGATAATAGATGCATTGGAAAAAATTGTATAGCAAAAAGAGATAGAACTTTGATATCCAACACATGGTTGCAAACTGAGTATACAATATCTTCAAAAAAAATTTTGCAAGTAAGACCAAATCACAAACCCATTCTCTTAAGATGTGATTTACTCAATAATAGTCATCATAAGCTATTTTGAGTTTAGTTTATGGCTCCAAAATCTTAATTTCTTCTAGTTGGATATGTTATGGTGGGGTGAAGCAATTTTTTGTTGGGTAAAAACTATATTTTATTGACTCAACATGAAATATTTAAATACATTCAAATAGTTCTAACAATTCAATATGTTATATAGGCTATTAGGTTATAACCATAAACAGTGGTTATAACCAATATTCTAACCTCCTACCTACTACAACTTGTAAATAATAAGACAAATAATGTAATAAAAATGCGTAACATCCCCCATTATTACATTATTTGATATACAAGGAGAACTACAAAACAATCCAAATTTGACATATGTAAGTGCCTTTGTAAAAATATCCACAATCTATTCTCTTATGGGAATGTACAAGAGTTGAATATAGTTATTATAAACTTATTTTCAAATGAATAACACTAAACTTCAAATATGCTTTGTTATTTCATGAAAAACTAGATTCTTGACCAATTTTAGAACACCTTGATTGTCACAATTCAATATTGTTGGTTGATTTTTAGGTACACCTATATTTGATATTATATAATGTAACCATAACGCTTCACACATAAATTCTCATGCAACATGGTACTCTACCTCTATGGATGACAATGTCATTGTATGTTGTTTCTTGTTGTGTCATAAGACAGATCTAGATCCTAGATGAAACAATATCCATATGTTGACCTCTTATAATTTATAGATCTGATACAATTTGAGTTCATGTATCCTTGTAAGAAAATTTATCATTCTTCTTATACTTTATGTCATATTTCATTAGACTACAAACATGATGCACAATCTTGTTTGCTTCCTTCTAATGACTCTCCTTAGGTTCATGCTTAAACCTTGAAAGATAATTCATAACAAAGTTGGTATGGTATTTTGTTAGGTATATGAGACTTCCAATTAGCTAAGGATAAAGAGTACCAAATACCTATGGTGACTTATCATATCAAAATAATTGTAAACCTTGCTCCAATGGTGATGCTTTTGGTTCATAGTATATCATTTGGTATTTTTTAATAATTTTTTTGGCATATTTCATCTATGAGACCATACTATGGTTATTTTCCATAGCTCCAAGCCAAGATAATAGTGTATAAGTCCTAAATATATCATGTTAGATGATCTTTTTAAGTCATTCTTCATAATATTTACCAAATCATCACCATACAACACAAGTATCACTATCTTAGATCCAACTTTCTTAAGATAGAGATTTGCATCAAAGGGACTTTTGATGAAACTATTTTGTAATAGGTGATCATAAATTTTATGTACCAAGCTCTAGGAGCCTTCTTCAATCCATGTAGTAACATAATGTATCTATAGATATTTTGATGTTGCTCACTGACAACAAAAACTTGTCATGTACACTTCTTTTAGATCACCATTAAAGTACTCTTGACATCCATTTTCTAAATTTTCCAACAAAACTATGTTGCCAACACACAAATTACATGGATGGTATTAATCTTCACTATGGGGCTAAATAATCAATTCCTTCTATGCATATATCTTTACAATTATCCATGCATTATACTTGTCAATGGATCCATATGCATTGTATTTGATTTTTAAGATCCACTTGCAGCCTATGGGCTTCTTTCCTTTTGGTATATGAACAAGATCCCATATTTTATCCATCAAGATTCATACTCTACATCCATAGTTGCCTTCCATTTTGGAAAACTAAGTGCTTCCTTCATTGATTCTAGTTTTGATTTCTTCATAACTAAAGTCATCAAGACTATATTTATATCTTAATTTATACTACTATGAGTACATGGTTGTGTGGAAGTTATATTAGGATTTGCAACAAGTTTAGCATCTTTGATGGTACTAGTGGATGATTTTAGAGTCTTTTTCCATTATGATGGAGTTATAGGTGCACTATCCTATTCATAAAATCCCACAAGTTCATCAATAACTTTCCAAAATTATTTATGAACTTCTTCATATAACTCCATATCATCATTTGTGGTCACAACTAGAGATGTTGTATCTTTTTTTTTAATAAGTTATATGTGTCTTTTATAAAGGGCCACTCCCATCAAAATACTAAAATATTACATTTTTTGTGGGATACCTTTTTATCATAGTTTTTTTATTTCTTTTTCTCTTAAATATATTTTTCATCTTCCTAGAAGTGCTATGTTTCCACAATTAGCTCCTTTACAACATTTTGCTTAAGACATAAAATCTCACTTGGCTAGTTACCTTCTAAAATTTGAATTTCACTAGGATTAAAATCAACACCATAATTCGCTAATTTATCTGCTATTTGGTTTCCTTTAAATATTACCAAAATATTTGGTATTCCATATCTTCATTTGCTCCTTTAAATCTTTCTACTTTTGAACAAACATGTACATATATGAGCCTTTAATTTTTTATTCATCCCACCATAACATAACCATTTGAAAAAAAATAGTCTGTTGGAGCCATATAGATTGGAAGTGAAATGGCTTTGAATGACCATTATTAGGTAACTCACAAGTCAAAAGAATGGATTTGTGATATGATCCTACCCATAATAAAATATCTAAAGAGATTTTATACTTTATTTACAATTATTTATTGGATAACAAGAATATATCCAATATTTCTGCTATATAATTTTTCCTATTGTGTCTATTATCCCATGTATATTGAAAGCTTGAGGGACTAACATCCCAAAGGTCATTTGAATTGACAAATGAAGCAAAATATTACATTTATTTAGACCATCTTGGAATGCCATCCTTATTTTCTAAAGGAGATACAATAGTATTAAAATCACCCCCAAGAATATATAGATCACAATGAATCATCATTGTATTTGATAAAATATGCTAAGGTTCTTCCAAAATATTTCACAAGGAGTAACTATAGTTGGAGCATATACATTTATAACCCTAAATTTGATGTTTTCCTCTTCCTACAAAATAATCCAGCAACCCAATTACTTTTTTCTTCTAATAGTTGTTCATCCTAATTTTATTTGTCCCATATTATTGCAATACCACCTAAAGCTCATGTAGAAGAAACTGCTAAACAATCACCTATCTTCCAAATCTTCTTAAAATCATTCTTCATTCCTCATTGCTTAGTTTTGTTTTTTGTATATAAATAAACTTAGGGCTATAAAAACCTATTAATTCCATAATAACTTTTTTTTTAGGGGTTTTATTCACGACCCTAATATTCCATGATATCATTTAATCATCAACACTTTTTATTCTTATTAGTGGGCTTAGCCCCACTTCTTGTTAACACCTATGATATTTTTATGTGGCTTCCTAGATAAATATCCTTTTGAGTTTCTTTTTATATTTGTCCTTGATTTGATGGTCTTCCTCTCCTTCGTTATGTCCCATCAACACTCTCATCTTCATAATTCTCTTCTATTTTTTTATATTGTTAAAAATGAGACTTATCTTCTAAAGATTTATGTTTCCCTAAACAGTTTAAGGTGAAAGGAATAGCTTGATTATCATTTTTTCTATATGTTTTCTTTAAAACTCTAAATTGCATAGATGATGCTCCATAGTCATCACTTTCTTATGATGGTCTAAAAACCCTAAATTTCCTTGGATATCCTCCATAATATTTTCTTTACTATATTGCTCTTGAAATCCTAAAGTGCAAGGAATACACTCCATACTACTTTCATTTTTATTGTAAGGAGAAAATTTTATGCTACTTGAGGATAATAAAGGTGATTTACCTAGATTAATCTTGACCTCCATCTCATTTGATTTAAAATTTGTCTCCTCATCATCCTTTATTTTAAAATTTGTCTTCCCCTATTCCTTTGTACCTTTAGATACTTTTATATTTGAACTTGCACATTGTACTTCTTCATCCCTCATATCATTTTCTTCTTCTAATGGTTGATTCGAGTGAACTGTAATGGCCTTTGCCATATGATGATTTAGAGAGATTTTTCTAGCCACTTTCTTAGGACTGGAAAATCCTTGATTTGACCTAAGTTCTCCTGTGATATAATATCCTTGTTTCAAATTGAAGCTACCCTCATGCCCAAAAGTTTTTATCTCTTCCTCCATTTTCACTTTGCATTATTTTTCCATGTGACTAGTTTCATGATATTTGCAACATAAAAATGTATTATTTTCATAATCCACATATTGATCACATTCTCTTGATTCATATTTAATCCTAATCAACTACATTAAAGGTTTAGAAATATCCATGGAAATGCATATTCAAGTGTATACATCATGTCTTCTCTCCTTAGTAGTTGGTCCCTCCAAGATGAATTAACCTATTTTATTACCAATATTCTTCAAAACCTCCGTATTGATGAGTTGATAAGGAAGTCCAAAAATCCTAATCCATTTTGGAAGCATTTTAATAGTTTGTGTTTCCATATAAGAATCCTCACTCCAAGGTCTAAAATAGAATGCATATTTACCCCTAAACCACGGGTCTCCATCCATTATTTTATCCCTTATTTCTAAACTAAACAAAATAATGAGGAAAAATCATTTTGGAAGAAAATTCATAAAGTAATTTGAATTCAATCCCCTCTTCCATTTGATCCAATTTTGAATCTCAAAAAAATCTATCCAATATCCATGAAACTTACACATTAGCCCTCTAGCTTTAAGAACCATTATATCATGCTCAATCATCTTCTCCTTGATAATTACTTTTGGTGTAGAATCTACTACCTAGATTGGATTTGTCATAGATTCACTCTTCCCCTTATTGCTAGCTAGGAAATCCATACTTCTAACTTGGACATTCATACTTTTAGTAAGGACTTTCACAAATGAATTTCTTTTCATGTTACCTATATTTTCTTCAAATGAATCCTTTAAATTCTCCTAAGATCTGGAACAAGAAGTGGTACTTATTCCTTGATCACACTTTACTTTCTACTTTTTTCTTCCTTTCTCACACTTCCTCCTCACTCTTTGTTCAAGCTCGCACTCACTTTTTGTTGCACTCACTCTTAGCTCATGTTTAGACTTGCTTTGGACTATATTTGCACTCACTCCCAATTCATGCTCACTTTTGGCTACACTCACTCTTAGATTGTACTCACTTTCGATTGAACTCACTCTTGGCTCACTCCTAGCTCATGCTTGCACTCACTTTCAGCTACACGCACTCTTGGCCCACATCCACACTTACTTTCAACTGCACTCACTCTTGGCTCACACTCTTACTCACTTCCAAATGCACTCACTCTCGACTTGTGCTCACACTTGCTTCTAGTTGTACTCACTCCTAGCTTATGTAAAATAGAGATGTTGCATATTTAAACTCATTAAAATCCTCATTATTTGACTTAGTTTCAAATTCTTCATCAAACACCATATATCTACTTATATGCAATTTCTTAGTGATTAGATCTATGATTTAATAAAATTTAGACTTGTCATCAACTCCAATAAATACGCATGATAGGTCTTTGTATCCAACTTTATCCTCTACCATTTTGGCACATGCATGTATGCCTTGCTTCTAAATACTTTGAGATGTGTAATTAAAGGCTTCCTCCCAGACCAAGATTTTTCAAGTACAACATCTTATAGTGCCTTTGTGGGTGCTAGAAACAACTTCATCCTAATAATTTTGCTCTAGATTGGCTCCTATGAGCATGTAGTGAACCATTTCAATGATGAAATAATTTCTCCTTTGGGAAATCCTATTTTTTTGTGGAGTGTATCCTATAGTGACCTATTTCTTGATCCCATTCTATGTGAGAAACTATGAATTTTATATATATATATATTCACCCCTCAATTTGGATAAAGAACTTTATAGAATGCCTAAATTTTGTTTTTACATATTTCTTGAAGCACTAGAAATACTTGAACACATCTAACTTTTGTTTTAAAAAATATGCCCACAATTTCTATGAGTAGTCATCCACAAACAATTGAAAGTACTTACATCCATTGAAACTAGATGACATAGTTATACACATATTGGTGTATCACATCCAATTGTCCTATTACTTTATAAGTTATCAACTCAAAAGGTACTCAATGTTGCTTCCCTATCAAACAACCCAAGTATACTGGTAATATGGGTGAAAGGCTAGGCAAACATAACACCATTTGATGCTTACTTGATTGGAGTAAGTATCTTGAACTCGTATGGCCATATCTCCTATGCCAAAGGGAGGTAGCATCTATCGTTTCTACTGACAATGCAACATTAGGAGATGATATGACATTATTTGCAAACAAACAATTCTTCTAGGAACCTATTACCACAATCTTGCCATGTCTCATGATAAAACACTTATTATTACCATCAATAATTTAGAATTCTACCATCATGTTTTTATCCAAAGTTTGTGGTATAGGCAACAAATTGTTTACCAATATAGGTATATATAGTACCTTTTGCTTCTAGAAATATTGAGAGGAACATATCCCACTCCTTTGACATGATATATTTTATCATCAACAATGGTTACTACTTTTCCATTTGCTTTGGATTGTAATGAATCAAACCAATTTTTATCCCCAATCATGTGCCTACTAACACCTAAATCAATATACCAAACTTCATACAAGAAGTGCAACGATTGTTGGTGTGATACTAGTGACACTACATTATGAAATGCTTTAGTTCAAAATCAATTTGGAGAAAACAACAAATAATATTGCATAATTGATAGGCTATGAAATGGGACAAAAATTGGCTCGAACAACGCATTAAAAAAGTTCATGTGTATGGTGATTCAAGACTTATGATCTCTACCCTATCTAAGGGGAAGGAAATATCATCAGTTCAACTATGAATTATTTGGAGAAGACTAAGAGAATTGAAGCAAAAGTGTGAATATATACAATACTCCCACATTGGAAGGAGGTATAATATGGTGGTTGATTACCTTGCAATAAAGGCCATAAACATAGTGTATTTGTAGCTCATAGTAATAAGGAAAAAAGAAAAGCAAAATATATGAATGGCATAAATGATAGGAAGCATGTGGAAATTTTAGAGCCTTTGAAGATTTCGGTACCCCTAGAGATTTTGATGCCTCTAGACAACCCTAGAACATTGCATGATATTGGAGCTTTTGATGTTTTTGTTTTTCTTAGTGATTTTGGCACCCTTAGTATACCAACACACTTTTTAGAGTTTTTGAATTTGCTTTGTTGCATGTTCTTCCTTTTGAACAATAATCTTATGACCTCCAAGCTGCTTGTTGAAGAACACAAGCAGTATACTGAGAGGGGGGGTGAATAGTATAAGACCTATTTTTACTTTTTCCTTTATACTTCAAAATATTAAAGCAATATACCCAAAGCAATATCAAAGCAATGCACAATATCATTGTAGATTAAAGATACAACACCAAACAAAAGATAAATAAATCATGATAAAAAGTAATGCAGAACACAGTTGTACAAAACAAACGATTTTTATTAATCAATGGAGTTTAGAAACTCCTTTTGAGTACAACAGGGCCTGTAACCCTTTTCGTGATACAAGATTACAATTTGTGCTAGGGTTCTCCGAAACCCTAGCTGGCATAATATGGTGGCGTCTCCGAAGAATGTATCCTTAACCTCAATAGAATGAGTGGGCTTCGTTGTATCCTTTGGCTCAGACCACTCCAGCTTAAGCAGATGTTATCATCCAATCAAATCTGCCATTAAAATCCTACACACATTAAAACTACAAAAAGGTTAGAAACTAGTAAGAGGGCTCCACTGTGTGAGCCCTCAAAAATAGTCTAAAACCCTAGAAATGAAATAAATAGAATGCAAAATCTAGCGACAGATTAATACATAAAAATATTACTTGCTTTAGAATCTATACCTCTTTTTTTGTTAACGCGACGAGACCAGGTGGCACCTGGAAGTGATGTAACTGTCAAATCGGCTGCGGAAGGCGCCCTGGTGCGATCGCTGAACGCCCGCGTGCTTCTGGATCGGGGTTGCAGATGTCGGTCTGCGTCTGTGGCTATGGGTAAACGCCCGCGGGCACTTGCGACAAGAATGGGGGATTCTGCAGAATGCTGCAGAAGGGATGGCGGCAAAGTTGGCGACGGATGCGGCGATGGATGCGACGAAAAAGGGACGGCGATGGATGGGTAGGTTTAGCTGAAGAAGAGATAGATAGCGATAGATAACAAAAGAGAGATAGTAAAAGAGTGGATCCAAGGGTAGAGAATAAATCTAGGTTGTGAAACAGATTAAGATGGATGGACGGATGAGATTAAATGAAGGATGGACGGCTCGGATTAAATCACTTAAAGTATCTTTATATATATATTAAAATATATTAAAATATTAAAATATATATATAAATATTAATTTAAATAAATTTGGGAATGAAAAATGGCGGGAAAGGTGAAATTGGGCCAAATAATGGCGGGAAGGTGTGGATTTGGGCCAAATAATGGCGAAAAGGTGTGGATTTGGGCCAAATAATGGCGGGAAGGTGGATGACTGACACGTGGCTAACAGGAAGGTATAGATGACTTACAAGTGGCTGGATTTTGGTGTCTACAATCATCCACAAAGTGACACCAATTTTAACGTGGTTCACCCAGAATGGTTGGGCTACGTCCACAAAACTTTTCTCTAAAAGTTATCTCAAAGTTCTTTGGGAATCCTTCCCAATTACAATGTTTATGAGCCTCGGCCCAAAGGAGATACCTTCCCCCAATCAGAATTTATGAGCCTCTGCTCAAAGGAGATACCTTCCCCCAATCTGAATTTATGAGCCTCTGCTCAAAGGAGATACCTTCCCCTCTATCTAAATTTATGAGCCTCTGCTCAAAGGAGATACCTTCCCCTCAATCTGAATTTATGAGCCTCTGCTCAAAGGAGATACCTTCCCCTCTACTCTGGAAATGATCCCTCAGAAGATCAACTGCCTCTACCTCTTGCCAGCACGTGGAACTCCTTTCCATCGAAGACCTCCTGTCCTCAATGCTTAGCCTAAGAGACCTCTGCCTTCTATGATCACGTCCACGATAGCTCAGCAACTCTGTACCAAACACAGTCGGTCGGTCTAGTACAAGTCTTCCTCTGTACTGTCGGATCTGTCCAACACTTGAACAAATCAATCCTCTGCACACAAGCCTTCTCAAAGACTTGCCAAATCTGTCCTCGGGTTCTTCTCAAAGAACCAGTGCTCCTCTATCCTCAAGTTCTCTGATAGAACTATCAAAACTCAGCTCACAAGTCCTCTGCTAGGACCTATCCAAATCTGCTCACAAGTCCCCACCGAAACCTGTCCAAAACTGCTCACAAGTCCCCACCAGAACCTGTCCAAAACCTGCTCACAAGTCCCCATCGAAACCTGTCCAAAACCTGCTCACAAGTCCCCACTAGAACCTGTCCAAAACTTGCTCACAAGTCCCCACCAGAACCTGTCCAAAACCTCAACAAGCTCACCAAGAAAAACTTTCTTAGTAGGAAATCACAAGGTGAATTGTTAGAGACCCAATGTGATTTGTCAAACTCATAGAAGCATAAAGAGAATTGTTAGAGACTCAATATGTTCTATACTCAACTCCCAATCTCAAAACTCAACTCAAATCAACTCAGCTCAAACTCAATCTCAAATCTGAAAACTCAACTCAAACTCAATCTCAAATCTAAAAACTCAACTCAATATCTGAAATGGATAGGATAGAATGCTTTCTTTCAAGAACATGAAACTCCAACAATTGCCAACTATGCAAAGAATCACATAACAATGATACTCATGTTCTTTTCACCATCAATTAGGGCTTCAACAACAATGCTCATCAAACAAGGTTCAATCAACACCATTCAGCTCAAAACACAACCTTGAAGCATTTCACAATCAACATCAGAAAAGGAAACAAGTAGAACTCCTTTTCTCTCCAATATTGTTTGAACAAAAGCATCCACCAACTCAACTCACAATAGCACACACAACTTTTCAAATCATCAATAAAGGAGTAAGCTCAACACTTTAACCAAGTAAAGAATAGCTTGATTATTACCAATTTAATGAAAGCAAATATCAATCTCAAAGCTGCCCACTTAAGGTTTCACAACTTCACACAAGAAGCAATTGACCTTAAAACATCATGCTTTCATTTCCATAAACAACCAAAAGCACTCTCAACATTACAAGAAATATTTAACCCTTATACACCTTATTTCTCCCTTATAGTCTTATCACAAATAAAATTTATCTCTCATAAGAATGCAATAAGAAATTTCAACAACATCTTCAAAAAGAATCTTTTATCAAAATACAAACAAGCTTTAAACTCCTTATAACTCCTAAGTTGTTTTTCCCTCTAACAAACTTCCTCCATCCGCAAAAACACTTAGCAAAAATTAATTTCGAAAATACCTTAGCCACATCAAAAATCGCTATGGGGAAATTTGTGCATGAATTCTAACACCACTCGCTGCGTCCACTTCACGACGAAAAACCCTTTCGTGATATTCGAACGCGGAACCTCCCGTTCGGGTAGCGCGCCAACAACCTAGCCGCTATCGGTGCGCCAAAGGCACCCGGTGAGGTTTAAACCTCATGTTGTTAACCTTGATCCTTCTACATAGGGATAAAATGAAACCACAGTCCCTTCCTTTCCTCTGTCGCGACACGATGACAATAAACTTTACGACGGATTCGAAAAACGGCGAGTGCAGACAAACGAACAGCGGATCCACAAAAATTAGCGAAGACACAGTCGAATTTACAGCGAGCAACTCCTTTCGAAATTCGGATGGGATCAATCTTTGTTTTCATCGAGGGAGATTTATATGCAATTTACCATAAGCTCTTTGACGTCGGCGAGGAGTTTAACACGTCGACGGAGGTCTTGGCTAGCGCCCACAATGTTAAAACATTTGCGCCATGGATTAGGAGAACCCATTGCAAATAATAATTTATTTATTTAAAAATAATTAAATGGAACCTTAACAAGGTTTTTAATTATTTAAATAAATACTTCCTCCTGGACCCAAATGCATTAAACCAATGCATCCACTTGTAATCTCTAAACCTGCCAACTTGGGGTTTGCAAAAGACCTTTGAAACTGTCATGTCGTAACCTTCATCAAAACAAATTATTTGACATCAAATCAAATTCCTTCAAGAGCTTCTTGACATCAATGACAACTTATACACTTGAGCAAAGGCAATGTACCCAAAGTACCCAAAATTGCCAACAATCTCCCCCTTTGTCATTGATGGCAAACCTTTACTGAAAACACTTCTCAAGAGCCAAAACTGAAACCAACTGTGCTAACAACTGAGAAATTGTGCCCACAACTGAGAATCTTCCTTTGAAGTTTTGCTCCCCACGACTTGAAGCTTTCCTCTTCACTTTGAAGCTCTCCCCCTTACTCATATCTCTCCCCCTTTGTCATCAATGGCAAAGGGCCACCTTTGGGGCTCGGGACTAAGAATGAGCCTCTTAGCTTAGTCCCTCCCCCACCTCCTGATGAGGTGATTAATTCTGGGGTGGGAGTAAAACTCCCATTAGGCACTGATCATCATCAGCATCTATAACTTCCTTGCCGGGCCTTCTCTTGAACTCTTTGTCCATATTCCTGTTCTTGTCACTGTTCTTGTTCTTGTTCTCATCCCTGTTCTTGTCCATGCCTTGATCCTTGGACCTGATCATGCCACTGTTCCTGTTCCTGTATTCTGGAATTTCAGCTCTACACTGTCTGATTATGTGACCTTCATTGTTGCACTTGAAACACTTGACGATGTTGTTTCTCTGAGGTAAACCTGATCTTTGAATCCACCTGTTCTGACCAAACCTATTTTGGCCAAACCTGTTCTGACCAAACCTGTTCTGACCAAACCTGTTCTGACCAAACCTATTTTGATCAAACCTGTTCCTGTTATTTACCTTGCAATAGACTGCCTTGTGCCCAAACTGTTTACAAGAGTAGCAATACCCTTGAAAGAAACTAGCACTTCTGAAATTGTCATTTACCTTCTTCACTTGAGCCATGCAATGTGAAGCCATGTGACCAAACTCGTGACAAGCAAAACATCCGCCTTGAAACTTTCCTTTATTTGACCTCTTGGGTCCTGAAAACTTCTTCTTCTCATTCTGAATTCTGTTTTCTATTTACGTGCATCTATCATTCAAGGACTCTTTATCTGAAGTACTTTCCTCATCAGAACTCTCTTCCTTTTGGAGTCTCTTACTAGACTCTCCAACTTGTTCCTTGTGTGGCTTAACAAAACCAAGGCCTGTTTTATCTGTTGTCTTTCTTTGACCTTTGATGAGTGACTTAACCTTTTTGGAGCTATCTTGAAACCTGTAAAGCTTATCCTTGTACTCTTTAGTTTCCTCTTTCAAAGAAGCCATTTTCTGTTCTAACTCACTATACTCAAGAACCTTAGACTCTAACTCATCCTTGAGTTCTTGTGTCTTAGCTATAGAGAAGTCAAGACTTTCTATAAGATCATCTCTCTCCATACAACATTCATCTAACTTATCCTTGAGTCTAGCATTCTTCTTTCTTTCCTTTTTCAAAGCACTAAGAGCACTAATAAGTTCACTTTCAAGATCCTTTATTTGATTGCCTTTTGAATCATCAAAGCCTTTTTCAGATTTCTTATCACTAGAGGTGCTACCCTTTTCAAAAACCATACATGCATCTTCCTTATAGTTTTCTGAAGCATCCTCATACATACTAGAAACCAAATCATTATTTGTGCAATCATCCTCAAGGTGACCAAAATTTCCACATCTAAGACATTTCATGATAATGAATCTATGTTTCGGTTCTTCCTCTTTTTCTGATATGAACAACATCTCATTTTCATTATCACTTGAAGAACTTTCACTATCACTACTAGAACACTTACTTGCTTTGTCTAGGTAGAAACTCTTCTTGTGCTTGTGAGAATACCTCTTTCCTTGATTGTTGTGCTCATCAGAATCCTTGCTCTTAGAATCCTATTTATCTTCATCACTTTCATTCTTGGGAACAGTACAGTTAGTAGCATAATGACCAAACTTTCCACAATTGAAACATCTTATATTTTTCATACTTTTGTGTTTTCTAGAGAACTTGCCTTTCTTGTCGTAATATGCCTCTTCATCACTAGAAGACTCATCACTATCTTGAAGTTGTTTACCCTTGGATTCCTTGGTAGCCTTGAAAGCTGCCTCTTTCTTGACATCAACCTTTACTTGAGTTCTCAACTCAAATGCTGCAAGTATACTATGGAGCTCATCCTTTTTCAACTTATCCAAATCTTTAGCTTCCTCAATAGCAGAAATATTTTCACTAAATCTATTAGGAAGAGATCTTAAAATCTTATCACAAACATCATTTTCAGCAAGCTCAAGACCTAAGTCTTTCATGGAGTTAACAACCTCATCCATACGAAGCATGTAGTCACTAATATTTTCATCATCATTCATCTTGAGTTGTTCAAACATACCTTTGAAGTGTCTTAACTTGGCTTTTCCGACATTTGTATCACCTGTATGAACCACCTTCAATTGTTTCCACATTTCACTAGTTGTCTTGCAGTGAATCACTTTGGTGAGATCTGCTTTCTATAAGCCTTTCAGGATTGCATTCATTGCTTTTGAATTGTTGTGATGTAGGAGCCTTTCTTCTTTAGTATTAGGACCATGTACAGGAATAGTGTACTCATCTTCAATCACTTCCCATACCTCATTACCAAGTGCCATTAGATGAACCTTCATCCTTGCACTCCAAAGACCAAAATTTGACCCATCAAGAATAGGTGTTGCATTACTACTTGAATGATCCATTGTGTTCTTTACTAGCTTTTCCTTCAAGCTGTTAAACTTTTCGAAGGCACCTGCTCTGATACCAATTGAAGAACACAAGCTTATACTGAGAGGGGGAGTGAACAGTATAAGACCTCTTTTTACTTTTTCCTTTATACTTCAAAATAGTAAAGCAATATACCCAAAGCAATATCAAAGCAATGCACAATATCATCCACAAAGTGACACCAATTTTAACGTGGTTCACCCGGAATGGTTGGGCTACATCCACAAAACTTTTCTCTAAAAGTTATCTCAAAGTTCTTTGGGAATCCTTCCCAATTACAATGTTTATGAGCCTCGGCCCAAAGGAGATACCTTCCCCCAATCAGAATTTATGAGCCTCTGCTCAAAGGAGATACCTTCCCCTAATCAGAATTTATGAGCCTCTGCTCAAAGGAGATACCTTCCCCTCTATCTGAATTTATGAGCCTCTGCTCAAAGGAGATACCTTCCCCTCAATCTAAATTTATGAGCCTCTACTCAAAGGAGATACCTTCCCCTCTGCTCTGGAAATGATCCCTCAGAAGATCAACTGCCTCTACCTCTTGCCAGCACGTGGAACTCCTTTCCACCGAAGACCTCCTGTCCTCAATGCTTAGCCTAAGAGACCTCTGCCTTCTATGATCACGTCCACAGCAGCTCAGCAACCTGTACCAAACACAGTCAGTCGGTCTAGTACAAGTCTTCCTCTGTCTGTCAGATCTGTCCAACACTTGAACAAATCAATCCTCTACACACAAGCCTTCTCAAAGACTTGCCAAATCTGTCCTCAGGTTCTTCTCAAAGAACCAGTGCTCCTCTATCCTCAAGTTCTCCGATAGAACTATCAAAACTCAGCTCACAAGTCCTCTGCTAGGACCTGTCCAAATCTGCTCACAAGTCCCCACCGAAACCTGTCCAAAACTGCTCACAAGTCCCCATCCAAAACCTATCCAAAACCTGCTCACAAGTCCCCACTGAAACCTGTCCAAAACTTGCTCACAAGTCCCCACCGAAACCTGTCCAAAACCTGCTCACAAGTCCCCACCGGAACCTGTCCAAAACCTCAACAAGCTCACCAAGAAAAACTTTCTTAGTAGGAAATCACAAGGTGAATTGTTAGAGACCCAATGTGATTTGTCAAACTCATAGAAGCATAAAGAGAATTGTTAGAGACTCAATATGTTCTATACTCAACTCCCAATCTCAAAACTCAACTCAAATCAACTCAGCTCAAACTCAATCTCAAATCTGAAAACTCAACTCAAACTCAATCTCAAATCTGAAAACTCAACTCAATATCTGAAATGGATAGGATAGAATGCTTTCTTTCAAGAACATGAAACCCCAACAATTGCCAACTATGCAAAGAATCACATAACAATGATACTCATGTTCTTTTCACCATCAATTAGGGCTTCAACAACAATGCTCATCAAACAAGGTTCAATCAACACCATTCAGCTCAAAACACAACCTTGAAGCATTTCACAATCAACATCGAAAAAGGAAACAAGTAGAACTCCTTTTCTCTCCAATATTGTTTGAACAAAAGCATCCACCAACTCAACTCACAATAGCACACACAACTTTTCAAATCATCAATAAAGGAGTAAGCTCAACACTTTAACCAAGTAAAGAATAGCTTGATTATTACCAATTTAATGAAAGCAAATATCAATCTCAAAGCTGCCCACTTAAGGTTTCACAACTTCACACAAGAAGCAATTGACCTTAAAACATCATGCTTTCATTTCCATAAACAACCAAAAGCACTCTCAACATTACAAGAAATATTTAACCCTTATACACCTTATTTCTCCCTTATAGTCTTATCACAAATAAAATTTATCTCTCATAAGAATGCAATAAGAAATTTCAACAACATCTTCAAAAAGAATCTTTTATCAAAATACAAACAAGCTTTAAACTCCTTATAACTCCTAAGCTATTTTTCCCTCTAACAAACTTCCTCCATCCGCAAAAACACTTAGCAAAAATTAATTTCGAAAATACCTTAGCCACATCAAAAATTGCTATGGGGAAATTTGCGCACGAATTCTAACACCACCCGCTGCGTCCACTTCACGATGAAAAACCCTTTCGCGATATTCGAACGCGGAACCTCTCGTTCGGGTAGCGCATCAATAGCCTAGCCGCTACCGGTGCGCCAAAGGCACCCGATGAGGTTTAAACCTCACGCTGTTAACCTTGATCCTTCTACACAGGGATAAAATGAAACCATAGTCCCTTCCTTTCCTCTGCCATGACACGATGACAATAAAATTTATGACGGATTCGACAAACGGCGAGTGCAGACAGACGAACAACGGATCCACAAAAATCAGCGAAGACACAGTCGAATTTACAGCGAGCAACTCCTTTCAAAATTCGGATGGGATCAATCTTTGTTTTCATCGAGGGAGATTTATATGCAATTTACCATAAGCTCTTTGACGTCGACGAGGAGTTTAACACGTCGACGGAGGTCTTGGCTAGCGCCCACAATGTTAAAACATTTGCGCCATGGATTAGGAGAACCCATTGCAAATAATAATTTATTTATTTAAAAATAATTAAATGGAACCTTAACAAGGTTTTTAATTATTTAAATAAATACTTCCTCCTGGACCCAAATGCATTAAACCAATGCATCCACTGTAATCTCTAAACCTGCCAACTTGGGGTTTGCAAAAGACCTTTGAAACTATCATGTCGTAACCTTCATCAAAACAAATTATTTGACATCAAATCAAATTCCTTCAAGAGCTTCTTGACATCAATGACAACTTATACACTTGAGCAAAGGCAATGTACCCAAAGTACCCAAAATTGCCAACACTTGTTGGATAACCCTTTGTTCTTTTCAAATTTATGTATCAATATATAAGACTTTTCTTTTTAAAATAATATAATAATATCAAGAATTCAAAATTCATAATCTCACCTTTATGTATGCGTATAAGATCTTTAATTCTAGAAATAAACATTAATAATATATTTTTATTAATTCTTAATTTATATACATAGGGGAATTAGGAACACCTTTGCCTGATACGAGACAGGACCCTATATTAATCTTGGACATCACCACTATAAACACAAGCCCGTTGGATAAGAATAAGTCAACACAACCCTTAAACCTCAAGGCATGGAACCAAAGCAACCAACCGACAAACACTCAACTACTACCAACCGGCCTATCCCCTTCTGGGTATGTCATGGTTTGAACATGGGTCTCCCCAAAGAGAGCCCAAAGCCCTAACCACTGCATTGTCCTTACAAACATTTTTATTTATGTTTTTTTAATTAAAAGAATAAATAGATTAATAATAACATGTTACATGTTGCAAAGACTAACCATCTGAAAATAATAGAGGAAAGGAAAAAAAGATTAAATTGGGAACATCCCAATGGTATGCCATTGGCATTTAATCTTGAGTTTGTTAGAATATTTTGTATTACATTAACTATGTTAACAACATTATAGGAGTGGTACGTAGTTTTCTTTATTCAGTTTATGAACCACCCAGCTTGGTTCAAACTGCCTCAACGGAGTTTATGTAACCTTATATATCTTCCAGGAATATCAAGAGCAAACTAATGATTCAGTTTCTAATATGGCATCAGAGCATTGAATGATTTTTGGGCAATGTGAATTTTTATTTGGTTATGGGCAATGTGCTATTCAGGCACTCCATTACTAGATTCACTCCATTACCAGACGATGCATTCTTCGAGGAGCCATTGACGCTGAAGACTGCAATCCGAACCCTAGCGCACAGGCAAAAATATCGTTGTTCGATATTTGCAGGTATCTTAAAGTTTCATTCTTTAGATATCACCATTCTCTATCCGCGTGAAAGAACGAATGGCGTTGGAGGATGAAATTTCTTCCTGACGTGATTTTGAGTTTGAATCAAGATGCGGAGGATAACAAAAATGAAAAACAAGGCATTGGAAATTCTAGTCACGTATTGACAGTGTTTTTAGTAGCAGAAGCGTGATTGGACCCGTGTTTATGTTCGTGCTCCCACTCCCGGATCAGAAGTCCCATCGCCAAATTCCACCTCAGGCCCGTCCACGTCCACGTCATTGCCGTCGTCCTCATTGCCCACCCGGAAATCGGTCCGCATTGCCCCGTTGGGGTCCAAAACCCCGAGCGCGTGCCCACGTAGAAGCAGGCGCTCGCGAGCAGGAGAAGCCTTGACGCAATAAAGGACTCTGTCTTCTGTTTCTATGAAGGTTGAACGAAGATTGGTGGAATTGGAGCAAACACACCGGAGCTTGACAGTGCACTTAACGTGAAGGACATTGGGTAATGCGGCCGCCCATTTGTGTCATAAAATTTCATTTAAATTTTTTCAAAAGTTCTTTGGTGCACGTTTTTTTTTCCATTGCAATTGTTGTGCTTGGAGGTCAAATAAAAATACGTCGTCGTGAAAACACACGCACCACAGTGGCCGCGATGGTTCTGATCATGATTGCTTAAGTCTTTTGCCACGGGGTGGTTGGGGTTTCAAACCCCTTCGAGTTGCTAAAGTTGCTGACAAGATGACGCCCGAGGAGGGCATTTTGACGCCCCGCGGGTCTTGTTGACGCCTCGAGGGCCCGGTGACGCCCCAAGAAGGTTTGGTGACACATTTTTTTTTGTCATTGCTTTTAAGACATGTAAATTGCTTATTCTTTTTTCAAAAGCAATTGTTAAAAGGCATATTGGGAAACTTTCGAGATATACTCTATTTTGCACTCACTTCTTACAAGATAGAGGGGGGAATTCAAATTTTCAAACCCTCAGAAAAAGGCATAGATAGCAACTCAAAGGTGCATTTTCGATTTTACTCGACACCTTCTTTTGTCAAATTTGGGTGCATTTTCGGTTGAACCCGACACCTATGTGAGAAGCACTTTGTGAGCATGCTTGTTTGATTATTGCATTTTTTTTTTGCAATTAAAAATCATCTACATCAAAGCATCCACTACTTCTCTCAACACATGTTGCACAGGTTCTCCAAAAGCAGTTATCTCTTTGCACAGGGATCTTCATTGATCATCTACTTGATGTTCTCTCACCAACACTAATTTTCTCCTAGTTTTGTTTTTTGACTTAATTACCTCCAATTGATTATTCTTCTTTCGAAGATTCTCAGGCAGGTGTCATTAACATCTCTTTGAGTGAATTTTTTACCCCCATTGCTATTGTGTTTAGGCGTAAATCCTGACGAAAGTCCTGGACTCCAAAGTGTTTAGGGGAAGTTACGCCCCACGCATGCGGATTCCTGTCTTTCTAAGGTAGGTGCCATCAACAAAGCAATCCTTTTTAGTACTGCCTATGTTCCACGTACCGTTCTGATCTTCATAATACCTATAGTCTCCCTCACGTAAGGGCGGGTATTGTTTTGATTCAGTTCGGGTATAAGCGGCACAGCAACGGTATATCGAAAAGGGGACCATTTGGCGCTATAAGGAACCCTAAACAATGGCTACAGTGCACAAGTATCTTTCAGATGCCCAATTGCTCAAAGGCACCAATTTTGTGCCATGGAAGCATAAAATGAAAGCCATTCTTCAAGTAGAAAAATTATGGGATGTCGTAAGTGGCACTACCTCTCGTCCCACCACAGCAGGGACAGATCAAGATACATTTGATGATCAGGACAGGAAAGGCCTTATGTTTTTGTTACTTGCCATAACAGATGAGGTCCAACCTCATATTTGTGATGCCACGACCAGTAAAGATGCTTGGGCAGCATTGATTACTGTGTATGAAGGAAAGAATAATTCCACTATCCTTCACCTACAAACCCGACTTCACAATCTCAATATGAATTCGGGGAAAACTGTTGAATTTTTTCTCTGCAAAGTGGCAGAATTGAAAGCTAAACTCAATACTATGGGAAAACCCATAGATGATGATCTTTTGACATCTGTTATTTTGAGGGCACTCCCACCATCTTACAAAAGTTTTATCACTTCACTCAATGTTTTTGGCAGAAAATTAACTTTTGTTGAATTGGTTAATTTGCTTCAAACTGAAGAAGCCAATCAAGTACAGAAAGATGAGGAACCCCTGCTATTGCTCTTTCCACCCATCAAAAGGGTCACAAGCAAGGACAGATTGCAGAAGGGAGGGTCTTCTTCCAAAGGCAAAGGAAAGCCCAATCTCCAGCGAGATAAATATTGCAAGATCTGTGATATGAACAATCATGATACCAACAGGTGTTGGTTCAAAAACAAACAACAGAATGATCCCTCACAAAATAAGAAAGGCCAGGGGAAGCAGAAATATCCCCAGCATCGCAAACAACAAAAGGGTCATGTTGCTTATGCAGATTCCCATTCAGATGATTCTAATTCATCTTCAGATAATGACTCCGAAAGAGCACACAAGGTGCTCATGACCCATACTGCCTCTTCCAAATCCGATGTTGTATGGTATATTGATTCTGGAGCAAGCAAACATATGACTGGGAACAAGTCCTGGTTTCAAACCTTTCACGCAAGAGAAGGCAAACCTGTCACTATTGCAGACAATCAGGTCTATCAAGTACAAGGTGAAGGGGATGTTACAGTCACTCTCCCTGATGGTGACTGTGCCATAGAGAAAGTTCTCTATGTTCCTGGCCTTGCCAACAATCTATTATCTGTTCCACAGATGCTAGATAGAAATATGGATGTTGTTTTTCAAGTTGAAAAAGGAAAAAAGAGATGTTTCATCAGTCACCAAGGTCAAAACATTGCCACTGGCTCCTACAAACATGGATTATTCATCTTGGATACAGTTTCTACATCCCATACTGCCCTCATTGCCACTACAACAGAAGCTACTTCCTTATGGCATAAAAGATACGGGCACCTCAGTTCTGGGTATTTACTCGAATTAAGCAAATATGACATGGTCAAAGGGCTTCCTCGGCTTTCATCCGTTCTCCCAGTATGCTCGGATTGTCTAGCGGGGAAACAACATCGAGTTCCATTTGATACAAGTTCTTCTCGCTCTAAGAAACCCTTGGAGTTAATCCACATAGATCTGTGCGGTCCTTTCCCAACCAGTCATGGTGGAAAGAGGTATTTTCAGCTATTTGTTGATGACTACTCCCGCAAAATATGGGTCTCCTTCCTTGCACTCAAGTCAGAAGCTCTTCTCTACTTTCGTCAGTTCAAGAGACAAGTTGAGAAGGAAACAAGTTGTTCCATCAAAACCCTCCGCTCAGATCGAGGGGGGGAATACACTTCCAAGGAATTTTCAGCATTTTTGGAAAAACATGGGATCAAGAGACAACTCACTACAGCATATACACCGCAGCAAAATGGAGTTGCAGAAAGGAAAAATCGCTCCATAGTAGAAATGAGTCGGTGTATGTTAAAAGGAGCAAACTTAGAAAAACAATACTGGGCAGAAGCAGTAAACACAACATCTTACCTACTAAATAGAGCACCTACAAGGGCTCTACAAGGAAAAACTCCACAAGAAGCCTGGAGTGGTAAGAAACCCTCAATTTCTCATCTAAAAGTTTTTGGATGCCAAGCTTTCATGCATATTCCTAAACAAAAAAGAAGGAAACTAGATGAGAAAACTCAAAAATGTATATTTCTTGGTTATGATGAGTATTCAAAAGGATATCGGTTGATTGATCCTATAACCAAGAAAACACATATCAGCAGAGATGTAGTATTTGATGAAACTTTCACATCAAATAACACACTTGTATACCTTAAGGAAGATGAACCTAAGAAAGAAGCAGCACCTCCTCAGAAGAAGGTTCCTAAATGGTATACTAGTACATTGCAAGATTCAAAATTGACATCACTTCCAGATCTAACTCTAGATCGACCCTCTACTCGCAGTATGACTCAACACAAAAGAGCGAGATGATGCAACATCGATAATGAGATGTTGATGACCTTTGTCAACATTTTGATGATTTATCCGTGCATGTAGAAGAAGATGAGGATATAGATATGGAAGATGAAAAAGTCTATCCGACAATACTAGTTGAAAAAGAACCCACATCGGTCTCAGATGCACTCAGTAAAGATCAATGGAAAACTGCTATGGATGCAGAACATACATCTCTAATGAAAAATCAAACTTGGAAGTTAGTGAATTTGCCTTCGGGAAAGAAACCCATTGGTTGCAAATGGGTATTCAAGATCAAATATAAGGCAAATGGTGCAATAGATAAATATAAAGCCCGACTTGTTGCAAAGGGCTATGCACAAAGAGAAGGCATAGACTATGAAGAGACATTTGCTCCTACTGCTAAAATGACCACTATTCGAGTTATGTGTGCAATGGCAGCTCAATTTGGTTGGCAGCTACATCAGATGGATGTAAAGAGTGCTTTCTTAAATGGTGACCTACAAGAAGAAGTCTATATGACTCAACCTGAAGGTTTTGTAGTTAAAGGGCAAGAACAGAAAGTCTGTAAGCTGATCAAATCTCTATATGGACTTAAACAAGCTCCTCGAGCTTGGTATATCAAAATTGATAGTCACCTAGTGCAACATGGGTTTAGAAGAAGTCCTGCAGATCCTAATCTATATATCAAGAACAATGGTTCTAACATAGTAATTCTAGTACTATATGTGGATGATCCGATCATAACGAGCGATTCGAGAGAGTATGATCAAAACAGTAAAGAAAGATCTCAATACCTCTTTTGAAATGACAGATCTTGGACTTCTCCACTATTGTCTTGGTCTAGAAGTAACTCAATACAAGCATTGCATACAAGTTACTCAAAAGAAATATGCCAAGACTCTAATTGATAAGTATCGGATGACTGACTGCAAGCCCAAAGCCACACCAATGGAAGCAGGACTTAAGTTATCCCGATTCGATGAATCTCCTAAAATAGATAGTACTCTCTATCGTCGGCTGATTGGGAGTCTCATCTATCTCACAAACACCGAGGCCGGATCTTAGTTTTGTTGTGGGTTATCTTTCACGATTCATGCAAGATCCTAAAGTTAGCCACTGGAAAGCAGCAAAGAGAGTTCTTCACTATGTCCGTGGTACAACATATATCGGCCTGGAATACAAAAAGAACAACAAGTTCTATCTTCAAGGGTACACGGACTCTGATTATCTTTGGATCCATAGACGACCGAAAATCAAGCTGCAGGTTACATTTTTCACCTTGGATCCGGTCCTGTCTCTTGGCATAGCAAGAAGCAACATGTTGTTGCTATCTCTTCTACGAGGCGAGAATATCGAGCGACTAGTGGAGCGATCTGCGAGATCATATGGTTACGTCGCATCCTCACAAATATGGGCCTTCCAAAGAAACTTCCTTTACATTTATTTTGCGACAATCAAGGTGTTATGAATCTTGTCAAGAATCCTATCTTTCATGATCGCACCAAACACATTGACACTAGGTGTCATTTCATTCGAGATGAGGTTCCAAAGCATCATATCCGGCTCCACTACATTCCCACAAATGAGCAAATAGCGGACATCTTCACCAAAGCGCTTGCTCGAGTCAAATTTGAATTGTTCCGCAATGCTATGTGTAGTCAACATTAATGTAATAAGGGGGGATGTTAGAATATTTTGTATTACATTAACTATGTTAACAACATTATAGGAGTGGTACGTAGTTTTCTTTATTCAGTTTATGAACCACCCAGCTTGGTTCAAACTGCCTCAACGGAGTTTATGTAAATCTTATATATCTTCCAGGAATATCAAGAGCAAACTAATGATTCAGTTTCTAATAGAGTTCAAATCATGGTAAGGGAGGCTCCCTGTTGCTATGCCCCCAAAGAGTGTGGTCCCTAGTTTTGCCACCCATTGTACTTCATATTACTTTAACAGTGACAAAAAAAAAAAACCAACTAAACTAAATAACCTTAAATTTAAAAAAAATTAGAGTTAAAGTACATACTTTGCCATTAACAAATTAAGTCTTAAGGTAACTTTTTTCTATTGGAACCAAAAATTTACTTTTTTCTATTGAAACCAACAATTATATTCAATAAAAATAAAAATAAAAAATTACAATAAAAAAAAATTAAAAAAATCACAATTAAAAAACTATAGTAACTTTTTAATGTACCTTTAAAGCAACTAAACAACAATTATATTGAACTAACATCCAATTTTGAATTGTTTAAATGTGCCTTTAAAGAAACTAAACAACAATTAAATTAAACTAACATCCTGTTTTAAATTGTTTAAATTTTTTTATAAATATTAGTTTCTTGGATAATAAGAAAGTTAATAAAATTCTGAAAAAGAATTTTAACAAACTAACAAGCAGCTTATCTTTTCAGGTAACTAACATCGTATATTGTTGTGCATTAAAAAGGTTGCACTTCTTAGTAGTTATATACGTCAAGGGTTGAAGCTAAGTTTAACTAATAAAATTGCTCACTTCACCAGCATCTGAACAATTCGTCAGTGTATTGAAGAAACAAGGCATTAATTGAGCATCACCAATAGTTTAACTTCAAATTATTGCAGTGATTGGTAGGAGATGTGGAGTAGAATATTAGCATCATGAAAGGAATAACATGGCAGACACAAAAGTTCAACAATTGAATGACAAAAGGAAGGGTTCGTATGTGACAAAAAAAAAAGTCAGTTAAATCCATCATGCAGATTCTATGTTATCGCTTCCTTCCCTGTCTGCATATATCTGCACATTCTGCCAATTCTGAAAAAATAGACACAGTATTATTACATAATTTAAGCTGAGACCAGACACTAATAACATGTTAAAATTGTTATTTGTGTGCAAAGCCATCCTAATCCTAATTATGCAGCACATTAATTTGGGTGAGGTTAGAGAGAAAAAAAAAATTCCCAGACACGTACAGGTAGACCTGAGATTATAAGTATTAATATCATCAATAGTCACTAAGCGAAGACCTTGTGATTGATAAATCTGCGTTAACTGTTTCACCGATAAAAAGTTAAGTCATCAAGCACAATGTGCCCTTTTTTTAGGCCCAGGCCGTCCCTGTTCAGGTAACAATTATAAATTACAAATTACAACTGGGCTTATTATAACCCATTATAACTGGTGAGTGTGGTTTGCCAGTAAGGACGACACTTGTATTATCGGTAAAATGATCCATGAGTGTGGTTTATCGATAAGAACGTCACTTGTATTATAGATAATGGACCTGTGAGTATGATTTACACGTAAGGATGGGTAATGTGACTTGGTTCAATCCCATGATTGAATGTATATAAGAAATATTTTTTTTATTGATTACATAAAAATATAAAAAAATAAGAAAAAATATTAATCAAAACATATATAATTAAAATAAATTTACAAAATAATCGTTTATATTGTATTATATCATACACAATGTAGGCTTGTTTTAGACCCAGGACGTCTTTCTTTTCGTAACAATTATTAATTACACATTAAAATTGGCTTATTATAACTATGATCATATGGCTTACATTAATATGTCTTATTATAACCAAGATATGTTTTCGTAACTATTAATTACACGTTATAACTTGGCTTATTATAATTAGGATCATATGGCTTACATAAATATATCTTATTATAACTAAGAGATATGGTTTAGATGGTCTCCGAGGGCCTGAGCCTCACCATGGTAGAGAGAGTTTGCGAGTGCTTGAACCTCACCATGGCAGAGAGGGTCTACATGGGCCTGAACTTTAGGAGGCCTACCGTTCGTGTGCTCTCAAACCCTTTCTCTCTGAGTGAGAGGCCTCCCGCTTCTTTCTGTTAGGCTTTGTCCTTTGAGATCTTGTTGTTGGTCGCCTGTGCTGTTTAGTCGGGTGTTTATCTGCGGAATCCTTTGGTCTTGCCCCTCTTCTGATTCAAATCAAGGAGAGACATGGTGTCTTCAATGTATGTGGAGTTATACTTGTGTTGTCTAGTCACTCCAATTGGTGGGTGTATGGTCTTTTACCTAATGATTGTTGGGGATAGTTGTTGGATGTGGGTGTCATTTTGGGGGTTCTTTCCTTGCGGTTCTTTTATGGTCTTTCCCCTTCCCTAATCAAACTTTAGGGGGTTGTTGGGGATAGTTGTTGGATGTGGGTGTCATTTTGGGGGTTCTTTCCTTACGGTTCTTTTATGGTCTTTCTCCTTCCCTAATCAAACTCTAGGAGGTTACCTTGGGCTCAATGACCGTTGAGGAAGGAATTTGTTGATGGCCCCCCCATCTGGTGGGGTTTCCTAGTTTTGTTCGGTTGCAAGGGATGGACCAACTTTAAGATCTACTTTTTTTGGTTGTGTCATCCCAGGGTTCCAAAGCCCTAATTTTTGGATGGGATCTTCCTTTTTTTCTTTCAAGTGGTGTTTTGGGCCAGTTTATCCGGATTGTTCTCTTCATTCGGCCTCGAAGTGGTTTGGGCTCTAGTGAGATCTGTGGGTTTTAGTTGCTTGCTCTTGGGATGGAAGATATTTTTGTCGTCGGTGTCCTTAATTATAGATATTCTTTTATCAATTGTTTTTTTATTATTGTTCACTCCTTGACAAGGTTCCAAATGTTGGTTGGGTCACATGTTAGAGGAAGGCAGGGTTCCTTGGCTGGCTTTTCCCATTGGGCGAGTGTTGTTTTGGGCCAATTTATCCAAAATATTTTCTTCATGTAGTCCCAAGGTGGTTTGGGCTCCAGCGGGATCTGTGGGTTTCGAATACTTGCTCTCGGGCTGGAAGATGTTTCTATCGCCAGTATCCTTAGTTTTTAATCTTCTTTTACCCATTGTTTTGTTATTTTTTTTCACCCCTTGATAAGGTCTTATATGTTGGTTGGGTCACATGTCAAAGGAAGGCAGGGTTCCTTGTTATGTTTATTACGTGAGCTCTAAGGGCTTTGAAGCAAGTGGAAATTTTAGTTTAAATATTTCTACTTTATTTCCGCTAGGTGATTCGAGGGTTTTCAAATTTAAAACGAAAAATTTGTCAGTATATGTCAACGCCATACCTCTACTTTTTGGTTGTTTCTCCTCACACCATGGTTGCAGCTCGTTAATGGCTAGGCATGGTTTTCTGGTTCGTTAGACTCTCACTAGGTGTGATTTTTTTTGTTTTCAATTTTTGACTGTAAATCTTGGTATTTTTTGCCCAGTCTCTCTCGAGTGCCTTGAAATTCTCAATGTTTTTATCCTTTGGTACTCTTTTCCAAGTTTGTTTTTTAAATGAAGATATGACATGATTTCTGGTTCTACATGTTGGTTGATCCTCTTGCAAAAGCTGGGTTTAATCCAATTGATGTTCTTCCTTTGAGATCATTGAATACTCTTTAAATTTGTAATGGTTTGGGGTCCCTTCCAAAACCTCTTTTTAAAGGTTCAAGGACCCTTTCAAAACCCCTTCTACCATCTAATTAAAAAAATGCATTTGCACAATAATTGCTTGTAATTGTCCCCAAGGGCTAGGTGGATTAGTAAGACTTTGGGCACTTACTAAGAGGATACCTAGGTCCAAACCTTGGGGGCATGCCCAATAAGGGTAAAGGTAGTAGTCTGACTTGAGTCTGCTAAGTGCGCACCAACTTGACAATGGTGGTACCAACCCTAAGCCACCGGGGGTCTCCCTCACTCTAGATCACGTTTGCCGAGGAGATGCAAGGGTTATAGAGGCAACTTCAATGATTTGACTTATTTTCGAAGGCAAAAACCTCATGAATAATGTTTGACCCCCGTGCCCAGTTGTTAAAGATGAAAGGATGTTATCGATTCCCGTGATATCAAAAAAAAAAATTGCTTGAGTTCTATTCAATATTACATAATATAATGTAGGCCTTGTTTATAAGTCATATTGCACTTTCAATAGAAATAAGGTTAACCCATGGCATTGACTCTTAATATAATGGTATGTTTTTGGGTTTATATTTTGGAGATCCAAGTTCAAAGCTCACTACAAGGGAATTGGCCCCCTTTCAAAAGTCTATGCTTTAGCCTCATATTTTTGCGAGGGATACAGTAGTGGTATGTCCTTGGGTTTTTATCCATGAGACCCAATTTTAAACCCCAATACAAGGAGATTGAGACCCCTATCAAAAACCCATGCTTTACTCTCAAATTTTTAGTTTTGTGAGGGGTATCGTAGTGGTATGACTTTGGGTTTTCATCCAGGATATCTAACTTCAAATCCTGGTACAAGGAGACCAAGACCCTTTCAAAACCTTTGCTTTACCCTAAAATTTTAGGTTGTGTCCCATGAGGGATATCATAATGGTATGTCTCTGGCTTTTTAGCTAGGAGACTCAAGTTCAAACCCTAGTATAAGGGGACTAGGACCTTTTCAAAGAAAAACATGCTTTACCCTAAAATTGTGTCCCATGAGGGATACCATAGTGGTATGTCTTTGGGTTTTCATATAAAAGACCCAAGTTCAAACCTTGATACAAGGGGACCATGACACCTTTCAAAAACCCGTGTGTTATCCTTAAAAAAAATTCTCGAAAGGAAAATGCTAATTAATAGTGGTCAAGTGCTTGTTGATGGACTACCCCTATTTGATTCCCTGGATGGTCGGTGTCCCATTGACTTCATCTTTATCCAGTGGGATAGGATTTATAGAGGTTCCCTAGGAAACAAAAAAAAAAAGTTCGCCCATGGCATTGAATCATTCATCAATGCTATTAAACTTCCTATTCTTCACTACTTGTCTTAAACTCTTGTCCCCACTAAAAAAATTTTTATAACTTTTATTTATTTTTGTATTGTAGTATTAATTGTAATTTATAGTTTTAAGGAAGCAAATGCAAGCATGGAATAGTCATCACCTTCTATTATTTCAAATCTTTGAAAAAAATTAGAAATAAAGGATTATTATGAGCAAAATCTAGGTAGCATTGTAGGAAATCCATTTTTTTAAATTTTAATTAGAAGGATGCACTAGTTAAAAGTATGGATGACCAAATTGCGGATAAGAGAACTATTGAATCTATGGCCAATCACATCCAAGTAAATGGTATTACACCATACGTGATTATCAAGGATGAGATGATCAATACCCATGAGGAGAAAATAGATCATTTGCTCTTCCAATGTGACTTTACCTTGAAGTTATGGAACCGATGGGTTGATATCTTCAAAGTCTGTCTAAGTTAGTAGTTAACACATACTAATACGTGGGAAGTCTCTAGGTTAAATATTTATCTAGTGGCACATATGGTTGGAAAGAAATGCTATTTTGTTTAGAGGAATACACTTCGATAGAACTAGTTCGGCAAAAAATATTCAACAAGATGACAAAAATAGTAAAAGTTCATGTGGAGGTGTTGGCTTTTAAATCCTTACTACCAAAGAATGTTTTAGGTTATCTCACAATATCACACATGTCCCAATATAAAATAGCCACAATAATAAAGGTCAAATAATGATAATATGATGAGTAGAATAATATGAGCAAATTAATATGTATATCAAGGCTTATAATAAATCAAATAAAATTCATTTATATGCTGAAATATGAATATAAATAGCCTAGATCATTCATGTACTATGCATGAAGAACAACTTACAATATTAATTTCTCAAAATGTATACAAGCTTTATCGCTCCTCTTTCTGTTACAACTTTGAATTGTTACTACTTGATTTTACTTCAAACTTTATTTCCTATGGAGCATTGTCTCCATAATATAGCAATAGTAATGTGACTCTTTGGATACTTGACTATTGTTCTCCTATGACTCTTGACTTCTCATATTGCCACTTGTAAACAATATCAACACTTGACTCTATAACACTTGGATATATCTACAAAACTTTTGAAATCCTAATCTAGGATGCTTTTGCACATCCTCACATTACATATTTGCACTCTTACATACAAGACACTTGTGTACATTCTCTCTCACATGAAACTTGTATATTTCTTACACATTTACATTTACATGATACTTGTGCATTACCTGCACATTTACATTTACATGACACTTGTGCATTTTCCGCACATTTATATTTACATGACAGTTGTGTATTTCCTGCACATTCACACTTACATAAAAGGGGAAATATAACTCACACTCTAAACTATAGACTTAACCCTAATCTATCATTTACAAATGTACCATGAAGGTACCATGGGGGTACATTAGCATGTACCAAATAATGTAATATTCTCCAACACCCCCCTATATTATATTATTTGGTTATTGAAGACTTTAGTCTTCAATTTTTACCTTCATCTTTGTCTTTAATTTTCAAGTGGTCCTCATCAGGTTCATGAAACTCTGCTTCTCTGAAGTCTTCATTTCACAAATTTTAGATCAATATCTAAATACGTAGTATATGATTCTTCTTTGGATTTAGATTCATGTCTTTTATTGTCCTTCCTTTTGTGCTTCCCTCTATTCTTCTTTATTCTTTCTTCTTCTTCTCTTCTACTTTTTTATCTATGATGTGCTTTCTAGACATTGAGTTAGCAAATCATTACAATAATATAATCTTTAATTTCAATGATTCTTCATTGAAGCTAACATAAGCTTCATTCAATTTGTATGTCCCATATTTTTTTTTTGTCTTTTCTTGAAAGATATCAAAGCTAAGTAATGACAAATACATCATTAAACATTCTTTTGATGAAAATATAACATTGTTTTGTGTATTCCACCATGTTCTAATTTTTTTTCACATAGATAGCTTATAAGCATTATAAACTTTTCATCTTTTACATCCTTGATAAATAAAGAAAATGTTTCTTTTAAAACATTTGTCATTTTTTTCTTTCCATCAAAATTATCTATTAAGTTTTGAGAATAAAACTTAAGTTTGTGCACCATTTCTTTATTATCCTCATTGAATGCATTTCTAATAATTTCTTCCATGATATGCAATTCAATTCTATGATCTATTTTCTTTGAAGTAGAAAAACTTGTCCCCTTAGTTAATAACTCAAATATAAATTTTGTAAATTTTAATTGTCTTAAACTTTTGATGTTGAAAACCTTATAAATCCCAAATATTTAAATTTTAAAATTTTCAAAAAGCTTTTTTAATATTTTACTTTTCTCTTTTTTTTCTCAAAATAAATCTTCTACCTTTTAAAAACTTCAAAAACAATATTCAAACTAATTAACTAATATAGAAACCTTATTACTCCAAATATTAAAGGATTAAAAAACAAACTAACCCTTATAACTCCTTTATTAAAAACATATCCTAATTTAAGCTTGTAAGAACCTTATTACTCCAACCCTAATCAGTAATAATTTTATTTCTAACCTTATGCTTGCTTATGGGAAAATTCTGCTCAACTAATTCAATGAATTATGCTCAGATTACTCTCTGGTAAATTGTGCTCTACTCTTCTCACTAACATTAACCAGTTCATGCTTGCCTATGGATGCATCCTTTGTTAAAGAAATTTGAGCTTGAATATTTCAACTACTCATGAATTTGAACTCAAACATTTTAACTATATATTTCCCTATGCATGGATAAGTGAATCAAAACATAAACTCTTCATTAATGATATCTAACATTGTTATATGTTACAACAATGCAGATCATAATTTGTTCAAATATTGAACTTGAATGACCCTTACTTAGACTCTTCACTTCCTTTTTGGGATCCTCAACCTTAATTTTTTTTGGGCTCTTTGGATCCAATTTTTTTGGGGCTTTGATTTCTATTGGGCTCTTCAACTCTAGTTTCTATTGCTTGGACAAACTTTTCACCTTTCTACGTATTGGATTCTTTATCACAGTTGTCTTCCTCCTTAGGCCTTTGTTCCTTTGACACTAGTTACTCAATCATCCTCTTCCTTAGATACTAGTTACTTCAACATTCCTTAGTCGTCATGTTCCTTAGGCATTTTATGCTTATTGGTTCCTCCTAGGTACTAGTTACATGCAAGTTGCAACTTAGTTACTAGTTTCCTGCTAGTTCCATCTTAGGCATTAGTTGCCTCTATCTCCATCACAGATATCTACACCTCAATCATGGTTCTCTTGGTAGGTTCCAACATTGCTAGTCTTAATTCACTGGTTTCCTTCTCCTTGACTTATTCACTACTATTGCAATATGCTTACTATGTGGTCGAATGGCTATTCTATTGTCACCTTCTTGAAGTGGTCGAATGGCTATTCTATTGTCACCTTATTGAAGTGGTCGAATGGTGGTTGAATGTAAATTCTTTAGTTGTCTTCTTGATGTGTTCGAATGGACTTGTTCTTCATCAATATGGGTATTTTATTTTTCTATGTAGACCTCTTTCTTCTTGCTTTTCTATATGGGCATATTGTTTTTCTTTATGATCTTTTAGATATTTTCTTTATTATATGGGCCTTTTAGGCCTCTTTTCAAAATATTGGCCTACTTCTTGGGCCTTTGTCTTTAATATAAGCTTCTTCTCCTTTAATGGGGTATTATTGAATCTTAATATGTTTCTCTTGCCTTTAATTCTAATATAGGATTCTTTGGCATTTTCTTCAATATAGATTTTTTTTAACTATGTCAAGGTCAATATGACCTAATTCTTCTTAACTTTTTTTTTTTTAAATTTCTTATCTCATTCTTAGGAAGCTTTGAATGCTTCTCAATATGATGCTATTTTAGCTATTCTTATCTTCTCTACTATTTGCTTTCTTATTTATGATTTCTTGTATCTACACTTAGAAGTTGAAATACTTCTCTATCTTCTGTAGGAAGCTTCTCAAATGTTATAGCTTAATCTTTGGTTTTTTAATCTTTATTTTTCCTTTCTTTCTTTATCTCTACTTTCTTTGATCTTCAATGTCTTAGGTTGTGCCTAAGAACCCAATATGATTCTCCTTCTTAGTAAATAACCCTATATATATATGGTGACTTTGTATGTCCCCAAATCTCCTACTGTATTTTGAGTTGGTTTCTATCAATCAATATCCAACTTTATTTTGAGTTGGTTTCCAATATCAAATGTCCAAATTTTCTCGTAAGTTGGCCCTTTTTCTTAAATATAGTTGATTCCTAATATTCATTGATTTTATTTTAACCAAGTGGAAATACGTTAGCATTTTCTAATCAATATGCCATTTTTTTTAATATAGAGTCCAAGTCTTCATTGCCTTTAAAGTGGACAGAATTTGAATCAACTTTATCAAAATGAAAAAAGATAATTAATAATGGTGGCTTAATAAATAACTTTATCAAAATAGATAGAGTCAATTGGTATTTTTGATACCATTGTTGGATTTTAAAGCCTTACTACCAAAACAATTCATAGGTTATCTCACAATATCACACAAGTCCCAATATAAAATAGCCACAATAATAAAGGTTAAATAATGATAATATGTTGAGTAGAATAACATGAGAAAATTAATATGTATATCAAATCTTATAATAAATCAAATAGCATTAATTTATATGTTGGAATATGAATGTAAATAGCCTAGATCATTCATGTACTATGCATGAAGAACAACTTACAATATTAATTTCTCAAAATGTGGAAGCTTTATTGCTCCTCTTTTTGTTACAACTTTGAATTACTACTACTTGATTCTACTCTAAACTTTCTTTCCTATGGAGCATTATCTCCATAATATAGCAATAATAATGTGACTTTTTGGATACTTGACTATTGCTCTCCTATGACTCTTTGCTTCTCTTATTACCACTTGTATACAAGATCAACACTTGACTCTACAACACTTGGACATATCTACAAGACTCTTGAACTCCTAATCTAGGACATTTTTTCACATCCTCACATTACATATTTGCACTCTTACATACAAGACACTTGTGCACA
This sequence comes from Wollemia nobilis, assembly GCA_028583015.1. Lineage (NCBI taxonomy): Eukaryota > Viridiplantae > Streptophyta > Pinopsida > Araucariales > Araucariaceae > Wollemia > Wollemia nobilis. Next base: position 1,710,703 of record JAQPPZ010000912.1, read on the forward strand.
TTCTCTATTACATGAAACTTGTGCATTTCTTACATATTTGTACTTACATAAAAAGGTAAATATCACTCATACTCTAAACTATAGACTTAACCCTAATATATTATTTACAAATGTACCATGAAGGTACCATGGGGTTACATTAGAATGTACCAAATAATGTAATATTCTACAATAGGGGGAGAAATAAAATTAGCAAGGATAGAATGTTGCCATGATGTAGAATCATGGGGCTTGGAAACCCCCACCCCTAGGCTGGAAAAATTCAACACAAATGGAGCATCCAATAATAAGCCAAGGGCAATGAGAATTGGCTTCCTCATAAGAGACTATAAGGGGAAGGTTCTTCATTAGAAATTGGAAGGCCTAGGAGTAGCAACAAATAATGAAGCAAAGGCTTTGTTAATCAGAAAAGGCTCTCTCAATGCTTGGGAGAGTGGAGTTTGAAAGGTCATAGTCAAGTCTGACTCTCAAATTTTGGTGGGGTTGCTAGATGAGATTAATAATTTTAAATTGAGTGTGTGGTATATCAAGAACATGGCGAGTCATATTAAACACATATGACAACAGTTTCAGGATGTCATTCTAGTTTATGTAGGAAAAAGGAAGAATAAATTAGCTAAATTTTTGGCTAAAAAGGAAAGTGAGCATATTGCTAGATACTAGTTGAAATCTAATCAAAATAGGGATACTATAGATTGGATGGAGGTGAACAAACAAGTTTTATTACTAGCCAATAGTGATTTAGGCAATGAAGTGTGTGGGACCAAGGTAGATGTTTATGATGATTAGCCTTTGATCTGGTATTATGTTGCTACTTGTAGTGTTCTTAAACCCAGCTTGAGATAGCCCCCAAAGTCATGGTAAGAGAGAGAAATAACTTTGGATCCTCTATAATAGTATTAATAATACTTATAATGAGGATAGGAGGTTCTGCTCTTTGGATCGTACTAAGAAATTTATGGTCAAAGGAGATATTAGAGTTAGTTTTATTAGAATCCTAGGATTGGTCAAAAGTGGTAGGCAAATTATTGTAACTTTGAACCTATCTTTTTAATAAAATTTTCACCTTTTTCAAAAAAAAGGATGAGATGATCAAGCATATGATATAATGGTTTTTTAAATTTTATGGTTAATATGTAAGTTGCAATAATTTTGTCCAAGTTTTTTCAGAGATTCAAAATTGTATCAAGTAGAAGTGGGGATTGAATTCAAATTACTGCATGAATTTTCTTTCGAAAGAATTTTTCCTCGTCATCTTATTCATTTAGACATCAATAATATATAATGGATGGTGGTGCATGGTTTAGAGAAAAAGTTGCAAAATATTTCTAATTGGTTATATGGGATTGGAATGGGATGCATATGTATTACATCAATGACCACATAGTGGTCATTGAATTCAAATTACTACATGACTTTTCTTTTGAAAGGATTTTTCCTTATCATTTTCTTCATATAGAAATCAAGAATAAAATAATGGATGGTGGTGCATGGTTTAGTGGTAAATATGCAAAATATTTTTAATTGGTTATATGGGATTGATGTTGGAAATTTTGAGTCCCTAAGCTAAAATGTTGTCATTGATGTCAAAATGTTATTTGATGTCAAAAGGATCTATGATGGTATGCACTATGTTTTGTGAAAGTGCAAGGAAGGGTTTTTATCAAAACCAAGGCAGGAAAAATAAAATGTTTTATTTAAAAACATGGATGGCAGATTTGAAATGGGTTTTTCTTAAAACCCAAGTTGGCTTTTTGTTTCATCGAAAAAGGTGCCCCGGTGATGGCAAAATTTAATTTTAAAGGTTTAGTTTAAATTTTAATTTATTTAAAATTTAAATTTAAATTTTAAAATTAAATAAAAAAATTTCCGCCATGTCCGCCAACGTCATGAGGGCAGTTTTAAAAGTTTCGACGTTTCCAAGCAAAGGGAAAGGCATATAAATATGCCACCAATTTTTTAAATCGATTATCCTTGCTCGTTGATAATTTTGCGTGGTATATGTGAAGGAAAGAGCTTGTGTTTTGTTTTATGTGACGCAGCGAATGGTTAAAAGCAAACAACGACCACTTCCCAAATCACGTTGGGTAGCATGGCCTAGTGGCAACTTGGATTGTGCAAAGGTGTTGATAGCACGGAGGTCGTGAGTTCGATTCTCGTGAGCATCATTTTAGCATTGTATTGGTTGAAGCGTTGTTTGTTGTTTAAAAGCTCGTGGGCGAAAAGAAGAAGCATAAGGAGCACAAGGTGGAATAGCTTCCACATGGGAAGCTTAGCCCACTTGGTGGGTGGAGGGAGTGCAAAGGTACACTCACTATAGGTCTTGGGTTCGAGTCACCCAAAACCCATTTTCACATTGTTTAATGTCGCTGTATTCTTTAGAGCTGAAAAATATTTTATTTTCTAAGGTATGGTTGTCACGGTAATTTTCGGAGAATGAATAATTAATGTTTTAATTTGTCAAAGCTAAGGTTTCAAGCACCATTATTGAGTGTATACTATGGTGATGTGATTTATGAGTTGTGGTTTATATTTTGCACTATTTGATATGGGAATTTTTGCATTAAGGAGCTTAGTGAGTTGTGCATTACTGCAAAGTGATTTTTAGGAGAAATAAGGGAATGGTAAATGGTTGTGGTGATATTCATTCTATGCTTAATTAATTAAAGAAATAATTATTTTTAATTATTTTCTAGAGGTGGATGTGATTTTTGACTAGGAGAAATAAGGTGTAAAAGGTTATGATATTTGTTTTGTAATTTCTCCTAACCCTCATGAAGTTTGGCAAGAGAATATTGTGATTGTGGAAAATTTCCAAAGAGGCTTCTTCATGTTCATAAAATGTATGGGCACATTCTCCTATTGATTGATTTGGGTGGTTGATTTCTTAAAATATCATTGGAATGAAAAGGATTGATTGTAGTTTCTTTTTCGAAAGTGATTGGTTTAATGCTTCAAGGTTTTATGGTTTAATAGTTGTTATTAAACCTTGTTTTATAAGCATTGTTTTTGAAACCATTAGTGGTGTGAAAAACCTCAGTTAGGGTTTGATAAAAACATGAGTATCATTGTTATGTGAAGAATGTTTTATAAGAATTGTTGTTGAATCCCATTGGTTGTGCAAAGAACTTGAACTTGAGTTAGAGAAGAACATGAGTATCATTGTTATGTGAGATTTGTTGTTGAGCATTGTTGGAAACATTTTGAGTTGATTGATACATTCTTGGACTAGGGTTTGTGAGAAAGGGTTGTTCATTGAGGTGCTTGGTTGAGTTGATTTGATTGAGCCTAGTCAAGTGGATGCATGTGGTTGTTCAAGTTCCATAAAATAAACTATTCTATATTCTGAATTGAGTTGAGATTGGATTTGAGTATAGAACATATTGAGTCTCTAACAATTCTCTTTATGCTTCTATGAGATTTATTTGAGTTGATATTAGATTTGATTATAGAACATATTGAGTCTCTAACAATTCTCTTTATGCTTCTATGAGATTGATTTGAGTTGAGATTGAGATTTGAGTATAGAACATATTGAGTCTCTAACAATTCTCTTTATGCTTCTATGAGATTAATTTGAGTTGAGATATTGATTGAGCATTAAGTATAGAACATATTGAGTCTCTAACAATTCTCTTTATGATTCTATGAGATTGAACAAGTTCTGTGTGAGCTTGTTAAGCAGATTTGAGACAAGTATTTGATAAGGCTTGTGGACTGATTTTGAGTAAGCTTTTATGGAAGCTTGATATGCAGATTTGAGCAAGTCCTAGAGAGGACTTATTGAGCAGATTTGAGCAAGTCCTATAGAGGACTTATTGAGCATATTTGAGCAAGTCCTATAGAGGACTTATTGAGCAGATTTGAGCAAGTCCTAGAGAGGACTTATTGAGCATATTTGAGCAGGTTCTATGTGGACCTATTGAGAAAATTTAGACAGGTTCTGTGTGGACCTATTGAGCAGATTTGAATAGGTTTTGTGTGGACCTATTGAGCATATTTGGAAAAGTTCTGAGTGAGCTATTTGAGAAGATTTGAGCAGGTTATGAGTGAGCCTATTGAGAAAATTTTAGCAGGTTCTGAGTGAACCTATTGATAGATATTTGAAGGTGACAAAGTACTGAGGATAGAGTCTCAAGCTAGGATAATTGAATATAGATCTCAGTTAGGAGTCTTCAAGTGGAGAGATATCCACCAGTCAGTGCAGCAAAGATACAGAGTCTTCTAGAAGATCACTAGCCAGAGCAGAAAGGAAAAGAGTTCTCCTGTGGAATATATCCATATGAGATTAGGGGGTCAGCATCTCCTTTGGATAGAGGTCCATAAACATTGTAATTGGGAAGGATTCCTATGAGATTATTTGAGAAATATTTAGAAGAAATATTTTCTGTTTGGAGGTAGCCCACTTTGGGTGAACCACGTTAAAATTGGTGTCTCTATTGTGTGTGATGATTTGTGCATTAATTTGGTTATTGCTATTGATATTTCCATTGATTATATTGATTAATACTATTTGGAAAAGAAAAGTAAAAAGTGGTCTTATACTGTTCACCCTCCCTCTTAGTATAAGCTTGTGTTCTTCAATTGAAATGGGATACATATGTATTTATATCAATGATCACATAGTGATATTACAACTTCTCAATTATGCAGGTGTCTCTAGTAAATATTTAAACCTATATCTCATCCTTGAAAATAAAGGAATTTAACTAGTTGATATAATTTAATTTGATAAGATATGAATTATATTTTAGATAATAAAGTGAGAATTTTATTATGGAGATAAAAATTCTTAAAAAGTTTTTTTTGGATTAGGTTTTTTGGGCTTCTATATGAACTTATCAATGAAAATATTTTGAAGAACATTGGAAATGATCTAGGGGAGTTCATCCACAAGGGACCAATTGCTAAGGATCAAAGGCATGTTTTATACACCCAAATATGTTTTGCCATGATTATTTCAAAACCTTTACTACCATCCATTAGGATGAAACATAAATTAAGATAATGGATAAAAAGTGGTTTATAAAAATATTGCATTTCAATGTCACAAATGTTATTAAATTAGACACATGGCAAGAGATTATAAAGTGAAAAGGATAGAGAAATAGGAAAGTATGGACATAAGAAAAGCTTCAATATGAAGCAAGGATATCATATCATAGTAGAAGTTGGATCATATTTAAAAATATACACTCCCAAGAAAGTGGTAAAGAAATACCCTCTACATCATCAAATGACACAGGTCATTATGGTTTACTATAATCTACCATTATAGGAAACAAAGAATACAAGGGATAAGGAAATACAATATGAAACTTAAAATTGAGAAGGAATATAATTTTCGAAGGAATATGGGGAGGAAAATTTTAAATCAAAGGAGGTGAAAGAGGTCAAGGTTAATCTAGGTAAATAATCTTTATTTTTCTATAGTATTAAATCCCTTCCTTGAAATAAAAATATAAGTAGTATAAATTGTATCCCTTAGACTTTATAGTTCCAAGAACAACATAATAAAGAAATGAGTATGGAGGATATCCATAAAAATTTGAGGTTTATAAGGAAATATAAGAAAGAAATTACTATGGACGATCATTCTTGCACTTTAGCATTTTTAAAGCAACATTCAAGTCTTTCATAATAACATAAGAAAAAAATTATAATGGAGCATTATCCTTCTACTTTAGGGTTTTTAGGGTAACATAAATAAGAAAGTAATTATGAAGTTATTCCTTGCACTCCATATTATCCAAGGTAACATAAAACTTTAAAAGATAAGACTCATTATGAATTGTATGGAAAAATAAAATATTGATGAATATGAAAGTGTAGGTGGGAATGGAAAAGGGAGAGGAATATCCTCAAAGCATGAACAAATATAAAAGAAAACTCAAAAATATATTAAAATGAAAAACCAAAACCAAATATAACATGTTAATAAGTGGGTTAATCCCATAAATTAAAATAAAAAGTAATGATGAAAATGGTATCTTAGAATATTATGGGTATGAACAAGACCCTTAAAAAAATATTTTAAAGGAAATTAATAGATTGTTATAGATATCAATTTATTTTAATACAAGGAATAAAATTATGTAGTGAGGAAAGTAAGGACACATTAAAAATATTTATAAAATAGGGGTTGTCTTATGCTTTCTTCTATAGGAGCTTCTAAAGGTACTGCAATAATATGGGCAAATGCAATTGAGATGGGCCATTACTATAAGCAAAAAATAATTGGTTTAGTGGTCTATTTTATAGGAAAAATAAAAATATCAAAGTTTATATTTATAAATATATATGCTCCAACTATAATTACTCCTTATAAAATTGGTTGGAAGTATCTCAGTATATTTTTTCACATACAATGATGCTTTATAATTGTAAATATGGATTCTTTGGTAACTTCAACACAATTATATCTCCTTTAGAAATAAGGGTGGTACTTTTGAATTATCTAGATCAATATAGGGATTTACTTCATTTGTCAATTCAAATATACTTTGGAATGCTATTCATTCAAAATTTTAATATACATGGGATAACATATGCATTGGGTAAACTCATATCGTAAAAATATTAGAGAGAACTTTGCTCTCCAACATACGGTTGCAAATAAAGTATACAATCTCTTTAGATATTTTTTTGCAGGTAAGATCAAATCACAAACCCATTCACTACGATTCACTCAATAGTAGTCATCATAAGCCATTTTGATTTAGTCTATGACTCCAAGATCTTAATTTCTTTCATATGACTATGTTATAGTGGGGTGAAGCAAATTTTAAAGGATCATGTATGTATAGGTTTATGAAAATATAAAGTTTCTAAAGGGACAAATGAAGATGTAGAATGCCAAATATTTTAGTAATATATTTAAAAAAAAAATTGAATCCAAGCTCAAACATTTACAAGAAATAGTAGAAACCAATGGAATAAAGAGACTTGCAAGAAAAATAATTGCTTTTTAGTTATTATAAAGTATTAAAAAAGGATGAGTCATATTGATCCCAAAAATCTAGGGAGAAATGGCTTAAGGAAGAAGATAAAAATATAAAATTCTTTCATGTGACAACCAAAATAGATTCATCTTGTTATTACATCAAAAATATTTCATCTCTACATGAAAGTATTATTGAGGAAGAATAATATAGCAGGAAATAAGCAATAGTTATTTCAAAGATATTAGTTTAGACATTCGACAAGAAAAGAAGGCTCAAGGTAAGATTTTGCAAAATATTCCAACAATTATCACATAGGGATAAAATAAAATCGTGATAAGGAATATCTCTATGGAGGAGCTAATTGGTACTTATTTCTCTTTCCACCCTAACAAGACACCTCATCCTAATAGATTTCCTACAATTTTCCTTAAAAAATTTAGGATTTTTTGAAGAGTGATATATTGGCTTTGAAAAAGCCCAAAAAAATGTCACAATAAATGAGGTGAATGTCACCTTTATTACATTGATTTTTAAGTAAGGAAAGACAAAATATATTGATAATTTTTGTTTAATAAGTCTTTGCAATATGATTTATAATATCATTCTAAAAATTGTGGCAATATATTGAAAAATATTCTAATTGTGTTATCTTAGAGGAATAAGATGGTTTCCGTCATGGTAAACAAATTATTGATGGTGCAATCATTACATAGGAGGCCATACATTCTCTCCATTTCATCAAAAAAGTTATGTATACTTATAAAATTAGATATGAAAAAAGCATATGATAGAGTTTATTGGATTTTTCTACATGATATTCTTAGAAATTTTGGTTTTGATCAAGGTTGGTGTGAATGGATTAGATGTTGTTATAACACTCCAAAATATTCTATTTTGATCAATGGATCCCTTGTTGGATACTTTGAATCATCACATGAAATTTGCTAGGGTGACCCACTATCTCCATCTCAATTTATTATTTTTGTGTAGGCATTAAGAAGAGATTTATCATAGGTAAAATTGAAGAAAAACTCAAAGGTATTTAGGTTATAACAAATGGCCCCTCCAAATCTCATCTCTCATTTATAAATAATAATTTTCTTTTGGGTAATCTATCAATCAATGAGGCCATGGAGTCTAAATAAATATTATCATGCTATGAGAAGATAATTGGATAGTTGATTGATACTACAAATCTAGGATCTTTTCAATAACCTTTCCCTATATTTACAATATATTATTGTGGATATTTTAGGGTTTAAAATTAGAAAAATTTCATCAACATATTTAGATATTCCTTTGTCTCATTAATGAAAGAAAGAGCTTTCTTACTCAATTTTGGATAGAATAAAATATGTTTGGTAGGTTTGAAAAGTAAGTACTTAACCATGGACAAAAGACTTCAACTTAGTATGACTATTTGCAATCCATCTTCATATACATGATGTTACTTTCAGGATTGCTAGTAGATATAGCATCCAAATTTGATAAAATTTAAAGAGAAATTCTTTGAAAAGGATGTCCATAAAAGTATAGGTCTCCTCCTTGTAAGTGAGCTAAGGTTTGCAAAGGAAAGAATAATGGAGTAGGATTATAGTATTACAAATTTTTGAGTTTGACATTAGGAACAAAACATGGGTAAAGACTATTCAAATATCAATGAAAGAGTTGGATAAGACTGTTACTTCAAAATATATAGCCTCTCTTGATGCAATGATATCATTCAGGAAATGAACCCTACCTAAAGGATCATCAACATGGAACTTCATTATATATAGTTTCCAGTAGATGGTCAATCAATAAGAGGAGCTCTATAAATATTTGATTTGATGTTTGGTTCAAGCATTATCCTCTTATTTTTGTTCAAAATATGAATTGTTGTATTGGGCATGTCTAGCTTATAAATGTGTAAAAGTCAAAGATTATATTAATGTAAGCGACAACTCTAGATTGTGGATTTCTATCATTAATTTGGTTAAAATATAGGAACTCAAATAAATAGAAAATGAGCTTCAAAAGTGTCTTCAAGTATTCTATTTACCAATTTTTATATGAAATAATAAATTAGTTTAAAACCTACCAAAAAAAATAATGAATATTAACTCACATCAAAATATAATAATTTAAAGCAATCAATATTTTTATTAAAAAATTATTTTAATTTTACTTTTAATTTTATATATATATATATATATATATATATATATATATATATATATATATATATATATATATTATTCTTTTATCATGAAATACTAGTTCAAAATATTAAAGTGATTGGAATGGACCATCTTCCATTTAAAAAAAACTTAAGTTCGACTTTAAGTGTGATTGGAATGGACCATATTCCATTTAAAAAAAAACTTAAGTTCGACTTTAAGAGGTGTAAAAACCTAATGTATGTGACAACGTATATTGACATACACAATATTAAAAATAATTATCTTAATTTTATTATAAAAATATAATTTATAATTTATTAAAAAATAAATATTATGTTTTTTATAATAAAAAATTAAAAGTTTAAACGTGGTAATCTCACGTTTTTTTGTGCTTGCATATAAAAAATAAACATAAAAATATTTATTTTTATGTATTTTAAAGGAAAGAATAAATAGATTAATAATATATTACACTAACCATTTGAAAAAATATAGAGTGAAAGAATAAATAGATTAATAATTATATATTACATATAGCAAAAGACTAACCATTTGAAAAATATAGAGGATTCTCTCGAGGATAGGGTATTGGTATGGTATTAGTTTTATATTGAAGAAATATAAGATAAAACATGGGAAGGATGATGTCTATTGTGCTTTAAATGTATGTTTTGGTTATTAAAATATTTTTAAAAATATAATAAAATAAATATATTTAAAATTTAAAAAAAAATTAAATTAAATTTAGTATTTTTATTAATAATAAATTAAGTTTTATTAAAAAAAGTAATTTGTTTTTAACACAATTAAATTAGAATTAAATTGAATTAACATTGTATATTATTGTGTATTAAAAAAGTTGCATTTTTTAGTAGTTAAAAATTGTAGCCATGAGGGTTTTGTGTGTGTCCTTGGCTTAGCTCTGCTAGGGTTTGTGAAGTGAATGTTGTTTTGTTTGGATGGATGTTTTGAATGATAGAAATTTTCTCCCATTAGGATGAAATGGTAAAATTAAGAGCTAGGGATATAAGGGATGTTGGTTGATGTGTAGAAAAGGGAATGATAGATGTAAAAATGTTCTACAAAAAAGATTAGGAAAGGATTCTTAGGCATCAATTCTCAAAGGAAGAAAGGAAGTAATTAAAGAAGAAGTTTCCAGAGAGATATCTCATGAAGATGGAAAGGTATATATAGTTGACTTCCTAATCCAAAAAATATTGAGGGATAATGAGTTTAGCATGGTAGGCAAATTTTTAGGGCCCAAACTAGATTTAGATGTGCTTAGGATATGGATTCATTCTAAACTTAAAACAAAAGGGTTCAATGAAAGTTATTGGTCTATCAAAGGGATAGTTCTTAATCAAGTTCAATATTGAGGGGGATCTGGTGGCATCCTTAGCACGAGGCCCATTTTTCTTTAGAAAAAGATCGATTTTCCTAAAAAATTGACATCAAGGCTTCAACCCTCAAAAGGAAGATTTTTTTTAGTTTCCATTTGAATTAGATTTCTAGATTTGCTTGTAGAATATTGGGATGATCAAATATTTAAGGGCCTAGCAACAAAAATTAGATAATTTATAACCATGGATTCAACCACCCACAACAAAATAAGAATATTGTGTGCAAGAGTTTGTGTTAATGTGGAGCTAGAACAAGATAAAGTAGAAAAGTGGGTATCAAATCACCGCTTGGGGAATGGGAATAAAAAGTTGAATATGAAATTTTTTGGGTATACTATAAACAATGCAAAGTGTTTGGACATGTGGAGGGGAAATGTCATTTGCAAAGACAACCCAAATTTACTAAGAAGTAGCAAAAAAAGGAGAATAAAATAAACCAGAGGACTGCAAACACGAAAAAGAAAACTTCTAGCCCACAAGAAAGGGCACAAAAAAAGGAACAATACCAAGAAATTCACCAAGAGGTAAATGAATAGGCATAAAGTGAATTTAGCACTAGATGTTCTATACAACACAAGGAAGAACAACATAATTCTAATAAGACAATGAAGTATGCAAGTAAATGCAAAGAGCTAAACCAACAAGCAGATGAAGAACATAATAAGAAACAAAAATCGAGTGGTTTTGGAAATAATATTAATCAACAAGAGGATAGTCTCAATCAAAAGAAAAGAAAATTATTATGAAGAAGGTAACCATAATAAGAAAATAAATACGATTAAAAATCATATTAATCTAGGTCCTAATACACAACAATAGAATATGATTGCAATCAACACAAAGAATGCAAATTGAAATTTAGAAGTTGAATAAGAAATTTAGTAGATGGTGCTAAAATGGTAGAGGATACCCCATCCACTCAAATGGACTTAGAACAAAAGAATGATTAGATTGAAGGATTTTAGGGGTTTAAAGTCAAAGAAATAGAGGGATGGAAAGGAGTAGATCAAGTTTTAAATTCATAAAATGAAACCAAACAATCTAAGGAAAAAAATGAATTAAGCATAATAAAAAACTCAAAGCAGTTTAAGGAGGGTATGCAAACAAGATTCAAAAAAAAACTAGAGTTGGATTAAACAACTCAATCAGTAGCAAAAGCATCTTCTTCAATATGTAACCAAATGGAGAGAATGATCCTCCTAGAAGACATACAAAAAATTTAAAGAATACAGGCAACTATGGGAAAAGAAAGTAAGGAAGACCCCCAAACAAGAAGAACAAAAAGTACCAAAGAACAGGGGATTAGATCCAAATGAAGAATGGATGGTTAAGGATAAAAGCCCATCAAACAAAACCAAAAAGTAAAAATCATTTCTTGGAATGTGTAGGGGCTAAATTCCCTTGGGAAAAGAAGGAGTGTTAGAAATCTAAACATGGAAGTAAAACCTAATATTATTTGTCTTCAAAAATCTAAAATTGATACCAAAAAACTTGACATTATTCAAAAAGAGGTTTGGTTGAATGTTAAATGGATTATAAGCCTAGCACAAGCTATTTCTAGAGGTATTTGCATCTTTTGGGATAGAATAAATTTTGAAGGCACTTTAATTGATCAAGAAGAGAGATTTTGTACAGTTAAATTGAAGAACAAAAACTAACATTTGTTCGATAATGATAGGGTTTTATGCTCAAAATGATGATCGTGTGTTAGAAACCTACTATTAAAATAAATATCACTCACACAAAATATTGAAAATAACTAAAATGCATCAAATAATAGAATAACACTATGCAGAAAGTAATTGCAAAATTGAAACAATCTCACAAATAACTCGGAATCACAGGCCTCTTCGAGGAAGCAATCTCCTTCAATATTTCATTAACTTTCAAAAATATGCATTCGTATATGCATCCATGTATTTTAAAGAGAAAGCTTCATGCAACCCTACCTAAAGGCTCAAGAGTTGGCATACATGCAAAATGCTACTCGAGCTAGGATCTTCTACCAAACATCGGTTACAATCTTGATAACGGTTACATGAGATGGCACCACTTGTTTAGGTGCCTTACCACATACATTACAAAGAACAAAATAACATTATAATGGAATCCCCCACATTGGAAGTGGGTCATTACATAATAAAATGAGAAATACAAAATAATGTTAGGATGGGATCCTAACATGTCCTTTCCCTTGAACATCAAGTCCTTTTTCGAAACAGGAAAAGTGAGGAAGGAGGGAGAGCTAGGGTTTCAGAAGTTTGGAGGTGCTTCAGAGGAGATCTGAGGAATCAAACTGGGGTTTCAGAAGCTAAGGTAGAGGGCTGTCAATAGTAAGGATCACGGCCAAGAATGGGGGACATAGGTACTTCGGTACCAAATCCTCCAAATGAAGGAATTTCATTTCGGGATAAGCTATGTGGAACCCAAGATAGTTTCAACGACTATCAAACACAAGCAAAGAAAATCATAAACACCATGGGGAAGCGACAAAAGGAGGATTCTCTTCCTGGGAGGGTGAACGGATGTCTACCACAAGCAAAAGAAATACCGATGTTGGAAATAGTTGAGGACTGGGTAGCTGAGGATATTGTTTATAAGTCAAAACACAACCTGATAGGTAAATTTGTGGGTTTCAAACCATATGTGCACTTCCTCCACACATGGATAAGGAAACAATGGCATCTGGAAGGAGAATACGAAATTCTAACTCTCGTAAATGGGTATTTTTCTGTGGAGTTCACATCGGTGGCAGATCGACAAAAAGTATTTGAGGGAGGACCATATCATCATGGACCAGTGGGACTATTCTTGCAGCCATGGAAGATGGGATTTGACCCGAGGGTGGAACCGACAGCAGTACCAATATGGGTAAGATTATTTGTCCTTCCCCTTGAATTTTGGAAAGAGGAGATACTTGAGGCAATAGGCAACTTATTAGGGCATTATCAAGGTAGATCAAGAGAAACAGTTTTAGGAGGATCGACAATGTTTGCTAGGGTTTGTGTAGAAATGGACCTCAAGAAACCTCTTCCAACAGAGATAGACCTAAAAATAGGGGATTTTGTCCGGCACCAACAATCTGGATTATGAGGCTATTCCATTCGGATGTCGGGTGTGCCACGCTCCTGGACATCTTGCTAGAATGTGCCCAACAGTTTTAGGATCATCAATCTGAACAAGAGGGGACAAAAGAAAATATTAACATGGCAGGTCAATCTCTTCACCAAAAGAGAAATCAAAAGGAAGGGAAAGGCCCAATAGACTCTTAGGGTTTTCAAAAATTAATGAGAAGGCCAAAAAAAAATAAATCAGCACAGTAACTAGAGACAAGGAGAAAGAGTTGTAAGAACAACCAATAGATATGAGATATTCAAACAACTGGGAAACTTGGAAACCGAAGGAGATTTTCAAATGGAAGGGTTAGAGGAGGATACTCAGCAAGTCACAATAGTTGATCAGGAACAATATTCCAATCTAGTGTTAGGGAACAAGCAAGGAGCAAGACCAGACACAACCTCTCTCATGGAAGAGGAGATTCAACCCACAAGAGAGACCATAGGAGGGGAAATAGAGCAGAGGATGTTTTTGACACAGGAAATAGAGATGAAAGAAGGAAATAAGAACAAAGAAAGCCCTACTCTAGGAATTCATCAAGTGGAGAAGAAACAAAAACCAAACCAATTTGCAGGGAGGAAGTCAAACAAGGAAAAGATGGAGGAACAGGGAAGAGATTTGAGCCAGAACGGAAAGGTAAAATCGATGGCTGATTTTTTCTCTCCTAATTCTCAATGATATTAATCACTTGGAATGTGAGGGGTTTAGGCAATCGCCCCAAACAAAAGGCAATCAAAAATATTATCATAGATATGAGTCCAGATATAATTTTGTTACAGGAAACCAAAATGCAAGGAGAAGACTTACAAAAAATAAATAGGAGGATATGGCAAAAAGGAGAGATCCTTACTCAATCATCACAAGGGAAATCAGTGGATTGGCCACTATGTGGAATCACCAACTGTTCCTAGAGATAGGGGGCCTCTACGAGAGGGGTGTTGATGGTCCGGTTACAAAATAGGGAAACTGGAAAAATTTGGACTATAGTGAATTTTTATGGAGCACAAACAGTTAGATTACAGAGGGATCAATGGGTAGCCATCCAGAATTTTAGAGAAAACTACCCGGAGGACCAATGGATTGTGGGAGGAGACTTCAATGCAAAGCTTAGAATAGAGGAACAACAAGGAGGCAGAGCCATGCTTGAGGAAAAGGACAGGTTTTTTTCAGCAATAACATGTCAAATGAATCTAATAGATATCCCAACCGTGGATAGCTCCATGACTTGGACTAATAGAAGAAAGGAAGGTGAGATGGTCAAATCTTGCTTGGATCATTTCTTCATGGGGGAGGAATTATATTTGCATACCAAGCATCAAGCAAGGGTCATGGATAGGCTTTCTTCAGATCATTTTCCAGTAAGCTTAACCATAGAAGAAGATAATCATAAAGTTGTGGGAACTTTTAAATTTGAGCTATGGTGGCTGAAATATGAGGAGCTAGGGGACCGTATAAAGGAATGGTGGAAATCAGGGAAACCAAGATTTGGGACAGCCCAATTCAAACTCCACAAACAACTAAAATATGTAAGGACCCAACTAAAGGAGTGGAGTAAACAGAAGAAGGAAATAACTAGAATCCAAAAGAATGAAATCAAGGATCAAAAGGAGAAGATTGCTCAAGAGATAAGACAAGGAACTATCACGGAAGAACTCGTTACAACGTGAGGCAGAAATTATTAGAAAAGAGGAAGCTTTGGAGGAACAAGAAGAAATCTATTGGAGGCAAAGAGCCAGAATCACATGGTTAAAGGAGGGGGACCAAAATACAGCTTTCTTCCATAAGACAGCAACAGCCAGGAGACAACAAAATAGAATTATGGGTCTTACAGATATGATGGGTCAGGTTAAAACCAGTGGAAGTGAAATGAAAAGTATAGCAAATCAGTACTTCCATACACTTTTTAGCAGTAATGAAAATTTGAATGCAATATGGCAGGAGAATATACTAGAGGCAATTCCACAATTAGTCAAACCCGAACACAATAAATTATTAATGGAGGAAATTTCTTTGGAAGAAACCTCGCAGATCATACAAAAAATGCAAACAGAAAGACTCCAAGACTCAGACGGATTTCCCATTGAATTTTATCAAAATTTTTGGGAAATTGTGGGCCAAGCGATGGTGGAGGCAATTGGAGGAAATAAGACAGAGTAAGCAAATGTTAAAAGCCTTGAATCATACTTTTATCACTTTGGTTCCTAAGGGCCCATCTAGTGAGATAATTGATAATTATAGGCCTATTTCACTATGTAATGTAGTATACAAGATATTAACAAAGCTTATGGCAGAAAGGTTGAAACAGTTTTTACCAAATCTGATTTCAAGTGAGCAAGGTGGTTTTGTTGAAGGCAGACAAATTCTAGATGGAATAGTAGTGGCCCAGGAGGTGATACACACAATTTCAAAACAAAAGGACCCAGGTATGTTTATTAAATTAGATCTTTCTAAAGCCTATGACAGAGTAGACTGGTCCTTTATGCAAAATATTTTAGAAAAAATGGGCTTTGCAAGAGGGGTGGAGAGATTGGGTAAGAGCCTGTACACAAACTACATCATTCTCGCTTTGGTAAATGGCAGTCCCTCTCCCATGTTCACAAGCGAGAAGGGGGCCGAGGCAAGGGGACCCTCTCTCCCCTTACCTTTTTATCCTTTATGCAGAGGGTCTCGGGAGACTGTTAAAAAAAGGGAGACAAGATGGGAGGTTAAAGGGCTTGAAAATAAGTTCTCAAATTGAGATAAATCACCTCCAGTTTGTGGATGATACTGCTCTTATTATTCAAGCCAATATCATAGTAGCAAGAAACATAAAAGAAGTTTTAGATGGGTATACTCAAGCTCATCAGGCAAACTTTTAATGAAAAAAAATCTCAAATTATTTTTTTTAATACAACGAAGAGGGTGAGAGATAAAATTATAAAATTGTTGAAATTCATGGAAACTCCTTTACCCATACAATATTTAGGAGTACCTTTATCTGCAAAGAAAACAAAAAGTAAAGAGTGGAAAGTGTTGATGGATAGACTTCAAGCTAAGCTGAGCAACTGGACTCATAAATGGCTAAGCTTAGGAGGAAGGCTGACAATGATTAAAGTTGTGCTACAAGCTCTTCCAATTTATAAATTTTATGTACTTCAGGCTCCAAAGAGAATTCTAAAATATATTGACAAACACACAAGAAATTTTTTGTGGTCAGGTGCAAGGGAAGAACAAAAAATAGCACTAGTGGGTTGGGAGAAGATATGCCAACCAAAAAAACAAGGAGGATTGGGGATAAGATCAACATTCCAGAGCAAGCAAGGTACTAGTTGGGAAGCTATATTGGAGATGGATTACAACTATCGGGGGTTTATGGAGTAGACTCTTACAAGCTAAATATTACCCAGGAGTGGATGAGAAAAACATTCCAAGATACAAAGTGGAAGGAGAGGGATCTACCATATGGAGGACAATGTTAGTAGGCCAAGAGTTAATAAAGCCATACCTATATTGGCAGTTAGGGGATGGAAAGGATGCTTTATTTTGGGAGGATTCATGGAATCAATCACAACCAATTATTCAGACATTCCCAGAGATGGAGAGCTGGAAATCAGAGCTCCAAAAAGCAGGGTGGTGGAAAGCCTCTTACTATATGAAATCATGGAATCAACATGTGCCAGATTTATTACAGTGGAAACATCCCCAAGAATGGCCAGTGAGGGGTACAGAGGAACTAATGGAAAAATTGTGGAGATATCTTCAAAGACACCCAATTCAGGATGGTTCTAAGAGGGATATACTTGGATGGGGAGGAAGTAAGTTGGGAATTTATAAGGCAAAGGAGGGATACAAGGTAGTTTGTGGATACGAGATTACCCCATCACCATTTCCATGGACATTTGTCTAGCAAAAGGAAGGATGGCCAAAAATTAACATTTTCTCTTGGTTGATTAACCACAAAAAGTGCTTGACTTTTGATAATTTGATAAAAAGAGGTTTCTTTGGGCCCTCTAAATGTGTTTTGTGTGGAAAGGCAGAGGAGACCTTGAATCACCTCTTTTTTGGGTGTTCTTTTGCTAAATACATATGGATCAATTGGTGGAGACAAATGAGACAACATTGGGAAGTTTTTGAGAGCCAGGAAAGCTTTTATGAGAAATGGAAACAGTGCAGCTTTAAGACTAAAACAATGAAAATTGCATGGAAACTAGGACCTAGCTTCATATGGTGGCAGTTATGGCTAGAACGAAATGCACGCATATTTAGATCAGAGCACAGAACAAGGGAGCAAGTATGGGAGAGTATTATGAGCAAGGTAACAGAAACACTATTTATCATATTACAGGAGGAAACAAATATAAAAATGGAGGAATTGATTATCCTACGGAGCCTTGGAATAACTATAACAGAGAAACAACTTAAGGATGGGTACACAGGTGAGATCCCCTTGAATAACATAGAGTGGAGGCCACCTCCTAAAGAGTGGGTGAAGGCAAACACAAATGGGGCTTCTACTAAAAATCCTGGGAAAGCTGGTTTTGGTATTATCATGCGAAATTGGAAAGGAGAACAGGTGTATTGGAGAGCAGAAGGCATGGGGGAGGCAACAAATAATGAAGCGGAAGGACAGGTGATCTTGTCAACATCAGTGATAGCTGCAAATCTACAATTACATAAGTTGTGGATAGAGACAAACTCTCAGGTATGGGCTGGAATATTAGATCCGATAAGGCCCTTTTAGGTGCTAGGAATTGGAGAGAGAAGGAAGGTGGAAGCAGTCCAGAAGATCTGGCAAGTTTTTCAAGATGTTTTTATTACACATATAAAGTGAGAGGGAAATAGGGTGACAGACTATTTAGCAAAATGGGGAAAAGATCCGGAGAAAGGGCAATATGTGGACTCTCAGATGGAAAATCAGATAAGCTTGTGCCAAAGAATCCAAGGGATGCAGGAGGTGATACAAGAAGATAGTAGAACAAGAATATTATACAGTGAGTCTAATGAATCTATCATAGTTAGGCCATAGAGCAACACAACATGAAGATAAATGGATAGTTTACGGAATTCAGATAAATTGGATAAACTGGAATTCAGCTATGGTAGTGCTGAGGGTTTGGATATCTGCATTATGTAAGGTAATGTTTTATGGGTAATTTTTGAGCTAGGAGGGATTGGAGGAGGATTTTCTTTCTCCCTTGATGCCTATCCAGTTCATTTTACCTTGTAATACAACTTCTATAAATATAACATATTTTTCAAAAAAAAAACATGTCCTTTCCCTTAAAAAATATTTATCCTCAAAGCTAAAGATGATAAATTGGTGCTAGAACTGGTGGAGATACTCCCACATAGGATCTTCTAGCTGAATTCCACACCATTGAACAAGGACCTCAGTAATGGTATGATTATAGAGAGTATGAGTTTGATGATCCAACAACTGTTCAGGCTCGAGCAAGATAGAACCTTCTTCATCCAATTTTGGGAGTGCAGATTGAACCTATACTTGGGTGCCCACAACCTTTTTGAGAGAGGAGACATGAAAAATAATATGGAGCTTGGAGGTACGTGGGAGGGTCAATTTGTAAGTTGTGGCACCAATCCGTTGTAAAACTTGGTAGGGCCCATAGTACAAGTTTTTGGTACATGTGAAGCTGGAGGGATGACTATTTTTATGGTTGCAAGCGAAGGAAAAGTATATCACCCACATCAAAGTTGTTCTCAAAATTGTGTTGGTCAGCTTTTTGATGCATATGATTCTAGGTTGCATCCAAATTTAGCTTTAGTCGGTGGAGGATATTAGTGCATTGATTGAGAGCAATGTCGACTACATGGACCTTGGAGCTACTCAAAAATTAAGAGGAAGGCATGAGTGGAGGGAACCCATAAACTACCTCAAAAGGGGTAACGTTGTTGTTATGTGATAGGAATTGTTGTACCACCATTCAACCAAAGGAAGCCACTTCACCCATTGAGTAGGATTAAGAACACAAGCTTATACTGAGAGGGGGGTGAATAGTATAAGATCAACTTTTACTTTTCTTTCCCAAACAATATTATCCAATGTTATCAATTTGCAATATCAATAGTAGTAATCAAAGCAATGCACAAATCATCACACACATGAGAGACACAAATTTAACGTGGTTCACCCAATGTGGGTTACGTCCACGGAGAAAATATTTCTTCTAAATTTTCTCAACAAATCTCTTGGGAATCAATTCCCTATTACAATGTTTATGGACCTCTGTCCAAAGGAGATCTCAATCCCCAATGCTCTGATTTGTGGATCTCTCTCCACAGGAGAACTCTATCCCCTCTACTCTAGTTTGTGGATCTCTCTCCATAGGAGAACTCTATCCCCTCTACTCTGGTTTGTGGATCTCTCTCCATAGGAGAACTCTATCCCCTCTACTCTAGTTTGTGGATCTCTCTCCATAGGATAACTCTATCCCCTCTACTCTAGTTTGTGGATATCTCTCCATAGGAGAACTCTATCCCCTCTACTTTTGGATCTACTCCAAATCCTACTCTCAACTCTATATCAATATACCTCTCACAACTAGAAAATCTATCTCTAAATCTATCACAAATATATCTATCTAATCTTAATCTAAATTACTCAATTCTCAAATTCAAATTTTCAACTCTCAAAATTTAATCTCTCAAACTTCTCAAATCTACCTCAAAGATGCTCCAAGTCTTCTCACAAGACTTGCTCAAATCTACCTCAAATTTCTTCAAGTCTTCTCACAAGACTTGCTCAAATCTACCTCAAATCTGCTTCAAGTCTTCTCACAAGACTTGCTCAAATCTACCTCAAATATGCTTCAAGTCTTCTCACAAGACTTGCTCAAATCTACCTTAACTCTTCAAGTCTTCTCACAAGACTTCTCAATCAATCCTTAATGCTACTCACTGAACCTGCTCAAATATTTCCAAATCTTGCATACAAACAAAGCTTATATCTCTTTCAGAAATGCTTTCTTCAACTAGGCAATTCAAACATATTCTACTTAGAATTCATTTAACCTCTAGAACATATAGAGAATGATATGCACTATCAAAAACCCAATATGTTCTTCACATTCACAAATCTTGCATTCAACTAATCCAATCTCTACCTCTTGCAAAATCCCTTTCAAATCAAATCAAACTAGTGTATAACTTTGCTTCACAAAATTAGTCTATCTTTCTTGCAAATTTGCTCTCAAGGATCAACCACAATAATGCACAAATTTCCTTCACAAGATTGATCTCAAACACTTCACAATTACTTTCAATATCTTTCAAATTACTTCTCAAAATGTTTCACAATGATGTACAAACTTGGTCTCAATCCTAACACAAGTATTTCAGATTTCTTTCAACAATAGAGCACATGTAGGTCTCAAACCCTAATGCAATTTCCACTTTCACAAATCCTAGTTCAAATATTTCCAACAATGTACACCAATCAACCCTTTTAACTCCACCTCAAAATTACTTTCTCAAAACACAACCACCTAGATAAAAAGTTGAACCACCATACCTCAAAATGCTTGATGAAGATGTGCCCTCAAATACCTGTCTCAAAAATAATATCTTTTGCAACTTCAAAAGGATTAGCACAACACCTTTTCATATATTGGAAAACCTTCTCAAAATGTGTGCACAATTATGTTCCAAACCAATGCTCTATAACTCTCTTGGTTTCTCAAAATAAAACATCAAATCATGAACCAAGCCCTTCAATATTAAAGCAAGTATTACAAACAATAAAAGCACATTATACACCTTTTATCTCCCACTTAAATATTTCAACAATACACCCACAAATTGATTTACCACTAATTACCTTATTACTCCACAAAATAATACTTCAAAAATTAATTGCAATTTCCCCCTTTTATTTCCTTCTAAAACAATGGCAAAAATAAAATATTTATTTCCCTTATAACTCCCTAAGTCCAATAGTGCACAATAATCAAGCACAACTTAGGCCCTTAATATTTCAACCTTAGTCACTAATAAAAAATAATTTGCTTACCACAACTACCATGGGTGGGAATCGACCACGAAACCTCCTGCTTACCAGTGCGCTAGCACCACTTGGGTTGCCGCTAGGCCAACCACCCACACAAGAACCAAAATGCACGTTATAGCATTTAAACCTTTCGATCGAATCCCTTTAGTCAACAAAACACAAAAATATGTCACCATCGAGTTTCGACCTCACGACCTACTGCCTACCCTGCACCTTAGCACTACCTAGTCTGCCACTAGGCCAACCGCCTAGTTGAGAATAAAACCCCATGATCCTCTATTTATTCGACCATGAAACCTCCTTTTTAAAATTAAAATTTATCCTTTCTTTTCTCACGATTCGTGCACATAGGAAATCGAATACACTTAGCAATTCGAAACACATACCTTAGTGCATAAATTTAATCCATATTAATATGGATTTCTCCTTCCTTTCTTGACGTCGGTGCTTTAAGTTTTATTTGAAACCTTTGAAAATGTTGGCGCCAAAACCCATCTTGGGTTTAAATTATAATATAAAATATTATAATAAATTTTTATTATTTAAACCTTTGGCTTCAAACTTTTGTCCTTAATATTATAATATTAAAATATTATAATATTATTTCTTTTTAAGCCTTAGTCACTTGCTTTCTGCATGGTCTTTAAACTAGGGTCTTCAACCTTTTAACCAAACACTTAGAGCTTTGTCCCAAACCTCTTTGGCTTATAATATTTAAAGTAAATATTATAACCTTTTCCTTTTTATCAATTTCCTTGCATTGGGATGAACTTTGCCTTGCATATTTAACCAACTTATAAACCTTATATTTTTGCCATGCCAAGCTATCTTTGACATCAATGACAACCAATGTCATCAACCTATGACATCAATCCTTTGACATCAATGACAACAATATACTCAAAATTTCCAACAATCTCCCCCTTTGTCATTGATGGCAACCCTTTCTAAAAATTCCTTTTCCTACCACTGGATTCCAAATCTGCTCCCCCTGAGGAACTGCTCCCCCTGACTAAATGCTCTCCCCCTTACTCAAATCTCTCCCCCTTTGACATCAATGGCAAAGGGACTCCTTTGGGGCTAAATATAAGACTCTTAGCTCAGCCCCCTCCCCACCTCCTCTCCTTGAGGTGATTAATTTTGGGGTGGGAGTATCTCTACTCCCAGCATACAATGCTCTTTTTCTTTGTCAACCTTCTTTTTCAACATTTTTGTAACCATACCCTTTTGATCCTTTTGAGTGTCCCTATTCTTGCTTGACTCTGGAAGTTTTGGAAACTCTGTTCTACACCACTTGGCCTTATGCCCAAGATTATTGCACTTGTAACACTTAATGTTGTAGTTCTTGGAAGGTGTAAATATCTTGAAGTTCCTCTTGGTGAAGCCATAATCATTTCTGTCATGAACCCTATAGTGGATCGCTTTATGACCAAAGTGATTACAAGAGTAGCAATACCCTTGAAAGAGATGTCCATATTTGAATGAGTTGAAGTTCCTCTTAGTGAAACCATACTCCTTTTTTCCATGAACCCTGCAATGCATAGCCTTGTGACCAAAATGATTACATGAAAAATAATGCCCTTTGAAAAAATCTTGTTTTGAAACCTCTGTTCTCTTAGTCCTTTCTTTGCCTTCTCTGTGATGATCCATGTTTCTTGTTTGTGCATTGTTTCCTTTCTTAGTGAAGCTTCTATTCTTCAACTTATCCGCATAAGTCTTAATTTCTTCTTCACTCTCTTCCTCTAAAACTTCCTCTTCTTTTGAGCTTGAGCTTGACCCTTCTTCTTGTTTCCCTTGTCCTTCTTCAAAACCAAGTCCTATTTTGATAGATGAAGATCTTTGTGCATTGATAATTTTATCCAAAGTTTTTGAACTTTTCCCAAACCTGTGTAGCTTGTCCTTAGAATCTTTCACTTCCATCCTTAGAGAAACTACCTCATGTTCTAATATTTCACATTCTAACTCTTTTACCTCTAACTTTTCAACCATGACCTCTTTAAATCTCCTTGCCTTAGCTTTTGAGTTTGTCAGGTCTTGTAGAAGCTTTTCTTTTTCTTCCTCATGTTCTTGAACTTGAGCCTTTAGTCTTGAATTCTACTTTCTAACTCTTTTCAACTCTCTGAGAGCAACAATAAGTTCTTCTTCTAGATCAACTGTGCCTTCCTCTTCATTTTTTGAATCTTTCTCTACTTCTTGGTCTTCAAGAGCATCTTCATACTTTTTGACTTTATCTTCAACAGGAGCATTTTCTTCCTCTTCTATTGCCAAAAATAGAATCTCTTCTTCTTCACTATCTAAGAGTCTTTCATCACTATCACTTGAAGCATTGCTTGCCTTGTTAACATAGAAACTCTTCTTGTGCCTTTGAAAGAACTTCTTTTCATGCTTGCCTTGACCATACCTATTTTTCTTTTCATGCCTAAATTTTCCTTCTTCCTTTTTCTTATGATCATGTTTCTCTTCACTGCTACTACTTTTAGCTTGTGGAAAATTAGATGCATAGTGACCAAAATTACCACAATTAAAACATTTCACAGTCTTCATACCTTTGTGCTTTCTTGAGTCCTTGTTTCTTCTCACATAGTTAGCTTCTTCATTACTGCTTGACTCACCACTTGATTCTGGTTTCTTATATTTTGTCTTCTTTGAAGCTTTGAAAGTTACCTCTTTCTTGGAATTGTGATCCTTTACTATTCTCATCTCATAAGCTATGAGAATTCCATGTAACTCATCCATAGTCAACTTATCAATATCTCTCATCTCTTCTATAGCTGAAACCTTTGCATCATA
This sequence comes from Wollemia nobilis, assembly GCA_028583015.1. NCBI lineage: Eukaryota > Viridiplantae > Streptophyta > Pinopsida > Araucariales > Araucariaceae > Wollemia > Wollemia nobilis. The sequence goes on from JAQPPZ010000912.1 coordinate 1,735,118, forward strand.
CCTTATAGGGAGTGATCTTAATACTTTCTGAGCAACACTAGAGTCTTCAATTTTGAATCCAAGTCCATGCATGGTATTAACAACCTCATCCACATGAAGTAAGTATTTAGCAATATCTTCCTCATCTTCCATATTCAAATATTCAAACATTTTCTTGTGGTTTTGTAGTTTTGCCAACTTGACCTTGTTATCTCCTTCATATGTTTGCTTCAATTTGTCCCATATCTCTTTTACTGATTTGTATTGCATAACTTTCACAAATTCTACTTCATGTAATCCACTTAAGATTCCATTCATAGCCTTGGCATTATTCACATGTAACTACTTACCATCCTTATCTATGGGAGGAGTAGTTGTAGGTGTGAACCCATCCTCAATAGATTGCCATGTCTCATATCCTTGTGCCATCAAGTAAGTCTTCATCCTTATACTCCAGAAAGCATAATTGTTCCCATCAAACAATGGAGCCTTATTTGATGAAGATCCACTCTGAGATGCCATCTGTGTTCCTATAATATCTTCCTTCAAGTTGTTAGAATTTTTCGAAGGAACCCGCTTTGATACCAATTGAAGAACACAAGCTTATACTGAGAGGGGGGTGAATAATATAAGATCAACTTTTACTTTTCTTTCCCAAATAATATTATCCAATGTTATCAATTTGCAATATCAATAGTAATAATCAAAGTAATGCACAAATCATCACACACATGAGAGACACAAATTTAACGTGGTTCACCCAATGTGGGTTACATCCATGGAGAAAATATTTCTTCTAAATTTTCTCAAAAAATCTCTTGGGAATCAATTCCCTATTACAATATTTATGGACCTCTATCCAAAGGAGATCTCAATCCCCAATGCTCTAATTTATGGATCTCTCTCCATAGGAGAACTCTATCCCCTCTACTCTAGTTTGTGGATCTCTCTCCATAGGAGAACTCTATCCCCTCTACTCTAGTTTATGGATCTCTCTCCACAAGATAACTCTATCCCCTCTACTCTAGTTTGTGGATCTCTCTCCATAGGAGAACTCTATCCCCTCTACTCTAGTTTGTGGATCTCTCTCCATAGGAGAACTCTATCCCCTCTACTCTATTATCTGCTCCAAATACTGCTCTCAACTTTATCAATCTACTTATCCTAAATCTCTCTTTTATCTCAAATCAATCTACTCTTTAATCTTCTCACAAACTAAATCTACTCTCAACTTCAACAAACTTATCAAATCAACTTCAAAAATAATCTCTCAAGACTTCTCAAATCTACCTCAATTTACTCCAAGTCTTCTCACAAGACTTGCTCAAATCTACCTCAAATCTCCAAGTATTCTCACAAGACCTCAAATTTCTCAATCTTCTCAAATTCCTCAAATCTTCAAGTCTTCTCACAAGACTTGCTCAAAACTGCCTCAAGTCTTCTCACAAGACTTGCTCAAATCTACCTCAAATACTTCAAGTCTTCTCACAAGACTTGCTCAAATCTAATCTCACTAAACCTGCTCAAATATTTCCAAATCTTGCATACAAACAAAGCTTATATCTCTTTCAGAAATGCTTTCTTCAACTAGGCAATTCAAACATATTCTACTTAGAATTCATTTAACCTCTGGAACATATAGAGAATGATATGCACTATCAAAAACCCAATATGTTCTTCACATTCACAAATCTTGCATTCAACTAATCCAATCTCTACCTCTTGCAAAATCCCTTTCAAATCAAATCAAACTAGTGTATAACTTTGCTTCACAAAATTGGTCTATCTTTCTTGCAAATTTGCTCTCAAACATCAACCACAATAATGCACAAATTTCCTTCACAAGATTGATCTCAAACACTTCACAATTACTTTCAATATCTTTCAAACCAATGCACAAAATGTTTCACAATGATGTACAAACTTGGTCTCAATCCTAACACAAGTATTTCAGATTTCTTTCAACAATAGAGCACATGTAGGTCTCAAACCCTAATACAATTGTTTCCAATTTCATTCAACAATAATGCACATGTAGGTCTCAAACCCTAATCAAATATTTCCAACAATGTATACCAATCAACCCTTTTAACTCCACCTCAAAATTACTTTCTCAAAACACAACCACCTAGATAAAAAGTTGAACCACCATACCTCAAAATGCTTGATGAAGATGTGCCCTCAAATACCTATCTCAAAAATAATATCTTTTGCAACTTCAAAAATATTAGCACAACACCTTTTCATATATTGGAAAACCTTCTCAAAATGTGTGCACAATTATGTTCCAAACCAATGCTCTATAACTCTCTTGGTTTCTCAAAATAAAACATCAAATCATGAACCAAGCCCTTCAATATTAAAGCAAGTATTACAAACAATAAAAGCACATTATACACCTTTTATCTCCCACTTAAATATTTCAACAATACACCCACAAATTGATTTACCACTAATTACCTTATTACTCCACAAAATAATACTTCAAAATTAATTGCAATTTCCCCCTTTTATTTCCTTCTAAAACAATGGCAAAAATAAAATATTTATTTCCCTTATAACTCCCTAAGTCCAATAGCGCACAATAATCAAGCACAACTTAGGCCCTTAATATTTCAACCTTAGTCACTAATAAAAAATTATTTTCTCTTACCACAACTATCGCAGGTGGGAATCGACCACGAAACCTCCTACCTACCAATGCGCTAGCACCGCTTGGGCTACCGCTAGGCCAACCACCCACACAAGAACCAAAGATGCATAATATATAATTTAAACCTTTCATTCAAACCCTTTTAGTCAACAAAATGCGAAAAAGACATCACCATCAAGTTTCGACCTCACGACTTGCTGCCTGCCCTACGCCTTAGCACTGCCTAGTCTACCGCTAGGCCAACCACCTACTTGAGAATAAAACCCCATGATCCTCTATTTATTCAACCATGAAACCTCCTTTTTTAAATTAAAATTCATCCTTTCTTTTCTCACGATTTGCACATGTAGGAAATCGAATACCATTGCAATTCGAAACACATAACCTTAGTGCATAAATTTAATCCATATTAATATGGATTTCTCCTTCCTTTCTTGACATCGGTGCTTTATAAGTTTTATTTAAAACCTTTGAAAATGTTGGCACCAAAACCCATCTTGGGTTTAAAATTATAATATAAAATATTATAATAAATTTTTATTATTAAACCTTTGGCTTCAAACTTTTATCCTTAATATTATAATATTAAAATATTATTTCTTTTTAAGCCTTAGTCACTTGCTTTCTGCATGGTCTTTAAACTAGGGTCTTCAACCTTTTAACCAAACACTTAGAGCTTTGTCCCAAACCTCTTTGGATTATAATATTTAAAATAAATATTATAACCTTATCCTTTTTATCAATTTCCTTGCATTGGGATGAACTTTGCCTTGCATAATTAACCAACTTATAAACCTTATATTTTTGCCATGCCAAGCTATCTTTGACATCAATGACAACCAATGTCATCAACCTATGACATCAATCCTTTGACATCAATGACAACAATATACTCAAAATTTCCAACAATCTCCCCCTTTGTCATTGATGGCAACCCTTTCTAAAAATTCCTTTTCCTACCACTGGATTCCAAATCTGCTCCCCTTGAGAAACTACTCCCCCTAATTGAATGCTCTCCCCCTTACTCAAATCTCTCTCCCTTTGACATCAATGGCAAAGGGACTCCTTTGGGGCTAAATATAAGACTCTTAGCTCAGCCCCCTCCCCACCTCCTCTCCTTGAGGTGATTAATTTTGGGGTGGGAGTATCTCTACTCCTAGCATACAATGCTCTTTTTCTTTGTCAACCTTCTTTTTCAACATTTTTGTAAGCCATACCCTTTTGATCCTTTTGAGTGTCCCTGTTCTTGCTTGACTCTGGAAGTTCTGGAAACTTTGTTCTACACCACTTGGCCTTATGCCCAAGATTATTGCACTTGTAACACTTAATGTTGTAGTTCTTGGAAGGTGTAAATATCTTGAAGTTCCTCTTGGTGAAGCCATAATCATTTCTATCATGAACCCTGTAGTGGATCACTTTATGACCAAAGTGATTACAAGAGTAGCAATACCCTTGAAAGAGATGTCCATATTTGAATGAGTTGAAGTTCCTCTTAGTGAAACCATACTCCCTTTTTTCATGAACCCTGCAATGCATAGCCTTGTGACCAAAATGATTACATGAAAAACAATGTCCTTTGAAAAAATCTTGTTTTGAAGCCTCTGTTCTCTTAGTCCTTTCTTTGCCTTCTCTGTGATGATCCCTATTTCTTGTTTGTGCATTGTTTCCTTTCTTAGTGAAGCTTCTATTCTTCAACTTATCCGCATAAGTCTTAATTTCTTCTTCACTCTCTTCCTCTGAAACTTCCTCTTCTTTTGAGCTTGAGCTTGACCCTTCTTCTTGTTTCCCTTGTCCTTCTTCAAAACCAAGTCCTATTTTGATAGATGAAGATCTTTGTGCATTGATAATTTTATCCAAAGTTTTTGAACTTTTCCCAAACCTGTGTAGCTTGTCCTTAGAATATTTCACTTCCATCCTTAGAGAAACTACCTCATGTTCTAATATTTCACATTCTAACTCTTTTACCTCTAACTTTTCAACCATGACCTCTTTAAATCTCCTTGCCTTAGCTTTTGAGTTTGTCAGGTCTTGTAGAAGCTTTTCTTTTTCTTCCTCATGTTCTTGAACTTGAGCCTTTAGTCTTGAATTCTGCTTTCTAACTCTTTTCAACTCTCTGAGAGCAACAATAAGTTCTTCTTCTAGATCAATTGTGCCTTCCTCTTCATTTTTTGAATCTTTCTCTACTTCTTGGTCTTCAAGAGCATCTTCATACTTTTCGACTTTATCTTCAACAGGAGCATTTTCTTCCTCTTCTATTGCCAAAAATAGAATCTCTTCTTCTTCACTATCTGAGAGTCTTTCATCACTGTCACTTGAAGCATTGCTTGCCTTGTTAACATAGAAACTCTTCTTGTGCCTTTGAAAGAACTTATTTTCATGCTTGCCTTGACCATACCTATTTTTCTTTTCATGCCTAAATTTTCCTTCTTCCTTTTTCTTATGATCATGTTTCTCTTCACTACTACTACTTTTAGCTTGTGGACAATTAGATGCATAGTGACCAAAATTACCACAATTAAAATATTTCATAGTCTTCATACCTTTGTGCTTTCTTGAGTCCTTCTTATTTCTTCTCACATAGTTAGCTTCTTCATTACTGCTTGACTCACCACTTGATTCTGGTTTCTTATATTTTGTCTTCTTTGAAGCTTTGAAAGTTACCTCTTTCTTGGAATTGTGATCCTTTTCTATTCTCATCTCATAAGCTATGAGAATTCCATGTAACTCATCCATAGTCAACTTATCAATATCTCTCATCTCTTCTATAGCTGAAACCTTTGCATCATACCTTATAGGGAGTGATCTTAATACTTTCTGAGCAACACTGGAGTCTTCAATTTTGAATCCAAGTCCATGCATGGTATTAACAACCTCATCCACATGAAGTAAGTATTTAGAAATATCTTCCTCATCTTCCATATTCAAATCTTCAAACCTTTTCTTGTGGTTTTGTAGTTTTGCCAACTTGACCTTGTTATCTCCTTCATATGTTTGCTTCAATTTGTCCCATATCTCTTTTGCTGATTTGCATTGCATAACTTTCACAAATTCTGCTTCATATAATCCACTTAAGATTCCATTCATAGCCTTGGCATTATTCACATGTAACTACTTACCATCCTTATCTATGGGAGGAGTAGTTGTAGGTGTGAACCCATCCTCAATAGATTGCCATGTCTCATATCCTTGTGCCATCAAGTAAGTCTTCATCCTTATACTCCAGAAAGCATAATTGTTCCCATCAAACAATGGAGCCTTATTTGATGAAGATCCACTCTGAGATGCCATCTGTGTTCCTATAATATCTTCCTTCAAGTTGTTAGACTTTTTCGAAGGAACCCACTCTGATACCAATTGAAGAACACAAGCTTATACTGAGAGGGGGGTGAACAATATAAGATCAAATTTTACTTTTCTTTCCCAAATAATATTATCAAATGTTATCAATTTGCAATATCAATAGTAATAATCAAAGCAATGCATAAATCATCACACACATGAGAGACACAAATTTAACGTGGTTCACCCAATGTGGGTTACATCCATGGAGAAAATATTTCTTCTAAATTTTCTCAACAAATCTCTTGGGAATCAATTCCCTATTACAATATTTATGGACCTCTATCCAAAGGAGATCTCAATCCCCAATGCTCTGATTTATGGATATCTCTCCATAGGAGAACTCTATCCCCTCTACTCTAGTTTGTGGATCTCTCTCCATAGGAGAACTCTATCCCCTCTACTCTAGTTTGTGGATCTCTCTCCATAGGAGAACTCTATCCCCTATACTCTAGTTTGTGGATCTCTCTCCATAGGAGAACTCTATCCCCTCTACTCTAGTTTGTGGATCTCTCTCCATAGGAGAACTCTATCCCCTATACTCTGGTCTATCCAAAGCCTACTCTCAACTCTATCTTAAATCCACCCCTTATCACAAGGCTAGCACAAATCTCTCTAACTCTCTCACTATATCTTAATTTTATCTCTTCATAGAACTCTATCCTCTCTTAAGTCTTCTCCAAACTTCTCAAATCTACCTCAAACTCTCAATTCTCACAATTATTATCTCAAATCTTACCCAACTCTAAGTCTTCAAAACTCTCAATTCCTCTCTCCAAGTCTTCTCACAACTTGCTCAAATCTACCTCAGTTCTCCAAGTCTTCTCACAAGACTCTCAAATCTTCTTTCCAAATCTCTCAAACTTGCTCAAATCTACCTCAAGCTTCTTCAAGTCTTCTCACAAGACTTGCTCAAATCTACCTCAATGTTGCTTCAAGTCTTCTCACAAGACTTGCTCAAATCTACCTTAATGCTACTCATTGAACCTGCTCAAATATTTCCAAATCTTGCATACAAACAAATGCTTATATCTCTTTCAAAAATGCTTTCTTCAACTAGGCAATTCAAACATATTCTACTTAGAATTCATTTAACCTCTAGAACATATAGAGAATGATATGCATTATCAAAAACCCAATATGTTCTTCACATTCACAAATCTTGCATTCAACTAATCCAATCTCTACCTCTTGCAAAATCCCTTTCAAATCAAATCAAACTAGTGTATAACTTTGCTTCACAAAATTGGTCTATCTTTCTTGCAAATTTGCTCTCAAAGATCAACCACAATAATGCACAAATTTCCTTCACAAGATTGATCTCAAACACTTCACAATTACTTTCAATATCTTTCAAACCATTGCACAAAATGTTTCACAATGATGTACAAACTTGGTCTCAACCCTAACACAAGTATTTCAGATTTCTTTCAACAATAGAGCACATGTAGGTCTCAAACCCTAATACAATTGTTTCCACTTCTTTCAACAATAATTCACATGTAGGTCTCAAACCCTAATAATTTTCTTCTCTTCAACAATAATGCACATGTAGGTCTCAAACCCTAATAATTTTTCCTTTCATTAAAATAATGCAAATATTTCCAACAATGTACACCAATCAACCCTTTTAACTCCACCTCAAAATTACTTTCTCAAAACACAACCACCTAGATAAAAAGTTGAACCACCATACCTCAAAATGCTTGATGAAGATGTGCCCTCAAATACCTATCTCAAAAATAATATCTTTTGCAACTTCAAAAGGATTAGCACAACACCTTTTCATATATTGGAAAACCTTCTCAAAATGTGTGCACAATTATGTTCCAAACCAATGCTCTATAACTCTCTTGGTTTCTCAAAATAAAACATCAAATCATGAACCAAGCCCTTCAATATTAAAGCAAGTATTACAAACAATAAAAGCACATTATACACCTTTTATCTCCCACTTAAATATTTCAACAATACACCCACAAATTGATTTACCACTAATTACCTTATTACTCCACAAAATAATACTTCAAAAATTAATTGCAATTTTCCCTTTTATTTCCTTCTAAAAACAATGGCAAAAATAAAATATTTATTTTCCTTATAACTCCCTAAGTCCAATAGCGCACAATAATCAAGCACAACTTAGGCCCTTAATATTTCAACCTTAGTCACAAATAATAAAAATTATTTCGCTTACCACAACTACCGCGGGTGGGAATCGACCATGAAACCTCCTGCTCTAGCGTGCTAGCGCCGCTTGGGTTGCCGCTAGGCCAACCACCCACACAAGAACATAAATGCACGATATAGCATTTAAACCTTTTGATCGAATCCTTTCAATCAACAAAACACAAAAAGACATCACCGTCGAGTTTCGACCTCATGACCTGCTTCCTGCCCTATGCCTTAGCGCTGCCTAGTCTACCGCTAGCCGCATGGTTGAGGATAAAACCCCATGATCCTCTATTTATTCGACCATGAAACCTTCCTTTTTTAAATTAAAATTTGTCCTTTCTTTTCTCACGATCTGCGCACGCAGGAAATCGAATACACTTAGCAATTCGAACACATAACCTTAGTGCATAAATTTAATCCATATTAATATGGATTTTTCCTTCCTTTCTTGACGTCGATGCTTTATAGGTTTTATTTGAAACCTTTGAAAATGTTGGTGCCAAAACCCATCTTGGGTTTAAATTATAATATAAAATATTATAATAAACTTTTTATTATTAAACCTTTGGCTTCAAACTTTTGTCCTTAATATTATAATATTATAATATTATTTCTTTTTAAGCCTTAGTCACTTGCTTTCTGCATGGTCTTTAAACTAGGGTCTTCAACATTTTAACCAAACACTTAGAGCTTTGTCCCAAACCTCTTTGGCTTATAATATTTAAAATAAATATTATAACCTTTTCCTTTTTATCAATTTCCTTGCATTGGGATGAACTTTGCCTTGCATATTTAACCAACTTATAAACCTTATATTTTTGCCATGCCAAGCTATCTTTGACATCAATGACAACCAATGTCATCAATCCTTTGACATCAATGACAACAATATACTCAAAATTTCCAACATAGGATGATCAGATGCAAAGAAGGGAAGGTAGATCTCCAAATATTTGTTGACAATATCAGTCTGGTCATCTATTTATGGATGATAGGCTAAAATCATATTGAGTTGAGCTCCCTGCAACTTAAACATTCTTGCCATAAATAAACTAGTAAATGTTGGGTCACGATCAAACATGATGGAGGTAGGCATACCATGAAGGTGAAATATAGAATCAAGGAAAATTTGGATAACAGTGGAGGTTGTGTCAGGATGGGAGAGGAAACAAAAGTGAGCATACTTCGAAAGACGATCCACTACCACGAAGATAATAAATTTGCCTTCAGAATTAGGTAACCCTTTAATAAAATACATGGAAATATCAGTCCAAACCTGGTTAGGAATGGGTATGGATTGAAGAGTTCCTGGATAATGTACCATTTCACCTTTCATCCATTGATAGGTATCATAAGTTGCCATAAAATTTTGACTGTCCTTTTTCATACCCTTTCATAAAACATGCACTTAAGTCATTCATAATTTTTGAGAAATATTGAATGACTTGCATATGGGATGGCATGCAATTATTTCATCTCAAAGTGGAGAAGTGTAGGAAACAACGAGGCGTTGGTGGTAACGTAAATCATGGTTATCCCAAGTGTAGCCGGGTATGAAGTAGGCTTAGTGTGTAGGGAGGCAACCAAATTTTGCAACTCAGAATCCTAAAGTACCTCTTGGCGTAAGGAATCGAAATGACACACAATATACTAAGAGTCTCAAATTGGTGAGAGAGAGCATCAGCCATGATATTCTCCTTGCCCTTCTTATAAGAGATATCATAATCATAGCCCATGAGTTTAGAGACCCATTTTTTTTGTTTGAGGGTGGCAACCTATTGCTCCAAAAAGTATTTGAGACTCTGATGATCACTTTTAATGGAGAAATGACACCCAATGAGATACGATCACCAATGGATTATCGTATGTATAATTACCATCATCTCCTTGGCATAAATGAATTTTCCCAAATTACGACTAGAGAGAGCTTTACTAGTGAAATCTAAGGATCACCCTTATTGCATTAACACTACACCAATACCATGACCAGAAGTGTCACTTTCAATGATAAAATATTTAGAAAATTATGGCATGGCTAGGATGGGAGTGGTGGCCATAGCATTCTTCAATTCTAGAAAAGCTTGTTCAGCAGGTCCCAACCAATTAAAAGAGTTCTTTAACATGGAAGTGGGGGGAGCTACAATTTTACCATGATTACAAATAAATTTGTGGTAGTATCCTATAAGCCCTAAAAATTTGTAGTCCTTTGAGAGTGTGGGGTTTCGGCCAGTCTTGGATTGTCTGGATCTTCTTGGGGTCAACTTTGATGCCATATTTGATGATAATGTGTCCTAAATACTCCACTTTCTAAAGGGACACTTGGATCGCTTAGCAAAAATTTGATGTGCCAACAATTGTAAAGTTTGATCCACATGGACAAGGTGCTCTTCCCATGAATGGCTATAAACCAAAATATCATCATAGAAAACCAGGATGAATTTTTGGAGAAATAGGTGAATCATGTTGTTCATAAGGATTTGAAATGTGGAAGGAGAATTAGTCAAGCCAAAGGGCATCACCAAGAACTTGTAGTGACCTTCATGAGTATGAAAAGTAGTCTTGGAAATATCTTCATCCTTGAGCCTGATCTTATGATACCCAGAGTGAAGGTCTAATTTGAAAAAGTACATAGTGTCATGTAGCTCATCTAGTAATCCATACACCAACGAAATAGGAAACTTATCCTTGATGGTGATCTTATAGAGCTTGTGGTAGTCTATACACAATTGCTAAGAGCCATATTTCTTTCATACCAGTAATATTGGAGAAGAGTAAGAACTGTTACTTGGTCGAATAACATCGAATTTCAACAATTCTTGTACTAACTTCTTGATTTCTAAATTAAGAGCATGATTATAATGGTACGATCTGATGTTGGGTGGTGCATCACCAAGAAACAATGGAATAGCATGGTTATGTGAGCATCAAGGTGATGATTTTGAAGGTTAAAAAAAATAGAATCATGTTTGGCCAAAATAAGCTGCAAATCGGTGGGAATGGACTCCACCTCGAAAGTGTGAGGTTGGATTGTAAATATCTAATCTATGACACCCTGAGATGATTTTTTTAACTTCTCCATATAGCTTGAAATGATAATCTATGGAGGCCTAAATTTTGAGCCATGGAAAGTGTGGGACTGTCCATTTTGTGAAAATTGCATCCAGATCTTAGCAAAGTTCCATGAGATGGTTCCCAATGTGCCCAACCATTGAGCTCCCAACATGGTATCAAATCCCCCTAGTTGAAGCATAAACATATCTTGTTTAAGCCCATAGTCCCCAATTTTTACCTTAACATTACAACATTTATCTTTTCAAGGTAAGGTCCCACCATTGGCTACCATAATCTCAAAGGAATTACATGTATGTACATAACAGTTTGTCTGCTTGGCAATGTGGGGATCAATAAAGTTATGTGTACTACTAGAATCAATCATAATGGTAAGACGTAGGCCTTTGAAGTAACCCACAACTTTCATGGTTTTGGGAGTAGTAATGCTAGCAAGAGCATGAACATAAATCTCAGCCTATGGTTCATCATGGTTGTCTTCCTTTGGTTTGGGTGGTTCCTCTACTGATTTCATGTCATCATCACTATGGTCGCTAGTTTCAGGCTCATCAACATCTATGAGGAACAACTTCTTTTGGGTGCACCTATTCCCACAAGAAAACTAATCATCACAATTGTAGCATAACCCTTGGGCGTGTTGCACATCCATTTCAAAAGTGGTTAGACGTTTGGGTGCAGCAATGGGTGTAGTAGTTTTTTTTTCATTCTGATTTTAGAATCTAGGAGTAAAAGAGGTTCTAGCCTATGGAAATTTAGATAGCCACCTTTGAGCCAAAATTTTGGATTCTACAAAATGAGCCAACTTGATAGCCTGCATCATAGATTGTGGTTTAAACATTGTGACCTCAACTTGGATATCTTCCCTCAAACTGGTAACAAAACAACTCATACATAACCCTTCATTTAGTCCCTTAGTTTTGTTTGCCAATTTCTCAAATTGTATTTGGTAATCGCGAACTATCAAATTTTATTCCAACTTTGTCAATTGTCTTGTAAAATAATCATACTCACTAGGTCCAAAGTGAGTGATTAATTTAGATTCAAAGTCTTCCTAAGAAGGATCAGGGGTAGTGTTCTGCAACTATTGGTACCAATATAAAGCTTCAAATGTTAAGTTGAAATAATCCATTTGAACTCTGTAATATATGGGGACATCTTGGATTTTAAAAAATTGAGCAACACGACATAACCACCCATCCACATCCCTCCCATTAAACTTAGTAAAGTCTAATTTAGGCATCTTAAATGTAGGATCATGATCATAGTAAGGGTAAAATTCATTTGTTGTCCTTCCTTTACCTTTTTCAAAATGTGAGTGTTCAATACGATACTCAGACTTGCTTGGACCACCTTGCAATTTGGACTCAACTTCTACAAGTTGTTCTTCTATGTGGGTTCTGAAGGTAGTGTAATCATCTCTAAAATTTTAAAGCTCTGTCAACACATCTTGATTTGAGATTTACATTCTATCAACTGTATTTTGGAGGATTTCCAGTAATGAGGTGACCTAATCTATCTATTTTTGATGTCCACGAGTGCCACCAGCCATTTTGGGTAGTCTTGAACCTCTTTTACTAAATTACTAAAAATAGAAGTGTGGTTTTAGGAGTTACTATTTTTAGTAAGGAGTCCGAAAAAGTGTTTGGGTTTTATATATCAAAATGATCAGCTCAAAAATATGGTCACAATGAGCTATATCCCACAACACTTAATTTTGGATACTCCAAACTTTTTTTTATCCTCTATCTTGATGAGTCTACTAGTGTGGTTGATTTCTTATTTGGAGATACGGTTCAAAAGTTGGGTACTAGATCAACTATCTCAGACCTATACATTTTATCAACTAACCACCTTGTCACTGTCTTATCTCTATTCCTGTCACCTATAATGCAGTTACTGAAACTATTCATGTCATTGACCCTTGGATCCTTTGTACTATGTAGTTATTGAAACTGAAAGTTCTATTTCTAATACTGACCACCTATAATTTTTTACTGTTATAGACAACTATTATTGTCACTAATTTGACTATTATTATCACTGACCCAACTGCTACTACCACTAATTCGATTGTTACTATCATTGACCTGACTATTACTATCATTGATCCAGATGGTATTGGAATATTTTATACTGTGATAAACACTTCCAAAATCTATCCTAAATATTTGGTGCATGCAATTTTGTTCTTTAGTGATAGGGAAGTCCTCCGTATGCTCACTTTTTGGGGTCATGAATGTAGGTTTAGCAGATAGGAAGGTGTTGTTTTTACAAGTTGAAGTTTGTAATAAAACTAGGGTATGCTAGGCAAAGGATAATGTAACACCCATAGCCCCCCTGTTATACCACAATGATGAATAATAGTTCTCGAACCAATATTTTAGGCCACTACCTAAGGAGGATTCCACACATACCCTTGAGCGCACTATCTGCCTCTCTGATAGTACAGGAGGGTAATCGTCTGGGATGTTGTGTTCCATGGAATATGGATGATACAAAATAGAATTTTTTTTAAGCCTAAAATGGTCTCTTGATACACCCGAAGATGCATGAAAGCTCAATTTCATGTGCAAGTATTGTTTGAGGCCTGGGTATTGGAGCTTGATCGCCTCTCACTTCACTAGATGCTTTATGGCCTATCTAGCTTATCCAATATTCACAGCTCCTTCACGATATTTTAAAACCCCTACCATAGGGGTTCTAGTCTACTCAACTATTGAAAACAAAACTGTATTTTTTGGGTTTTCTGGTTTTTGCTAAAAAAAAATTGGTTTTTTTAAATAAAGGAAAACATAATGAAAAACATAGGAAAATTATACCTAACAGGTGAAAATGGTTGAGCAAGAATTATTGCAGTCATAATAGAACTCGACCCTAAAAAGTGCTATGATACCACTTGTTAGGAACCTATTATTAAAATAAATCTCACTCACACAAAATATTAAAAATAACTAAAATGCATTAAATAACATAATAACACTATGCAAAAGGTAATTGCATAATTGAAACAATCTCACAAATAACTCCAAATTGTAGGTATCTTCGAGGGAAAAACCTCCTCCAATATTTCATTAACTTGCAAAAAGATACATCGTATATGCCCCCATGTATTTTAAAGATAAAGCTTCATGCAACCCTACCTAAAGGCTCAAGAGTTGGCTTAAATGCAAAATGTCACTCGAGCTAGAATCTTCTACCAAACATCGGTTACAATCTTGATAATAGTTACATGAGATGGCACCACTTGGCTAGGTGCCTTACTTGCCACACATATTACAAAGTATTAACATTATAATGGAATCCCCTACATTGGAAGTGGGTCATTGCATAAGAAAATGAGAAATACAAAAATAGTGTTAGGATGAGATCCTAACATCGTGAGAGATTCCAATTGTGGAAATAAGTTGTCTTTTCATTAATTTGCATTGGATGGTATTGGGTGACTTCAATACAGTCTTAAGAACAAAGGACAAAAGTGGAGGGAGGATTCATATTACTCAAGGTATGCAAAATTTCAATGATTTTATTCAGAACAATAAGTTGATTGACTTGGATATGTGTAAAGGTAGGTTTATGTAGACAAACAAAAGGATAGGGAATACTCACATTCAAATACACTTGGACAAAGTTCTTATTTCTAACATTTGGCTAAGTATAATCAGTATTCATAGACTTACGTGTAAGCCTAGAATAGGATCAAATCACAATCCATTTTTGTTGGATATGAAAAAGGAGGAGAAGCAAGGAGGAACACCTTTAGGTATGAGCTCATGTGGAATATGCACCTAGAATTTACAAATAAAATAAAATTTTGGTGACAAGAGGAGATTCAAGTATCAACTATATATAGAGTTACCTAAAAATTTAAAAATATCAAGTATCGAATAAAAATTTGGAATAAAGAGGTTTTTGGTAACATCAGTTTAAGAAAACAACTTAAAAAGGATATCTAATATATAGAGGAAAAAATAGAGAGAGAAGGTAGAAAACCAATGGCATGAAAGGCAAAAACAACTCCTCACAAAATATTATAATACCATTTCCCAAGAGGAAATTCATTGGAAATAGAAATCAAGAATATTGTGGCTCAAGGGAGGTGATAGAAACAGTTTTCGACTATGAAACATAGGAACAACAATAAAATCCTTTACCTTATGGGGGAATATGGAAGAAAGTATGAGGATTTAAATGATATTAAAAATTTGGCCATTACTTTCTTTCAAAACCTTCTTAGCAAAGAAAATACAAAGTACAACATGAAAATAGAAAGCATCATTAACAATGTTTCCAAAGGAGTTAATGATAGCATGAATGAACATCTATGCAAGGCTCTAGGGAGGAAATTAAAAGAGTTGTGTTCTCTATGGGAGCATCCAAGGCTCTGGGACTGGATGGTTTCCCACCATGTTTTTTTCAACATCATTGGGATGCTTTTGGATAAGATGTAGTCACTGCAATCCAAGAAGCCCAGGAATCTAGTAAGTTGTTGAAAGAATGGAATAACACATTTCTTGCTCTCATTCCCAAGAAATATGGAGTGGATAAATTGCAGGACTTTAGACCGATTAGCCTATGTAATACAATTTACAATTTTTTTACTATATTGTTAATTAATCAGTTGAAAAAAATCATCTCCTCAATCATTAATGAATATCAAGAAGGTTATGTGGTAGGTAGGCAGATTACTGAAAGCATCATTGTCATTTATGAAACAACACACGCTCTTCAAAGGAGGAAAGGATCAAGCATGTTCCTTAAGCTAGACATGAACAAAGCCTATAACAAGGTTTCCTGGTCTTTCTTAGATAAATCATGGAACGAATGAGTTTAATGAAAAATGAACAAAGCCTTGTCAAATAAGAGGATAATGGGATGAATATTTTCAACTTCTCCATACCCTAGGTTTGTTTGTTTTACTAAGATAAAACTATCTTGCATTTGTATGAGCTTCTCTTGTTTTTTTCTTGTACATCTTTCAAGCTCTTTGTAAAGGTTCGAGGCCCTTCAACTTTTTTATTTTATCAATACCAAAAAATATTGTAGCTATGATTTCTTTAAAATAATGTTTAAAAAAAAAAATTATACACCAATTTTAAATAAATATGTTAATTGGTAATGGTTAAATACGTTAATAGAATATTCAAATCCCTACCTTTGTCTTTATTATGGAAAAAAAATTATACGCAGCTAAGTTTAACCAATAAATTTGTTCACTTCACCAATATCTCAACAATTCGTCACTGTATTTAAGAAACAAGTCATTAAGTGAGCATCACCAATAGTTTAACTTCAAATGATTGCAGCTTGTGATTGGCAGGAGATGTGGAGTAGAATATTAGCATCATGAAAGGAATAACATGGCAGACACAGAAGTTCAACAGGTGAATGCCAAAAGGGGGTTGATATGCGACAAAATAAACACTGAAAGTTCAACAGCTGAATGCCAAAAGAGGGGTTGGTATGTGACAAAAAAAAACACTGAAAGTTAAATCCATTATGCAGATTCCATGTTATCGCTTCCTTCTCTGCACATGCTACCAATTCTAAAACAATAGACACAGTATTAAAGCTGAGATCACACACTAATAACATTGTTAAAATTGTAATTTGTGTGCAGAGCCATCAACATTATGCAACACCAAATTAGTAAACTTATTTTTTAATTTTTTGAGTAAAAGGTGAAATTAATAAAAATTTTGGTTGTTTAAAAAATTTGATTCAAAACAATTTCTTAATAAATATTTAATTTTTGAATTTAAAAACTAAACTATCTTTAAAATAATGAAAATTGAATGTTAATATCATCAATCACCACTAACTATTAACCTAAGTATTAATATCATGAAAACTAATCGTATTAGAAAATTTAGGAGATGTTAGGCGCATACAAGTAGTCCTGAGATCATGAAAACTGAACTATTAATATTATAGGTCGAGAAGATTTAGTGGTATCAGTTAGTGTTTTGAATCTTTTGAGTGGGTATCATTGAATAAGTTTGGTGGTCGTAATCCTTATGAAATGAAAAATTTTAATTACCTCCGCGAGACCCAAATATGGTCTATAAGACCTCAAATATAGAAGTACAACTGCTCAAATCATATCATATGATCTTTAATATCTTTGAGAAGACTGTTCCTTCTCATGTTGAGGTTAGCAATTTCCTATTTTTTTTTTATTTTACTGTCTTCAAATAACTCTGTCATAAACCTGTTTCCAAATGTTTTTTTTAGTTTGAACAGTGCAGTTACCAACTCTCCCAACTCTCCTGTGTAAAAAAAAGACGACAAGTCTGCGTTGACTCTTTAACCGAGCAAAATTACGTCATCAAGCACAATGTGTCCTTGTTTTAGGCCCACGATATAGTGGCCGTCCCAGTTCCGATAACAATGATTGAACTAACATGATTTGTATACTCCAAAGTATGTGTCCTCGTTTTAGGCCCACGATATAGTGGCCGTCCCAGTTCTGATAACAATGATTGAACGAACATGTTTTGTATACTCCAAAGTAACGACTTCTCCAATAAAGGCCTAACCTAAAGTGAACTTTTCATGCATTTATTAACATTAGTAGACCATAAATCATCGTCAAGAAGGGGCGGTTGCCCCTCCAATCGGGAGGTCAAATTTTATATTGCTGGACGGTCTGGTCGGTGGCGGTGGCTTTCGTTTTCTTGGGCCCCCGATTTTTTAATCCGCTGTATTATATGTTAAATGTTGGGCAGATAATTTGAAATCGTTCTTAAATCCTATCATCATCTCATAAACAATGTAATTGAGGGCATCCGCCCAACGTCACGTCGGCCATGGACGGTGTAACTGGCACAGTCCATGTCAGATTGGCCTCCCTAGTTGTTTTTGGGATTCCCATTACCAGACACACATTTGAAGAGGCGAGGGCATTCTTGAAGTTTCCTGACTGTATATAAGACCACACATGTGGGCAGACCCTTCAGGAATAATTTTTACTTCAGCCTCTGAAACAGCATTCGCTTAAAATAGGGTTCAGATGGCGCTCGGGATAGCATTCGGCAGCTTTGACGATACCTTCAAGCTGGAGACGGTTAAGAATTACGTTGCAGAGTTTATCTCCACTCTGCTCTTCGTCTTCGCCGGCGTCGGATCCGTCATGGCCTACGGTTCGTCTACCACAGCTTTCATGTGCTTTTATTCTCTATTGCTTTTATAACTCTTGCTGATGAGGTGCTCTTGTGTTTGGGGGTGCAGATAAGCTGACGTCTGACGCGTCTCTCAGCCCGGCGGGCCTCGTGGCAGTCGCGGTGGCTCATGGGATGGCGCTCTTCGTGACGGTCTCCATCGCGGCCAACATCTCCGGCGGCCACGTCAACCCGGCCGTCACCTTTGGGCTCGCCTTGGGCGGCCACATCACCATACTCCGGGGCGTCTTCTACTGGATCTCTCAGCTTCTGGGTTCCACCGTTGCCTGTCTTCTCCTGAAGCTCACCACCAACGGCATGGTAGGCTCAAATGCACGCAACCCTCTTAGGCCTTAAAATCCATGGAGAAAATTTGACTGATGTTTCTGTGTGATGTATATGCAGACGACCCCTACTCACACGGTTGCCTCTGGCATGAGCACGGTGGAGGGAATGGTGATGGAGATTGTGATAACTTTTGCGTTGGTGTACACGGTGTATGCGACTGCAGCTGACCCCAAGAAGGGGAATCTGGGGATCATTGCGCCCATTGCTATTGGTTTCATTGTTGGTGCTAATATTTTGGCGGCGGGGCCCTTCTCTGGTGGATCCATGAACCCTGCGCGCTCCTTCGGGCCGGCGTTGGTGAGCTGGAACTGGACAGACCACTGGGTGTACTGGGTAGGCCCCCTCGTTGGAGGAGGACTTGCAGGTATTATCTATGGCGGCATCTTCATCGGGACGGCCTCGCATGTTCCCCTTCCGCAGGAGTACTGAGAGGAGAGCACATTATTTCGAATATTCGTTGTGAATGCTGATAATAATGTCAAGCCGACTGGGGGAATGTTTGGAGTGGGGATAACGAAATGTGCAGTCAAATGTTTAATGTTTGTCCTTGTTGGTCGATTTGGGATTGTTTATTGTGTGTGAACTCGTTTGCACAGAAGATTGTATTTGGGTTTATGTATTATGATGTGTGAACACTGCCATTTTTAATCAGTCTTTGGTGCTTATTCTTCCGGAGAATATTTGTACTCTTTCCAAGTAGTGTTTTTATCCAAACAAAAATGAGTACTAGAACCAAATACCCAGGACATAAAGAATAATTTTGAAAAGGTTGGGATCAAGTCTGAAATTTGAGGTACAACTATCAAACATAAAACATTTTATACAAAAATTATAAACAAATATTTTATTCAACAGCACCAGGGATACCGCATTATATATATATATATAACACGATTACAATAAGAGTCATACTAAATTTAATTGTAAGCATAGCATCTTGTTCATTTTCCCATACATGTCCTTTTGTAGAGGATAATAACTTTGGGTCTTTAAAAAAAATCTTGTACCATAAAATGCATCTGTATACGTCTAGATTTATATTTAAATATATCATTATGGTTAGTCAATGTTTTTTTTCGCAAGTATTTCAAGAAATTTATAATGGTAAACTTACAAACTTCCACACAAACCGACGCAAAGTCATTTTGAAAAATATACAGGCTATAATCAAACGCCTTTTTGAAAAAGGTACAGGCAGCAGAATATCCAATATCCCTCAATAAAAACATCAAATATTTCAAGTAAAGGAAAAACCAATCCTCGGACTTTAGTACAATCCAATAAAGGAGAACCTTTCTATTAAAGCCCATACCTAAAAAATACATTTAAGAGAGGAAGCCTTATACCTTGAGAGTGATCGGAATAGAAAATTAGGGTTTCTTGTGTGAGCGGAGTTATGGTTTTTTCAACTTTTTGGAGTTTTTTTAATGGTCTTTAATTTTGGGAGCCCAAAGATTTGCAAGTTAGGGTTTTTGCAGTTTTTTTGAATTTTTTATGGTTCTTAACCTTGGTGACTTGACAATTTGTAATAGTACTGCAAGAGAGATGGGTCGTATTAATGGCACTTTCAGAAATGGCTTATGCTGATATTTCTTGAGGTAAGGGTTCACCCCTTAATGTTATTTTTTCTTCATAATTTGTTGAGGTCCTTAGCACCTATAGAGCTCTTTGCTTGTTTTTTCATTGTGGACTCATGATTTTATTTTCTTTGAGGACAAATTGCATAAAGTACTAAGTCGATCTTGAGGGTTTGGGTCATTTTGATATAGGTCCCTCATGGCATTAATGTTCAACTAGTACAAAATCTTACCAAAGGTTTATTTTTTTCCATTTTGTTGACCTTGTTCATGTCAAAGCTCTTTATCAACATGGTCCCTAGCACTTGTAGAGCTCTTTGCTAGTTTTTCATCGTAGACCCATGATTTTATTGTCTTTGAGGACAAGTTGCATAAAATATCAGTCTGGATGGAGTTCCTTAGTCTTCCCCTTCCTTCATGGGCTAGTTTAGACCAAATCGCAAGTGTGCTTGGGCATGTTGTTCTCATTGAACTTGAAAAAAAAATCCAATGCCCATCTCACCAAGAAGATATGTGTAAAGGTGGATCTATGGAAGGATCTTCTAGAATCCATCACCATTCAAGTGGGGGAGGTCACCATTTCATCTTCCAAACACCTATTTTCACTACCAAGTACCCAATCATAAGGTGAAAGATTGTCTACGTATGTCGCATCTCAAGCCAAAGCTAGCTTAGCTTCCATGACCACCCTTGGGGAAACTACTCACCCTAAGGAGGGTTAGAACACTATGGGTTACTATAAAAATCAACATTCTAGTGTTGCTTCAACTCTACCATAAGGTGAAATATTATCTACGTATGTCGCATATCAACCCAAAGCTAGCTTCCATGCCTACCCCTGGGGCAACTAATCACCCTAAGAAGGGTTAGACCACTATGGGTCACCGCAAAAATCAACATTCTAGGGTCACTCCAACTCCACAAACAATAATTTTTTTGCCTCACATACATCGATTATCGCAAGCTCACAACATTCAACTCCACAGTTGTTAGTTTTTTCTGCTCCATAGTCGGAAATCATCATAGGCTTGTAGCCTTCAACTACATAGACAACTATTTTTTTCACTCCATAGTCTTCACCCAAGGAAGAAATGCAACTAGATACAAAGCCATCAATGATGGAAATGGCAATCCCTATAGAGGAAGAGAAATTTGAGGCTCCTTTGTCTCACCCTCTAGCAAGTTCTCTTCCCCCTTCTCCATCTATGTGATCTCAATGATCCTACATTCCTCGATAAGGGAAAGTAGATGGGGATAGTTTACCCAAAAAATGGTTTCATACATCTGGCCCTTGTTAAGTGAGCTCCAAACCAAGCAATTTCAACAACTTCGATGCGTTAGAGTTTCTTGAATAGAAGCAAGATGATGGGGATTTAGTGGAATGGCCAGTTGCTTACATTCTATTGGGGAGATTTAGAGTTGACCCTAGAGGCTTCAACAATTTCAATATTTTGACATCCTTTGACGATTATAATATATTTTTTTCTCCCTAGAAAAGCTTCATATTTTCCTTAGTCTCCATTAAAGCTTCATATTATCCCTTGGAATATTCAGATGGTTGATCTTTACTTATTAGTTTGATTCTATCTAGACCTTCTTCCAGTCTACCTTAAGTACCTCTTAGATCCCTCTAAGGATTCCACAACCCTTTGCTAGGTTATTGAAAATAATTCCAAGAATCTTTGGAAAGGTGAAAACCAGGGTCCCATTCAACTATATTTATATCTCTCTTGCACTAGCTCTTTCTATATTCCCTCTTGATACCCCATTCATGTTAACTTTTTTCAATCCTCTGGGGAAGGCAAACACTTTCCTTTTTTGACTACTTTCAGGTGCCTTATGGTTGCCATTTGTTGATTATCAGCCTTAGGAATAATTTTTAGTCTACTCATGAATTGTTCCAATCATTGGTGGGGTTCTTAGGGATACTTCAACATACGCTATATTTTCTCTGCTATGTTAATTGTGTTTTTTTTCCAAATATAGTGGATGTCCATAGACTCTTGTTTGAATATGTTGTTCCTTTCCTTTCATATGTCCCA
Source organism: Wollemia nobilis (assembly GCA_028583015.1). NCBI lineage: Eukaryota > Viridiplantae > Streptophyta > Pinopsida > Araucariales > Araucariaceae > Wollemia > Wollemia nobilis. Next base: position 1,757,457 of record JAQPPZ010000912.1, read on the forward strand.
AAGTAGGATAGTAGTTCCTACCCATACTATCTGCCTAACATACGAGTCTACTCTATCATGTGTAGTCCATTCCCTCCACATATGCTCTAAGGTGATAAAGCTAAACCAATAAATACCAAGTAAGGTAGCCATCATCTTCCATAACTTTGAGGCTATAGAACACTCAATAAATAAGTGGTAGAGCATTTTGAGGTTCTTCCCACACATATCATATCTGAAATGACCATGGTAGCCTCTTTTTATAAGTTTTTCCCCTATTATAACCCTTTTATGCAAAAGAAGTCAAATGAATAATCTCACCTTAGGCCATAACTTATGTTCCCATATTTGTTTGAATAAGTCTTGAAGTGATTTAGGAGTACTTTGGCATAGAACTGCATAGCCATGTGCTATTGTATACTCTCCCTGACTCGTGTTGCCCCATCCAAGGGAATCCTTCGCTTGAGACCATGAAAAAAATTACATTTGTAGATTTTGTTGGATATCCATCTTTTGCCTCTCTAGGAGTTGAATTGATCATTCAGCTATCGGGACCCACTTTCTTCAGCTGTCGGGACCCACTTTCTTCCAACTTCTAAATTTTTGGTCTGGTACATACAATGTTTTGCTACCTGTATCCAATTTGCTTTGTGTAGTCACTCTATGATAGGTCTCCACTCTGGAAATTGAAAAACCAATAGTCTATCCAAAAATCATATGTTGACCATTGTGAATTATCCAAAGGAGCTCCTTTATCAACTCTTCTCCTATCCTCAAAACTTCTAATATGGGGTTTCCTCTACTAAGGAGTTGGTGGTGAATAATGTCTACCAAAATTTTATTTTTTGCATATTTAGCTCTTATATTTTGGGCCCATAGTGCATTAGGGTTGTTCAACATCCTCCTATACAATTTAGCTACTAATGCCTTATTGTTGTTGACTGTCAATCTGAATCCTAGTTCCCCTTCATTTTCGTGAAGGCATAGAGTTTTCCACCACACCAATGCTCATTTGCTTTCCTCCTTAGTGCCTCTTCAAAGGAATCAATGATTTATTTGATTTAGCTCTATTAGTATTGCCTTGGGAATGTCCAAATATATGGAGACATAAATTGGTGTAGATTGAAGGATTGATTTAACTAGGGTTATTCTCCCCCTTGATGATAGTCATTAATTAGTCCATTTTTTATTTTCCTTTTTATTTTATCCACTAGCCAGACCCAATCCCCCTTTTGTCTCCCTATTTTAAGAGGAACACCTAAGTAGGTGATGGGAAGGGAGGTCTTTTGGTATCGTAGTTTATCAAGAACAATGATCTCCTATCTGGGTGATGTCATGACCCTCCTTAGAAAGCTTTTTGGCACAAATAAACAATGAATTAATCTATGATGCTTTAATACCCAAGTTGAGCAATTGAACCAACTATGTGTGTTTAGTTGATTTGGAAGAGCATGAAACTGTTGACATATTTCCAAATATGCAGGATCAATTTGTAATGACCCAAATTTAGATACAAGAAAACAAACAAAAAGAAAATATTTTTTTTTACTAAGGAGAGGGATTCATAAACCTCTAACTGACTTTTATGTATCTAATGTTTAACATCTCCTATTTTTTTCTAAGAGCTACATCTCACTAGATACCCTAACACAATTCCATCTGTGTAGGTATACTATGTGTTACCACAAATAGGTTTATTCCTCTCATCATCCTTGATGATCTAAACTTATCACCTTCAGTCAATCGAAGGTTATGTTCATCTCCATACCATGCATAAGTCAATTTGTGTAGGTATGCTACGCATACTACGAGCTAAGCTATCCATATCATCTACTTGATGAACTAACTTAACTTAAATGTAGTCTTTCCATAACTTAGTTATCAATATCCCTAAGGGGGTCTCAATTCCCTTAGGTCACCTATGTTCACCCTAAGGGGATCTTAATTCCCTTAGGTCACCACTAAGTTCACCCTAGAAATCCATACTTAGGTTTGTGTTGTTTTTAGAAAGAAAGCAAGAATAAATACTAAATCTAACAAAAACATAGTTCAAAAAGCATACATAAGATACTAGAAAGAATCCATATTTAAAGAAGGTAAACGTTAATAGAAAGAAACTTAAATACAAAATATAAGTAATTTAAAGTACATATTCCAACCATTAAGTAGTTATTACAATTAAGAAAGTATGATAAATCCTTCATACTCATAAAGAATAATTCATTACATCAATTTCATTAGGAAAATCTCCCCACAATTCATATTTATTTAGGCATAAATAAATATTTAAAGTTATAATCAAACTAACACATTGGTTCCAACTTCCTCCATGGTCCTCCTTAGCTTCCATCAATCATTTGAGGATAGTAGGGGATCAGGGCACTCATGGTTCCATGATAGACATGCTTTTAAATGCATCTACTATGTTTATTGCCAAATTGCAACTATACAATCAAATCAAAGTATCTAACCATCTATTGCATAGTTGACATTATAAAAACCACCATTTTTATTTCCCCTCTCATTATCCCATGAGAGTCTTTCAACAATGCAACTAGATCATAGGTCCTACTTTAATCAATTATTTTCCAACCCTTATTTGACAGATTAAAGTCCCATACCTTTAATCCCCAAATAACCAAGTTCTTTTACTTTCATTAATTAAATCCCCATGTCTTTAATTAACAAAAATAAAACATAATTCATTTACTTTACCAAAAAGAGTCCCATAACTCTAATTAATAAAATAAATTCAAATCCATTTACTTTCACTAATTAAAGCCCCATATATTTAATTAACAAAAATAAAACATAATTCATTTACTTTACCAAAAAGAGTCCCATACCTCTAATTAATAAAATAAATCCAAATCCATTTACTTTCACTAATTAAAGCCCCATATATTTAATTAACAAAAATAAAACATAATTCATTTACTTTACCAAAAAGAGTCTCATACCTCTAATTAATAAAATAAATCCAAATCCATTTACTTTCACTAATTAAAGCCCCATATCTTTAATTAACAAAAATAAAACATAATTCATTTATTTTACCAAAAAGAGTCTCATACCTCTAATTAATAAAATAAATCCAAATCCATTTACTTTCATTAATTAAAGCCCCATATATTTAATTAGAAAAAATAAAACATAATTCATTTACTTTACCAAAAAGAGTCTCATACCTCTAATTAATAAAATAAATCCAAATCCATTTACTTTCACTAATTAAAGCCCCATATCTTTAATTAACAAAAATAAAACATAATTCATTTACTTTACCAAAAAGAGTCCCATACCTCTAATTAATAAAATAAATCCAAATCCATTCACTTTCACTAATTAAAACCCCATATCTTTAATTAACAAAAATAAAACATAATTCATACCTTTAATTAATAAAATAAATCCAAATTCATTTACTTTCACTAATTAAAGCCTTATATCTTTAATTTAAAAAAAAAAACATAATTCATTTACTTTACCAAAAAGAGTCCCATACCTTTAATTAATAAAATAAATCTAGTTTCATTAATTAATAAAACCATTCTACCAGATTAATAAATCAAAGCCTCCTACTTTAATTCATTAAAATATCATTTTCTTTCCTTTCCATTTTACTAAATAGAGTCCCATACCTCTACATAATAAAATGAACCATTCCTCATTATTTCCATAAACCAAAGCCATACTTCTAATTTATAAAAAATAATAATTTTTTCTTATTTTCTATAAACTAAAGTTCACACTTTCAATTTATAAAAATAATCTAATTTCTTTATTTTCTATAAACTAAAGCTCACACTTTCAATTTATAAAAATAATCTAATTTCTTTATTTTCTATAAACTAAAGCTCACACTTTCAATTTATAAAAATAATCTAATTTAATATAATTAAATCAGAGGAAACCTACGAAACTGACTACTCTTTCAACTTAGAGTAACAAGGAGGTCCCAAGTAATCAGTTCAAGCTTGTAGTAAGACAAAATGCACAGTGACACAAGGCTACGACCTTTCACTAAAACCCTAACTATTAAGGTTTCTAGGATTTTTGATTGCCACACAATCCAATGACAATAAAAACCTCAATGGAACACAACACATGAGTTCCTAATCTAACATATAGGTAGGTATCATGTTTGGTTCTGACCGATTACGTAAAGCTACAATCAAGCGAAGGCCAAGCAATAATGGCTCTCCTCCATTTCCTAACAACTATGACAACCATAGGTTAGAAAGAAGCTCACATAGCAGAGTCTCTCAACTAAACGGTGCATGACCCACAACAAAGAGAAAAACCTATGATGTCTACCTCCACCAAGCTCAAGAGGGATGGTGATGATATGGCTACCATGGTAAGAGGCTTTCCTAGATATGAAGGGGGCTCACCACTATCATGACTAACGCCACAAAACCGACCTCTAAGCTCACTAAGGAAGGTGTGAGAGAATTGTATCCTTGTTTAAACGATACACAACACCTAAAGCCAAACATCCATTGACTTATCGCTGACGACAAGGAGATGCACATTGTAGACACGACATAACATTCGTGACACTTAACAAGGATGGGGTGTATGCTTACTCGCTAGAAATCTCACCAAGCAATAATCAATCTAGACACTACTATGATAGGTCGTACAACAGAAGGGAAAGGTTAGGCATAAGATAGATAGACATTCCATCCAACCTATCAATGAAGTCTAAGCAAGTGTGGGTGAAGGCAGTGAAACTGACTACTGAAACAACAAAGGCCCACTGAAGATAATAAAAAACCACAATTAACCATAACTAAAAATTACCAACCTGGGATTTCAATGGCATCATCTCTAGATTGATTTCGAGCTATCGTTTCCTCCCATGGATTCTAATTTCATCCTTGCTAAGAGTCTCTTCCTCCTTCCCTTTTGCTCTTTCTTTATCTGTATTCACTTTCTTCTCCCCCACATAACAACCCCTTCTTCTTCTTCCTTCTTTACCCTTATCCCCCCCATTATTCCACATTGTCCATTTGTCATTACTCCCTCATCTACCTTCCAAGGCCATAGACGAACATTTGATATTTAAAATGTTCTTCCTCATTTTCAAAATTTTACCTTAAAGGCTGGCGATAAGGAACCTCTTCCATTGTCCTTTCCTATCTACTTGACTTGATGTCCTTCCCATCTGCCCAACGAATCAACTAGATATTTAAACTCAAATATTCCCTTTCATAAATGGGAAGCTTCACCATTATGGAGCTCTCTTCCCAACGATGAAGGGAAGCTGCCTCTTGTAGGCTCGATCCGATCTCATCAAAAGGGTGATCTTTTGAATAGATCTTGCAAGTATTTTTTTTTATAATAATAATAATTCATATTCATATATTATTTTAATGAAAGATCAGTGCTTAATTTTAATAAAAGCTCAATGTTTAATTTTTTTAAAATATTCTATTATCTTAATGTGAAACTTTGTTATCACCAAGAAGAAATCTCCATAGAAGCATTATTAATTTTTTTTAAATTCATTTATCAAAATAAACCAACTCTTATTTAATGAGATTTTATTATCATCAAAATAAAACAACTATTATTTAAAATGAAATTCTATTATCATTCAAAATAAAACAACTATTATTTAAAATGAAATTCTATTATCATTCAAAATAAAAAAACTATTATTTTAAATGAAATTCTATTATCATTCAAAATAAAACAACTATTATTTTAAATGAAATTCTATTATCATTCAAAATAAAACAACTATTATTTTAAATGAAATTCCATTATCATTCAAAATAAAACAACTATTATTTTAAATGAAATTCTATTATCATTCAAAATAAAATAGATATAAATTTATATAGTCATATTCTTGAATCATAGAAAGGGTTCTTTTCATTGAATACCATAATCACGCTATTTTTGAAGGTTTTTAGGCCAAACAAGAAGTTTTCATAAAAGCAATCAACTTATGCATGCTTTCCAAACCATTGATGCAACAAGTGATGAAGTAAATTATAATCAGACATATGTATGAGACAAATAGGGAGTATTTCCATCAACTCAATCACCTATCTTAGCCCGATAATTTAAGATAACTACTAGGCTATCAAATTGAGGCTCAAAGTAGATAGTTATTGATGATTATTCCTAATCGATAATGCATGCCTGTATGAAGGTATTTATTCATGTTACCCTCGAGTTGTCATAATCATCATTTTCCCAACCTCAAGTACCCCCATTTTTGGTGGATGATTCTACTTCCTCCACCTATGAGTGTACCTGATCCTGCACACTTGGAAATATGTTAGCAGTATCATGCCATTCTAAATCAACTAAACATATCCATAATTGGTTCAATTGTTCAAACTAGGTATTTTTTTCAGTGAGTTTACACATGTTTTTATGAGGGGTCATGATCCCCTCATACTGAGCAGGGTTTGAACCTTGGGCCTATCAAAGAGAAGCCAAATCCCTTACCATTGCAATAAGCTTACAGATTCTTGCTCAAACTAGGTATTAAAATATCATATATTAATACATTATTTTTTTGTACCAAAAATCCTGCTAGGGAGGTTCATGACAGAGGTACACACATAGGTGGAAGAAGTAGAATCATCCACCAGAATAAGGGGTACTTGATGTTGGGGAAGTGATGATTAAGACAACTTGGGGTTAACATTGATGGATATCTTCACATAGGCATACATTCAATTAGGGATAATTGTCAATAGCTAACCACCTTGAACCTCAATTGATGGTCTAGTAGTCATTGTAAACTCTCAGGTTGCGATAGATGATTAGGTTTCTGGAAGGATTCTTTCTTTGTCTGATTGCATATGTTTGATTGTATTTTACTTCATCACTATCTGCATTGGTGGTTTGGGAAATAAAAGCATGCATAATTTGGGTTACCTTTGAAAACTCCTTGTTTTCTTAAAAACCTCTTACTCTCTATTGTGTAAATAATAGAAGTTTTATTTTGAAATGATAATAGAGTTTCATTTTATAAATAATAGAATTTTTATTTCGAAATGATAATAGAGTTTTATTTTAGAAATAATAGAAGTTTTATTTTGAACTCATAATAGATTTTCATTTTATAAATAATAGAATTTTTATTTTGAAATGATAATAGAGTTTCATTTTATAAATAATGGAAGTTTTATTTTAAAATGATAATAAAGTTTCATTTTATAAATAATAGAAGTTTTATTTTGAAATGATAATAGACTTTCACTTTATAAATAATATAATTTTTATTTAAATGATGGAAATTCATTTAAATTAATTATTAAAACTTTTATTTAAATGATAATGGAAATTCATTTAAATTAGTTATTAAAGCTTTGTTCAAATGATAATGGAAATTCATTTAAAATAGATAGTGAAGCTCTCATGCAAATGATAATGGAAGTTCATTAAGCAAGTTGGAAAAGATTTTATGTGAGAAATAATAGGATTTCTTTGATTAAAAGAGAACTTGCAAGATCTGATTCATGAGACCACCTTTCAAGGGATTTCGATCGAGGTTGTAAGATGAAGCTTCTACCAACATTGAAGGGCTAGCTTCATTGATGATAAGCTTTGAAGAGAAGAGAAAATGATTATTTAAACCAAAAGATAATCTACAATCGTGAAGGGATGAGATAAAATTAATTATAGGTAGGTGAGTTTTAATGGGAGACAAGACTGCTAATGTGGAAAAAAAATAAAGGATTCCTCTCCCTAAGCTTGGAGAAAAGAAGCAAGAGGAGGCATAACGAAGGGGAACGAAAAAGCAAAAAAAGGAGAATGCAATACAAGGGTGGTAGAAGGACTTGGTTTATCAAAGGAGAATAAAAAAACACAGTGAACAACTATGAGCAGTTTAAACATCTTGGGATTCATCTGTGTGTGTTCACAGGTTGGTTTAACTTTCTTTTGCTTATCTCTTAAGGAAAGAATTATGGATGATTGTATCCCTAGCCTTGTGGACATAGTTGGCTTGTTATGCTCATCCAATATTTCCAACCAAGACTAGTTACATGTACTTGCACTAAACTGACTTATGTTTTAGTGTTTATTTTTTACCTTTAGTTGGACCACTCTTTGATATTGCATGTAGCTATGTTATTTTGAACTCCATGCTTTTACCCTATCAAAAAATGTGTGTGTGTGTTAGGTATGGTTCTGGCAGTAACATGTTTCCACCTCCTTGTCTTTAATAGTGTTGTTTGTATTCAAGGGTAAGCTACTAGTGCTTAGTATATTCCTCTAGTCAAGCCTAGGGAGTCAAACCCCTTTGTTGGAATATTTTTAGACATCCAAAATTACCAGTTTTTAGGACACATTATCTCCTTTTATAAGCGCTATCGTTTTTAAAATCATTGGAATACCTCGAACAACATTTCACCTGAACCTATTTTCCACTATCGTTGCTCTTCCCTAGTTTATTCAAGCATCCCTTTTGTGGTTATAGATAATTCTAAAGCTACCTTGCTGGGTAATATCCATGGTGTGCCCATTATCGTTAGGAGTCCTTGTTCGGTTTGGTTGTAGGGCCACTTCTCTGCTAAAGAAACTACCACATCCAATAGTTGCAGGTTCATCTTCCTTTTAGTTGACCTGGGTTTGTTAAGGAGTGCATTTTGGGTTTGAGTGCACCTCCTTTGAGTTGCTTTTGGGCTAACCTTTTGGGACTTCATCGAAGTTTCATTCTTGTCTTGAGGTTTAATTTGTTCTTCCTCATGGTGGCTGGTGGTAATTTTTGCATGTTAATGGTTGGCCAATTAAATGGATTATTAAAGTATTAGTTCATTTAATGAAAAGGGATGGTTACATTTTACTCCCTTAATTAAATAATATGTTATTTAAATGAAAAAGAGAAGGGAAGAAATAGTTATTTAGTTAATTAAATAAGTTGTATTTGATTTATTAAGTAAAGGAAAAAGTAGTTTATTTATTAAATTGAAGGTATGGGTCTTTGATTTATTTTTTCTTGATAATAATGGGCTGTACTCGGGTCCCCCACCCTTGAAAAATTACATATCTCTTATTTAGAGCTTGAGAGTTTACAAATAGATACACTTCTCATCTCAATTGAGATGTTATAGATAGAAACCTACATCATTTTACATAAAATGTTTGAATTCTTGATTTTCATTTTATAGATCTTTTCAAATATTTGTTTGAATACAATTACTCTAGAATTTAGCATCTTTCTTGATATTTTCCTATAGCAGCGTTCACAATGCCAAAAATTCACCTCTAATATATATGCCTTGCATCTTAGTAGAGTAATATTTCCAAAACATTGCACTATCATAGTCTGCTTTACCAAATATGTATTGCTAGTTTCCTTCCTGAAACACAAGTGCAACCACAAAAATTATAATAAAAAGTCTAAATTAAAACACATTATTGTTACAAAATAAAACAGATATTACCAATGGAAAAAATTAAAGTAAAACTTATTCATTAATTGATTTAGGCAATCAACATTTTTTGTCAGCTTCAACTAAACTTTCTACTTCCTCTAACCATGGAAAGGAGAATTTAACTTCATGATCCTCAATAAAAATTCCTCTATTGGCTAGATTATCTACACATTTGTTTCCTTCCCTTAATATATGTGTAAACCTAATTTCTTCAATCTCTTTAGCAAGATCTTTAGTTTCCATAATTATATCTTGTATGTTCCATGGAGCCTTTGCTTTCCTTAAAATTGCATTTATTACTATGAGAGAATTTCCTTCCATCCATACTCTATTACATTTCATTTTTTTTACATATTTTTAACCCTTCTAAAGTTGCCCAAGCTTCAACTTCATTTTTTTTATCTTAAATCCACTATTGAAAGCATAATGAGACAAAATATTGCCTCTATTATTTCTAATTATTCCTCCTCCTCCTGTTGGTCCTAGATTTCCTTTAGATGCTCCATAAAAATTCAATTTAACCCACTCCATATTTGGTGGTTTCCACTTTATATTATTTACCTTATTTTTGCTTCTCTTGTACCCAACATCATAATTCCATTTAATGACTTGAATCCATCTATCAAGACTCTCTGCTTCCAAATTAGGAATTGGGTAAGTTGATAGAGTTGGTTTAGACTCCTCTATGGCTAAACATATCTTATTTTTCATTACCTCTAAATTGCTTTCCTTTCTTTTAAATATTCTTCTATTCCTTTCTAGCCATATAGTCCAAAGTATTGTATCTTTGATATATCTAATATTATTTGTAAAGACTTATTTTTATAAGTGCTTTACCATTGCTATTCAATTCTACTATTCATCACCATACATTTACAAAACATATTAATAATCCATTGCCATAGATTCTAAACTATTGAGCAATGTCCCAAGATATGGTCAATACTCTCCTCCTCTTTATTACAAAAAATACATTGAGAGGGGCCATGAAACCCCCTTTTCATAAGGTTGTCCTAGGATAAAATTATTATATGACCTACTAGCCAAACAAACATTTTGACTTTAGGAATGGTTGGGCTATCCTAAATATCTCTCCATATTCTAGTGACATTATTATTGTGTCGGTGTTGAACATTATATCCAATTCTTGTTGTGTATTCTATTTATCTATTTAGCTCCCAAATCAATTCATCCTTGGCACCCCTTGGAATAATCACAGTTGTTATCTTTCTACTCAATTGCCTCCTAGCATCAATGTCTTATATACTTATAAAAAATATTCTTTCCATTTGTATCTTCCTTCTCGATCCTTGTACAAAATATTTGAAACCTTATCATCATATTTGTCTTGAAGCAATCTCATCCAAGGTTTCAAAATTGGATCTAAATTGAGTGGTTTTTTATCACACCAAGTATCCATCCAAATAGAAATTTTTTCTCTAATTTCCACCATCGATATTAAACCCTTAATCATAAGATCAATATATTTTTTAAACCATTTCAAAGAGCAGAACCATTTGGGAGAGAGAATGCAGTCTATATTAAACTTGGGTCATTAGGATCAACATAATTACTTAGAAAAGTTATTACCCATTTTCTTTACCTCTCTTTGTACAGTTTCTAGATAAATTTTCCCCTAAGAGCTAAGTTTGCATTTGTAAGATCTCTTGAACCAAGACCTCCCCTAGTTTTATCATCATACAACTTGCTCCATTTCACCAAAGGAAATTTTATTTTATCATGTAAACTTGACCATAAAAATGATCACATAATAAATATTAAACTTCTTTCAACTAATTTTTGCATAGAAAACAATGGCATATAATATATTGGAATGGCTTGTAATACTGACTTAATTAAATGCACTCTTCCTGCTAACGATAACCATCCACCTTTCCAAGATGGAATTTTATTTTGAACTTTAATAATAATTGGATTCCATAAATCTATCCTCATTCTCCCCTCAAATAAAGGCATCCCTAGATAAGTTGTTGGTAAATGCACCTCCTTGATTTGAAGCAACCTACAAATTCTTGATAAATATTAGGAGTGTTAAGGAAGTAAATTTTGTATTTAGTCCTATTAATTTTTTACCCTAAAGCTCTTTCATACTAATTTAAAAATTTATTCAAAGCTCTAGCATCATTTATACTTGCCCTTCCAAAAAGGTTTGTATCATCTACAAACTGTTTATGGGTGTGTTATCGATGTTATTACTAACCTTAAGTCCATTAATAAACCCATATTTGTAATCCTTCTTTAATTTCCTACTCAAAAATTCTACCATAATAATGAACAAATAAGGAGATAGAGGATCTCCTTGTCTAAGGCCTATCTTGGATTTAAAATATTCTATCGCTAACCCATTGGCCAACACTGAATAAAAAATTGTAGAGACACAAGCTTTAATCCATCTAATTCATTTCTTCCCAAAACCAAACTTCTAAAACTACAAAAAGAAAATCCCATTTAAACCTATCATAGACTTTACTCATATCAAGTTTTAAGATCATAGCTTTATCTTTTCTTGAAGTTGTTGAATGTATAACTTCATGAGCTACTATGATCCCATATATAATTTGTCTCCCTTTCACAAATCCTCCTTTCTCTTCTAAAATATTTTTTTCTAACAATGGCCTTAATCTATTCTCCATAATTTTGGAAATAATATTATATGCTATATTACATAGGCTTATGTATCTAAAAGAATCAAAAAATTCAACATCCTTCTTTTTTTGGAATTAGGGTAAGGTAAGTTGCATTTATTTTATAAGGAATGTATTGTTTTACCCTAGACTGTTCCACAACCACCAATAAAGAATCCTTCACTATATCCCAACTATATTGGTAAAAAGTTGTAGAGATTCCATCTGGACCTGGGGATTTATCCTTATTAAAAGAGAGAAGAGCTAATTGAACTTATTCTAGAGTAATAAGCTCCATCAGTTTCCTATTGTCTTCATTTGTTATAACTGAAGGAACATCTTGAAGAACTCTATCATGAAGAACTTCGGTCTCCTCTGAACCTAGAATATTTTGATAAAATGACTTTGCCTATTTTATAATTTCACTCTTATCTTCAATACAAACCCCTTCTATTTATTTAATTGTATTAATTCTAAAAGATGATCTTTGTACTATAGCCATCCTATGAAAAAACTTTGTATTCTTATCTCCTTATTTTAACCAAGTCTGTCTTGAATTTAGTATCCATAATTTCTCTTTCTTACTCAAAATATTATGATATTCACTAAGCAACCCCCTTTCCTCTAATCTTGTATTATTTTCATCACCTTTTTGGAATTTTGAAAGTTTATCTTTTAGTTCTTATTTCTTCTCAAAATATTTCCAAAGGTGTTCTTGTTCCATTCTTTTAATCTCGATGTCATATCTTTAATTTGGTTTGGATGAGTATACAATCCACTATTACCTAAAGAATTCCATGTTTGGGCTATCATATCAACAAATTGAGGATGGTCTTCCCATATCTTCTCATATTTAAAATATGATATTTTTTTAAATTCACTTACCACCATTTTAACTCTTATTGGCCAATGATTTGAACCAATCCTTGTTAAGGTATTAATTTTAGCACAAATTCCTTCATCAAGCCAATGATATAAGAGAATGCATCTATCTAATTTTTCTACTATTAGATTTTATCTTCTCCTATTGTTGGTCCAAGTATAGTTGTCTTCTTCAAACTCAACTTCCCATAGATTGTTGTTTTGAATAAAATCTAAGAAATCTTTCATACTTTGGGTCAATTTCCTAATTCCCTCAATTTTTTTGTTTAGCTTGGTTATGGCATTAAAATCTCCAATGATCATGAATCAGGTTACTTGGTCTTTACTTCTCATAAATGCCTTAATCCCACTCTAAACTTCTAATCTACCTGACTAAGTTGTAGGTCCATAGACATTGATAAGGATGAAGTAAATATCTGCAAAGTAGAAAGTGACTAAAGAGGCTATCCAATGCCTAGTTTTATGAATGGTTACACAAGAGGTTCTAGAAGGATTCCAAAAAGTTATAATTCCCCTTGCTGCTCCTTTAGAATCCATAGCATCCCATTCACATATTGGCCAAACTGCTTTCATAGTTTTTGAAACTTCTTTTGTCATTTTAGTTTCTTGGATATAGAGAATATCAGGTTTATTACTTAAACATAGGTCCCTAATACACCTATGCTTTGAGGGGGCATTAGCACCCCTTATATTCCGTGAGATGATAATCATGTATCATTAGGGGCTTTTCACCCCTCTTGCATATTACCAATCTCATTTTGTTGTTTGGTAAAGAGAAGTTCAACCAACTTAGTTTGTGTTCCTTTCTCTATGTTAGCTCTTGCTTCCTTGGATCTTGCTTGATAATTTGAGGGTTTTCCTCTTTTTTCCTTACCTATATTAGGATTAGGTCTTATTATTTTATTCCTCAATATTCTTTCACGATTTGTTTTCAACATATTTATCCTCTCTTGGATCTATTATAGAAGCTTTTGATTTGTCCTGCTTATTTTTTGGTATTTCCTTATTAATGGCAGAGGTATTAACTTCTAAAACTACATTTTTTTACCAATTATTTTCTCCTAAATGGTGCATGGTACTTCAAGAGAGTTAAAAATCTGATGAGACACATTCCTTAGATTCATTGAGAATGTTCTTCCTTAAATTAGGATCATATTTAATAGACATTTCCTTTCTTATATGTTGAAATTGTTGTATTGTATCCTCTAAGTTTTGATCTACATTTTCTTCATTGGTTAAAGCCTCAAAATAATTGGAATTTATTCCAGTATCCTTCCTTATTGGTCTCCATTGGTCATTTTTTTTCTAGATCTATTTTTTGGAAGTTGAAAACCATCTCTATCCATAACCATTTGTAAATTTCTCTTATGATTTTATACAAATGATTCTGCTGGGCTCTTCTTAGGGTATGATCTCTCAAAATGCCCCACCTTATGACATATTCTACATCTAAAAGATATTTTTTCATAATCTATAATTTGGGTCCACATATTATCCTCATACTTAAGAATGGTTGATTCTGGTAAAGGTTTACTTATATCAATCATGACTAGTATTCGAGCATAAATAGCCAAAAAAATATATTTTGTTGTATCTAAAATCTCAAGAAATTATCCTAGAGTGTTGTCTATTGATTTGAAGGTATATATTTCCTAAAATTCAGTGGGTAACCCAAACATCCTAACCCAGGATGGTACTAGGGGTAAATTAACATTTTCAGGTGAAAATCCTTCATACCAGCAGGTAAGGAAGAACCTTGCTCTTTCCATAAACCAAGGACCTCCTTTTAGGATTCTTTCTCTTTCTTACCTAAAATGTAAAATAGTTAGGAAGAAACCTTTGGGAAAAAATTTTAGAATCACTCTTGGAAATTTCCAACTCTGATCAATCCATTTCAAGGCTGAAGCCCCTAGCCAATACCCATTAAATTTACCAAAAAATGCCCTATCTTGGAGCAATGACGATCTCTTTGAGGTGCGCTCACTAACCTCTACCATTAGGGATGATTCTAAGAATTTAACTATAAATCGATCCATGTAAAGGAAACCCAAAATCTAATGAAATTTATCTGAAATTCCTATAGCAAATTTAATATTTGATTAAAACTTTATAAAGTTTTCATGCACAAGTTCTAAAATAAAGAAAGGGAAAAAGAACTTAGCTAAAAAATTTTGTCTAGATAAAATATCTTACCTCACTAAATCCCTAGCCCTTCATTGCTCTTCCCATCGATCGCCCTAGTTGGAAAATATTTATAATTTTGTTTTTCACGACTTGAAAAATCGTCACTACCTTTGTTTTGAATGGTTGACTTCATAGGGTTGTATCTCCCTCAATATTACTCAGATTTTTACATATGACCACTCATTTTAAAGCTATTCAAATTCTGCACAAGTTGGTCCAAGAATACTTTAAATTGGATAACTCTTTGTGAAGATATGGCTCCTAAAAGATGAGATATTTTTTAGGAAAAAACCCTAATCCTTCACACTTTGCAAATTTGTTTTTCACGACTTAAAAAATTGTCACTACCCTTGTTTCGAATGGTTGACTTCATAGGATCGTATCTCCCTCAATATTATTGATATTTTCGCATATGACCACTCATTTTAAAGCTATTCAAATTCTACACAAGTTGGTCCAAGAATTAGATGAATCAGATAACTCTTTGTAAAGATATGACTCCTAAAATATGAGATATTTTCCAAGAAAAATCCTAATCCTTCGCACTTTACAAATTTGTTTTTTGGGACTTAAAAAATCATCACTTCCCTTGTTCCAAATGGTTGACTTCATAGGATCATATCTCCCTCAATATTGCTCATGGGTCTTTGATTTATTAAGTAAAGGAAAAAATAGTTTATTTATTAAATTGAAGGTATGGGTCTTTGATTTATTAAGGAAAAGAATAATTTATTTATTAAATTGAAGAGATGGAACTTTGATTTATTAAATGAAAGTGTTGGTATTTGATTTATTAAGTAAATGAAAGAATAGTTTAATTATTAAATTGAAGGTACGAGTCTTCATTTTTTTTTAAGTAAAGGAAAAGAATAATTTATTTATTAAATTAAAGAGATGGAAATTTGATTTATTAAGTAAAGAAAATAATAGTTTATTTATTAAATCAAAGGTATGGGTCTTTGATTTTTTAAGTAAAGGAAATAATAGTTTATTTATTAATTTGAAGGTATGGGTCTTCGATTTATTAAGTAAAAAATAATAATTATTTATTTATTAAATTGAATATATGGAACTTTGATTTATTAAGTAAAATAAAAGAATAATTTATTTATAAAAATGAAGATATGGATCATTAATTTATTAAGTAAAGGAAAGAATAGTTCATTCTACAGATTAAAGATATGAGACATTGATTTATTTTCAATGAGTTTACACAACTTTTTATGAGGGGTCCGAATCCCCTCATACTGAGTGGGGTTTGAACCTTGGACCTCTCAAAGAGAGGCCAAAGCCCTTACCACTATAGTAGGCTTGCAGCTATGGGACTTTGATTTATGAAATGAAGGGAATAGTTATTTATGAATTAAGTAATAGGACTTGATTTATGAAATAAAGAAACCTAGCTTATTTAAATATTAAAGGTATGGGACTTTAATTTGTTGAATAAAGGTTGGAAAGAAATTGATTAAAGTAGGACCTGTGATCTAGTTGCATTTGTTGAAATACTCTCATGGGATAATGAGAGGGGAAATAAAAATGGTGGTTTTTATGATATCAACTATGCAATAGATGGTTAGATACTTTGATTTGATTTTTATAGTTGCAATTTGACAAAAAACATAGTAGATACATTTAGAAGAATCTCTATCATGGAACCATGAGTGCCCTAATCCCCTACTATCCTCAAAATATCGATGGAATTTGAGGAGGACCAAGGAGGCAGTTGAAACCAACGTGTTAGTTGATTCTACTCATAATGATTTACATATGCTCAAATATATTATTTGTGGGAAGATTTCCCTGATGAAATTGATGTAATATATTTTTTTTGGTAGATAAGATACTATAGAATTTACTAGGTTTTACAGTTTGACCCAAAACCTTTTACAAAAATCAGCCCAGGTTTGTTGATGAACATGTCCTTACTAAGGATCCTATATATGTAAAATATATATGTCACAAAAGCCATTACATTCGGTAAGGCACATAGCCTGTTATCAAAAAGAAACTTCCCATACAACATTTTGGGTATACCCCAAGAAAACACACCTGCATCATAATTACAAAAAATAAATAGACACGGATCCCTTCCTTGAAATAGTGGACAAACAAAAAGCTACAGACACCATAGCAGAGTACTAAAAAAAACTCCCATAAGCTCTGTATTGACAGTTACTCTTAATAATTCTTTGGTAATTGCTTTCTTCCATATATGACATGCTTTGGGACCACATCCTGTCTTGGCCAATTAGCCTTGGAGAAGTGAACCTACTGGCTAGATTTATGGCGGTGGCTATCTGGTGGTCCATGTGGCTCTGGTTTGAAGTCTTATATTATCGTTTCTTTCCTGACCTATGATTATCAACCAACCTCAAATTACTAATACAACTAGGAGCTATGTTATATAATAGGTGATTGTCCCCATTAGTCTTTGTGGTATTTCTAAGCAGCATCCATGAATACTGACAGCTCGGATAATTTTTATTGTGAGTTCATTTCAAAAAAGAGATAGGAATACTCCTAGTCTTCGAACTTATAGTGCCTTCCCTATTGGTAAATTCAACTATCATTCTTGGCATTCTTGTTGAATAAACTCCTCTACTTCGCTCGAGACACCGTGTTCCCATTTGAAAATTCTGTCACCATCGACATCCAAATTGGTCAACTTATCAGCAATTTTGTTAGCTTCCTGAAAGATATGTTGGGCTTTTTTGTCCTGTCTTCCCTAAAAAAGGATCCTAGCCTCTTCAACAATTGTTTTAATCCTCCAAGGAGGTGTTTTCCAATTATTGAGGAGATAACATGCATAGAGTCTCCTTCTAAGATCAAATTGCCTTCTAAGTCTTGAGTCATTTGAAGGCCTCTCCACATAGCTCTAGCTTTATCTTCGTTGTTCGTCCTTATTCCCAAATATTTAGAAAATACAAGCATCATATTCCCATTGTGATCTCGTACAATATCGCCAGCACCTGCTCTTCCAAGATTTTCCTTAGCCGCTCCATCAAAATTAAGCTTAAACCAACCCGTATGATGTGGGGACCACTTAACATTGGCTCTGGGGTTGACTACCCTAGGCATAGACTCATCTAACAAGGTTAAGCTTAAATATTGAGCAATCGTGGTCTCCTACAGATGAGGTTTACGACTATCAAAAGGGATAAGGTTCACATTCTTGTTGGCAAAGGATAGGATCCTAGCAATGATAGTTTGATGATCATGGATAGACTCATTAAAGACTCTATGGTTCCTTTCTAACCACACCTACCAAAGATAGTGATTAAGACAAATTTTCCACATGTATCTAAGTCTTTGGATTGAAAAGGGGCAAGGCCACTGGACGGACAAATCAAGTACAATGGCTGGTTTAACCCAAGAAATATTAAAGGCCTAAAAAACCCCACTTAGGACAGTCAAGGAAAAAGGGCACTCAAGGAAAATGTGATAAATGGTCTCCCAATTAGCCCTACACAGATAACAGCGATTAGCAATACAATACCTTTACGCATCATATTATCAATGGTTAGAATTCTTCCTTGGATAACCAGCCATGAAAAGACTGCAATTTTTGGACTTAAATTTCTTATCCAAACTAAGTCCTTTTGGAGGACAAAATCCTCATCATCAAGTAGAAGCTTGTAAGCTGATTTAACAGTGAACATTATTCTGTAAGAGTATGGAGGATTTACCATACTTGCTTACATGTAATAATTATTTATTTACTTGGATGATGTACCTTTAAATTATTGTTCTGGATTATCTATGTTTTGTATTTAAACTCCTTTCAATTAATGTTTATCTTCTTTAAATGTTGCTTCCTTTCTAGTATCCTTTGCATGCTTTATGAATTATATTTTTGTTAGATTTAGTATTTAGAATTATTCTTGTTTTCTTGCTAAACAATATAAACTTAAGTAATGAGTTCTAGGGTGAACTTAGAGGGTGACCTAAGGAAATTGAGACCCCCTTAGGGTGAACATAGATGACCTAAGGGATTAAGACTGTTAGAGTTAAAGTGCACTATGCCTTCAGTTTGACACTTGTCAGTTTCATTGACAAGTGTCATGTTCATCATATAGGCTTATGCCTATATATTGTAACCTATTTTTATCAATAATTAATCCCTTCAGTTTTCCCTCCTAACATTTGGTATCAGAGCAGGCTTTCCCTGCCCTGTGAAACCCCTTGAGGGGGGATTTTCCTCATGGAAATCCTCCCTCCCCCTGTTTTTTTTATTTTCCTTATTTTTTTTTTTAATTTTACCGAGGGAGTATGCTCTCCATCATTTGATGGATCAGAAACCAGATGGTAAGAATTTTAAAATTTTAGAAATTTTTTTCAAAATTTTGTGTTTTCGAATCTACCCCGATGGTTGTTGTGTGAGAACCTGGTTTTCTGGATCTACTTCCTAGAATGGCCGCGGACCCCTGTAGCAGTCACTGCCGGGAACAGTGCAGACCCCGACGTTTTTGTTTTTATTTCCAATTTCGGGGTTCGTTGATCTAATTTGCAGCGGGGGCTGCGAAGAGCACGGTTGGTGTGCTGCGTATTCTACGAGCGGCAGGTGGTTATACTTCCTATTCGTCCGTGTTTCGTCGAAGACCAGAGAAGACGTGTTGAATTTTTTTTTCCCGGCTACGATTCTCCGTGCAGCCCTATCGCTGGTTGGTTATACAGATCGAAAAGCTGTCTTCGCCAGCTGAAATCGAAGTGCTCAAATTTTTCAGCGGAACGGAGCCGCTGGAGCTGCCGACAGAGTGCTGGAGCACATGGCTCCGGCTATTTTTTTTTTCAGCTCTGAGCGGTTTACAGGCCTCTTTCGAGGCGGTTTTTGGATGGCTGTTGAACGGCTTTTGTTTTAATCCAAGGCGTCGAGGCTCTCAAGACGGTGGTATGGATCGATCCATGTCCACAACGAAGCGCAGCAACTCCATGAAGAATATGGTGAAAAAGCTGAAGGAATTCACCAGCTTCAACAAGAAAAATGTCCCTTACCGAGCTTTGAATACAGATTGTGTCAAGGTCGAGAAATTGGAAAGGAAGCAGAGCAGCACGCGGTGGAGAAATCAGGCGGTTGACATTGAAAGGGGCGGAGCGGGGTATTTCGATGCCGTTGGAAATTTTTTTGATGAACGACAGCGCAGGCCTAGGCCGGTTTTCAGAACGAGTTTGTTCAAAAATTCGCGCATCGTCATCTCTGTGGATCCTGATTTCAACAAGTATGTTTTGGCGAACGAGGGAAGGCTCTTCCATTCCAAAAGCCCGAAAGCCCTTCGTTCGATGACGCAAGAATCCCTCCTCCGTCGAGTCAGTGGAAGGGCATCTGTCAGACTGCACCAGATTTTAATTCTTCTAACTGCAACGTCGGCTTCCTCTTCTGAAAGAACAGTCTTCTACAGGGAGAAGTATGCCGAGATGTATTTCGCCTTACCGTACGCCTTTGCACAGGCGGCCAAAATATGTGAATCCCATCTCCTGGCAATCGCCATGGGGTTCGAACTAGGAATCTCTTGCTCGTCCGGAAATTCAGATTCAAAATAGAAACAGAGATGTGCAGATTGCTGCAAAACCTGTTCCACACGTCAACAAGATCCATTGGAGTCGTGTCTAATTTTTACTGTTCGTGTCTAATTTTTGCTGTTCGTTGAGATATTTATTTTCATGCTGTATGTGGAGCTTTGCATCAAATGCAATAACTGGTACTATTGGTTTTTAAGGACAGATCGAGTTTTGAATGCTTAGATGATGATGTTTCTTCCAGGAGAAGTGCAGAGGAAGGATTCGAATGTCCTATATGCTGGGAGTCTTTCAATATTGTAGAGAATGTGCCATATGTTTTGCCCCAAATATTTCATGTGACGTTGTTGTGTGGAACAGATGCCTGCGAATACCGGTCGTCACGTTCCGAGCCGAGCATAATGATGCCAAATGTTTCCAGCGGGGCCCTTCGGCGACAAACCTCCAGCGGCTCCCTACTGTGGAATGCTCTAACACAGAAAGTGACGGAGGAGGGGGGAATGGCGCCGCCGCCACCGTGGCAAAAGATCGTGGGCTTGTTATCCCACTTTGCGAACCGCAACCACCACTGCCATAAGGAGAAGATCAAAATTAACGACATGATCGCATTTGTTAGTTTGCAGTTTTTTTTTAAATTAGTTAATGGACGTCTTCCAGTGATGGGGAGACGAAACTACAGTACCACGACGGATAATTGATACAAGTGGCAGAGATATCTTTAGTGGTGACGTCAAAATGTTCTTCACGTGCTGTGTTAAACATTGTGTTCTATTTTTATTAAAGAAGAGTGGCCACTTTATTTAAAGGAAATCTATGTATTAAAGGGCTATTGTTATTTTGAATAGTGGCGGGGACCACTTGAAATGAAAGAGGGGATATTTGCATATGGAGGACAAATGGGCCTCTTTGGCCATTTGTTTCCACATGGGATGTGGGATTGGAAGGTTCTTTTATTGTAAATTTCAAATGGTCTATGTAATTTCCCCTGCGAGGGAAAAATTGATGATGTTTTTTATTTCGTCAGAGAGCGATGCCGCCACAGTGCGAGGTTTTAGTTGCTGCCTTGGAGAGGCATGTTGTTTTTCATCATGATGAAGGCCCCTTTGATGGTGGAATATAGGGGTATTTATAGTCGTTGGAAACATTTTTCCACGACGGACACAATGGTGGTGTCAAATTGTAATTTTGAGGCTGTTTCAGTTCAGTTTTTTTAGCCTCAAAATTTTTCTCCCTTGGAGTGCACTCTCGGTTGTACCCGACACTCCCAAGGTAATTTTATATGTGATCCTTATACCTAGTGATATTTTCTATACACTTGGTGAATGCAGTGACTGGTTACCCATGCATTTCGATGGGATGACATGGTCACCATAAGGACACTTATACTAGGGACTACAGACAAAGACACCCTAGACTCTATCCGAGGTTTTTTCCGGATCTACTTTTGAAGACTACAGACGAAGACACTTCAGAAGATTCTCTTCTTTTCTTCTTCTCTCCTCCTATTTTGATCTATGGCTCATTTTATTGTATTGAGTGCATTTTCGGCAGAGACCGACACTCTTATATGGCTCGTTTTTTCTTTCATTAGGTGCATTTTCAGCAGAGACCGACACCTTCTAGATTGAGTTCACCATGATAAGGGATTTCATACTCATGGTGAATCTAGTTAGTGACCTACGAGTGGCAACATCCTCTAAGGATGACCTACAGAGGCAACAGACCCAGATGTGGCTGACCCTGAGGCACCCATGATGACCCTGAGGCACTTAGATGGCTAACCCAGTGGCAACAGACCCGTTGAAGTGGCTGAACCTAAGGCAACATACCGATATGTATACATAGTGGATCTAGCATTATTCATAGTTGGAGCCAAGCACAAAGAGCACGAGCCTAGACCAAAAAAAAAAAGAGGATGATAGGTTATTTTTTAGAGAAGTCAACATTAAGGGGGAATGTTACCTAATGTTGACTTGCTTTGTTTTTTTCTTTAGTTAGGATAGTGCACTTTAAGGGGGAATGTTAGAGTTAAAGTGCACTATGCCTTCAGTTTGACACTTGTCAGTTTCATTGACAAGTGTCATGTTCATCATATAGGCTTATGCCTATATATTGTAACCTATTTTTATCAATAATTAATCCCTTCAGTTTTTCCCTCCTAACAAAGACCCCTTAGGGAGATTAATAGCTAAGTTATGAAAATATTGCATTTGAGTTAAGATAGCTTATCGTGTAGACAATATGGATAGCTTAACTTGTAATACGCATAGAATACCTACACAGACTGACTTGTGTATGGTATGGATATGGGTGTATACCTTCGATGGATTGAAGATGATAAGTTTAGATCAAAAAGAGTGATAAGAAGAATAAAATTATTTGTGGTAACACATCATACACATACACATACAAACTTGTGTTAGGGTATCTAGTGAGATGTATCTCTTCAAGAAACTTAAGGGATTTTAAACATTAGTTTATCTAAAATTTGGTTAGGGGTTTATGAATCCCTCACCTTAGTAAAAAAATATATTTTTTTATTTCTGTGTGTTTTCTTGTAGCTAAATTTTAGGTTATTGCATTTTGTACTTAGGTACAAGGGTATAGAGCTTCTTTTGTGCTAAAGGTACTTGGTGACTCCAATGAAGGCTTGAAATTTTAATCTGAATTTGGGATGACCTAGAGAATTCTTGCTTGCTAGAATCTAATGGGAATTAATCCCAAGGATGAATGAATGTTAGGATATTTTACATACAGTGAGTATGGATTTTGGTACCAATGCTACATCATAACCTTAGAATACCATCCTAATTAGATTAGTGATGATTTTGGAAAAAAAACTTGGTATTGTAGTTTAAATTAGTGGTATAGTTCAATTGAAGCTAGAACCTAATATTTTACTTGGTTGTAACCAGGTTAAAATTCCACCTAAGACCAAAAAAGAGAGGCATAAACCTAGATGAACCTAAAAAAATAATATCAAAGAAGAGATCTAAGATGAGGATCTAGGAAATCCCAATAGAGAGGTAGAATATCTCACTGCTATGGTTGTTGCCATGCAAGATCAAATGAGAAAAGTGTTGGAAACAATTACAAATCAAAACTTACAAGCTAGAGGCTCAGAGGTTGGCTAAGTCGATGGGCTAATTGTAGAATAGTTGCAAGCTAGAGACCTTCTAGAAAAGGAAATGGCTAGGAATCTAAAAAATATTTATATCTCTAGGTTTGATGGAGAAGGTGAAGGTGATGTAGTTGAAGCCTGGTTGATAGAATTAGAAGTTTATTTCAAAGTAAAAATCTATTCCCTAGAAACCCAAATAGTTTGGGCCATGATCAACTTAGAAGGGGTTGTTTTAGATTGGTGGTGAACCTACTATGAGAAGAATAAGTTTGAGCCTATTGATATTGTATGAAAATATTTTGTTGAAATCTTCAAAAATAGGTTTCTCACAGAACACTTCATGCCTTTGATGTGATCCTAGGAATGGATTGGTTACAGAACCATAAAGCCTTGATCAATTTCCAAGATAAATGGATCAAGTATTCGGATAAAGTCAAGAAAGGACTAGGAATTCATAGTGAGCAGGGGGCATTCAAACCCTAATTTTTTTTTACTATGCAACTGAAGAAAGCCCTCAATAAATGAGAGATAGTGTATGTTGTAAAACTTAATGAAGTGGAATATGATCATAAGAGAGAGGTGCTAAGGAAGCACCAAATTTTATAGGATTTTAAGGATGTATTTCCATAAAATTTACCTATAATTCCTCCTATGCAGGAGTTTGATTTCATAATTTATCTTATACCATGAGCAAAACCTATTCATAGATCTCCATATAGGATGAATCATATTAATATGTAGGAAATAAAGGTTCAACTGCAAGGTCTATTAGAAAATAAATTGATAAAACCAAGTGTGTCACCTTGGGGTACATCGGTTTTATTTATGAAAAAGGAATATGGTTCACTAAGATTATGTATTGACTACAGAATACTAAATAAGGCTATAATCAAGAACCGATATATCCTACCTAGAATAAAATATTTGTTTGATCAATTAAGAGATACCATAGTATTCACCAATATTGACCTAATATCAGGATATCATTAGTTAATATTACGTGAGGAGTATACTCACAAAATGATATTTAAAACTAGGTATAGTCATTATGAGTTTAAAGTTCTACCCTTTGGACTAACTACAACCCTAGTTGCATTCATGAATCTAATGAACAATATGTTTAGAAGGCATCTGGACCAGTTTGTCCTTATATTTCTAGATGATATCTTAATATACTCTCGAAACAAAGAAGAGCACAATAAACATATCAAGATCATGTTAGAGTTGTTGAGAGAAAATCAACTCTATGGAAATCTAGCCAAAAGTGATTTCTACGTTTATAAGGTATGATATCTTGGATATATAATATCAACAGAAGGAATTGCTATGGATCCAGATAAAATTGAAGTCATCTTGAATTGACCACCCCCACTAATGTGACTAAAGTGCGAAGCTTCATGGGGTTAACATGCTACTATAGACATTACATTAAGGATTACTCCAATATTGTTGTGACAATAACTAACCTTCAAAAGAAGGGAAAACAATTCAAGTGGTCAAAAAATTTTGAAGTTACCTTTGCATTACTGAAACATAAACTCACTACCGCACGAATATTGAAGATTCTTGACACTCAAGGGGGATTTTTAGTATGCACATATTCATCATTGGAAGGGTTAGGAGGAGTACTCTCTCAAGAAGAGTTAGTAGTAGCATATACTTCAAGGAACCTCAAGAAGCATGAAGTTAATTATTCTACACATGAATTAGAGCTAGCTACAGTAGTGCATGCTCTAAAAGCCTGGTGCCACTACTTGATGGGAAGACCCTTTGAATTTTATACAAACCATCAAATTCTAAGGTACATATTTATCCAACCTATACTCAATGTAAATAATAGAAGATGGGTCAAGTTTCTCGCTGAGTATGACTTTGAAATTGAGTACATAAAAGGAAAAGAGAATAAGATTGTTGATGATTTGAGTAGAAGGAAACACATAGCAGCCATAACTAGAATAAATATGGATCTGATGGATCAAGTGAGACAAGAGCAATCTTAGGATGAGTATTACTATGAAATTTGAGCTAGGATGAATAGATATCCTAAGGATAATAATGAATTCAGCATGAAATATGACCTTTTGTGCTACAAAGATAGAGTCATCATACCAAAAATGGGTGATTTAAGGAAATTAATAATGCAAGAAGCCCATAAATATCCTTATTTTTCCCATCCAGGAGGGGCCAAAATATGGTAAAACATGAAAAGAACCTTCTTCTAGGTAGGAATAAAGAAGGATATCACTTATTTTGTTGCTCGGTGCCCATAATGTTAGAAAGCTAAGGCAGAACACAAGCATCCTGTAGGAAAATTGCATCCATATGATGTACCTATGCAAAAATGGCAGGTCATATATATGTATTTTATAGTAGGTTTACCCAATATCAAGTATCAACATGAAGCAATCCTTATAGTAGTCGATAAATTGATTAAGGTTACCCATTTCATACTAGGGAAAATCAAGGATGATGCTAAAGTGGTGGCTAATAAATTTGTCAAAGAGGTATTCCAATTAAATGAATTTCTTGAGGTGATCATTTTATATAGGGATTCCAAGTTCATTTTTTAATTTTTAAAATCCCTACATCATGTCATGGGCATGAAACTGAATATGAGCTTAGGATACCACCCTAAAATAGATGGTCAAACTGAATGGGTAAACCAAGTACTAGAATACATGCTTCACATGTATTGCATGGATTACAAGTCTCATTGGGAAGACTACCTACATATGGTAGAGTTCTCCGACAATAATAGACAACACTCCTCTCTAGGAATGGCTCCTTTCGATGCCTTGTATGGGTAGAAGTATAGAACACCATTATTTTAGGATAACCTAGAATATCGAGTTATGATTGATCCAGATATGATTAAATAAATGGAAGATCAGTTAAAGGTAATCAAGAAAAGACTTAAAGAAGCTACCGATAGGTAAAAAAGTTACATTGATATAAAGAGAACTCCAAGAGAGTACTCAATTGGAGATAAAGTGTTTTTAAAGGTTAAACCGATGAAGAGTACTATCAAATCCATGAAGTTGAATCCTTGATTTGTAGGACCCTTTGAGATCACTGAAAATATCAGTTTGATTGCATACTGAATTGCCTTACCACATAACTTGTCAAAGATCCATGACACCTTCCACATATCCTTGCTTAGGAAATATGTTGTTGATCTTGAACAAGTTTGGAATGTTTCTCAATTGCAGATGGCAAATATGGAGGCAAAAGCAATGTAAGGTCTAGTGGGACCAGTTTTCTAAAAGAAATGCCACTTGGAAAAAAGTGGATGAGATGCAAAAATATTTTTCCTTCTTGTTTGAAAATATATAATGTAATAATATTTATTTTTATAAAACTAGAAACACTCAGGATGGTATTTAATCCCAGGGGGTAGGATGTCATGACCCTCCTTGCAGGATTTTTGGCACAAAGAAAGAATGATCCAACTATGTGATGTTTAGTAAATTTGGAAGAGCACGGTACTGCTGACATATTTCCAAATGTGTAGGATCATGTACACTCATAGGTGGAAGAACTAGAACCATCTACCAGAAGCAGGGTACTTGACGTTGGGGAAGTGATGATTAAGGTAAATCGGGGGTAATATTGATGGATACCTTCATATAGGCATGCATTTGGTAAGGGATAATAATTAATAGCTAATCACCTTGAGCCTCACTTTATGACCTAGTAGTCATCGTAAACTCTTGGGCTAGGATAGGTGATTAGGTTGATGGAAATATTCCCTCTTTTTTTTATTGCATATGTTTGATTATCTTTTACTTCATCACTATCTGCATTGGTGGTTTAGGAAATAAAAGCATGCATAATTTGGGTTGCCTTTGAAAGCTCCTTGTTTGCTTAAAAACCTCTTACTCTCTATTGTGTAAATAATAGAAGTTTTATTTTGAAATGATAATAGAGTTTCATTTTATAAATAATAGAAGTTTTATTTTGAAATGATAATAGAGTTTCATTTTATAAATAATAGAAGTTTTATTTTGAAATGATAATAGAGTTTCATTTTATAAATAATAGAAGTTTTATTTTGAAATGATAATAAAGTTTCATTTTATAAATAATAGAATTTTATTTAAAAATTCTATTATTTTTAAATAAAATTATGTTATTTGTAAAATGAAACTCTATTATCATTTCAAAATAAAACTTCTATTATTTACACAATAGAGAGTAAGAGGTTTTTTAAAGCAAATAAGGAGCTTTCAAAGGCAACCCAAATTATGCATGCTTTTATTTCCCAAACCAATGGTTCCAATGGTTCATACTTGTATTTCCTCTTGACGACTAATGGTTCTTCCTCTGGTTTTCTAGGTCCTCTACGACGATGGATAGCATATTTTTTGGTTCCTTTTTGGTCGAGGACCATTCCTTTTTGAGCTCTGATGTTTCTCTTAGTGCCTGTTTGTTCAAGGTTGTTGAATCATTTTAGTTTGAGGTGTAATTTTGAGATTGTATTTTGTTTCATCTAGCAGTTTTTAGTGTCTTTCCCCTGTTACTTTTTTATCCTTTTTGATCCTCTATTGTACAAGGCGTTAGGGCACATTTCAAATGACCTGGTTTCAATAAATTTATTAATCTACCAAAAAAATAATAGAATTTTATTTAAATGATAATGGAAATTCATTTAAATTAATTATTAAAACTTTTATTTAAATGATAATGGAAATTCATTTAAATTAGTTATTAAAGCTTTGTTCAAATGATAATGGAAATTCATTTAAAATAGATAGTGAAGCTCTCACACAAATGATAATGGAAGTTCATTAAGCAAGTTGGAAAAGCTTTTATGTGAGAAATAATAGGATTTCTTTGATTAAAAGAGAACTTGCAAGATCTGATTCATGAGACCACCTTTCAAGGGATTTCGATCGAGGTTGTAATATGAAGCCTCCGTCAACGTTGAAGAGGTAGTTTCATTGATGGTAAGTTTTGGGGAGAAAATAAAAATGATTCTTTAAACCAAAAGGCTATCTACAGTCACAAAATTATGAGATAGAAATAATGATAGGTGGGTGAGTTTTAATTGGAGACAAGACTTCTAACATGGAAAAAAGAGAAAGGATTCCTCTCCCTAAGTTTGGAGAAAAGGAACAACAGGAGGTATAACGAAGGGGAATAAAAAAGAAAAAAAGGAGAATGCAATACAGGGGTGGCAGAAGGTGTAACAACCGATAATTGACACTACTTGTCCACTAAATATTATATATATATATATAAGCTCATTGTTCACCCATTGATAAGTCAGAGTTATAATAATGAACTAAGACAAGATTTTACCATTGAAAGTAAGTAATCAAATCTGCAATAGATTATGTATATAGAAGCACCAACTTCTATAATTTATTTTAATCCAATTGCAAGTAGGAGCACCATATTCTACAACCCCATATCACCATCCCATACTGGTGGATGGATGATATCATACAAAGTCTTTATTCCCTTTATGGAATTTCTATGTAGCAAAGGGACATCATATGGTTTTATCAACCAATTAGGATAGGGATCCTCACCAAAGGACTACCCCTCCCCATTTATCCACACTATCAATAAAGGCTAGTGTCTTAGGAGAGTCATCATTCTATTGTTTCTTGTGATTACTTACATATAACATGGGTTGGACGTCTTAAGCATTATTATAAGATTCACTTATTCTCAAGGTATTGATAATTTTTGTGGTGGTGGGTCTTAGTCCAAGAGTTTTTGAGTCTTGAGATTACTTCTATTGTGTATGCATTATTCATGAATTATCCTCCACATAACTATGTTTCGAATGTTTTGTTCTCATACATACATTTCTATAACTCAAAAGAAGTAAATATACAAGCAAATTAGAGAAACATGTTTAATGCAACATAATTCCATTGGATATTCCTTCCAAAACTATACATCATCTACACCTAAATGATAGAAGTACATCATTTACACTGCTTCCTTGCTATACATCGTTTGCTATCTAATGGAGATGCTTACATCAATAAAATATTTCCTTTCTAGTTTACAAAGTAGTAAGAGAAGTACATCCAATATTACATCACTGGATTTATGTTTTCAGCCATTCAAAATTTACATTAATAATAAACGTAATCATATATATATATATATAAAAGAGTCTTTAGTAATGGCTTCTTGACTCTTATCTGGTTTTCTTACATATTCATAGGGTGAGAGAGATGATTTTGTAGGGATCAGGACAACTCGAATGCAAGTATGCCAATGCAACACAAGCAAACCATGCTTCTCATAATTGAATGCAAACATGCACCATAAATTTACCATATGCATATCCCATGTTAAAGAACATCTATAACAATAATTCAACCATATTCAACATCATGCATAGTAAGGATTAATACACAATCCAAATCATCATTTGTTTGGTTTATCTCCCAAACAAAGGGAAGAGTCCCATATCCCTTCCCAAGGTATGGATACCAATCCATTCTTTTCACAATTGGAGATTACTTTTCTATACTTCTAGATAAACATAATCATTTCATGATTTCATTATAGAGCATTTAAATATAAAATATACATCTTCATTTGATCACCAAATATAACTATTTAATTAATCAAGATTATATTAATCAACCCTTACAATAATGCTTTGGAAATTTAATCATCATATAAAGTTCAACATATAATTTGAGAATTAATTTATGGTCATAATAAATTTTCAAACTAAATGTAACTAACAAAACATTTTAATTTATGATGACAAACCTAAAAAGTAATATGTTTACGTCAGAACATTTAATATTAATCATCCCTCAAAAAACATCTATCAAATAAGGAACTAAAATTCAGTGCAACTGTCATTCAATACTAAGAAAGGAGTATCTATGTACTTTGTTTCACTTTACCTACCTTCTATTACAAAAATTAAATCCATTAATTTTTAATAACATCAATGACTTAGCAATTGAATTCAACGTCCTATTAATCATTTACCCAAGAAAATGATGAATCGATATTGACTTCTATATACTAATTTGGGCACTAGGTTGCTTCACCATTCTAGGGATTTTGACATAATTTTGATGTCAGGTTTTGGCTAGGCTTTGACTATCATTTTAAAACAGCTACATAGTTGCTTTAGTTATAAGGTATAGATAGATTTTATATTCATTCGCGTCAGTGGTGAAGTATTTCCTAATGTAGCAGAGGGCTATAGAGTTTCAAGATAGCTATCATGGAAATGATCCGAGTTAGAACTTGCCTCACAGGGTTAACACATATATTGGATCACAACACCAAAAGTGAAAGAGATATTAATATGAAACACAATACAATTGGGTTATGTCTGCCATAGTGTGAAAGGCTTTACACCTAAGCTACATCAATCTGTCATCAGACTTAGATATTTGTACTTGACATTATTCAAGATCCAAAGAAATAACAAAGGTGGAACTTACTAAGGTCTACTTCCTATTGATTAAATTGATCTACAATAATATTTTGTGATAGGTATCTGATTTTCTATCATCACCTTCGTACTACGCATCAGCCTAAATTTGGCAAAGATTAATAATGTAATAATATAATTTTTTAATTTTACTTAAGCCTTTCATATGGTTATTACCTACATGATCTCCTTGACAAGATCTACATAGAGGTTCTTGGAAATTTAGAGCTCCAAATAGCCATTATCGTGTTGTATGCTTATTTCTGCTAAGGACAGTAATTACTTTAGTATTTCAGGTAAGACAACACAATAATCAGAAGGTGGACAGATTTTGGGTCTACGTCGAAAAAGATTCTAGTTTAAAACATATAGCCATAATGATACTGGTTCAGTGATCCATAAAATGTTAACACAACCATAGCCAAAAGGATGTAGTAATAAGGAGAGGTGAACTTTAAAAAATTACATGCTACAAAATCATAGACCACATACATTGGCCAACTAACCAAATGGGTTTCGAGCTTGCTTCTAGCTGGTCAATCTAGCATACCAATATTGGGTTTCAAGAATCCTTTCATGGGTCATAATGTCCACCTGTTGGTTCTGGATGAGCCCTTATACGGTGTACATCAATTTCATATTATTATAGACCCAAGGTCTACTAGAGGCGTAAGGTGTACTGACATGAGCATGGTTATAATGCTAATCGACTACGGGGTGACGACAACCTTTATAAATAACTCTTAACTAGCAGTCATGCTCATAGTCATTATTATAAACATAGAATACATATATCTCTTATGAGAGTCCAACTCCACATATGGTAGACTCACTAGAGTGTTTGTGTATAATTGACCCACTAAGGAAGACTAACAGTCTATACACGTAGCTCTATAAAGAAGCAAGCACTAATATCATATCTTAGTTTCCAAGTAGTAGAATATCCACTATACAATAGATAGCATCTAACTAAAATAAATCTCCATACAAGTATTCATATGAATCATCCTTAAATTTAAGAAATGTGTAT
Organism: Wollemia nobilis; assembly: GCA_028583015.1. Taxonomy (NCBI): domain Eukaryota; kingdom Viridiplantae; phylum Streptophyta; class Pinopsida; order Araucariales; family Araucariaceae; genus Wollemia; species Wollemia nobilis. Next base: position 1,789,645 of record JAQPPZ010000912.1, read on the forward strand.
AGATCACACAACACATCCATAGTATCATTACAAAGGAGAAATATACGGAGTGCAAGTAATAAAGGATAAGTGGAAATTATCACACCTGGGATTTACGCAAAGCCACAGAACCAATGAGCCTAAATGTCTTTCTCCCACTCTAGCCTTCCTCTAAGCTTCACAAGACATAGCATGTCCCATTTTCTCAAATCTTAAGGCAATTTATAGGCCAATTTCTTCTAGACAACCAAGCAGTTTTTCAATATTTTATTTCTTTCTATCTTTTCCTTCACATGCAATCTTCTTCAAAAATATATTATTTTAATGCAGGGAGGGATTCCCTAGAGATAAGGTATGGGCTAGCTACATGTCCTTTGTCCCACAACCTAAGAGCACTAATACTATTGAGAGTATGGGTGTTCAGTTTTGGAATTGTTAAAGATAAGAGAGGAATCCCACCCCTTACTACAATCCTTCCAAAATTTGCCATGTGTAGGGAAGATGTAATATTTTATTTATAAGGTAGTCTTTTCATTTTTTGGTCCAATGAAATTTGGATAGGTCCATAAAAGACAAGCCACCTAACTTTCTTTCAAAAATGGGGTCAATTACTTTAAACAAGCATGCTCAAACAATTAATCTCTACTCTAGAGAATGCTTAAATTGTATGCATAAAGGCATATATTTTAAAATATTAAAATGCCAAACATTAATAAATGTGTATTTTCAAGGTAGACTTTCTTCATGCAAATTAATGATGCAACCAACTTATTTCACATAAATAACATGCAAACACTCGATGCATTTGCTCATCGTTTCCCATCATCATTTTTCCTTTGAGTGGCGGGAGTTTAGGAGTGATTCCTCAGGTAACACCACCATCAAGGAGGTAACTAGTGATGATAGAAACAAGAACTTTACCTGATGAGTTATATTTGTCATCATTTCCCTTTTTCATATCTTAGTGGTAAATCTTCCACTTATGAGAATACCTATTCCTGCAATCATTTAATGCATGCAACATCATTTTATCTTGATTAAAACCAATATAATGCAAATACATTAAGCATTACAAACCAGCTATCATAATACAAATAGCATACTAATAGAGTTCCTCCAAGGTGGGTCGTGACATACTCCCCCCTTAGAATAAACACAGTCCTTTGTGTTTCCTGCAATATTACATATCAATCAATAAAAACATAAGGTTTGCTTAGTTCCCACTTTCATAAGTGGTAAATGTATCAACCTGTATTATTACATAGCATTATCAAATAAATAAGGAAAATATCTTTTTATGTCCTCCACTTTTTCCCAAGTGGAATTCTTCTCAGAATATTGGTCCCACTAGACCTTGCATTGCTCAATGTTTCTTTTCCTCATAGCCTTGGAATGAAATTCCAAGATCTTCACCGGTTTCACCTCAAAGGTTGTTGAATTTGCCATATGCAAGTTAGAAACATCTAACACATGATTAGGATTAGCAATATATCTCCTAAGTAGGATACATGAAAAGTGTTATGGATCTTTGATAGGTTAGGTGGTAAGTCAAGCCGGTAGGCTACATGACTTATTTTTTCCACAATCTCAAATGGTCCTACAAACCTAGGATCCAATTTGGTTGATTTAATTGCACTCTTTTTAGGTTTCACTCTCAGAAACACCATGTCACCCATAGAGAATTCTCTAGGAGTTCTTTTCAAATCTGCATAACTCTTCTATCTATCCGAGGCTTCCTTGAGCCTTTTTTGGATTAGTGCTAGCTGCTCCTCCATAATTTTAACCATTTTTGGTCCAATGACAACCCGATCCTTGGGATTGTCCCATGATAATGGTGTTCTACATCATCGGCCATACAAGGCTTTGAAAGGGGCCATTTTCAAAGAAGAATGATAGCTATTATTATAAGCAAACTCAACCATATACAAATAGTCCTCCCAACGAGACTTCTGGTCCATGCAATACATGCATAGCATATCTTCTAGAACTTGGTTTACCCTTTTCGTCTGTCCATCCATTTCTAGATGATACATAGAACTGATATTCAAAGTGGTGCCAACTGCATGATGGAGAGCCTTCCAGAACTCGAAATTAAACCTAGAGTCCCTGTCTGAGATTATCATCTCGGGAAATCCATATAACCTAAAAATTTCCTTAGAAAATCTATTGGCAACAACTACAACATCATATGTAGTACTACCTGCTATGAAGTGTGCAACCTTAGTGAGTTTATCTACTACCACAAAAATTGCATCATGCTGATATTTTATTTTAGGCAACCCGACAATAAAATCCATTGAAATCACCTACCATTTTTGAGTGGGGATGTGATGAGAAAATAACTTTCCTACTGGATGCTGGTGTTTGGCTTTCACCTTTTGACACTATAGACATCGTGCCACAAAATCGGTGATGTCTTTCTTCATGCTAGACCAATAGAAGGTCTTTTTCATATTTTCTCTCATCTTAGCTCCTCCGAATGAGCATAGTAAGGCGAGTTATGAGCTTCTCGCATAATCAATCTTCTTAGATCACCCATTTCAGGAATGACCACACGTTCCTTAAAGCATAAAAGTTTGTCCTTTATGCTATAATCTGGATTCTCATTCAAATTTTGTTCTATTTTAATTCAAATTTCTCTACACCTTAGATCCTGGAACTACATTTTTTTGACTCGATCCATAATATCTACATGACTATGAGTCAATGCTTCTATATGTCTTCTTCTACTTAAAGCATCGATAACCTTGTTCTCTTTCCCTTTGATATACTCAATACCAAAGTCATATTCGGCTAAAAATTCTATCCATCTTCTTTGCCTAGCATTTAACAATGGTTGAGTGAAAATATATCTTAAGCTCTGGTGATCAGTTCTTAACTCAAATGGTTTACCCACCAGATAATGTCACCAAATCTTCAAAGCATGTACAACTATAGCAAGCTCTAGGTCATGAGTAGCATAATTGACTTCATGATTTTTGAGTTTCCTAGACTCATATGCTACCATGGAGTTGTCTTGAGATAAGACTCCTCCAAGTCCTTCTAATGAAGCATCGGTGCAAACTAAAAAATTTCTAGATGGATCCAGTATTTTCAAAATAGGAGTTGTGGTAAGCTTTTGTTTAAGCAAATTAAATGTTGCTTCACATTTGTCAGTCCACTTGAACTCCTTCCCTTTCCTTTGTACGTTGGTTATAGGATAAGCAATTTTGGAGTAATCTTTCACAAATCTCCTATAATAACCTAATAATCCCATGAAGCTTCTAACTTTTGTCACATTAGTTGGAGGTGGCCAACTCAAAATAACTTCTATTTTCTTTGGATCTACAACAATACCATCTGTTGATATTATGTGCCCCAAATAATGTACTTGAGAAACATAGAACTCACATTTGGACAAGTTCCCATAAAGTTGATTTCTTCTTAACAACTCTAATACTATCCTTAAATGTTTATCATGTTCTTCTTGGTTACGAGAATAAACCAAAATATCATCCAATAAAATCAACACAAACCGATCTAACTGATTTTTGAACACACTGTTCATCAAATTCATGAAAGTTGCTGGTGCATTGGTCAAACCGAATGGTAATACTGTGAATTCATAATGGCCATATCTAGTCTTAAATGCGGTTTTATGTGTGTCTTCATCTCGGATTATTAGTTGATGATACCATGATTTTAAATCAATTTTGGTAAAAACGGATGCACCCTTCAATTGATCAAATAAATCTTCAATCCTTGGTAATGGATATCTATTTTTGATTGTTGCCTTGTTCAACATTCTATAATCTATGCAAACTCTCAATGATCCATCCTTCTTCTTAACGAATAATACGGGTGCTCCCCAAGGTGATACACTTGGTTTTATTAATCCTTTATCAAGCAACTCTTGAAGTTGCACCTTCAATTCTTGCATCTCAATGGGATTCATTCTATAAGGAGATCTATGGATAGGCTATGTTCTTGGCAACAATTCTATGGTGAAATCAAACTCATTTTTGGATGGTAAACCAGGTATCTCATCAACAAAAACATCTTGATATTCTTGAAATAGTGGAAATTTGTTAAAAATTTCTTCCCTTGAAACCTCATCTATCTCTTTGATTTTTACTACATAAACCATTCCTCCTTTCTTAATGGTCTTCTTCAATTGCATAGCCAAAATTAACTTGGGTTGGAACTCCCTTGCTTCACTATACATTCTTTGCCTTTCCTTGTTTTCATTAGTAAACTCAATCCATATTTCATGGAAGTTTACCAAGGCTTCATGAGCTTTCAACCAATCTATCCCCAAGATGATATCAAATGCATGTAAGGGTGCTACAAATAGATGCCACCTAGTAAATCCATTAGGTAAGGTAATTTGAGTTGAGGTAAAACATTGGTTAACTTGGTAAGTCTATCCTGACCCATACTCAACTCTCCACCCTTGTGCCAAAGATCCTAGATTTTTGGGTATATCCATGGATAGATTACTAGAAATAAAACTATCTGTAGCTCCACTATCTATTAGGATTTTAACATCTCTATCAAAAAATTTACCATTCAAAAGTAGAGGAGTATCCTAACCATCCAAGTCTTGTGCCATTGTCGCAACATAGATTTTGTGATTCAGCCTATATGTTTTGGTGTCGGCACATTTTGGTCAGTTGATAGCATAATGTGAACCTCCATAATCAAAGCATCTTATCTTTGGATTTGAATTTCCCTCCTGGACTTGTTTCTCGATTTCTAGTGTTGGTAGTGGAGTTGGTTGTTGAGGAGTCTGGAAGTCCCTATTATTATTCTTGTAGTGAAATTCTTTCTTGAAATCTTTCTTGCCACCATTACCATGCTTTCCAAATTTTGAATTTCCTTTGTTTTTTTAATTTTTCCCATTATCCCATTTTCTCTTCTTCTGAAATTTTTGTCCTTTGTGTGTCCATTTTGAGGAATTGTTTTGGGCTTCCTTAGTAGTCTGATTAGCCTCTGCTCTTTGAGCCCTATCATAGGATTTTTGCATAGTTTTATAAACATGCATGTTTACACTATCTCTAATTACAGGCTTTAGTCCTTGGACAAACTTCTCTATTTTCATTTCATTGTTCAAATTTTGAGATGGTACATACTTAAGGAGTTTTACAAATTGCTCATAGTATTCCTCCACGGAGAGTGAGCCTTGTTGAAAAGCAAAAAACTCCTTATACATATTCAGATAAAATTTCTTGGTAAGGAACCTATCCTTAAAGGCTTCCACAAAGACTTCCCACTTCAACTTATTAGGGGAGACGTCAAGGTCCTTACTATAGGCATTCCACCAATCAACTCCTCTTTCTCCCATATGAGAAAGAGTGAATGCCATTTTAGTGGTAGAGGAATAATGTCTTATGGAGAAATGAAGTTCTAGTTCTTCTATTCATGCTTTTACCGCAGTCTCACTTTCCTTTCCAGTGAATTTAGTCACTTTGATATATTTTAGATCATTTCCAATTTTCTCCTTTGTGTGCATCATATTTGCATGTTCTTCGGGATTTTCATTCTCTTTAGCCTCATCATCTAAAATGTCCCTCTTGATTTTTTTTGGGGTTATGTTGAGAACTTATAGCTTGCAAAATCTTTTGGATTTGATCTTGCATAACAGACATGGTAGCAACAAGGTTCTCTACTTCTTTATCTGAATTTCTATAACTTTCCACTAACTATTTGGCTTCAGGAGTATTAGGACTAGATGGTTGCAAGGTCATTGTCCTCTTGCCTCTCCCTATTATTTACATGTTAAGTAGGGATGAAGATTTGTATTAATACTTGCTCATTTCCAAGGTTCAAAATTCTAATTAACCATAACAGTTTCCAAATAGTTTATTATTGCTAGGTTGAATCCTAGTTTTCTTCCTCTAACTCTGGTTAAAAATCATATATACTTGAGATAAGTGAATAACACAATATTATACTCAGAGGGGGGGTGAACAGCATAAGACCACTTTTTACTTTTCTTTCCAAACAAATATTATGCAATGTGTAGATAGCAATATAAATAGTAATAATAAAAGCAATGCACAACTCATCACACAATAAAGACACCATAATTTATGCGATTCACCCAATGTGGAATACTCCATGGGGAAATATTTCACTAAAATTTTCTCAATCAATATCTTGGGAATCCTTACCAATTACAATGTTTATGGACCTCTGTCCAAAGGAGACACCAATCCCCTAGATCAAGTTAGTGGATCTCTATCCACAAGAAAACTTCTCCTATGCTCTGGCTGGTGATATTCTAGAAGACTACTGCCTTCGCTGCACTAGCTTGTGGATATCTCTCCACTAAAGACTCTTTTCCCCACTCAAAACACCTATCCTCACTGCCCTGGCTGATGGATCTCTATCCACTAGAGACTACTATCCTCTATGCTCTGTCACCTCCAAATCTCTATCTCAAATTTGTACTAAACACAATTCAGTCGGTCTAGCATAAATATGATCAATATTTCCACTCAGAACTTGCTTGAGTCTGCTCAACAAGTCCACACATAACTTTATTGAATATGCTCAATAGGTTCACTCAAATACTACTTAATTTTGTTCAACTGGTTCACTCAAAACCTGCTCAAATCTGCTCAACAAGTCCACACAGTTTTTGCTTGAATTTTCTCAATAGATCCACTCATAACCTGGTCAAATCTGCTCAATGGATCCAATCAGAACCTATCCAAATCTGCTCAACAAGCTCACATAGAACTTATCTAATCTACTCAATAGGTCCACTCATAACCTGGTAAAATCTACTCAACAAGTTCACTTAGAACCTGTTCAAATCTACTTAACAAGATCACACAAAACTTATCTAATATACTCAATAGGTCCACTCAGAACCTGGTCAAATTTTCTCATTAGGTCCACTCAAAACCTATCCAAATATGCTCAACAAGCTCACACAGAAGTTTTCTAATCTTCTCAATAGGTCCACTCAAAACCTGGTCAAATCTGCTCAATAGGTCCACTCAGAACCTATCCAAATTTGCTCAACAAGATCACCTAGAACTTGCTCAATTTGTATTGTAAGCTTCCACAAAATCTCACACAAAATTAGTCCACAAGTCTTCTCAAATACTTACCTCAAATCTGCTTAACAAGTCCACATAGAACTTGTCCAATATCAAATAAGCATAAAGATAATTGTTAAAGACTCAATATGTTCTATACTCAATGCTCAATTACTTTCACAACTCAATTCAGAATATAGAATAGTTTGTTTTATGGAACTTGAACAATCACTTCACAAACCCACTTGACTAGGCTCAACCAACTCTATTCAACCAATTAATCAAGAACAACTTTTTCTCACTAACCCTAGTCCAAGCATGTATCAACCAACTCAAAATGTTTTCAAAAATTCTCAACAATAAATCTCACATAACAATGCGACTCATGTTCTTTTCAAGTTTAAAAAAACTCACTTCAACAACAATGCTTATCAAACTATCTCCACATAACAAGGATACTCATGTTCTTTTCAAACCCTAACTCAAGTTATTCACACAACCAATGGCTTCAACAACAATGCTTATAAAACAAGTTTTTAATCACAACACTTAATTCTAGAAAACCTTGAAGCATTAACTCTAACACTCTCAAAAAGGAAACCCTAATCAAGTCCTTTTCACTCCAAACTTATTTTTATAAAACCAATGACTCAACTCAATTAAGAAAGAGATTGCCCATACCTTTTTCTTGTCAAGGAGTTGTCCTAACAAATCTGCCACACTCACAAATTTCTCTTTTCCAATCTCAATAAGGGTTAGAAGAATTCAATAAAACACAATACAAAAAGATGACTAAAATACACCTTATCACTCCAACTTAGAAATAATATTCACCATAATCTTATTTAATAGAAAAACCCTTATTAAAATAAAATCAATGCTCAATAGTCTTAATTCTCCAATATATCAATATATTAATTAAGACTTTAATTAACAATTAAAATAAAAACCTTTTTATTACTCCTAATAACAATACTCAAATACCACCACTCATCCAATAATTAATCCTTCTAAATTTTCACATAGCAACCCTTATAACTCTAAATAGGTAAATAATCATAAAACCTTACACTCTTATACCTCCAACTTTAGGCAGATAATAAAAGTTTTAATCAAAATATTTACCTTGCATTTGGGGGAATCGAACCCTCAACTATGCCCACGACGTGCATCTTAGCCGCAACCTCAAATTATGCACGAGCTACTTGCTCATTTAAAACCAATGAAGCACCTCATGCTTCAAGTAGTGCTCCCTTTACCCTTAGCAAAAACAATGTGTGCCTTGGGTACCTTTGAACCAACACGATCTCCAATGTAGCTACCACATTTTGAATGTAGGATCTCTTGCAAACAAACATTTTTGCACTTGCCCACTCACCACTAGGCCATGCTGCCCGATTGACCTTCGAAAAATTTACACTTCCCCTTTTAAATTTTTCGTTGTACACAAAAATCCAAATATCACGAGCTCTTCTTCCTTTTCGCATTCCAATTAATAATTTGAGCAAGGATAATGTTTATGCCCTTTGGGCAAGGTATTTATATTTTCTTTCTCCACTCCTTGGAGAATTTTGGTGCTTCCAAAGTCTCTCCTTCCATGACGTCGGTGAAGGTTTAATAATTTTATAAGGTGCTTTGAATGCCTTTGCCTCCAAACCCAACTTTGGGTTTATGAAATATAATTAAACTTTATAAAACCCATTTTGATTTATAAAATATTATAATGAAAATTATAAATATTTTATTTGGGGTTTTCACCATATCACTTTAATATTATAATAACAATTATTATAATATTACATCCTTTTGATGTCTTGGATAAATTTCTTCCTTGGGAGAATTAAACCATATTTTGACCCATTCTCTTGGGTGTAAAATATAGATATTTTAACCCATCATGAAATTCATTAAGCTTCCACTTGCACTTGAGCTAAGTTATCACCTGGCACCTTGACATCAATGCCAACTAACTTTGGACATCAATGACAACTGCTCAAAATGTCCAACAATCTCCCCCTTTGTCATTGATGGCAACCCAAATTATTTTTACTGAAATATTAACTCACTTTTGCTCTACTCCCCCTGGGACATTGCTCCCCCTGGCTCAATGCTCTTCTTAAATACCAAATATCTCCCCTTTTTCTTAACTTATCAAATTTCTCCCCCTTACTCAAATATCTCCCGCTTTGACATCAATGGCAAAGGTTCACCTTTGGGGCTTGGGGCTAAGAACGAGCCTCTTAGCTTAGCCTCTTCCCCACATTCTATTGAGGTGGTTAATTTTGGGGTGGGAGTATTTCTACTCCTAGAAAGAATTTTTCTTTACCTTTATCCTCTTCTCTTCTTTTCTGAGTTTTCTGATTCCTATGACTATTTCTATCCATGTCCATATTCCTATTTATGTCAACATTCATGTTCCCGTTCCTATTCATATCCATGTTATTGTTCCTGTTCCTATTCATATTCATATTCATGCTCCTATTTCTATTCCTGCTCATATCCATGTTCCTGTTCCTATTCCTGTTCCATCTCATGCCTATTTCTGGAATGTTTTCTCTACACCACTTTGTTGTATGATCATCATTATTGCACTTATAAAACTTAATGTTATTATTCCTTGTAGGTGCAAATATTGTAGGATTTCTCCTAGTGAAGCCATATCCTCTTCTGTCATGAACCCTACAATTCATTGCTTTATGATCAAACTAATTACATGAGTAGCAATACCCATGGAAATATTATTTGTTCCCATATTCTTGTCTTTCATGTGTCCTACATTGTGAAGCCATGTGCCCAAACTGATGACATGGAAAGCATATTCCATTGAAGCTTCCTTGTCTTGACCTCATTGGCCTTCTTTTCTGATTGTTGTTCCATATGTATCTTCTTTGTGCATTGTTCTTTTTTTTCTTGAAATTTCTATTGTCCAACTCTTCCACTAATGTCTGACTTTAATTTAAACTGTCTTCTTCTGAAGTATCTTCATTTGAAGTTTCTTCTCCTCCAAACCTTGAAGTTGATTATCCTTCTTGTTTATTTTGAGTTTGTTCAAAACCAAGACTTGTTTTGTTTTTTGACCTTATTTGTACCTTGACCATCTTATCCACAATATTTGAGCTATTTTTAATCATTTCATCTTGATCTTGGAGTCCTCTAAATCTTCTTTTAGTAGTGCTACTTCTTGTGCTAACTTCTCACATTCTAATATATTTGCTTCTAACTTATCCTTGAACCTTTTTGCCTTAGCCTTTGATTTTTCTAAATCCTCTATGAGCAATCTTCTCTCTTCATCACATTCTTAAAATTGAATTTCAAGTTTAGAGTGTTGCTTCCTTACCTTATTTATTGTGTCAAGGGCATAGATAAGTTCTCCCTTAATATCATAACCATTTTCTTTTGAATATTACTCTATTTGTTTGCCTTTGTCTACTTCTTCATTTTCTTTTGTCTTGTCTTCTATGAGATCACCTTTTTCATCCTCTAATACCATTAGAATATTTTCATCTGGTCCTTCAAATGTATCTTCATATTCATCATCTTTGAAACTATAACCATCCTTTGTACAATCATATTCAAGATGTCCAAATTTACCATATTTAAAACACTTGAGAATGATTGGATTTTTTTCTTAACTGGTTCTTTTTCTTCAATCATAAATATGACTTCATCTCTATCATTGTCTGAAAAACTAGCATCACTATCACTTGAGTACTTACTTGCCTTATTCGCATAGTAGCTTCTCTTTTGTATTTGAAAGAACTTATTTCCTTTTCTGCTTTGTCCATCCTTGCTTTTCTTCTGGTGCTTGTATCTTTCTGGTTCCTTGTACCTGTGATCCTATTTTTCCTCAACATTATTGTTCTTGGGTTCTTGACAATTTGTTGCAAATTTTCCATACCTTCCATAATTGAAACATTTGACAGATATTTTATCTCTTGATCTTCTATAGTCCTTATCTCTTTTACCATAGTTAGTTTCCTCATCACTAGATGTCTCATTGCTTGATTCTAACTTCTTACACTTTGTCTTGTTGATTGCTTTGAATGCTACTTCCTTATGGGTCATAGGATATTTTATTATTATCTCAAATGCTTTGAGCGTACTAAGCAGTTTATCTCTTGTCAAAGTATCACCATCTATTGATACTTCTATAGTAGAAACCTATTCACTGAATCTTTTTAGAAGATATCTTAAGACTTTATCACAAACATTAGATTCATCAACCTTCATACCAAGTCCTCACATATCATTAACAACCTCATCAACTCGAATTAGGTAAGTACTAATATTTTTATCTTCGTCCATTCTTAATACTTCAAGTTGTATTTTGATATTTTGACTCTTTGCTCTCTTGACACTTTTATCTCCTTCATATATACCTTGTAATTTATCCCACATTTCTTTTGCAGTTCTACAATGCATAACTTTCATAGACTCTGTTCTATGCAAACCTCTCACAAGTGCATTTATTGCTTTTGAATTATAGTTTTGTAGAAGCTTACCTTCCTTATCTGTAGAAGGATTTACTATGGGATCATATCCAAATTTTATTTCTTCCCAAACTTCATGGAAAAGTGCCATTAAGTAGAACCTCATCATCATACTCCAATATAAATAGTCACTTCCATAAAATATTGGTGTTGAGTTATTTGAGGATAACTCCTTAGGATCCATTATGTTCTTGTTAGATTTTCCTTCAAGCTATTAAATTCTTTTGAAATAACCCGCTCTGATACCAATTGAAGAACACAATCTTATACGAAGAGGGGGGGTGAACAATATAAGACCACTTTTTACTTTTCTTTACAAACCAATATTATGCAATGTGTAGATAGCAATATCAATAGTAATAATAAAAAAAATGCACAAATCATCATACAATAGAGACACCACAATTTACATGATTCACCCAATGTGGGCTACTCCACAGAGAAAATATTTCACTAGAATTTTCTCAATCAATCTCTTGGGAATCCTGTTAGTCTTACAATGGCACTGAGAGGGGGGGTGAATCAGTGTAGTTCTTTAAACTTAAATTCACAGCTCTTAAAACTGAAATAATGAAACCTTAAAACCAGATAAAGCAAGTATCACAAGAGAACATCACACAACACAAGATTTAACGAGGTTCACCAATTTGGCTACTCCTCAAGAATGACTGCTTGGACTACCATCCAAATCTAGCCTTTGCAAAGCACCAAATTTACAATCAATTTACCAGCACCAACTGGAAGGAGCACCAACCCCTAATTTATCTCACCAACTAAAGGAGCACCAACCCTTGATTTATCTACACCAATAGAAAGGAGCACCAACCCCTGATTTACCAGCACCAACTAGAAGGAGCACCAACCCCTGATTTACCAGCACCAACTGGAAGGAGCACCAACCCCTAATTTACCAGCACCAACTGGAAGGAGCACCAACCCTTGATGCCAAGCACCAACTTGGACTTCAATTTGAATCTAGAAGTTTGACAATAAGATACCTTTGCTTTTGCAAGACCCTGACTAGTCTTCTTCACCTTTGCATTCTCTGTGCACTCTGCTCTCTCTACGTAATCACTTCGCACACTCTGCTTCATTACAGTCGAACTTCATGATCATCTTTGCCCTTTGCACTCTATGTGCCTTCTGCTTTCTCTGCACAATCACAGACGCACTTAGGACAATTTGACATGACTCTTCGCTCACTTTGCGCACTTCACCATCATCTCATCGCTTCTACACTTTCTACGCTCTTACGGCCACATTTCACACTTCGACACACATTCGACGACTTATACAACTACTGAACAATTCTCCAAACAACCCTCCTTTTATAACAATATTTTCATGATGAAAACCCTAATCTTAGTCGGCTTGCATAACAAATGTAAACCCTAATCTTAGTCGGCTATCATCGATCTTAGTCGGCTTCAACTCATGAAGATATTCGATAATTCCACCGCTCGAAGATTTCATTCGGTAACAGTCCTTGTAGCCGTTGCATTGACTTTTGTTCATTCTTCATATTTTAGCTGCATGAATTCACTCTGTATCTGCCCCTATAAATGTTGTAGAGATGTCGGTCCACTGTCATACTTCTCATTTTAGTTGGGTTCTTCTTCTTGTCTTGCACACATATGACCTATCACGAAATCGTGACATTTCTGCCTCTGGAGCTTCTTTTGTTGTTGTTGCCGTGAAAACAACATGTCACGATATCATGACACTTTTTTCTCTCTCCTCTTTCTCTTTGCCTTGGCCCACGAAAATGCAACATGTCGCGATATCGCGACACTTTTTTCTCTCTCCTCTTTCTCTTTGCCTTGGCCCATGAAAATGCAACATGTCGCGATATCGCGACACTTTTTCTCCTTGCTCCTTTTCTTTGCTTAGGCCCGCAAAAATACATGTCACGATATCGTGACACTTTCACCTCTGTATACTTCGTCTTTGCTTTTGTCGTGATATCACGACACTTCTGCTTCCATAGACTTCGACTTTGCTTTTGTCGCGATATCGCGACACTTTTGCCTTCGTAGTCTTCAACTTAGCTTTTGTCATGAAATCATGACACTTTTGCTTCCATACTTAGCTTCTTTGCTTTTGTCGCGAAATCGTGACACTTCTGCCTTCGAAGTCTTCTTCTCTGCTTTTGTCGTGAAATCGTGACACTTCTGCTTTCGTACTTTACTTCTTTGCTTTTGTCGTGAAATCGTGACACTTCTACTTCTGAAGTCTTGCTTTCTGCTTTTGTCGTGAAATCGTGACAGTTTTGCTTCCGTACGCTTCCTCTCTTTCTTTTGTCATGAAAATGCGACATGTCGCGAAATCGTGACACTTTTCCAACTTACTTTCTCTCTCCTATTTTAGTCGTGAAAATGCGACATGTCGTGAAATCGTGACACTTTTCCAACTTACTTTCTCTCTCCTATTTTAGTCGTGAAAATGCGACATGTCGCGAAATCATGACACTTTTCCAACTTGTTCTCTTTCTTCGAACTTGTCATGAAATCGTGACACTTTTTCTTGCTTTCTCTTTCTCTTCCAACATGTCGCGAAATCGTGACAGTTTTCCACTTGCCTTTTTCTATTTCCAACATGTCACGAAATCGTGACAGTTTTTTCTACTTTCTCTTTCTCTTCCAACATGTCGTGAAATCGTGACAGTTTTTCCACTTGCCTTTTTCTCTTCCAACATGTCGTGAAATCGTGACAGTTTTTCCACTTGCCTTTTTCTCTTCCAACATGTCACGAAATCGCGATAGTTTTTCCTACTTTTTCTCTCTCTTCCAACATGTCGCGAAATCGTGATAGTTTTTCCTCTTGCCTTTTCTCTCTTCCAACATGTCGCGAAATCGCGACAGTTTTTCTTACTTTTTCTCTCTTCCAACATGTCATGAAATCGTGACAATTTTTCTTGCCTGTTGTATATGTCGCGATATCGCGACACTTTTCTTACTTGTCTTTTTCTTTGATCTTTTGCATATGGGCCACTTCGGTCTTCTTGGAAAATCACTGTGCATACTCTAAGTAACCTTTGAACTCCTGTCTTCTACATCTGAATAGCTTTTGAACTTCCTTTCCACTGCATCAACAGATCTATCTGACTATGTTGACAACAATGACAATATTGTTGCTGCACCTTGCTCAACAATCTCCCCCTTTGGAATTGTTGGCAACACATGTGCAATTTCCTGTAACTCTTCTCCCCCTTTGACAATAATACCAAAGGGCTACTGCAGACTCCCCCTGAGTCCATGCACAACATTCTCAAGAAAAATTTATTACACTTAGCAAAAATCATGAACATGAGCAAAAAGATAATCAAATACTTAAATGCTCCCCCCGAGAATGTGATCCCTATAGCTAGTCAATTCTTGGGAAGTGTGACCACTCCCAATTTATTGCGAAGGTACTCAAAAACTTCCTTGGGCAATGGTTTTGTGAAGATATCTGCTACTTGCTCTGTAGTTGGAACAAAATCCAACTTAACCTCACCTTCCACAACTTTCTCCTTCAAAAAGTGATACCTGCATACAACATGTTGTCGCTGCAATATATTCTGCCTCTGCTGTCGATAAAGAAACTGACTCTTGTTTCTTACTGTGCCACGCGACCAATCTGTCTCCAAGATAGAATGCACTTCCACTGGTACTCTTTCTGTCATCGACACCTCCTGCCCAATCTGCATCTGAATATGAAATAAGGGTGAAGTCTTTACCTTTCGGATACCATAACCCATATTCCATAGTACCCTTGAGGTACATAAGGGTGAAAAGGCTTGTTTCAAATCTGCTTAACAAGATCACACAGAACTTATCCAATCTCATAGAATCATAAAGAGAATTGTTAGAGACTCAATATGTTCTATACTTAATGCTCAATCAATATATCAACTAAATCTCATAGAAGCATAAAGAGAATTGTTAGAGACTCAATATGTTCTATACTCAAATCCCAATCTCAACTCAAATCAATCTCATAGAAGCATAAAGAGAATTTTTAGAGACTCTATATGTTCTATTCTCAAATCTCAATCTCAACTCAAATCAAGAATATAGAATAGTTTATTTTATGGAACTTGAACAACCACATGCATCCAATCACTTGACTAGGCTCAATCAACTCTACTCAACCAATCACCTCAATGAACAACCCTTTATCACAAACCCTAGTCGAAGCATGTATCAACCAACTCAAAATGTTTTCAACAATGATCAACCACAAATATCACATAACAATGATACTCATGTTTTTCTCTAACTCAAGTTCAAGTTCTTTGCACAACCAATGGGCTTCAACAACAATGCTTATAAAATATTCTTCACATAACAATGATACTCATGTTCTTATCAAACCCTAACTCAGGTTTTTCACACAACTAATGGCTTCAACAACAATGCTTATAAAACAAGGTTTAATAACAACTCTCAAACCAGAAAACCTTGAAGCATTAAACCAATCACTTTCAAAAAAGAAACCACAATCAATCCTTTTCACTTCGATGATATTTTTAGAAATCAACCACCCATCACGGTACCTCCACAAACAACTACATGAACTGAAACACACTTTGACAACTATACGACAACTCCCCCTGACTACTTGCCTTTCATCCTCAGATAACCAAACAAATACATAGGAGCATTAAAATAAAACTTTAAGATTGCTCCCCCTGAGGATGTGCTACCTGGAGTTGCTTAGTGCAATAGAGGAGTAGTCTCCTTCAGTCCAAGGAGACACGATTTCCTTTCTTCTATCTTTCTCCAAACTTTCTTGAACTCGGGCTTGGATTTTTCAACTACATCCCTGTTTTGCACCTTTTCGTGAACTCGAACATTTCTCTTGTGTGGTTGTCTCTTGTGCATCCTTGATGAATGATTATTTTCCTTTCTTTTATGTACATGATTTATTCCATGTCTGTGTTGCGTTCTTTGCGTCTGATGAAATCTACTATTTTGCCATAGATTAGATACAAAAGTGCTTGGACAAAACCTTGCTATGTGCCCATGACCATTACATTGAAAACATTGTACATAGTGTTCACTCGAAAACGTAGATGTATTTCTACCAAAGATAACTCTTTGATTTATTATTCAATCCACAATAAGTTGCCTTGTGACCATACTGGTTGCATCTGAAACAATAGCCATTAAAAGTATTATTATGAATAGAGTGAGAGTGATAGAACCTCTTTTGTTGTGGTTGCTTTGTTGTAGATCTCCTTTGATATTTTCTTCCTTTTGAAGATTCAGCTTCAAACTTTTCTTGCTTCGATCCTTCAACAGTGAACTTCTTCTTCTGTAGAGTTGGAAGATGAAGGTTGTTCAGCTTCATATCCAAGACCACGCTTATCCGTGGAGCTTCTTTGTTGGCTTATCATTTTATCTAGCAACTTTGTGCTCTTCTTGAATTTGAGATTTGTATTGGCCTCTTCTAGTTGTTTCTTCAATAAAACAATCTCTTCCTCTTGTTTGCAGCAACCAATCTCTTTCTCATTGATCTGTGACTTGAGAGTTTCTTCAATCCTTTTGAATTCTTCTACCTGTACTTTCAAACTGGTTATTATTTCATTTGCATCCTCAAGATTTCTTGAGATTTCCTTATTCCTTTTTCTTTCTATCTTCAATTCATCCAGAGCTGCAATTAGTTCCTCTTTCAAATTTATTTTTGCATCAATTTCTTCTTCATCACAATCCTGTTCTTTTTTTGTTTCTTCTTCGAGTGTCATGAAAAGACCTCCACCTATTTCCTTTTTAGAATCATCCTCTAGGACTTCATTAACTCTCAGCATATATGCCTCTATGTTCTCATCGTCATTCAACTTTAAAGCTTCGAACTGAGCTTGATGTGTTTGTAACTTGGCCTCCTTGATCTCATCGTCTCCTTCATGAATACTCCTTAGTTTTTCCCATATTTCTTTTGCCATTTTACAACTCATGATCTTTACCAGTTCACTGTCTACTAATCCGCACCTGATAGCATTCTTTGCTTTTGAGTCATTCTCAAACAGATTCTTATCGACAGCATCGGTTGGAGGAGTGATGGGTATTGTGTATCCACTATCTACTGAATCCCAGATGTCGTATCCCAAAGCACAAAGATATGTCTGCATCCTGATTCTCTAGACCACATAATTAGTTCCGTCAAACAAAGGTGCTTTGTTTGATGAGAAGCCTTCAACCTTTTCTGGTTCAATTTTCTCTTCCATAGGAACTGAAACTGACTGAGATGCCCTTTTGGAGGAGGATCTATTCTTCTTACCCATTGCGTACTAATCCAAGATCAACCTTGACTGATTTATCCTGAGAAGGGAACTTGGCTCTGATACCAATTGTTAGTCTTACAATGGCATTGAGAGGGGGGTGAATCGGTGTAGTTCTTTAAACTTAAATTCATAGCTCTTAAAACTGAAATAATGAAACCTTAAAACCAGATAAAGCAAGTATCACAAGAGAACATCACACAACACAAGATTTAACGAGGTTCACCAATTTGGCTACTCCTCAAGAATGACTGCTTGGACTACCATCCAAATCCAGCCTTTGCAAAGCACCAACTTTACAATCAATTTACCAGCACCCACTGGAAGGAGCACCAACCCCTTATTTATCTACACCAACAAAAAGGAGCACCAACCCCTATTAGCACCAAGAAGGAGACAGTACACCAACTGGAAGGAGCACCAACCCTTGATTTACCAACACCAACTGGAAGGAGCACCAACCCCTAATTTACCAGCACCAACTGGAAGGAGCACCAACCCCTGATGCCAAGCTTAGACTTCAATTTGAATCTACAAGTTTGATAGTAAGATACCTTTGCTTTTGCAAGACCCTAATTGGTCTTCTTCACCTTTGTGTTCTCTGCACACTCTGCTCTCTCTGCGTAATCACTTCGCACACTCTGCTTCGTTACAGTCAAACTTCATGATCGTCTTTGCCCTTTGCACTCTCTGTGCCTTTTGCTTTCTCTGCACAATCACAAATGCACTTAGGACAATTCGACATGACTCTTCGCTCACTTTGCGCACTTCGCCATCATCTCACCGCTTCTATGCTTTTTGCGCTCTTACGGCCACATTTCACACTTCGACACACATTCGACGACTTATACAACTACTAAACAATTCTCCAAATAACCCTCCTTTTATAACAATATTTTCATGATGAAAACCCTAATCTTAGTCGGCTTGCATAACAAATGTAAACCCTAATCTTAGTCGGTTGTCATCGATCTTAGTCGGCTTCAACTCATGAAGATATTTGGTAATTCCACCGCTCGAAGATTTCATTCGATAACAGTCCCTGTAGCCGCCGCACTGACTTTTGTTCACTCTTCATATTTTAGCTGCATGAATTCACTCTGTATCTGCCCCTGTAAATGCTGTAGAGATGTCGGTCCACTGTCATACTTCTCATTTTAGTTGGGTTCTTCTTCTTGTCTTGCGCACATACGACCTATCGTGAAATCGTGACATTTTTGCCTCTAGAGCTTCTTTTGTTGCTGTAGCAAAAACACATGTCGCGATATCGCGACACTTTTTCTCTCTCCTCTTTCTCTTTGCCTTGGCCCACGAAAATGCAACATGTCGCGATATCGTGACACTTTTTCTCTCTCCTCTTTCTCTTTGCCTTGGCCCATGAAAATGCAACATGTCGCGATATCACGACACTTTTTCTCCTTGCTCCTTTTCTTTGCTTAGGCCCATGAAAATACAACATGTCACGATATCATGACACTTTCGCCTCCGTATACTTCGTCTTTGCTTTTGTCGTGATATCGCGACACTTCTGCTTCCATAGACTTCGACTTTGCTTTTGTCGCGATATCATGACACTTTTGCCTTCGTAGTCTTCAACTTAGCTTTTGTCGCGAAATCATGACACTTCTGCTTTCGAAGTCTTCTTCTCTGCTTTTGTCACGAAATCATGACACTTCTACTTTCTTACTTTACTTTTTTGATTTTGTCATGAAATCATGACACTTCTGCTTCCGAAGTCTTGCTTTTCGCTTTTGTCATGAAATCGTGACAGTTCTGCTTCTATACGCTTCCTCTCTTTCTTTTGTCGTGAAAATGCGACATGTCACGAAATCGTGACACTTTTCAAACTTACTTTCTCTCTCCTATTTTAGTCACGAAAATGCGACATGTCACGAAATCGTGACACTTTTCCAACTTACTTTCTCTCTCCTATTTTAGTCGTGAAAATGCGACATGTCACGAAATCGTGACACTTTTCCAACTTACTTTCTCTCTCCTATTTTAGTCACGAAAATGTGACATGTCGCAAAATCGTGACACTTTTCCAACTTGTTCTCTTTCTTTGAACTTGTCACGAAATCGTGACACTTTTTCCTGCTTTCTCTTTCTCTTCCAACATGTCGTGAAATCACGACAGTTTTCCACTTGCCTTTTTCTATTTCCAACATGTCGCGAAATCGTGACAGTTTTTCTTGCTTTCTCTTTCTCTTCCAACATGTCACGAAATCGTGACAGTTTTTCCACTTGCCTTTTTCTCTTCCAACATGTCATGAAATCGTGACAGTTTTTCCACTTGCCTTTTTCTCTTCCAACATGTCGCGAAATCATGACATATTTTCCTGCTTTTTCTCTCTCTTCCAACATGTCGTGAAATCGCGACAGTTTTTCCTCTTGCTTTTTCTCTTCCAACATGTCGCGAAATCGTGACAATTTTTCCTGCTTTTTCTCTCTCTTCCAACATGTCGTGAAATCGTGACAGTTTTTCTTTCTTGCTGTATATGTCGCGATATCGCGACACTTTTCTTACTTGTCTTTTTCTTTGATCTTTTGCATATGGGCCACTTCGGTCTTCTTGGAAAATCATTGTGCATACTCTAAGTAACCTTTGAACTCCTGTCTTCTGCATCTGAATAGCTTTTGAACTTCCTATCCACTGCATCAACAGATCTATCTAACTGTGTTGACAACAATGACAATATTGTTGCTGCACCTTGCTCAACAAATCCTTCCCAATTATAATATGTATGGACCTCTGTCCAAAGGAGACACAAATCCCCTAGATCAAGTTCATGGATATCTATCCACAGGAGAACTCCTCCTATGCTCTGGTTGGTCATCTTCTATAAGACTATTGCATCCACTACACTGGCTTTTGGATCTCTCTCTACTAAAAACTCTTATCACCACTTAAAATACATGTCCTCACTGTTGTGGTTGATGGATCTCTATCCACTGGAGACTATTTTCCTCTCTACTCTATCACCTCCAAAGTTCTTTCTCAAATTTGTACTATACATAGTCCAGTCGGTCTAGCAAAAATTTTCTCAACAATTCCACTCATAACTTGCTTGAGTCTACTCAAAAATTCCACACAAAACTTGCTTGAATTTGCTCAACAGGTCCACTGAGAACCTGCTTAAATTTTCTCAACATGTTCACTCAGAACCTACTCAAATATGCTCAATTCCACACATAACTTTCTTGAATCTGCTCAATAGGTCCACTCAGAACCTGGTCAAATCTTCTCAACAGGTCCACTCAAAACCTATCAAAATTTGCTCAACAAGGTCGCATAGAACCTATCTAATCTGCTCAATAGGTCCATTCATAACCTGGTCAAATCTGCTCAACAGGTCCACTCAGAACCTGTCCAAATCTGCTCAACAAGCTCACACAAAACTTGTCTAATCTGCTCAATAGGTCCACTTAGAACCTGGTCAAATCTTCTCAATAGGTCCACTCAGAACCTGTCCAAATCTGCTCAACAAGCTCACACAAAACTTGTCTAATCTGCTCAATAGGTCCACTCATAACCTAGTCAAATCTACTCAACAGGTCCACTTAGAACCTATCTAAATTTGCTCAACAAGCTAACACAAAACTTTCTCAATATGTATTGTAAGCTTCCATAAAAGTTCACACAAAATTAGTCCACAAGTCTTCTCAAAGACTTACCTCAAATCTTCTTAACAAGTCCACACAAAACTTGTCCAATCTCAAATAAGCATAAAGAGAATTGTTAGAGACTCAATATGTTCTATACTCAATGCTCAATTACTTTCACAACTCAATTCAGAATATAGAATAGTTTATTTTATGGAACTTGAACAATCACTTCACAAACCCACTTGACTAGGCTCAACCAACTCTATTCAACCAATTACTTAGGAACAACTTTTGCTCACTAACCCTAGTCCAAGCATGTATCAACCAACTAAAAATATTTCCAACAATCCTCAACAAAAAATATCACATAACAATGATACTCATGTTCTTTTTAAGTTCACAAAAACTCACTTCAAAAACAATGCTTATCAAACTGTCTTCATATAACAATGATACTCATGTTCTTTTCAAACCCTAACTCAAGTTCTTCACACAACCAATGGCTTCAACAACAATTTTTATAAAACAAGGTTTAATCACAACACTTAATTCCATAAAACCTTGAAGCATTAACTCTAACACTCTCAAAAAGGAAACCCTAATCAAGTCCTTTTCACTCAACTCAATTAAGAAAGAGATTGCCCATATCTTTTGCTTGTCAAGGAGTTGTTATAACAAATCTGCCACACTCACAAATTCCTCTTTTCCAATCTCAATAAGGGTTAGAGGACTTTAATAAAACACAATACACAAATATGACTAAAATACACCTTTTCACTCCAAATTAAAAATAATATTCACCATAATATTATTTAATAGAAAAACCCTTATTAAAATAAAATCAATGCTCAATAATATTAATTCTCCAATATATCAATATATTAATTAAGACTTTAATAAACAATCAAAATAAAAACCTCCTTATTACTCCTAATAACAATACTCAAATACCACCACTCATCCAATAATTAATCCTTCTAAATTTTCACTTAACAACCCTTATAACTCCAACATAGGTAAATAATCATAAAACCTTACACACCCTTATACCTCCAACTTTAGGTAGATAATAAAAGTTTTAATCAAAAATATTTTATTTGCATTCGGGGGGAATTGAACCCTCAACTATGCCCATGACATGTGCCTTAGCCGCGACCTCAAATATCATACGATCTATGTGCTCATTTGAAACCAACAAAGCACCACGTGCTTCAAGTAGTATTTCCTTTGTCCTTGGTAAAAACAATGTCCACCTTGGATACCTTTCAACCAACACAATCTTCAACGTAGTTGTCGTGTTTTGAATGCAGGCTCTCTTGCAAAAAAATGTTTTTGCACTTGCCCACTCTCCTCTAGGCCATGCTGCCTGGTTGGCCTTCAAACAATTCACACTTCCCTTTTTAAATTATTTTTTGTACACAAAAATCCAAATCTCACGAGCTCTTCTTCCTTTTCGCATGCCAATTAATAATTCAAGCAAGGATAATGTTTATGTCCTTTAGGCAAGGTATTTAGATTTGCTTTCTTCACTCCTTGGAGAACGTCAGTGCTTCCAAAGACTCTCCTTCCATGACATCAATGAAGGTTTAATAATTTTATAAGGTGCTTCAAATGCCTTTGCCTCCAAACCCAATGTTGGGTTTATGAAATATAATTAAACTTTATAAAACCCACTTTTATTTATAAAATATTATAATCAAAATTATAAATATTTTATTTGGGGTTTTCACCATATCACTTTAATGTTATAATAAAATTATTACAACATTATATCTTTTTGATGTCTTGGATAAATTGCTTTCTTGTGAGAATTAAACCATATTTTGACCCATTCTCTTGGGTGTAAAATATAGATATTTTAACCCATCATGAAATTCATTAATCTCCCACTTGCACTTGAGTTGAGCTATCACATGGAACCTTGACATCTATGACAACTAACTTTGGACATCAATTACAACTACTCAAAATGTCTAACAATAAGTAATAATTAAGTCACGAGACACAGATGCTGAGAAGTTTCCCAAAAGAGTCTAAGGTACACCACTAAAAACCCATACAAGGGGTTTACCTAGCTCTTCCACTTTTTGAACGACTGTGGATCTGTTCATGGTAGAAAGGAACTCATGCACCAGTGATCTCAATAACTGACTTAATCCTTAAAAAATATGCATCTTCAAGAGTTAGGGAGCTCATGTTATGAACCATGCCCCAAATATTTTCACTAACCTAGATTTATCTAAAACCTATCAGTTAGCCTAAGCTCTGATACCAACTGTAACAACCATTAATTGGCACTACTTGTCCACTAAATATATTATATATATATATATATATATATATATATATATATATATATATATATATATATATATATATATATATATATATATATATATAAGCTCATTTTTCACCCATCGATAATTCAGAGTTATAGTAATGATCTAAGATAATATTTTCCAATTGAAATTAAGTAATCAAATCTGCAATAGATTATGTATATAGAAACACCAACTTCTATAATTTATTTTAAGCCAATTGCAAGTAGGAGAACCATCTCCTACAACCCCATATCACCATCCCATACTGGTGGATGGATGATATCATACCAAGGCTTTATTCTCTTTATGGAATTGCTATGTAGCAAAGGGACATCATATGGTTTTATCAACCAATTAGGATAGGGATCCTCACCAAAGGACTACCCCTTCCCATTTCTCCACACTAAAAATGAAGGCTAGTGTCTTACGAGAGTCATCATTCTATTTTTTCTCATGATTACTTACATATAACATGGGTTGGACGTCTTAAGCATTATTATAAGATTCACTTATTCTCAAGGTGTTGATAGTTTTGGTGGTGGTGGGTCTTAGTCCAAGAGTTTTCGAGTCTTGATATTGCTTCTTCTATGTATGCATTATTCATCAATTATCCTCCACATAACTATGTTTCAAATTTTTTGTTCTCATACATACGTTTCTATAAATCAAAAGAAGTAAATACACAAGCAAAATAGAGAACATGTTTAATGCAACATAATTCCATTTAATATTCCTTTCAAAACTATACATCATCTACACCTAAATGATATAATTACATCATTTACAATGCTTCCTTGCTATACATCATTTGCTATATAATGGAGATGCTTACATCAATAAAATATTTTATTTCTAGTTTACAAAGTAGTAAGAGAAGTACATCCAATATTACATCACTGGATTTATCTTTTCAGCAATTCAAAATTTACATTAATAATGAACGTAATCAAATATATATATATATATATATATATATATATATCAAAGAGTCTTCAGTAATGGCTTCTTGAATCTTCTCTATTTTTATTGCATATTCATAGGGTGAGAGAGATGAGTTTGTAGGGATCATGACAACTCGAATGCAAGTATGTCAATGCAACACAAGCAAACCATGCTTCTCATAATTGAATGCAAACATGCACCATAAATTTACCATATGCATATCCCATGTTAAAGAACATCTAGAACAATAATTCAACCATCTTTAACATCATGCATAGTAAGGATTAATACACAATACAAATCATCATTTGTTTGGTTTATCTCCAAACATAGGGAAGGGTCCCATACCCCTTCCCAAGGTATGGACACCAATCCATCCTTTTCAAAACTAGAAGTTACTTTTCTATACTTCTAGATAGACATAATCATTTCACAATTTCATTATAAAGCACTTAAATGTAAAATATACATATTCATTTGATCACCAAAAATAAATATTTAATTAATCAAGATTCTATTAATCAACCCTTACAATAATACGTTGGAAATTTAATCATCATATAAAGTTCAACATATAATTTGAGAATTAATTTATGGTCATAATAAATTTTCAAACTAAAGGTAACTAGCAAAACATTTTAATTTATGATGACAAACCTAAAAAGTAATATGTTTAAGTTAGAATATTTAATCTTAATCATCCCTCGAAAAACATCTATCAAATAAGGAACTGTCATTCAATACTAAGTAAGGAGTATCTATGTACTTTGTTTCACTTTACCTACCTTCTATTACAAAAATTAAAATCCATTAATATTTATAACATTAATGACTTAGCAATTGAATTCAACATCCTATTAATCATTTACCCAAGAAAATGATGAATCGAGATTGACTTCTATATAATAATTTGGGCACTAGGTTGCTTCACCATTTTGAGGATTTGGACATAATTTTGATGTCAGGTTTTGGCTAGGATTTGACTATCATTTTAAAATAGCTACATAGTTGCTTTAGGTATAAGGTATAGATAGATTTTATATCCATTCACGTCAGTCGTGAAGTGTTTCTTGATGCGACAAAGGGCTATAGAGTTTTCATATAGCTATCACGAAAATGATCTGAGTTAGAACTTGTCTCCCAGGGTTAACACATCTATTGGATCACAACACAAAAAGTGAAAGAGATATTAATATGGAATGCAATACAATTGGGTGATGTCTACCATAGTGGGGAAGGTTTTACACCTGAGCTACATTAATCTATCATCAGACTTCGATATCTGTACTTGACATTATTCAAGATCCAAAGCAATAACAAAGGTGGAACTTACTAAGGTCTACTCCCTATTGATTAAATTGATCTACAATAATGTTTTATGACAACTATATAATTTTCTATCATCACTTTCGTACTACACATTAGCCTAAATTTGGAAGAGATTAATAATGTAATAATATTATTATTTTTTCTTTTCCTTAAGTTGTTCACATGGTTATTACCTACACGCTCTCCTTGATAGGATCTGCATAGAGGTTCTTGGATAGTTAGAGCTCCAAACAACCATCATCATGTTGTATGCTTACTACTCCTAAGGACAACAATTAATTTAGTATTTCAGGTAAGACACAGTATAATAATCAGAAGGTTGATATATTTTGGGTCTGTGTCGAAATGGATTCTGGTTTAAAATATATAGCCATAATGATACTGGATTAGTGATCCATCATATGTTAACACAACCACATCCACAAGGATGTAGTAATAATGAGAGGTGAACTTTAACAAAGTACAGGCTACAAAATCATAGACCACGTACATTGGCCAACTAACCAAATGGTTTTTGAGCTTTCTTCTAGCTGGTCAATCTAGCATACCAATGTTGGGTGTCAAGAATCCTTTCATGGGTCATAATTTCCATTTTTTGGTTCTGTATGAGCCCTTATACAGTGTATATTAGGTTCGTGTTCTTACAGACCCAAGGTCTATTAGAGGCGTATGGTGTAATGACAACAATATGGTTATAATGTTAATTGACTATGGGGTGACGACAACCTTTATAAATAAATCTTAACTAGAAATCATGTGCATAGTAATTAATATAAATATATAATATATATCTCTTATGAGAGTCCAAATCCACATATGGTAGACTCACTGGAGTGTTTATGCATAATTGACCCACTAAGGAAGACTAACAGCCGTACATGTATCTCTATAAAGAAGCAAGCACTAATATCATAATTTTAGTTTCCAAGTAGTAGAATATCCACTATACAATAGATAGCACCTAACTAGAAATAAATCTCCATACAAGTATTCATACGAATCATACTTAAAGTTAAGAAATGTGTATAGATCACACAACACATCCACAATATCATTACAAAGGAGAAATATAAGGAGTGCAAGTAAAGGATAAGTGGAAATTTTCACACCTAGGATTTACGCAAAGCCATAAAACCAATGAGCCTAAATGTCTTTCTCCCACTCTAGCCTTCCTCTAAGCTTCACAAGACATAGCATGTCCCATTTTCTCAAATCTTAAGGCAATTTATAGTCCAGTTTCTTCTACACATCCAAGCATTTTTTCAATATTTTATTTCTTTCTATCTTTTCCTTCATATATCCTTTATCCCACAACCTAAGAGCACTAATACTATTGAGAGTATGGGTTTTCATTTTTGGAACTGTTAAAGATAAGAGAGGAATCCCACCCCTTACTACAAACCTTCCAAAATTTTCCATGTGTAGAAAAGATGTATTATTTTATTTATAAGGTAGTCTTTTCATTTTTTGATCTATTGAAATTTGGATAGGTCCATAAAATACAATCCACCTAACTTTCTTTCAAAAATGGGGTCAATCACTTTAAAAAAACATGCTCAAACAATTAATCTCTACTCTAGAGAATGCTTAAATTGTATGCATAAGGCATATATTTTAAAAAAATTAAAATGTCAAACATTAATAAATGTGCATTTTCAAGGTATACTTTCTTCATGCAAATTAATGATGCAATCAACTTATTTCACATAAATAACATGCAAACACTCGATGCATTTGCTCTTCATTTCCCATCACCATTTTTCCTTTGAGTGGCGAGAGTTTGGGAGTGATTCCCCAGGTAACACCGCCATCGGGGAGGTAACTAGTGATGATAGAAACAAGAGTTTTACCTTATGAGCTATCTTTGTCATCATTTCCCTTTTCATCTCTTGGTGGTAAATATTCCACTTATGAGAATACTTGTTCTTGCAATCATTCAATGCATGCAGCATTATTTTCTCTTGATTAAAACCAATATAATGCAAATATATTAATCATTACAAACCAGCTATCATAATACAAATAGCATACTAATATAGTTCCTCCAAGGTGGGTCGTGACAGAAGGACTCATTATGTCAAAGGAGAACCAATAAACGCAGTGAACAACCATGAGCTTTTCGAACGTCTTGGAATTCATTTGTGTGCATTCACAAGTTGGTTTACCTTTTGTTTGCTTATCTCTTAAGGAAAGAAGTATGGATGATTGTCTACCTAGCCTTTTGGATGTGGCTAGGTTGTTAAGCTCATCCAATATTTCTAATCGAGACCAGTTACTTGTACATGCACTAAAATGGCTTATGTTTTAGTGTTTATTTAAAATCTTTAGCTAGGCCACTCTTTGATCTTGCTTGTAGCTATGCTTTTTGGTCTCCATGCTTTTACCCTATTGTATATCATATGTGTGCATGTTGGGTATGGTTCTGGACGTAACTTGTTTCCATCTCCTTAGTGTTGTTTGTATAGAAGGGTGAGCTAAGAGTGCTTAGTAGATTCCTCTAGCTAAGTCTATGGAGTCAATTCCCTTGTTGAGATTTTGTTAGACGTCCAATGTTGCTAGTTTTGGGGGCACATTATCTCCTTTTCTAAGTGCTATCATTGTTCAAGTCATTGGGATACCTCAAACAACGTTTCACCCAAACCTATTTCCCATTATCATTGCTCTTCCTTGGTTCATTCAAGCATTCCTTTTATGGTTAGAGAGAATGTTGAAGCTACCTTACTAGATTTTTTGGTTAAAAGGGTTTACAACCTTCATATAGCATATCCATGGTGCGTCCATTCACATTAGGAGTCCTTTTTTGGTTTGGTTGTAGGGCCACTTCTCTACTAATGAAATAATCACGTCCAATAGTTGTAGGTTCATCTTCCTTTTAGATGACCTGGGTTTGTTAAGGAATGCATATTGGGTTTGAGAGCACCTCCTTTCAGTTGCTTTCAAGATAACCTTTTTGGACTTTTCCGATGTTTTATTCTTATCTTGAGGTTTAATCTGTTCTTCCTCGTGGTGGCCGGTGTTAATTTCTACATGTTAATGGTTGACCAATTAAATGGATTATTAAAGTATTAGTTCATTTAATGAAAATGGATGGTTATAGTTTACTCCCTTAATTAAATAATATGTTATTTAAATGAAAAAGAGAAGGGAAGAAATAGTTATTTAGTTAATTAAATAAGTTGTATTTGATTTATTAAGTAAAAGAAAAAATAGTTTATTTATTAAATTTTGATTTATTAAGTAAAGGAAAGAATAGTTTATTTATTAAATTGAAGGTATGGGTCTTTGATTTATTAAGTAAAGGAAAGAATAGTTTATTTATTAAATTGAAGGTATGGGTCTTTGATTTATTAAGTAAAGGAAAATAATAATTTATTTATTAAATTGAAGAGATGGAACTTTGATTTATTAAGTAAAGGAAAGAATAGTTTATTTATTAAATTGAAGGTATGGGTCTTTGATTTATTAAGTAAAGGAAAGAATAGTTTATTTATTAAATTAAAGGTATGGGTATTTGATTTATTAAGTAAAGGAAAAGAATAATTTATTTATTAAATTGAAGAGATGGAACTTTGATTTATTAAGTAAAGAAAATAATAGTTTATTTATTAAATTGAAGGTATGGGTATTTGATTTATTAAGTAAAGGAAATAATAGTTTATTTATTAAATTGAAGGTATGGGTCTTTGATTTATTAAGTAAAGGAAAAGAATAATTTATTTATTAAATTGAAGAGATGGAACTTTGATTTATTAAGTAAAAGAAAGAGTAGTTTATTTATTAAATTGAAGGTATGGATCTTTGATTTATTAAGTAAAGGAAAAAATAGTTTATTTATTAAATTGAAGGTATGGGTCTTTGATTTATTAAGTAAAGGAAAAGAATAATTTATTTATTAAATTGAAGATATGGAACTTTGATTTATTAAGTAAAGGAAAGAATAGTTCATTTTATAGATTAAAGGTATGGGACTTTGATTTATGAAATGAAGGGAATAGTTATTTATGAATTAAGTAATAGGACTTGATTTATGAAATAAAGAAACCTAGCTTATTTAAAGATTAAAGGTATAGGACTTTAATTTGTTGAATAAATTTTGGAAAGAAATTGATTAAAGTAGGACCTGTGAGTGGTTTTTATGATATCAACTATGCAATAGATGGTTAGATACTTTGATTTGATTTGTATAGTTGCAATTTGGCAATAAACATAGTAGATGCATTTAGAAGCATGTCTATCATGGAACCATGAGTGCCCTGATCCCCTACTATCCTCAAATGATCGATGGAAGCTGAGGAGGACCAAGGAGGCAGTTGGAACCAATGTGTTAGTTGATTCTACTTATAATGATTTACTTATGCTCAAATAGATTATTTATGGGGATATTTCCCTGATGAAATTGATGTAATATATTTTTTTGGTAAGTTAATAATTTTCATTAAGGGGGCATTTGAAAGGCGCCCCAACACCTTAGAACAACACAAAATAAAGGGATGCAGGGAGTAACAAAAATGCATCCTAGGGAAGCAGAAAAGAGAAGAGGATGCGAGAAAAGCCCAAAATGCATCCTTAGAGGAACAAGAAAAAACACAAAGACTAACAGAAATGAGACCAAAAGGTGAGGAAACCCCAAAGGGTCAACAATAGTAGTAGGGAAGGCAATTACTCCATGGTAGGTGCTTCAGCAGTTTCCTGTTCGCCTTCCTTGGTTTCATCCTTGGGCACTTCCTTGAAGACTTCCTTTGCGATTTCAATGACGTCATCCTCCTTTGCTTCGGATTTTCCAATAGCAGCAGAACTCGCAGGGGCCTCCTCATCGAAGGTGTCACAGAAAAATAACAAATTAAGCGCATTTCTTTGATCCTTCAATTGTGAGATGGCTTTCCCAATAGCATCCCAAGTGGTCTCCAGATGGGCAATGGTAGCAGACATGGTTTGGATGACTAATTTCTGTAGATATATTTCAACGGGGTCGTTGGGGTCATCCTCACCCCTTTCCTTGACCTTCTCAGGGCTCTGAGAATATTTTTTCTTTAGCCACTAGGAACTCCTTGTGGGAGTAAATTCCACCTTAACCTTTTTCTTAGCACTGAGAGAGCCCTGGCATTTTACTTCCTTGCCCTTTCTTTTGGCACCTCTCATCTTAGAAGGAGGTGTGGAGGAAGTGTCATCCTCTGTGTTTTCCTGAATGGTAATATTTCCTTTAGGAAATTTCTATAGCAGATAAGCATAAAGGACCTTGAACAGGCCCTGGTGAGAAGGCCAAGCTTCCTCCTTCTTGGCATGGGTTGAAGTTATAGTATAATCCATAGACAAATACAAAAATTCTAGAATATTGAGAAATTTTGCATCTCTGAAATGATTCACAAAAGAAAGGTGGAAACTACAGAGTTGGGACTCAGGATCATCTATAGTAATGTATTGCATGATTGGCTTCATTACCTCCTTCCATGGTGTAGGTAGATCCTTGTGAAATAAACCCTTCTTGATAAGCTTCCTGATTGGTGATGTAGGTTCAAACTGGTTAATCTCCACTTCCCAGTTGTGTTTGTTCCTCCTCACAGTGCGACCAACAACAAGTTGTCCTGTCAGCTCTACAAGAAGCTCTACATTCACTAGGAAATCAACTTCGTGAATGATGACAACTCCATTTTCCCATGTTGAAGCAAAAGCCATACTGGCATCCCAATCAGTCCTAGAAAACATCTTAAAAAATGGAACTAATCCTCTATCATTGAGGATAGCTTCAGCGATGGGCTCAATGGAATAGGTGTCTGGCTCAACAAAAGACATCCTGACGACTCTCAGAAGAAGGGAACAAGGGTTTTTGAATAAGGAATAGAGGATAAGAGGAAGAGCAGGGGATGACCAGATCAGAATGTTAGTAGAGCTTATAAAGCACCAAAGCGAAAGTGAACATTTCAGAAAACCTTTCACAAAACTTCTCACACAAGATCTTCATCTAGGAAAACTAAAATGCCAGATAGAACAAACCAAAAAGTTACAGATTTTATAGAGGAATATTTTTTGATAGACAGGATCAATGGCGAAAATAGAAATATGTGCTGAGAAATGGAGAAGTTGACTAATTGGGACACCTAGGAATCTGAATATAGAAAAATCAAAGATAAATTCAGAAACCCAAGGAGTTGAAAAGCATGACCGAGCAGGGAAAAGAATAGTTCTTGGAACCATGCAATTGGGACGAGGAATAAGGAATGGTCGCGAGTAGGCAGAAGAGGTACACACATGGAAGAACAACCCATAATCATGTAAAATGATGGAGGAAAAAGCATTTGGCACGAAAAATTTTAAATCCCAGGTAAAAGCTAGTGGAAAAAATGTGGTGGCATGAGTAATGAGCATGGGGAATAAGTACCGCTTGGTGGAAAAATGGCAAGGAAATATTTCCAAGATGAGGCTCCAAAAATGGGGAAGCCTAGGGAAGATAAATTTCTTAATGGAGAAGACTTTGGTAATGAAAATTATTATAACAACAACCGCAATGTAGAAGACATGAGGGCCAATGGTATTTCTTCTCCTTAGAGTCGAGGGCCAAATAAGTTGTAGATCACATGTGGAGTGATGATAATTCATTTTGTTGAGTGAGATTTAAATCCAACCTAGCAAGTTCACTGACATCACGGGGGAGAGTGTCCATCCAGGTCAGCATCCCTGGGACAAAGGCACCAATATTGGCCAACTTATCAATGACAACATTAGCTTCCCTGAAGGCATGTTGAACTATGACTTCATGTTGGCTTAACAAAATTTTCCTGGCCTCCTCGATAAGATTCCTGATTTTCCAACCTGGTGATTTGGAATTTTTTAGGTAGTTGATGATATTCAAAGAATCTCCTTCGATGATGACTTTTCCTAGGACCTATTTGATGAATTGTAATCCTCTCCATAGTGCCCTTGCTTCTACAAAATGGTTGGATTGATCCCCTAAAGGTTCTGCAAAGGCAAAAATAGAATTTCCTTGATGATCTCTGAGAATACCCCCGGTGCCAGCTCTTCCTGGATTTCCTTTGGTAGCTCCATAAAAATTGAGTTTGACCCACCCCAAAGGAGGGGGATTCCATTTGATGTTGGCTCTGGAACCTTGAGGATTGGCAGGACAAAGATTTTCCAAGGAAATGTTAAAGGATTGGAGTAAGGAAGCTTCAAAAAAGGAAATAGGTGAAGTATCAAAAGGGGCAATCAAAGAGTTTTCCTTAGCAAAAAAGATAATTCTATTAGAAATAAATTCAAAATCCTTGGCTTCCTTAGAAAAAATGTGCCTATTGCGCTCAAGCCAAATCTGCCATAAATAGTGATGAAGGCAAAAACTCCAGAAGCCTTTGAGATAAGGATTTTTAAAAGGGTTAGGCCATTGGGTGAAAAGGTCAACAATAGAAGGAGGAGAAGCCCAACTGATATTGAACTTGAGGAAAATATTATTGAGGATGGACCTAGAGTAGGGGAAAAAAGAAAAAGGTGGGTCGTGGATTCCCAATCAGCAAGGCAAAGGAAGCATCTATTAGGGAGGGGAATACCACGTTTAATAAGATTTTCAACAGAGAGGATTCTATCTTGAATGGCTAGCCAAGAAAAAAAGGCAACCTTTGGAGTCAAATTTTTAAGCCACACTAGATTGAAAGGAATAAACACCTCTGCTAGGGATAAGGATAAAAGATAAGCATATTTGATAGAGAAATCTCCTGAGTCGGTGGGCTCCCAAATAGGACGGTCACAAGAGGCCTCAGAAGGGATAGGAAAGGAAGATAAAAAGGCTTCAAGTGAAGATACTTCAGCTGCCATATTAGGATGATGGATCCTTTTCCAAGATCTGGTCCCATTGGAAGTGGTAAGGAAGTCAACAACTTTGGTGCCAAAAAGAGGATCAGTAAACTCTTTGAGCAATCTGAATCCTGGGACTTGAAGAAGTGGGCGATTGCCTAACCACCTGTCTTCCCAAAAGTGCACAGATTTCCCATCACTAACCTACCACCTTAAACCTTTTTTAGAAGTTGTCTCGCAAAGCAAATGGATTTCCAAAAGGTGGATCCAGAGGGGGGATTTCTCCATATAAAAAATCAAAATTTTGGAGGTATTTCCTTCTTGTGATTTTGACCCACTCTGCATGATCTCCTAAAATTAAATGCCATGCTTGTTTGGCAAGAAGAGCAGAATTTAACATGTGTATTCTTCTAAGCCCTATTCCCCCTTGATCCTTGGGCTTGCAAACTTTTTCCCAAGCAACCATATGGAATCTATTTTTATTTTCAGCTCCTGTCCAAAGGAAATGCTTTTGGATTTGTTCAATTTTTTGGTAAACTTTAGCAGGTGCTTTGAAAATTGAAAGGAAGTAAATAGGAATACTTTGTAAGCAGGCCATGGTCAAGATAGCTTTTCCAGCCTAGGATAATAAATTGCCTCTCCAAGCAGAAAGCTTTTTTTGAAATATTTCGATGACATTGTCCCATAGATGTTCATTAGCATTACCCACAAACAGTGGTAAACCCAGATAAGTGGCAGGCAAGGAGGAAATGGCACACCCTAGAATGTTGGTAATATTAATTTGTCTTCTCAAAGGAGTGTTAAGAAAATATAATTTGCTTTTTTGAAAATTGACTTTTTTCCCAATGGCCTCCTCATAAAGAAGAAGGATATGCTTAATGACTTTAGCTTCAACCACTAAAGCAAAAGTGGAAAGAAGAGTATCATCAACAAATTGTTGATGAGTGACAGGTGTAGTTTGAGATGTAACCTTGATACCAGTAATAAGACCTGATTGTCTAGCTGCATGAATAGATCTCCCAAGGGCTTCTACAACAATGATGAAGAGGAGAGGGGAAAGGGGGTCTCCTTGCCTCAATCCTCTACTGCTAGTGAAATAACCTATTGGAGAACCATTTATTAAAATAGAAAACCAGGTAGAAGAAATGCACCCTCTAATTAAATTGATCCAATCCTGATGAAATCCAAATTTGGATAAAACTGCCAGAAGGAAGTCCCAGTTCAACCTGTCATAAGCTTTATTCATGTCTAATTTTAAAAGGAAAGCAACCTTTTTGGTGAAGGAAGTTGAGTGAAGGGCTTCATGAACAGAGATAATACCATCAAGGATGGATCTGCCCTAGACTGAACTTCCTTGACAATGGTTAATAATGAGAGGCATGACATCTCTCATTCTATTAGCTAAGGCCTTGGTTAGAATTTTGTAAACTACGTTACAAAGACTAATTGGCCTGAAGTCATTGAAATATTTGGCGTTAGGACTTTTTGGAATGAGGGCAATAAAAGTGGAGTTAAAACTATGAGGAATAACTTTAGAATTCTGAATTTCCTTGATAGCTTCACACACATCCAGACCAATGAAATCCCAAAAGGCCTGGAAGAATCTAGGAGAGAAACCATCAGGACCCAGAGCTTTATCTGGTTTCATGGAAAATAGAGCATGTTTGATTTCCTCATCAGAGAGGCCAAAAATTAATTTGAAGTTGATATCCTCAGAAATAGAATAAGGAATGAATTGGAGAAGGAAACCCTTGGCTTTTCCAGAGTTAGTAGTCGACAAATCTTCAAGTAATTGCATGAAATGAGAAATACCCTCAGCTCTAATCTCCTTTATGTCAGAAGTAACTCTTCCATCCTGGAAAATAATTTTCTTAATTTTGTTATTGCTTCTGTTCCTCATCATGGAAACATGAAAAAACTTTGTATTGGAGTCACCTTCCTTAAGCCAAATGGCTCGGTATTTCTGCCTCCAAAAGGTTTCTTCACACTGGAGGATATTATGATACTGGGATAGGAGATCCTTTTCCTCTCTTCTTTTTTCAACAGTACAACATTGGCCTTCCTGAATGTCTTTCTCAATGGTAGCAAGACGATTTTTAATTTCTTGTTTGTTTTGGAAAATATTTCCAAAGATATCCCTATTCCAAATCTTAAGATTTTCTTTGATCAATTTGAGATTTTGACCCAATCTAAAATAAGGTGATCCTTGAAAATATGTTTGCCACCACTGAATAATTCTATCTCTGAAATCAGGATGTTGCATCCACATTGCTTCAAATCTGAAAGGGATTCTGAATACTTTAGGATTATTAGTATCTAGGAGAATAGGACTATGGTCAGACCCAATTTTGAGAAGTGATTGAAGAATGGCATCCCCCCAATTAGCAGTGGCTTCCTGAGAAAACAAAACTCTGTCAAGTTTTACTTGAATAAGTTGAGTACCACTTCTTCTATTAGACCAAGTAAACTAATTTCCTTTAAGGTTTACATCCATCAAGTTGTTATGATTTATGAAATCTTGAAAATCATCCATACTCTTTGTAAAGGAACCTATCCCTCCTCTTTTGTCAGAAGGAAACAAAGGAGTATTGAAATCCCCAGCAAGGGTCCAAGGAAGGTTTGAAAAAGCTTTCCTGACTAATGAAAGAATTTCCCACAACTTGGATCTACCTGGGATAGAATTTGGGGCATAAACATTGGTAAGAACCCAAGGGGAATTGGAATATTTATCAAAAAAAAGAATACTAGCAGATTCTTCATTAGAATGGATCAATCTGCCCTCAAGGAGAGTAGGATTCCAAAGACATATGAGTCCTCCAGAAGCCCCCCTTGCATTGCAAAAAATGGATTCACTATTCTTCCATACATTATTATAAACAGACTTGGCAATAGTGTCTCCGACTTTGGTTTCTTGCAATAGAAAAATAGAAGGATTGATTTCTTTTCTCAATGAATTGGCTAGCCTCTATTTAGCCATGCCATTAAGACCTCTCACATTCCATGAGAGGATTTTCATTTGGAAGATTTGATAGCTCTTTTGCCTCCCTTTCCTTGAGGTTGGGGAGGTTTGATGCATTTTGTATCATCTTTACTCTGATTTATCCCCGTAGAAAATAGGGTTTTTTGAATGCCATTAGCAATATCATCTTCTAATCCCTGCTTCTAGTGGTCGGCATTGGAAGGTCTGCCCTTATTCTTCTCACCCCCACAGTCAATCGGAGATTTTTTATGACTTCTGGTATGCTTTGGACTAAAATTGTGAGGATTAATTTTTTGAATCACAGGGCTTGAGGATTCAAGGAGAGAGGAAGGGATGGCAACTTCCTCAATGTGGTTCTGGGCACATATATCAGTAGAAATTTTAGGAAAAAGCTCAATAGATTTTATCGGGGAGTCATGACCTAAAGCCCCATTCTTAGGAGAATTATTGGGCATCCCATTAAGAGGGGAATGAATAGGGGAAAGTTCCTATCTAATTTCATGAACAGGGGAAGAAGAAGGATTTGAGACAGGGCCAGGGTTCTGAGAAATCAATTCAGTCTCGGCATCCCCAGAAGGTAAATTAGACAAAAGTTGATATTTATTAGGAAGAGCAAAGAAGGAACTTACCTCTTTTTTGTTCAGATCTTGACCAGAAGTGGAAACCTTTTTGCCTTTGTCAGTAGCAGTTTGTGGCTCATGTGA
Source organism: Wollemia nobilis (assembly GCA_028583015.1). Classification (NCBI taxonomy): domain Eukaryota; kingdom Viridiplantae; phylum Streptophyta; class Pinopsida; order Araucariales; family Araucariaceae; genus Wollemia; species Wollemia nobilis. Next base: position 1,827,065 of record JAQPPZ010000912.1, read on the forward strand.
GGTACCTCCTTGAGACTTTTGGTTCTTGATCGGACAAAAAAAAATCCCTTTGGAAGAAGGATATCTTTTTTTCTCAACTTTGGAAAAAGGAATATTATTCATTTGCTTTTTAGCAACTATTTCTTCCTGAGCCTTTAGAGTAGGGCATTGAGCTCTAAGATGTCCCTGAGTTTGGCATTCAATGCAGAAAGGAGGCTTGTTCTCATATTCAATGGCCTGCTTCTTATAGAAAGACTCATATTCCAATTCCACAAAGGTGGGGAGAGTCGAGTCCAGATTAGTATTGACACATATACGAGCAGCAGTCATCCTTGATCTAGCTAAAGTAGCATAGTCAATGGCCACTAAATCCCCAATAGTTTTAGCAATAGCTCTAAGGATATCTTCATGCCAGATATGCCAGGGAATATTTGGGAGCCTGACCCAAATCAGAGCATAATTAATGCTTTGTGTATCAGGATCAAAGTCAAGAGACCATTTCATGAGAAAAACACTTTTCCTACCCAAAAACCAGGGACCACCGATAAGGATTCGGTTTGCATCCTCCTGGTTGTTGAGATGGATTCCAAAAAAGGCATTGGAAAGCCCAATGATTTCCAAACATCCTTTGGCTTTCCATTTGGAAAAATCCCATCTTTTGATAGTGTCTAAATCAGGCCTTCCACCCACAATTTTTTTGACAAGGGAAAATGATTCCAGAGATAAATAATTGGAAACTAAGCTCAAAGGAATATTAACTTTATTCCCCACTGTCTCCAAGGGGGCAGAGAAGGAGTGGAAACAGATGAATTTCCTCCAACGACTTTAGAAAAAGAGGGTTTCGGACCAGTGGGTCCCTTGACCAAAGGGGGCCCAAGAGAAGATCCTTTGTCGGGTGGTTCATCACCCCAAAAGGTAGCAACCTTTTTAGCAGATTTATCAGAAGATTGACCATCCTCAGGAGCCCCCACAGGAAGCACAACCTGACCATCCTTGATCCCATCCTTGCCACCATCCTCACGTGCTCTAAAATTTTGAAAAAAATCCTTCCCACCCTTCAAAATTTGAATTTTGAAGCTCTCACCTGAACAGTTCTTGCAGCAACCAGACATCTCTCGTGTTTTTTTAATTGATGTAATATATTATTCTTTACGAGTATGGAGGATTTACCATACTTGCTTACATGTAATAATTATTTATTTACTTGGATGATGTACCTTTAAATTATTATTCTGGATTATCTATGTTTTGTATTTAAACTCCTTTCAATTAATTTTTATCTTCTTTAAATGTTTTTTCCTTTCTAGTATCCTTTGCATGCTTTATGAATTATGTTTTTTTTATATTTAGTATTTAGAATTATTCTTGTTTTCTTGCTAAACAATAGAAACTTAAATAATGATTTATAGGGTGAACTTAGAGGGTGACCTAAGGGAATTAATACCCCCTTAGGGTGAACATAGATGACCTAAGGGATTAAGACCCCTTAGGGAGATTAATAGCTAAGTTATGAAAATATTGCATCTGAGTTAAGATAGCTCATCGTGTAGATGATATGGATATCTTAACTTGAAATACACGTAGCATACCTACATAGATTGACTTGTGTATGGTATGGATATGGGAATATACCTTCAATGGATTGAAGGTGATAAGTTTAGTTCATCAAGCATGATGAGAGGGATAAACTTATTTGCGGTAACACATCATAAGCTTACATAGATGGACTTGTGTTAGGGTATCTTGTGATGTGTATATCTTTGAGAAACTTATATTAGTTTATCTAAAATATGATTAGGGGTTTATGAATCCCTCACCTTAGTATAAATAAATAAAAAATTATTTCTGTGTTTTACTTGTAGCTAAATTTTGGGTTATTACAAGTGAGCAGTGAAAAAAAGGACTTTGTACTTTTACTCATTTATCTATTGCCCTGTAGCTCCTAAGAAACAACTTATAATATATTTAATTCTTGAGGATTCATTCACTATTGCTTTCTCTAATAGAGTAAAGTCATCAACAAACTGTAGATGAGTGATTGATCTAGCTTCATTTGTAATAGTGATTCCTATTAATGTTTAATTTTTTCTATATTTGGCTATTTTCCTTCCCATACATTCAGCTATAATGATGAATAAATATGGGTAAAAATGATCTTCCTACCTAATACCTTTGGATACAATTAAAATTTATGAAGGGTAACTATTGATCAAAATTGAATAGGACATTGATGAAATACATCCCTTGATCACTAGACCAAAAAGGATCTTTAAGGGTGGTTATTTAGTTGTTGTATATGATGGCATCATAAAATGTTTGTGACATATCACGATGGTTAAAAATTGCCTCAAAAAACCGCCCTCCTAGGGTCTATTAGGGTGGTTAAAATTTTCCTCGAAAACCACCTTAGTTTATCACTATGAGGGCAATTAAAAACCACCCTCTTAGGGTCTATTAGGGCTATTAAAAATAACCCTCTTAGGTTATTTTAGGGTAGTTTATAACCACCCTCTTAGGGTATATTAGGGCAGTTATAAACCGTCCTTTAGAACCTAAGAGGGCAGTTTATAACTACCCTAGTATTATTACTTTTATAAAATAAAATAAAAAAATTAAGATACATCATTGTATTCAATATGTATTCATTAGATTCATCAGATATTGGAGACGAAAAAACCCCCTCTTTTTATATGAGGATATCCAAGGATGGTTTCATGGGAAGATCAAATTTATTAGATGCTAACAGAGATAACTTTGGTTGTAATGAAACAAGAACTTATGTATTTATTAGTTATAAATGCTTATAGTTCATGTTTACCTCAATAACCAATACCTACTAGTTACAAAAATTCAATATTATTTGAAACTTTGAAGTCATAAATATTCCTTCTACTTTCTGAAGTTTAGAAGACAATTTATCTATCATAATGAATCATACTTAAATGCCTTTTTGGGCAAGGTAATTATCAATATGAATATAAGATAATAGGTACACAAGCATACATATGATCAATTCAAATATGTTCATATAAACTTTAGCATAACAGTCATGTCAATCAACACCTAAAACTCATGGTTTAATGATATTTTCAATATCTATACAACATAGTTATATTTGTTCTTGAGCTTCAACCTCTACCACAATAGTACGCTCCTTCTATGGCATTCATAAAAACTTGAAGATAATGTTGACCAAGTACAAAATAATATGAATTTTAAGAATATGCAGTAGGTGCATAGAAATACACAAATTTATAACCTGATCATGAACTCTATTAATCAAAAACTTCACTACAATGACATAATATCTTTACTCTAGTTCATTTTTGGTTTAACCCACCACTAGCTGTAATATTCCAAATACCCAATGCCATTGGTCTCAAGTTTTGTAGTTGCATAGAAAATAAACATTATGTAGCATAATTTATTTAATACACTTACAAGGAAAGATTCCTTGTATGTATTATATGCAATAAATCTGATAATTCTATTATAGTTCTCAAAAAAATTAGGAGCCATGGAAATGCAAAACTTGCTAGACAATGATATTTCATGGTAGATAGTCACAAAAATTTACACATTTACATGAGGGTAACATTTTCCCCAAGACCATAAAATAAACCTTGAACAACATACTTACATGCAAAATGACTACTTGGCTCACTGCACCCATAATAAAACTTTGAATACTTTGAATGTCAGATATCATTTATCATACCACTACCTTGAATCTACAACAAATATGGAATGATGAATGATAATGTGCATTAGCACCTAACCTATCCTATTCAATCGACGTTTGAAAAATATGCACCATAAGTTGTTTAAGATAAATAATTCACATTAAGATAGTTAATAACTATTAGCATGAACAACTATACGAGGAAATGAGAACATACTGATATATCACTTAAATTACTCAAATTCCTTTGAAAATGATTAGCTCACTCCTTCCACTGAATCACGTTAAGAAATTAAGATTTGTGTGGTTAGAATTGTTGTTCCTTCTTACTCAAATTCATCCCTCACAAATATGATATCACTATTATTAAATACAATATTATTGTAGTTAAAACATATTAATTATAGGATAGCCACTATAAGGTAAACATAAAGGTAAATAAGATCGAAACATAGGTGTGCTTTCTAAATTAAGAATTAAAATATTAAGGAGGTAAGGCAAAATATCCTTGGTTAGACCAAAGGGATTTAGACTGAGACCAAAAAACATAGCCTAGAAAGTAAATAGTTTAAAACAATATAAAAGGTAAAGTGAAATATCCATCATTGCAACAAACAAATCTCATAGCCCTAGTAGGCTTGTTGGCTAGACTAAGATCTTCAAAGTTACCAATAGAGGCATCCATTTTCAAACACAAAATTACATAAAGTGAAAGATCCCTTATTCCAACCAAGGGGTCTCATACACCAGGTAGACATCCTAGATAGGGTAATATCTAGAAAATCACCTCATTACCTATTACTTGAAGTAAGGGTTCTAGTCTCACTGCCATGATTTTGGCTCCAAAGGAAAAAACGTACACCTACCATTTCATAAGATAGTTGATCTCCAATTTTTAACTTCATGTATATCTCAATGGTTATGTCTCTTAGACTTGTATCTAATGCATAAGCATACCACTGCAAGCAAACTTCAAACTAAAGACCCACTCTTATTATGATGTCTCTATAGCTAACCAACAACAAAAAAAAGCATAGGAGACAATATTTCCTGTCTAATTGTTTATTTTAATTTGAAAGGAATTGCACAAAAAATCTCTAGATTATAACATTTAAGAGTCACTCAATATTTTTAAAAAATTGACAACCAATATAAGAAATGTAAAGAACTCAATGCAAACAAAGTTTGTGTGATTTTTCCATAAGCAAGAAATCCTAAAATAAAATTGGGTATGAAGAGGGACTTACAACATATAAGGTTTGAGATGGATTTCTTGCAGTGATATTCTATATGTCTAGATCTATGATAGCCCAAATGGTTTGCATTTGGTTTTTATGGCCATCACCACAACTCTATTATGAGATATTATCATATATATCCATGGTTACCTCTCAAATATCTTCCTAGTATTGAATATATATCTTGGTCTGAAAATTGAATACACCATAAAATATAAAATATTGCCATGATACCACGTACCACTAAGAGAATGTAAAATGAATATAATATAAATATCCTTACCTTTAACTGTAGGGTCCCTACACAAGGCTAGTTCCAAGGTGGTCTTGCCACTTTGGGTATTATAAAATGTAGCACAATGTTTCAATCCTCATTTGGGTACCCTTAGCTCTCCATATAACAGATAGATGTCTATACATCAGTACCCACCCCAACCATCAAATATGAGGCAAGAGGTTATCTTGAGACTTTTTTGAGATACATAAATATCTGACTTGCCAAACTCATGATCAAGATACCTATTCACCTCACTCCTAGCTTGGATGGCCATTATTTTTACAAGATGCCACAAGATCTCAATAGTACCCGTTTAACACAAGATGAAACCAAATGTATTCTTATGAATAACAACAATACAAAAACATGAATAAATTGCATACATATGCTAAAATAAAAAGTGTGCAATGTATTATTTATCCACTTATATTTAATTTAATTTAAATATTAACGTCCATTAGTTGCCAATATGGCCAATAGGACTGCAAAATTATAGTGAACAGAGTGTATGATAATAAAAACTGATGCATCCCTAGAGAGTAATATTTGAGAATCAAATAATAGACACAAAAATGTGAGCTATACAAGAAATATAAAGAACTAACTACTAACTAAATATAGCTAGTAGCCAAACTTGGCTATCTAGAATCCTACATGAGCATGAGGCTCACAAATTATTACATAGCAAACCTAAATAGTAAAATAAATAATTAAAACTAATTCTAAATTCTAAGTGATTCCCTCATCACCATGGCGTATATCACATATGTAATCCCTACTACCAATCCATTAGCACCTAGAACTCCACCTATAATTAACCCCTTTTCCTAATACATTAGTTCAATCTAGTGCATCCACCTATCCCCAGGCCAATTATCCATATATTTTCACATAGCGAAGCCACAAATATTCATCTATTATTGCATTTCATCCATAAATACTAGCCTTATTAACTCCTTTACAAACTAATAATGAGACCAAATCCCTTTTGGAAAAACAAAGTTTTGATATGAAGGAAATGAAGCCCTAAATATGATCAATACTCTAGTAAACCAAAATAGCACTAATAAGAGGTATTGGAAAATAAATACTATATAGAAACAAAAATAAAATTGGTATTCTAGAAAGACTCCTATCTTACTAAATATCGAATGCCTAAATAGAATGTTGGACATAAAACTAAATCTTCAGTGCAGAACAAACTAGTTAACATGAATGCAAATTTGAACACTTTGTTGTGCCTTGTAAGTAATGCTAGACATAATTTAATGGATTATGTATATGTTATAAGAATTCTCAAACCCTGATATACAACCAATAATATTAGGAGCAATAAGAAACTATGATGATCCAAACAATAAACCCTCCTACACCTCCTAAACAAAACTTGAATTTAAATCCAAATGGAATAAAATATTTAGGAATGGTCCAATAGTAAATTACAAATTTACCCAACCCTAGGAACACCAATCTAACCAGCTTTGATGACAATGGTAATGAATATGAGGTTCTTGATGAACAAGAAATCCTAGTTCACCAATAGAATGGGATCATAACTAGAAGCAAAAGTAAAATGATAAAGGAGCAACTAAGGCCATCAATTAATAAAACTAAACTACCTAAGATACCTAATAATAATGTAAAATCAACCATTCTTAGGAGGACAATAATTCCTCTCAATATCGAGGATAAGAGTCTATTTGATTTAAACTAAGAGATACAATCTAATGGAAGATTGAACCAAGAGGTACAATTTGATAAAAAACTAAATTAGGAGGTACAATATGAAAAGCAGCCAACAAATAGATCTTCTTTAACACCTAGAAAAGAAGAAAAAAATCCAACTGCTCATGCAACTAGTGCAAATTCATAGAGATTTGAGAATAAAAATAATGATACTAGAAAGCAAAATGAGAAAAAAAAGCTACAAAAGAAAGTAGAAAAAAAAATTGAGATATACATGTTTGATAAGTGAGAGTAGATTGGAAAATAATAGAAAGTCAAAAATAAGAAATAAAAGTAATCTAATTGGAACAATATTTAACATCAATGAATAATTGAAGAAGAAACCAACTAAAGTGAGAATACCAGAAAACTTGACTTTGCCAAGATAGAGGGAATTTCTTTAGGAGGCATTAAAGGAATGAGGATGAAGTTATGCTAAAGCTAAAACTCCTATTGTTAATAACCAACAAAATGGCTCTACATAGCAAAACCTTATGGTGCAAGATCCATAGATATACAAGTTAACACTATGGATATGTTGAATACTCCAAAATAAAAGATAAAGAATCAACTTCATTTCATGTCACCTTGAAAATTATGAATTACATTTTGAGAATATGATCATTGGGATACTATAGAATAAAGGTGAACAAGAGGTAGATGAATTATCTATGATGGTTATAACTTTTGAACCCACCATAAACATGTGGGACAAGCATAAGGAGATAGAAGTGGTGTTTTGACCTATACTCATAGACAATTCAAACCGCTAGCAAGTTTTCAATAATTATAAGCATATTGTTTAGTTCTTGATTAAAGAAGATCAATATATAGATGGTTAGAATGAGTACATATAATATAAATGATGGAGTGATATAGCTCAAAACTAATCACTTGCCAAAGGTACTGATCATGCTAGCAATCTTATTTAATCCTAATGAAAGTTCCAAGAAGGGTAGCATCAAAGTGAAATTTTCATTATACCATACCATAGAGATGGACAGGGTTATGTGTAAGGGGTTATCCCCAAAATGTATTTATAAAAAATTGGTGAATCAGTTTTGAAATCCAGACGAATAGTGTTCAAACGCATGTAGAAGGTTCTCTATTATTAGGGGCAATATTGGAAATTTAAACTTAAAATGGTCAAATTATTATAAAATTGGGGCGAATCGACCCAAAAAAAATTTGCACCCAAAATTTTTGGCTAATGGGCACTGGTCAGGGGTCCCAAATATTAGCCAATTCCAAATTTCAAAAATCTATATTTTGGCCAAATTGGCGATAAATAGTGGCTATGCATAACCCTGGAGATGGATGAAGGAAAAAAAACTCCTTAGAAAGGAATATATTGAAGAAGAGGTCCACATCTTCAAATAAATTATAGTAAATACAATGATGTAATTACTAAGAGTTATGAGGACCTAAACATGTATGATCTTATTTTTGTCTATGATCTCGATGGTAGGATATTTTTTTGTGGTAGGGTTCCTATTGAGGGGTGCAAAAACTATGATTTCGATATTAGGATACTATTCTATGGTAGGGTTCCTATTGAGAGGTGCAATGACTATGGTCTCAATGGTAGGATACTATTCTATGGTAGGGTTCCTATTGAGAGGTGTAGCGGCTATGGCCTTGACAATAGAATACTGCTTTATGGTAGGGTTACTATTGAGAAATTTAGTGGCTATTATCTCAATGGTAGGATACTACTTTAGGGTAGGGTTTCTATTGAGGGGTGCAGCAACTATGATCTCAGTAGAAACATACTGCTATGTAGTAGGATTTCTATTGAGGGGTGCAACGACTATGATCTTGGTGGAAGAATATTATTCTATGTAGCTATGTTCTTAGTGGTAAAATACTATTCTATGGTAGGGTTCCTATTGAGGTAAGTAGTGGTTATGGTCTCTATGATAAGATACTTATCTATGGTAGGGTTCTTGTTAAGGAGTGCAGTGACTACAATATCAATGGTAAGATATTGTTTTGTGGTAGGTTTCCTATTGAGTGGTGTAGTAGCTATGATCTCATTGATAGGATACTATTATATGTGGTTATGAACTCAATGACAAGATACTATTATGTGGTAGGTTTCTTATTCAGGGGTGTAGTGATTATGGTCTTAGTGGTAGGATATTATTTTATGGTAGGGTTTCAAAGATCCATTAACTATACCTTAGTTTTGGTTGGCATAAATCCAAAAACACCATGACCATGAGGATGACATAGGGAATTAGGAGGTTGGATCCTCTGCTGGTGAGAAATATTCTAAGGGGAAAAGGTTTCTTGAATATGATTTCAATTTTGGAATGAAACCTTGGTTGAATGTAGTCAAAAGAAAGATGAGCATGCTAGAGAATTGTTTCAATTTGTCAATGAAAAAAGGAAATTAATCATTCCCAATGAACTTGTAGATATAGGAGAGGCTCAATAGAATCTTTGTTTAGTAGGAAAACAAATGGGAACTAGACCAGATCTATATTCAATCCAAAAATGGGCTTATAAAAAATGAAAAATTGTTGGGATTTATGGAAATTTTTGCTCTTCCAAAGAACTTATTTTTGGTAAAATTGAATTGTGAGGAGGACATGACTTGAATTATGCAAAATGACCCTTGTTTTTATGGTAGAAGAGGACTATTTCTGAAACACTAGACTCCATAATGCAATAGATAACATTAGAATAATATGCAGGTCCCAGTTCGGGTTTGATTACTAGGGCTCCCTTTACATTTTTTGAGGGAAGAAATATTTAAAGGAATTTTGAAATAATTTGGTCAAATTATTGAAATTGGTCTATCCATTGCTATGATATCCTAATTACTCTATGCTATATTTTTGTGTTAATATCAATTTAGAGATAGATATGCCACATTCATATGAACATAAGTGATTGAATATGAGAACATGCCTTTTAAATGCAATTTTTGCTTCAAATTTGGATGTGTGGGGAGTTTTTTCCCTAATCAGATGGGAAACAAACTGTATACATAGATAGCAAAAGAAGAATGCATATGATCTAAGGAAGAAAAAAATCTCAAAAAGGTGTGACTCTGGTAAAGAGGAACAACTAAATCTAGATTAGAAGAAAAATTGTTTGGCTATAGTCACAATTGAAGAAGGGGAGATTGTGGATAAATATTTTAAGGTATGCCCCTCTGTTTATAGTCCATGTTTATCAAAAAATAAAATTCCTACCATGAATCCTTTTGAATCCTTAGAACACTTTTAAAATGAAGATGTTAAAACTTTAGAAAATGAGGATAGAAAAACTATTGAAAGTGATACTATGATTAAGGATCTTCAAACACCTAAAAGAAATAAAGATGAAAAGAAAAACTTAGAACCTCATGAATTTGGTTAGAGAAAAGTTCTAGTAAAAGGGAACAAAAGTATTGTTATTTCTAGAACAACGAGGAATAGTAAAAATAATGGGATTGATATAGGTAGTAAATTTAATCCTGGTAGACCTTCAAATAAGGATATTTTGCATAGAGAAATAGTTGTATATGTGGCCAATGGAACCTAAATGACTATAAATCAAAGTGGGAAGAAAAATCATACTAGATATAAGAAATGAAGGTCATATAATGGAATATAAAGGGCATAAATACCACAAAAGGAGGAATGAAAGGTAGTTATGGCATGTATGTATAAAATAAAACACTCAAGATGAAAGCATGGTCTGATTGTAGGTTGATAAAAAGGAGGATTTTATTTGGTTCTTCAATTCTCTATCTATGCCTTGTTTTCAGTTGGATGGTTTTAGTGATTGTAATATTGTCCATAGTCTATCCTAGATATATTGTCATATTTTGGATTTCATAAGAGGCTTATGTGTATGTTCTAAAGTTGAATTAATTTTTGTCTCATTTTAGAATTTTCACAAGGCATATTTGTATGTTTTGAAAATGTAAAAAGGTTAGGACCCTTTCAAAAATCCCTTCTTCCAACCTTATCAAAAAAAAAATGTGTATGACCAAAATATTATTGAACAAACTATAGATTTATATCTAGGAGCAATACCTTTTTAATATAAGAGATCAATAAATCCAATGATCAAGGTTATAATAAAGGATCTCCTAAAACTAGTGTAATCTCGCATTATCTTTCCCATTAGACATTCCACTTATGTGGCCAACTTGTTCATAGTGAGGAAGAAGAATAGAGATATAATATTATGTGTTGACTTCAAAAAATGAAGAGAGGCTTCCTAAAAGACCACTTTCCACTTCCCTCCATGAATCAAATCCTCAAAAATATCATAGCATCATAGATGATGTTGCTATTGGATAGGTTTTCAAGATGCAACCAAATTTGGATGAAACATGATGATTAGCAAAAAAATCCTTTACAATAAAATGGAATTTATTTTCCTATCAAAATATTTCGAATTGTCAAATATCAGTGTCACCTTTCAAAATACTATGGATATTATGTTTATAGATTTGGATTTATGCATGTCATCCTTTCACAAGGGTTATGATAATATTCTATTTGTGTATGTTTATATAGTTAATAGTTAAGATAATTCTGGTATATCTAAATAAAATTATAGTTTTCTTAAAAAAAGGGTAAATCACATTGAGTATTTGAACATTCTTCAAAAGGAATTGATAATTTAGTGTATTCTTCAACACTAACAAGTTCATTTTATTTGTACAAGAAGCTAAACTTCTAGGTCATGTAGTATCTAAAGATGGACTAGCCATTGATCCTAACCATATAAAGGCAATTCAAAATTTTCCCTTGCCATCCTCAATAAAAGGAATTATATATTTTCTAGGATAAATTTAATAAGTATCTAAGCTAATAACCAACTTCACACAACTAGTTAGATCCATAATTAAAATATTGAAGAAAGATATGATGTTTGCTTGGACCAAATAAGAAAAGGGGAATTTTAGAAAAATAAGGAAGCTATCACAAAAGTACCTATCTTGGTCAAATATGACTTCATAAAAGACTTTGGTCTATATGTATTTGAAACTAATGAGAGTGGCATCGCATTTTTGACTCAAAAGGATTATATTTTGAAGAATACCCTATATCCTTCATGATTCAATTGCTCTATAATTACAAAGAAAAGTATACTTTCATTGAGAATTAAGTGTTTGCTATGATGAATATATTGTAAAAATTGAGGTATTATTTGTCTTAAAATAAGACCATTGTCTTCATGGTACATCTATATGTTAGTTTAGTAGTCCTCGATGATGAATTGTAGTAGAAGAGGAGAGAATATGATGAGGAAAAAATAAACTTTCCTACATTCCACTAATAACCACCCATAGTTATAGGTGTTTTTAGACCCTTACAAATAAGAATGTATAACAAGTATGTCAAAAGCCTAGCTAGATCTAATGGAAACGTCATATGTATACCATTATAAGATCTGTCTATCAAATGTATACAAGATAATTTTTTAGGTGCATATATGCAAGGGGATAAATTAAACATATGTAATTATTATTTGATTCCCCATAATTCCTCCCCATAATAGAAACATTGGACATTAATGCATACAAAAGGTAAGGAAAGGTTTGATATAGTTGAGGATGAGAAATTAAGGATCACACTAATTGGAAGGTGGGAAATAGGAACTTTGATGCTTCACTAGTCATATTAGATCTTCCATTGGATCAGCCTCAAAAAATATTTTCCAATGAGTATATATAAGCCTATACCCGTAACTGGATTGAGGCCTCGATTTATAAATAAGTGTCTCATCAAGAAAAAAAAAAAAGGGAGATGCTTTTCCTCCAAGAAGAATCTTCTAGGAATCTTCTAGTGTTAAATTTTAACATGGCCTCTACCTTTTCACTTGCATTTTATAAAGAAAAAATAAAAATAAAATAAAGTCTTTAGTGAGCCCTCCCCATATGGAATGTGGGATGATTTTATTTAAAAACTATGAATTAATGTTGAATCTATTTGTGTTATCCTCTATGTATAGTTAAATACTTGCCCTTGTATGGGTGGATATTCTTGCTATCATGCACTTGGTGGGTCTGTTAGAAGAATTTCAAAAATAGGGGTATTGTTGATCTAGAATCTACGCATCTTAACATCTACACCATCTAGAAAAAATGCACACAAGTTAGTGGGTATAAAAAATAATTTCTTTGTGCACTTTAGAGGTTGAGATATCTTCACCATCATCCCAAATATTTTCACCCATGGAAGGCCATGACGTTTACAATATTCACAAATAACTAACATGAAGTAGAAGGTTCCATTGAATTTATGGATAACAAATATTTTTTCATTGGAAGAGACATCATTTTAAAAATGGTGGGTGATGGTTGATAGTGCCAAAAGGAGACCTAGAAATATGTTGTTGAATAGTAATTTCAAGGCTCATATTTTAGATTCTAGTATTACAAAGTATGAGTATAAGACCATGTCATGTTGCTTCAGCTTGAGTGTAATTTGTGCATGCTCATAATATCTTAGAGGGATATATTGATGAAGGGGATGCCTTTTTCTTGTGTGAGAACCGAGGTGGAACCATCCCAATTCTAATATTATTACCATGCACTTTTAATCAATACAAGAGATATGCCATTTGGAAGGTAGGTGACTTTGATTTTAGGGCTATGGGTAGCTAATGCCATCATAGAGGCTGAGTAGCACATAGGTGGTGCACTTGGTGGCACCAAGGAGGCAATTGTACAAGGTAAAATGGGTGGAACAATGGGTGCATAGGGTAGAGAAGCACATAAATGTGGTATGCATAGGATCAATATCATATAGGAGTGCATATGGCATAGAGGTGTGTAGAGGGTATGTTGAGTACATGAAGGTGGCACATGTGGGATCAACATTGTAGAGGAGCACACAAGGGACCAAGTTGATGGTGAGACTAAATTGGCATTATGAGAGGTAATGTAATGTCAATATAGTGGCCCAAACCACTATAAATCCATCCTAGCAAGACTAGATGAGGTTTGATATTATCATATACCAATTTTGAAGGCTATAATTTTAAAATTATTAGGGTTGCACATGCTCAAGAACTTGGTGGAGTCTTCCATGGTAGGTATTATTGGAAAATTCAATGCTTGTGTAGCCAATATTATATTTTCATTTTTATCACAACCAGTTGAAATTTGATGATGGGTGCCTATATCCTTTTTATCATTGAGATCACATGGGCATCTATTTTAAATTCTCCACTTCTCCAAATAATGAAGGTTGGAGTAGAACCATTCTCCATAGTGGTAGATTGGTAAAGGAGTGAGCTATTGATAAATCCACATGTACTAGCATGGTTTTGAAATAAATAGTGATGGAAATATAACGAATGACAGGTAGGGGATCTATATATTGCTGCAACTTCTTAAAGAATGATCCTAGACATAATGTAATTAGTTGAGAATATTTGACAAGAAGACATTATAATTTATCAAAAAAAACACATAATGAGATCTTTTGGTTAGGGTGCAAGCAATGGTGCTCCCTATAGAAGTTAGCCTCAAGGCTAAATGGGCTACTACAATGCAAATATTCACAAGTAAAGTGGTCAATAGATTTGATGTCAATGGGGTTGAAGGCTTTGCCTTTGATGATAAGCTCGAAATCCTGAATACTAATATTCTCATCCAAGTTTGTGTCATCCATTTTTCATATGATAAAAATAAGTTTTGAACTAATATTTTGGCCATTTGTACTAGATCTTGCATAGAGAGATTTTTGAGGTGTTCTTCATTAAGCACCATGATTTGTTCTTCATTAAGAACCATGGTTTTTTCTTCACAGATTGTATGAGAACATAATAGAGAGCAAGTCTCTTGATTCAAAATGCATAATAGGTAATAGAGGGATCAAAATTCTCTCATACTAATTGACAAGGACAAAAAAAACTTGTTTGCATTCCCTTGATAACATATTTTCAGCCCATTATAGATAATAATGTATTAATGGGTATGTCAAAAGCCCATCTAGATGGAATGGGTATGTCAGATGCATAGCCTTACAATATGTGTCTATCAAATGTATATAGGATAAGTTGTTAGGTGAATATCCACAAGGGAATAAAGTAAATCAAATTAATTATTATGAATTAAATATAAATAATTATTATTTAATTCCCCATCAATATGGATCAATAAAATCCAAGAGTTTGACATACAAATAAAACCAACTAAACTAGTAAAAGGAAGAGACTTGTGTAAAAATTTAGCCATGGTATATGTAGGTGCTTAAGTGACACTCATCAAAGAACTTGATCCAGTAGACTTAGATAGATGGATAGGAGACATCAAGTACTATGTGTTAGCAAAATATTTTTCCAAAGGGTTAACAATAAAACAAAGGGATAAATTCAAATAAAAAACCATGGACTATGTGTGGTTGGATAATACTCTTTATAGAAGGGGTTAGGGTGGGGTATTGCTAAGGTGCATAGTGGAATGGAGAGTCAAGGGCCTTCTAATTCAATATAATCATGAATGATGGAGGAAGTAAAGAACTATAGTGTATGTCATTTTTATATTAATCGAGAGGAAGGTCCCTATACCATTAAAGATAGTTATGGTTACAAGGCCTTTTCAATAATGGCATTTGGATTTTATTGTAAATATCAAATCTATATCTAATGCAAGGCATGGGTGGTTCTTGATAGCCACTTATTACTTTACTAGATGAGTCAAAGTTTTTCAAGTTAAAGCTACAAATCAATAATTTTGCATCCAACTAATGGAGGATATAGTAACTATGTTTGGAGCATAATACATAATCCTTGTAGATAATACCATTCCATTCATCAAGCAAAGTTGTTTAAATTTGCACTAGAGTATGGGTTTATCCTTAAAAATTATTGAATCCCTACCCTTGGGAAAAGGTTAAGCTCAATCCATAAACAATAAGATGGTTAGAATTATGAACAAGATAAATAATCAGTCTGAAATAGATTTCTATACCAAATTGAAGTTTGTATGGATGATAGAGTGACCCCCAAAGCTTTGACTAGGACTTCTCCATACAAGTTGATATTCAAGAATTTATTCTACCTATAAACCTTGAAATCTTATCACTCCAAATCACTCAATATTTTGAGCTCAAAGATATAGATATTCCACCTAGGCAATCCTATCTTAATGCCTTATTACAAATCAAAGGAAGAAAGGAAGAAAGCCTTCCAATAATTTTTACACCATTAGTAAATAGTGAAAAGGTGGTTTGATAAATGTGTTATTCAAAAGTGGTGATCTAGTGATGAAATGGGACAAAGATAGTAAAAAACCTAAGGAATATGGTAATTTTAATTTTTTCTATAGTGGGTCTTGTTATATCATCAAAGTCCAAGCACCCAATACCTACAAGTTGATCACAATTGAAGGAAGAATGTTGTCTATCTCAATAAACATGCAACACCTACAACTCATGTACATGTGAAAATATGATAATCATTTGTAAATATATACATAGTGTCTCCCTTTTTTCCCATTTATCTCTATTTTCTTTTATGACCTTAAAAATATAATAATAATCCCAATCTAATTCTCTTATTCTTAGTTCCCTACCTAACAAGAATTAGTTGGGTCAAAATGTAAGATCTATAAAGCAAAACAAAATGAGTAAAAAATTCTCTAAGTTAAAAATATACCAATTTATCAGATATGGTTAGTGATTTGTTGAATCCTATAGTGGTATCACAATGACATCAAAAATATTTTTCCAAGCCCTTCTCCAATGGATGACTTGGTAATTCATCATTTTCATGTAAGCAGGGCCTAAATCCTCATCCAAAGATATATTTCATAAACAAATAATGTGATTTATTGGAAAATATAATTCCATACTAACATAGGCCTAAAAATCCTTATTCTTGGGGAGGAGGATAGAAAAATAGATAACATCACCTTTATGATCAATCAATCTAATGACCTATGAAGATGTTTTATGATGTCAACTTGATGCAAATTTGATTCATCAATCCTAAAATTATGAAGTCAAAAGTAAAGTGGCATCATGACGATGTCATCTAAAATATTGTCAAATCATCAACAAAGCATGCATGTGAAATTAGATTTATTTCACATGTGAATTCATACCACATGTATAGAGGTGGGTCAACCAAGGGCTATAAATACAAAGGATGAAGGGGCCATTTATCTCTTTTCTTCCATGCCCATAGGAATAAGAATCCATCTACAACATATCTCACTAAACACTTAAAATTTTCCACCCAATTACTGGAATTCACTATCCCAATCCATTAAAAGTTGACTTCAACTAATCCACGTTATTATAGTAAAATCCTTAGTTTTTTTAAGAAAGAGGCTACAAGACCATCAATGTAATTGACCCTAATATGGATGGTACTAAACCTTATTCTTTGTCTCCTTTTTGAAACCATTAATAGTAAATGGTTTTATCCATCCCAAGACTCACATTACAACAATATGAGCAAGAAAAAGACGTCTCACCATGGTGGTTGCATTCCTAACCCATTATCGCCCAATGAAAACACATGTTATCAATAGTAAAAATTCACCATTCTCCCCTTTCTATAAAACTTGGTAATAATTTCTTTGCCTTTTCTCCCATACATTTATAATCCAATTTTGTCCACCCTCATCTTCTATTTCATACTTAAGAGGCCATAAAAATTTAATGACTCATTGGATTAGAAACCCTCCATTCAATACACAATTCTATTTCCATTTATTTTATGAAGTCCTAAGCCTATCGAATCACCAACATCCACTTTTTATTTATCATACCCTAAATTCCCCAATTTCAAGTCTTTTCCAAGTCAAATTTACATTGAATCATTTATATCCACATTTGATTCATAAAATCCTAGAACCCTCACTTCAAAATTTTGTTTAGTTGAAAATCCTCAACCTCGCCTCTATAGTTCTACAAATTGTCATCGTCTTCCAAATAGTCCCTAAGTTACAAAAATATAAATGATTAATCAAAACCTCTTCTAAATAGCCAAATCTATCAAAGTAGCTAAGGAATGATGGAGATGTTGGTAGTTCACTAGTAAGAGATAGTGATTCATCAAATCATATAAAATAGAGAAATTTGAGAGAAGGTTTAGCGATTCACTAAAATATAATGAATCACTAATTTTAAGACTTATCAAAATTTCCTAAAATCTTACAAAATTAGTGAAATAGACCATGTTGGTTATCAATCTGGCACCACATGTCGGGTTGGAATTTAGATCAGTGCCAAGCATAGAATGACCACCGCATCAGGATGAGTTGGATGATCGTCATAGAAGGTTAGTTCCTTTAGGAGTGGTTCCATCTGCCTATACCACAAAACAAGAAAAGGAAAAAGGAGGGAAATAAATAAAATGGCCATAGCCATAACTCACAAGTATTCTACATCAATATATGCAATCGATATACCATGTATGAAACACAGGCCCTACACCTAACAAATAACCCAACTACATCTTTATTCTAGCTTCTATTAGCAATGGGTGGGAGGCAAATTCCAGGACCAACAAATAGATGCATGAGATACAAGATGTAGAATTAGAGCTTCTATTCAACTGGCTTTAGCAAAAACAAAACCACAACCCATATCTACGAATGCACACTCTTGAGTCACTCAAGTAAACCCCACAAAATCCAATCAATAGAATAACATGGAATAACTTAAACAACTGGTCAAGAATAAGCATTCATACAATTAATAAAGAACAGGGAGACAAAATCAAAGATCAAATAGTACAAAATTTATATTTACATAGAGGTAAACCTTATATATGAATTGTAATGGCTAAAGAGCCACCCTTAGGAATGACTAGCATTCCACTATTTATAGGTATATTTACATTAATTACAAAATCAAACATTAATGGTGGTAGGTGTGAATACAATCCTTATAGCAAACAACCACCACACTAGTACACTATTCCACTAGATGGCATCGATATTCTAGAAGGTAGTGGATACAACTGGTTGGATCTGGGCCCTTGGATCTTTTGACGTTTCTACCTAGTTCATTAAATTATAGCTACCTCATCCTTCTCCTTGACTATTTATCCTCTAGTTAGATGGTGAGTGATAGGTATTGCAGTGTCTTGGGAGAAATGCACCTCAAATCATTCACCTCCACATATGTTGTTAGGTACTTGAACTATTGGAAAAGCAAACAAGTCCTCTATTTGAACTTTGGGTGATGACGAGAACCTTGCTTGTCGAGCGATGATAGAAAATGAGCAATAGAGAATAAGCATGAACATTAGTTTATAATTGATAAATCATAGTGCTTAAATAACAATAGTCATAGGCTATGAATAGCCTAATAGGTAGTCCCCCCATAAAGGTAGCTAACATCTTAGGGATTAGCACTAACTACTAACAACATATTATTCACTTAACAATGTGAATAATATCTCATGTCTTAACAATAGGTTATTGTTTAGACATTTACAATAGTAAAACAAAGTAATGTAAGAATCTAATAGTAAAATTAAATACTACTTTTTACCCTAACATCTCCCTTTATTACATTATTTTGAAATACAAAGTATACTTCTAAACAACTCAAATTTGACATGTCCAAGTGTCTTTGTGAAGACATTTGCAACCTATTCATCATTGGGAATGTATTGGAGCTTGATATTGTGTTTAGTAACTTTGTCACAAATGAAATGACATTGTGTGTCAATATGTTTGGTGCACTCATGGTGAACTAGATTCTTCACTAAGTTCAAAACACCCTGGTTGTCGCAATACAAGTGAATTGGAAGTTTCTTGGGTAAACCCATACTTTCTATGATGCAACTCAACCATATCATCTCACACATTGCTTCTCATACTGTGTGATATTCTACCTCTTTTGAAGATATAGCAACCACCTATTGCTTCTTGTTGTGCCATGAGACAGGTCCGGATCCTAGATGAAAAACATATCCAGATGTTGAATTTCGATCATCTACTGATCCAGCATATTCAGAGTCCATGAAACCCTGTAATAATAATGTCATTCTTCCTATACTCTAAACCATACTCCATAGTACCATAGATATAGTGGAGAACATGCTTTTTTGATTTCCAGTGAGTAAATTTTGGTTCTTGTATGAACCAAGAAAGATAATTCATAGAAAATGTGATATCTGGTCTAGTGTTTATCAGGTATATAAGTTTCCCAATCATCTGATCATAAAGAGTGCCATCTACCTGAGATGAATCATCATATCATGAAAATTGAAGCCCTTATTCCATCGGTGTTTCTTTTGGCTTGTAATCAGTCATACGATACTTTTTTATCATTGTCTTGGCATACTTCTTTTGATTAAACCTTAGGTAATTCTTTGTTTGTTCAATCTCTAGACCAAGATAATAGTGGAGAAGTCCCAAATCTATCATATCAAATTACTCTTTCAAGTCATTATTCACAGTGTCTATCAATGTCTCTAAGTTGTCGGTTATGATAAAATCATCCACATAGAGTACAAGTATCACTATCTCAAAACCAATGTTCTTAACATAAATATTTGCATCTAAAGCACTTCTCTTAAATCCATGTTGTACAAGGTGATTGTCTATATTTATATACCATATTCTAGGGTCTTGTTTCAACCCATACAAGGATTTAACTAGTTTGTCAACTTATTGCTCATGACCTTCCTCAAAAAAATATTTGTGATTGAGTCATGTATACTTCTTCATTCAAATCACCATTTAGGAATGCACTCTTGACATCCATTTGATGAAGATTCCATCCGTACTGTGTTGCAATAGCACAAATAACATGAATGATGGTCATCTTTGTAGTGGGTGCAAAGGTCTCTTCGTAATCGATGCCTTCATTTTGAGCATAGCCCTTTTCCACAAGGTGGGCCTTATTATTTTTAATGGTTCCATATGCCTTGTATTTCATTTTGTAAACCCATTTACAGCCAATGGGTTTCTTACCTGAAGGTAAATTAACCAACTTCCATGTATTGTTCTTAACGAGAGATTTATATTTAGCATCCATAATTACCCTACACTATGGCTCACTAAGTACTTCTTTGTCCGTGGTGGGTTCATGTTCATCATATAAAGATATATAAACCCTCTCATCATAAATATCCATGTCTTCTCCACTATCAATCTCTCTATCTACATAAATCTCTTCAAAATGTTGACAAATATCATCAACTATTGGTGATGCTTCTGCTCTCTTCTACCGAGACATGTTGTATGTTCAAGGATGATTCATAGTAATATTATGAGGTGAGGTCAATTTTTAATCTCTCATTGTACTTGTATATCATTTTGGCACCTTTTACTGAGGTGGAGGATTTTGTTTTTGTGGCTCCTCATCTTCCAAGTATACAGTGGATGTGATGTTAGGTGTGAAAGCCTCATCGAACACCACATCTCTAGTTACATGTATTTTCTTTGTTCTAGGGTCATACAATCGATACCCTTTAGAATATTCATCATAGATAAGTAAAATGCACTGTAATGTTTTATCATCTAGTTTACTTATCTTTACTTTAGGTATATGCATAAATGCCTTACACCCAAAAACTCTTATATGAGAGATGGAAGGCTTCCTGTTGCTCCATGTTTCTTGTGGAGTTATATATTTAAGGGCCTTTTTGGGTTCCCTATTCAAAATATATATTTTCATTGTGATAACTTCTACCCAATAGCATTGCTCAATATTTGCATCCTTAAGCATACTACAAATTGTTTCCATGATGGAACGATTTCTCCTTTTAGCAACTCCATTTTGCTATGGAGAATAGGTTGTGGTTAGCTATATTTTGATTTCGTGTGTTTTCAAAAATTAAGATAATTTATTTGAGGTATATTCCCCTTCGATCTGAGTGGAGGGTCTTTATGTAGCATCTAGACTCTTTCTCAACTAGCTACTTGAACTGCTGAAAGTAGGAAAATGCTTCTGATTTTAGTTGAAGAAAGAAGACCCACATATTTCGTGAGTGATTGTACACAACCAACTGATACTACCTTTTACCTACAAAACTTGGTGGTATGGGACCATACAAATCAATGTGCACTAACTCCAATGATCTCTTATCTCTAGAAGAGCTAGCTTCGAATGGTTCTCAACGTTGCTTCCCTGTTAAGCAATCTGAGTAGATTGGCAATGTAGATGAAAGGGTGGGAAGTCCTTTCACCATTTGAGATTTACTTAGCTCAAGTAAATACCTTTTACTAAGATGTCCAAATATATTATGCCAAATATAAGTGGTCTCCCTCGTGTTGACCACCATGGTAACATGAGGCATTGAAACAACATCTAGTGTGAACAATCCATGCTTGTAAGAATTGGTTGTAATGAATTTATCCTACTTGGTGATATAGCAACATTTTAGTCTATTTTCCACTTTGAAATTGACAACCATGTTTTTATCCAAGATTTGTGGAACTGACAACAAGTTGTTTTTCAATCCTGGAACATAAAGGAAATTGTGAATATGACACTTTCCATATGTAAGGGAAATAGATACACTGCCTTCTCCCTGGACACTACAGATCTTATTATTAACAATTGTTACTGGTTTGCCTTATCTTGCCACAAATGTCTGAAACCACTGCTTATCACCAGTCATGTGTTTGCTAGCACCTGAATCAATGTACTAAATAGGATCCTTATGTGTAGAATTTGTATGGGTCATGAGCACTTTGTGTGCTCTTTCTAAATTAGAATAGGAATTTTTAATAGCAAGATGTCCTTGTTGTTGTCTATTTTTCTTTTGTGGCTTATTTTTGCCCTTTTTGTCTTGTTTATTTTTAAACCAACATCGGTTGGTGTCATGGTTTTCCATTTTGTAATTCGTGCAATACATCCCTTGATATTGAGGTTGCTTGACCTTATCTCTATATCTTGAATATGATCCTCCATTTTGAAAGTTACATTTATTATTTCCACCTTGTTTGTTTGTGTAAAGTTCATTGTTTGACATTTCATCACTTTGGAGTTGATTTGTTTCCTTGGTTTGAAGCAAATTGACTAACTCCACAAAGGTTACAATTATTTGAGATACATTAAGAGATGTTATTAACATCTTATAGAATTCTATAAGAGCCCTCAATATTAATGAATTCGGAATAGTATCTTCCACTTTGGCTCCTAAAGCAATCAACTTTGAATTCAGTTATGCCACTCTGCAAAGAAATAGCTCTACTGATTCTCCTAAATTCATATGGAGTGTATGAATTTGAGTTTGAAGGTTTAGAATAGTTGATTTATTCTTGCCTTCAAAAATGGTACATGATGCATCCCATGCATCTTTACCATTTTTAGCTTCACTTATATGAGGCTGGATTTCAACAGTAGTGATGAGCAAAATCAACATGATAAGTCTATTTTTCTTTTTATCCCATGTAATTTGATATGCTCTTGTTGTAGTGGGTTTTTGAATAGTGTCATCCACTATATCCCACATTTATTCAACAGTCATAATGGCCTTCATCTTGGTTTTCCATGCTGAAAAATTAGGACCTTTAAGCAATTGTGTATGATTTAGGTATTTGTTGATAGTTGTCATGATGAAGATTCTAGAATGGTTCCAAGATGGTCTCTCTTTCTCTCTTCTTGATATTTAATGGCACCTACTTGAAAACCCCTTCAAGAAGGATTAATCAATTTGAGGATATTTAAGCCAAACAAGAAGAAATGAGAGATAATTCACTCTTATTGGTATTTAATGGCACCTGCCTAAAAATCCTCCTGAAGAAGGATAGTTAGTTTAATGGAATTAAGCCAAACAAAAAATATTGAATTAGGGATTTTGATTTAGGAGAGAATATCAAGAAAAATTGGCGTTATACATGTGCAAATGAATCTACACAAATTATTGTGAAATTTTGAGGTTTTGAGTGCTCTTGATTTTGATGACTTATAATTGCAAAAAATAAGAAATTAAATGCAATAATCAATCAAAGAGTGCCCACAAAATTTTTATCACATAGGTGTCGGATGCAACAAAAAATGCACCTAATTTTGCAATGCCAATTTTTAATAAATATGTCGAGTAATATTGAAAATGCACCTAATTATAAGGTTTTGCAACAAAATATGGATTTATGTTTTGCAAAAAATAAATTTGATGTTCAAATTCTCCCCCCTTGGTGTTATAATTTTTGCAAAAAGATAACTTATCAAAGATCATTTATCCCCCCTTTGTTTTGCAAAAATAACAAGGTAGCTCACCTTTCAAGACAAGTCGACACACAATAAGCTTTTGAAAGGCTTTCTAGAACCAGTTGACAAATGACTTGGTTTTTAATTGACCCTTAAGGCATCAATACTCAAATATTGGAGGTGTATCAGGATTAAAAGGTTCTATAATCCTCATGGGACCATAACTTCGATCCAAACCCTTCCAAGGATCTATGCAAGTATTGAAACAAGGTAAACTCTTTATGTATCTTCTAAGCATCCACCAAAAATTGGATCTTGTGGTTTGATGGCAAAGTTCATTTCTCTTTCGAATGACTCTTATATGATGAAGAGATTTTTGGATCCAATGCCTCTTCTTCATGAGACAAAACTTGTACTCTCAAAAAGTTATTAGAACAATTTGAAGCAAAGTGTTAGAGATCTCAAGTTGTTTGCAAAAGAAATTGTGCTTTGATTTTTGTCTCTTGTCCCTCCTTGATTTGGAGAAAACAAAAAAACAACAATTGTTATATTTTGCAAAAACAATTGGCCTTTCTTTTTCAATTTTAGTGTAAAATTCGAATAATTCTAATCATGCTTTTAATTAATAATAAAATTAATTTTGTTTAAAATCAACTTAATATATATATAAAATTTTGATTTTTATACAGAATCTATATTCAATTATAAATAAAAATGATTAAGAAATATTTAAAAAGTACAAAAAAATATAAAAAGTTAATACCTTTTTTTAAATGTTTTTTTTAGGCAAAATTTTATGTTTTACCCTCGCCGAGATTCAAACCCATGACTCCGTGGGTTCTAGCCTTAAGACTGGTGCTCCTGCCAATCGGGCTAGCCCTCTTGATGGGAAGGGAAGGGAAATACATTCTCTTTCTAGCCTTTCCTACTTTCAAGAAAAAAAAAAATCATGGGATTAATCCCACATCACCCCTACAGGTGAGTTTTTGTGCTTTAAAAAGGACAGCTTGCCCACTTGTTATCAACTACCTTTGGGAAGTCAAAAAACTTCTCCTTTTGCCATGAAAACCATCAAATGGAAACATGCCACCTAGAGGAGTATACATGCATCACATCAGACCTAGTGCCACATCACACCTTGATTCCCATGTTGATGCTACATCAAACCTAGTGCCACATCACATCTTAAGTCTTGTGTCAGTGCCACGTCAAACCCAGTGCCACATCACATCTTAATTCCTGTACCAGTACCACATTAGACCCTCAATCCACATGTTGCCTTGGTTTCAATTTTGCATTAGTCTGGTCTCATCGATCTTGTGTTGGAGGTAGTGTTAGTCTAGTCTCATGGGTTGTATCAGTCTGGTCACATCGGTCCCATGTTGGAGGTTGTATCTATATTGTATTGGAGATCGTGTAAGTCTCGTGTTAGGGACTATCCTCTTGGGGATAGTTTTGGTCCCTTGTGTTAGGGATTGTCCTCTTAGGGATATTTCCAGTCCCCTTAGCTGCTAGCAGCCTGATGGACTATCATATCACTTGTGGGCCAGTAGTCTATGGGTTGTCTAGTCCACTTGCAGGTTGATATTCTATGGGCTATCTGGTCCACCTGTGGGTTAGAATTCTATGGGCTATCTGTTCCTAGTGTTAGTGGAAAAAATATATGAAAATTATCACAACCAATTGAAAAAAATCAAACCCTTAAAAGGTATTTTGTGCTAGCTTTTGCCTTGATCCATGTTCCTATACAGGGGGGTCCCAAGACTCAAGATTTGGGCCCCTTGGTCTAGATGGAATGAAAAGATATTCCACCTTGCCCAGTGATGCTCGAAACTATTTCACTTTTCTAGATGATTCGCTGTAGCTCTGATGCCAATGATAGTAAATGAGAAATAGAGAATAAGTGTGAACATTAGGTTATAATTGATAAATCATAGTGCTTAAATAACAATAGTCATAGGCTATGCATAGCTTATTAGGTAGTGCCCCCATAAAGGTAGCTAACAGCTTAGGGAATAGTGCTAACTACTAACAACATATTATTCACTTAACAATGTGAATAATATCTCACGTCTTAACAATAGGATATTGTTTAGACATTTACAATAGTGAAAAAAATAATGTAAGAATCTAATAGTAAAAGTAAATACTACTTTTTACCCTAACATGCGGGTGATGTGTTTGCTCTTCCTTCCACCCATGGGGGTGTTGGGGAGTTAGGGCAATCATTTATCTTAGGTCCCGTCCCATTTGCACTTGTATCTCCTACCCAAGATGGGCAGAAGTCTATCTCCTCCCCAAGGGTGGGGTTGCATAATTCATCCACCCATGCTAGCCCCTTGAAATGTTCTCCCAAGAAGTTGGGTGGGTATTTTGAGAATTTTCACCCAAGTTTTAGGGTATGTTTCCTCTCACTCTTGTCTCCCACCCTACTTCATTCTATAATTCACTTGATATTTTGGTCTGCCATGTGATCATTGTTGCTACTTTGATATCTTCCACCCATCCATCAATGTCTTCAAAATTTGGTGAACTCCTTTCAAGCAAAGGGAATCACTTCCTAAAGGGAAGAGTGGGTGAAGGATGTAAAATTTCACCCACACTTTGGTGAATTATAGGGGTTTTCCATTTTGTGGAAAAATATGAACCTAGAAGGATTAGGAAATGCAACAATCACATTAAAAAAATGAAGGATAGGAAGGAAGGGTATAGAGGAAATGAGGATGTGAAGAATAAAATTATGTAGGGAGAAAAATGAGTGTAAAAAGAAGTTTAAAGAAGAGAGGCATTTAACACAGTAAAAATTAGAGCAAAGGTAAAGGCACTAGGATGCAACCGATGAGAACATAATGGTAAAGCAAAGAAAACAAAACTAGAAATACAGGACTAGGGTGGCCAACACAGAGAGAACTACTACAAACAAAAGTAGCAGGAAGACAAGTAGTGGAAAAAACAAGTACATACTTAAGAAGCTTACTGTAAGACACACATAGGAGGAAAGAGGACAAGAAACAATAGAGATAGTGAACCCTTTGTTACCAACTAGAAGAGTTATAAAAATAAATGGGAGAGGAAGTTGAATGGGAGGAAAGGGTGAGGAAACAAGGAGACACGAAGGGAAAAGCAATCCAAAGTCTATCAAGGGAAACCAATGGTGCATAGAACCTTCTTCATGAGGTATGCTTATGCATTTAATACCCATAAATGCAACCTATCGAAGACCTTATATATTCCAAGAGTAGACAAATTATCATTGTATTTATCTCTGCTATCCCAGGACCTCTTTTTTACACAACCTAGCAATGACCCTCTTTTACTAACTGTTATCAACCAAGAGGCCAATTTGATTCAACAAAAATTTGTGGTTTGCACTTTATGGTCTCATTTGCATCTTACCATAGGGGCTATTTATAGCATACTCACCTTACCTTGTGCTTGCATCTATGAGTTCCAAGGCTTGTTGCAGCTCCTAGGGATGATTTAAGAGGCCTTGAAAATTATTGAATGTATCTATTGAGTTATGGGGTCATGACAACAATAGATAGAAGATAAAAAAAAAAACTAGAAATTCAACATAGGAATGGAGGAGAATGTTACATTTCCTAAATAATTTGAGGAAACCTTTGCTGATGTCTTCCAACACCTGACCAAGTGGTAAATTTTTATAGATCTTTGTTGCACTAGTGGTCGATGATAAAATTTGTGATTCTCAATGCATTGGCCCTGCATAATGCAAAGCTTTATTTACTAGCCACAAAATTGCAGCATCACAGGAATGCCTAAGCCAAGATGTCATATGTAAAACATCCTCTGAATATGTAGTGGTTGGACCAGATCATATTGTATTTAAGGCACCACTTGTGATTTATCTGGCACTATCCACATTGGCTCAAAATTATGATAAAATTATAATTCTTTTTATTTTGCTTGAGCGTCTGGACACTTAGGTCCTTAAAACCCAGGTTGGTGATGGCTTTTGCCATCATTTTTTACCCTCCATGTAATGAGTTTTCAAGGACCAGATTTGTATATTGTCCATTTTCGAGATTGTCCAGTTGTACCAATCCCATGGTTGGGTCTTCCTTTGTCTTAAGGGACTCCTCCTGCTCATGGGCATCCACATCCTCACCTAGATCTCATTGATTTTGGTGTTGATTAGTCTTATTTCCCTCGTGGATGTGCCCATTGCATGATATGGCACTAGCTCCTGGAAGGAGCTGATAGGATGGAGCCTCCACATCAAAACTTCCTAGGCTCAGATAGCTTCCTTATAGAGTTGTAGGAAACTAGTTTCTTCTGATTGGTGCAGAAGGAATCTAATCTCAAGACCAAGAGCTTGGATGTAGAATAGATATTCTTGGGTAGATATTGGGAGGATTTATCATGAAATCCTCTTCCATCTCTTCTCAAACCAAACATTAAATTCTACCACAATTTCAAGATTATTCCTCTTTATAAATGTGAATTTATTAAGAGACTAGAAGGGGTCCTCTATTTTTCCAAACGTATCCATGAGAAACTCTACTAGATATTCCCATGAAGATATGCTTATAGACTGTAGGGTTTTGTACTAGAGTTATGCTCAGCTTTCAAGGGAAGCAACTAGCAGCCTTATCATTGTATCTTTGTGCATGATATTTTGAAGGGTGGCTAGTGAAGCCATATTTTCAAGGTGTTCCTTCATAACTCCCTTGACACCATTGTATTTTGTCAAGGCATTGAAGGTGGCTTCTGGAATATCGTACCGATGAGGGATATTGATGGGATCAAGATCATTCCACTAGGTAATAATGGTTGAGCCATTAAGGCACCAATATTTATACATCCTAGCTATGATGTTAGAGTTAGAGTCATCAAAAGAGCATGTTATCTTCGCTAATTAGGTCAATGTTGTTCATCATACCTTAAATCCTCTGGTATATTTGGATCTTTAGTGTGGGTGGGTGATTGGTCTCATGATCTGGATGTACCGTGCAAACAAAGTTTCCAAGTGAATTTGAGAAGATATGGGTAAATCAGAGAGCCATGAAAACTCAGTGATTTCCTCAATAGAGTCATCAAAAACTGTTGGTCATTAATCTAGCACTGTGCACCAAGCAGGGAGTCAAATAAATACCAAGCATAGAATAGTTACCATGTTGACATGGGGTGGACGATCTCTGAATAAGTCTAGTTCCTTGAAGGGTGGTTCCAGATACCTACACTACAAAACAAGAAAAGAGAAAAAGGGGGGAAAGAAATAAAATAGTCATAGCCAGAACTCACATGTAGGGTATAGTTACATCAAGACATATACAGGTGACATACCACATACAAAACATAGACCCTATACCTAACATATCATCCAACTACACCTTTGTTCTGCATCCTATTATCAGTGGGTAGGAGGTAAATTCTAGGACCAACTAATAGGTGCATGAGATCCAGGATGCAAAATCAGAATGCTCCTATTTTATTAGCTTTGGAAAAAATAAAGCCATAACCCATATCTACGAATGTGCATTCCTGAGCCACTCAAGTAAACTCCATGAAATAAAAATAGTAGAATAACATGGGATAAATTAAACAACTGGACATAAATAAGCATTCATACAATTAATAAAGAACAAGGAGACAAAATCAGAGACCAAACAGTGCAGAATTTATATTTACATAAAGGTAAACCTTACATATGAATTGTAATTTCTAAAGAGCCGCACTTAGGAATGACCATCATTCCACTATTTATAGGTATATTTACATCAATTACAAAATCAAACATTAATTGTGGTAGGTAGAAATACAATCCTTGTAGTAGATAAGCACCGCACTAGTACATCGTTCCACTGGATGGTGTCGATCTTCTAGAAGACAACAAATGCAACTGGTTGGATTTGGACCCTTGGATCTTTTGATGTTTTTGCATAGTTAATTAAATTATAATTACCTTTTCCTTATCATCTATTGACAATCCTCTATTTATGCAATGAGTGACAAGTATTGTAGTGCCTTGGGAGTAATGCATCTCAAATTAGTCACCTCCATGTACGTTGTTAGGTACCTGAACCACTGGAAAAGCAGGCAAGTCCTCTATTTGAATTTTAAGCAATGGCAAGAACCTTACATGTCAAAAACGTGCTTTATTTTCTCTTCCTTATATCTATGGGGGTGCTAGGGAGTGAGGGCAATCATTTCTCTGAGGTCTCACCCCATTCACACTTGTATCTCCTGCCCGAGATGGATGGGAGTCTATCTCCTCCCCAAGTGTGAGGTTGTACAATTCATTCGCCCACACTAGCCCCTTGAAATATCCACCCAAGAATTTGGGTGGATCTTTTGGAAAGTTTCACTCAATTTTTAGGGTGGTTTTCTACCCGTTCTTGTTTCCTGCCCTACTCCATTCTATCATCTACCCGATGTTTTGGTCCGTCGTGTGATCACTGTTGCTACCTTGATATCTTCCACCCATTCATCAATATCTTCAAAATCTTTCAAACTCCTTTTGAACAAATGGAATCACTTCCTGAAGGGAAGAGTGGGTGAAGGATGTAAAATTTCACCCACAAGACCCAAAGCATATTAGAGTGATTCATATAGAAGGACTATAAGTAGAAACTGCACAAAAATAATAATAATAATCCAATAGATTATGATTTCAACATTAGGGATAGCTTACGAAATTATAAGCTTAAGTAGATTACAAAATAGGTTTACTAACCACTTAGCTTAGGAAGCGCTAACAGTGGCTGTAAATAGATTATGCTAACAACCTAACTAAAATATCATAGGATATTTTAGTTATTAACCTTAGTTAACTTAGGATATATTTTATGGAACAGTAAATATCTCCTATGGTAAAAAGTAGATGTAATAACCTATGTAGTATAATGCAATATACTACCTATTTTACCCTAACATCCCCCCTTTATTACATTACTTTGATATACAAAGTCTACTTCGAAACATCTCAAATTTGACATGTCCAAGTGCCTTTGTGAAGATGTCAACAACCTGTTCGTCGATGGGAATGTATTGGAGCTTGATCCTATGTTTAGGAACTTCATCACGAATGAAATGACAATCTATTTCAATATGCTTTGTGCATTCATGATGGACTGGATTCTTGACCAAGTTCAAAACACCTGAGTTGTCACAAAACATGTGAATAGGAAGTTTCTTTGGTAGGCCCATGGTAGCCAAGATGTGACTTAACCATATCACTTCACACACGCTCCACGTGTAGCATGATATTTTTCCTCAGTTGAAGATAAAGCAACCACTTGTTGCTTATTACTATGCCATGAGATAGGACCAGATCCAAGATGAAATACATATCTTGATGTTGAATTTCTATCATCAATGGATCCAACGTAGTCAGAGTCAGTATAACTCTGTAAGAAGAATGAGTTATTCTTCTTATACTCTAAATCATATTCTACACTACCCTGAATGTAGTGAGAACTCGCTTAGCTGCTTTCCAATGAGAGACCTTTGGTTCCTGCATGAACCGAGAAAGATAGTTTATAGCATAAGTAATGTCTGGTCTAATATTGGTCAGATATATGAGGCTTACAATCATCTATCTATAGAGCGTGCCATCTACCTGTGGTGAGTCATCATACCATTATAACTGAAGCCCTGATTCCACCAGTGTTGCTTTGGGCTTACAATTAGTCATACGATATTTTTCTACTAAAGTCTTGGCATACTTTTTCTGATTCACCCTAAGATGATTCTTCTTATGTTCTATCTCAAGGGCAAAACAGTAGTGAAGTCCTAGATCTGTCATATCAAATGACTTTTTCAAGTCATCTTTCACGGTATTGATCAATTTCTCTAAATTTCCAGTGATGATCAGATCATCTACATATAATAAAATAATCACTATTTCAAAACCTGTGTTCTTGATATAGAGATTTGCATCAGATGGAATTCTCCTGAATCCATTTTGTAGTAGGTGACTATCCATTTTGATGTACCATGCTCTTAGGGCTTGTTTTAGCCTGTATAATGATTTTACCAACTTGCAAACCTTTTTCTCATGGCCTTCCTCAGAAAATCTTGTAGGTTGAGTCATGTATACCTCTTATTTTAAGTCACCATTTATAAAGGCACTTTTTATATCCATATTATGTAATATCCATCTGAATTGTGCTACCATAGCACAAACAACTCAAATGGTGGTCATCCTTGCAGTGGGTGCAAAGGTTTCCTCATAATCAAGGCCTTCCTTTTAAACATAGCCCTTTGCCACAAGATGGTCCTTATGCTTTTCTATGGTGCCATCTACCTCATATTTGACTTTGTAAACCCATTTGCAGCCTATGGTTTTCTTTCCTTTAGGCAAATCCACCAGCTTCCATGTTTTATTCTTCATGAGGGAATTATGTTCAACATCTATAGATGCCTTCCACTGAGGCAGTATAAATGCTTCATCAACTGTAGAAGGTTAATTTTCATCATATGATGACATGTAAACCCTCTCCTCATCAATTTCCATATCATCTCCACTTTCTAAATCTCTATCAACATAAAGCTCTTAAAAATATGCACAAAGATCATCAACTGAAGTAGATGCTTCTGCCTTTCTCTGTCAAGACATGCTTCATGTATGTGGGCGATTGAGAGTGAGATCAGGTGGTGAAGTGAGTTTGGAATATTTCATAGTACTTGTATACCACTTTGGAGGATTTTTCTATTGTGGAGGAGGAAGTGGCTATTGGTCCTCATAATCCAGGTATACTGATGTAGTTTTAGATGTGAAAGCTTCATCAAACACTACATCTCTACTAATATGTATTTTCTTGGTGAATGGATCTATCAACCGATAGCCTTTTGAGAATTCATCATATCCAAGAAAAACACAGTGTAGGGTCTTATCATTTAACTTCTTTCTTTTCTCCTTAGGTATATGCATAAAAGCCTTACACCCAAATACTCGTATATGAGATATGGAGGGTTTCCTTCCACTCCATGCTTCTTTAGGAGTCATACCTTCAAGAGCCCATGTGGGTGCTCTATTTAAAAGATATACTGCAGTTGTTATAGCTTCAGCCCAGTAACTGTGCTCAAAATTGGCTCCCTTAAGCATACATCGAACCATTTCCATAATGGAACTATTTCTTCTCTCAGCAACTCCATTTTACTAAGGAGAATAAGTTGTCAACTATCTCTTTATCCCATGTTTCTACAAAAATGAGAAAAATTATTTTGATGTGTATTCCCCCCCTCGATCTGAATGAAGGGTCTTTATGAAACATCCTGATTCTTTCTCAACAAGCTTCTTGAACTACTAAAAATAGTCAAATACTTCAGACTTCAACTGCAAGAAGAAGACCCACATTTTTTGTTAGTGATCATCTACAAACAATTGAAAATACCTTTTTCCTCCAAAACTAGTATACATAGGACCACACAAATCTGTGTGAACTAACTCCAAATGTACCTTAGCTCGAAAGGACCTAGGTTCAAAAGGTACTCTATGTTGCTTTCCTAACAAGAAATTTGAACACA
Organism: Wollemia nobilis; assembly: GCA_028583015.1. Lineage (NCBI taxonomy): Eukaryota > Viridiplantae > Streptophyta > Pinopsida > Araucariales > Araucariaceae > Wollemia > Wollemia nobilis. The sequence continues at coordinate 1,860,542 of JAQPPZ010000912.1, forward strand.
TTGGCAAAGTAGATGAAATAGTAAGCAGTCCTTTCACCATTTGATATTTATTGAGTTTTAGTAAATACCCTAAGCTTAGATGCTCAAATCTCTTATGCCATAGAGAAGTGGCCTCTTTTGTGGTTACTACAATTGTAGTATGTGTGGAGGTAATTGCATCTAAGACAAAAAAACCATGTTTGTAAGAACCTATTGCTATCTTTTTTCCTTTCTGAGTGATAAAGCAACATTTCTTTTCTTGGTCCACTTTGAAATTGATATTCATGTTGTTGTCCAGGATTTGTGGAACTGACAAGAGATTATTTTTCAATATTGGTACATAAAGAACTTTTTGAATCTTACATTCTCCATCTAGAAGGGAGACAGAAACACTTCCTTCTCCCTGAACTTGATAGGTCTTATCATCAGCAATGGTCACTGGTCTACCTTCTTGAGCCTCAAATGTCTCAAACTAGGACTTATCGCTAGTCATATGCTTACTAGCACCTGAATCTCTGTACCACACAGTATCCTTGTGAGAGGATTCTGTATGAGTCATGAGCACTTTATGTTCTCGTTCAGAGTCTAAACTCAAATCTTCAGTCGTAATATGTCCCTGTTGCTACTTATTCTTTTTTTTTTTTTACCTTTGCCCTTATTTTGTCCTTGTTCACTGGGCGGTTTGTTCTTAAACCAACATCTCTTGGTTTCATGAGTGTCCTTATCACAAATTTTACAATACTACTTCTTCTTCTAAGTCTCTTTGCCTTTTCCCTTGTATTTGTTAGAAGAAGATCATTTATGTTGATTCCACTTTTTCTTTCCACTTTGCTTGTTTGAGAAAAGTGCATTTTTTGATGCCTCATCTCTTTGGAGTTGATTAGCTTCTTCAGTTTGAAGTAAATTTACCAAATCTACAAAATTCACTATCCTCCCATAGACTTGTAGTGATGTGATCAACATTCTATAGGAGTCTGGAAGAGCCCTCAAAATTATTGAGGTCAGGACTTTGTCTTCCACTTTTCTTCTAAGGCTTGTAGTTTTATTTTTATATCTGCCACTCTGCAGAGGAATAACTCTATTGTCTCTCTACATTTCATATGAAGAGTATGAAGCTATGTTTGAAGGTTAAGAATTATTGATAGATTATTTCCTTCAAAAATAGTTTCTAATGCATCCCATGCCTCCTTACCATTTTTAGCTTCACTTATATGAGGTTGTATGTCATCAGTAATAGCTAGCAAGATCAATAAGGAAAGTCTTTTATCCTTTTTATCATATGTTGTATGATCTACTCCTGGTGATGTGGGTCTAGAATCAGTGCCTCCCACTATTCCCCAAATCTCTTCTATAGTTAAAATATCTTTCATATTAGTTTTCCAGGTAGAATAATTTGAACCTTTAAGAAGTTGTCTTTCATTGAGATACTTTTTTATCATGGCCATTGTGAAGGTTTCAAATTTGATGTGACTAAGATGACTTTATCTTGTAGTATACCCTCAAAAGAATATATGGAATATTTTAATTTACTCTTTAAGATATTTAATGGCACCTACCTTAACACCCTTAACAAGGGATAAAAAGTTTGAGGAAAATAAGCCAAACAAATAGAGCAAATTAAAGTGGTAGGTTTTGAAAGACTTCTAATTTTTCTCTCTAGGATATTTAATGGCACCTGCCTTAACACCATTCAAGAAGGATGGAAAGTTTGAGGAAATTAAGCCAAACAAAGAGAGTGAATCAAGGTTTTTGTATTTTGACCTTTGATGGGGAGTAAAAATTGACTTGTTTAACCTGTGCAATGTGTAGCACAAATTTAGTGAAGTTTGGGTTTATGAAATGCTCTTCAATGTTCTCATGATTGTTTAATTGCACACAAAAAACATGATGGTTAGTGCAATAATCAAAAAGAGAGCAACCCAAAGTATTATCACTATAGGTGTCGAATGCAACCAAAAATGCACCTAGTGTAGTCAATTAAAAAGGTGTCGAGTACAATCGAGAATGCACCTTTCTTACTCTGAAATATCCCCCCTTTCTCTTTACAATTTTGAAAAAAAATTGAATCACAAAATGTGACTTCTATCCCCCCTTAATTTTTACAAAATTAGAAATCGAGTACTCCTTTCAAGACAAGTAAGTAGAAACTGCACAAATAAAATAATAATAATCCAATAGTTTATGATTTCAATATTAGGGATAGCTTACGAAATTATAAGTTTAAGTAGATTACAAAATAGGTTTACTAACCACTTAGCTTAGGAAGCGTTAACGGTGGCTGTAAATAGATTATGCTAACAACATAACTAAAATATCATAGGATATTTTAGTTATTAATCTTAGTTAACTTAGGAGATATTTTATGGAACAATAAATATCTCTTATGGTAAAAAGTAGATGTAATAACCTATGTAGTATAATGCAATATACTACCTATTTTACCCTAACAAGGACTAGGGATTAGATCTAGGAAGGGGAGATTGACTAGGGGAGAAACTAAGCCATAATCCACCCCAAGAAAATTATCTACAATTGGTATGATAGAAGTTGTAGAGTCCTACATAACAAAGGGGAATGTAGTTGCTTCACCTCCACAATTATTGCAAGCCAACAAAAAGAAAAGTGGATATAAAACCTTCCAAACAATGTATGACAAAATAGAAGATCTAGATGTAAATTTTAACCCTAGTGAATCATAAGTCTATGGAGATCCAAAGTGGGGCAATTTTTGGTACATAGAGTGTGGGAGTGACCAAAACCATTACATGCATAAGCCTAAAGGTATAAGTAAGACACTAAAGCCATTCTTCTGGTGAGACTAGATTCTCCTCCAAGTTTGGTAACACTAATAGGAAGAAGGAAATAATGCACATAGCAAACAACAATGTCGACTAGATATCCTACTCATGCAAGTCAGGCAAAAGAAATTCAATAGAAGGACTAGAGTGCTTAGGAATTTTTTTTGTTATATAAATGATTAACTCAAGGGAGGTGAAATAATTAGAGTTGAATGAATTTAAATCAATTCATAGATGACACTCAAAGGACACTATTGGCAATTGCCTTCCTCATGAGATCTAATTTAAACTATCTAATCAATAAGAAATATCTTAGAATGATACATCTCACTATGAAGGTGGTAAAATACCCTTAAAAACTTGACTATTCCACCTATTTATCTAAAAAAAATGTCTAGTGACTAGCCAATTTTGATAATACTAGGATGTTTAGCTTCAGTTCATACCTAGTTTGGCTAATCCATTATAAAATAAGAGAATGGTAACTAAATTTGGAACTAAATAAAATTGATTTAGAAGGATATTCCCTTTCACCAGGTTTTAGAAAATATCATATGACTTTAATATAGAGCTATATGAACCAGAGACCCTATAATAACATCATCCATTTCTAGGTTAACAACTACAATCTAAGCAAAGAAGAAGAAAATCATCAGGGTAATAATATTGGTCCATGGAGGTTGATTTGGAAGGAGATTCCCTCCCACCAGGTATTAGAAAATGTGATATGGATTTATTATAGAGTTGTATAAACCAGAGATCCTATAATAACATCATCCATGTCTAGGGTAACAACTACAATATAAGTGCAGAAGAAGAAAATCATTAGGGTAACAATCTTGGTTCATGGAGGTTATCTTATTTACTAGTGCAAATCATATTATCTCTAAGTCAAGAGACCAACAATAGTGTATAGAGTGGGCTTTCTTCAAAAAAGTACAAGTAATTTTTATTTTATTTTTGTGTTTTTTTTTGTTTTTGGAATAGATTAGTTTTAGATTATCACAACCCAATTTTCCTATCCGAAAGGTATATATATATACATACAGTTATTTTATGACCTATTATATCCAATATGGAAAATCATACCCCTAAAGTAAATATTACCATACCTTTAAGATCATCTCCAATATTACCCATACTTACGACTTACATTTATCTATCAATGTAAATGCACTAGGTAACCTAGGAGCCCAAGCTATCCTTCTCATCTATATATCTATGAGCTAGCTTAATCATTTTGGCCCTATGCAAGGTACAAACTCATCTCCATAATATACATCGGTACACTGATGTAAGTGCACTAGGCATGCTAGGAATAAACTAGCATTCTCATCCCTACAATGAGCTAGTCCTTCTCAAGTATAGATTTGATCCAATTCTAGGTCCTATGTAACAAAAAACTTCGACTCACTTCTCATTATCTAAAGATTTCCAAGCTATTTTAGAATTTCTAAAGTTATTTACTTATGTTTTCCACCCATCTACGATCCATATATGGATTATTCAATTACATTTGTATGTCTCTTAGAAGGGTATCATCCCATGCAACATTATGTTCATTTAAAATAATGTGAGCAATATATGTAACAACATAAAGGAACCATAACCAATTTCCAAGCTTTTTTCCCTTTTTCAATACAACTAAAACCAAATTATATTTAAAGCCAACTAAGTAAGATTAACCATTATTCCATAAATTAATAACAAAATAATTAAAAGCATGAACATGATAGAGAATTTACATAACAATTTTCCAAGTTTATTTATTATCCAAGCATATCATCTTAACATACAAAATAACACATTCATGGAAAGATACACCATCCATACTCATGAACAACTTATTTACCCTAGGAAAAACCCTGAAGGGAAAACCCATCCAAAAAGATGATTTCTTCCTTTTTTATGAATCTCAATCTATACAGTGGAACATGCATTCTATAAGCCTTGCTCCTTTCTTAAGAGAACATATCTCTTATAGCTAATCTCAGGAATGTATCTTTTAATTCCTTACCTATCCAATTCTCCATAACTCGAATCCAAGAATATGCCACAAGCGCATTGCATGGATAATTGAATAAAATAAGTTTACAACTCGTGCCCCTACACTTGGTATTATTAAAACTTTAAATTTTGGGGAGACCAACATTTCCCCAAGCACCACTAACCATAAAATCTAGTAATCTTCCAACATATCATGGGAAGCCTCCAATCCTATGTGTTAATCATACGCATGGAGTGTCAATCATTAAAGTTCAATCAATTAACACCAAGGAATTCATCCTAACTCTAGGGTGTCTTCTTATTTTGACGTTACTCGAGTCTCAATAGATCGGATGTTTTCTACATTAAAAAATAGCATTACAAACTCATTAATCAAACTTACCTTTCTTATATGGACCATCGAAAGATACAACACTTGAATCAGCTTATAACTTAATGAGATTGTTTCTATATGGTGACCAATGATTGCCTTGTTTGACTTGAAAGAGCTTATGGTTGAAATTCATACCCAAAACCATCAACCTGCCATATGAACAAAGAGGATCAAACCCTCGATATTGGTCTCTAGCATCACCCATCAATGGTTTAGTTACCTCAACATCTCCCATAAATCCTAAACAATTGGGTAATTTACAGGTGATAGTCTACAAAACTTCACTACAGGCTCTACCATAATCCATACATTCCCACATGTAGATGCTCAGCTAGAGTTCACAGCAAAGGGGTGCATCCATACTCTCCCTATGTAGCTCTCTTTATAGAGTAATCCTACATTTATATTCTCTCTCTAACAAGCATCTAGATAAAAACAATGTTATTACTCATAATGTGAAACATTATTCTAAAGAATATTAACATTCCTAAAGCTATATAACAGGGTGTTGACATCATTTAAGATAAAATCAATATTGTATCCACACCTTTAAGATTCACCAATTTGGTAAATACACTTCAAGTAAGATTCTAATCAGACATGGCTATCATTTGAATACAACACTATTATCTATACCCACAAATCCACAATCTTTCTCCTCTCATAAATATAAATGTTAAAGATATCTTTCTCCATGTTGCTTCAAAAACTATGAGAGAGAATGCAATAATGATAGTGTCCTTACTACATATGGTTTTGAATCCACAACATAACATAAGAAACTATTGATTACAAATCTAAGATACTTTTATAGAGAATGGTTCCTTCGAAACTTCATTTTTTCTATTTACCAATGAAATCACAACAACCTTTTTACAACTTAGATAGGGAGCAATAGTAAATATTCCAGTTATTTATCTTCTAATTTCCCATCATAATCCCACAATATTATGCTAAATTTAAGGTAAAGTAATTGGAGATTATTTCAAAGCTTTACCAACTATATACCAATAAAATGTATAGTGACCATGATGAACACCCAAAGACATTCAAAACTAGATGAGATATTTTTAGAAAATATACTTACCATCTCAGAGGATTAACCCCAGTGCTCAATGTAGAACTTCCAAGCTTTTGTCTTCTTTGATCGTATCTGGAACACATTGTTCGCTTTTCTTTTATGCCAAGTTTTAGCTTCAGTTCTCCTTCTCTCTAACCCTTAACACACGGTTCTTCTCCTCTTTTTCACTCGATGGTCACCACTCATGTACCCACTATTTCATAATCCCCCACTCTATCTCATCAATGATCCACTTGCTCCATAAAATCCCACCATAAATAAACTCAACATTACTACTAGCATAGTATCCGCACCACTATTCCAAAACTTGGATTAGTTCCAACATCAAAGTAAATTTTTTTCAATTGTGAAATGGATCAATTTTTTTTTTCAAATATTAGCACCTCCATAATAATACAAACATCTAAAAATAATACCTATCCATCATTAAATTATTATCATTCTATGTAATCACAAGGTAAGATATTAGTATGTTAGTTCTACATGGAGATAAGCATGATAAGTTGGCAAGAGCCCATAAGATAGGTATTTAGTACACTTCAAACACCCTACAACTCTAGAAAATATCAAAGTATAATTTTTGTGAGACATATGTCTTATATAACCCAACACATGAAATAATCAATCATTTCTTAAATAAAAAATATCACATTTTTCCATATTATGTAGTTTGCATAATCATTCATGAAATGGTCAATCATTCTATTATTAAAAACAACACGTCAAAACATTAATCCATCCACATAAAAACTCTGCCAAGAGAGGGTCATGATATCCTACCCCTCTTAGGCTTAACACAATCCTCTGTGTTTAGAGTAGTTTGACATAAAATAATAATTACATATTATTTTCAAATAGAATTGGAAAGTGTCTTTGCATATCTGCCACTTTCTCCCAAGTAGCATTTATTTCAAAGTAGCGGTCCCACTAGACCTTGCATTGCTTTAGAGTTTCTTTCCTCATCTATTTGGAATGAAACTCAAGGATCTTTATTGGTCAAACCATATAGCCTTCATATCCACCATATACAAATTAGAAAATTTCCACACATGATTAGGATTAGCTATATATTATCTAAGCAATGAGATGTGAAAGGTGTCATGAATCTTTGATAGACTAGGTGGTAGGGCAAATCTGTATGCCATAAGACTGATCTTCTCAATAATTTCAAAGGGTCCTACAAAATGAGGATCTAGTTTTGTGGACTTAATAACACGTTTCCTTGGTCTCACCCTTAGAAATACTCTGTCACCCATAGTAAACTCTCTTGGTGATCTCTTGAGATCAACATAATTCTTCCGATGATTCACTTCTTCTTTAAGCCTTTATTTGATCATCTTTAAATTTTACTCCATTTCCTTAAGCAAACCTACAATAAAATCCATTGATATCACTTACCATTTCTATGTAGGTACATCATGAGGATACAGTAGCACTATGGGGTGTCTATATTCAGCTTGAAATTTCTAGCATTTGAGACTAAGTGACATATCCATTGATGTCTCTTTTTTTTGGTAAGTAGTGTTTGTATTTACAGCAGGTTTTAACAAGGATCCCAAAACCTGATTACATAAGCAATGGGCCTAGGGCATCAATCCCTTGAAACTGAACACCAAAACAGAAATCCCGCTCAGCGATAACAGTAAGCATGAAACAATCCCTCTCAGCAGGAAACAAACAAATAAGAAAGAAAGTAGTTTTGGAGATCCCGCCCAACGGGGAGTAGCCAAAAACCACCATCGAGAAGATCCCGCCCAGCAGGAAGCAAAGAAAAACCGTTACAATAAAATCCCGCCTCGCGGGAAGCAGTCAAAACCACCACAAACAGTCCCGCCTAGTGGGAAGCAACAGGGAAATCCCGCCATCCGGGAAACCAGCAGAAAAGAAAGGATCCTGCCTCATGGGAAAACCGACGGATTTGGCGGATCTTGCCCTGTGGAGAAACCAGCCGCCCATCGGGAAAACATTCCGTTTAGCAAGATCCATCCTGTAGGAAGCCAACAGCCAGCACAGAGAGGATCCAGCCCATCAGGAAGTGACCAAAGAGTTGTACCACAAGGAACCCGCCTTGGGAAAATAGAAGAGGATCCCAGCAGCAGGGACCAAGAATCCCGTCCAAGCACAGAGCCCATCGAGGATTCACAAGAAAAAGGGGGAAGCTGTCCAAACCCTAAACCGTCACCTCCACCGCACCGAGAAATGCAGGGGACCATATCCACGTGAATAACCTACAAAAAACCCCAGGGGGAAGCTTGAGGGAAAAAGGGAAGGGATCCCCAACCAAAAAAGGATCTCTGGGAAGCACCAGTCCGAAAAAACAACCAAGGAAACCCTAGCCGACCGGGAGGGGCACAGAAAGTGGAGAAGGATCTCCCCCCAGGAGATCATCTGCAAACAACCACTCCCCGGGAGGGATGACCTGGGTTGAGCCAGGGACTGGGCAGGAACCAGGAGCCATGGTAGGGGGAGCAGGGGAGGGACCAAAGCCCTCCCCTCTCTACTTTCTTCCCTCCAAATATTAAAATCCATTGATGTCTCTTTTCATTACTAGCTAGTAAAAGGTTTTATTTATATTCGCTCTTATCTTTTCTCCTCCTAGGTGAGCAAAATATGGTGATCTATGTGCTTCATTCATGATCATTTTTCTCAAATCACTAGTCTGAGAAATTGCTATCCTATCCTTAAAGCATAGAAAATCATCCTTGATGCTAAAATCCTTGTTTTCATCTAGTTTATTTTCCATGTTTATCCAAATTTGGTTGCAAAACATATCCTAATGTTGCTTTTCCTTAACTTGTTCCATTAAGTCCACATGAATGCGTGACAGGACAACTATGTGTCTTCTTCTACTGAGTGCATCAACAACCTTATTTTATTTCCCTTTGATGTATTCAATGCAAAAATTGTATTCAATGAGAAATTCCATCCATATTCTCTATCTGGAATTCAACAAGGTTTGAGTAAATATTTATCTCATATTTTTATGGTCTATCCTCAACTCAAAGGGTCTCCCTACCAAATAGTGTCACCAACCTTTAAGAGCAAAAACCACCATTGCTAATTCTAGATCATGGGTTGCATAGTTAACCTCATGTCATTTTAGTTTTCTTGAGCCATAAGCTACCACTACTTCATCTTGTGAAAGAACTCCTCCCAATCCCTCCAATGATGCATCTATACATACCAAAAAACTATCTTGAGGGTATGGTATCTTTAGTATAGGATATATAGTGAGTTTTTGTTTGAGCAAATCAAAATCTACCTTACATTTATTTATCCACTTGAACTTTTTTCCCTTTATTTGAATGTTATTTATTGGAGCGGCGATCTTGGCGTAATCCTTCACATAATGCCTATAGTAGCTAGTCAAACCCATGAAAATCTAGATTTCTATCACATTTGTAGGTCGCAACCAACTTAGTATAGCTTCTATTTTCTTAGGATCCACTATGATCTTTTTTTATGACACAATATGCCCTAAATATTGCACTTATGACACAAAATTCACACTTACATATATTTCCATATAATTGGTTCCTTCTTATAAGCTCCAATACAATCTTAAAGTATCTGTCATGCTCTGACTTGTTATAGAAATATATCAAAATATCATCTAGGAACACAAGAACAAATTGGTCCAAAAACTTCCTAAAAATGTTATTCATCAAGTTCATAAATGTTGTTAGAGTATTTAATAGACCAAAGGTAAGACAATAAACTCATAATTTCCATATCAAGTTTTGAAAGTTATATTATGAGTATCCTCTTCATGGGTTCTCAGTTGACGATAACCAAATTTTAGATTAATCTTTGAGAAAATAGTGGCATCTTTGATTTGATCAAAGAGATCTTCGATTCTGGGTAGAGGGTATTAATTCTTGATAGTTACCTTGGTAAGCATCCTATAATCTATGTGTAAGCACAAAAAATCATCTTTTTTTCTTGATGAACAGAATCAGTGCACCCCATAATGACACACTTGATCTAATTAATCCCTTCTCCAACAATCCTTGTAACTGCACTTTCATATCTTGCATCTCAATTGGATTCATCGTGTAGGAATCTCTAAGAATAGGATCTGATCCAGGTTGAAGTTCAATTGTAAAATCAAATTCACATTTAAGTGGTAATTCAAGTAAATATCTAGAAATACATCTCTGAATTCCTGAAGAACTAGGTTTTTCCCAAACACCTCTTCCTTATTTTCCTATTCTATCTCATTTAACTTCACTACATAAATTGTTCCTCCTCATTTAATTACCTTATTAAGTTTCCTTGCAGAGAGGATCTGGGGTCAAAAATACCCTTGCAAGTTGTACACCCTTTGGACTTTCTTGCATATTTTGAGTACTCAATCCATCTATCCTGGATATTGATTACAATTATATGTGCTTGTAATCAATCCATTCCTAGCACTACATCAAAAAATGTAGTGGTGCTACATAAAGGCAACCTACCATTATACCACTAGGTAAGGTAATTTCAGTCATAGGGTAACACTGATATACATATTAGGTCTATCCTAAGACATACTCGATCTTCCACCCATGTGCCAATATTCCTGGTATTTCTAGTATATATTTAATTAAGCTAGTGGAAACAAAGCTATCTGTGGAACCACTGTAAATAAAAATTCTAACATTTCTACCAAAGATCTTACCTTTTATCAGTAGTCGAGTGGCTTGTCCTTCCAAATTCTAACTCCCTGTTACTGCATAAATCTTGTGTTGGTTATTTATAAGTAGGTTCTTTTCCCTTCAAAATCAATCCTACTTTGAGTGGATATTTTGTGGTGTAATGTGAACCACCACATTCATAACATCCTCTTTTGGGTCCTACATGAGCTTTCTATTTTTGTCCTTCTTCTACTTTTACTACTAACAAAGGGTTTGTCTGACCCTACGATGGTGATCTATTATCACTATTGTTGTGATTTTTAGGACTTTGGTTCTTCCCTTTGAACCTTATCCTAAAATTTCCTTGCTTCCTATCATTCCGTATATCTTGTCTAGGGGAATTCTTCTTCACTTTCTCTCCTTCCCACTTTATGAAGCCTACACAATTTTTTTTCTTAGTGCTCTTTTATCCTACTCAGAATGCCCCTTCATAATAAAAATAAATCTTTAAATTATTTTCAGCTTTCCTAGCCAAACAATAGGCCTTCTAAAGTGTACTATATTCTCACATGTTCACTTCATACCTCACTATGGGATCTGCTCCTAGTATAAACTTATGTATCTTCATTTTTTTATTATACCTAGGCACATACTTTAGTAGCCTGACAAAGTTTTGGTAGTATGCCTCCATAGTCCTAATCCCTTTGCTAATATTGGTTAATTTCTTGAATTTCTTGGTATAAAAGTTTTGGGTGAGAAATATTCTTTAAAAATGACTACAAATTATTTTCATTTCAAATCGATTATCGCTTCAATCTCCTTTTCCTTGTCGAATGTTTCCCACTAATTAAATCCAACACCCTATAGGTTTATAGTGGCATAAGACATCTAAGTTCTAGTAGAATAGGTATTTATGTTACAGGAAGTCTCTATCTCCTTTAACCAAGCTTTGGCTTTATCACCATATTCCTCTTCGTTTAACTTGGAAGATTTTAGGTGTTTTATATCCTTGCCTAATTCTACCTCTAAATGAATTCTATCCTGATGTACCTCTGAATGGTTTTCATTCACTTATCTCCCTCTAGAATTTCCATCTTGTGAATCTTGATTCTCTATAGCCTCCAATAGTTATTTATGTGCTTCCATATGTTCCCTCAATAGGGCAACTATTACAAAGATATCTTCCCTCTCATTACTAGGATTGTTCACACCTACATTGGGGGTCTCGATTTCTAAATTGTTTTGTTTTTTCTTCCTTGTATATGAGGAAACACTCCCTCTCATTCTCTTTGGTAGCATTTTCCTTGGTCACACACAAGAGAAATAGTAGGAATCAGTTTACAATTACATCTTTGATTTGTTTCTCCTACTAACCACTATATTCCTAGTCATCCTAACTAGACATTCAAGATCTACTTTTAATATATTCTCTTCCTTTATATGTACAATATTTACATGGTGCACTATCCTAATGCACTCATATACACTCGCACAAGGAAACTTGTATCCCTACGAACCAAGCGCTCTGATACCAAATATCACAACCCAATTTTCCTATCCGAAAGGTATATATATATTAATATACAGTCATTTTATGACCTATTATCTCTAGTTTGGATAATCATATCCCTAAAGTAAACATTACCATAACTTTAAGATCATCTTCAATATTACCCATCGTTATGACTTATATTTATCTATCAATGTAAATGCACTAGGTAACATACAAGCCCAAGCTATCCTTCTCATCTATCTATCGATGAGCTAGCTTAATCCTTTTGGCTCTATGCAAGGTATAAACCCATCTCCACATTGTACATTGGTCCATTGATGTAAGTGCATTAGGTATGCTATGAATAAACTATCATTCTCATCCCTACAATGAGCTAGTTCTTCCCAAGTATAGATTTAATCCAAATCTAGGTCCTATGTCATAAAAACATTCGACTCAATTCTCATTCTCTAAAGATTGTCAAGCTAGTTTATAATTTCTAAAGTTATTTACTTATGTTTTCCACCCATATATGATCCATAGATGGATTATTCAATTACATTTGTACGTCTCTTATAAGGGTATCATATTATGCAACATTATGTATTTTTTTTTTTAAATTGAGCAATATATGTAACAACATAAAGGAACCATAACCAATTTTCAAGATTTTTACTCTTTTTCGATACAACTAAAACCAGATTATATTTAAATCCAAGTAAGTGAGATTAACCATTATTCCACACAATTAACAGCAAATAATTAAAATATTGAACATGATATAGAAGGTCCATAACAATTTTCTAAGTTTATTTATAATCCAAGCATATCATCTTAACATACCAAATAACACATTCTTGTAAAGATACACCATTCATACTCATTAACAACTTATTTACCCTAGGAAAAACCTCGAAGGGAAAACCTAGCCAAAAATATGATTTCTTCCTTATTTATAAATATCAATCTATACATTGGAATAGGCATTCCATAAGCCTTGCTCCTTTCTTAAATTTATCTGTCATAATTAAACTCGGGAATGTATTTTTTAATTCCCTACCTATCCAAGTCTCTATAACTCATATCCAAGAATATACCACAAGCGCATTGCATGGACAATTGAATCAAATAAATTCACCACTCGTGCCCCTATACTTGGTATAATTGAAACTCTAAAGTTTGGGTAGACCAAACATTTCCCCAAGCACCACTAACCAGTAAATTTGGTAGTCTTCCAATATATCATGGGGAGCCTCCAATCCTATGTGTGAAACATATGCATGGAGTGTCAATAATCAAAGTTCAATTAATTAACACCCATAAATTTATCCTAACTCTAGGGTGTCTTCTTATTTCGAAGTTACCTGAGTCTCAATAGCTCTAATATTTTCTGCATTAAAATAATAGTATTACAAACTTATCAATCAAACTTACCTTCCTTATATGGACAACCAAAATATACAACACCCAAATCAACTCACAACTTAATGAGACTATTTCCATATGGTGACCAATGATTACCTTATTCAACTTGAAAGAGCCTACAGTTAAAATTCCTACCGAGAACCATCAACCTGACTTAACCCATATGAAAAAATAGGAGCAAACACCCAATACTTGTCTCTAACATCACTCATAAATGGTTTAGTTACCTTAACATCTCCTATATATCCTAAAAAATTGGGTAATTTATAGGTGATAGTCTATAAAACTCTACTACAAGCTCTACCATAATCCATACATTCTCACATGTATATGCTCAACTAGAGTTCACAGCAAATGGTTGCATCCATACTCACCCTACGTAGCTCACTTTACAGAGTAATCCTCTATTTCTATACAATCTCTAACATGCACCCAGATAATGACAATGTTATTACCTACAAGGTGAAACCTTATGCTAAACAATATTAACATTCCTAAAGCTATATAACATGATTTTGACATCATTTAAGAGAAAATCAATATCATATTCGCACCTTTCTGATTCACCAATTTTGTAAAGACACTTCAAGTAAGATTCTAATCAGGCATGGCTATCATTTGAATACAACACTATTATCTATACCCATAAATACATAGTCTTTATCCTCTCATAAATATAAATGTTAAAGATATATTTCTCCCTATTGCTTCAAAAAATATGAGAGAGAATGCAGTAATGATAGTGTCCTTACTACATATGGTTTTGAATCCACGGCATAACATAAGAAACTATTGATTACAAATCTAAGATACTTTTATAGATAATGATTCCTTCGAAACTTCATTTTTTCTATTTACCAATGAAAGCACAACCACATTTTTCCAAATTAGAGAGAAAGCAATAGTATATCTTCCAGTTATTCATCTTCTAATTTCCCATCATAATCCTACAATATTATGCCAAATTTAAGGTAAAGTAATTAGAGGTTATTTCAAATTTTTACCAACTATAAACCAGAAAAATATATAGTGATCATGATGAACACCTAGAGGTATTCAAAATTAGATGAGATAATTTTAGAAAATATACTTACCATCTCAAAGGATCAACCCCGACGCTTGACATAGAAGTTCCAATATTTCATCTGCTTCGAATGCATCCAAAACAGACTATTCACTTTTCTTGTATGCCAAGTTTTAGCTTCAGTCCTCCTCTCCAACCCCCAACACACTGCTCTCCTCCATTTCACCCGACGACCACCATTCACGTACCCACCATTTTGTAACCCCCCACTCCATCTTATAAATAATCCACTTCCTCCATCAAATCTGGCCATAAAGAAACTCAACATTAATACTAGCACAGTATTCGCATCACTAATCTAGAACTTGGATTAGTTCCAACATTGAAGTAAATATTTTTTAGTTTTGAAATTGATCAAAGGTTTTTTCACATATTAGCACCTCCATAATCATGCAAACACCTAAAAATAATACCTATTTATCATCAAAATCTTCTCATTCTGTGTAATCACAAAGCAAGACTTTAGTTTGTTAGTTCTACATGGAGATAAGAATGATAAATTGGTAAAAGCCCATAAGATAGGTATTTAGTCTACTTCAAATACCCTGCAACTCAGATAAGATCAAAGTATTATTTCCATGATATATATATCTTATATAATCCAACACATAAAATAATCAATCATTTCTTAAATAAAATATATCACATTTTTCATATCATGTAGTTTGCACTGTCAGTCATGAAATGGTCAATCATTCCTTGATAAAAATAACATGTCAAAACATTAATCGATCCACATAAAAAGTTTGCCAAGGGAAGGTCATGACATAGATACCCCTACAAATCTTTCATGGAAATAATGGTGGGGGGATCTCTCCCCCATAAACCTTATTTTTGGGATGTAGTGCATTCAAGAGCTAGAGGAAATTTGGGTAATGCCACAACCATGTTTCCTCATACGCCTTTGAGAATGCCATGAATAGACCCTAGGAATAATTCCAATGGATGCATTAAAGTGGTAGATGGCTCCTTGATAGCTCATATAATAAAGGAATATCTTCATACATGCATAAATTACATGGAAATAAAAGGTTCGATCTACAAATTCATAGGTTTTAGACCCTAGAACTAGGAATCTAAGAACTGGTAAATTAAGACAGAATTTCATATTACACTCTATCCCAATGGTAATTTCTTAGTACTCTTTGTGCATTAAGAGGACCAAGATTGTGTGTTCTAGGGAGGGACATGGTTTTTTGGAGATCATATTTGTTTATGAAACCTTGGCATACAAATTTTCAAGTGGAGGAGGAATGCCTTTTGTGGTCCCTATATGGGTTAGGTTATTTGGGTTACCAGCTAAATATTGGAACCCCATATCTTTTGTAACTATTGGAAACACTCTTGGAACCTTTATGATGGTGGCTAACAATACTTACAATTTTTACCAAATGATATATGCCAAAATATGTGTCCTAATGGACCTCAACAAACCTCTTCTAGAAAATATCACATTACAAACAAAGGATGAAGTTTGGGAGCAAAATGTTGATTATGAAAACATCTCATTTATATGTCATATATACCTTGATTATGGGAACTTGGCGAGAGACTATTCATATAATTTCTTAGATCAAATATGGGTAAAGTAAAAGGCTACAAAATTTTAAGAACCTAAAATAAAATCATATCCAAATAAAAAAAAAGCAAATAATGAAAGCAATACTACAACAAGAAATAAATTCTCTTTTAACTAATGAAGACCCATGTGTGGGATAAAATCATCAAATGGAGTTGGAATTGATGGTGGATCCAATTCTTCAAGGAAATAGCCAGTCCAACCTAGGGGAATAGATGATGCCAAAAATAGATGATTTTCATATCAACATACAAATGAATATACACCTGAACCGAAAAAATCAACAAAGGAAAAAAAAGTTAGGAGTTAAAAAATAAGAGAATTATATTGTTCAGCCTAGAGTAGGAATATTTACCTTGACTCCCTTAATAATTCCTTGGTATAATATATAAAGGATCATGAAGGATGACCTACCCAAGCTTTATTTAGTATTCAGGAAGAAAAACTCAAGAAAATGAAGATTGATACCAATCACAAAATGGTAAATAAGACCAATTAGCACCACTTAGTAAAATAAGGGAAATTCTTGTTTCTAAGGATAAGGTGACTCCTAACACTATATTTTGAACCCACCCGTCCTCATGAAACTCCTTTTATGGAATGTAATGGGGATGAAAGGTAACCCCCTTAAACACAATGAAATTAGAAAATTGATTCAAATAAAAAAGCCAAACCTATCTTTCTTCAAGATACTTAGTTATAAGCAAAGGAGATATATATAGTGGCTAAGAAATTATGGTCCATAGTTCTGGTAGAATCTCTCAGATCTCAAGGATAATTGGGTGGGCTCTCTTATTTATGAGATCCAAATTAATTTTTGGTGCAAGCATCTATGGTAAGCCAAGGTATTTTGGGATTTCAAAGGGCAATGGACGCAAAAGGACAAACAACTACTATGTATTAACATATATGTAGCCACTACCATAGAGAACAAATAGAGGGAGTGGGATTATGTTTGACATCTCAGGATCTAGTTTCCCAATGATAATATGGTACTAGAAGGGTATTTTAATACCATTCTTTCCTTAGATGAAAATATGGGAAGGATGAGAACATTGAACACTACACATGATTCAATGCAAGAGCACTTGAGTCATCTCCACCTGATTAATGTCAATTCCAACAATGGATTAATAGCATGGATGAATACACGATAGGTAGTTGCATGCATCCTAGAGCATTTGGGCAGGTTTATCATTTGGATGACCTTCTCTCTAGAAATAATTTCAAAGTTTTTATCATTAATAATTTTGGATCGTATCATTGTCCTATTTTGTTATACCTCTAGAAATCTACTAGAAATTAATCACCCTTTAAAATATATCTTATGTGGTTTAGAGATACTTTATTTAAGCTATTAGTTATTCAATGGTGGAGGGAAGGAAATACAATATATGGCACTCAAATGTATTACTTTGTTAAGATAATATAATTCATTAAAACCAAAATTAAAGAATAAAACGAGCATGAGTTTGGGGATGTCAAAGCTAAAAAAGTAGGTTTGATTTCTCAACTTGAGCAAGTGAGTGCTCAAATTTGCTCCTTGGGACTTATAAAGGAGCATAGCAAAAAATCCAAGTCTCTTCCATAAATATCTTCTAGCCAAAATATTTTAAAATTTTGTATCTTCCTTGAAGAACAATAATGGTACTCCACTTTACTCATGGGATGGGAT
The DNA here is from genome assembly GCA_028583015.1 of Wollemia nobilis. Lineage (NCBI taxonomy): Eukaryota > Viridiplantae > Streptophyta > Pinopsida > Araucariales > Araucariaceae > Wollemia > Wollemia nobilis. The sequence continues at coordinate 1,878,651 of JAQPPZ010000912.1, forward strand.
GAAAAAATATATTATTTATTACTTTGAGGAGATTTTAACTATAGTCCCTCTAGAATCTATTGCTCAAGAGAAAATTTTAAATGGAATCTCTTCCCTTATTAAGGAAGAGGATAATGAGGTATTGACAACAACAATTTCTATGGCAAAATTAAAAGAAGCAGTTTTCAAGATGAAAAAGAAAAAACTCTTGGTTGAGATGGTTTCCCCATTGAGTTTTTCCAATAATTCTAGGAACTACTTAAGGATGATCTTATTGCAATGTTAGAATAAGCATTAGTGGGAAATTCAATCTTGAAATAAATTAATAAAACTTACATTGTACTCATACCTAAGTCCCAAGAGGCAGATCAATTTTTTGGATTTAGACCAATATCTCTATGTAATGTTCTCCTCAAAATCATTATGATAGTGATAGCTCAAAGGTTGAAACCCTTCCTCCCTATGATAATTTTACTAGAGCAAGGAGGATTTATGGGAAGGAGATAAATTGTAGATAAAATAGTGCTTGCTCAAGAGGCCCTTCACTCCATGTAGGCACAAAGATCCCCCTCCATATTTGTCCATTTGGACCTCTCAAAGGCTTATGATAGGGTAGACTAGGATTTTCTTTTACAGGTCTTGAGAAGGTTTGGTTTCTCTTAGAATTGGGTGGATTGAACTAGAGAAACTATTTCCTCAATATCTTATGTTGTGATGATAAATGATAGTCCATCTCCTTTTTTATTACTTCTAGGGGACTACACCAGGGGGATCCTCTTTCACCATTTTTATCATTTTGGAAGAGTGTTTAGGCCATCTCACTAAGGAAAGGAAAAATGAATTCATTCAAGGAATTTGATGTGCACCAATAGTCCCTTCTCTCTCTTATTTACAATTTGTAGATGAATTGACCTTGATGGGTTGTTCTACTACATTGGAAGCATCTAGATCTAAAAAAATTCTAATACTTTTTTTGGCAGCCACAAGACAACTTATTAATGAGGAAAAGTCTAAGATCATATTCTTTCATTGTACTTCTAGAGTGAATACCATGATTCTAAATATTTTGAATGTGAGGTGAGCATCTCTTCCAATATCTTATCTAAGAGTTCTATTAAACGTGGCCAAGAAAAAATATATATAATGGGAGTGGTTGATAGAGAAGATATAAAGTAGGATGAACAACTGGATGAATTGATGTATTTCCATTATAGGTAGGTTCACTTTGGTTAAATATATTTTACAGTCTATTCCAATTTATGTCTCCTTTATTTTGATATTACTAAGGATGTTTTGAGACAGTTGAACAAGATGAATCACAGGTTCTTATTGAGTGGGATAAAATTAGAGAGTAAGTGGACCCTAGTGAAGTGGGATAAAATTTATCTTCTAAACAAGATGGAGGCTTAGGTCTCCATTCAAAGGTGAAAAACAACTTAGCTTTGGTAGCAAAATAATATGAGTGGTTAATTACTTCCCCTAAAGAGTTTTGGGCCTAGATCCTAATATCCAAGTATGCAAAAAATCAATCTTCAATTTTTTTAATAGATATCAACCTCCTCGATGAGGATATCCAATTTTTAAGGCACTAAGGATAGGGGAGACAATTATAAAACCATAATTATTTTGGATAGTGGGGAATGACCATCATGAATTTTTTTGGATAGACACTTTGGATGGTTTACCTCCATTATCTCAACAGTTTCTAGAATGGCAAGACATCATGGAACAACTCTAGAGTTGATGTTGGATAAAGATATCACATTATTATAGAGACTATGGGGAATGGAATATGGAGGATAGAGTATGGATTCCAATAATGGATTGGGCAATCCTATCAATGGAGGATATCAAGAGGGTTATTCATCAAATTATTACAAGATTTTCACTTTCTAAGAAAAAATATAAAGACAAACTAGGATGGGGCTCACATTCTAACAATGTGTATATTGTAGCTCTAGGATATTCATCCCTCACTCATCATAGAGAAAATCCACTCAATGATATCTTTAACTAGATTTGGTAACTTTTGACTTAGCCTAAAGTGAGATTTTTTATTTGGATCCTAGTCCACAAAAGGGTTCTTGTTAAGATACCAAATGTATGGAAATCTGATTGCAAATGGAAACAATTATATTGCTTTGAGTTTTGAATCGCTTTTATATAATGAGGAAAAACCTACAATTGAATATATTAATTTGTATTTTGATGATTATTGTGAGTCTTTTGAATGGCTAAATATACCCGTTCAAAAGGTGTAATTGGCCAAGGGTCATATCCCTTGGCAATATTAATTAAATAAAAATATAATTACAGGTTATGTGGGAAGGGCTTAACATGCCACCCCCCTTAAAAGAGCTTTGTCCTCAAAGCTGGAAATTTGGAAATTGCTGCTGGATATCGTGAAGAGTTTCCCACATTGCATCTTCTAAAGGTAGACCTTTCCAATGGATTAAGACTTCCATGATATCATGAGTACAAAGGTGATGAGAGCGATGATCCAAGATAGCTTTTGGTTCGACTAGAAGTACTCCATAATAGGAAAATTCAAGAAGAGTAGTTTGTTTTGTGATATGGGCTCCAACTGCGAGCTTAAGGCAAGATACATGAAATACGAGGTGAATTTTGGAAGAGGTAGGAAGCTCAAGTTTGTAAGCAATGGTCCCAATACGTTGGATAACTTCATACGACCCATAAAATTTAGGTGCTAACTTCTAAGAACCCTTTTGTTTAAGAGGATTGATGGTAAGGTTGGAGCCGTAATAAAACCATATCACCTTCGTGAAAACTACATTCGCTTCTATGTTGATTGGCTTACTGCTTCATGCGATGCTGAGAAATGTGTAGGTTCTCTTTTAGGATTCATAGTATGTCATCTCGAGTAGCGAGTTTCATTTCCACCACGTTAACTTTTGTAGTCTCTAGAATATAGGAAGTGAGGGATGGTGGTGTTTCGCCATATAATGCTTCATAAGGAGTCATTTTTATGGACGTATGGTATGAAGTGTTATACCACCATTCCGCTAGTGGAAACCACTTTACCCAATGGAGTGGTTGAGTAGAAACAAAACATCGAAGGTATATTTCCAAGCATTTATTAACAACTTCTGTTTAGCCATCGGTTTGAGGATGGTAAGTGGAGCTCATACGAAGTTGAGTACCTTTTAATTTGAACAATTCCTTCCAAAAAGTGCTCATGAAAGTTGGGTCACAGTCACTAACAATTATGGAGGGCATACCATATAATTTAAATATGTTATCTAGGAAGAGGTGGGCTATAGTGCTAGTGGTATAAGGATGAGCCACAAGATAGAAATGGGCATATTTAGATAAGCGATCAACGACTACAAAAATGGTTTTTTTTCCTCCTGATTTTGGTAGTCCTATAAAGTACATAGAAATATCCACCCATGTTTTTGTGGGTATAATAAGAGGTTGAAGTAATCCAGGAGTAGCAAGGGTCTCCCTTTTGTCATTGGCAAACCTCGCATTCTTTTACAAAAAATTTGATGTAATTTTTCATTCCTACCCAATAGAGGGAGGTAGTGGCTCTTTTATAGATTTTTAAGAAACCATAGTGGCTTGCAGTGGGTGAGGTATGTAACTCATGAAGAAGTTTTTCATGATAATTTGAATTGGGGGTGAGGACCATCCTTCCTTTATATCTTAATATATTGTCCTCCCAAGTGTATGGAGGTTTGCTACTAGGATTATGTTGAAGTTGTTGAATTAAGGCATGGATAGTAGGATCATTTATCCATTCTTCATGCACCTCATCTACCCATTTAGGAATCAGAGAGGAAAGATCATGGACTTGAGGCATATCTTCAAATTTTCTAGAAAGTGCATCGGCTCCCATGTTGTCTTTTCCATTTTTATATGTAATTTCATAATCATAGCCAAGAAGTTTAGTAACCCACTTTTGTTGTTTCGGGGTATTAGTCCTTTGTTCCAAAAAATATTTCAAGCTATGGTGGTCCTTGCTTATAATGAAATTTTTGCCAATAATAAGGCCTCCAATGTTGAATAGCATGAACAATCACCAACATCTCTTTTTCATACGTAGAGCGAGCTATATTCTTAGGAGAAAAAACTTTGCTTATAAAAGCTAGAGGCCTTTCATCCTGCATGAGTACGGCTCCCATTCCTATTCCCGAAGCATCACTTTCAATGATGAATGGTTTAGAAAATTTGGGCATGGCTAGAATAGGGGTGGTACACATTTCCGTTTTCAAGGTAATAAAGGCCTCATCTGCTTTAGATGACCATTTGAAAGCATTTTTCTTAAGTAATGTTGTTAGGGGGGCAACGATTTTGCCATAATTTTGGACAAATTTTCTATAATATCCCGTTAGTACAAGAAACCCACGTAGACCTTTTAAGGTTTTTGGGATAGGCCAATTTTTCACCTCCTCAATTTTACAAGGATCTACCATGACTCCTTCCTTCGAGACAATATGCCCTAAGTATTCAATTTCTTTTTTTCCAAAGGAACACTTAGATATTTTTGCATAAAGTTTATTTTCCTTCAAGATTTGTAATGCTTTTCTAACATGATCCAAATGTTCTTCCCAGGTTTTGCTATAAATCAAAATGTCATCAAAGAAAACTAAGATAATTTTACAAAGGAAAGGGTCAAATACCTTATTCATTAGACTTTGAAAGGTGGAAGGAGTGTTGGTAAGGACCAATGGCATCACCAAAAATTTGTAGTGCCCTTCGTGAGTGCGAAAGGCCGTCTTAGAAATATTCTTTTTGTTGACTTGTATTTGGTGGTAGCCTGACGGTAAGTCTAATTTGGAGAAATAAGCAGCCCCATGGAGTTCATCTAATAGCTCGTATATGACAAGAATAGGAAATTTATCCTTTATTTCATTTTATTACGCACTCAAAAATCGATACATAAACGCCATGATCCATCCTTATTTCTAACTAAAATAATTGGAGAGGAGTAAGGGCTTCTGCTAGGTCTAATGACCCCTGCCCTAAGAAGCTCTTGTACTAATTTCTCTATCTCAGTATTTTGGAGGTATGGATAACAATAGGGCCTAATATTAGGGGGTTGATGCCTTGTAAGTAGTGGAATAATGTGATTGTGACTTCTTTGTGGAGGTAGTCCTTTTGGTTCATTAAATACCTCATCATGGTTGTCTAAAATCGTTTGTAACTCTGGTACCTTCTCATCTTGGTGACTAGGTTGAATTGAAAATAATTGGATGACCATTCCTTTGTTTCCTCTTCGGATAATTTTCTCCATTCTATTAGAGCTTATGATTTGGGAGGGTCCCGATTGTAGGCCTTTGATAATATAGGTTTGGTTCTTTTCTGTGAACTTCATCCATAATTCCTCAAATTCCCATTGGACTACGCCCAAATTTCTCAACCATTGTATGCCTAGTACCATGTCACAACCACCTAGGGGTAGTACATACATGTCACCTTTCATGTTATAATCCCCCATAGTTTTATATTTCTGCATTTTTCTTTACATGCAATTTTCCTGTCATTTCCAATCATCACTTCAAAATTATTGCAAGGGTAGATAAAATAATTTTCTTGCTTAGCCACCTTTGGATGGATAAAATTGTGTGTGCTACCAAAATCTAGGAGCACACTAAGGTTTTTTTCTTAAAATACCCTTTAACTCACATTGTTCGATGGGTAGAAAATCTTGCAAGGGCGTTGAAGGAAACCTTTGGTGCATTTTCTTCGTCACTTTCAAGTGTGTCGGATAATACCTCTACTTCAAGTTTAGGTTCCTCTTCGGTAGAATTACCCCCATCTGTGGCATCTAGAATATATAATTTTCATGAGGTGCATTTATGATTTCTGTCAAATTTCTCGTCGCAATGGTAGAAAAGACCCTTAGCTTGTATTTCCTTCATTTCCTTGAAACTCAGACACTTAATTGGTAGAGCAGGGTTAATTTTGATGGGTGTGTAGGAGTTTTGATTTCTTCCATTTCGCATTGGTTTGGGTTTGGTATAAGTGTTTGATGGTTTCCCCAAGGTTGGTTTTGTGAACAGATTTTGTGCCTTGATTTTGTCTTCCACTAATTTAACCAAGTCGATGGTCTCTAACATGTTTGTAGGGTTATACATTTGCACCTCAATTTGAATTTCTTCTTTTAATCCACTGATAAAACACTCTTGAAATAAGGTAGCGTCTAAACCAAATTTTTGATTAGCTATCCTTTAAAATTTTGCTTGGTATTCACTTATCGAAGTGGTTTGGCATAATTTAGTGAGGGCCCCTATAAAATTTTGAAACTTGTCAGGGCCAAATCACACTAATAGATTTTGTGTAAAGTTTAACCACATCGAAACACCATTGGTTTTCTCTAATCATTGGTACCTTTGGATGGCATCGTTTTCCAAGTGGAAGGAGGCGATATGCACTTTTTGCATTTCCAAAATTTGATTTAGTGAGAAATATTACTCTGCTCGATAGATCCAGTTTGTAGGGTTGCCACCTTCAAATTTTGGGAAGTCTAATTTGGTTGTTCATGGTAAAATGGAAGTTTGTGGACCTCCTAACAGTGCTCGGTTTGGTGACCCGTTGTTGGTTGAATTTGAATGTGTTATTGCCTGATTTTGACTGATAGCGTCAAGTTTAACATCCATTGCAAATATTTTCTCGAAGAGTTCTCTTGTGTTATGGGCATTCTCCTCCCTTTCCTGTTTAACTTCTTCGGCTAGCCTTTCATTTTTCTCATGAATGGAATCCAATGATCAACTTCCATCGGCCATAGCAGTTGGTTAGATGAGAAAAATAGTGCAAATTTGGTATAGAAAAAGTTATCACAAGTTTTAGTTGCAAACATTTGTTGCTATTTTTTTGGGAAAAAAAATTGTTTTAGTTCACTTCAATTGGCAAAATTTTGTCAAAAATTTTGGGGTTTAATGCCCAACAACTATATTTTTTGGTGCTCTCTATTTTGTGATAGTAGCACTTTACTTTTAATTTGAACCGATGGGAATTAAAGAGCTCAATGCGATGGAGCCCAAGGTGGGGCGAAGAGTGTGTGGCACGATAGAGTCAACAGGCACAATGCAAAACATGAGGTGGTTAGCAGGTAAGGCACAACAAATGATGGTAGGTCAGCATGGTGCATGATGCAGGTCGATAGATGGGTAGTGAGGGTGGAGTGGAGTGGCTAGGCAGGTGGTGAATATCAGAGTGGAGCGGTTAGGCCAATGGCATAGCAATAGCGAAAAGGAGCAGGTCAATGACTGTTGAAAATTTGAATACATGTCAAATGGCCAGAGTTTCTCCCGTTCGCATGAATACCAATTAGGAGTGTGACTGAAGTCACGTGAGTATATACATGCCTTAGGTTTTTTAAACACCTAAGACCCACTTATGTTACAAATATGGGATAAATGGTTTCGAAGAGTTTTTTTCTTTAAACTTGATGGTGCTTTCGAATTTTGATGTAATTGCTAGCATCGAAGTTTAAAACTTAGGGTTAATTTATTTATTTATTTATTTTGACGATGCTCTCCTGAATTGGCATCGACATGATTCAAAAATGCTCTCCCAAATTTTGTTAGCTTATAACTTTTAATAAGTTTTATATTATTTTCACCGATTCTTTTGTAATTATTTTCGAAAAAAAATCACAGATGCTTGGTTTGGAATAATTGTAATTCTTCTATGCCCTACGAAGAGATTTAACGAAGTTTTTATATGGTTTTTCCAGATGACATCACAATTTTTTCCCAACCTGTTATAATTAGTTGTCAGTAAGTAGTTAAGTAGGCTTCGATTTTGTGACTATCACAACAATATTCGTAGCTCACAACAATATTCACAGCTCAAAATAGTATTCGTAGTAGGTCATAGGATCTTTATCAAAGAGAAAAACATTTTTACTTCACTTAGCTCACCAAATGTTAAGATACCAAATGTATGGAAATATGATTGCAAATGGAAACAATTATATCGCTTTGAGTTTTGAATCGCTTTTATATAATGAGGAAAAACCTACAACTGAATATATTAATTTGTACTTTGATGATTATTGTGAGTCTTTTGAATGGGTAAATATACCCATTCAAAATGTGTAATTGGCCAAGGGTCATATCCCTTGGCAATATTAATTTTTAAAATATAATTACAAGTTATGTGGGAAGGGCTTAACAGTTCTTAAAAGAGACCAATTGATGAAATGAGGATTTTTTTGTCTATTTAGATGTGAGTTATGTTGTTTAGAGAACAAGAATTGGGACCAAATTTTTTTATTTTAACCCTTTGACCATTCAATTATGAAAATTTTTGGTAACCCGTTTATATCTAAGATAATGGTAATTCACCTCCCTTGTGTAGGTATGGAAGACATGGCCCAAAGTGAATGGGTTGGACAATTCAGTGAAATAGATGACCTTGGTCAATATTTCTCTGATGCTCTAGGATTTGTGAAAAGAAAGAAAAAAAATAAAATATTTAAAGTAATTCACCATGATGTTCAATATAATTGGGAAAAAATATAGCCAATATAAGGAAAACTACTTTGCATACATCAAAGCTCCCCTTCATAGTATTTTAATAGTGGCATAGTTTATTCTCTAGGATTCAACTCCTTGTGGATGAATGGAGGTGTAGGCATCCACAAGGTCCTCAACCTACTATTCAAAGCAATGGACCATGGTAATCCCCTCCTAGAGGTATGTGGAATATCAACACTAATGGAGCATCAACAGGTAATCCAAGAAGGGCAAGTATAGGAGGTATATAAATATTATTAGATGGCCTCATGATTTTATTTTCATAGAGAATATTGGCATCCTCCATAATAATCTAACAAAATCATGTTCTATTCTTTATGACCTTCAAGAAACTACTAAGTTTGGCTAGTCTATAGTACAAGTAGAATCAAATTTACAAGTAACCATTAATCAACTTAATATGTCCACCAAAACCTACTCTTAGGATTGGAGGTTACAAAAGGTGATTGAAAATATAAATGCACTTTAGTCTAGATTTAGAATACTAGAGTTTCTTCATGCTTCTTGAGAATAAATTAATATTATATATGCTATGGCAAATTGGTCTCTAATATGTGGGGATATGAATTGTTATGGAGATCCTCCATGATGGTGGATGTAAAAAACTAGGGAATATCTCTATTGTATGCTACATATTAATACTAATAAATCTAGTTTCTATATGTTGTGACTCAGAAGAAAGTCATAGATTTATCTATCCTTGTATTAGTAGGATGCACTTAAGACATAGTTGTTGCTCTCCTATAAAATTTTGGATGAAAGCCCTATTTGTATGGCAAGGTATATGATGTAGTTTTCTTATTTACTTATAAATAATAGAAAAAAAATTAACCACAATATATAGAGAGGTGTATAAACCCATTATGAATAGACTAAGAGGTAATTTTCCTAGATGGTCTCCTTGTAGGACCCCAATGCAAAATAAATATAATAAGATCAAATATCTTTATCTAGGAGTATAATCTTCCTTTGTATGTTCATATTTATTTTCTAATAAAGTGTTTAGGCTCCTTGCATTTGTTTATAACTACCATTTTTATTGAAGGTGGTACAACAATTAGATTTTATCAACATCAATTTTAGCAAGGATCAAAAAAATTCCAACCTATTTGATCATGAGAAGAATTATTTGAAATTCACCCCACTTGTAAAAGGGTATGTAGAAGATATTGGTAGGAAGTTGAGAAAATGTGGCTTGACATTGATCAAGGATCAATGGGCCTATGATCTCAAAGCTAGGTTTAAGCATACCTTCCTTGGAAAGAAGATCCAAACAATCTACATTTGTAAAATAGATTGGAGCTTCAAATTTGAAAGGAACCTACGAAATGAGGAGGCTAAAAAGAAACTCAACACAAAGGGCACCTAGATGGAAAAGGTAAGGGCTCTAAAATAACAATTATTTACTTGGTTATAATTTTATATATATGCTTTATCTAAGGAAGTAAATCAATTTTGTCTCAACCATGACCTTGATGAATATAGAAACCATCAAATTATCAAACATTGATGGGCCCAAATCACAACTTGAGGCTAGAAAAAAGTGATGACATACACAAGAATGAGGTACAAGATGATGGACCCCAAATAAAAAAATAATCCAAGGTTTATTAAGGGATATTTCAATGAACATTTATTTTCTATTTGGAATGACCAATGCCTACAAAATGTTTAAATATGAAATAAATAGGAATAATTGTATGCACAACCTCCTCCTCTTTAGGTGTTTACTAGCCCAAAGGAATTAGTAGCTATTGGAAATTCAATGGAGGCATCAACTTATGAAACTTATATTTGAGACCATATAGAGGAAACAAAGTCTCTAGGGGTTTCTACCAAGTGAAAGAGTTAGGAAATAGGTAGAAATTTCTAGGGCATCATGCAACACAAGTGTAATATCCATAAGGGAAACTAGAAATGGTGATAAGGGGATGGAAGAAAAATTTTATCACTAATGGTAGTTCCCTTGAATTTTTATCTAGTTAGGAATTGGAACACATCCAAACTCACTTCTAAGGTAAGAAAAGTTATTGCAACCATCTTTTCAATTATATCTTCCTCTATTCCATATTCTGCCAAGATATCTCTCTCACTCCATCCATAAAATTTCCATTCCTATATCCCTTTCTTCTATTATACCACCATATCCATCTTCCATAAATGTGACCACATCACCTATTATTCCATGTTATCCTCTCCCTCTAACACAAGCATAATTATTTTAACTATTGTATTAGCACCAATATTTTTTAGTATTCCCATCACATCATCCACCTCTATATCACTTGTATCCACCCCACAATCATATGTTTCACTCATCATCATATAGACCATATCCACAATATCTTTATACATAGGTTCAATCCAAACCTCCTTATTATCCATGTTATCCATCATTTTTAATACACCACTACATCTATATCCTATGTAGCTATTGTTGGAGCACATATAGATACCACTAATGAACAATCTCCAACATAGTAGGTTTTATAAATTATGAATGCAAACACCCAAGTTCTAAAGGATACTCAATTGGTATCAACTGTAACCATGGAATCAAGGGATACCAATGGGCCAAGCTATTCTATGAACACCATGAATTGCTTTTTAATGTAGATCATTTCTCCTCCTCACTAATAAATCATGGACATGGTTTAATATTACATATAGAAGGCCCAACAATCCATTGATCATATATTTGTATATGAATTTATCACTAAGAAGAGAATACCAACCCTGATGACACAAGTTGTCAACAAGGAGGAGAGGATCCTATTCATGAAGGTTGAACCCATTATTCCTACCCACCATACTATGGCCTTCTTTTATTAGGTGGATAGTTTATCAATATTAAACCTATAAAACACAAGCTATATTGGACTTGTTCAATTTTATAAGCATGTAAACTTGGTCATGTCTTACAACTACTTGAGTATGGCTAGAAAGAATCCTACCTACATAAAGTAGAACAAAAACTTGGCATGGTACTTGAACAAGAAAAGGCCAAGACATATCAAGGAAAGGAAGAAATAAAGAATTTGAAATCTATGCTAGAATCCACCACAAAATAAAAGGATGCACACAAGCGGTTGGTTAAGAAAATGAAATATGAATAACAAAATTTAATAAGAGGCTATCAAACAAAATAATGATAAAATCTCATAACTCAAGCAAATATAGAAAACTTAAAATTTATCCAATTTTTTGACCATATATCATCAATGTTATCTAGGATAATATCTTATCCAAATTATACAGGCATGTGACACCCTTTTCACCAAATCCAAATCTAATATGGATAGTGTGGAGTCTGACCTATCATCAAAGACCAATTACATTCCAATCCTAAAGTAAAATTATAAGACTAGCTCAAAACAACTATGACAACTAGGAATCTCACCAAAGTAGATGGTACATGTAAAATTAATGAATATTCCTTTGAAACTTCTTGCCACCTTCCAAACCTCTTATGATGGACTAAAAAACCTACTAATAACTTAAGAATACATCATATATTTAGTCCAAGAAGGACTCTCAAGTCCTCTTTCAAATCAAGATACCATCTTATCTAGGGATGAATACATTCATTTGGTTGAAGAAGAGAATAAACCAATATCTAAAGTAGATAAAGCTTCACTAGTAGATGCAGTAGCTAATATTCCCTATGTTATATCTTAGTTAGAAAGTATATTAGGAGTGAATAAAATAAAATTCAAGGAGTTATCATAGGAGCAGTATAATGATTTGGCAATAGCACTATCCTAGCTTGATAATATCAAAATACTTTGAGACACATAATGGGTAGCATTGTAGAACTTACTAGTTGACTAGGGCCTTGATATATGGTCATAATGTTGGATCCTCTTTTCTTAAATCTACAATCCAAATATCAAAGGTAACTAATATTATTTTCCAACCAAGCTTGTCACCCTTAAAAGTTTCAAAAATATAGTATGAGATACTACTTTTAAAGCATAACAAGTAGCTTGATAGAAATATTCAAACCCAAGAAGAGCAGTGCCCCGTGATGAACCAAGAGTCAATATTTTTTCCAGTCTTGAGGAAAATTACAACAAGAAATAACTAAGTGATATAATTGGAAATTTATTCAATTGTAGTCCTTCAATATTTGACTCATTGAGGTTCCAACGAATTATGTGATCGTGGGGTGGGTTGGAAGAGGTTGTAGTTGTTTATTTATCCTATGAATTTGAGTTCTTTTGTGGCTTGTCAATTCATGGGGATGGTATTTTTTATTTTTTGTAGGAAATGACATTGGTCACTAGAATATTTTTTTTCAAATATGCTATAGATGACATTTTTATTGAGATGGTATGCTTCCTCCTGCACCTAGTAAAATATACTACTAAGATTTTTTTAGTCTTATGCTTAGCTTTCATTACATATAATGCAATTTTAAGGTGCACTAGAATATCTATGTTAAATTTTTCTAGTTCCTTAATTATTTCTCCTATGTCACTACCAACTTTTTACTTTCCTTTATAATATCGTTTGCTAACTCTAGTGTGAGAATAGTTTCTGCAAAGCTTAGCAATATCTACAAATTTAAGTTTATGAATATCACCTTTCCCCATGAGATTTAAGGCATCTCATGATTCTTCTTGTAGCCCTCTCAAAAATATGGTTTTACTCAATCCTTGATCTATTCCTTCTCCACATCTCTTTAGGACAAAGAAGAATCTATTGAGGTAGTCTTCCAAGTTTTCTTCATCTTGTTTCATTCCTTCTAATCCTTAACCCTACAATATTCTTGATACTTGTCTAGGAATACTTTTTCCATATTAGCCCATGATGTATTGATTCCAAGTTTAACCCCATAAACCATCTCATGATCAAATATTTTAATGTGGTTAGAAAGAATAATTTTTTGGTTGTCCTTTATGTAGTCATATGTTTGACACATCTTAAATTCAACCAAATAATTGGTAAAGAACCTTGGGTGTAACCCCCCTAAATATTGGTAATGCTAAGGGTAAAATATTTTTTATACTATATTTTTCATCATGGTTGAACCTAATAGGGTATGTGAAAGTCCTATTTGTATTACTCCCCTTGATATTACACTTATCATCTACATTACTTTGCTTATCTTCCATATTAGAATCCTCCCAAAAAATATTATAAATTTCATTGAGTTTTACTAGGAATGTGATAAGGGTTTTGATTAGTGAATCTCCCCCTAACGTCTCTAGGCCTATGCATTCAAAAGAGGAATATTTTCAAATGAAGTGCAATCATTTAAAGAAAGAAAATTTTGAAATTAAAGTGCAACCTATAACACCTAGAAATCCTTCCAGCTTTGTTTCATTTTTACATCATAAACTAGTCTAGAATAATACCTCAATAAATCCTTAGCAACACCATCTTACTTGAAAATTATTCTAAAAAGTGATGGGTGTCATTATTCCTATTTACTTTAAATTGATAATCCTAGGTGGCATCCTTGTCTATGTATTCTAAATACTATAAGAGGTATTCTAGGAAGTGAATTCCTAAGCTCCTAAGGGAACTAAAGCAATATTGAATTGAAAAAAATAGCATAACATAATGGAAATATTGTAGGAAAAGCAATAACAGAAAGTAAAACCGAACATAATTGAATTACACACTCAAATCGTGTGACATCTACTACTATGGAAAATGCTCGAGAAAGTGCAAAAATTAACATTACTACAACAATATGCAAGAAAAAGTAACAAATTACATTACAAATCACAATAACGAGTTATGCTATAAAAATAGTAAATATCACTTTATCAGTGCAAGAGAGTGGACCCTTGCTCCTTTTCTGATAAAGGGAAAAGCTACTTCATATTAGGAACTATTAAACCACATAATAAGGCAAGTTAATAAAGTATATTCTTAATTACAGTTCAAATAACTAAAATCTCGCTATAGCAGTCTCTTTGTCCCAACTTGTTTACATCCACATCTATATTTTCCAACCCCTTGACTCCCATCAAGGTACCTTTTTATAAAACAATATTCTATTTTTTTTCACTAACAGCCAGCAAGTCCATTGCTATAAACAAAAGAAATTTTTTATCTTCCATTCATCATCCACTTTTGCCTAATATTATCTAGTGGATGTTACAACACCCAAAACTAATAATCACTACAAGTTCACATTGGTTTTTTACAATGAGGATACCAACTTTTACTCTTGGAAATAGTGTTGGTTAATCAGAAAAATAGAGCCATGTGTGCTAATAATAGTAGGGTCCAATTCTGGTAAAATGCTAAAATGATCTCCTTAGTGAATGCAACTAATAAGATTTTAGTTGTCATGGCAACTTCTTTCCAGCTGTAATCTATGCAAAATAAGGTATTATGAAGTAGCTTTTCCCTTTATCATACAAGGAGCAAGGACCCACTCTCTTACACTGATAAAGTGATATTTACTATTTTTATAGCATAACTCGTTATTGTGATTTGTAATGTAATTTGTTACTTTTTCTTGAATATTATTGTAGTAATGTTAATTTTTGCACTTTCTTGAGCATTTTCCATAGCAGTAGATATCACACGATTTGAGTGTGTAATTTCAATTTTGTTTTTAGCTTTACTTTTTGTTATTGCTTTTCCTACAAGATTTCCATTATGTTATGTTATTTGTGTGAGTAACTCCTCATGTTCTAGTGCATGCCTTTACAACTTATCTAACATCTAAAGCATAGGAATGTACTTCAAAATATATTTAATAAAGTGCTTCAAAACCTACAGTATGAAATAGCTCTTTGCCATCTTAGAATCATTAGCAAAAATAACCAAAGAAAACATGGAAATCAACCCAAAATCATTTAAGAAATGCAATTCTCCTATTCTAACTTGTCTAACTCAAATATCATGCTAAACTATGCAAAAGTCCAATATTAGTCATACATATGTTTCAATTAGAGGTAAAAGAACATCTCAAAGCACTTGTCAAATGAGGTATTTTTGGGCCTCATTAATGAATCATGTTAAAAGAGTTTAATATAAGATTTTTTTTAGGGTCTTAGTTTTCTACTTGTTGAAGCACAATAGCTATTCACCTAACGACTCCATGCAATAAAAAACATACAACATAAGTTATGTTGAAGAATAATGGATTGGAATTTTGATGAATATCTCAATCGATCAATTTGAAGAGCAATGTAGTATTCACTTGGTGACTCTTATAAAAGAAAAGGATCGAAAAACTATAAATGATAAGACCTAACATTGGAGCCTTTGTTGTTTATGACCACTCCATTTCCTTTGATTTTAACAACAAGGATCAATAGAAACCTCTTGCAGCCTCCAATGCCATAAAAAGTATGGGATGACATCCCAATATCAACACTCAAATTCATTCCATACTACAATAGAAAATATATGACTATCCCTCTAGAGCATCTATAGGATATGGTTTATCGATATTAATTGTATAATATAACCAAGCATAATGTAGCACTTAGGTTCTAGTGGTTTCATTTGGAGGTATTCTCATGAGAGATACAAATCTATTTTCCTACACTCCATATTTGAATGGGATCAGCTTATGGCCTTGTTCATGGATGGATTTTGAGAATGGGAGCAACTAAATCCAATAATTCATCCTTTATACAACCCACTGAAAACCATCCCAAGAGAGATTATTTTTCCAAGCAAGGTTCACAAAATAAGTCCCACTAATTTCCAATATTATAAGGCATAACTACATTTTGAGTTTTATGTCATCGCAGATGACACTCAAGTAGAAAATAGTAGCCAATATCCCGTAATTTTGGGGTTCACCTTCCTAAACCTCACTATTTAGGAAGGACACCATTATTGGTCCCTCCACTTTTCTTATACCCTCACTGATTTAGGACAACTTTACCATGATGTAGGGCTTATCCTTCAAGGCCCATAACACTTTAAGGGGTATTCCTTCTCCCTAATCCTACATAATTTTGTCTAAGTAGACCTATTTTGGTGTAATTCCTTAGTGCTTAGTTACCACACCTTTGTGGGCTAAGTCTATTACCACTCACCTAATAATAAACATGGTCACCCAATCCTCACCATTCAAGGTACCACCACTATACTATCTTGTGAATGATTCTAAAAACCTCACTTCTTTGGAACACCAAAGCATCATCGTTCAAGGTGTATCATTCACAATTATTTTGTTATTACATCATGACAAATCCTCCTAGATTTATGAATACCTACTTATTGCATCACCACAACTCCTTCCAGGATTCATATATTCTTGATTATTGCATCCTCATAAGTCCTAGGATTGGGATATCTTCTTGACTCATGGTTCCTAATATTGTTCTAAATTCATGCCCAAAAACCCCCAAGAGTCTAACCTTTAAAAATTATCTCTTGAATAATATAATTCCAATGCTCAAAATAAAGTGTTATGATTTAACATAAATAAAAGCAACATAACACTTATAAAGACTAAAATATTTTTGAAACAATAATAGCTTCTCCATAATTACCATGAAGCATTAAATTTCATAATCCATACATTGAACTTCACTCTTAATTTTGCACATAGCTAATTATTGCAAGTATTTACATATAAAAAATATAATATTTCATTCTTTACTCCAGTTTCAAATATAACACAAGAGTAATTGGATAACATCTTTCTCTAGTTCACTCCACTTCCAACTTGCAATACTTGACATAAACATCATTTTTTCTTTTCCAAATACATTAATACATTTCCATCTAATAAATCCCTAGTATCATCGTCCTTTCATGATCCTCTTCAAAAGGGAATCTTCTATGAACTTTGAGAAGAAACTTAGATATCAAGATAACCCATGAATTGCTTATTAAAGCCTAACATGCACTAAGCAATAAAATATACAATCTTGCAATGCATGCATCTAATCAAATATTTCCATGCCTACAAGGAAATAATCTCATACTTATCTCCATAATGGATTAATTTATCTACTCAAGCCTCAAGAACCCATTACTCAAGAATACACAAAAAAGATATTTTTTCTCTAAAAATATTAAAATTGTTTAAACACCATTCAATAAATAAATCAACTTAATAATTGAATCCAACACAACAACTACCTTTTTTTATATTGCATATCTAGTTTATTTGAATAATAAACACCTCATGTTAACCATCTAAGATTTCCCCCCATCACATATTAAAAAACAAATTAACTTTCATAACAATGTCTTCTATTTTATTTTTCCATTCTTCCATTCATAACTTTTTTTATTCAAAAAGTAGATGCCATCCAAAGTATTTCAACATAAAATTTAACACAAATTTCATCTAAACTAATCTTATTTAATAATATGGAAAGATAAAAGGTTTCCATAAAAAACACCACTAAGCTCTACAATACTAAAAATTACTTTTATAACCATAGGCATCAAACACTGAGCAAGCTTCATCATTCCAAAAACAAGTAGAACCAACAAGATTGTAGATATTACCAAGCTAACCAAAGTATTAATATAAAATGGAGCTAACATAAATGTAACCAACAACAAAGGATATGCCATTCACAAGCTAAAGAAAATAAAAGGAGAGCTCACAAAACTAGGTGCACTACAGAGGGAAGAAACTTGCACAAGCCTCAAAAATTCAAATCAAACCATTAAAATAAAGGACCCAACACACACAATAGATATCCAGATTTTTCCAAAGGGTCAATTTCTCAACAGAGCACACCAAGAATATGTACCACAAACACTCTTAAACACACATCACCTAAAGGCAACATAATATAGATAGGTTGCATGAAGCATCATGCCTAAGTCATGGTGACAAAACTTAAACCAGGATGAAGGAACATAGGTATTATCTACTGTTCCCCTAAGCTTCTCACATAACAAGAAAAATCAAGCCACCAATAGAGCAATCTCCACAGAGACCTCACAACCTAGGCATGAAATCAACACACGAGTATACAAGAATAAAGTAATTAGGGTTACTATAGCCAATCAAAAACCAGATTAAGAAGATATTAATGTGGTAAATAATAACTTCTCACACAACTAAGAAGAAACCTTATGCAAAATCCTCCTTATATTTGTCCTTTCTCTTTGACTCAAAAATATCCATCTTGTTAGCCCTTGAACATGGTTATTCTCCCCTCTAATAAAATTTGAAGAAAAAAACTTCCAAGAAAGAACCATACTATAAAATTCCATCTTGCATGCTAGTGAAGGACACAAAAGTAACGTCTTATTCTATGTTACAAGACAACTTGGTCATGTTGCCACCCAATACAACATTACTAAAAATAATTGCCACCTTATTAAAGTTTAACTAAAGCTTATCTTTATTCCTTTTTTTAATATATTTTACCTAATAACATTTATAAGGTAAAACATTAGAGAACCTTTCACCTAGCTCAACCATTATTATTATCATTATCTCATAATGATAGTTTATTATTTGCATAATTAAATCAACTACTCATTAGTTAATTTAATTAATTCCAACATTAATCTTAACTATTAATTTTGATATTAATATTCCAAATATTAATAATGCCACCTTATCATTAATACTTTATTTTGATTAATAATTAACCAAATATTTCTATGCTTCAAAACACACACATCACAAAGGATTTTGCAAATAGAATATACAACATTATTTTCCTTGACTAGAAGGCTTTATGATAACTATAACGCTATCATCCTTCTATTAAGGATGGTTATTTTGCTTAATAGCAACTTCCTTTCCCAACGGTGCATTAAATCAAACATACACATATGCAATGCACCTACATGAAGGGTTTCTTTTACCCTTGAGCTATCAATAAGAATTTCATCCATCATTTCCCATTTTTTTCTCAACTTTGGTGGTTATCCCATACCAATCCATCAATGAGAGTACATGGTCCTACAACCACAAATTCATTAGTAGTATTGTATTCCAACAATAGTATAATCAAAGAATAAAATGCAAGTACCAACAAATATTGGTATCATAAAATGAGATTATGCATTAGATATCCACACATCAATACATAAATCATATGTCAAGAATAAGCCCTACTAAGGAGGGTGTATACTTACTCCCTCAGACTAAACATAGTCCTCTATGTTTCCTAAAAATAAGCATACATATTTTTATTCAAATAAATATAGGAATTGCTTTCTTATTTCCTCAGCATCTTCCCAAGTTGCAAAATTTTGAGAATATTAGTCCCAATTTTCCACAACCGATGCATCATCCTTGATGTTTCCTAGTATAAAATGTGTAACCTTAGTCAACTTATCGATTACTATAAGTATTGCATCATGCTGGTACCTAGTCTTAGGTAAACCCATAATAAAATCCATGGATAAAACCTACCACTTCTTAGCAGGTGTATCATGGGGATACAATTTCCCTATTGGGTTCTAATGCTCCACCTTAACCTTCTAGCACTTCAAGCATTTACTAATAAAACTAGTGATATCATGTTTCATTCTTGACCAATAAAAGGCCTTTTCATGGTTTCTCTCATCTTTGCCCCTCTTGTATGAGCAGAATATGGATAACTATGCACATCTTGCATAATTATTCTCCTTAAATCACAAATTTTGGATATGATAACCCTATCCTTGAAACATAAGAGTTCATATTTTACATTAAAATCTTTATTTTCCTTAGGATTTCTCTTAATTTTTTCTAGAATTTCAATGCAATACTGATCCTATAGCTACATTTCCCTGACTTTGTCCATCAAGTATTTATGACTTTGGGTCATTGTCGTTATATGCTTTCTCCTACTGAAGGTATCAACAACCTTGTTTTTCTTTCCTTTGATATACTAAATACCAAATTCATACTCAGCTAGGAACTCTAACCACCTTTTTTGTCTCACATTCAACATAGGTTTGGTAAAGATATACCTTAGACTTTGGTGCTTTGTCCTTAGCTTAAATGGTTTCCCCAATAAATAGTGTCTCCATACCTTTAGTGCATGCAAAACCACTTCAAAATCAAGGTTATGTTTAGCATAATTTAACTCATGCTTTTTTATTTTCCTATACTCATATGTTATTGTAGCTTCATTCTAGGACAACACCCCTCCCAAACCTTCTAAGAAAAAATCTATACATACTATAAAATTTCTAAGAGGATCTGGTATCCTAAGAATTGGTGTTTTAGTCAACTTATTGTTTAGATTCTCAAAGACAGCCTCTCACTTATCCATCCATTTTAACTCCTTCCCTTTTCTCTAAAGTTTGGTAATAGAGTAGGTAATTTTTGAGTAGTCCTTCACAAAATGCCTATAATATCCAGTGATTCCCATGAAGCTTCTAACCTCAAACATATTTTTGGATGTAATACAACTTAGAATGAGCTCAATTTTATTAGGATCCACAACAATTCCTTCTATGGATATAATATGCCCCAAATAATTAACTTGTGAGGCATAAAATTCACATTTAGACAACTTCCCATAAAGTTGGTTTTTCCTTAGCACCTCTAATATGCTGGTCATGTTCTTGTTTGTTATGGTACTATATCAAGATATCATCTAGAAATATCAAAACAAATTGATCCAAATATTTTTCTAAACACACTATTCATGAGATTCATAAAATTTGTTGACATATTTGTTAATCCCAATGGAAACACTATGAACTCATAGTACCCATATCTAGTCTTAAAATTTGCTTTGTGAGTATCCTCCTCACAAATCCTCAATTGATAATATCTTGATCTCAAAAAAAATTGAAAATATAGTGGCATACTTTAACTGATCAAAAAGATCATCTAACCTTGGCAATGGATACCTATTCTTGATGGTGACCTTATTCAACATCCTATAATCATAACACAACCTCAAGTAACCATCCTTCATTTTCACAAATAGTACTAGAGCACCCTAGGGTGACACACTAGGTTTAATCATACCATTTTCCAAAAAAAATTGAAGTTTCTCCTTCAACTCTTGCAACTCAATAGGGTTCATTCTATAATATGTCCTTGCAATGGGTTCATATCCAAGCATTAATTTAATGGTAAAGTCAATTTCATGTCGAGGTGGTAGGCCTAGGAGATATTATGGAAATACATCCCTAAATTCATGCAAAATTGGATGTCTCTTGAATATTTCCTTATCTCCATTATCATTTGTCTTACCATTCATCTTCACTACATACAACATACCACCTCTTTCAATTGTTTTCTTTAACTACATGGTTGATAGCATATGTGGTCAAAAAGACCCTTACCTACTTTTAACCCTAACTCTATTCTTATCCTTATCAGTATATTTCATCCATCTATCTTAAAATTTAATTAGGGCTCCATAAGCCTTTAACCAATCCATCCCTAGGATGATACCAAAATCATGTAGTGGTGCTACATATAAGTGCCATATAGTAGATCCATTGGGTTAGGTGATCTTGGTTGTAGAAAAATATTGATCCACTAAGTAAGTTTGTCCAGACCCATACTCAACTTTCCACCCTTATTTCAAAAATCTAGGTCTTTCTGGCATATTCCCTATAATACTAATGGAATTAAAACTATATGTAACTCCACTATCAATTAAAACCTTAACATTATTATTAAAAAATTACCATTTAATAACATATGATTTGCTTTTCCATACAAATTTTGACTTCCAATAGCTACATAGATTCGGTATGGTTGGTCCTCTACTCTGTTACTCAACTCTGGTCATTGGGGACACTTATTGGCATAATGAGGACCCCCACAAATGAAGCAACCTGTCCTAGGTTCCCAAGATCTTTCTTGCCTTTTCTCCCTTGTTCCCTCTTTTTGAGTTACATCATTCTATTTCTGAGTTTGGGGTTAAAAATTATTATTTTTCTAGAAATTCTTTGTATAGTTCCCTTGGTTCCCATTGTTCTTATTCCCAAATTTTGGGTTCCATTTAATTTTGTTATTTTTCTTCTTA
Organism: Wollemia nobilis; assembly: GCA_028583015.1. NCBI lineage: Eukaryota > Viridiplantae > Streptophyta > Pinopsida > Araucariales > Araucariaceae > Wollemia > Wollemia nobilis. The sequence continues at coordinate 1,901,026 of JAQPPZ010000912.1, forward strand.
TCCCATTTTATAAACCCCACACTCTTCCTCTTCTTGATATCCTATCTCTCTACCTCTATCAACCCTACATAGTTGAAGAAGCCCTTTTTGGTTTAAAGATTGGTCTCTTCCTATCAAGTCAAATCATAAGCTTTTGTAGGGATTTCGATTTGAGAAAATTAATTATTGTTCTAATCTTAGTATCCATAACTAGGATGAACTTATCCACCTTTATTTGTTCATTTATCTCATACTCAAGAACATACTTCAATAGTTTAACAAATCTTTGATAGTATACCTCTACCATTAATGTACCCTATTGGTGTGTAGAGAATTACTCAAACTTATCTACATAAAAATGATCTAATAGAAATATCTTCTTAAATGCCTTGATGAAATTGTCCCATTTAATATCCACCACTTGGATCCCTTTGTCTATTTTGAATGTGTTCCACAATTTTAAGGCTTCATCCCAAAGATGAAAGGTATGCCAAATATTTTGGGTTTTATATGAATAATTCATGGAAAATAAAGTTTCCAACTCACTTAACCATGACTTAGCTACATCAACCTCTTCTCTTCTATTAAATTTAGCTACCTTAACATTCTTAATGTCTTTTGCAAGATCATCCTCGATATGAGCTTTGCCTTCCTAGTTTCTAACCAGACTCTCTTCTCATCTACCCTCTAAATCCCTATTACCTATTTTCTTATTAATTAGGGTTTCCAACATTTTACATTAGTGTTACATATATTTTTGTAACAACTTAACTATGGAAGAAAGGTCTTATGTATTCTCATTGGAATCCCTTGTTCTTCTAATTTTCTTATTGGAATCCATGTCCCTTCTAGACTTCTTACTGGATTCCATCATTCTCCCAATCCTTTTATTGGAGTCCATTATTATTCCAAAATTATTTTGGGTACATACTAAAACCTCCTCTTGCATAGTTGACCTCACCTTCTTGGATGATCCTCCTCTTAAAATAGGTGTCAACTCCTATCCACAAAAAGATTTGGGTAAATTACAATTTCTTCCAATTGCACTTATAATTAGTTAGTTTCATTTCCTCCATGAACTAGCTTAGATCAATATCACTCACTTGATAATTATCATTCTCACACTTGCCTCACCACAAGGTGCCATCCCCAATAAGAACTATACTCGCTAGGATAATTACTTCTTGGTCTAACTAGTCTAAACAGTGTGCAATACCCATCTTATCCTAGATCACATTAAGATCCCTAGAGGATAAATTCTCCCCAAATTAGCTCATGTCAAGGCTTATGACCTAGGCTTTGATACCAACTATAAAAAACCATTGAAAACCAACCCAAGAGAGATAAAAATAAAATTTCAAGCAAGGTTCATAAAAGAAGTCCCATTAATTTCCAATATTATAAGGCATAACCATACTTTGAGTTTGATGTTACTACAGATGACACTCAAGTGGACAAGAGTGGCCAATATCTTGTATTTATGGGGTTCACCTTTCGAACCTCACAATTTAGGAAGAAAACCATTAATGGTCCCCCCACCTTATCTATACCCTCATGGTATAGGACAACTTGACCATGGAGTAGGGATTATACTTTAAATCCCATAAAAAGTAGATGCCATCCAAAGTATTTCAACATAAAATTTAACATAAATTTCATCCAAATTACTCTTATTTAATAACATGTAGATACTAAATATTTCCATAACAACCACCGCTAAGCTCTATCAAACTAAAATTTACTTCTATAACCACGGGTATCAAGCATTGAGCAAGCTTCATAATTCTAAAAACAAGCAAATATTACCATGTTGACCAAAGCATTAAGCTAACATAAAGGTAACCAACAACAAAGGATACACCATTCATGAGCTAAAGAACATAAAAGGAGAGCTCAAAAAATAGGGTGCACTACAGAGGAATGAAACTCATACAGGCCTCAAAAATTCAAACTAGACCATTAAAATAAAGGACTCAACACACACAATAGAGATCTAGATTCTACCAAAGGATCAACTTCTTAATAGAGCACACCAAGAAGGCATACCACAAACACTCTTAATCACACAGCACTTGAAGGCAACATAAGCTAGACAGGTGACACAAAGCATCTTACCCAAATCATGGTGACAAAACTTAAACCAAGGTGAAGGAACATAGGGATTACCTACTAGTCCCCTAATCTTCTTACATAACAAGAATACTCAAACCACCACTAAAGCAATATTCACAAAGACCTCACAACCCAGGCATGAAATCAACACATTATAATACAATAATAAAGCACTCAGGCTTACTGCAATAAATCAAAAACTAGATTAAGCAGACATTAATGTGGTGAATAATATCTTATCATGAAAATCAAGAAGAAACCTTCTACAAATTCCTTCTTTTTTTGGTCCTTTCACTTCACCTCAAAATCTTTGTCTTGCTGGCCCTCAAACATGGTTATTTTCCCCTCTAATAAACTCTAGAGGAAAAAACTCCCAAGAAAGAACCATATTGCAGAATTCTATCTTGCACGCCAGCAAAGGACACAAAAGTAATGTATTACTCTAGGTTACAAGACAAATTGCTCACATTACCACAAAATACAATGTTACTAAAATTAATTACCACCTTATTAGGGTTTAATTAAAGATTATCTTTCTTCATTTTTTTAAATATAGTTTACCTAATAATATTTTTAAGGTAAAACATTAGAGAACCTTTCACCTAGCTCAACCGTTATTATTATCGTTATCTCATAATGATAGTTTATTATTTGCATAATTAAATTAAATATTAATTATTTAATTTAGTTGATACCAATATTTTTTTTATTAGATAAAAGAAGGGGTTTTGAGAGGATCCCAAAACCTTAATACATATGGATCTTAGAAATATTAAGGAAAGAAACCATATATTTCTCGGCATAGAACACAACCAAAAAGAAAGCATGCAGTCCTCTAAAAAATGTTTTCTTTAAATCAAATGAACTCCTTTGGTGGACCACATAGGATCGAGCCTTAAACTATAGTGAGGTGTTGAAGAAATGTTGAGTAATGCAGTACCATAGATAAGGAGACTGAATTTCTTCGTAATATTGCTGAAAAAACCTAAACCATAGATTCCAAAAAATTAACAAATTCTTGAGTTTTCCAGTGAATCCCACTATCCTAGTGGAAATGATATATCCATTTCTCTGTACATGTCATGAGAATAAATGAGAGTCTCCCCATGTGGAACAAGTTTCATACCTATCACCAAATCCAATGGGGGTATACACCCTTGGAAAATAACTTGCATCAAGGAAACACCATAATAGAAAGTTGTGGTAAAAAGCATGCCCTTGGGATGAGTGGGGGAACTTGACATCTTCCAAGATATTAGCATCTAGTTGTATCCCACATCAACCACCTACCCCCAATTGCAAACACAAAAAGTGATTATGATCAACCTCAACCACAAAGGAAAAATCCCAAACCACCTTGACAAATCCAGCTCAATGGGTTCGAATCCACACCAAAATTTAAAAGGAGCAGAATAACTCTAATCAACATCCCAATTACAACACATATGGCTCAGAAAAACTGATCAAACACAATAGGAAATAGGTCTTCGTGTACATCTAGATACTAGACTAGGTAGGGGATAGTAGAGATCGAACACATTGAGAGTCATTTCCCCCCATTACCAAAATTCCAAAATCCAAAACTTAGCCTTTATCATCCATAATTAAGTTTTGGAGATTCTAAGGGAAATTGGTTGTCCAAATAGAGAGGCCTTGCTAAGAAAGGCTAAAATTCACCATCAGATATACTGCCTTGTTCCCTTTCCAAAAAATATGTTGAATTAATACTTTTGATTTCAAACCCAAATTTTTATTAGCTTTAGCAATTATATTAGCTATCTTCCAGTAAGGACAATTTAAGGACTTAATCAAATTGATGATATTTAGGAAATCCCCTTCCACTACAACCTTTTGTAAACCCAAGGAATCAACTAACATGGGACCTTGGAGTAAATTTATGGCTTTTGCAAAGTGGGAGGTTTGAACTACAAGGAATTCTACAAAGGTCCCAATTAGCTCCTCTTTATCATTCCTGATAACACCTCCCACCACTGCCAAACCTAGATTCTCTTTTGAAGCACCATCAATTTTTAGTTTTGACCCAACTGATCGAAGAAGGGGACCATTCAACCTTGCATATCAAGGATGGTGTTGGTAGTTCTAAAGACTAAACTTTTTAATGGAAACCTAACATGAACTCCACCACTGCTTCATCGAGCATTACCCCATTAAGATTTATGAAATAATAAGACGTATTTTCCATAGAATTCTTGATCATCCTTAAGAAGGTAGACTCCATATCTTTCTTGGAATTTTTAAATGCCCTCTAATTCCTTACCCACCAAATGCTCTAAAAAATGTGAGGAAGCAGGAACATCCATAACTTGACCAGGTGAGGATACATAAAAGGAGAACACCACTGCAAGCACAAATCAATAATAGAAAGTAGAAAAACCCCTTGCATATTCAAAATATAGAGAATATGTTTGAGCACTACAGCAAATAAGGTACAATGAAATAATATATGCAGACATATCTCTTTTTAGGCTTCGCAAAGGTAACACCTGTTAGGGAGATACATCCCCCTCTTATGAAGGTTCTCAAGGGTGAGACACTTATTTTTTATGGCCAACCAATAAAAAATGTTAACTTTAAGAGGAATATGCTTGAGCCATACATTTCTAGGTAGGTTCCATAGGGTAGGGTTTGAATCCAAGAGAAAATATGTTAACTTAACCGATAAAAAACCATGATTTTTCCCTTTACAAATTGAGTCCTTAGTTTTGTGCAATCTCAGGACCTACAACTTTAGTATATTGAATATGGTTTTCTAAGAATTTTCTCCATCTCTTCTACAGTTGGAAAGAGGAACCACCTTCCACGACCTTCAATCCTCCATAAGAAAAATAAATTTTACCATCTTAACCCATCCTGATCTTCTAGTAAGGGATTTTTTCGGTGCAAGGATGACCTCCTAACTTAGAGGGTGATTGAGATGCCACGTATCATCCCAAAACTTTATGGAATTTCCATTGCCCATAATCCATCGAGCACCAAATGCTAACTCTACTTTGAGTTTACACATGTTCTACCAAAAATTTTACATACATTCTACATTTAATTAATACCAACATTAATATTAACTATTAGTGTTGATATTAATATTCAAGTATTAATAATACCACCTTATCATTAATACTTTATTTTGATTAATAAATAACCAAACAATTCTATGATTCAAAACACACAACATAAAGGCTTTTGCAAATAAAATATGCAACATTATTTTCCTTTAGTAGAAGGCTTTACGATAACTATAATGCTATCATCCTTCTACTAAGGATGGTTCTTTTGCTTAATAGCATCTTCCTCGTCCAACGATGCATTAAATCAAACATACACATATGAAATGCACCTACATGAAGGGTTTCTTTTACCCTTGAGTTGTCAATGAGAATGTCATCCATCATTTCCTAATTTTCTCTCAAATCTAGTGGTTGTCCAATACCAATCCACTGGTGAGATTACCTTGTCCTACAATCATAAATTCATTAGCAGTACCATATTCCAACAATAGTATAATCAAAGCATAAAGTGCAACTACCAACACATATCGATATCATAAAATAAGATTATGCATCAGATATCCACACATCAAATGAGTCCTACCAAGAAGGGTCATTACGTCCTCACTCCTCAGCCTTCTCCTACACACAATCCTACTACATCCAACAAAATTACCACAATTTAAAATGAAGATGAGTTCTTAGAGGTAGAGGAATAAGGTGCTCCACTACCCAACTTTTTTCTAAACCAAATTGAGGATCAAAACGACCATAAAGTAGTAGATTTAGGAATTCAGAGCCCTCTAGAGTTCCCAATAAAATAAGCATAGGCACTCATCAGAACCAAAAAGGGAACCCCTCCACATTAAATAATATAAGAGAGGCAAAGGATTTGAGTTGGAGGTACAAGATGTTCTTTGACAAGGCTAGCAACAAAGAGGTATTCAACATTGGTACCAACCCACCTATACCAAAGAATTCCCTCATCCTTGGTACCAAACTACATGCAACAAGAGGGTTACTCAAGATCCCCATATTCTTAAGGGTAATAATATTATACCCAAGGAACTAGAATAAGAGGAAGAAATATAGTGGCTCTAACAGCAATTAAGAGTTTATTTACTCCATTTCTAATGTATAGAGGCGACCCACAACCATATAATATATATATATATATATATATATATATATATATATATATATATATATATATATATATATATATATATATATATATATATATATTATAGTTTTAATTTTTGTAGAAAAATATCAATATTTAAGAGTTACCCCAATTTTGAGAAGCAACAAAAATAAGGAAACCACTCAAGTCCCCTTTTGACTACCACTCCAAATTTTTGACTCTAAGCCCAATGGATAAGCAATGATTTCTTTGGATTCCTCATATAAACCAATATGAATATCCCTTATGAGTTACCAAGATTGTAGTGAATTCTCACTACACTCAAGGTCAATTTCATGATAAGAGGCTTCAATGAAGAACAAGCCACCCAGAATATTGATGAGAACTGAGGCAATATTGGATATAAAAAATCCAAGTTTCCAAAGACCATTTTGGTAAATTATAAGTACAAGAGTTTGATCATTGTACCCTCGAGGTCAAATTTAATAGCAAAGTGACCAAAATTGGAGATCCAATGAAAGCCTAGGGTAGCATTACACACAAAATAGTCAGAACTAGAAGAAATAATGACTTGGGTGCACCCGCCTACTTAATAAATTTGGTAAACATGTGCTATTGGTTATAACTAAAATCCTATACAATAAAAAATATAAATTCAACCATACAAAGCACCAGCCAGACCAAGAAATGCACAAAAAGTGAATACTAGAACTTTGGTCGAGGTAACACATGAAGGGGTGGTCACAAAGATCTAGGAAAATTATTTTCATATCCCAAGATCTAAATTTAAGAGACCAAATTCACCCCAAGGTACCATGGCCTCAAACCCCACACATTATCTCAAATATTTTTATCTTCCCAAGGGTATGGTTCTACTCTTATAAGTAAGTACAACATTAAAATGCATCAACCTAGGGATTTTTGAGAGGTAGCCATGAACCTAATAGCATTAATACAAAAATATATCCACATATATTCACTAAATATTTCTATTATGGGAAATCAAACCTCACCCCCAATGGCTCCAAATCATATTATGCACAATCAATGCGAAGGGACCCGAGCAAGATTTTGTAACAGAGATTTTAACTTTTTGGAGGGAAAGTTCTCAATTTTTCTATAAATACTAACATTTTTTTATTGTATGGAAAAAAATATAATGTGCCTATTATCCAACCAAATTATTTTTCTTTTCTCATTTTCTCTTATGTAGTGATCTTAACTCGAACCTTGAGTTATTCTGTGTATAGGCCCCTTTGATCCCTTTCATTACAACATATGTAGTTCATTTATTTTTAGTATATATATATAGATAGATAGATAGATAAATAAATTTGAGAGTTGTGGCTACTCACTTTTTGCCTTGTTATTTGTATTTATGCAAGTTTGCATGGGAACCTCGTGACTAGTATTTGTCCCTTCTTGATGCAAGCTTCATAAGAAATAATTTTCATGTTATAATGAGACGTGTTCACTTTTTTGGCATAGGTGGCTCATGTGTTTATTAATCCCATTACTGCATTAAGGTATTTTACTCTTGGCATATTTCCACCCTTATTTTTGGCTAGATAGGTTTTATTGCTTTATCTCTAACCTTTTTTCCATACAAGACTTGGTAGGTTGGGCTAGAGTAAGATCAAGTGCGCCAAGAATACATCCAAAAAAGGAGTCAACCTTGGTAAAAATACCCTAGAGAGTTTCCCTAGAACCACATACCATGATTCCTAAACTTTAAAACTATATGCTCTATGCAAGGTGCAAGCATCGGATGCACCCAACAACTGTAGCAGGTGGTCACTATGTCAGAGCATGGACTAGTGCAAATCTGGTTCCCAATAGATACACTAAATAAGAAAGGTTATTATAAAATGTTTAAGGAATTAAAAAGCGACAAAACAAATATAATGATAAATATTAGAGAAAATAGAACACAACCAATCAGATACAAGCAAGCTTGTAGCCTCAAGAAGCTTGGTTGGTATCCTTTTGTTGTGATGAAGTATATGAGCTTGTTATTACTTGATATGATTGAGATAGAGCTTCACTATTGCAAGATATCCATATTCAATTTGATAGGTCTTCACCATTCTCAAAATTTCCTCTTGATTAGGGTCCCCCAAGGGTTGGCTTTATAGAAATCCATGGCTCCTTAGAGGATGGTTGCATGGAGTTGATGGGACTAGTTGAATGTAATTTTTTTTAAATAGTTCAATATGCAATTAATGATGCAAGATAGAAAGGAAAAACCTTAGTACTTTCTATTGTCATCCAAATTACTTCTAATTATACAAATCAAACTATGTAATTATACCCATCTTTGGTGGGTAGCTTGGTAACTACTAGCTATCTATCTTTTATTTTTTATGTCTAATAGTCAATAGCACAGGGAATAATAGTGTTGATAGTGCTAAGGATGCTAGTTCTAGTGCCAAAATGTCTATTTCCAGGTAGATCATGTAGGAAATAATGAAAATTTAAAAAAAAATTAAAAGCACTACCAGGAGGTTTGAGGTCTAGACCAATTGGTTCGACCAAACCCCATAAGGGGGGCGGAGGTCCAAGGTTCATATCTTAGGCCTCGTCATACTAAGAACTTGTCCCTTTCCTAGTTATTTCAGCAATTTAAAAGGTTTAAAATGATTGTGGCATGGTGGTTATAAGGGTAGACTGCACGAAGATCTGTGTGGTAGCTTTCGAGGCAGACAACACAGAGTACTATGGCGGGCATATAAATATGAACAACCTGCATGGATTTATGGTGGCTACTGATTACACCATGTAAATTAAAAAAACACTACCAGGATGTTAGAGTAATATTCCATTACTTGGGATAATTACCATTTACTCCATTAGGGTAAAATGAGGTAGTATATTGCATTATACTACATTAGTTAGATTATTACATCTACTTTGACTATTTACCATGTAGATATTTATTGTTAAAAATATCTAATGGTTAACCTAGATAACTTTCTAAATATTCTAGGTTAGTTGTTATTTGTTGGTGCTTATTTCTCTAAGCGCGTAGGTTAGCGATAACTTAGATTAGATATTATTTTAATATCTATCCTACATATTGTAACCTATAAATACCTAGCTTATTCCTATGCTAAGGTTAATGGTTAAGGTTATTATTTGGTTAACATATTTTTGTTAACACACTTACCTTTTTCCTAACACAGGAAGCAAAAGCACCATCGGTGATACTTCTTTGGTCCTAGCATTTTTACTTTTGTAGCAATAAATTTCCTTAAATTGATCTTCAAAATGATTGACTTATTTGGATGCTTGATTGGCTAGTTGATGAAGATATTGATAAGTTTGGAAAACCCGATTATTCACTTAAAATTGGATGTATACACATTCCAACCATAATAATTAGTTATAGAAAGAACCATACAAACAAATTCCATCCTAGCAACCATATAAAAGATCTTTAAAGATTCAATTACCTCCTTTTAACATAATCCTTTTGAAACATGGCATACCTTGTGCTTCTCCATCTAGCCATCAAAAGTGTACTTCATCTAATTGATTCATTTATGACTAACAATGTTTTTTCCTTATATAAGAGTAACAAGCTTACACATTTTATTCTTTATCAATGACTAATACTCAAAAAACATAACATCTTCTTGCTTGAGATAGCCCTTAGCCTAAGAATAAAAAGGGCATATCCAAAATCATCAATACCTAAATTAAGTCCTAAGAGATATAATTTTAATTTAATTTCTAAGAGATAATGAGATAAGTATCCTAAAGTAAAGTTAGAATCCATTTGGATGTTGTATAAATCATGAAATACTATGGCGCATCTTGTAAAAAATATCATTATAAGCCTATACTAAAGTATGCAATCCAAACTTGATATTCACCCCAACATCTAACACCATAATGCAATGTATAAGGGATCAAGCCCATCTACTCTAGGATCTAAAGAGAGGTACTAGATAATAATTTGAAGATATAGGATTCAAATCAAGAGTTCCTAATAAAGTATCTTCATTGGAAGATGAATAAGCCAAAAAAATTGGAACTATACTAATAAGAACCTTGGAAGTGGAAATAGGAACCACTATAGGAGCTATGAAAGAAAATTCACCAACCAAAATATCAAGGAGATTATTGAATAAAACATATGAAAGTACATCATTAAATATAACATCTCTCTAAATAAATAATCCTTGGAGGTGTTATAATACCCCATAAAAATGTAATGATGGCTATTCAATTCAATCATATTCTATGTATCTTTAGGAATATAGTCCCATGTAGTGGATCCAAACATACAAAAGTAAGATACATCTAGCTTGTGACCTTTCAATATCTCAAGAATATTTATTCCCTAAATATATTGATTTGAATTTTGATTTATGATGTTTATGGCACAAGTTATTTGTTTACCCCAAAACTTGGTTCCATCTACTTGGCATGAAATATACATCTAGACATCTCCATAGTAACCATGTTCTTTGATTTATCCATCCCATTTTATTATGGGTTACAATGAATAATCATCTCAAATTAAATGCCATTAAAAGTCAAAAAATAGCAAATGCATGGCTAACATACTCACCTCCTCCATTATTTTTTTAATAATTTAATCTTTTGCTCAAACTATATCTTCATAAGAGCCTTGAAGACATTGGAATTTCTATATTTTTCATATTTTGTATGAATGGTGTACAACCATACATGCTAGGAAAATCATCAATTAAAGTAATAAAGTACTTGATTTTGGAAAGAGAGGGTGCCCCTATGGGTCCACAAATATCATTTTCAATGAGCTCCAAGGGTCGTGTTGCATGCCTAGTAGGCCTTTTTGGGAAGAAAAATTCATGATGCTTTCACAAGATGCACCCCTAACAAAAATTACTATGAGGAGAGATATGATGAATACCAATATCCAACTAATATTAACTCATGTACCTCAAGGATCCATAGCTAAGATGTCAAATTTTGTCATGTCATTTCTTACTAACATCATGTACCTATGCCACCGTAGCCATAAAGTATTTCTTATTGAAGGGGAAGAAAAATAATATAGATGATCACCAAGCTTATACATAAAAATATACTCATCATAGTATTCTAATCCAATTATTTTAAACTTATCATCAATATCTAGAATCACCCATCAAAAAAACCAAAACTCAACCTTATTTTTCATGTGAATGATGTGATAGATGAAAATAAGACTAGGGACCACACTAGGAATATGAAGGACTTGATCCAATGAATATGAATCATCACCTCACCACATCCATCTAATTATAAATTGGAATCTTTCCCAATAACTACACACTCTTATAATATTGTTTTTTTAGTCATGAAAGATATGGTGATTCTTAACCATGTGTCAAGTGGCCATAAATTTATAATTCACTATTCAAAAGAAGTGGATGTTCATTATTCCAAATAAATAGGTACTTATGCCTATTATTTCTCACCATCATGATCATATTTTCCCTAATCAATAAAAATAATAGCATCAACACCCCTCTTTTTGGCTACCAATTCAGGCATTTAATTTACAACTAAAACAAATCCTTGTGTCCTTATTTCTTACAAAAAGTGCAAATAGGCTTCTTGAATGAATTTTTAAATTTGTTTTATACTTTCTTTGGCTTCTTATCAATATTTTGATTTACCATTTTCTTTGCATGAGCCTAAATACTAAGAAAGTGACTCTTACATCTCTATCATTAAGCATGATGTTGAATAAGGTACTTGAATATATCATCAAGAAATGTGTTAGGAGAATATAGAATGTACACTTGAAGCATATCAAGTATCATGGAAACTACCTCATAAGTTTTAGAAATATATTGAACACAATATTAAGACAGTCAATAATCTGCTTTCTATTATCACCTTGTTTATAAATTTGGATGTCTTCTTCTAACTTCTTAACTGATTTATGTACTCATCCATGGTCTCAAAATTCTCAATGTTTAAAGTAGTAAGTTTTTCCTTTAATATACTATTATGTGTAGATTCAATCTAATCACACATGCCCTAGAAATTCTTCACAAGCATATTTGGATTTGAGGTTTTGTTAATGTGAATGACATAGTACTGATCATCATGAATGGCAATCACACCATGAGCTTCCTCCTTCTTGTCCTTGTATAATTATTTTTCTCAATAAAATATATGGCTTGAGGGTCCTATTTCACATATTTGAGGAGTCCCTTACTCTTGAGCAGAGCTTCAATCTTCATTTTTGGGTGGTATAGTTAGGACCATTGAGTAAGGAAACATGTTGAACCATGGAATCCTTACCAAAATAGAACCTTGAATGTGTAGTTATGAACAAAAATAATAATTCCAATGCAAATAGCGTGGGAAATTGTGTGATATAAATAAAAGGGCTCAAAAAGCTTCTATATACAAATGTTATTTGGACTAAGATTCTCACAAAATACCACTAAAATATTTCAAAATTTTAAATAAATAAATAAAAGTACCTTTGATGAATGAGGAGATACCCTGTGTTGCTAATCGGATGGTTGTGGTATGTTATCTATGTACTAATTGAGAAATATTTCAACAAATCAATTATCATCAAGTATCATTAAACTAGATGGGATGATTCTTGGATATTGATTATATATGATACTAGGCAAAAAATTGATGAATATAACACTGCCATGTGTCACCTCTATGTCAAATATCATGCACCAAATCTACTACTAACTAGGTATTCAATTCATTGAATAATGAATCTAAATTTACAACGTGGTTATATATGATTGTCTTTATATGATGAAAATATTGAGTTTTCAAAGCAACATTGACCACCTATGCCACATCAACCAATATCCTAAAAAATGGCATGGAATATATTTAAACTCTATACATCCAATGTACCATGCCTTAAGGCCCATTACACTATCCACCAAGATATCAAAGCACTTTGAGTTGAAAGCTCTTATCATGGTCTAACAAGCAATGTCCATTATTCTTTCTAGAATATTCTACAAGCTTCCATCTAAGTTCCATGTTCCCTCCATTCAAGGAAAAATGTATAGGACTCAAATCCATACCCCATGGAATCAAACATCCTCACACATGCTCCCCATGCCACCAAACCAAAAAACACTTTGTATTTCAAGGAAAAAATTTCCTTCTTCCTTATCAAATAATATGTTGTAGGAGTGTGTGCTTCATGGGCCCCTCTCATTATATTAAAAACATATCCTCCTTCTAGCTTAAACATATGATGTGTGGTTTCAAAGACACAAGAAATTGTTAACAAATAATAAGTTCCCATGGGTTTAGGGCCATTACATTTCTTATACAATCCATATGCCCAAGAAAAGTACCTCCTATTTTTATATTTTTTTCATCATTTTTCTTCAAAATCATGAAATGTTTGCAAGAATATTCCTTGTCATATTCAAAAAATTTTAAAATGGAAACAAAATTGTATTTTCAATGAAAGAAAGAAAACACCTAGATGGAAAATGAATAAAAATATCAAACCCAAACCTCCTTATAATTTTAAAAAAAATCTAAAAAATTTTATAGTTAATCCATATCTACCATAGTTTACCTTACACAAAAAAAAAACTAAGGCAACTAATCAGGTCGTCCTCTTTCACCAGTTTAGCAAAAACATTGTCAAACCATTTTAACAACTTTATCAAATAGCTCAAGGATTTTCTTCCTACACAAAAATCTAACCATGACTTCTCTAACATATAGGGGTTACTAAAAAATATCCAGTTTTTCTTTTCTTCTTTGGAAGTCATGTAGATTGTTCTATCATATATGACTACATCAATACCAAAATATTTGAAGCAAAAAAGAAAATGGAATTTTCTTAAAAAATTGTAAAAAATGAGAGTTTCAAACAATGTCAAAAAATTCAATTTAATAATTAGGACATTTGTCTTGTTAGAAGAAGCAAAAATAGTATGAATATCAAGAGAGGAAAGAGGAACTTATCAATGAATACTTTTCTTAAAGCAACAAATTTGTTGCAACACAATGAGATCCTCATTATCCAAGCCCATATAGGGTTTTGATATACAAACCCTAAAATATAAGTACCAATGACACGTAAAGCTTCCACAAAATAATTTAAAAAATACTTCTTGGAATGGAAAGTAATCAAGTAATAGAGATTTTCACCCACTCTAATACCATGTTATATTTTATAATACTCTCCAAATGAATAGAATCAGCACATGACATAGAAACAACTATAACTCACAAAAAAATACAAGCAATATGAAGGGTGTCCATAGACACCACAATAATATCACTCAAGGAAAGAATATACCAACAAGCTATATAATAGATATATTACTAAATTTGACCATGGCCTCAACTGCATCCCAACATCATATATTCCAACATTTATAAAGGACTCTTGATGATGCTTCCCCCATGTGCACCCCTCACACACACCTCTAGGAGGATATATGGAAGGAATACCAATCATCAACTAATGGAAACTCATGTACCTCAATGATCCATAGGTAAGATGCTAACTATATGATGCCATCGCTTATTAATTCCACCTACCTATGCCACCATAGCTAGAAAGTATTTATTCCTAAAGGAATTATACAAATAATAAAATGGATGATCACCAAACTTATGCATCTAAATGAACTCATCACAATACTCTAAAGAAACTATCTTGAGGTCATCATCAATATATTTGATCTAGGTAAAAATCAACATTCTTATTTGTAAGAGAGATGCAAATAGATAGAAATAATATTGTGTCTTACACTCAAAACATGGAGAACTTCATCAAAGGAGGATAAACCAATTACCACCCCATTACATCAAAAATTTTGTAAGGATGAATTATTTTTGATAAATACTCTTAAAAATGTTGTCTAATATACCTAGCAAGAGATAGTAATGCTTAGTCCTATGTTGAGTTAACCCTAAATCTATAATACACTCTTCAAAAGAAATATATGTCTAATATGTTGAATGAACAACTATATTTTCCTATGAGGTATCATGATCATGATCATCCTAAACCTAATAATATAAAATATTAGCACACCCCCATTTCTACCTACCTCTTTAAGCTTATTAACCCAAAAAAAGCAAAATCTTGCCTTGTTTCCTTCCTTCTTATAGAATTACTAATAGAATTCTTGAAGTGCTTCTTGGTTTTCTATTCTCCTTACATTGGATTTTTGTCAACTTATGATTTCACAACCTCCTTTACATGAAATAGTAAGAGAAAAACGCATATGCTTGTTTTGTTAAGCCTAATGGTGAAGAAGGTACTTGAATTATCAAGAGAAGGGTATAAGCATTATGGAAGTACACTTAAAGCATCTCAAACAAAATGGATATCCTTTTATAAGTTTTATAAATATTTTTTAACATAATATTGAGTTGATCAGTAGTATTCTTTCCATAGATACCTCCTTTGGAAATGAGAATTTCTTCTTACAGCTTCTTGAATTTACTAATATACTCATCCACATTTTCAAAATTATCCATGTTTAAAGAAGTTCTACCTCTAGTCTATTGATATATATAATCAATGTGGTCACACACATCCTATAACATTTTCAATAGCTCCTTTGGATTTGAGGTATTGCTGATGTGGTTATACATCTTGTCAACATGAAAAATAATCACAGCATGAGCTCCCTCATCCTTACACAACTGGTTTTTCTCATCAAAATTATTGACTAGATGGTCTTCATTCACATGCTTTAGGACTCATGTATTGTAGAGTGGAGATTCAATCTTGATTTTCTAGATGGTATAGTTAGGTCCGTTAAATAAGGATATATGTTTATCCACATAATGTCTATCAAATTATAGTATCTTTCATGTAGTTATGACTAAAAACAATGCTACCAACATGAAGAGCTTGAAAAATTTTATGATTTAAAAGAAGGGGCTTATAACACTTTTGTATGCAAAATTTATGGCTCCCAAAAGTTTAACCCAAAAATCCCACAAACTACCACCAAAACCTTTCAAAAGTTATAAAAAGCTACATGTGCCTTTAGTGTTGGCAATTTTGGGTACCTTGGGTGCATTGCCTTTGCTCAAGTGTATAAGTTGTCATTGATGTCAAGAAGCTTTTGAAGGAATTTGATTTGATGTAAAATAATTTGTTTTGATGAAGGTTACGACTTGACAGGTTCGAAAGAAAGCAAGTTAGAAAAGTGTCGCGATATCGCGACATGTCGCAGTTTCGCGACTCAAAGAGGAGAGAGAATGTTCGAGTCAGAAATGTCGCGATTTCGTGACATATTGCAAGGAAGGTTGAACGGACGAAAAAGTGTCACGATTTCGCGACATGTTGTAGGAGAGAGAGTCCAAAAGAAAAAGTGTCACGATTTCGCGACATAATGCAGGAGAGAGAGTCCGAAAGAAAAAGTGTCATGATTTCGCGACATAATGCAGGAGAGAGAGTTCGGGAGAAAAAGTGTCACGATATCGCGACATGTCAGGTTTTCGTGACCCGAAGAAAAGAAAAGCGCTAAGGAGAAAAAGTGTCGCGATTTCGCGACAAGTCAGAAGACAAAGTGGAAGCAAGATAAAGTGTCACGATTTCGCGACATGCAGCAAAGGGAAGAGTCTGAAATGAGAAGCATCGTGATTTCGTGACAGGTTGCAGAGAAGACGTACGAAAGCTGAAAGCATCGCGATTTCGCGATAGGTTGAAGAGAAAGCGTACGGAAGCGAGAAGTGTCACGATTTCGCGACAAATTGAGAAGGCAAGCATTCAAGGTTGGAAAAGTGTCACGATTTCGTGACAAAAAGAGAAAACTTCAAAGAGAAGTGTCACGATTTCGTGAGAAGAAAAGAAAGAGGCATGGAAGAGAAAGTGTCACGATTTTTGCAACAAGTTCAAGAAGGAAGAGCTCAAAGGCGAAAGTGTCACGATTTCGCGACATGTTCCAGTTTCACTAGTGCAAGAAAAAAAGAGTGCAAGGAAGCGTAAGTGTCATGATTTTGTGACAGAAATAGAAAGGAGGTCGACGAAGGGAGAAGTGTCGCGATATCATGACAAAAGCAAAGTTGATGCTGACTAAGACAGAAGTGTCGCGATATCGTGACAAGAGCTTAGTTGAAGTCGACAAAGGCTAAAGTGTCGTGATATCGTGACAAAAGCCAAAAGAAAGTGTACGGTTGCAAAGGTGTCACGATATCGTGACATGTTGTAGTTTCACGGTAGAAGCTACAGAAGAGTTGTAGAGGCAGTGAAGCCGACAAAGTTAAATTTGGGCCGACGAAGATTAGGGTTTGCAGCCGACGTAGTTTAGGGTTGTGCAGTCGACTAAGATCAAGGTTTTGATCTTGAAAGTGTTAGTATAAAAGGAGGGCTGTTTGGAGAGTTGAGGTGTGATTGAATGCGTTGTTGAAGTGCAAAATTTGTAGATAGTGCGCAGAGCAAGAAGTTCGATCATCGAGAGCAGAGTGCAAAATTCGATCGTAGTGTGCAGAGTGCATTTCGTCGAATCACTCTAAGTGTGAAAGATTGCACAAAGAGAGCAGAGGGCGTAAAGAGCGCACAGGGAGCAAAAAAGCGCAAAGCTATTGGGTGCATTATTTTTGCGACGTTCGAAGATAATGGGCAAGCTTTGTGAGAGCCTGTGAGCAGGTTTTGGACAAGTCATTGAGAGGGATTGTTGGACAGATTTGAGCAAGTTTTTGTTGAGCTTGTGGAGCAGTTTGGGCAGGTTCTAGTGAGAACTTGCAAAGCAGATCCGAGACAAGTCTTGGTGAAGACTTGGGTGAAGATCAAGCAAGCTTTAGTGAAAGCTTGTGAACCACTTTTGTGAACCAGATTTGAGGACCTATTGAGGACAGAGATTGGTGCAGATTTGAGGATAGATTTGTACCCAGACCAGAGAAAGAGGACGAGGACATTTGTGCCAGACCGAAGGACTATGTTTGGTGCAGATCAGAGAAAGAGAACGAGGACATTTGTGCTAAACCGAAGGACTGTGTTTAGTGCAAATTCGAGGACCAGCTTTGGAGGTGATAGAGTTGAGGACAGAGGTCTCCAGCCAGAGTAGGGAGGACAGGTGTCTTCTATGGATAGAGTTCCATTTGCTAAGGGCAGCGAAGGTAGAGGTCTTCTAGAGGATCACCAGCCAGAGCAGAGCTAGGGGATTGGTGTCTCCTGTGGGTTGGTACCCACGAACTCGAGATTAGGGGATTGGTGTCTCCTTTGGGTTGGTGCCCATAAACATTGTAATCGAGAAAGGTATTCCCAAAATTTGGATTGATAAAATTAGTGAAAGATTTTATCCGTGGATGTAGCTCACATTGAGCGGACCACGTAAATTGGTGTCTCATGTGTGTGTGATGATTTGTACATTGCTTTGGTTTCTGCTATTGATATTGCCATTGATATATTATATAATATTGATTGGGATAAGAAAAGTAAAAAGTGGTCTTATACTGTTCACCCCCCCTCTCAGTATAAGCTTGTGTTCTTCAATTGGTATCAGAGCGGGTGCCTTCGAAAAGTTTAACAGCTTGAAGGAAGAGCTGGTTAAGAACACAATGGATTATTCAAGCGGCAATGCAGCACCTATTCTTGATGGGTCAGATTTTGGTCTTTGGAGTGCAAGGATGAAGGTTCATCTAATGGCACTTGGTAATGAGGTATGGGAAGTAATTGAAGATGAGTATACTATTCCTGTACATGGTCCAAATACTAAAGAAGAAAGGCTCCTACATCACAACAATTCAAAAGCAATGAATGCAATTCGAAAGGCTTATAGAAAGCAGATCTCACCAAAGTGATTCACTACAAGACAACTAGTGAAATGTGGAAACAATTGCAGGTGGTTCATACAGGTGATACAAATGTCAGAAAGGCCAAGTTGAGACACTTCAAAGGTATGTTTGAACAACTCAAGATGAATGATGATGAAAATATTAGTGACTACATGCTTCGTATGGATGAGGTTGTTAACTCCATGAAAGACTTAGGTCTTGAGCTTGCTGAAAATGATGTTTGTGATAAGATTTTAAGATCTCTTCCTAATAGATTTAGTGAAAATATTTCTGCTATTGAGGAAGCTAAAGATTTGGATAAGTTGAAAAAGGATGAGCTCCATAGTATACTTGCAAGCATTTGAGTTGAGAACTCAAGTGAAGGTTGACGTCAAGAAAGAGGCGACTTTCAAGGCTACCAAGAAATCCAAGGGTAAACAACTTCAAGAGAGTGATGAGTCTTCTAGTGATGAAGAGGCATATTACAGCAAGAAAGGCAAATTCTCTAGAAAGCACAAAAGCGTGAAAAATATAAGATGTTTCAATTGCGGAAAGTTTGGTCATTATGCTACAGACTGTACTGTTCCCAAGGATGAAAGTGATGAAGATAAACAGGATTCAAAGAGCAAGGATTCTGAAAAGCACAAGCATCACAGAAAGAACAAAGATGAGCACAACAATCAAGGAAAGAGGTATTCTCACAAGCACAAGAAGAGTTTCTACCTAGACAAAGCAAGTAAGTGTTCTAGTAGTGATAGTGAAAGTTCTTCAAGTGAAAATGAAAATGAGATGTTGTTCATATCGGAAAAGGAGGAAGAACCGAAACATAGATTCATTATCATGAAATGTCTTAGATGTGGAAATTTTGGTCACCTTGAGGATGATTGCACAAATAATGATTTGGTTTCTAGTATGTATGAGGATGCTTCAGAAAACTATAAGGAAGATGCGTGTATGGTTTTTGAAAAAGGTAGCACCTCTAGTGATAAGAAATCTAAAAAAGGCTTTGATGATTCAGAAAGCAAACAAATAAAGGATCACGAAAGTGAACTTAGTAGTGCTCTTAGTGCTTTGAAAAAGGAAAGAAAGAAGAATGCTAGACTCAAGGATAAGTTAGATGAATGGTGTATGGAGAGAGATGATCTTATAGAAAATCTTGAATTCTCTATAGCTAAGACGCAAGAACTCAAGGATGAGTTAGAGTCTAAGGTTCTTGAGTATAGTAAATTAGAACAGAAAATGGCTTCTTTGAAAGAAGAAACTAAAGAGTACAAGGATAAGCTTTACAGGTTTCAAGATAGCTCCAAAAAGGTTAAGTCACTCATCAAAGGTCAAAGAAAGACTACAGATAAAACAGGGCTTGGTTTTGTTAAGCCACACAAGGAACAAGTTGGAGAGTCTAGTAAGAGACTCCAAAAGGAAGAGAGTTCTGATGAGGAAAGTACTTCAGATCATGAGTCCTTGAATGATAGATGCGCAGAAATAGAAAACAGAATTCAGAATGAGAAGAAGAAGTTTTCGGGACCCAAGAGGTCAAATAAAGGAAAATTTCAAGGTAGATGTTTTGCGTGTCACAAGTTTGGTCACATGGCTTCACATTGCATGGCTCAAGTGAAAAAGGTAAACGATAATTTCAGAAGTGCTAGTTTCTTTCAAGGGTATTGCTACTCTTGTCAACAGTTTGGGCACAAGGCAGTCTATTGCGAGGTAAATAATAGGAATAGGTTTGATCAAAATAGGTTCGGCCAGAACAGGTTTGGTCAGAACAGGTTTGGGCAGAACTGGCGGATTCAAAGAATAGGTATGCCTAAAAGAAATAACATTGTTACTTGTTATAAGTGCAACAATGAAGGTCACATAGCTAGACAGTGTAGAGCTGAACTTCCAAGGTACAAGAATAGGAACAGTGGTATGAACAGGTCCAAGGATCAAGGCATGGAAAAGAACAGGAATGATAACAGGAACAGGAACAGTGACAGGAACAGGAACAGGAATATGGACAAAGAGTTCAAGAGAAGGCCCGACAAGGAAGTGATAGACGCTGATGATGATCAGTGCCTAATGGGAGTTTTACTCCCACCCCAAAATTAATCACCTCATCAGGAGGTGGGGGAGGGACTAAGCTAAGAGGCTCATTCTTAGTCCCGAGCCCCAAAGGTGACCCTTTGCCATTGATGACAAAGGGGGAGAGATATGAGTAAGGGGGAGAGCTTCAAGTGAAGAGGAAAGCTTCAAGTCGGGGGGAGCAAAACTTCAAAGGAAGATTCTCAGTTGTGGGCACAATTTCTCAATTGTTAGCACAGTTGGTTTCAGTTTTGGCTCTTGAGACGTGTTTTCAGTAAAGGTTTGCCATCAATGACAAAGGGGGAGATTGTTGGCAATTTTGGGTACCTTGGGTGCATTGCCTTTGCTCAAGTGTATAAGTTGTCATTGATGTCAAGAAGCTTTTGAAGGAATTTGATTTGATGTAAAATAATTTGTTTTGATGAAGGTTACGGCTTGACAGGTTCGAAAGAAAGCAAGTTAGAAAAGTGTCGCGATATCGCGACATGTCGCATTTTCGTGACTTAAGTAGGAGAGAGAAAGCAAGTTAGAAAAGTGTCGCGATATCGCGACATGTCGCAATTTCGTGACTCAAAGAGGAGAGAGAATGTTCGAGTCAGAAATGTCACGATTTCATGACATATTGCAAGGAAGGTTGAACGGACGAAAAAGTGTCGCGATTTCGTGACATGTTGCAGGAGAGAGAGTCCGAAAGAAAAAGTGTCACGATTTCGCGACATAATGCAGGAGAGAGAGTCCAAAAGAAAAAGTGTCACGATTTCATGACATAATGCAGGAGAGAGAGTCCGAGAGAAAAAGTGTCGTGATATCGCGACATGTCGGGTTTTCGCGACCCGAAGAAAAGAAAAGCGCTAAGGAGAAAAAGTGTCGCGATTTCGTGACAAGTCAGAAGACAAAGTGGAAGCAAGATAAAGTGTCACGATTTCGTGACATACAGCAAAGGGAAGAGTCTGAAATGAGAAGCGTCGCGATTTCATGACAGGTTGCAAAGAAGACGTACGGAAGCTGAAAGCGTCGCGATTTCGTGACAAGTTGAAGAGAAAACGTACGGAAGCTAGAAGTGTCATGATTTCATGACAGATTCGAATGGAAGCAATAGCTTGGAGAAAGTGTCATGATTTCATGATAGAAATAGAAAGTAGGTCTTCAAAGGAGAAAGTGTCATGATTTCATGACAAAAGCAAAACAAAAGAGCATGGAAGAAGAAGTGTCGCGATTTCTCAACAAGTTCAAGAAGGAAGAGCTCAAAGGCGAAAGTGTCATGATTTTGTGACATGTTCCATTTTCGCTAGTGCAAGCAGAAAAGAGTGCAAGGAAGCAGAAGTGTCATGATTTCATGACAAAAATAGAAAGGAGGTCGACGAAGGGAGAAGTGTCACGATATCATGACAAAAGCGAAGTTGATGCTGACAAAGACAAAAGTGTCATGATATCGTGACAAGAGCTTAGTTGAAGTCGACAAAGGCTGAAGTGTCACGATATCATGACAAAAGCCAAAAGAAAGTATACGGTTGCAAAGGTGTCGTGATATCGTGACATGTTGTAGTTTCGTGATAGAAGCTACAGAAGAGTTGCAGAGGCAGTGAAGCCGACAAAGTTAAATTTGGGTCGACGAAGATTAGGGTTTGTAGCCGACGTAGTTTAGGGTTGTGCAGCCGACTAAGATCAAGGTTTTGATCTTGAAAGTGTTAGTATAAAAGGAGGGTTGTTTGGAGAGTTGAGGTGTGATTGAATGCGTTGTTGAAGTGCAAAATTTGTAGATAGTGCGCAGAGCAAGAAGTTCGATCGTCGAGAGCAGAGTGCAAAATTCGATCGTAGTGTGCAGAGTGCATTTCATCGAATCACTCTAAGTGTGAAAGATTATGCAAAGAGAGCAGAGGGCGTAAAGAGCGCACAGGGAGCAGAAAAGCGCAAAGTTGTTGGGTGCATTGTTTTTGCGACGTTCGAAGATAATGGGCAAGCTTTGTGAGAGCCTGTGAGCAGGTTTTGGACAAGTCATTGAGAGGGATTGTTGGACAGATTTGAGCAAGTTTTTGTTGAGCTTGTGGAGCAGTTTGGGTAGGTTCTAGTGAGAACTTGCAAAGCAGATCTAAGACAAGTCTTGGTGAAGACTTGGGTGAAGATCAAGCAAGCTTTAGTGAAAGCTTGTGAACCACTTTTGTGAACCAGATTTGAGGACCAGTTGAGGACAGAGATTGGTGCAGATTTGAGGACAGATTTGTACCCAGACCAGAGAAAGAGGACGAGGACATTTGTGCTAGACCGAAGGACTGTGTTTGGTGCAGATCAGAGAAAGAGAATGAGGACATTTGTGCTAAACCGAAGGACTGTGTTTAGTGCAAATTCGAGGACCAACTTTGGAGGTGATAGAGTTGAGGACAGAGGTCTCCAGCCAGAGCAGGGAGGACAGGTGTCTTCTATGGATAGAGTTCCATTTGCTAAGGGCAGCGGAGGCAGAGGTCTTCTAGAGGATCACCAGCCAGAGCAGAGCTAGGGGATTGGTGTCTCCTGTGGGTTGGTACCCATGAACTCGAGATTAGGGGATTGGTGTCTCCTTTGGGTTGGTGCCCATAAACATTGTAATCGGGAAAGGTATTCCCAAAATTTGGATTGATAAAATTAGTGAAAGATTTTATCCGTGGATGTAGCTCACATTGAGCGGACCACATAAATTGGTGTCTCATGTGTGTGTGACGATTTGTACATTGCTTTGGTTTCTGCTATTGATATTGCCATTGATATATTATATAATATTGATTGGGATAAGAAAAGTAAAAAGTGGTCTTATACTTTTCACCCCCCCTCTCAGTATAAGCTTGTGTTCTTCATTTAGAAAATGAGGAGATGTTACATTTTTCTAATTAGGCAACTGAGAGTATGCTAGCTATGATTTGACTAGTCTACCACTAAGACAAGACTTCTATAAATCAACTATTGCCAAGTGACGCTGATTTTTGCAAGGGATACCACTAGGAAGTTAATTATGCAAATCATTAGACAATAAGTTGATGAATCATAGAATTCCATATTTTTCCTTCCAAAAGAGAGAAAATATATATGTACTATATATGTTGTTAACTAGATAAATGTAAGTACAATTTTTTTGATGAGTTATCATCTTCTAATTAGTTGATCTAATTTATCCATGTTAACTAAGGATGCCACTTTGACTATAAGATCACCAAACATTAAGTCAACTCTATAAAAATAGTTGATAGGGTAATCAAACCATAGATCTCTAAGGTACAAATACTCGATGCCCTTTCCTCTAGCCAAATATCCACCATGGTGCCTTGACACTAACATATAGCCCATGTGTTAAGATTTAATCCTCATGCACATGTCATACCCCATCTTACTAAAATAAAGACAATGATATTTGAACCCTTACCTAAATGGGATGAGCACATTAGTCAAATTCCTCCTAACCACTATACCACACACCACATAAAAAAAGATGAATTCCACCTCTATGAAATCCCATACACCAACTTGAAAAATATGCATGCATGTTTCATCATGCCCCCACATGGCCTATGAGTTGAAATCATGACTAGTCAAGCACCCTAGATTTAACTTGATACATGATAGCCCACACACTCCATAGCTTCCCTTCTAATAATACCTAATATATTAAAATTCTATGCCATTAAAACTCCTCCATGCACAATGCATCACCCTCCAATTTTAATACCCTTACCAAACCAATGCTAGAGTATTCCCTTTTGAATTTTTAAATTTTTAAAAATGGAGGGAAATAAAAATATATATATACAAAAAATGAAGCAAATGGAGGTGAGATGACAAAAAGTATTGAACTAGAACCCCAACTATATTTTTTAAACAATCTAGAAATACTAAGAGTTTATCTATATCTATCATGTTTTTTCCTATATAACCTTTTATCTAGTTTGTAACCAATCAAGTCATCCTCTCTTGCCTATGTAGTTAAGATATTCTTGAACCATTTTAAAAACTTTGTTGAGTGGTTTGGATATCTTTATCATGCGCAAAATTTTACCCATAACTTATCTGGAATATAAAGGGTGCCAAAAAAATTTCAAACATTCTTTTCTCCTTTAGAAATCATGCAGACTATACATTCATCGGTGTTGCACCATTTTCATAAAATCCAAATCTAAAAAGTAAATAGATATTTTGTTGAAAAAAACATAAAATACAAGTGAGTATTTCAAACATCTATGAATGATTCAATCTAGCATCTAGAACATTTAGTTGAGAAAATAAAGCAAATTGGATTAAATGTCAAGAGAGGGAAGAAGAATATGTTGACGAATATTTCTTTTGATGGAAATAAACTTGTTGCAACACAATGAGATCCTCATTATCCAAGTCCACTTAGGATTTTCGAATAAAATTCTAAGAAGTTATCAATGACACACAAAGCTTCCACAAAGTACTCTTATAGGACACGCTATTGTTGGAGATGTCATAAAAATTAAATCATCAAAATATTTAGATCAATTAATGTAGATTCACAACTGCCCTATTACCATATTATATTTTACAATACTTTCTAAAAACAAACAAAAACAATACATTACCTATAAATCAAACAACTTATAAAAAGTACACAAAGTAATTATTTTTCATTAATACCAAAATAATATCACTAAAAGGAAACAATAACACTCCAATAAATAAAATAAATGGATGGTCTCATGGGGTTCAAATACTTGATTATGTGTGACCTTTAATTCAAGGTTAAAGAACCAACCTTAAGGTTTATTAACAATATTACAATAACCCACCTATATATTGGAAGATATGATAATTTGATCTTATCATCTAAATTTGACATATGATAATGTAAATCTTTGGATAACCTTTGATGTAAGCCTATAGGAAATATTGTTGCATTCATCTCTTGGGGGATTGGTTAATCCACTTAGATAGTTATGTATTCACCCCTTGTGGGATTTGTTAAACTACCTTGATAGTTGACATTAAAAACCTATAACTAAAGGTTTAGTAACTTGAATTAACCTTTAGCCATATGTTGGCCTTGGTTAATGTAATTGTAATTGTAATTAGGGGATTATGTTTCCATTGTAAATACCACCAACCAATGATCCATTGTATTAGTATGAAGTGTAATATTTTTACATGATCTATTATTGTGGTTGCACACCTTCACCCATCCATCTTATTTCATCTTGTTGATATTCCTCTTTTGCTTCTCTATTCTCTTGCATATTCTTGTGGTGAATATTATAATTCATGTGAATTCTACAAATTATCATGAAATACAACATGGTATCAAAGGGGTATAGAGTAGCTTCATTGGGCTATATGGAGAGAATATTTTTGAAACAATTTTTTGAGCGAGATCTTCTTTGATAATTTTTAGGGTTTTATCCTTAAAAATACTAGTGGGAGCTTCGATGGAGTGGATCTCATGTGGAAATGACTGATTTGAGTAAGATAAATATTCACTAATAGGTTCACCATGTTTCCCTCTTTTCACATTCAATTAATTTTGTAGATTAGTTAATTTGATGGATGATTTGAGTGATGCCTGAAGAAGCAATTTCTACAAAAAATGGTGGATTAAATTTTTGAGGATTTTTCAAAAACCCTACTTGTATTTCATGGATTCTTATAAAAATCTATTTCCTTCTCTCATTTGGATTTTTTGTTCTAGAACTTGTGTAGCACAAATGAGAGGGAAGTCTACATGGTTTTCAAATATTGAGAAGAAGAGTTTAAATATTTGACATATCACCCCCAGTTATAATATGATCCTTGAGCAAATTTCGATGCATGGCAAATACCTTTGAGCCACTTGATAAGTTATTTGATTGGTCCAACAACCTTTTTATGATAATTTGGTAGGAGATGATTACTTGATAGGTTGTGTTCAAGAAAATTGGTTTTATAGGGAAACTCAAGGTAGATATGGATGAATTGTAAGCATTTTTTATTCTTTATGAAATTTTAGGGGCCCAATTCAACATTTATTATGATTTTTCCTTTGGATGCCTATTTTTGCATCCAAAAAAATGGACAACTTACCTCTAGATTTTTAAAAATTTAAATTTGAAATGATGAAATATTCCACTAAATATTACCTATGGTGGTAGGAAATAATAGGTGCACTTATTTTGGATTTAGCACATTGGGTGTAGTATATTTTATTTATGGAGAAATTTTAGGTTTATTATTGATGAGCAACAATACAATGATAAATTAAGAATCTTGTGTGTGAGAGGTTGCAAGGTCAATTTTTTGGTGTAAAATTATTTTAACTTTTTAGGGTTGTAGGTAATCTGCATTCAAGAATATAGATCATTAGGGAGTTTAAAATTTTTGAGGGGTTATATTTCGTTGGCAAGGTGAACAATTGGTAGGTGAGTGGTATTTGGTTTAAATAATGGTAAATGTGCCTAGGCACACTACTAATTTTAAGTGATAGGACAAATCTTATATTAGGGTACCTAGGAATAGGTATATAGGGATATGATATTATATTGTAAAGGGTTGGCATGGGCCACACATAACCCAAGATTGATTATATTATAATATTATATATAATCAACCTTGGGCTATGTGTGGCCCATGTCAACCCTTATACAATATAATATAATATCCCCATATACCTATTCCTAGGTACCCGAACACCTTATTTTTTATCAATGAGCAATAGCACAATGACAATTTGTGTTACTTGTAGCCAAGAGATTAAGGTTTCAAATATCGTCAACATCATCTTTTACTATGTTTGAGTAAGGGCATGTCATCCTATAGAAAATATTTTGGTGGTAGAACCATACTCAATAGTGGTCATTGGCACATTGGTAAGACATCTTTATTGAAGTCTTGTAGTTGCAAGTTTTAATCCAATTGCTTATTTTCTAGTTTTGAAGGTGCTTTACTATTTTTGGTATTGCATGAAGGTTGATATTGACTTTTTTAAATTGCATGAAATTCAATGTCCCATCCCCATTTTCTAGATTTGTGATAATGTGGTAGAGCACTATGTGTAAGGTTTAGAGTTCAATGTACAAAATAATTTAAGACCTTTTACATTTGTAAAAGTGCATCCATTTGATTCCTTGAGTACAAA
Source organism: Wollemia nobilis (assembly GCA_028583015.1). Classification (NCBI taxonomy): domain Eukaryota; kingdom Viridiplantae; phylum Streptophyta; class Pinopsida; order Araucariales; family Araucariaceae; genus Wollemia; species Wollemia nobilis. The sequence goes on from JAQPPZ010000912.1 coordinate 1,929,149, forward strand.
GAAGTTGTAGCAAAATTTTTACATGTCACACAGATCATATGCTTAGGTTAAATGATTTACAACACATAGGTTTGGGATTCAAACCCTTGGAGGTTAAGTATTTTATTTGCAACTCACCAAATGACATGTTTTGTACCAAGTTAGGACAATTTTAGTTTCTTAAGGGGAACACTCATCAATGGCTATATGTGTTCATGCTAGTGGAATTTTGGCTAGAATGCTTTGCATAAATCTTTGGCACCTACCTAAAGGATATTAATTTCAAACCCCTTAGAATTTATTTTGACATTGATAGACATTTATTGCAAATATGATAATAAATCTAGCATCTATGTGGCCATCAATGATTTTTTATATATAAAAAGGTTTCAACAAATCATTTGTTGACACTTGTTTATTCTTCCTACTATGCATATTCCAATAGCATATGAAGAAGACAGTGTGCTTGTCCTATCACTATTATTGGCAGTAGTAGATGTGAAGGAAAAGCAAAAATTTTTGATTTGATGATTTTGGCCATAATAGTTTTAAAATTTTAAAATTTTTAAATTTTGGAAGTTTTATCTGTACATAGAAGGAAAACTTTTGTAGGTCATAACTTTGTAGAGGCTATAACTTTTGGATTTCAAAGGTGTCTAAGGATGTGCTTCAATTTTGTAAATTTTCTTTTGGATGCAACAGAAGTAGGTGTTGGGTGGTTAGTATGATATGCCTTGTTATTATGGTCCATTTCTAACCATGGGTGCTACTTATTCAAAAAACTATCATTTGCATCAATGATTCAATTATTTCCTTTCTAAAATTTAAGTATAATTTATGATCAGCATATTATTATTTGAGGTATTACATTATTTTATCCCATTGTAAATATTTAGTTGAGGATGTGAGTTTGATTTTATGTATAACATATGTATCAAGTTTGGAGGAGTGTGCAAATGTCATGTAATTAAGTGTGTGAGGTATCTAGTTAGGAAGTGAAGGGTCTTTGAGTGATGTGTCTTGTTTGGAAATAAGGAGTTAAATGCAATCATGAGATACTTTATCTTTATGTAATATGTGGTACTTATTATGTAAGAACATGTGAATATTCAAGTTCTCCCATGAGTTTGAGGAGAGAAAAATCTAAGAGTAAAGTAATGTTAAAGGTCTCATGTATCTTTATATTAATACAAAGCAATGTAATTTGTTGCTCGAATAAAATTTACTTTATGCATTGCTTGATTTTTATTATCAATAAATATTTTAGTGTGATTTTATGTGAGATTCATGTTTATTTGATATTAATATTGATATTGATGATATTGTAAATGATTTATGATCCTAATATTGAATCATGTGAGATAATCCTTCATATTTACTAAAAGTGGAATCAAAGCCACTATGCTATAGATGAAGAAGAAGAGACTTGGTGGTTACCAAGTATTATTCTTGTGTCCATATTTGAAGGAAGATACTATTTTGGGAATTAGATGCTTGGAGAATTGAAGCCATTAGAGGAGAAATGAGTGAAGATATTTGGAGGAGGAATTTATTGGATGATGATTGTTGTTAGGATAGTAGCTTTGGATTAGATATTGCTAAAGTGGAGGATTTTTTATCAGACGGAGAACAATTGTTGAAGTTGTGAATATTTATTGGAAGTTTTCTAGAGTACATTTGATTGGAGGATAAATTTTGATTGGAGGACAATGTTTGTTGGAGGAAAAATTTTGTTTGAGGAGGATGTTTGGTTGGAGACATGAAGTTTTTTGGAGGAAATTAAAGAGAATGTTTCTAGGGATTAATATAATGTATACATGGCCACATTTTGATGTAATACTTCACATGGCTACAAATATTTAATAGCTAGACTTTTGATGTTCTCTAGAAGGTTCCTCCCTTGATGGTGTATTTGGCTATAAATAGCCCATTTTAAAATGTAAACAAATAGCTTGTATTTACCAATTTTTTCTATCTTCTGGCTTGTCCATATCAATTTGATATCAAAATTATGAAGGTGGTTGAAGGCAAGTATCTTCTTCACTAGGTCAAGTTGATTCAAAATTGAAACAAGAAACCCTCACCATCTAATCTTGGTATTGGCTATGTTATTTTCCTAGTCTATAATTGTTCCACTTTTTATAGAAATTGGCCTAAAGTTTCTTGGTTTGGCTTCTCTCTAAGCTTTATCTTTGTGAAATAGTGAAGTTGCAAAATTTACCACACTGCAATTTTATGATGTGTTGTTTGTTTCTCTAACCAAATGATTGTACCTATTTTTGTAATTTCAATGGACAATATTTTCATTGTCACATCCCCTACAAAATTATCTATTACACTTTAGACATCTCATCATGGAATCTACATCGGCTAGCATCATCATCACTTGTATCTATGACCCTATTTTAACCCCACCTATCACATTATGACAAGTTACACCTCCACCATACATAATAGTTTAGCTCTATTGTATGTGTAAATCAAGTCCATAAAATTGTTAGAAATTTTGATTTTTTCACCTAGAATTTCACCAATTGAAATCAATCCACTTATTTTAGCAAAACACAACCGCCTAACAAGGCTTTAACATCACCTAAGATAGTTTTTGTTACACTTGATAACCGCCTGATGTGGCTTCAATATCATTGGCTCCTATCACCTTTGTCTTTCCTTTCAAATAGATCCACTCAACCAAGCCACTTGGTGCATACATCCCTAAAGCCCTCCCTGTTCTACCATAATGATAAATTGATTTTTGGTTGCCCAACACAGACGTTGTCATAGTTGATTTTTAGGTTAAGAATATTTTCCTTGCAACATTATTTTTGGATTGATACGAGTGATCTATTACAACTTTCAATATCACTACATTTTTAACTATTGTATTCTTGATTTATGGAATTGATAAATTAATAATATATGGATCGTATTTGAAAATGGAGTCTTTACCAGTGAGCACACATAAATTTAGTGTATAAAAAAATAGCCACACTTTAGTATACCAACTATACTTGTTTTCAACAATATTTTTGACATAATTATTAGTCAAGGTATGATTTATTAAGGCACTTCAATAGATAAAGAATGTGCCACGACCAATTATTCCACCTTCCTAATAGATCCTTGGACATTCTGACATCATTCTCGTAGCTCGAACACATAAGTTACATGTTGGTTGAGTTCAAGGCATAGAGAATCGACTATAATTAAAATAACTTGTAAATTAAGTTTAAGTAGTAATTTGTGCCAAAACAGCTAGCCCACAGGCAATAGAGCATTGTAATCAAGATACTTTTGGTTTGAATCTCACCAATTTTATTTTTAAGGAACACAAATTTTACATGTAACCTAGGAAAAGTTGTAACTTTTTTATTTTCCTTTGTTAATTCTTGTTGAAAAGTAGGTGCCTATTAAATTTTTACACTATTTCAAAGAATATTTCCTAAGATTGTTGTTTGAAGGCCTTAGTCCTCTTTCTTTTGTTGCTGAGAGTAATATTGCTTCTCATATTTTAAGGCACCTATCTTTAACCTAGGAAAAGTTATAACTTTTTTTCTTTTCCTTTCTTAATTCTTGTTGAAAAGTAGGTACCTATTATTTTTTTACAATATTCCAAAGAATATTCCCTAAGATTGTTGCTTGAAGGCCTTATTCCTCTTTCTTTTGTTGCTGAGAGTAATATTGTTTCTCATATTTTAAGGCACCTATATTTTCTTGAGTATAACCTTATTTATACTCATTGGGAAGCTATTTTCAAGCCTAATCCATTAGGAGTATTATTTTTTTATTTTATGACTATTTGGTCTACCTAATAAAGCCTCTAAGTTTCTCTTGTAAATAGGAGTGCATTTTTATAGTACTTGACACTCCTAAACAAAATTTATGGTCTACTTGTAAATTTTGTCAAACACCCTCATTGGCATTCACTAGAAGAGAAATGACACATTGGCATACTGAAAAAATAATAGCATTAGCTAATATAATTAGAAATTTGGTAGGCAAAGTTAATAATATGTAAATCCAACATCCATCACCTAGGATAAACACTCTTGACACTTATTCTCATACAAAATGGGAGGTTCAAATTTATGATGGTTCTAAGAATCTTGAAGTTCTTAATATCTAGATCTTAGACATGGAAAATTAGTTTACCTACAGCAAAATATCTGATGATAATAAGGTCCCCTTTTCTAAGTTAAAACTTTTTGGAGTTGCTAAAATCTTGATTAATAAGTGACAAGATACACAAAATCCCATCACCACTTGGGATCAATTGGTCATAGCCTTGAAGGTAATATATTTTCCTTATAACTATGATGATTATTCACTCTTATAATGGATTTTTTGGGGTAAGGAAGCCACATGTCTATCCAAGATTATATCTATTAGTTCAATCGCTTATGCATTTTGCTTTGTTTATAGGACCCTATGCCTAATCTTATTACAATGTTTGAGAGTGGCCTTTAGACTCACTTGTTTCATGAGTAGAAATATACTCCACTTACTACATTTGATGCAACATTCAATAAAGTATAGATTATAGAGAAGAAAAATTTTACCCAGTCTCATGTAGCATGGTCTTCCTTCTCAATAGGTACACCTCGATATTCTCTCAATAGGCACTTCCAAACCTCCAATTTTTTCAAATAAGTTGCATTTCTCCTATAAAAATAATTATTTTCCTTCTTCTCCCTCTCCTTTTTATTCTCCTTCTACAAGTCTTGATATATTTTGTCATTATTGTAAATAGAAGGGCCATATAAAATTTGATTGTCCAAAGAAAAAAAAAAAAAAATTGTTTGTATAGTCTTCTAATAAGGAACATCAAACCTATGATGATTTAAAATGTTGACTCAATAACATCACCTTACTAAATCATCATTCTTTTGCAAGATAACATGGTAATTTTTTTGTCACTCATGCTCATCTTACACATAATTTTTCTATGGATTGTATCCTTGATAATAGCTCAAAAAAATCTTAGTCCATTACCTATCAATTGTAGTTGCCTATACATCCACATCTTCATCCATACTCACTTGGATGGAAGGACTGTGATACTACTTCCAATATCATGCATAGTTGCACCTTATCTTTTGCTTTTGATCCTAAGTATGTGAATATTTTTACTTATGATGTAACTCCTATGGATTGTTATGGTTTGTTGCTATATAACCCTTATCAATATGATAAAAAGGCTCAATATGATGCATATCACAATACCTATAATTTTCACCATGAGCACCAAATATTTCTTATTCATAGTACCCAACCTACACAAGATTGCATTAGTTTTTAGTAGGCCATAGTGTAACAATTACCAAGCAAAATCCTTTTTTTCCACTCAGTCTATTGCACCTTTTCAAGTAGGTATTCATAGAACCTCCACTTCCGCTATTTCTCCTATTGTTCTAATTTTTGCTTGTGTTCTTGTTGTTCTAGTTACTACTCTTGCTCATGTTACACCTCCAAATTTTTCTCCTTTTACTTCTACTTTCAACATGTTATCACCACTAGATGGTTCATGTTTTTCCTTCCATTTTTGTATGCATTAGAGTCCAATGCTTCTATGGTGGGGAGGAATTATAGATATTAATATAATGTATATGTGGCCACTTTTTAATGTAATACTTCATGTGATCGTAAATATTTAATATCTAGACATTTGATGTTCTTTGGAAAGTTCCTCCCTTGGTAGTGTATTTGGATAGAAATAGCCCATTTCAAAATGCAAATAAGCAGCTTGTCTTTGCTAATTTATTATATCTTCTAAATTTTTTGTATAAAATTCAACGTGCTAAGGAATGAGCTACAAATTAGATCATTATCTTGGTTCTATCGATGAGAAGAGACACACTTAGGTTTACTCGAATAGCAAAGAAGAATTGCATTGCCTTGGGTCTATCCATGAGCAGAGATACAGTGAGAGCTTGTGAGCAGAGATATGAAGAGTCTCTGAAACTAGATCTATGAGCAAAAATCTAGAAAGCATATGAAATGGAGCTAAATATGAAATGTTAAAGGAATTTAATTATTACTTAGTAACGCTTAGCCTATAATAGCAAATTCAATGGCATTTGTGTTGTTGAGAAAGCGTTGTTGCGTTCAAAACAATGATTGGAGAATGCCAAAAAGATAAGCTTAATATTTGAATTGTTTTATTATACTAGAGGAATATGTAACTCATTAGAATTTTCTACGCCTCTTTATGGGTTCAAATCTCACTCCTTTTCACCACTATAACCTCCAATTGCATTTGGTAAACCTTTTACATAGCTAGCTATGTTGACACGACGCATCCACCAATACTATAGGGCTCGAGGGATTGGAACCCTGGTCTCCACACTCCTACAAAAGTGTTTTGACCGTTGAACCAATCGCTCAGACCCTTAATATTTAAATTATTAAACCTAATTTGGGTGCACATATTTTGGATAAAGTGATTTATTTTGGTAGTTATAAGAAGTGGATTAATTAATTTTATGTGGAATGATAAGAACTAATTTGAAATTTGAAATGATTGAATGATTGGGAGTTATAAGTGGAACTAATTAATTAATTGAATGATTTAGAATTTTATGAATTGATGACTAAATTTATTTGATTGAAAGGAGGATAAATTATTTGATTGAAGAATAATTTGATGAACAATTTAATGAATTGATAATTTAAGGGAATTAAATTTGGATAATTGATTTGATGAATTGATTAAAAATTTGAAGAATTGATTGAATTTAAAGGGATATATAAGAAGAGAAAATGATTATTGAATTAATGAATGAAAATAAGTAATTGATTTGATTTAATATTTGAAATTGAATTGATATTTGGAATGAATGAATTAAATTAACGATTGATTGAAATCGAAATATATGAGAAGGATTGATGAGATTGATTTGATTAAAAATTTAAAGAATTGAGATTTGGAATGAGATTGAAGAAGAAAATATTGAAATTAATACTTCGAATAAAAAGGAATTATGGTGATTGAGAAAATAATTATTCAATGTGCATTATCCAAATAAAGTTTAATTAAAGGAAAAACATCAAGAAATCAGTTGCGATACAAAGTTGGAACAACAAGTCAACATAATTTATGGAACATCTACAATTTATTTTTCTAAATTATATCAAGAAAAAAGAGAAGAATCAAAGAATAAATTTTTAATGAAATATTCATGCTACAATACTAATGTTCTCCAAAATAAGGATGATAATTAAAAATATGGAAATAATATACATTGCATGGAAAAATGTAACCATTATAGCAAATTTGGACACAAGGAAGAGAAATGCTAGAATATTTATCCTTGTAAATTTTGTGGAAGAACTAATCATCCTCAAGAACATTGTAGGCACAAAGAAAACAATTATAATGATAAATGGAAAAGAATATTAATGATGGCATTGGACAAGCTTCTTCAAAGAATTATATTTAAAATAATTCCAAAAGCAATTTGAGGCACTCCTAGAGCAAGAGAGGAATGGATTGAATAGACACAATACCAAAATCATAAACAACATCAAATCTAGAACCAAATAATGAAGACAAGAGGAAGATATTAAGAGTTAGAAGGCAAGGATTCTTCATACCAAATAATTTAATATGAGGGGTTGTTGGAGATATTACATTATTTGGTCCCATTGTAAATTTTTAGTTTAAGATTTGAGTTTGATTTTATGTATAAAGTATGTGTCAAGTTTGTAGAAGTGTGCAAGTGTTAGGTAATTAAGTGTGTAATGTGTTTAGTTAGTACGCGAAGAGTCTTTGAGTGATGTGTCTTGTTTAGAAATAGGCAGTTATATGTAATGAAGAGATACTTTATATTTATGTAATATGTGGGACTTATTATGTAAGAAAGGCATATGAAGATTTAATTTATCCCATGAGTTTAAGGAGAGCAAAATTCAAGAGTTATGTAATGTGAAAGGTCTCATGTATCTTTATATTGAGATAAAGCAATGTAATTTGTAACTCGAATAAGCTTTAATTTATGCATTGCTTGAGTTTTATTATCAATAAATATTTCAGTGTGATTTTATGTGAGATTCATGTTTATTTGATATTGATATTAATATATTTTGAATGATTTATGATCTTGAGATTGAATTTTGTGAGATAATCCTTCATATTTGCTAACAATTACATGTTGAAGATCTTCTCATGGGAAGCTCAACACCTTAGATCCAAAGGTGAAATTATGGCTTTATATCTAAAAATTGGTTGATCCATTCATGTACCTTTGGCAAGAGAAGATAGTAGGATTTATTTGCTTAAATTAGTAGGTAAACTTGACCTAGATCATGCCCAAAGTACCATGAGAGTGATTGTGGGAGTGTCTTAAACATGATAGTATATTCCTTATGATGAATTTGGAACTCTTATTGATGGATATAGAGGGCCATTTTTTACATCTTGTTAGTCTTATAGATGGAGAGGGACACTCACTTATTGACATCCTGATAATCTTCTTGATGGTGATAGACGCTCATTACTTGGCAACATGAGAGTCTTCCAAATTATGTGGGAGTTTTAGTGGTTATGATACTCTTTGTCCCAATGAAGTATTCATTATGGAGGGATATGACATCATATATAATGTCTTCTCTCCTTGGGCCAAATCTCATATTATAGGGGGTGTTGGAAGATATGGTAATCTTCCCTTATCATACAAGTTAAATAGATGATGAAGTCTATGGGAAATATTATTGTATTTATCCCTTGTGGGATTGGTTACTCCACCTAAATGGTTATGCATTCACCCCTTGTGGTATTGATTAATCCATCTTGATGGTCAACCTTAACTAAACATTTAGCTAAAGGTTTATTAAATTTACTTATCCTTGAACCTTATGTCAGTCTTGGTTAATTTAATTGTAATTGTAACGTGAGGATTAGGTATCTACTTTAAATACCCTCCAATCATTAATCCATTATATCAATATGAAGTGTAATATTCTTATGTGTTCTATTATTTTGAATTTCCATCCTATTTTATATTGTTGATCTTTCTATTTTGCTTCCCTATTCTCTTGCATATGCTTGTGGTGAATGTTATGCTTCATGTGATTTTTGGAAAGTATTATGAAATATAACACTATACAAGGTTTACAAAAGACCCAAATTTTTATACAATAAATATAATACAAAATTCAATCATGGCCTCAAGTGAAGCTTAGTACCACATATTCAACAAATTGTAACTATAAATATTGAAAATATCATATAGAGAACTCTAGTGAACCTATCATATGATTTGTTTATACCTAATTTATAATCATCCCTATTTTTTCATGGAATGAAGAGAATGTATGGCTTCTTGTACAATAATCGTTTCATCAAGAATTTTATTACCAAGAACAAAATCCCCAAGTTTCTTCAAGTTAATATAATCTAGAACGTTTTTCAATAGATTATCCATACTTTTAAGAGTATATAATAAATCATGTTGCAAAGTCTTATTGGATAAAATTTATCAAAATAGTATCTCACTTTATTTCAAAACAAAAGCAAAAAAAGTAGCATTGGTCTCACTTATTATAGCCTTTTTTTCCTATCCTCCTCAACCATATAAAACATATATATCTTCAACAAATCATAAGAAGTTCAAAAAAATGTTCCAACAAATTCATTAGAGATAGGTACCTTATCATGATGAAGAGAAAAATTAGCTTTTGTAGTTCTTCCCTAGGAATATTCCTCATCCAACTTTAATTGTGTATTTATGTGAAAATTGACAAAATATTTTGCATAAATGTACCCTAAGCCTCTTTATCTTGGCCAAATTTTGATAGAATATTTTTTAAATAATTGATTGATTTCTTCCTCAATGCTTTTTTCATGTGGAATTGAGGTATTTTTTGTTAAAAAAAAAGACAAATTCATTTTGATTGTATCATTAAAAATATGGTATTTCTATCCCTTTTTAAAGCTATCTTTCCTTAGGTTTTTGGGCCCAATATGACTATTCCTTCTTTAATACATTATGATAATAAAAAATATAATTATTTTTCTTACACATAAGCATCTTGGTATATATCATTGATTTCTTCTATCTCTTGTAAGTTGTTTAGCTTGAATTTAATTTCTTCCCTTCTTTTAAATATGTTACCAAACCATTTGATATTTCAAACTTAATTTGGTCATTTAGATACTTTATTTTTTGGATATATATATATAATCCTTCAAACTTATAGATACATAATTTGTTGGACATTTTGAGTAGATGAGTTATCATTGATTTAAAGAGTGAGTGGTCATTAATGTTAAGCTTTCAGCACCAGTCAGTGGCACTTTCAGTGGACAGCATCAGTTTTAGGTTCTCCAATAAGTGCAAAAGGATAGTCTGTTTTCAGTTGATCAAGACCCGGTTCCAAGAAGTCAAATGTGGTCCAAAGTGCAAAGAAGAAGCCCAAGTGAATAATATTATAATATTTCTTTATAATATTATACAGGGAAGTTTAAATTAATTATAAATTAATTAATATAATTTTTATTATAAATTAATTTATTAATTAATTTACTTAACTTATAAGTTATTTAAATTAATTAATTTTAATATTAACTATAAGTTAATTTATGTTAATTTTAAATAACCCTAAGGTGGGTTATTAAATCAAAATTCGAATTTCGAATTCGAATTCTAGCACCAACGTGGGGAGCAAATTAACCAAGTGTGTATAAAAAGGGGACTACCCCACCTTAGCCAAAGTCTCTTATGCCTTCGAATAAAATATTATGCTATGCGAGCTTGTGCGAATCATTATGTTCCAAAAGAGGATTTTATTTTTATTAAAGTGCCTTTTTGGACTTCACCCACCAAGGAGGGAGCCTTGGTCACCAAGTGCTGGTAGCGTAGTTGGCAACTACAGCAGAAGCAAGACATGAGGGCAGCGATTGGTGCAGGTTCAAATCTGCAGGAGCATTATCTTGTGTTTTTGTGTGAAGTCAATTGCGGATGAAGGGATAATAGGAAGGAAGCATTTCTTCCTTCACGTGGGTGCCTATAGCCCATGCGATGGGCACCAAAGCGCTAAGGTGTGTGGCACTTGGGGAGACGACGGTTCGAATCACGCCAAAACCCTTTTTGAGGAGAAGACAAAGGTATGCATTAGTTGAGAACCAAAAATTTTGAAGGAGTTAGTTGAGCTATTAAAAATTTAATTTTAGCATAATTTATTTGGTTTGTAAGGTTTTAAGGGGAGTTATAAGTTTGATGCAAAATAATTTTTTGGTGTTATTTGCTTTAGTGTTTGAAAAGGGTAATAAAGTGTTTTAGGAAGATTGTTTGAGGTTTTGTGGTGTTGGATATTATTTTAAGTTGGATATTATAAGGTGTATCCAAATAATTTTTTTTCATGTAATGATTTGATGGATTTTAATTCCAAGAAGGAGCAATAAGGTGTATTTGAGCTTTGATTATTTTTGTGTCTAAGGAATATTTAAGAAATTTTTAAGAGTGATATTTTGTCATCTATCCATTGAAATTGGAAAGAAGGAAATTGTGACTAAGATAGGTTTTCTAAGGGTACTTTCACATCAAAAAAAAAGGTATGGGCACATCTTCCTAGTGAATGATTGTTGAATGTTGTAAATTCTAAGTTGGAGTGAAAAGGATTTTTCTAGAATAAGAGTTGTTGATAAAACCTTATTTTATAAGCATTGTTGTTGAAGTGATTAGTTGAGTTAGGAACTTAAACTAGGGTTTGCAAAGATCATGAGTATCATTGTTGTGTGAGATTAGCATTATTTTTGAAGCAATTGGTTGAGTGAGAAACTTGAAATAGGGTTTGCAAAGATCATGAGTATCATTGTTATGTGAGATTGGTTGATAAGAATTTTTGGAAACATTTGAGTAAATGTTCATAAGTTTGGACTAGGGTTTATGAGCAAGAATTATTTCATTGGGTGATTGGTTGAGTAGATTTGGTTGAGCCTAGTCAAGTGGATGTGTTGATGTGATAGTTCAAGTTCTATGAAACAAATTATTCTATATTCTAAATTGAGTTGAGAAAGAGATTGAGTGTTGATGAATGTGAAACATATTGAGTCTCTAAAAATTCTCTATATGTTTCTGTGATAAAAAAGAGATTGAAAGTGATTGAGATTTTATGAGTGTGAAGCATATTGAGTCTCTAACAATTCTCTATATGTTTCTATGGTAAAAATAAATATTGAAAGTGATTGAGCATTGTGGTGAATGTGAAGCATATTGAGTCTCTAATAATTCTCTATATGTTTCTGTGAGATTGGACAAGTTCTAGTGAGGACTTGTTGAGAAAATTTGAGGTAAGTCTTTGAGAAGACTTGTGGACAGATTTGTGTGAGATTTTGTGGAAGCTTACAATACAAATTTAAGGACAGATATTGAGAGTAGATTGGACAAGTTCTAGTGAGGACTTGTTGAGAATATTTAAGGCAATTCTTACAGAAGACTTGTGGACATATTTATGTGATATTTTGTGGAAGCTTACAATACAGTGTTGAGGATAGAGATTGAGAGCAGATTGGACAAGTTCTTGAGAGGACTTGTGGATAAATTAGTGTGAGATTTTGTGGAAGCTTACAAGGTAGATTTGAGATAATTCTTTGAGAATACTTGAGAGCATATTTGATTGATTGATTTATTTAGACCTTGGGTTAAGGTTTGGGGTAGATCTAGTAGATTTGATTTGAGATTAAGTCAAGATTTGTGTTAAGTCTTGAGGACAAATATTGAGGATAGATTTGTACTAGACCAAAGGACTGTGTTTAGTGCAGATCATAGGATAGATATTGAGGACATATTTGTGCTAGACTGAAGGGCTATGTTTAGTATAGATTTGAGGATAGAGTTTGGTGCAAATTTGAGGATAGGTTTATGCCAGACCAGAGATAGAGATTGATAAGATTTGTTCTAGACCAAATAACTGTGTTTAGTATAGATTTGAGACAAATATTTGAAGGTGATAGAGTATAGAGGACGATAGTCTCCAATGGATAGAGATCCATTAGCTAGGGTAGTGAGGACAGGTGTATTTAGTGGATAGATATCCATTAGCCAGAGCAATGGGGGCAATAGTTCTTCTAAAATATCACCAGTCATAGCTAAGGATAAAGAGTTCTCCTATGGATATAGATCCACAAACTTGATTAGGGGATTGGTGTCTCCTTTGGATAGAGGTCCATAAACATTATAATAGGGAAAGGATTCCCAAGATATTGATTGAGAAAATTTTAGTGAAATATTTTCTCCATGGAGTAGCCCACATTGGGTGAACCACATAAAATTGGTGTCTCTATTGTGTGTGGTGATTTGTGTTGGAAATTTGGCCAGCCATACATTAAAACAAAAATTTGGGCCATTAGATGACGTTTTCAGCCTTGAAAAATATCTCCTTTTGGAGATAAAATGAAATCATAGATCTTTGAAAACTATGCAATCTAGAAAAAAAACAGGCTCAAATGGACACCCGAGTCAAAAGTTATGGCCAAAATACTAAGACATGTAATAAACATCATCAATGTAGATCCGATGGATGTGATTTGCTAGGGTTAGGGTTTGCTTTTTTTTCTTACTTAAGGTAATTTTAGGGTTTTCTTTTATGTAGAAAAAGAATATTGCATTGTAGCAAGTGTGTGAGCTCTTCCAGAGCCTATGAGGAGATTGTAACAGAGTACTAAAACTCTACCAAAATTATTCTAGATAATAAGAAGATAATGTTTTCTCCTTTATTTTATTGTATTATTGTAAATTCTTCATTTGGTATTAGAGCGATGCGATCAAGAAATTGGGTTCGAGTAACTATGGAATTTATGCTGCAAGTTTTACAAAAGCTTCTTGGAGATCTCAGTTTGTGTTGAAGGGAGCTATTATGGCCAACAACACCAATTCAATTCTGATCCCAAAATTTGACGATTTTGACTATGAATATTGGAGCATCCGGATGAGGATGATTTTGAAGGCAAAAGGAGCTTGGGCCATCATTGAAGTTGGGTTCACCAAACCAAAATACTAGAGTGCATTGACTATAGATCAAAAGAAGAAGATGCAGGAGAAAGAAAAAGAAAATAATTTGTCTTTGGCTTTCATCCATTTGGCTCTAGACAAGAATCTTTTTCCTCGGATTTTTGCTTGCATTTCGACTCAAGAAGCTTGGAAGGCATTGAAGGAGAATTACCAGGGGAGTGCCCAAGTTAAGGAAGTGAAGTTGCAAAATTTGTGGAGAGATTTTGAAAATCTCAAACAGGAGGAGATAGAGCAAAATGTAGTAATTAAAAAATTTTAAGAACCTTGACAGAGAATTTTGACAGTGCAGCCCTTATCATAGAAGAAATGAAAGACCTCTCAAAAATGGATATAGATTCATTAATTGGCTCTCTCACATATCATGAAGAGATAATTTCCAAGAGGAATAAGGATAAAGAAGGTGGTTCTACAAAGGAACAAGATTTTTTGGTAAAAGAGAATTATGGAGGAAGAGATCACGGTAGGGGTTCCAGAGGAAGAGGAAGAAATGGAAGAGGAGGTAGAAGAAGCTCATATGGTGGTAGAGGTCGAGGAAGATCTCAAGATTCAAAAAATTACCAGGCTCATGTTGTAAAAGGATGATCCAATATAAGAGGAAGAGGTAGAGGCCGAGATATGAGAAGTGTGTAGTGTTACAATTGTAACAAATATGGCCATTATGAGAGAGATTGCAGGCTAAAAAAATTAGCACATTATGACGAAGAGGATTCCTATGAGGATGATACTTTGTTCTGTATGATTGAATAAAAAGTGGAGCAAGTAGCTTTCCTCTCTACACAGAATAGCACAAAGGAGACATGGATCCTATATAGGTATCAGGATTAGGGATGAGAAGAGCTTAGAGGTGGTTGCGAAAGGAGAAATGGAGGTTACTACCAAGAGAGGAAAAATAATGAATGTAAAAGATATTTACTATGCATCCCGTTTGAAGCATTCATTAATGATTATTAGTCAAATGTTGGAAAAGGATTATAAGTTAGTGTTTGAGGATAGAATGTGTAAAATTTATGATTAGCGGAGAAAATTGATTACCAGTGTAAATATGACCAAGAACAGGCTCTTCCTATTACAGTTTTTAGATCAAGGGGGAGCTCTAGCATTTTTTGGTGTAGAAGGTAAGGAGAGGCTATGGCATTTATGGTTTGGGCATTTAAATTATAAGATTTTGAAGATGCTTTCACCACTTATCTATGGGTTGTCAAAAGTTGAATACTCCAAGGAGGTTTCTGAAGGTTGTGCACTTGGAAAACATGCAAGGGGAAAGTTTCCACATGATGAAGCATGGAGGGCCCAACATCCATTGCATTTGGTTCATAGTGACATTTTTGGACCAATGTAGACATAGAGTATGGGTAAAGCTTCTTAATTTCTAAATTTTATTGATGATTTCTCCAGATATTGTTGGGTTTATTTTATTAAGCATAAGGATGAGGCATTCAATTTCTTCAAGAATTTTAAGGTTCTAGTTGAAAATGAAAGTGGTCATTATATCAAATATTTCAGGACATATAGAGGAGGTGAGTTATGTTCTCATGAATTTGACGATTTTTTTAGTGAGTTTGGGATTAAAAGGTAAAAAACAAGTCCTTACATACCTCAACAGAATGGGGTGGTTGAAAGAAATAACATGACTTTGGTGGACATAGCACGGTGTATGATGCAATAAAGAGGTATGAGTAAGTTTTATTGGGCTAAAGCAATTAGAACTACTAATTACATTTTAAATAGAAGTCCTACTAAGATTCTTGAGAATATTACCTCTTATGAATGTTGGTATAGCAAGAAGCCAAATGTAAATCATTTTAGAGTTTTTGGATGTGTGGCTTTTGTGCATGTTAATGGTGAGAATAGGAAGAAGTTGGATGCAAAGAGTGAAAATTATATTTTTATTGGGTATAGTGAGCAATCTAAGGCTTATAGGTTTTTAAATCCTATTTCACATAAAATAATTGTATCTAGAGATGCAATTTTTGATGAAGGAGGAAGTTAGGTATCATAAAAATTGTTTGTTGAGGATGTTTTTGGTGAAGAGAAGGTGGAACCAAGCCATGTTTAAGTTCAGCCCAGCCATGAAAAATTTTCTAGTTCATCTTCTGCAAGTGCACCTTCAAGTCCAAGAGAAGGTTATTTCAGTAGTTCTCCACCTCCATCACCACCGGCCAAAGGAAAAGGTAAAATATTTTTGAAGGATCACCCAGAATCTCAAATTCTTGATAAGAATTTCCATAAGAGGGTGAAAAGTAGTCAGCATACAAATATGAATGTAGTAATAGAGATGTTAGAGAACCTGCATCTTTATGGAGAAGATGACAATAGAGATCCCAAAGGTGATGTTGTAAACTATGCACTTGTTTCACAAGTTTCTAAAGCTTCAAAAGTTATTGCTGATGATTTTGAGCATTCATGTTTTGAGAATGCTAGTACTTACAAAGTGTGGATGAAGGCTATGCAAGAAGAAATTCATTCTATTGAAAATAATGATACTTGGAAGTTGTGTGATTTTCCCAAGAATAGGAAATTTGTAGGATGCAAGTGGGCCTACAAGATCAATAAGAACAATGATGTATCCATTGAGAGGTATAAGGTACGTTTGGTAGCAAAGGGTTTCACTCAAAAATTTGGTTTGGACTATGAGGAAACATTTGCTCCAGTGGCAAGGCAAGAAACAATAAGGATGTTGCTATCATTGGCAGCTCATAAAATTTGGGAGGTGCATCATATGGATGTTAAAAGTGCATTTCTCAATGGGTATTTAGATGAAGAAGTATATGTGGAATAGCCACAAGTTTTTTTTGTCCAAGGAAAAGAAGATCAAGTCTACAGGTTGAAGAAGGCTCTATATGGGTTGAAGCAAGCTCCAAGAGCTTGGTATCCTAGAATCCATGACTTCTTCCTGCAATGCAATTTTAAAAGGAGTAAGAGTGAGCCCACTTTGTACTACAAAATGGAAGGTAATGATATTCTTATTGTATGACTTTATGTTGATGATATGTTATTTATGGGGAGTAGTTATTCTTTGAATTATTCTTTTAAACATGATATGAATAAGGATTTTGAAATGTCTAATTTGGGTTTGATGAGTTACTTTCTTGGGATGGAAGTACATCAAACTAGCAATGAGATTTTTGTTTGTCAATCCAAATATGTAAGGGATATGTTGAAGATATTTGTTTTGAGTGAATGTAAACCTGTAGCAACACCCATTGCACATGGGGAGATCTTGAGTTTGGAGGATGGAGCTAAAAGGGCAAACAAAATAGAGTACAGGAGTATTGTTGGTAGCCTTATGTTCCTTTGTAACACTAGGCTGGATATATGCTTTTTTATTTCATAGTGTTCCAGGTATATGGCTAATCCATCACAGTTACATTTGAAGACAACAAAGAGGATTTTGAGGTATGTTTGTGGAACAATTGATTATGGGATCCACTACTCACAGGTAAAGAATTTGAAGTTAGTAGGATTCAATGATAGTGATTGGGGCAGTAATATTGATGATAGTAAATCCACGAGTGGGCACTATTTTTCTCTTGGTTCAGGTTTGGTGACATGAATTTCCAAGAAACAAGCTACAGTGGCATTGTCTTCTACTGAAGAAAATTATATTGCACTTACATCGACAAGTGCACAAGCATTGTGGCTTCGAAATGTGATAGGAGAGATTGGGTAGAAGCAATGGACTCCAACTACTTTATTCTATGATAATCAGAGTACCATTAAGTTGGCACATAATCCTATCCACCATACCAGGTCCAAGCATTTCAACATCAAGTACCACTTCATTTGGGACATGGTAGAGAAGGAACAAGTTAAATTGAGGTATTGCTCCACACACGATCAAGTAGAAAATATTTTTACTAAGGGAGTAGTAAAACCTTAGTTTTGCTACTAAGGGACTTGATAGTCAGTCCCCTTACCAGCAAGGGGGAGAATATTGGAAATCTAGATAGAGATGCATTAAAACAAAAATTTGGGCCATTATATGATGTTTTCAGCCTTGTAAAATGTCTCCTCTTAAAGGAGACAACGAAATCATAGAGATTCGAAATATGTGCAATCTAGAAAAAAATGGGCTCAAACAGACACCCGAGTCAAAAGTTATGGTCGAAATACTAATACATGTAATAAACACCGTCGATGTAGATCCAATGGATGTGATTTGCTAGGGTTAGGGTTTGCTTTATTTTTTTCTTACTTAAGGCAGTTTTAGGGTTTTCTTTTATGTAGAAGAAGAATATTTCATTGTAGAAAGTGTGTGAACTCTTCCAAATCCTATGAGGAGACTGTAACTGAGTACTGAAACTCTGCCAAAATTATTCCAAATAATAAGAAAATACTATTTGCTCCAATTTTGTTTTATTTTATTATTGTAAATTCTTCAATATGTGTATTGCTTTGATTACCATTGTTGATATTGCTAACTATACATTGCATAATATTGATTGGGAAAGAAAAGTAAAAAGTGGTCTTACACTGTTCACCCCCCTATCAATATAAGCTTATGTTCTTCATAATTATTCTTCATCCCATCATAACATAACCACTTGGAAGAATTCAATGTCTTAGAGACATTGACTAAAAATAATATGAATTTGGATTAGCATTACTCAAGAGAATGGTTTTGTGACCTAATATTACTCCTAATAAAATATCTACGTATATTGTATACTTTGTTTGTAGCTATATACTAGATAACAAAAACCTATCCAATATTTCTACTACATGAGTTTGCCTAATACATCTATTATCTCATGTATTTTGAAATATTTAAGGAAAAGCATCACAAATATCATTTAAATTAACAAAGGAAGCAAAATCCTCCATTAGTCTAGACCATCCAAGAATAATACCCTACCTTTTTATGGATGAGATAGAATTGCATTGAATGTTTCCACTTGAATCCATAGATTAAATTTGTAAATCATCATTAATTTGACATACACAAGTTGAGGTTTTTCTAACATCATCATGAAGTGTAATTGTAGGTCGAACATAGATTTGTAACTCCAAGTTTAAAAATTTCCTTTTTCTTGCAAAAAATGGTAGCAACTCAATTCCTTTTTACTTATTGCAATTGTCCATGCCATTTTTCATCATCCCATATTATTATAATACCTCCTAAATCTCATATAGAAAAAATTATTATAAAATATCCATCTTTCAAGTCTTTTTGCATGCTTCCTTGCATTCATCAGTACCCATATTTGGATCATGTATAAAATAAAGTAAGTATTATAACAAACTATTAATTCCTTGATAACATTTTTTAGTGGACTTCTACTTTATATATTCTAAGTTACCATATTCACTTTGTTGGCAATTTGAGTTATTTTATGTTTTCATTGATGCCACATGGATCACATTGAGTTTTGGTGGCCAAAGCATTTCATAAATAAGCATTTATGATATTTTGGAGAGCATGGATATATACAGGGTTTTTGTGAAAACCAATGTAGGAAAAATAAAAGGTTTTATTTAAAACCATGGATGGCATATTTGAAATGGGTTTTTCTTAAAACTCAGGTTGGCTTTTTGTTTCATCAAAAAAGGTGCCCCGGTGATGGAGATATTTATTTTTAAATATTTAGTTTAAATTTTAAATTATTTAAAATTTTAATTTTAATTTTAAAATTAAATATATTAATTTTAGCATCGACTAAAGAAAGAAGGAAAGGCTATATTAAATTATATCACTAACGTCTAAATAAAGAGGAAAGGCATATTTATATGCCAACAAAATCTTAGACTTAATGACCCCCAACGCTTATTTTTCGAATGCCTTTGATTGGGAAACAAATTGCGAAAAGAGAGAGAAGTGTGACTTTGGTATATTTTTCCTGGCATTTCGTGCACTATGTGTTACATAGGAGGTCCTGCGATCGAGTCTCGTCGTGGTTATTTGCTTTGTTGAAGCGCTCGAAGCGATGTTAAGTTTTTCGAAGGGTGTAGAAGTTTATAGTATAAGTTTTTGTTTGTGTCCCTTTGGACACGTGAGGGCATGTGGCCCAATGGTAGGTTGGCTGTGTTTAAGGCATTGAGCAAGGAGATGTCACGAGATCGAATCCCATTAGGGACAGAGGCAAGTTAATAATTTTTTAATATATTTTATTTTTTCTAAAGTTACCCTAGGAGGAATAAGGGTTGTGATGCATGTTTAGAAAAAGAGATATTTATGGTGTTTCTCCTTTTGAAAGTATATCATATTATATATCGTTGGAAAGCTTATTTCGAGGGCTATTTGATTAACTTGCTTAGAGGGAGAAATAAGGTGTATGTAAAGAGATATTTCTATTTTTGTAAAGGGGTTCAAAAGTGAAGGTTGTTTTGTTCTTTTTCAAAGGTGATTAATTCTTTCATGAGAGGACATGTTGTATTTTATTGAGTAGGAGTGATAAGGTTTTATTTGGATATTATTGTTGTGATATTAATCATGATCTCTAACCCTTGTTGAAATTTGAAAAATAATTTTGTTGAGTGTGGCATATTTAGTGGACAACCAATAAGGCATCAAAAGGTATGAGCAATACTCCCCATTGACTTTGTTTATGGTGGTTGATTTCTGAAATATCATTGGAGAGAAAAGGATTGATTGTGGTTTCCTTTTTGAAAGTGGTTGGTTGAATGCTTCAAGGTTTTTTGGTTTGAGAGTTGTGTTTAAACCATGTTTTATAAGCATAGTTGTTGAAGCCCATTGGTTATGCAAAGAACTTGAGTTAGAAAAGAACATGAGTATCATTGTTATGTGAATTTGTGGTTGAGCATTGTTGGAAACATTTGAGTTGGTTGATACATGCTTGGACTAGGGTTTTTTGAGAAAGAGTTATCCCTTGTGGTGATTGGTTGAGTTGAGTTGATTGAGCCTAGTCAAGTGATTGTGTGTGGTGATTTTTCAAGTTCCATGAAATAAACTATTCTATAATTCTTATTTGAGTTGAGATTGAGCTTTGAGATTAGAACATATTGAGTCTCTAACAATTCTCTTTATGCTTCTATAATACTTGAGTTGATTTGAGATTGATTTGATTTGAGATCATTGTGGATCATTGTTGTCATCCATTATAGAGTGCATTGCCTTTCATTATTGAGTTCATCATTGAGCCTTGCCTTCATAGATTTGTGGATGATATTTGAGTGCTACTTGAGCATGATTGGTTGAGCCTTTAAGAAGGCTTTTGGGATAGATTTGTGGATAGATTTGGGAAAAAAATTGACCAATTTCTTGGTGAAATTGTTGAGAAAATTTTGAGCAAGTTCTTAGTGAGCTTGTTGAGTAGATTTGAGCAAGTTCTTGGTGAGCTTGTTAAGCAGATTTTGAGCAAGTTCTTAGTGAGCTTGTTGAGAAGATTTTGGGCAAGTTCTTGGTGAGCTTGCTGAAGAAAATTTTGGGCAAGTTCTTAGTGAGCTTGCTAGAGCATATTTTGGGCAAGTTCTTGGTGAGCTTGCTAAAGCATTTTTGAGCAAGTTCTTGGTGAGCTTGCTAGAACAGATTTTGGGCAAGTTCTTGGTGAGCTTGCTAGAGTAGATTTGGGCAAGTTCTTGGTGAGCTTGTTGAAGCAGTTTTGAGCAAGTTCTTGGTGAGCTTGCTAGAGCAAATTTTGGGCAAGTTCTTGGTGAGCTTACTAGAGCATATTTGGGCAAGTTCTTGGTGAGCTTGCTGAAGCAGATCAATGGATTGCCTACCTGAGCAGATCAGTGTATTACCTAGATTTGAGTAGATCAAAGTAATAATTCGTATAGGGATAAGGATCCTTATTTCTGTGTGAAATATTATAAGGATATTATCTTGTGGAGTACCCTACATTGGGAGAACCATGTTAAATCTTGTGTCTCAATTGTGTGTGGTGATTTGTGAACTTGTTTACTATTGCTATCTATGTCATTAATGCACATTGCTATATTTGGTTATTGCAATTAAGGACACTAATTGATATTGGTTTGGAAAGAAAATAAAAAGTGGCGATATACTGTTCACCCCCCTCTCGATATAAGCTTGTGTTCTTCACACTCTCACTTTTTTTTCTTATTTGTAATCTTAGGCCCACTTCTTGTTAACACTTTTGATACTTGTTTATAGTTTCCAAATAAATCTCCTTTTAGTTTCATTTTTTCTTTGTTCATTCTTTAAGGGTATTCCTCTTATTTTTTATCTCGTCAATCACTTCCACATTTGCATAGTGTTCATAATTTGACTAATCATCTATAATTTTATGTCATCTTGGAGAACCGAAAGTGCAAGGGATAGGCTCAACAACACTTTCTTATTTATGCTTTCTTAAAAATCCTAAAGTGTAGGGTTCATCCTCCATATTACTTACTTTCTTATGCTTCCATAAAATGGATATCCTTTATATTAATTTCTTTATTTTGAAATCTTTAAAAACCTTAAATTTCAAGGAAAAACTATATACTATAATTTATTATTGCAAGAAGTTGAGTTTCTACTACTTGAGGAAATTAAAGATTATTTACCTAGACTAAAGTTGAATTGTTCCACCTTCCTTCTGAAATTTACGTCCACATATTCCTTTTCACATCTAACTTGTTCTAAGTTTTAACTCGTACACTACAATTACTCATGCCTTGCATCCTTAGTTTTTCTAGTGTTTGCTCCAAATGGACCATGAAGGCATTTGCAATTTTATGGGACAAAGAAGATTTCTTTAGTGTATTTTTGGGATTGGAAGGTCCTTGATCTAATCCAACTTCTATTACAATAACTTCCTTGCTTCATCTTGGATTTTGTCTCATAACTAAACTTTCCATCTCTTTCTTGATTATTTTTACCTGATAGTCTCTTGACATGTGTCTAGTATTATAACATTTGAGGCATCAAAACACAATGTTTCATATTGCATTTTTTAGTCTCGTTATTTTGATTTGAATTTGATTTTAAAAGGTTTTTGGAAAAGGTTTTTAAATATCCATGGTAACATATATATGAGTATATACAACATGCTTTTGCTCCTTAGTATTTGGTCCCTCCAAGGTTACCTCTATTAGAATATTATTGATACTCTTCATAACCTCCTTATCATTAAGCTAATATGGAAGTCCAAAAATCCTAACCCATAGTAGATGTCTTTGTAAGATTTTTTGTCTCCATAGAAAATTTGTCACTAAGTGCTCTTAAATTTTTCACTCCATTGTTTTATCTTTAACTTTAGAACTAGAGATAATGATGATAAACAAAAGAAATCAAAAGGAGTCATGGAATAGTGTGAACTTAATGCCCACCTCAATATAATCCACTTTTGAATATCCAAATAATTTGAAAAATATTTATTAAACTTACATATCAATCCTCCATTTTTTAGATTCATTATATTGTGATTAATCATCTCATCCTTGATAATCACTTATGGTGAAACATGTGTTTCCTTGATAAGAATGGTCATAGACTTACTCTTCTTTTGATCCCTAACTAAAAGATCCTTACTTCTAACTAGATATCCTTACTGATAATTAAGGATTTCGTAAAGGACTTTCCTTCCTCGATGCCTATATTTTCTTCATGAGACTCCTTCATTCTTTGAATTTCTCTAAAGATATAGAAAAATAGCTCTAAAGGTGAGGATATCGACCTTAAATGTTAAGGTTCACCCAAATAATTGAATATTTACTTATGGTGTGAAAATCCTAGCTCCTCACTACATGTTCCAAGCTCATGGGTTGTAAATATTTTACCCATAGGATTGGAATCTTCATTTACAAGGTAAAACTCCTCATTCCCCAAATATTTTCCCAAACTAGATGGGTTTCATTGCATTCTATAGGTGTACATATTAAGTATGTATATATAATTTGTTTGGTTCATATGTTTGAGGTATGGTTGGATATTTGAAATGTTGTCCCAATAAGAAAATTTAGAATAACTACCATATAAATTGTGGTTATGAAAGCTTTTATTTTCAAATTAGAAAAATACTTGTCAAATGTAGCCATAATTTTTCTAGCTTGAAGAACAAATAATCTAAGGTTGATTATAGGGATCAAAATTGAAGGAATCCTCTTATTCTATTTTAAAAGTAGTGTTTAATAGCACCCTTATATGATGAACAGTTTGAAAGGATTTTACCACTTCTATGACATATAAAAATAATGTTAACAAGTTAATATATTTCTTTTGGAATTGAAATAGTTGTCATTGGTATTTTTTTATTTTTATAATCAAAATTATTATAATATTATAATAATATGTATTATCATAGGCCACCTTATTATGGATATGTTTATCGCAAAGCAATAATTTGAGCTCATGTCACTTTTATATAGTTACAACTCTTTTACCATTTGCCCCACAATACCTTCCAACTAATATATAATCAATTTTTAATTGGTTATATGAGGTTAATTCAGGCTTCATCTATATTAGATTTATTTTAACACCACATATACTACATTTAATTCCAATAGAAACACAATGTTGTATACAATAAACCATATTATTGTGGGCCATTTATCATAGAAATATTCATACACTTGTGTATAGTCTTATTGATTTTGTAAAATTATATTAATTTATTTTAAATTATTTATTATAATACTTTCTAATTAGTTTTATGGGATTCAAATGAGTCATACATGTATTACATCACAACTACATGGTGATATTTCAAGTAAGCACTATCATGGTATAACAACAAATCTACCACAATATTGAGGTATTAAGCCAAACCTATTATCATGATATTACAATAAATTGATCATATTATCATGGTCTTATAACAAACCAACCCCATTATCATGGTACTATAACAAATTGTACTATCATAGGTCAATTATGTCAAATGTTCATCATAATTTGAGGATTCTAGCTCCTATTGCTTCCATTTGGTTATTTCTTATTTATAATTGTTTCATAATACCTCATATACATTTAATTAATATATAATAAAAATTAGTTTAATTAAAATATTAAATTATTTTGTGTTGATATATAAAAAGTAACTCTCATCCTAGCCCATGGGGTTAGGAGCAAGTGGTTCGAAGTCCAAAATTTTACACCATAGACCAACGTTCAAATACCATCAATGAACCTTAACATTTATCAAACAGCGTGAGCTCAACTAGATAAATTTCTTGACTTTAAAGGAAACATAGGGTTTCTATTTTATCATTGTTTTGTAATATGTTGGATACATTTGTTTAGTATATTATTATTTAAATTATAGTGATTAAAATATTAAATTATTTTTTTTGATATATTAGACTTATCTATATTTTTTAATAAGCCATATGTGGCTTCTGCCAGAGGCCACTCCCACAAAAAACCAAAATATTACATTTGTTTTTAGGTTAACTAAACCATATCTGACTTCCCCTTTTATCAAAGATAATCTTCATTACCATTTCTAGCAAACATATTATTCATCTTCCTCAAATTGCTATATTTTGAAATCACCTTCTTGCAGTCATTTTCATTAAGAAAATATCTCACTCGGCCAATTACCTTATAAAATTTGAATTTCACCATGACAAATATCAACACCATGATTGGCTAAGTTATATGCTACTTGATTTCTTTCTTTATAGATATGCTTACATTTCCAAGTATAACAACCCAAAAATATAACCCACTCGAGACAGAATTTTTTTATTATACTCGTTAGGGATCTACATATTCCTGCCTTACATACATTATTCTATGAAGGTTTCTATCAACTTAATACCTTATGATTGGGTTGTCCATCTCATATTTGTGGTGAGTCAATTTTTCTCTTTTAATCCGTCAAAAGGGTACACCCATCCCTACACCATACATAAGTCCATCTATATAAGTGCACTAAGTGTTATGCAAATAAGCTATCTGTCTCATCTCTATGATAAGCTAACTTATATTTTTTTTTTTTTCAAACGGTACACCCATCCCTACACCATACATAAGTTTGTCTATATAGGTGCACTAGGCATCATGTAAATAAGCTATTTATCTCATATCCATAATGAGCTAACTTATCCCTTTTAGTCTATCAAAAGGGTATGCCCATCCCTACACCATACATAAGTCCATCTATGTAGGTGCACTAAGCGTATTGCAATTAGGCTATCCCACAATCCTTTAGTCTACTCTCTCACTCTCTCTATGCTTCTAATCCATAAGCTTAAACATTAATAGATGGCATTTTTTACTCATTTTTGCTTCATTGTAGTACAAACTATTCGATAATACAAGGACTGTGCATTGCTTAGTCACCATAACTACGTATTTCTACTTTAACCATTACAAATACCATGAATGGAACTACATACTAATCACATGTAATTCTTAATAAACTCATATCTATGGTCTATGAAATACCATGAAATCCTCATTTTATTGAAGAACAACATATCCATAATAAACTAGATTTAGAAAGCAATAAATACAAGATCATAATATGACAATATCCAACATACCCATAACACATCATATATCCTAGGAAACCCTTACAGGAAAAATCTAGCTTTGAAACATCCTTTTTCATTTCAAATTTAACTTGTTTCAGTTTATATTAAATCAAAGGAATTTTGTAGTTCCTTTTTCCACATCGTTAATACAATTAAGGACACATAAGAACCCTATAATTCTTATGTCCGTAAATCATGAATTACTCTCTTTATTCATATTACAAAAATCGATGAGGAAACCCCATAATTCCCTCGAATAAATTCCACATTCGTTTCTCTTAAGAAAATTATTTTCTCCCTTCACCATTTAAAGGAGTGGCTTCTTCCTATGTGTCTAATGTAACCATACATTCACTATAGAATTGCTCACAATGAATCAATGAGAGGACCCCATAATCCTCTCATAAGGATTCCATCACTAACTCATCCCAAAATGGATTATACTATCTCTAATATACTTTTAACTCATCTTACCAAGAAGAAATACAATATCCTCTAATATATATTTCAAACTCTTTTCTTCTAACATGAAATACATTATCCACTAATATATTTTTGACTCATTTCTAAACTAAATATATTATCCACTAATGTATTTCTAACTCATTTAATCCCAAAAGAAATACACTATCCACTAATATATTTCAAACTCATTTAAAATTAATGAAATACATTATCCACTAATATATTTCAAATTCATTTAATCCAAATAAAATACATTATCCACTAATATATTTCAATCTCATTTAATACAAATGAAATACATTATCCACTAATATATTTCAAATTCATTTAATCCAAAAGAAATACATTATTCACTAAGCTATTTCTAACTCATAAATTCCAAATGAATTACATTACCCACTAAGGTATTTCTAACTCATTAATTCCCAATGAAAAATAGTATTCACTAATATATTTCAAATTCATTTAATCCAAATGAAATACATTATTCACTAAGGTATTTCTAACTCATTAATTCCAAATGAAATATATTACCCACTAAGGTATTTTTAACTTCCCAATGAAAAACATTATCCACTAAGGTGTTTCTAACTCAATAATTCCAAATAAAATACATTATCTACTAAGGTATTTCTAACTCATTAATTCCCAATGAAAAATATTATCCACTAAGGTTTTAATAACTCAATAGTTCCAAATGAAATACATTATCCACTAAGCTATTTCTAACTCATTAATTTCCAATGAAAAACATTATCCACTAAGATGTTTCTAAATAAATAATTTCAAATGAAATATATTATCCACTAAGGTATTTCTAACTCATTAATTCCCAATGAAAAACATTACCCATTAAGGTGTTTCTAACTCAATAATTCCAAATGAAATACATTATCCACTAAGGTATTTCTAACTCATTAATTCCAAATGAAAAACATTATCCACTAAGGTATTTCTAACTCATTAATTCCAAATGAAATACATTATCCACTAAGGTATTTCTAACTTATTTAACCCAAAAGAATTACACTTTTGACCACTCTTAAAGGAATAGTCAAAGGTCTATAATCCATCCCTTTAAATTAATCAATAAATAACCTTTCATTTAATCAAGGTTTAAAATCAAATAAATATCCTTTCATTTAATCAATAAATAACCTTTCATTAAGTCAAGGTTTAAATATCCATTCATTTAATCAATACATTACCTTTCATTAAATCAAGGTTTAAAATCAAATAAATAGCCTTTTATTAAATAAATAAATAATTTTTCATTTAATCAACATTTTAGAAACAAATAAATATCCTTTCATTTAATCAATAAATAATATTTTATTAAATCAAGGTTTAAATATCCTTTCATTTAATCAATAAATAACCTTTCAATAAATCAAGGTTTAAAATCAAATAAAAAGCCTTTCATTAAATCAATAAATAACCTTTCATTTAGTCAAGGTTTTAGAAATAAATAAATATCCTTTCATTTAATCAAAGGGTTTACTTGATTTAAAAATATTTAAATATTCAAACCCACCCATATCCTTTCATTTAATCAAAGGGTCAAAGGGTTTAATCAAAAGGTCAAAGGGTTTAAACTAAACTTGATTTTAAAAAATTAAATATTTAAACCCACCCATGAGAAATCAAAGGGTTTACTTGATTTAAAAACATTTAAATATTTAAACCCGTCCATGAGAAATCAAAGGGTTTACTTGATTTAAAAACATTTAAATATTTAAACCCACCTATAAGAAATCAAAGGGTTTACTCTGTAAAATGGAATTAGAAAACTTTTAAACCCACCCAATAAACCAACAATAGTCTATGGTCAACACCAAAAAAATAGACGAATCAAACTAGTGGGAGAGAAATCCGTATGTCACAAATTCATGCCACAACCGATGCTAGGCGACCACCAAGTGGATCAACCCTGGAAACCACTTGGTGGTCTACGTTTTATGGGAGCCTAGCTCCCTTTAAACCCTCCTTTCGCCTGATCATATCCCATGTGGGATAATGCTTGTGAAAGCCCATAAAATTCCTTCCACTTGTGCACACCCAAGTGCAGGCATCGCACCATGACAACGACGTGCGGTGGACGTCGACGATGGGGGGAAAAATAAAATTATTAGCCTAAAGTAGAACCTTAGGGAAATATGTTATTTGACGGTGGTGCTCTCTCAGCTCAAACACAAAATTACTACTTAAAACCCTAAACTCAGGTGATCATACCTGCAAAAAAATATCTGCTAATCAACCATTGGAAGGGAGGAAGATGTTAATTAATCCAAACCTAAACTAGAACTTCTATGCAATTTTTAGTAACCATGCATCTAAAATTATTAACTTTTCTCCTTACAAATTACCCTCAGTCATGCAACAAAGCAACACAAGTATTAGCGAAATGAGTCACTATGTTGAATAGAGAACCACACCTGAATATAGGGAAAACTTAATAGGAACATTAAAATACAAAATAATTGGTCTTCTCAAACCTTATAAGGAAGAAAAATAAAAAATGAAAGATACTCTCCTCATATCATTTGCATATTTTGTGATGTGAGCCGTTTCAATCGACTACAAAGGTTTTTAAAACATTAAAAGAGTTAAACATTAGCCTTTTCTTAAAAATAGACCCTCCTTTATGCTTGATTTTATGCTATTGAATGTATCAGTAAATGGAGATACAACCTATTTGCAAGGCTAATAGGGCATAGGTCTTAAGCTGATTTATTTAAACAACCTATTCAAAAGGTAATATCCTCGGCCATTTAAACAACAAGAAGAGTAGAGATTCTCCAGGGAAGCCTTCTAAAGTCAAAAGAAGGTCTTCCTCTCCAGGCAAGCAAAAATATGGTGAAGAAAATCTGCGAGGGGAGGTACATTCGCATGGAAAGGAAGTGACTGGTAGTCTCAGGAATGATGTGCATGCAGGTGGGAGCCACTCAGGTAATAGATTTGAGGTGTTGAATGTTGATGTGAATCAATGAAGTTCAGTATCCTTTCTTGGAATGTAAGAGGGATGTCAATCCCATCAAGAAGGAGTTTAGTTTGTCATTTTTTACGAAATGTAAAATCTGATGTAGTTTATCTTCAAGAAGTTAAAGTTAGTGGTTTTGCATTAAAGAGTTGTATGGATAGTAGTTGGAAGGGATGTTGGTGGGCTTCCTCTCATGATAGTGGCTCTAGAGGAGTCATTTTAGTAGTCAGTCCATCATGGGGTTCCTTGTTAATGGATAAGGGAGAGGATCCTCAAGGACGGGTAGTGTGGGTAACCTTTTTGATAGCCGGGCAGGTTGTTGGTGTTTGTTCAGTGTATGCTCCCAATAATTCAAATGACAGAAGCAAGCTATGGGACTGGATGGCCTCTAATATGCCAAATGCCAATTGGATTATTGGAGGGGACTTTAATATGGTTGAATGGATAGGGGATAGGGAAGGAGGAACAGGAGGATGTGTTGCAGGTGAGGAAAAAGAAAAATGGGCCAAAATGAAGGCCTCTTTGCAGGTCTTTGACATAAATTTTAAACAAAAGCACCTGGAAAAGGGGGG
Organism: Wollemia nobilis; assembly: GCA_028583015.1. Classification (NCBI taxonomy): domain Eukaryota; kingdom Viridiplantae; phylum Streptophyta; class Pinopsida; order Araucariales; family Araucariaceae; genus Wollemia; species Wollemia nobilis. Next base: position 1,959,541 of record JAQPPZ010000912.1, read on the forward strand.
TTGGTTTACATGGTCTAACAGGAGAAGGGGTGTTGATCGTGTACAGGCTAGGTTGGATAGATTTTATGTTGATAGCAATGTCTTCACTTGTACAGGGCTAGGTAAACGAGCTGGTGATGTGGACCTCTCAACAACAGGTTTTGACCATTTCCCTATCAACACAACCATTTACATTGGTAAGGTCTCTACAATAGATAGTGCTTTGAATTTTAAGTTGAATATTTCTCATTTGGAATCTGAAGCCTGCAGAACTATGATCAAATATGTATGGAACTTGGAACCTAGGCCTAGAGAAAAATATGGGTGGTTAGGATGGTGGGAAGCAACAGTGAGAAGGACTGTTAGATTTTTGTGGGGTTGGGGGAGATTGGTGGCCAAAAAAAGGAGGGGTAAAATCAATTGTTTAAGAAAATCACTAGAAAAGGCAAGAAGGGAATTGGAATTGGATCCTTCAAATATCCAGTTACAAGAACTGGCGGCAAGTAAAGAAAAGGAAATTAGAGGGTATGAAGACTATGTTGGTAGAGGAGCGAGAATCAAGAGTAGGCTCAATTGGATTAAACAGGGTGATACACCCTCTCAGTTCTTTTTTGGTCACATCAAAAGAAAGATTGCTTTGGAAAGGATAGTAGCTTTGCAGATAGATGATGGTTCTCTTGTTGAAGAGGAAGATGAGATCAAATCTATATTTGAATCTCATTTTAGGAAGATATTTGCGGAGTATCCTGCAGATGAAGGTGTGTTGCTAGCTAGAGAAGAAGTTAAAAAATGTGTACCTAGGAAAGTTTTTAGTTTTGAGAATGACAAGATGGTGGAGGATTTCACTAAGGATGAACTTTATACTGCTCTTTCTCTTATGGGCAATGGTAAGTCCCTTGGTCCAGATGGACTCCCTACAAAATTTTACAAGAAAATGTGGGAAGTGATTGGTAATGATTACACAATGATGGTGTGGGAAATTTTTGACAAAGGCATGTTATCTCTAGGATTGAATCAAGGGTTGATTAAATTGATCCCTAAGAATAATAGGAAGGACACGATTGGAGGTTGGAGGCCCATTACTTTGCTCAATGTCTCATACAAAATTTTGGCCAAGGCACTAGCTCTTAGACTAAAACCTATAGCAACAAGAATTGTACGACAAGAGCAAACAAGGTTTGTTAAAGGAAGATTTATATTAGACACCGTGTTGTCCATATGGGATACAATGGAGTGGGCACAAGGAAGCAATCAACAAGCATTGTTTTTGAAGATAGATTTTGATAAGGCCTATGATAGGGTTGATTGGGAATTTATTTTTAATATGTTGGAGTGGTTGGGATTCAACAAAGTAGTGGTTGGGAGGATCAAGGTGTTGTTCTCATGTGCCTCGACAAAGGTAATGGTTAATGGTAAGCTTTCAGAATCTATTACTTTGTTTAAGTCAATTAGACAAGGCTGCCCTCTAGCCCCCTATCTTTTTGTGTTGATTGTTGATGCTTTGGGATATCTATTAGAAACGAGAATGAAGGCAGGGGATTTAAGAGGCATCTCGATTCCAGGGGGTACAATTATTAACAACCACTTTGCAGATGATTCTTTTATTTCAGTCCAACTAGATAGACAGTCCATTGAAAATACCATATGCTCCCTTGATCAGTTTTGCTTGGCCTCAGGTGCCAAAATCAGTGAATCTAAATCTAAATTTTGGTTAGTTGGTGTTGATTCCTTACCAGAGGGCTTTTCCCCTACGTGGAAACATATTGCAGATGGTGAGATTGTTAGATATCTTGGAATACCATTTGGTAAGAGAGTCTCATTGGTTGATATGTGGAATTGGTGCTTGGCTAAATTTGAAAAAAAAATCAAGTATGGAAAAATAGGTTACTTTCGTTTGCGGGTAAGCTGGTGGTGGTGGCAAAAATTATGCAGGTCTGTCATCTTTACTATTCTTCCTATTGGTTGCCTAATACTTCGCAATACATGAGGCTTGAGAAGATCATTCGATCATTTCTATGGTCCAACTTTGATGGTTCAAATAAATTACCGCTTATAGCATGGAAATATTGCACCATTCCTAAAGAAGAGGGAGGTTTGGGGCTCTTGGATATTCATACTCAGGGTAAGGTTCTAGCTGCTAAGTGGATTGTGAGGGCTTTGGAAGGGAATGAAGGGTGGAAACTTTTGTTATGACATAGAATTCAGACTTGTACTCATATTGATGGCATTAAGAGCTCCTTCCATTTGGAGGACATAATTGGCAACCCGTGGAAGTTTAAAATAGGTGGTAGTATTCTTATTAAAAGAATTTGGGAGGCATGGAAGTCGGTTGCCCATGTGCTGCATTGGGAATTTCTTGATGACAGGAGAGGTTGGGTGCTTCCTTATAGGTCAATTTGGTTATGGAAAGAGAATGGGGAGTATGCTTCTGACAGGCCAAGACTCCATTGTAAGCGGTTGGTAAAAAAAGGGGTTCGATGTTGGGCAGATTTATGGAATGTTGACACTGGTGATTGGTCCTCTTGGTCTGACTTGGTTTTTAAGTACAAGTTGTGGTACTCTGATAAAGATGCTATCACCCAAATTCACTCTCTTTTGCCATCTGATCAACTTTACAAACTGAATAGAGGACTGCCAGGACCTGTCTGGAGAGATTGGAGGTGGAAGTTTGGTTGCCCTATGCTTCAGTTTAACTCTACTAAGATTTATGAGGCTTTGTTGATTAAGGCCCCTATAGATATTGTATTGAATCACAGATGGAATGTCAACTGCACCTACAAAAAATGGAAAAGATGATTATCTAAAATTTGGCATTTCAGAATGTCTGCTCAGCTTAAGGTTTTTGCTTGGTCATTAGCCTTCCAAGGCCTACCCTGCAAAGCCAGGTTGGCAAAAATGAATTTCACTTCTGGTTGTTGTGTGGTTTGTGGCAAAGAGGAAACAATAAAGCATATTTTTTGGGATTGCTCTCATGCCAAAGCAGTATGGAAAGGAATGGATGGAGTTATTACCCCTTTTTTGGGGGACACCTCTGATGGAGTATTGCACTTCTTGGAGATGTCAACGATTGTCCACCTCATCTGGTGGGGATCTGGCAAGTGGTGAGGGTCTCTATTTTGTTTGCTATCTGGAAGGACAGGTGCTCTCTTATTTTTAGTGTAGGTTCCATTCTTGTTACTAGCATTGTAAGTAAAGTTGTGAGTTGTATTTCAGATCAGGTAAGAATGTTTAGAGTAGAACTGTTAAAATATCTGAAAGGAATTTTTGATTTATGCAAGTCAGAATGTTTACTGATGTTGTATAGACTTGCATAATTTTATTGTACTTTGGTTTTTCATTTATGAATTTATAAGAAGTATTTTTCCAAAAAAAAACAATAACAAGATTCGGGTATCTAAAATAGGGTGAACCAATCATATTTCAGGAAAAATATCTCAAGGTCGAATGTAGCAAAACAATAATAAACATAGCTTTCAACTGTGCATAAAAGAGAATACAAATTGTTTGTAAATATAGCTAAATTCCATGAGAACATTTAAACAATACGAAATTCATGAAATATCCAACTTGATTGCAAACTTCTCGAATTGCTTCTTTTTACCTTCTACTTTTTTCCTAACTTGTTTCCTTGAATCCTCCTCTCAAACTCTCCCCTAAATTTTGAGCCATCCTTCCCTTCTTCTTTTTTGAAAAACCCTACATCCCTCTAAGCGCAAACCCCAAGGGCATGCAATCTTCTCAAAATTCCCATGCCCATCTGCTCTCTTTTCCAAAGTTGGCAAGGGGTGTACATCTCATTAAGGCCAACCCCCTTTCGTAGGCCTCTTAACATGAGTTATTAATAACTCATTTTGAATTTCTAACCTTTAAATATTTTTAAAGCTTGCTCAATTTAGAAGTCAAAGGGAGGCCTTTAAAAATTAGATTCATTTTTCTAGAAAATTACAACTACCTTATCTTTTAGAAGACCTCTTATTTAAATATAATATAACCTATGTCCTAAGGTTATTCCCTTTTGTTTTATTTTCTCAATAAAATATATTTTTTTAATTTCAACCATTATATTTCCATAATATTATAATTTTCAATTATTATATTATATTTCCACAATATAATAAATTTCAAATTAATCTGTTATATTTCCAAAATATAATAAATGTCAAAAATATATAGTTCCTTAATTAATTAATTTTCCCAATTTATTAATTTGATCAAAGGATATATATAATTTTCTTTTCTTTGGTACCTCAATCTCAGTGGTTGACTTCCTCGCCACCTTTGAGAGTACCTAACCTTGTGATCAATCCAAAATATTAGCAATACAATGTTCACAAAATATAACACAATTGCATATAAATGCATCATAACTAAGTATCAATCATCATTTATCAATACATAGTCCACCTCATACAAGGTCCTTCCAAGGTGGGTCATGACACAAAGAGTCTATCCCCAACAATAGTTGATGAATGTCACCAATAATGTTATTGTTTTATCCAATCCACACATCCATTTTCATTGATAACATTAATGATCATTTATGAATCCCCTCAATTGAAATATATTTCCATCATTTTTCAATTGTAATTTAGATCCATATAAGAAGTACCCTAGCCTTTGCATAGTTGTTAGTTGAAGTTCCATATAATTTTTAGTAAGTGAGAAGAATTTTGCCTTCATAATTTTGAAAAATACCACCTCCACCAATTTAGATTTTCTTTGGAAACGCCAAAATTCACTCTGATAAACCCAATATCTAGATATTTTTATTTTACCAGATATCGAAGCAGATATTTTGTTTTAACTCCATTGTCGCAAATAATCCTTCCATGTATATTTAAATCCTAGAACCAAGAGCCTAGAACCTCTTTTCCCTCACTTGAGACTTTCAATTATGAGTACAATGTCTAATATGATTTGAATCTTGGGCATGAATTTAAGATTTATATTTGAAAAATATATTATTCCTTTTAAGACAAAAATTTAAACAAAGTATAGTAGGACCATTCCTCCATATAATACATAATGCTTTAAATTTGAAACAATTGATACAACATTTCATCAACTCTTCCAATGTTGATGGAATTGCTTGATATATTTTCATGTTTTTCAAAGAGTATCCCCAAATGGTGTAAGAAAAGGGATAGTAAAGAAGTAAATGGTTTGATGTTCTAGATCCTTCTCACACAAGACACACCTAAAATATCCATGATATCCTCTTCTTTGTAGACTCTCTCTTCTAAGAATCTTGCTTTGGACTACTAACCAAAGGAATGTTGAGACTTTGGGGAGAGCCTCTCATGACCAAAAATTCTTCCAAGGGAAATAATTGAGAGTAGAAAATTCCTATTGCTCTAAATCCTTATATCCAAATTGACTGAGTATCCACCATATTTTGATAGATTTCAAACCAACTTATCCTTTCACCTAAAAATAAGAAATAATACTCTTGAAGTATCTTTTGAACCTCATCTACTATATATTTTAGATTGTGTCCTTCAACCAAGTTGCTAATAGAAATCCATGATCTGGAGCTATCGCTCACATAACCTTTGGACCTTTATAAGCTACACATGTCTAAGCCAATATTTTCCATTTTAAATACAAAATAAGAGGATAAGGCTTCAACCAAGAATTGAACCAAAAATTTTCATAATCTCCTTCATTGACTAACATCTAATATGTTTCTTGATCAAGTGCAAACCATCTGATAAGAATTTCCATGTTGGCACTCCTTTAGGTAGAGTTCATTTCCTAATAATTTCATTACATCAAAGGAACTTGTATGTTTTTCAAGTGGCATTCTCATCCAACTCTTTCCTTGATCTTTAATAATAATCTCGATCTAAGTTTTACCCAAGGTAAATTCATAAGTTTGCAATTTTGCAAGCGTGCACCTCTAAAATCCTTTCCATTACAAACCCTATCCCACTTACAAAGAGGAAACCTAAAAATATTCACATCCTTTCCAAAGATAATCTCTTTGAAATTTATCAAATTTGAATGTTATAACTATTGGAAATCTTAAAAGTGATGTCATATAAATAGGGATGGATTTCAAAGTAGTATTTATGGGTTGTAGCCTTCCAACAATGGTTAAAAACTTACTTTTCTAACCCGCAAAACAAGATTTCATTCTATCCAAAATTGAGTTCAAAATGTCCTTTCCTTTATGAGATAAATAAATACCCAAATACTTTGATGGAAGTTTCCAATTCTAAATCTTAAAATGCCCATAATAATCCATTGTAAATATAGGGCAATGTTATTGAAAAAGATCTTGGATTTTGTAGTATTCACCATCCAATTGCCTTCTCATAGCATGATAATAATGATTTGAACTCCATAGCCTCAATGATTGAGGGATGACACAAAATAAAAGTGTCATCAAGAAATTGGAGATGAGATTCAAAGGGACCATTCATTACAACCTAAATACCATTTTTTTTCCTATGATTTTTTCCTTTGAGAAAGTTCTTCCTAATGTCCTCGCAAGAATTATAAATAGATATGGAGATAGTGGATCATCTTGGTAGAGTCCACAGGATGACAAAGTATTTAGTAGATGATCCATTCATAAAAATAGAATATTTTGAAGTGATATAACATCTAATCCATTGACACAAACCTTGATAAAAACCAAAAATTTTGAAAATATCATGTAGAAAACTCTAACAAATCCTATCATATGCTTTGTTCATATATAAGTTTATTAAGCATACCTGGATTTTCATGAAAAGAAGAGAATGCATTGCCTCTTGTGCAATGATTACACCATAAAGAATTTTTTTATCACAAATAAGACCATCTTGTTCCTCTGAGATAACACAGACTAGAAAGCTTTTCAACCTATTTGTCATACTTTTTGAAATGATCTTGTAAATTATATTACAAAGGCATATTGTACAAAAATCATCGAAGTATTGTTTCACCTTTATTGGGAACCAATGTAATAAAGGTGGAATTGATACCTTTCTTTTCAATCCTCTTCAACTGTAGTCAACATATCACTCTTCAATAAATCTAAAAAATAAAAATGAAATTGTAGGAATACATTGGGGCCATATGCCTTGTTAGGAGGGAAAGAGAATGTCTCATGTAGCTCCTCCATAGATATGTTCATCAAGATTTCATTTTTTCCTATTTGATAATTAATGGAATATTTTACAAAATTTTATCTTGTGCCTCCTTCTCTCATCCAACATTTATCTTTAAAATAATTAATTGCTTCCTTCCTAATATCTTCTTCTTCCTCAATTTTTGTATTCCCTCCTCTCCTTATTATATTCCCACCAAAAAATTTCATCTTCATTAGTCTCTTCAATTTTCCAGACTGTTCATAATGAGAATTATCTTCAAAATATTTATGTTGCTCTAGAGATCTAGAGACTCTGAAATACAAGGAATAGTCTCACCAACACTTTGTTATTTATGTTGCCCTAAAAACCCTAAAATACAAGGTTGATCCTCAATAGTAATTAATTTCTTATGTTGCTCTAGAAACCCTAAATTTACATGAATATCCTCCATACACATTTCTTTATTATGCCTCTCTTGAAACCCTAAAGTGCAAGGGATACACTTTGTAATACTTTCATTTTTATCACAAGGAGAGGCTTTTTTACTACTTAAGGAGATTGAAGATTATCTACTTAGATTAGACTTGACCTTTTTTGCCTTATTTGCATTAAAATTTACCTCTCCATATTCCTTTGCACCTTTAACTCCTAAATTTAAACGAGGAATCCATCTTCCTTTGCACCCTTAATTACTATGGTGGAATCTATTGGGGCCAGATGCGTTGTTAGGATGGAAATATAATGTCTCATGTAGCTCCTCCATAGATATGTTCATCAAGCTTAATTAATGGAATATTTTGCAAAATATTATCTTGTGCCTTCTTATCTCATCCAGCATTTATCTTTAAAATAATTAATTGCTTCCTTCCTAATATCTTCTTCCTCAAATTTTTTATTCCCTCCTCTCCTAATTATATTCCCACCAAACACTTTCGTCTTCATTAGTCTCTTCAATTTTCTATATTGTTCATAATGAGACATATTTGAAATATTTATGTTGCTCTAGATATCTAGAGACTCTAAAATACAAGGAATAGCCTCACCAACACTTCGTTCTTTATGTTGCCCTAAAAACCCTAAAATACAAGGTTGGTCCTCAATAGTAATTAATTTCTTGTGTTGCTCTAGAAACCCTAAATTTCCATGAATATCCTCCATACACATTTCTTTATTATGCTGCTCTTGAAACCCTAAAGTGCAAGGGATACACTTTGCATTACTTTCATTTTTATCACAAGGAGAGACTCTTTTACTACTTGAGGTGAGTGAAGATGATTTACTTAGATTAGACTTGACCTCTTTCGCCTTATTTGCATTTAAATTTACCTCTCCATATTCCTTTGCACCTTTAACTCCTAAATTTAAACTTGCACATTACACTTCATCATCCCTTATCTCATTTTTTCTTTATATGGCTAATTGGAATAAACTATAATGTCCTTCACCATTTGATGATGCAGAAAAGCTTTATTTGTCACTTTCTTAGGGGTGGAAAAACCCTAATTTGACCTAGCTTCTACTATGATATGATCTTCTTTCTTCATAGTGAATTTTGTGCCATGTCCAAAATTTTCCATCTCTTTTCCATCATTTTAATTTTGCATTTTTTGTTGTCTAGACAGTTTCACATCAAAATGCAATATTTTTTTATAATCAACCTATTAATCCCATTCTCCTTATTTAGATTTAATCCTTATGGACTATGTTAAATATTTTGAAATATCTATGGCAACACATGTTACATGCATTTGTTCCTTAGTAGTTTGTCCATCTTGGATGAACTCCCATAGAGTATTACCAATATTATTCAAAACCTCTTTATTAATAAGATGATACGTAAGCCCAAAAAGTCTAATCCACACTTGATGCCTTTTAATAGTATGTCTCCACAAAAAAATCTCCTTGATATTACCATCCATTATTTTATCCCTAATTTCCAAACAAGAGAAGGTGACAAGGAAAACCTATTGAAAGAAAAATCCAAGAATAATTTGAATTCAACCCCTAATTCCAATTGATCCAATTTTGATTCTCCAAAAAACCTGACTAGTATTCATATAACTTACTCTTGTATCATACTCAATTATCTCGTCCTTGATAATCACTTCTAGTCTAATATCTACAACTTAAATAGGGTTTGACATAAATTTGTTCTTCTTCTTATCCTCAACTAGGGAATTCTTACTTCTAGTTAAGACTTTCAAAAATGACTTTTCTATCATGTTACCCATATTTTCTTTACAAGAATCCTTTATTTTTCCTAGTTCTAAACTAAGAAAAAGTGATAATGAGTCCTTGCTCACACTTAGCTTCCTTCTCACACTTGCTTACTTCTAATACTCGCAACATTTGTTTGCTTTCAAAATAAGAAAAAGTGAGGCTCATTTTCAACTTGCACTCTTAAATTTATTTATAGTTACCATTATGTGGATTGTGTTTTTTTCTTCTAGAAAAATGTGTTAAGTATGAAGTGAAACCAAATGAATTAGATTGTAAATTTTATAGTAAATTAAGTAAGAACTTTATAAGTATTATAACCAAAAATAAAGAAAAATGAATCAAATATCATTAGCTCAATTGGTTACATTCTTTAATTTTCAAGAAGACCTAAGTTCAAATTTTGTTGAACAATACATGCATAATTACCAAATTGTTGTTATGTTACTTTTTAAATAAAAAGTTGAATTATTTATTCTGAATTGAATTTCTTTTTATTTTTATTTTTCTTTTTTTTTAATATATCTATAGCGGAGTTTATTACATCCACAATCTTTTTCTACGACCAAGCAAGGTTCAAATCCTAGGGTTGCCCCCAACATCACCTATTCCACCTCATTGTTATTGAACTTGGCATGAGGAGCAACATCGGATCCTTGGGATTGGTATCATCGTTTTCGGGTTGGTGTGCACTATGCAAACACAGATCAGACTACTACCTTTGCATAAACAGGCATGCTCCCAAGGTTTGAACCTAGATATCTTCTTGGTAAACACCAGAACTTACCAATCCACCTAGCCCTTGGGTTTGTACCTAAGTCTCTTAGGGGTTGAATTTTTCATTTTAGCACTTGAAGGGCTGCAATTTTTATCCTTGGTTGGTTTGTACCGGCTTTATCTTATGTGATGCAAGTTACTAAGGTCTTGGACTACTAATCCTTCAATTTTTTAGCATTGGCCTTTCAACTGAATAAAATAAACAACTTATCAAGTTTAGAGTCATTCAAATTAATTCACTTATAATTTTTAGCAAGTGCACGTCGTAACTGATAACACACTAATTTTTAGCAAGTGCATACAGTCTTCAATAGTTTTAGTTGCATTTTATATGGCCTTAAGCACAATGCTAATATTAGGCTTAAAAAGCTTATATGTCAAGAACTTATGTGCTTTGCTACATTTAATGACAACTTTGAGGGATTGTTTCCATTTCATGCCCTCAATCTTATCATAACAAGTGAATAGATGTTCAAGAGGTTCTATTATTCTTGAAATGGTGTTTCCTCTTAGACTATATGCTAGATAGGAAATTTTATGGGTGCAATCTCCTTTTCTCGCACCCTTACATTATTATCCGTCTTACACCAAAATAATTTCCTTGTCTTGTATATTATTCGTTAAATGTGTTCCTTTTGAGATGAACAAATAGAATCTGTTTCATTTTTAGGCAAAGGAAAACCTATTTTAGATATTTGAACTGATAAGTCATATTCAATTTGACTTGAAATCAATTTTAGCATTTCCAGACATGACAAATAATATGTTGTTTACATGGTTCATGGTCGATTGCAGTACATAACTTTGTATTGGGTTCATGATTCACATAATCTTGTTTCTAGTGTTCATCACAGATCAATTAAAGTTTACAACATTTAAGTTTTTTTGTTCTCAAATGATTTTTTTTTATAATTATGAGATGCATGTCTCCATCATCTAGTCTTCGCTCTTGCCTAAGTTTTAAAATTTTAAAATGCTATTAAAAATGCAATGCCATTTATGTTTTTCACATGTTAGTTGAAAAAAATATTTGATCCATTCAACAAGCCAGGTTGACTGGTGAGTTTGGCAAAGCTTCATACTGCCCACCAAAGTTCCACATAGCACTAGTCTACCTCATAGTTACAAGACTAATGAGGCCCACCAGAGTTCCACATAGGATTGGTCTATCCTATACTTATGAGATTCATGAGTCCCACAAATGACCTTGGCAAGTCTCTTTCTGTAAAATCTACTATAATTTATGTTTTAACTTGTTTGTCAATTTATTACCGAATTTTAGATCAAGCCTAGTTTTAAAAAAGGCTTGTCAAAGTCCAGGAGAAGCTCAAGGTTCGACATAGTAGAGAAACTCTGAATCGTAATATCAAAATGAATTAATATTATGCAAATCAAATATTAATGATGTAAGATTGTAAGCTTAAACTACATGTGGCAAGTGATACAAAGCCTTAAACTACATGAAAGTGACAAAACACATCTTAAATAAAAAAAATTTAATGCTTCCAAAATTCAAATATTTTTGTATTGCTTATAATATAAAAAAGGTGCAAATTACAAAATGTGTCATGAGTCATGACAAATACAATGTCTCAAGATCTTTGAATGCCTTTGCCCTTTGCCTTAACATAAGTTCTAATATCTCTTTGTAGTTGTTCCCATACCTCTTTTTGTGCCTTGGCTGCTAACATTGGTCACCACCTGGGGTCAAGGGGGCGTAGCCCCTTTGCAGGGTCGAAGGGCAGCACCATTAATCGTTTCACTATCTGAAATAAAGTTTTTAGTAAACAAGCATACAAGCATATTATTGTGGTTTTAAATATTACTCCTATATACAAGTGTATTGAGCAATAAGTTTGAATTAATATTTCAACATATTTTTATAGAGAATTCTAGTCGTTCATAATGTATAGCATTGTCGTTGGTGGTTGTTGTTGGTTGTCAGATTTCTTCAAACCGCAATCCGCTCGTAGGATGCCCTAGTGTGATTGGGTTGGGGTAGTAACAAGTAGGCTGAGTTTTTTTGTTTGGAAGAGGTTACGTGGAAGTTTATTTTTTACTTAATTGGTTGAAGCCTCTACTTGTGCAGCTACGACCGATATTTTCAAAAAATCGACGAATTGACGTTTGATCCACTCTAACTCAACAAATCAATGACTCAACAAACAGTTTTAGCAACTATGCTTTTAGACATGGGATCTAAACTGAAAGAAATTCTATGTTGTGCAATTCCTTCTGGGCATCTTTCTAGATGTTTCTTCCTACTTAAAAAGGAAACCATTAATAACACTTAAACATAGATTCATACTTCTTCAACCAGTAAAATATTTTAAGACTAAATCTTATGATCAATTATAACATTTTTTACAATATAGATAATACTTTTTTCAACTAGTTTATTATTTATATGGACATCAAACCTTTTTTCATCGTTACCAAGGTTTGATCAAGATTTATCTTATATTTTTTTATTAATGTCCTCCATTGTATGGGTACTTCCATACGGTTGATTTTTTTTGTCATCAGTGAGACGTTTCTTCTTTTTTTCCTTTTTTTTTTGTGCTTCCTTTTGAGTTGGTGAGACATTTGGACAAAAATGCACGCCTGCATATATTAGTTGGCCAATTTCAAATTCAATCATTTGATTTCTCCAACAGGAATATGCATCCACCACTTGTCCAACCACACGCGGCAGTGCATGGATTTCACCTAGCTCACTAAGAAATCATCTTATCCCTAGGAATTTCTTGATTAATTTCATCCTTTGTACTTCAATATGGTTGAAACAGTTAATTTTGTTGTTTCGATGAGGAGACCTTTTTTCTTCCTTTTGTGCTCCCTTTTGTGTTGGTGAGACATTGGGTGGACAAAATGCATACCTGCAAGTATTTGTTGCTTGATTTCAATTTCAATCATTTCATTTCTCCAAAATAAATATGCATCAGCCACTTGAACAATCATCTCTTTGACTAAGAAATCACCCCATCCGTCCAAAAGGTGAAACAAAACAAAGTTTTTTCTTACCAAATTGAGTGTTGGTTAAAATGCAGTCAAGGACATCAAAAGCCCAAGGAAGCCCACTAGGACTTGGTGTAATGTGTAGCACTATTGTAACCAGTCCTAAAGGTCCAATGGGTACCAGGGTACCGTCACAGATATAAGGTTTGTTAGTGGCACGAAGCCAACTCCTCCCCTCCCATTCATGTAATCACCATGTTGGTTAGTCGGGCATCATTTGCTAAAATCCTAGGACTTACTATGATGTGTACTTCCATTACCAGTCTTGATGCTCCAACAAGTACTAAGGTGCCACTATAGATGAAATGTTTGCCACTAGCACGAAGCCAACAGCTTCCCTCCCATTCAGTTAATTACCATGTTGGTCATACAGGCATCAATTGCTAAAATCCTTGCTGAGCGGTTAAACAAGCAACTCTTTGTTTAAATTTGCATCTTCAGTAAATTAAGGCTTCAAAATATACCCTTAGAAATTAGTTAATGTTTGTAACTCAAACTATAACACGCAGACTATGAATGACAAAACATAGATCTGAGGCTTCAGATCTGCACAACACTCTGAGGGTGGGGGTGGGGAGTAAGTACAGCAATGATAGGAAAAATACCAAAAGCAAAAATAAAAAAACTCATGCGCACAGCATTTGCAATAACCTTCAACAGCAAAAGAAAAGAAAAACAATTATATCTATGCTCAAATCTGCAACAAGATGTCTAATTTAGTTTTCCATGCATGGTATGCATTGGAAACTCAAAAGAAAACAGTGCCTCTTTTACATTTACAAACTAAATAATTATACAAAGATGTGTACAAAGGGAGAATAAAAAAGAACATAACACGTTTTACAAAATCAGCAGTTTCCTTATCCTTCTACTGCTAGTAAATTGGTTTTTCTATTGAAAAAACCTTATCTTTCCATTCTTGGTGGCCAACCTTGTCATTGCTTTTTAGCATGCCTATCCCACCGCCAATTTATTCATGTTTTTTTTTCTTATCTAGAGTAGTTTCCACTGACCAAACAATATCCCACTTGACGAGTACTCCAGCCAAGGTTGTATTCCTACCTTGCCTTGACACCCACTGGCTTGGTCAATGAATCTGCATCATTTCTTTGTGTTTTCACCTTGAGTAGCTCCACCTTTCTTGATTCCACTTCTCTAATGAAGTGAAACCTCACTCTAATATGTTTTGTCCTAGAATGAAACTTGGGGTTCATTGTAAGATCAATTGCACTTTGGTTGTCACACCAAAGAGGTATTGGTCCTTGTTCAAATCTCACATTCACATAGTAAATGCAACCATACTTCTTTGTAAGCCTCCACAATATACTCAGCTTTTATTGTAGATTGTGCAACCACTTCCTGTTTCGTACTCCAACTAGCTGCACCACCAAACAATATGAAGATATATAACCCTGTTGATGAGGTCTGCAAATGCTTCATCCATGGACTAGTTTTGATAACTTATAAACACTTTTAAACACCTTATGTTATGTTTTGATGCTAATTATAGTGATAGAATGCATTATGTATTGATGTTTACATGTTGTAAATGTTAAAGTGCATATATCTTGTTTTGATTGTTTTTCTATATTTTATAGTATGTTTCAACTGTATGTTTTAGTATATTTTGCATTAAATTAAAGTTGTAATATTAAGGTACTGCTATCTATTTGGTTTTGTGCTTCTTTCACAAACTTTTCCCATCGTTCACTCACTTTGAATAACAAAAAGACGCCAAAACATTTATCATTAGTTGACTGTGCATAAAACAAGAATTTTTCCATACAAATTCCAACCATCTCTACATATACAGCATGGTTTGGAATTTGTCCACTCCAGCTGATGCACAAGATGAAATTAGTCTTTTGGGCACATGTAGAGATTATTTCTGTCGTCACAACTGTTCACATGCACTTCTGGTACGGGAATTGTTGCAAACTTTGTTTTGTTGCCTGATATTCCGGAGCAGCTTCGAAATGAGCACAGAAGCAACAGTTTTGGTCAAAAGAGCCTTTAAATGCAACAAACAAAGTGTTAAAAAATGGTTGCATTTGTTTAAGGGATATCTCTAACTTTTCCAACATTAGTCCTTCAACGGATGCATTCCAGCAGATGAAATAGATAAAGGATAATGGATCATATCCCTGCATTCTGGAAACAATTTTGCCACAGTTGTAACAGTCCTATATTGTAGCACAAAACCTTATCAAACATGTACCCTACTTGTATAAATAAAATGCTCTCGTTTGGTTGAGCATAGGATGGAGATAGATAGATAGAAAGGATATAGAATTGCATAATTTCATAAGCTTTCCTTGTAATCACAGTAGAACAGTATTTTGCAGGCTTTTTCCTGCAATACTGTAATGCTGTTGCAGAATCAATAAAGGGTGCACTATTTTTATTTCATTGGCAATATGAATGAGTGTGTGTGAGATCTAGGTAGTTTAAAATAGTTCTTTCCACCTTCTTCTGGGTCAGGGAGCAAGGGCCCACTTCCAGGGCCAGGAGAAGGAGCAACTTTCCCAGGTTTCCTGCTCATTTCTTGCTGCAGCAAATTAGCAAGAATCTGTCAAGTTTTGTATTTCATAATTTCAGTTGTACTCTTTTAGATTGCATGTGATAAATTGTAATGATCATAGGAATGTGTGCATATCAGCTGATCACTTAGCATAAATTCTTGCATCTTACAACATTTTCTGTTTCAGCAAGTTGTTTTTAGATTCTGTAATTCCTAGTTTGCATCAAAGAATATTTTCATGTTTTAGTTCTACAACATTTGATTATTATACCTTAAATTCTGTTATTGTAATCAGATTTTCCTTTATGCAAAGTGTGATTTAAATTCTGCAAGTTTTATTTTTTGCTATTTCCATTCCTGCAACATTTCAGTTCTGTCGTTTTCAATTTTGAAGCAGTAGATAGTTTTCTTTTTCTGCAATTGTTTCAATTCCTGCAAATTCATTTCTGCAAGGGTAAATAGGAGTCAATTTCAGTTTTTAGGAGTTAAAAAGGAGACACAAACACCCCCAAGCACTAACTGTTTCACCAATAAATCCATCTCCTGAATGAACTGATCCTTAAACTGCTTGTCTTTCTTATCGTATATAGCCTTGGACACCGCCCTGGATTGACAAACATAATGATTAAATGATGAAGTGTTGACGACACTCATCACTTGTGGACTTACCCTTATCCACATCTCCTCCAAAATCTGAATCAACAAATTCTTGTAATTGTTTGTTTCCTGCTACACCATAGCATATTGCATAATCTTTTGTGCTCTGTAGATACCTCAATAACCTCTTAACAACAACCCAATGTTGCTTACTTGGATTAGACATGAATCTACTTACAACACCCACTGCATGGGCTAAATCAGGTCTTGTACATACCATTGCATACATGAGCTTTCCAACTGCACTAGCATACACTTGCCATTTCTTCTTCTTCTTGCTTGTTCTTTGGACTCATTTGATTTGGCAATGTCACTCACTTGAAATGGAGTGCTCATAGAAGTGCACTTGCCCATTCTAAAGAGTTCAAGTATATCCTCTATGTATTTTCTTTGGCTTATCCAAAGCCTTCTTGTCATGCAATCTCTTTTAACTTCAATTCCCAAAAAATAATGCAATGGACCCAAGTCTTTCATGTCAAATTTTCATGACAGTTCAAACTTTGTCCCTTTTACCAACTCCTTGAGTAACTAAGCAAAAAAATATCATCAACATACAAGACCAAAATAATGAAATGATTTACCTTCTTCATAAAGTAGATGCAATGATCTCCATCACTTCTTGTGAAACCGTGCCCAATCAAATGCATGTCAAACTTGTGGTACCATTGTCTTGGGGATTGCTTCAAGCCATAGAGTGATTTCTTCAACTTACACACCAAATTACTACTCCCGCTTGCTACAAACCCTTCTGATTGTTGCATGTAAATGTCTTCATTGAGCTCTCCATGAAGAAAAATCTTCACATCCATTTGCTCAATTTCTCGATCATAAGTTGCTTCCATTGAAAATAACAATCTAATTGAAACAAGTTTCGCCATAGGAGAGAAAGTTTCGTTAAATTTTATACCCTCTACTTGAGTATATCCTTTTGCCACCAGCCTTGCCTTATATCTTTCTATTGAACCATCAACTTTGTACTTCCTCTTAAAAATCCATTTACAACCAACTACTTTCCTATCCTTAGACAATGGTTGCAAATCCCAAGTCTGATTTTGTTCAAGTGACCTCATTTCTTCTTCCATAGCCTTTTTTCAATGAATTGCTTCATCATTATTAAGAGTCTCTTTCACATTTTTTGACTCATCACACATGGAAGACAACGCAAAATAACTAAAATCACTTGGTTCATAGCCAAACCTATCGAGTGCTCCTTTGTTGAAGACTCATTGTCACTTGATGACTTTGTTCAACTTCTGATCGTTTGAGTTCTATCTCATTTCTTTGTTGTACTTCATGAAAAGGCTAATTACTCTCCATGGTAGTCTCTTCTTGTTGTACTTGTACTTGTCTTTCATCATTAGACTCACTTACAAGTGGTTGCACCTCATGTAATGGAGTTGAAACATGAGTGACACTTGTATTTGGCAACACCTACTGATAATTTCTAGCCTTCTGATTTTTTATTTCGAAAATTTTTCTTGGTTGTTCCTCACTTCCTTGAGTATCCAAATTTGCTTGCTTTCCACCAACACACTCTTCCTTGAAGAAGACATCTCGGCTATATGCATGGTGGTGCTCTAATGGGATCCATAGCTTGTATCCTTTGATTCCTTCACTATATCCAATGAAAATGCATTCCACTAACTTATTATCAAGTTTTCTTCTATTCTCCTTAGGAACATGCATGTAGGCTTCACATCCAAAGACTCTTAGATGTGCTATTGTGGGCTTTTTGTAACTTTGAACCTCCTCTGGTGTCTTTCCATACAAAAGAGAGCTAGGAAACAAATTGTTCACAAAATTTGTTGTATGTAAAGTTTCAGCCCAAAACATTTTGCTTTAGTGTGCATCCTCTCATGTTCTTTGCCTTCTCCTCTAAGGTTCTATTTAACCTTTCTACAACACCATGTTGTTGTAGGGAGTATGGTGTAGTTTTTTGACTTGCAATACCATGCAACCTACAAAATGCATCAAACTCCTTGGAGCAATACTCACCTCCATTATCAGTCCTTAGTGTTTTTACCTTCTTCCCAATTTGTCTTTCAGTGCTTTGAGTTTGTTGGAAACTCAAAAGAAAACAGTTACTACCTTTGTTTCATTTACAAGCTAAATAATTATACAAAGCTGCATAAAAAGGGAGAATAAAAAAGAACAGAACATGCTTTACAAAATCAATAGTTTCCCTATCCTTCTACTGCTGGTAAATCGGCTTTTCTATTGATAAAATCTTATCTTTCCATTCCTAACGATCATCCTTGTCGTTGCTTTTTAGCATGCCTATCCCACCGCCAATTTATTTGTGTTTTTTCCTCTTTATTATCCGGAGTAGTTGCCACCGACCGAACAGGGACACCAAAGAATGAGATGGACAAGAAAATCCCCTTCCTTTCCCCTACAAAATAGTCACCTATAATCAATGGATGAGTCTGCCAAACCAATTCTAATGCACAAATCAATAGCATATGCCATCAGCTCTATCATTTTAGCAGCCAGCAATTGGCTTCCGCTTCTGCCATGAGGCTCATATTTTTGAGACGTCTTTACGAACTCTCTAGATTCCTGCAACCGGGAGTTTCTTAAAATTTAAAGACTGAAAACAACAAGAACTTGCTGCCCCACTTCTCTTGAACCTCCACTCTAACATGATCCTCTTGTCCTTATGTTGAAGGAACATCTCTATGATGCCAATTTCTTATCCTTCATAAAGGCTCAAGATCTTTACCCTGCATTGTACACAAGAATGAAGCAGGTAGCTGCCTCAACCAAAAATTGTAGATGACTTTCAAAAAAAAGCCCCTTTCAGTCATCGTACCAAGACCTACTATGGGCCTTGGATGCTAAATCACAATGTTGCATATTGAGAGATGGATCCTATGTTTGACAAGGACTGAATTTATTTTGGACAGCAAATTACGGCCAATCTTTTAGAACAAAGCTGACCAACAGTTGTAGTCGTGGATTTATGATAGGTAAAATGATATTCTTTAATGCCTTTAGCACCTACTTATCCACTTTGTTTTCAAATGTCACAAATTTATCATTCGAGTTGGTGACAGTTTTTCCTTTCTAGTTGAAAATTAAGCATCTTTCAATAAATTTGATTGTGTATGTTTAAGTTGGACTCTTTTAAAAGCAATTAATAACCTCCCAAGAGGGGGTGTCCTCGTTCCCATATGTAATGGTCAAGGTAAAAGTGATTTTTCAGGTCGTTCCCATATGTAATGGTAAAGTTAAGAGTGATTTTTCAGGTCCCAGCCAAGTCAGCATGCCTCCTGGGCATATGAGACCCCCCCTTCTGTGAGCAAGAGAAAATTTTCACTTTACCTTAGTAACTTCAATATTGTGCCTTTTTGGATTTCATCCTTTGATTAGGTTCAATATAAATCATGATTTTTGCCCATCAATATAACCAAGAGCAGTGGAGAAAGAGACTACAGAATGTAGATAGTATTGTTTCTATGGTAGCATGGATGAGAATAAACTTGAGCCGGCATTTCTCAAATTCTCAAGATAGAATTGATAACAGAACCACAAAGTATGCCTTTGAGCTGGTGAAACTCAGAACAAAGATGCATGCTTGCACTTATTAGCTGCACAAGTTCAAGCTCAACCGTTGGAGATCCATCAACTGCTCTCCCAAGCAGTCCTGGCAACTCCAGGATTGCACCTAACTGCAGAAATACAAACAACAAAAAAAACCACTAGCATCACCTTCCCATACCCAGCAAGAAGGCTTTACTATGCCCAACTGAGCACTGGCTCATTAGGAAATGATTATCCTAGCCCTACAAAAAACAAAAACAAACACTAGCATCACCTTCCCATACCCGGCAAGAAGGCTTACCATGCCCAGTTGGGCATTGACTCAAAAGGCTATTGAATACATCAAAGGCCCAGGGAACATTATCCGGAGCCTGCTGTGACATTTCTCCCTGCCCCTGGCAGCTATGAAGGCCCAACAGTATAAGGGTAACACCACAGATAGAATGTTTGCCATTTGCATAAAGCCAATGGCTACACCCTCTGCAAGCAGTCAGCTGGCTAGTTGCCCAAGCAACGTCCATTAAACTTCCCTCCAAGAAGTAATGCAAGCAAATACTGAAGCTCCCAAGTAAGCCATCCAAAATCATTGTTCCTTCACAACTCAACTAAATTGGTGTAGGGATATCAAAGAATGAGATGGAAGGGGAAAACATCTCCAACTACCCTACAAAATGGGCACCTATCACCAATAGACAATCCCACCAAACCAATCCTAATGGCATAAATCATCAACAAAACAAGCAACTATCACCAATAGACAAGTCCACCGAACCAATCCTACTGGCATAAATCACCAACATACATTCCCCAACTCTAGCACATCTAGCACACAGTAGGTGGCTTTGGACAATAGGTGGCTTTGGTCATGACTAGGTCATAACTTTGAGCCCTCTTTATAAAGTCTAGCTTCTCGCAACCTACAGTACTTGCTATCAGACTTCTCCCAAGTCTCTGCTCTGAACGACTTCATTCAGGGTTGAGCCCTTTTCCTTAGATTGTACACAGCAATGAAACAAAGATTTCGTTCTTTATGCATAATAGCCATGCTCCAAGGATAAAATATACAAATTTCAAAATATCCATCTCACTTCTGTGGCCTACCACTACATTTTAAGCGGGTCTTGGAATATAACATCAAACATTTCCATCAAATTAAGTAGCAAATATTGTGCATAAAGCCATGGTTCCTATGTTTGATGAGGACAAAATTTTGTTTGGAAAGCCCTTATAACTAGCTCAGTTGTTTAGAACAAAGCTTGGTGATGATTGTAATTGTTGTAATTGAAAAAAGGCTAACTCAGATCTGTTCAATGATGTATAACCAACCTATCCAGTTCATCTTCAAATGTCTCAATTTCTTGTTCTAATTGGATGTTCAACTTTAAGCTTTTTCAAATGCATGCATGTGTGTGTTTGGCTTTGGGTTGTTAAAAGATGTACTCTTTCCAAAAACAAATAGTGAGCCTTGAAATCCTTAAACCTCCAAAGTCCAAACAGGGTTATCATCCTTCTGATATGATGGACAGGCAAAAAAGCAACTAGCAAAAATGGGTTCTCTTTTTTTATCTGGGTTGCTATGCCAGGTAGTAGATATTAAATTGATAAAGTTGCAAAGATAAAACGATCCCATACAGAACAAACGATATTTTTGACCCCCCTATTTTGAGCTGGTGAGACGCAAGGACAGAAATGCACACCTACACTTATTAGCTGCCCCAAGTACAAGTGCTGTTAGATTTTTCTCTAATAAGGCAGATGCACCACCCCACTTCCCAAGTACCTCACAACTTAAAGATCGCACCTAATCACAGAATAAAATCACCCCAGCTCTACAAGCAGTAAAAACACCCAATTATCTGACCTCTACATGCCCAGCAAGAAGGTTTGGCTCAAAGGTGATTAGGGGCATCATAAGCTCAGGGATCCCTCGGGTTTGTTATGATGCATCCACTTGCCCCTCCAAATTTGAATGGCCCAGAATAAGGGCATAACAGTACAGATAGAAGGTTTAATAATAGGAAAAACCTAGCAACTCCCCCTCTTTTGCAAGTGATCAACAAACCAGTTTTCCCAGGCACCATCTGCTAATATCCATTAGCAAGGACTAGCACAAGCAAACCCAGCTCATTGAAATTCATGCCAACTGTGCAGCAAAGCTCTGAAATAAGCCTCTCAAGTTCAGCCATTCCTCATAACTTGACTCAGCTAGGACAAATACACCAAAGAATGAGATGAATAATAGAATCTCCTCCACCTCCCCTACAAAGCAGGAACCTCTCACCAACAGACAATTCCTCCAAACTAATCCTGACAACGCAACATACAGTCCAACTATAGCATTTAGCAGCCAACAAGTGGCATCTATCATTATAAAGTCTATTTTTTCTTGTAACTTGTAGACCTCTTAAATTTGAACGTCACTAATAACAAGATCTTGATATCCCATTACTCCCAAACCTCTGCTCTAAACTGATCAAATTGCCCTTCTGTCAAAGTAACATATCTAAAAGCCAGTTATCGTTCTATGCACCCATATTCATCTCGTACTTGCCCTAGGGAGGTGTATTAAAATTAATCAAATCAGCAACCCACTTGAGTTTCTTATACTTATTGAAGGCTCAAGCTCACTGCACTATTCTACACAAGGATGGGGCAGATATTTTGTCATCTACAAATATTAGCTGCTCTAACTGAGGATGAAGTAGACAACTTTACAAGTGAACTCCATTTCTTTCCTTCTGCCACCATCTTTGATAGCTGGACTTGGATGCAGTGTCTTCAATAGACGGACTTTGATGCAGCGTCAAACATTCCCACCAGTTCCATGCCAGAGTTGAGTGTGGCAAAGTTAAAAGCCTTAAAGAGCCAAAACGAAGCAGGCTGGAACTCTCTTCCAAGCTAAAAAAAGGCCTCATTCCATGAAGACTTCAGTTTCCTATTGCCACTCTTTCCTCTATATCCCATACAATTGAAAGCTCTGAATCTTTATCTCAATTAGAAGGTGCAAGTCATAGGCAACCAACTGGTAACCAAGAAACAAATAGAAGAAAATAGAAATGAAAGATCTGCATGAAAGATGAATCTGAGAAAAAAAATGTGAGGGATGGGAAACAAGGGCACAATTCACCAAGACAAATGGCAAGTAATGGAGCCAAAGAGAATAAGAAAGGGATGCTGCAAGTACAACGACTAAAGAATCATACAAGCTGGACAAAACAGGGCAGATAATTTAAAGTCTGTCCAGCAATAGATGGCTGATGGAGAGGCACACAAACACTAAGAATAGGTGAAATATTAAAAACTCAGAAAACAAAGATGCTAACAAATGAAAAGATATATGGTAGACAGTTGGCATATGTTTGGTAGTATGAAAGATAAAACTGAATAGTGACTCCATGCAAAGTCATTTATAAGAGTATTCTGGTGCAGTAAGAATAAAGATATCCTATACTCGCAACTCAAACTTTCTCACTTCTGGATGCATTTTTGTTCTGATCTTTTATACAAGTGAGGTTGTACCAATGAAATTTATCCATGTTCTTTGCATTGCTATTCTTAGAGCATGAGCAAGAAAGAAACATGTAATTGGAGAATAAGAAGAAAAAATAAATTCACAACGCAAAAATCAAAGACAGGAGACATCACAACAACAATCATGAAAAACGGCAGAAATCCAAAAGCAACATTAAAGACGGTGTAATATAAAGCTAGGGATGAGGCAATGATACAAGGAAGCAATATGCACTTACTTTGATAACATTTAGAGTGGTCCAGACACAACTAACAAATCACATTCAATAAAAATATTATTATTCAATGAACAAACTCTGATTGTTACATGGTTTGGATATAATCCAAGAGAATATATAGTATATACAGCCTTTAATCTATATACTTGTGTACAAGCATCCCATATTTAGTATTATCAGTGCTACATCATTTCCTCTGCATCATAATGAAAAAGCTTGAGACTCCAACTGCTGATTCTAAAAACCAAAACTTGCTAAAGATATGCTCTCAAACATATACTACGAAGGTTATATTTGAAAGTGAAAAGCTATATTGTTTTCCCATTTGGTCATAATTGTTCTGACAATATTAACACTCAGATAGAACCATAGTTACGGAACTCGGCGAGTTTTTCAAAAACTCGCAGAGTCTGCACCCGAGTCGGCCCTCCCACGTTTTTAGGGCTCAACTCAGCAAGTTTTCCTGGGCTCGCCAGGTTTTTTTTTTAATTTACTCACAAGTTTCTCTTGACTTACGAGTAAAAAAGAACTTGCCCCGTCCTCAAAAAAAACTCAGCGATTGCAACTCAGGGACAGGAAAACCTGCAAATTAAAATTTTCACCCTGACTAAACCGAACCAGACCATTTTTAATTTAACTTAGATTTTAAAATTAAAAAGGACATATTTTAGTAATTTAAAAAAATAAAAATAAATCCCTGATGCAATACCAGAAAAATCATAAGCTGCAAGCTTACTGCAGTGGTAAGGGCTTTGGCCTCTCTTTGGGAGGTCCAAGGTTCAAACCCCACTCGGTATGAGGGGACCAGGAACCCTCATAAAAACCCTGTGTCAGCTCATTGAGATAAAGCTGCAAGATTACTGCAGTGGTAAGGGTTTTGGTCTCTCTTTGAGAGGTCCAAGGTTCAAACCCCACTCAGTATGAGGGAACCATGACCCCTCATAAAAACATGTGTAAACTCATTGAAAAAATACCAGAAAAATCACGCCAGCATAACGGCAAAATATCCAAACATACTACTGGCAAAACTGCAGGTAATCAAACGACGGCCATGCTGCCAGGAAAACTGCAGAAAATCAAACACAGGCCCAGGAACTAACAAAAACATTATATTTTATTTGCAGTTTGAGTGGACGTGTCCACTATCCTTTCTTAGGTTAGTACCTGAATAGAAATAACAATCTAGTTTTGGCAACCCTACTCTAATTCATAGAACATCAAACAGAATTGATCTTTGAAATGAAATGAAATGGACTGAATTCTAATATCTTTAAATGCAGTTTCTCTGGTTATTGCCTGTGCTTTTTCCTGTTCCCACAAGAAGAAGAAACTTCAAAATTTTCAAGTAAGGGAGTGCCTGAAGCCGCCATGACTTTAACACAATCCTACCACACCAACTTATATTTCTATTCCTTTGTAACAGAGAGAAATCCCTGGAGGCATTTTATCAAGGGAGCTTATTTTTTAAATATTATTTTAATATTTTTCTTTGGTGTTTAATGTTATAAGCTTTTAAGCTCTATTAAACATTGAATATAGTAATATAGTAATAATATAAATATAATGTTAAATAAACTGTGAGTAACGTTAGCAGTTAAGCACAGTAATAATTTAAAGTTCAAATTTTATATCACTTATAGTATTAATTTTGGATTTGAATAATGTTAATTAATTGTATATGCATGAAAAAAGCATCCGAGTTTCTCTACTATGGATAGAACCATGATGTTTGAGACGTCAAGACAAGATTATACTGTCAACCATGATATTTTTCTGTAAATAAATACTGGCATACAAAGACAGCATAATGGAGGACAACATTTGTTAAACATGACCCAGACAGTGACAGTGCACACAGCTATAGATTATAACTTGAAATAGTTCACAGGCCTTGTTTTCATGATTCGACATAACAAAGAGCCTGTGACTCTATACATAATCTCCTTATATTTAGAACATAAATCTCTCCCAATTTATATCATTTTGGCAGAAGCATGGATGCAAATAAAGCAATCAATATAAAAAAAATTAGGTATCCTTTTTTTAAGACTAACATTGATATCACCATCATTTAGAAATGTTGAAATTTTATTTATTTCGAATAACATAATACAAATACAGTTGGCTTATATCTCCAACCACCATTGGATAGGCATAATGCTATAGAGACAGAATGAATACTCTCAAGTCTCAACTATAATAAGACACAATGAATGCTAGAACAAGAAACAACATTTTATGAACTTGACTGTCTCTAGCTGTAGATGTATTCTAAAAATTTAAGAGCACATGCAACCCCCTGTGTTGAAAAAAGGCATTCTTCCTTTCCTGTAGATAAATGCTTTTCCTCAGTGGCAAATTTCATATCTTTGAGGTATAAGAGATGCCCATGTCACGAAAAGTCCAAAGGAGAAGCTAGAATACAGAAATACATCTTTGAAATTGGCAAATAGGTGCCCACAAATACATAGAATTAAGTAAAGAACAACATCAACTCTGGAGACGACAAAATAAAAACAAGGATTTGCAATAGCACTAGAAACTTCAATTACCTCACTATCCTTGCAATCTATGTGCAAATTGACAGCCGCAGAAATTACAACATGCACAGACATGAATTAACTGCCTACCAATTCAATCACCTCCCTTGTGGATTCACCAGCTGGGAAAACACAGCACTTGGAGTTACATCATCCATATCCACACTTGCCAAACTATGCCCACCTGTGCTTGTTGAAGTACTGTTATCCACAGCACAAGTAGGCAAGCTGTTTGAGTGATTGAAATCAGGAGGCATTTGAACAAAGTTAGTTGTACTATCATCAACTAGTTTATTCTCCATTGCAGTGTCTTGCAGCTGTAGAGCAAATTCTAGATTCCAAAGTACATCTCCCATAGCTGGCCTGTCAATGCCTTGCTCAGCAAGGCACTTTTCGGCAGCCTCCCCAAACTTCTTCAGGGACTCCTGATTAATTTTACCTTTCAAATGAGGATCTATTATCTGTTCCAGTATTCCCTTTCTCTGATGATGCAATGCCCATTCAGCAATGCTTACCTGTTCCCTTGGAAGTGAAGGATTAATAGCAGGTCGAGCACACAATACCTCATACAAAACAACACCAAATGAATAAACATCTGATTTCTCAGTGAGCTGCTGCCTCCGATAATATTCTGGATCCAGGTATCCAAAGCTGCCTTTGACTACTGTACTAACATGAGTATGGTCAAGAGTTGGGCCAGTTTTTGATAATCCAAAATCAGAAACTTTTGCAACTAGGTTTTCATCAAGAAGTATATTTGTAGTCTTCACATCCCGATGTATAATTGTCTGAGCAGCCCCTGTGTGAAGATAATGAAGACCCCGTGCAGCTCCAATACAGATTTCTAGTCTTTGTTTCCAGGACAAAACAGTCACATTGGAACTTCCATATAAGTGTCCCCGTAATGGTCCCTTGGCCATGTAGTCATAAACCAAAATCATCTCACAATTTTCTTCACAATAACCAATAAGAGATACCAAATGACGATGCCTGAGTTTAGAGAGCATTTCTATTTCTGTTTGAAATTCATGGATACCTTGTTCAGCTAATGGGTTACCTCTCTTAACTGCAACCTTGATACCACCATCAACCTCTCCTTCATAAACTTTCCCAAAACCACCAACACCAAGAAGTCGTGACTCATCGAAGTTGTTGGTAGCATCTTGGATCTCTGCAAAGGTGAAATGTCTGCAAAAACTGGAAGGTGCAGATGAGACATAGCTACCAGTACCACTCTTTCCAGATGTAGTGGAAACTTTGCTGCCCATGGTATGTGAATTCCCCCCATAAAGTGGCAGAGGTAGCCATCCAGGCTTGTCACCACCTGATGAGCCACCACGGCGTTTACGAACAAAACAGCACAGAGCAAGAAATAGACCCAATGCAACAACTCCTCCGGTAATGCCCCCAATCACAGGAACCTTGCTGCTTTTGCTGTGAGAGACTACAGGACCCCCTTGAGGAGGCATCTGTAAGAAGTGGCAGTAATATTAGTTGCCATATTTAAAATTCAGCTTTTATTCCACTAACTCATTCAAAACATTCACTTATTAATTCACAGAAAATATTTGAACACTAGGCTGCTTCAGGTTTTTGACCCCCCCCCCCCCCTCCCTCTCTCTCTCTCTCTCTCTCTCTCTCTCTCTCTCTCACACACACACACACACACAATCACTCCATAAAATATCAGTGTTAATATATTTTTCCATACATCTCAACATTCATGGGAAATTAAGCTTTTCTCAAATGTACAAAAAAATATAATAAATTTGTAGATTTTGATAATTGTTTCAGGTTTTAGAACCGTCTCTCTCTCATTCATGGGGAATGAAGCTTTTCTCAAATGTACAAAAAATATAATAAATTTGTAGATTTTGATAAGTGTTTCAGGTTTTAGAACTCTCTCTCTCTCTCTCTCACACACACACACACGCACACACAGAGTCGCTCCATAAAAAATTAGCATTAACATATTCTTGCATTCACTTCAGCATTCATGGAATATATGTTTGAAGGGGAACAGAGCTTTTCTCAAATGTACAACAAATATAATAAATTGGAAGATTTTGATAATGCTTTTCCTGTATAAGTTCCTATGCCAGTAGACGTTTACCACATTACTTGACTTATTGATGAATATAAAAATTCAATTATTTCATTTATAATTCTAGCCTCTCTCAAATTCTTATTTATTTACAACAGAAGGTGCACATAATTTCTACAACACACATCTGATTTATATGGGTACGTGTCTTATTGGTAGGTCACTTGGTTTTCTTTACAATAACAATTCTGCTATCAAGGAGGCTGAAATTATATTTCCATTGTTTATTTGATGTTCATGACTCAAAAAAATTTTGCAAGGTTTAGACTCTTTAATTTTAGAATATTCAAGTAGGATGGATAATCGACAAGAGTATCTTTTATCTTCTATGTTATTACATTTGTAAATTATACATGTTTGTCCCTCCTGCAGTGTCACTAAGAAGTTCATGAGAATTTGCTTCAGCTTTTGCAATTTTAATGTTGTTTATTTTCCCTGTTATTGTTAACAGGAAACTTCAACTTTTTAGGCTAGAGTTCATAGTATTTCTATAGTTATCCTAAATTCCTCTTATTTTCTATTTAAGTTTTACTCAAGGTTTGTCCTTCTTAATAAGAAATGTCCTCTTTAGTATTGTCCTAGTCTTGTAGACATTGCTTTGTTGAAAATCTTTGTCAATGTCTCAGTGACTAAGCCAAAAAGAAACTTTGATCCATTATTTTCTAGGCCTGTAGCAATTCTTATTAAGTCAATTATAAGGAGTACACACTTCTGCTCATTCTTTAAATCGTGTGTTTCTAATAAACTTAATCCCTGTCCAATCACAAGGTATGTGCATTTCTACCAAAACTAAGTACAAATTTTAATTAATTTCTTTTACAGGGATCATAAAGATCCACCTATCATCACAAGTTTTCCTCTGATTGCGTATTCATTAGCTATATTTTCAAAATTATAGAATTTTCATTGTTAGCAATAAAGATTACGAGTTGTTCTTGTGAAGGCAAAACTTCTACAAAGAAAATATCCTAGTATATCTAAGCAAACCTCAAGTATGTGATTTGCCCTTTGATAATGAAACCTAATTTTGATTCCCCAATGAAGATGTAATAGCAATGAAGTGAAAACCTTCAAAAGGCAAGTCAATCCAACCCTATATCGCATAACAAATTTGAAGTTAATCCAACTGTGAAAGAAAACCCTTGTCCTGCTGAAGTTGGGAGAATCCCACATGGAGATCTCGATGATGTCATTGCATACTACACCCAAAGTTTACAAATCAGAAAAAAAACAGATGTAGATTAGGCTAAGGTAACAGTTTTGAGCCTCAAATTGGCAAGCGGTTTTATATTAAGTCAAATGAAATGTTAAAAAAATTCCAATTGAGAACGATATTGGCTTAAATAATTAAACAAAAGACCTAAATGTGTATAATAATTGGAGGGTGGAAACTCAATGGGCTACTAGAAGTGGCCCAGTATTTATTTCCAAATTTGGACACCATGAACTATTTCCCTGTCCTTCGGGGGAGGTATAAATGTGCCAATCATCTAAAAAGGTATGTGATGCATCTCCATAGGGAAAATGGATCTATAAAGACATTAATTATGGGTCAAAAATAAAGGAGATATTAAAGGCTAAAAATAGATTGATGTTAAAGATAATCTTTTAAATCAAAACAACTAAAAAGTGTTTGTTACATGGTTTATGTCATTATGATAATGATTGTTACTTCATCATTATGAAAACCAGTGGAGTTTGGCAGTGAGAAAGCAATCTGGTAAAGCCTCAATTTTTGTAAGGAAAACTGGAAGAAGATGACAAAAACAGAAGAGATAGAGAAGGTGGAAAGAAAAGAGCAACTCAGTGAGCCATTAAAAAATAGAAAAGCTAGCAGCTTTGGGAGTGACCAAAACGCTACTCACTGATCCTGATCAATGGGGAGGGGTGGGCGATCTGAGAAACCTTCAACAACTTGAATCTGTCAAAAGCTGGCTATTTTGAATGTGCTTTGGAGGAATTCAGGCTGCGATGGTGGCTCCAGTCATAGGTGCCTCTACATGAGCTTTGGTTGACCAACTTGATCTCGTCATTGTGTACATGCCAGATCTCGATGTAGAAGACAAGAAAAGTACCCATCACTTCTGGCATGATGGACCAGCACTCGTATCAAACGGGAAGAGAAAAGATGAATATGGAAATGAGACCAAGGGTGGTTTCTCTGCAGAAATTCTGGACTTTTATTACATGGTTTATGATACAAATTGTTATTTTATAATTATGAAAACCAGTGGAGTTTCCTACTTACTAACTGCCACCAAAACTCAGGTGGCAGTGAGAAAGCTAACTGGTAAAGCCCCAATTTCTGTAAAGGCAAGTACAAGAAGATGAAAAAATGGAAGAGAGAGAAAGAAGGAAAGAAAAGAAGGCTGGGTTCTATGCAAAATTTCTGAAATGTTCAGAAAAGTAAGAATGGGAGAAAGACTAAAATATCTTAAGGTAACAATGTGACTCAAAGTTCTAGGGCACAAGAAGTAAGGGCCTAAGTCCAAGAAGAAGGGCATACTTCAAGGGAACTGGGAACTAGGCAATTGATCTTAAAAAACTGAGCTGACCCAAAATCACAAGATCCTGTGGTTGTATTTAGAAAATGTTCAGGAATTAGACATAGGACTTATCCCTTTTGTTATCCAGCTCATGCTCGAGGACCTTCAGCAAGCAAATCAAGGAAATGCTGTTGAAAATAGATTGACTATGAAAATATGAAATTCACACAGAATGTTATTATTGGTAACCAGGTCAACATTCTCCATCATAGACAAATTGCTGGAGAAAGCTGAAGAAAAGTCATATAATTATAGCAGATCAATCTCTGCAAGTAGCTGTACGAAGACCTATGGGCATCCCCCAAACATGGGCTCTGCAGATGCTACTAATCCTGGTAGTTTGAAGTGGTGATTCTGTTTTGTTTTCCAAGTGAGTTACTCTTGTTTCCCATTTCAATTTATATTAGAACACATATGCATAAAAAGAGGAATATTTCTTATCACACTCAAAAATAATTAGTAAGTGACTGATCATGCTCAAAAGCATTTAGAAAGGCAAATAAGCTATGGTGTTGCCTGGCAAGATCAGGATGGTTTCACCTTGACTTAGTGTAGAGAACTAATTTTATCTTGCAAAGACCTTTGCCTTTATTAAATGTTAAAATATTTCCTTGTGAAAAATAACTAAAGGAACGTTTTGATTCCCAAAAAATATTGGGAACCAAGAGCAAAAATTTTTGGCTCATGTTTAGATATATTTTGTGGATTACCTATGTTATTTGAAGAAAACGAACAAGAAAGTCAAAGAAAGTAGTTCATAAAGTTTTCCCTATTTCTTGTTGCATAACGTTTGTCCTGATATCGTTCCAAACTGCATTTCACTAGCAGTTTGAAGATGCGATTTACAAATAATTATCTCCAAACCAATTTTCAGATAACTTCCAGAAATTATCTACTTTGTGCTCTAATGCTCTGACCTGACCACTTGTCTTCTTTGATATCTGTAAGGATATTTTTACCCTCAGTAGCATGTATTGCCATCTAATA
The DNA here is from genome assembly GCA_028583015.1 of Wollemia nobilis. NCBI lineage: Eukaryota > Viridiplantae > Streptophyta > Pinopsida > Araucariales > Araucariaceae > Wollemia > Wollemia nobilis. The sequence goes on from JAQPPZ010000912.1 coordinate 1,991,258, forward strand.
TTTACTAACCGATTATTAGTGGACTTTGAAACTTACGTTTGTATCAAACTTCAACCATGTTCAACAAAATTTGAGACAACTGCCAGAGATTGCCATATGAACACCTCATGCACTTCGAATCAATTTTTTTTGTTCACATTGCATTTCTTGACATACTTTTTTTTTCTTAGTTTAAGTCCATTTTCTACTTTGGGCTCTAATCCTTCCACCACTTACAAATCTCTCTCTCGCTGTACAACCTGAGTGACCTAACGGTGAAGACTTTGAAACTCTGAATAGAGGTCCAACATTTTTAATCCTGAAGGGTATAGGGTCGTCCACCCTGCTTCGGTTGGATAATCATATACTAGGTAAAATAACATCCTCCATGAGAGTTGTCTCATATGGCCTCTGGCCTCGCAGACACTGAAAACTTCTTTGCCCTTCCCATAGAACCTAAGTGGCCGTCCAGAGGCCACGTTTGTATCAAACTTCAACCATGTTCAACAAAATTTGAGACAACTGCCAGAGATTGCCATATGAACATCTCATGCACTTCGAATCAATTTTTTTTTGTTCACATTGCATTTCTTGACATACTTTTTTTTTCTTAGTTTAAGTCCATTTTCTACTTTGGGCTCTAATCCTTCCACCACTTACAAATCTCTCTCTCGCTGTACAACCTGAGTGACCTAACGGTGAAGACTTTGAAACTCTGAATAGAGGTCCAACATTTTTAATCCTGAAGGGTATAGGGTCGTCCACCCTGCTTCGGTTGGATAATCATATACTAGGTAAAATAACATCCTCCATGAGGGTTGTCTCATATGGCCTCTGGCCTCGCAGACACTAAAAACTTCTTTGCCCTTCCCATAGAACCTAAGTGGCCGTTCAGAGGTCTAAGGTTTGAACTAAGGTTTGAATCCTGTGGGAGCTAAGATTGTACACCATGCTTCAGTAACCAAAATATGGTTGGATAACCATATATTGGGTAAACAACATCCTCCATGAAGGTCATCTCATATGGCCTATGGTCTCATAGAGATTAAAAACTACTTTTTACCTTCCCTCCCTCACTCACTCATGCTACTGCTTATATGATTATGAAAAATTCCAATGTTCTTTATAGGCCATTTTTTGTTCACATTGCACTTAACTACCTTTTTTTTAGTTGGAAACCATTTTTCTACCTTCTGCTCTAATATTTCCACCACTTGCATATCTCCATGCCTCTCTCTTGATTTCTTCTATGCTACTGCTTGTATGATGATTACAATTTTCAATGTTCTTTGAGACGGGTACGTGCATAAGACTATTTGAGTATTTCAATATACATAAGACGATTTTCATTGCCCATTGCAAATGTCTCCAAAATCGCCCCTTGCATTTCTGCATATCAGGCAGCTCAAAAAATATATATGTTATGTTGCCCTTTTGTGTGGGGAGAATCTATGTGCCCTATATAGCGAGTTGAATGGTACCTACTGCCGCAGGTTAAAAGAAAATGCTTTCCGTTGCCTTCTTGTGTGGTCAGAATCTCTTTCCTTTCCATAGCTTTGTACCACGGTCCAATGTCACTGCCTTATTATTCGTGCCCACTATATTAAAGTTAATTTCAATTGAATCACATGCCACGTTCAAGAGAACTTTTCCGATCAGAATTCAACTCATACTCCAGTATTTCCTATCAGTGATACCAAAGTCATGAACTATTTGTTACTTTTCTGGCTAAACACAGCTGGAGTTGGAGGTCATTTCATCACTAAATTCCAAAAATAAGCTGTAGCCCGCATTCTATTGTATTTTCCCCTGATTTATTGCCAATTTATTCTACTGGAGTATTTTCCCCTGATTTATTGCCAATTTATTCTTCTGGATTCTTGCTACCTGCCTGTCATTAAGGATTGATCTCATTATCTATCAGAACACTTCCCCACCCAAGATTGAAAAGATATGCTATAGCCATAAAAAGAGAATTCGAAAGAAAAAAAAAAACAATGTCCTAAGAATGCAAAGAAATAAGGATTTCCTAAATATTACCTTTACCCAATATCCTCAAAAATAAAAACATAACAATAAAATTATAAATAACAATAATCATATAGCAACTCTATTTGGACCTTGCCCTCATAAGCCGTTTATGATTTCCTAAATATGACCATACCGTGTAATTGATCTAAGGTGGCAACACCGGATTTGGGCCGGCCAGATTCCCGTCGCTATCATTGAGCTTAAACAGCTCCAATCCATTGAGAAGAGCATTATAATATTGAGGTTTTGTGGAAACATCAGGTTGCAATGCAATGAACAAAATGGTGTCATCTGACTGCGGCTGCTTGAGGTAGACAATATAATCCCTGTAAACAGCCATGCCCGGGGTGGCGCCCGATCCAATCACATCATAATCGTCCTCTGCAGTCTGGTTATTGATAAAGATCTGAAAAACTCTCTGGTTCGGCATCGAGTAGACCCACTCGCAGAAGTGAAGACGGACCAAGTACTGAAAATTAGGGTCCACGTAAAACATCCAAGTTAAATTAAAATTGAGGTTCACCTTGTTGTCAGGGGTCATCTGTCGCCACGTCGCATATACGTCCCGCGGAGCGAAGTACTCTGGGTCAGAAGACGTATATTCGACATCGCTGGTGTCGTTGGCGAGGGTTACGCCAGTGGAGGCCCCGTAGACGTACGGCGTATCGTCGTACCAGTTTCGGGTGAGGTTCGAGTCCTCGGAGGGCGAGAGTGATTTCCCCCCGACGTTGAGCCTGAACATGGTCTGCAACACCGTGTAGTCGTTGACTGTGTACGTCGCGACGGAGCCCACCAGCGTCACCGGGTTCTGGAACAGATCCGGCATCGAGACCACCTCGATCCCGTTCACGAAGGCGTACGCGCCTTTCTTAGACGCCGGCGTGAAGGTCACGTTGATGCTATTGGAGGAGACGTTGAGGGAGAATTCGCGGAGCAGGAACGCCTGCGTGAAGGCGTCCGCCGTCTGACTGGTGCTGAAGTTGTGAAAGAGCGTGAAGGAGTTCGCCGTCACGCCGAAAAGCGCATCCGAGGGCTGGCGGCTGCCGTAGGCGGAGGGGTAGAAGTGGAAGCGCAGAAAGTAGCGCCCCGGCGACACAGGGAAAGAGTAGGTGGCCGCGGCCGTGAAGATGCGCGCCGTCATGTAGGGGACATCCGCCACAGAGGAGTCCTGCGTGGAGGCGGAAGCGGACATGGAATTCGCCGCCGCTGGGGCAAATTTGGAGCCCTCGTCGCCCACCCACGTCCGCCCGTCCCCATCCTGCTTGTTCCCCGAGGCACCGCAGCTCATCAGGATCCCCACGGCGGGTATGAAAGACATGTTACTCTGCGCGAGCGTCCCCGCCCATCCGCAGCTTAGAACGGCCATGAACAGAGCCAGGCCTGCCCAGACCGGCCCGCGCGAGTTTCGAACCCGCGCCTTACCCATTTTTCTCAAACCCTCAACCCCTTCAGAGCTTGGAACACCAAAACAAAACTCAAAAGTGCTTAGATTTTTGGCTCACTGAACCCCAGCTCTAGTTGTTCCTTTTGACACGGAATAGTCTTAGCCTTCGCCTTGGCCTTGCTCTAATGGCTGCCCGCTGGCTTTCCTCCAGCTGTTATGCAGTACGCTCTACCACCATCGGAACTAATCGGCCGACCTCCCTCCCTCGCCCACGCTTCACGCGGAGACAGCTCCCATGGGCCCCCCTTCCCGTCGGATCGGACCTATTCGCTCGTCCGTTGATGCTTCCCCATCAAGATGGATCTGTGTGACACATCACCAATCGCCGTACGGTATTATGTTTCTCTTCGGACTTGGATTTGGTGAGAAGTTTTTCTTTGTTTTCTTGAAGCTGCCTCTGTCAAGGGTTTTAACCCCAGTGTCAAAAGTACAAGGACTCTCCTCGTTGAGACAGCACAGTAAGTTCTCTTTACCAGGTTTAGATTGTAGTGGTTTTTTTATAGTGGTTTTTTAATTTTTATAATAAAAACTAACAGTGTTAAAAAATATAATATTGTAAAGAAAGATTGATTAGTAATTATAAGTGTTTGTTAATTAAAATTTATTTAATAAACTATGGTTTATAGTTGTGATATCTTAATTCTATTAAGCTTAATGGTGTCCTAATTCTATTTAAAATGATACCCTGTATCGGACAAAAGTACTGTAAAAAAAAATATTAGTGTGAACAAGATCCCGTGTGTGTCGGCTTCGCAACCTTTGACGAACAAGATGCGAGACTTCTTGTCCCGAGAACATGGTAGGGTCAAGCGCTGCGTTTTTTCCCGGGTTTTTCTTTCCATCTGTACAAAAATTGTCGACCGTCCATGTTATCCGCCGGCCGTCTGTTGCCGCCGTCACTTAACGTGAAGTTTACTGCCGGATAGCGAGGCGAGGTTGTCAAATCTCCGTGAAGGGGTCAACTGAGATCTTTTATTTTTCTTTTTTCTTTTTTTCTAGGGTGGGGCCCGTTGAGAAAGATTGGGCTTCGAAATTAGGTGGGGGCGGCCCCGCGCCGTTGTGCGCTGTTGACAAATAACGCGCTTTTCAATGCCAGGCATATAAATGGTAGGCCGTCCGCCGGTCTATCCGTTTTGTATTATTATTATTATTATTATTACTATTATCTTTTGCGATAAAGGTAATACGTGAGTATGATAGTTAAAGATTAGGACTATGATGTATAATAATATTTCGCGAAAATCGCGTTGGTTTCGCTTTCGCAGTCTGGTTTTTCGTCGACTACCATGTAAGACTGTGTTGTAATATTTATTTGTATTACATTAAAAAAAATTAGGGTTTTTACAATTTGAATGTTTGTTAATTTTCATGTAACATTTATTGGTTGATAACAGTTAAGTTAAGATCCGTTGTGTATAGAAGCTTCTTATATTTGTTTGTATTATGCATTTGATTTGTTTGATTTCCTACACAAAACGAAGACAAATGTCGTGTTTCAAAGCGAAAGAAATTGAAGAGCTTTTGATTTATTTGCATGCTGGAATGAAGTGGCTTTTGATTTATTTGCATGCTGTCATGAAGCGGCGATCACATGGACTTGAAGCTGCTTGCCAAATAAGATAGTTATCACATGTGCGTGCAGCGGGACTTGAAGCCACTTGCCAAATAAGATAGTTACGTTTTGCTGATAAGGTGATGTGGACATTCGTGCCACGTTGACGAGTTATGTGTGAGCATGGTTATAAATTAGGTGTGTGCATTCACGTTTTTCTTAACGATGCGTATCAGATACTTTATCCTCAGTGCTAGTTAAGAGTCGCCACGTAGCAGGTTGTCAAATATTTGTACTGTGGCGAGTAGTTGGTGAAGAGTGGTTTACTTAATATCGTCCATGGACACATCATAGGCGACAATTAATTTTTTTTTAATCTTTATAAACCTTGGTCATGAATATTTTAATTTATTTCTTAAAATTTTAGTTCGTTGAGTAAAAATAAAGTAAGTAGCTGGGATGGAGTCAACTGTGTGGGCTTTAGTTTTTTTTTGAGAAGTCCAAGGTTCAAACCGCAACCTAGACGAGTGTGTGAGGGGGTAGGTGTGTGATGGTTTTGTGTTAAATTCCCTATTAAGTATAGCTCTCAACTTTAAGAGTCATGGTTGGGAGGAAACTGTTGTACTTCTATCATACAGATTTCTCACAATAACCAAATCCAAAAAAAATAAAAAATAAAATAAATAGCATCGTACTCTAAATACAATAAATTGTCCCAAAGAAACAGGTGCAACTGGTATAAGTTTGAATTTTTTTTTTAAAAATTCAAGGTTCAAATCACAAAGTAAGAAAATGTGTGAGAATTATAAATAACAAAAAGAAAATAAAATAAATAATATCTTCAAAATAATTTATTAACAAACACTCACTACTATCAAAATAATTTATTAACAAACACTCACAACTATCAATCAATCAAACTATAATTTTAAAATAATATTTTTTTTTTTAAAACAAATATTTAAATATTGCTTTACCCGATTGCGTAAACTGATGGATGGTATAACTATGGTTCAGTCGTCGGCAGAGCATTTCGTCTAGGGAGTGGTTGTTGATTGCTAAGGTCGGGGTATAATTGTCTAGATGCATTTGTGTGGTTAGGACGTTACTTTTGAAACTGTCAAGACAAATATATAAAAATATTAATAAATAATTTTAAAAATTTATTGGAATCTGTGACAATTGCCATTTCTACACGTTACATCTTGCCAAAGCCTCTCATGTTTATCCTTGCAAACTTTAACCACTATAACCTTCGCTTTACAGATATAAATGTTAATCAGCTTATATGTTTAATTTGAATTTTTTTTTTTTTTTTCTTAGCGGAATCAGTTTAATCCAAAATTTTAGATTAATAAAATAAGATATTTTATTTTATTAATTTTAGTTGAGATCTAATAAAAAAAATTATTCTTCGTAATCGGGGTGTAAGGATTTGTTTGGTGTTGTTTTTATCGCAAACCAAAGTTACCCACGTCTTGTAGGTAAATTGGAGGGGGTAGGGCAATCCTCTACCCTACCAAATCCATATTGGTACCCAAAATCCAGTTGAATATGTTGATTATGCTAATGCAGTTCGACTCCAACAAAAGTTTCGACACCGAAGTGATTTTGATGATATAAAACCCCTAATCTTAATTTCTGAGACCAAAAAAGTTGGCAAAAAAATTCACTAAATTCAAAAAAATTCTAGTTGGACCCTAGCAATGAATTTGATTGTTTAATTGTGATGCGGGCTATTTTCCGACTTATGTGGACGTACTGGAAACTTTTGGCTCGCGCACCTCTATAACCACATGTGGAAGTTATAGACCATGCATGTTATGGGCACTCTTAAGTACATCGTCCTCGAGCACATGTACTTTAAGAAGATGTAGCTTATCATGAACACATTCGGTGTTAAGATCATGAAGTCAAGGGTGCGTTGCGAAAGGAAGCCTGTTAATCTAGTCAAGGGCATGCAGTACATTACTTTGGTGTAGGAAGGGTTTAGGAGGTGTCGGATAAGATATTAGTATTAGTTGGTTAGGTATTTATTAAGAAGAGATATGGATTTAAACTTTGAGGTGTTATTCTATAAAGGTAGTAGTGTGTTGTGAATCCTCTAAGTATGGGTTAGATTGACAACGATATACGAGTCTCGAGCAACTAGGGTTTCCACCTCATGTCGAATCAACAACAACAAGTTGAAATAGGCTTGTTGGGAGCAGCCCCTATGGTTTGAACCTTAAACTTGTCAGTTACTAAAAATAGTGTGGTTGTCACCAACTCCCATATATATCTAAAAAAGATGTTAGCACGAGTAGATTTAATGTGAGGTTAAAGTTATGTTTATATTTGTGAATGTGAAGGTAAAGGTAAAGCAAATTTTAATATCTATGAAGTTATAGGTCGTATCAAACCATCTTTATGGAGGATGTTGTTTTACATAAAATATAGTTATCCAACCATATTCTTCTTACCAAAGCACGGTGTACAACCATACCCCCGCAATATTCATAACTTGGACCTTTTCTTTAGAGTTCAAAATCTTTACTATTAGACCCACTTAGATTGTACATTGTTAACACCAAGTTTTCCAGTTTTTCCAAGGGATGCAACTTCACGAGGGTTTACAAAAATCTCTTAGGCAACAAGATTCTCAACACATGCATGGAATCATGGACGATTCAATGATAAATGACTATAGTAAAATTCAACTTGCTTTGTGGTATCAACTATGCCATGAAGTGGGTGGTATATTCTATGCATTAGAGATCGATGTCCATTCTTGAGTGTGTGTATTCAAAGTGTAAGGTGGTTGTTGTACAAGGCATTTGATGATGTGGATGTTGAGTTGAGCAACATTGCTTTGTTTCCACATCATTATGTTGTGCTTTAAAAAACATTTTTGTTTGTAAATTGTTATCATTGTAATTTTCTTTTGTTATTACTGTAAGATTGAGTTCAACACAAGAAATTGGACATGGTGTGAAGAGAGTGCATATGTCTTTCAGATAAGGAAAAAATAATGATATCACTCATATGAATACAAAGATTGAGGTATGGCTTTCATCATTTAAGAGTCTACCAGTAGTGGAGATAACAACTTCAACATGTAAACATCCACTATTGTGTGAGGATAACAACTTCAATTTGTTAACACTATAGGGATGTTTCTATTATATTATTGTATGTATGCATGTTTTTACTTGTCTCATTAGTCATTTTGTTATCTTGCCAACAAAAACAAATGCATCTAATGGTTCATGCTAGCAAAAACAAATGCATCCTACTCGTCGATCAATACTAAAATAAAATAGAAATAAACTACTTTTCCAAACCCAACCAACAAGTAAATTTTGCAAAAAAAAATAGGGATGACATAAATATAATAGTAAATTAAGAAGTGTGTGCATGCTTCTTCCACATGGATCTTTGTTTTGCTTTTTATGTTCTATGTATGCATAGTGATGGTGATGACCAAGCTTCCCATGATTTCAAATTTTACTAATGGATAATAACATGCCACACATGTAATGGCCTTTGCATACCCTTTTTAAGCTAAAATCCAATCAAACCTTTATATTTGCTACTATGCTAAGCTTACATATTTTAACCTAGAGACAACATGTTATAAATTTGTCTCAAGGAGGACAATGCAACATTTTGGGCTTTGGCTCTTCTTTGGGAGGTCCAAGGTTCAAACAACAGTGTGTGTGATGGGGGATGTGTGTTAAATTCCCTATTGATAAGCTCAACTCTCCCCTTATGAAAGGTCATGGTGGGATGGGGATGTGCAGCCCTAAGCATTGATCATAGGGATTTCTCACACTAACCGAATCCAAAAAATATGTTATGAATTTAAACTTCATACCCCCTTTAAGTCGTTTCCAATAAGAGAAAAAAAATCTAGCTTTCAAGTAGCACATGGGTCACTAATTCATGTATTTAGATAATAAGATTAAAGATACTAATATGATGGTTCTAACAAGGTATTTTATTTATCCTATAATCCCTACGCTCCTTCAATACATAGATCCTTCGTATTATGTTTTTACATCTTATGTTAATTGAAAAAAACTATGCTTCATTCAGGGAAGGTTCATCCTTGACATCATTATTGTTGTCTGGGAAGGCATGGAGTGGTCTCGCAATTCCAACCAACGATCCCTGTTCATCAAAATTGACTTTGACAAAGCCTACGATAGGATCGATTGGTCGTTCATTCTAGCCATGGTTAAAGCTCTTGGTTTTGGGCCATCCTTCATTACCTCTGTGGAGATGTTTGTTGAGGCTTCAGTTATTTTGTTCATTAACATGTATAAGTCCTCAACCATTGGGTTCTTTCATTCCATTTGATAAGGTTGCCCATTGGCATCGTCCCTGTATGTCCTCATCACTAAGGGGTTTGGCTATTTATTAGCTCACCACACCGCTTAGGGTTCTATTCGAGGAATTTCTCTCCCTAGAGATGAGTCTTAGTTGATCAACGATCATTTTGCTAATGATTATTTCCTCACGCTTATTGAGGATGAAGGTGTTATTCAACAGATGCTTGCCTGCTTGGACACTTTTTATCTAGCTTTTGGTTCCTCTATTCAATGGATAAAGACTCAATATTACAGGTAATCTCTTGACCCAATGCCCCACTAGCTTAGTCAATATCAGTGGAGGATCATCCAAGAGGAGAAAATCTTTCACTTTTTAGGCATTCCTTTTGCCTTTAACAGTTCAGTAATAGAGCTATGGAAGTATGTCATTAATAGGGTGGAACAAAAACTTACCTATTGGTCCACCAAGAAGCTCTTCCTTGTTGGTAAATTCCAAATTTGCTCAAAAGTCCTTGCGACCACCCATGTTTATTATTCTTCCTCCTGGATCCCATCCAAAAATCTGCTATAAGAATCTTGATAAACTTCTACGAGACTTTTTATGGTCCTCTTCTAGTAATGGTTTGGGATTCCACCATGTTGCCTGAGAGTATTGTTGTCTCCCTAGAAGCCATGGTGGACTTGGAATTCTCAATACCTAACATCAAGGTTGGGTCCTCTATGTTAAGTGGATCATCAAAGCCCTTGGGGTAATGAGGATTGGAATATTCTCATCTTTTATTGTATTTATGAAGGTTCCCCTTTTGGTCGTAAGAGTTGGAGGGACATGGGTTTCCCTTCCCTCCTTGTTGCTCCTATGTCTATCAAAGTGACAAGATCCTTCGTCATTAAGAGCATTTGGAAAGCTTGGAAAAGTGTTAAGCCTTGGATGAGATGGAATAGTCAAAGCTTTTGGCATGGCCTCTCCATCAACCAGATGAATGTCTAGTGATCACCTATCATCACCTACCAGGGTTCTCCGATTGCATAGGTTCCCTAGGTTCATGTGTTTAGATTTTTTTGCAAAGGTGTGTGGTGCATCATCAATTTCTTTTCTCATCCTACCAAGGATTGGATCCCTAAGGATGACTTTAGAGTCAAATTTGGGCTCAAGCACTTTGACAAGGACATGTTTGAGGTTGTCAAGGCTGCTCTCCCTCACTCCATGTTTCATAAAACTTATGTGTTTTCACAATGATCTTGGTGGAAGGACTAGAAGTGGTATCCAGACACTCCTCTGTGAAATTACAAGGCCTGTTTGGGGTATGTATGGCTCTCTCCTTGCCTCCCCATGATTGATAAGCTCAATCAACGATGGAATGTCTCTTCCCCTTAGCCTGTTTGGATGTGCATGTTCCAGATCACCTGGGCTCCTTTCTTGGAGCCCAAGCTTTCCTGTTTTGCTTGGAGTCTTCTTCATTAAGGGCTTCCTATAGGGGAGCATCTCTAGCATTTAGGCATCCCTAGCCCTTCTTGCCCTTTTTGTCTTCAATCTAAGGATTTTATCCCTATTTTTTGGTTTTGTGCTCATGCTCATTCCCTTTGGGAGTGGCTTTTTCTCCCTTTTTAGACCCTATTCCTACGCCATGCTTGAGTGGAAGCATATCATTATGGGAGATCCTCCACCCTTGCCGACTATTTTCTTTGAAGTGTGGCACTTGTTTTGTATGGTGGCCCTATACAACATATGGAAAGCTAGAAATGATTGTATCTTTGGTAAGTGTTTTTCCTCTCTTCACATCTCTACTTTTGATAAATTTCATATTATTTTATCTTTGTATTTTTAGATTACAATTGAGGCCAATAAGGTGGCTATGGAGCTCTCTCATCTTCAAGAGTTATTGATCATTGGGAGAATGCTCCATGCACATTCAATCAGGTTCCTCTTAAGTAGGATTATCCTTAAAGCGGTCCAGGTCCAAGCAAGATCATCGCTCGGTCCCAAATCACACTTCCTCCCTACCTCAAGGTCACCCTCCTTACCGAGCTAACCTTTCTCCTCTTTCTTCCCTAGCTCTTCAACTCGACACTTGGGTCAAGTCGAGTGCTTTAATGTTTGCTGTCAACGAGGATCCGTTTATCCATAGCTGAGAAAATATTCCCAACACTTCTTCTAGGTAGGGATGGGGTTTAGCCAAGTCTCCTAATGATAATGTTGGATGGTATTCAGTCCAATGGTGGCTAAACCCGTGTAATGATTCTTCACCATTGCGAGGATTTCCCCTTTTTGCTTTTGCTCTTGTGGTGTGCACTTAGCCATCATTTTCAATATGTAATCATTTTGTTAGCTAGTTGATAGTGTCTGCCTGCCAGTTCTATAAGGTGGTTTTGATTAGCTATTAGTTGATTTCTTGGTTTCCTATGTTGTTTTTTGGTTGATGGCATTGGCCACATGGCGTGTTTATCCACCTTTTTTTTGTTTGTAAAAATGTATTCTATTACTTCTTTAATATAATGTTTTTTTACATTTAAAAAAAACTATGCTTTTACATTTTAAATATGAACACATACAATTTCCTAACAACTAAACATATTTTGGAGGAACTATAACAAGTATTTATACCATAAATAACAATGTTAGTTAAGAATATTGTATAACTATTTTTTGAACATTTAAGTATTGACTAAGCTACTTTTAAAAAATGAAATGATATCAAAATTTGCAATGTTATAACTTAAGAACAAAGCATTGACTAGCAAACAAAATATTAAGCTTCACCTACAAGGACTATGTATGTTATGGCACAAAACAATGACATCATAAATAACATAGTTAAGAACATTATATACTTTTTTTAAAATATGTAAATATTGACATCGACTCATATAATATGTATTATAACAAACTTTAAGTATTGGCATCGATTCACAAGGTTGTAATAATGATCTTAACTCATGATATATTAGAGCCTCTTATATGGACATCGACTCATGATAGTAAAACATTAAAGTGGCATGATTGGGACATATATTTTCACTACTTACATTATATTTTGATGTCTTTGTATTGTCATTGATGTATTAGGCCTTTGCCTTTTTTTTTTGTTATGGTTAGATAAGTTTTCATAATAGGGTCTAAGGATTATCCTAATCCATTTTTGTTTGTACTTCCACTAATGGACACCAACGATGTATATATTTTATTTTTCTTTCATGGGTAGATCCCCTAGTAGATATCCATTTGAATTAACCAAAAAAAATGGAAAAGTTGTGTTTGTTTTTTTAAACAAGTTATGTGTGGCTTCTATTGGGGTGCATTCATTAAAAAAACCATTACATTTGTTATTAGATCAATTAGACCATATCTAGCTTACATTTTAATCAAATATATTCTTCATTTGCCTTTCTATCAAATAATTCTTCATCTTCCTCATATTATTACATTTCCACAATCAACTCCTTGATATATTTTTGTTAAGAGATAAGTTCTCCCTCAACTAGTTGTCTTCTAAAATTTAAATTCTACTAGGATGAAGATCAACATCATGTTTGGATAGATTATTTGATATCCTATTACCTTCTCTATAGATATGCTAGCATTTTCAAGATACTGTTTACAACGAAAGTTAGTGGACATTGAAAATAATATTTTTTATCCAAACCCTAAATCCATTTTACTTGATAGCATTAGTAATAATTTGTGGATCCCTATCAATTTAAGTATATTTCCATACTTTTTTAATTTTTATCTCTATAAGAAGAACCCTAGCCTTTACATAGTTATTAGTTGAAGTTCCATATGATTTTGAGTTGACTTTATTATTATGAAAACCACTTATTTTCCTAAACAATTTATTGAGTCAAAAAAATTATGTTTTTTAAGTAACATTTTTTTCCAACTCATTCTTTAATATTTGGCTAATCTCCAACCAAGTTTTGTAGTTTATGCCAAGACTACAAGTCTACAATTTTGCAAGCCTGTACCCTCCAATATTATTTCCTTTACAAACCTATTCCTTTTACAAAGAGGAAACCTAGATATTTTTTCTAAATTATACTATTTTTTGAGCTCTACGCACTAATTGTTAGGAGTTATTACATCATAGCACACGTGAGATGATAAGTGGTATAACCACCCCGTACAACGTTTATTAATGTAGTATAGGATAGTAGTTGCAAGTTTGGTTATGTTTGTTATATCTAAAATAGACATCCTATGTACTTAAATACCCTTCATTTCCATAATTCAATTCTTGAAGCTAAGTTCTAACATGTGGTATTATAATAGGTAAAAGAAAAAGCAATTCCCCTTTTGATCCTCCTCTAGCTTTCACACAAAGAATCCAAAAGAACACTCTATTTAAGAAAAGAAGTTTCAAGAGTAAAACTACCCTGTATAAGATTGTTTAAAGAAAACCTCAAAAGGAGAGGTAATCATCAATGTGAAGCAAAATTCCATATTATATTTAAAGGTCTCAGGGTGAAGAAACCCTTGCCAAAAACCAAAAAGGCAAAAATCCTGCAAATAACAACAAGGTCAATTTTAACAAGAAAGGAATCCATAGAAGCTCCTTAAATTTACAAGAGAGGAAGCCATTGAAGCTTCACAAAGAATTACAAGAAATTATTGCCAAGAAATTGCAAACATATTATTTTGAAGCATTAAAAGGTTATTGAAACCTTTCCAAATTGCAAGGGGTTATCTAAAGGTGAAGAGAAGCACCATTATACAAAGTTGTAGAAGCAATTTTCTCAAAAAGATTAACTTTTCAAAGTGAAGTGCAAAAAATTCCAATTAGAGTAAAATATTACACAAATAATCCAAGAAGGAACATAAGGAAGTAAGAAGCAAGAAGGTCAGAGTTGAACGACCCACACAATTCAAATTCATTTTAAAAAATGTATGCAATTGCATAAGTTTCAACTTCAAGCATAACCAACAAGTATAGAATAGAAACTTTGTCCCTATCAAAACAAACAAGAACATTTCAAATTATAACAATAGTTAAAGATCATGAAATAGTATACTTTACATAAAAAATAATGACCAAATTAAGAATCTAAATTTAGCAAGTGATAAGAAGAAGAAATAAACGAGTTGAACTAGTGAAATTTTGAATGATGGATGCCTCATGGGAAGTCTATTGGATATAGCTCATGTGTTTCAACAAAACGAAGCACCTCAATGTTGAGGATATAAATATAAAGACAAATAACACTATATATTTTAATAGCAATAAGAAAGAATTTCATGAATACTTGGAGTCTCATGCATACTCTCGATCAAAAAATATCATAGGATAAGAAGCAAAAGTAAAAAGAGCTTTGCCCAAGCCTATATTTTCACTCTTGAAAAAATAGCAATCTCATCCAAAAATACATCATAAATCAATAAAAAAGTTAAAAGTTACAAAGAAATATCACAATAATTCAAACTAAAGTACATTGGAAAATTGGTGGATGTAGTAGTGTGTCATCCAAAGTGCATGCGGGATCATTTTCATGGTGTAATTCAAATATATATCTCTTGAAGTGAAACTTAGAAGGGAATATTATGAGACTAGTTTCATAAAGAGTGAATAAACATACAAATTCAAGGGCATACACCCGAAGGATGAAATGTTCTCACCCAAATGCTTAGGCGATGAAATAGTCACAAAGCACTCTTCCAAAAGAAAAGCATTCAAATAAAATTGTAGAACTAGTTGATGAACTCTGAGCATAAGGAAAGAAAAGTGTTAGAATGAAGGTATTTCATGCACACAATCAAAGGTTTTTCTTGAGAATGAATTGCTCAAAGAAGAAGGCAACTATTTAACTCCCATTACTCATACATTGACATTTGAAAATATTTCATGATAAATATTAGCCAAAAGGTGCTTCCAAAGGTTTTGAATATACCAAAGATCAGTCGACATAATTTCCAAAGGAAAGAACATGTGCAAAAGTGGACAAAAGTAAAAAAGCTTGCTTTGATTCAATTTTCATCAAGATCAAGGAGACAATAAAGAAGATTTAGCACCTAACATTTATAGTGGGAAGAAGAAGAACAAAGGTGTAAAATTTGAAAGTTTCTTCGATTAAAAACAAAATACAAAAGAATAAATATTATTCTTTTAAAAGAGATTTGAAAAGAGGGAAGGAAATTTTTCACCTCCATATTCCTCTTATTTGGACAAACAATTTTCTTGTGATTTTAAACATCAATTGAAATTCAAGTGTAGAACATATATATACTCATCAAAAAATATTTTTCGAGGCTAATTCAATAAATAATAATATCAAAATTTGTGAAAGTTTATTATGGCTAGTGGAGCATTGAAGTTCTTGTTGCCCAATTTCAAACTATTGAGGGGAAATCATTATGCTTCTTGGAAAATTAAACTCAAGACACAACTTGATTTTGAGGAAGTATGAAAAATAGTAGAGGGGACCACTACCCATCTAGTAGAAGAAAATGAAGACCAAATAAAGTTTGACAAGGCAGATATAAAGGCAAGATTGATCATTATGTTCGGAGTAGCAAATGAAGTCCAAGAATACATTTGGGATTCAACCACAACCGAAGATGCATGAGAGAAGCTAAAAATAGTATTTGAAGGAAACTCAGAATCAAATTTTATTCCTCCAAATCCAACAACATTGTTTGAAGATGAAAAGTGGAGAAAAGTTGAAATTATTCATGAGGAGAATTGTAGAGTTACAAGCATCATTACAAGTATTGGGAACTCAGGTATCTGATGAAAGATTAGTTCCAATTATTTTAAGATCTCTTCCATCAAAGTACAATATTTTTGTGATAACATTAAATATTACTAAACAAACACCAAGATTTGAAAAGTTGGTGAACCTACTTCAAAAAGTAAAGGCCTCACATACAAAAAATGAAGAAAAATAATTACTTCTTATAAATTAAATGAGGAAGCAACCATTCAAAAGAGACATGAGACCTCCATACTATTTTTAATAAAGAAACAATTATTAAGGATATCAGAATTAGAGAAATATTCTTAAATAAATACTTTACACACCCATAGGATGTGTGCATATTGTGTCAAAAATGAACACATAGTGAAGGAATGTTGGCATAATCCATTAAAAAATGGATCCCCTTCACGAGATATGAACCAACAACAAGATATGTCATCTTTAGAAAAGTGATGCAGGAGCATCCGGCGACAGCAAGGCAATCTTGCATCAACCAAATTTTCTAAGTACTTTGTATTTTGTTTTATTTCTTTTCTTTACCATGACAAAGGTTTTGTCGCGAAATCGCGACATCTAAAAGAAGTTAAGGCAAGTTTGAAGTTTTGTCGCGATATCGCGACATTTTTGGAAGCTAAGGCACGGAGGGAGTTTTCGTCGCGATATCGCGACGTTTTTAGAAGCTAAGGCACGGAGGGAGTTTTCGTCGCGATATCGCGACGTTTTTGGAAGCTAAGGCACGACGGGTGTTTTTGTCGCGATATCGCGATGTTTTTGGAAGCTAAGGCACGGAGGGGATTTTCGTCGCGATATTGCGACATCTTTTTGAAACTAAGGCTCAGGGGGAAGTTTCGTCGCGATATCGTGACGTCTAAAAGGCAAAGACGGAGGCGAAAAGAAGACCAAGGCAAAAGCAAAAGCTGTCGTTATATCGTGACGTCGCGATATCGCGACACTAACCGAGGCAAAGGGCTCGCTGGCGAAATGGTCGCGATATCGCGACATGTCGCGATTTCGCGACCAGTTGAAGACAAATCAAAATTGGACACGTGGACAGGCCGCGCACGCGAGAAAAGAGACAGCGGTTGCAGATAAATATTCTGACAAGGCGACAGCTGCAGGCCATGGGCATTTTGAATGAGACAGTGGTTCAGAGGAACAGTCTGACCAAAATGGCGGTTGTAGGGCAAGGGGGGTCTTTAATGCAAACTTCCATAGCGGATCGGGGCGGTTGCCCATTGATGGAAGGAAATTTGAAAACTTGACGAGAGGAAGCGAACTTTCATATTTTATTTCATGAATTCGTTCAGGTGGGGCATTAATTGCCTAGAGGGTCGAGACCTCGATAAAAACTCGAAAAATTGTAAGGGAAGGGATGGTGAGTTTGAGATTGAGAGGGGGAAGAATTATGCCGGGAGACGGTATTGTAAGACTGTGTTAAGCAATTTACAGAGAATTAATTTCAAGTTGTGTTGTGTGAATCTCGGCTTGCCATCAAGTGGTATCAGAGCGGGAGCTCCTGAGCGTGTAACAGATCGCCGAAAGAGAGGCAGTTACACCAGGATCTGTGGAAGAATTTGTAAGGGAAGAAAAAAAAAATGCCTCCACGAAGAAACCGTGGTGGAGTAAGAAATGTGGTGCCGACGGAAGACTTTCGAGCTCTGTAGAGGCAAGTTCAGGCCCTGCAAGAAGAGCTACGCAGAAGGCACGAGCCCGGAAGGGATGAGGGAAGTGAAGACGAAGTTGATGAAGAAGAAGACCAGTTTGAGGAAGAAGAAAAGGCTGTGGATCCTGCACAAGCCAGGTTGTACAAAGCCATCTCTCAGATTGGAAAGCAACCAAAAATGGAGGTTTCTACATATTCAGGAAACCTAAATCCAGAAGAGGTGATTGACTGGATAAATGACCTAGAAGAATATTTCAAATATGAGGAGGTTGAAGACCCTAATCGGGTCAGATTTGCTAAGACCAAGTTGAAGGGTCATGCCAACATCTGGTGGAAGGGAATACAGCTGGAAAGGAACAGAAGAGGGAAGGAAAGAATAACAAGATGGGATAGGATGGTGGAAAAACTAAAAAGACAGTTTATTTCGGTAGATTACGAGTTGGATTTGCTAAGGAAAATGCAAAGTTTGAGACAGACAAACAAAACTGTCCAAGAATACACCGAGGAATTTTACAATATCTCTATTAGGACTAGACATTTAGAGGCAAACAAGGAGAAGGTGGCCCGTTATATCAATGGGTTGAGACTCGGTATCCAAGAAGAGTTAAGCCTAGTTCGGGTAAGCACCATTGAGGATGCTTACCAGTTTGCCCTGAAGGTGGAAGAAAAGCTGAATAGGCGGTTTGAAGGCAAGCAAAGAGGAAGGGGCCGTGGTGGAAGAACTGGTGGGAGAACTAGTGGAGAAAAATACAAAGATCTGAAGAAGACTGGTGAAGCCAGTCGTAACCGAGATCAAAGGGAAGAGGATATTTATCAGCCCCATGATCAGAACAGCTACCCAAGAGGACGGGGTGGATCTGGACGAGGGTTTGGAAGAGGAGTATTTCGTGGGACCTGTTTCCATTGTGGTGAAGAAGGACATCGAGCATTCGAGTGTCCACAAAATCGAGAAAGGATGAACAAGAGGCCCGAGGGTCTAGCCAGAGCTGCTGTGGTAGAGGAAGATCTTTGGATCTAAACATTCTGAAGAAGCAGAGAGAGGGGAAGCAATGATCGTAAGGAGAGTCCTGTTGAATGAGGAGAAGGACACAGATCAGAGGAGAAGCTTATTCCACACAAGGTGTAAATGCACGGGTAAGATTTGCAATATTATTATTGACAATGGTAGCACGGATAACCTGGTTTCAGAAGAAATGGTTACCAAGTTATAGTTAGAGAGGAAGAAGCACCCGCATCCATATCGGGTCACGTGGTTACAGAAGGACCATAGGGCTTTGGTCAGTGAGCAATGTTCCGTTAAATTTAATATTGGGAATTATTGTGACGAGGTCCTATGCGACATCCTGCCTATGGATGCTTGCCATCTGTTGCTGGGAAGGCCCTGGCAGTTCGATCGGAGTGCAGTGCATGACGGCCATGCCAACACCTACTCATTGACGAAGAATGGCATGCACCATAAGCTGAAGCCCGTGAAGGAGGCGAATGAAAAGGTGTGTAATAGCTCCAAAATCTGTTTAGTTGAAGGGAGAAAATTTTTGGACGGTTTGAAGCATGAACATTTGTGTTATGCAATAATTCCTAGAGTTAGGGAGAAAGAATGCAAAGATACCCCAACAGAAGTCCTAGATCTGTTGGAGGAATTTCCAGATATTATGTCTGATAATGTGCCTGAGGGCTTACCCCCAGTAAGGAAAATCAGCCACCATATAGATTTGGTGCCAGGATCAAGCTTGCCAAATAAAGCTGCACACATAATGACGCCTATAGAAACTGAGGAGTTAAACAGGCAAGTCCAGGAGTTGCTGGAGAAGGGACTGATTCGAGAAAGTTTGAGTCCATGCGCAGTACCTGCAGTGCTGGCGCCAAAGAAATATGGAGAGTGGAGAATGTGTACAGATTCGCGAGCCATCAACAAGATCACAATAAAATACAGATTTCCATTGCCAAGAATGGATGACATAATGGACTGTTTAAGTGGAGCCAAGTACTTCACCAAGATTGATCTCAAGAGTGGTTACCATCAGATCCGTATCGAGAGAGGAGATGAGTGGAAGACAACCTTCAAGACCAGAGAGGGCTTGTATGAGTGGTTGGTCATGCCATTTGGGCTATCCAATGCACCAAGTACCTTCATGCGGCTGATGAATGAGGTACTGAAAGAGTTTTTAGGAAAATTTGTCATTGTCTATTTAGATGACATATTAATATTTAGCAGAACCCTAGAGGAACACCTGATGCATATCAGGAGGGTTTTTGAGAAGCTGCGGGAGGAGCAGTTATTAATAAATCTGAAAAAGTGTAATTTTGTAAAGAAGGAGTTAGTATACTTGGGATTTGTAATCTCAACAGAAGGTCTAAAAATGGACCCAGAGAAGGTGAGAGCTATCATGGAATGGCCTACCCCGAGAAGCACAACAGAGGTAAGATCATTTCATGGTCTAGCCAGCTTTTACAAAAAATTCATTAAAAATTTCAGCAGCATTTGTGCACCCCTCACAGAGACAATGAGAGGGGATAAGAAAGAATTCAAGTGGACCTTAGAGGCTGAAAGGAGCTTTGATGCATTAAAGAAAAAGGTCATAGAATAGCCTATTTTGGCACTTCCAGACTTTAACAAAGTATTTCAGGTAGACTGTGATGCCAGTGGCAGTGCAATAGGGGTTGTATTGAGTCAGGAAGGCAGACCTGTTGCTTATTTTAGTGAGAAGCTAAATGATGCTCGAAAAAAGTATTCAGTTTATGACCAGGAATTTTATGCTATAGTTCAGGCTCTAAAGAAGTGGAGGCATTATTTGTTGCCAAAAGAGTTTGTTCTATTCACTGATCATCGGGCATTACAGGTACATTAACGACCAAACAAAAGCTGAATCAAAGGCACTTGAAGTGGGTTGAGTTCCTCCAAAGCTATACCTTTGTGTTGAAGCACGAAGCGAGAAAATCAAACAGAGTTGCAGACGCCTTAAGTAGAAGGAAAAATCTAATGATTGAAATGACAGTGGAAGTGGTAGGATTCGAAGAACTGAAGGGTCTTTATCCTGAAGATCCTGATTTTGTAGAAGCCTGGACGACTTGCTTGGCACCTATTACTGTGGACAGGACAAAATGGTTGGATTTTCTAATCCAAGATGGAATGTTATTCAGGGGTAGTAAATTATGCATTCCAAGGAGTTCCATGCGGGAGAACTTAATCAAGAAAAAGCACAGCGGGGGACTGGCTGGACACTTTGGTCGGGATAAGACCATTGCCCTGGTAAATGAAAATTACTACTAGCCGCAACTTCAGCAAGATGTGAAGAAGTTTGTGCAAAGTTGTAGAATATGCCAAATGGCAAAGGGCGGAAGACAGAACACTGGATTATATCAGCCATTACTTGTACCTGAGAGGCCGTGGGAGGACGTCAGCATGGATTTCATCCTTGGATTGCCAAGAACACAGAGAGGAAATGACTCTGTATTTGTAGTGGTTGACAGATTTTCCAAGATGGCACATTTTATTCCCTGCCAGAAGACAAGTGATGCGGTTCACATTGTAGGGTTGTTTTTCAAAGAAGTGGTACGACTTCACGGTCTACCAAAGAGCATTATTTCTGACAGAGATACAAAGTTTGTTGGTTATTTCTAGAGAACCTTGTGGAAGAAGTTAAAGACAGATCTGAAATTCAGTTCTGCGTACCACCCGCAGACTGATGGACAGACAGAGGTGGTAAATAGAAGTCTGGGTAATTTATTGAGATGCTTGATAACAGACAAACCCAAGGGATGGGATTTAGTTTTATCGCAGGCAGAATTTGCATACAACAATTCAGTCAATAAGAGCACAAATAAATCTCCATTCCAGATCATATATGGAAATAGCCCGAGAAATGTGTCTGAACTGAGAAAGTTGGATAAAGGAGAAAGGCGTAGTGCTGAGGCAGAAGAATTTGCAGAACATATGAAAAGTCTGCATGAAGAAGTAAGGAAACAAATTATAAAAATGAATACTCAATACAAGACAAGAGCAGACCAGAAGCGGCGGTTCAAAGAATTCGAAGTGGGAGATGAAGTCATGGTCCATCTCAAAAAAGAAAGATTTCCTGCCAAAACTTATAACAAATTAAAGATGAAGAAGTTTGGGCCATGTAGAATACTGGAAAAACGGGAGTCAGGCAATGCATATGAAGTGGAATTGCCAAGTTGGCTTGACATTTCACCTATTTTTAACATTTTAGATTTAGTAGAATACCATGAGGGAGAGAGTACGGAGGCACCAAGTACAGAGTTTCGACAAATTCCAGCATCTACTCCAACCACAGACGAGGTCGAGGAAATATTAGACGCTCGTGAAGGCAGAAGCACCAGGAACAAACAGTACTCAGAATATTTGATAAAGTGGAAGGGCAGACCTGTAGAAGATGCAACTTGGTTGTCGAAGACAGAGGTTGACCGCCTGGGTCTTCCCCTAACAGAACATAAGTGAGGAGCACTTCTCATTTTACCCCGGGTGTCTGATCCAGGAGCATCCGGTGACAGCAAGGCAATCTTGCATCAACCAAATTTTCTAAGTACTTTGTATTTTGTTTTATTTCTTTTCTTTACCACGACAAAGGTTTTGTCGCGAAATCGTGGCATCTAAAAGAAGTTAAGGCAAGTCTAAAGTTTTGTCGCGATATCGTGACGTCGCGATATCGTGACGTTTTTGGAAGCTAAGGCACGGAGGGAGTTTTCATCACGATATCGTGACGTTTTTAGAAGCTAAGGCATGGAGGGAGTTTTCGTCGCGATATCGCGACGTTTTTGGAAGCTAAGGCACGGAGGGAGTTTTCATCGCGATATCGCGACGTCGCGATATCGCGACGTTTTTAGAAGCTAAGGCACGAAGGGGATTTTCATCGCGATATCGTGATGTCACAATATCACGACGTCTTTTTGAAACTAAGGCTCAGGGGGAAGTTTCGTCGCGATATCATGATGTCCAAAAGGCAAATACGGAGGCGAAAAGAAGACCAAGGCAAAAGCAAAAGCTGTCACGATATCACAACACTAACCGAGGCAAAGGGCTCACTGGCGAAATGGTCGCGATTTCATGACATGTTGAAGACAAATCAAAATTGGACATGTGGACAGGCCGCGCGTGCGGGAAAAGAGACAGCGGTTGCAGATAAATATTCTGACAAGGCGACAGCTACAGGCCATGGGCATTTTGAATGAGATAGCGATTCAGAGGAACAGTCTGACCAAAACGGTGGTTGCAGGGCAAGGGGGGTCTTTAATGCAAACTTCCATAGCGGATCGGGGCAGTTGCCCATTGATGGAAGGAAATTTGAAAACTTGACAGAGGAAGCGAACTTTCATATTTTATTTCATGAATTCGATCAGGTGGGGCATTAATTGCCTAGAGGGTCGAGACCTCGATAAAAACTCAAAAAATTGTAAGGGAAGGGATGGTGAGTTTGAGATTGAGAGGGGGAAGAATTATTCCGGGAGACGGTATTGTAAGATTGTGTTAAGCAATTTACAGAGAATTAATTTCAAGTTGTGTGGTGTGAATCTCGGCTTGCCATCAAAAAGCAAAATCAAAGTTAGAGAAAGGCACATCAAAATAATATAGCTAGGGAAAATAAAGTCAAAGAAGAAGAAAGTAAATATCAAGAAGTAGAAGAACATGTGTTTGTTGCACATGCACACCTAAGATAACATAAGAATGTTTGGTGCGACTCTAAAGCAACCAAACAAATGAGAAGTTAAAAAAATTAATTCTATTCAAATGCAACCAACGATATCAAAAGTCAAGCACCTAAGAGTGAAGATGTACACTTAGAATGTGATTTTTTACCATCCATAGGAGAATTTAAAGTAGAATATAACAAAGAGAATGAGGAATTATACAACAAAAATTCAAAATTCAACCATCAATAGCAACATCAAAGAAAGAGTGAATACAATGCTTTTTACAAGCAACATCTTATTTAGATGAACAATGCCAAGAAGAAGTAGAAGATGATTAACCTCACTACATCAAGAGACAATCAAAATATGAAATGGAAACTAGTTTGCATAGAAGATATGAAAAAGGTACAAAAATTATTGATAACCAATCAATTCACTTATTGACATAGGATGAATGGTAGCACATCATGTTGAAGATCAAAGGATATAAGGATACATTACATATCATGAGTAAAGGCTTAATGAAGCCATGACAAAGAAGAAAATATAAGAGTTGATATACTGTACCATAGTAGAAGGCATTGATCAAGATACATTTTGGTAACAAGTCTACATGACAGGAGAATATTTGATCTCATCAACAACTGATATATTTGATGAAGATCCTCCACACTGAAGGAAACATATATTTCATGCATTGAATTTAATAAATATTCAATAGTTATTTTTAATAAGAATATTTTTGGAGCACATGATTGGCGGAATCCAACACTCCTAAGTATTTTAGTAAGGTTGTCGACATTGAGAGAGGGATTTATCTTTCAAATCTATATATTCTAGCATCACCCTAGAAATTATTATTTGGTCATGAGCTAAAAATAGAGCTTTGACTATGATGTAATAAGGGGGGAATATTATGAGTTATTACATCATAGCCCATGTGAGAAGACAAGTGGTATAACCATCACTCACAAAGTTGATGAATGTAGTATAGGACAAAAGTAGTTGTAAGTTTGGTTGAGAGTTCATTATGCATAAAATAGGTATCCTATGTACTTAAATACCCTTCATTTCCATAATGTAATTATTGAAGCATTGAGCTCTAACATTGGTGGCATCAGTTCTAGGGTGTACTATGGAATTAGAGATAAAATTATGTGAGATGGATTATCAAGCCCTAGTTACTCATCTTAATGGACCAAATTATAGTATTTGGTCAATCTAAATGATTAATCATATACACAATAAGAACTTGTGGTGCATATTTTAAGAATATAAAGCAACCCTTTATGAAGAAACTCGCTAGCATAAGGAAGAAGGAGCTTTTAGTCTATTCTTCTTATTGATTAAACAAGAATTGTTTTTCCATATTAAAGAAGTGAACTTATCAAGGTATAGTCAAAACTACATGAGCTATTTTGGAAAGATACAACTAAGTAAGTCACTTAGAATTAGAGATTTCTTCTCATGGACTTTTAAAACTACCTTTTACCATCCCCCTCTCTTTCATGCTACTGCTTATATGATGATAACAAATTCCAAATTGCACTTAAATAATTTTAGCTGGAGACTGTTTTTTTACCTTGTGCTCTAATCTTTCCATCACTTGCATATCTCCATACCTCTATTTTGATTTCTTCTATGCTATTGGTTATATGATGATAACAATTTTCAATGTTCTTTGAGATGGGTTTATGTATAAGACTATTTGAGTATATCTATATACATAAGATGATTTTAGTTGCTCCTTGAAAATATCTCTAAAATCACCCCTCACATTTCTGCATATTAGGTAACCCACACACACACACATATATATTATGTTGTCCTTTGTGTGGTGAGAATCTATGTGCCCTATTAGCGTAGTTGTATGGCACCTGTTGACGTAGGTTAAAAGAAAATGTATTTTGTTGCCTTCTTGTGTGGTTATAATCTCTATATATTATGTTACCCTTTGTATGGTAAGAATTTATGTGCCCTATATAGTGCAATTGTATGGCACCTATTGACGTAGGTTAAAAGAAAATGTATTTTGTTGCCTTATTGTGTGGTCAGAATCTCTTCCCTTTCAATAGCTTTGTACCATGGTTCAATGTCACTATCTTATTATTAGTGGCCATGATAAAGATAAATATAATGCTTAATATTTGCATGGAAGAGCACAAGAGATAAAATTAACACTGTGCTCATAATATCTCTAAATCCACATCTTTTCCATTCTATATTTATCTCGCTCTATATTTATCTCATAATTATTTGTTATGCAAATTTTAGAAATAAACTTCTAGTCTACAATGCATATTCTAGAAATAGATACAGTATATTGTTTTGCTTCATACATGCCAAAATAAGGAGCAAAGTCCTTGCTTTAATAAAATAAATAATGTTCACAAATAAATTGCATATAAGGATATCTAGAATTAGATTGCTTCCAAAAAAATTATACTTTGGGCATTAAATCTATAAATAAGTTGTTCTTGTATCATATTTGTAATCAAAAAATTAAGTAATTGAATAAATGAATAAATTTTGTGTATTATAGTAGCAATTTGTGTCTTCTATTTTCTATTCTACACATTTTTTCCTTCTCTATAAACCAACATTTGTAATAGAGTTAGGTTTATCTGTAAGGAGAGGGTAGAGAAGGTTGCAGTAGAAGCAAGAGAGAAAGCCTACATAGTTGCATTTGAGAGAGTAGTTGGAGAGGCAAAAGAAGAAGCAGTAGTAGCAAAAAAAACTATTACAAAAAGAGTAGAAACAACAAATTGAGAAAGACTAGAATCTAAGAGGGTAGTTACTGAAAGAGAAAAGGCAAGGATTTGAGCAAATCTTGTTTGATTTAAACCTAAGCACATCAATTTTATGGGAGGGTATGCTCTACAAAAGATAAGAGCCAAAATTGTAAAGAGAGCAAAATATAGTAGCACTTGAGATCTTATTGCACTGGCAGTAACAACAACAACAATTTAATATGACTACTAGTAGAAATAGTTTAAATATTACTTAGCCTCATATTACCCTATTTAAGGGGAAGAACTATGATTTTTAGAGCATTAAGATGAAGACACTATTTACATCTCAAGATTTATAGGATTTTGTTGAGAAAGATTACACATAACCTACAAATGTACAAGTTGTTGCCACTTGGTCTCAAGTACAATGAGAACAACTAAAGAAGAACATAAAGAACAATTCAAAAGCCCTTTTCTTTATTCAACAAATAATATGCGAGTTAAAAAATATATTAAAAATATTTTCATGAAAGACTCTAAATATATGCAAGATTATTTTACTCGAGTGATGGGATTAATGAATCAAATTAGCTTTTGTGGAAAGAATTTATTAAATCAAAAAATTGTAGAATTTTTTTTTGAAGCCTCCCTCCACATTATGATCTCATTGTGGTTGCTATTGAAGAATCTAAAGATCCAAATCTATTATCAATTAATGAGATTATGGGATATATTTAAACTCATGAGCAAAGAATGAATAGATCCACTAAAAATATGCAGAGAATGAATATAGAATAATTTTGTAAAATTATCTTAAAAGGGACACAATTTTATTTTAGGAAAACGACACGTAAGCAGAGGAAGTAACAATGGACTAGGAAGAGGCAACAACATTAGTGACAAAGGAAGAGGTAGAAGTCACTACTAAAGAGGTAATCAAAACCTTGGTAAATCACAAGTTTAATGTTATTATTGCAAAAATATTTGTTCATTATGAACATGATTGCTAGAAAAAGCATAAGCAACATGTTAATTTTTCTAAAGGAAAATAAAAACAACGTAGTTTATTTTCTAGTTGTGATATTACAAAAAAATCCTCCAAAGAAGTATGACTTTTAGATAGTGGTTGTAATAGTCACATTATAGGCAATAAAAAAATCTTTGTAAAGATGGATGGATCTATCAAATATTAATTATGACTTAAAAATGAGAAGGAAGTTTAGGTCACAACCAAAGGCACCATTGCATTTCAGATAAAAAATTGTGAGTAAGGTTTATTCATGATATTTTATGTGTTTGGATTAGCTCATAATTTGTTGAGTATATGATAACTTTTTTTTGTTAATTTTTTTTTTTGTAATTTACATGGTAGAATTGATAGCCACCACAAATTCGGGTAGGCTTTCCAGCTTTTATGATTGCCATAGTATTCTATGTTGTCCTCCCCGAAAGCTGCCATACAAATCTTCGTGCAGTCCGCCCCTATAACCACCATACCACAATCATTTTAAACCTTTTACGTCGTTGAAAGCATCAAGAAAGGGACAAGCGTTCAGTCCGACGAGGCCCGAGGTTTGAACCTTGGACCTCTGCCCCCCTTAGGAGGTTTGGGTATAGGATAACTTATTAAAAAGGAATATTATGCTATTTTAAAAAATAATAAATGTGTTATCTATAACAAAAATGATAGCAATTAAATTGTAGCAAAAGTCAGTATGCTACAAAACATAATTTTCCGTTTTAGACTTGCATATGGAGAAGCTCAAGCTCTAAAAGTTATCTTAAATGATGAATCTTGGTTATAGCACATGAGGTATGGACATTTAATTTTTTTTAGGGCTATAACTACTATATTAGAAAGGCTTACCATTTATTTAACGAGATGATCAAGTTTGTTTGGTAAACAACACCAAGAATATTTTCTAGCAAGAAGAGCATGGAGGGCAAAAACACCACTTGAGTTAGTGCATGTTGATATCTATGGTACAATGCAAACCTTGTCACTCAATAAAAGTAGGTATTTTATTATTTGTGTTGATAACTATAGTATAAGAACTTCAGTATATTTGATTAGAGAAAAGTCAAAATATTTTTTTATCTCTTTGTAATTTAAATCTAATTAAAAAAACAAAGTGGTTGTCTCTTGAAGACTCTATGTACAAATATAGCAGAAAAATTTATATCTAATGAATTTTGAGTTTTTGGCAAGAAGTATGGCATTCAAAGGCAACTGAATGCAAGCTATATTCCTCAAAAAAATAGGATAGTTAAATGTAAGAACTTCACAATCATGGAGATGACAAGAAGCATGCTCAAGACCAAGGGTCTTCCAAATGCTTTTTGGACTTAAGTAGTAGACACATTTGTTTACTTGCTTACCAGATGTCCACCAAAAAATGTAAAAATATGACTCCTTATGACGAATGGAGTGGAAGAAAACTTCATGTGGCTCATATTAAGGTGTCAAGTTACATTACTTATGCTCAAATAGCTGAAGAGAAAAGACAAAAACTTGATGATAAAAGTGAAAATATATTTTTATTGGCTATAGTGAGGAGACAAAGGGTTACAAGCTGTATAATCTAGTGACAAAGAACTTGATAGTTAGTCATAATGTAATTTTTGTTGAAAATGAAGTATGGCAATGGAATGGAAGCATGCAACAAAAAAAACCAGTAATTATGGATACAAAATAAGATGCTTTACCTTATTCTACCAACCCAAGAAACAACTCAAGTTCTACTCCCACTCCATCAAGTTCAACATATTCTTCATCTAGTCCTCCTTCAAGTCATCGTCCTCCTCCAAGGAAGGTAAAAACTCTCAAAGAAATCTTTGAAGGAGATATTAGTCTTAATTCCATTGTGAAATTTGCTTTATCGTCTCATATTCAAGTAAAACCAAGATATTTTGGGAATGCAGTGAAGCATGATGTCTAGTGTAAAACCATGAATGAGGAGATTGTTGCAAAAGAAAAGAATGGAACATAGGAGTTAATAGATCCTCTACCACAAAAATATGTGATTAGACTAAAGCGGATCTACAAAACAAAATATGAAGTTGATGGATCCATTGAAAGATATAAAGCAATATTAGTAGCTAAAGGCTTCTCACAACAACTAGGTATAGGTTACAATGAAATCTATGCTCCTATTGAAATATTGGATACCATAAGAATTGTTTTGGCATTGATAGTATAATTTAAGTGGTGATTATATCGATTTTATGTTAAATAAGCCATTCTGAATGATTTCTTGGATGAATAAGTATTTGTAAAACAACCAATATATTATAAAGTTGTAGGACAAGAACAAAAGGTTTAAGATAAAAAAAACTCTTTATGGACTCAAGCAAGCACCAAGAGGCTGGTCTAACAAAATAGATGGGTATTTTCAAAAATGGTTTTAGCAGGAGCAAAATTGAACCCCCACTTTATGTCAATTATAGAGGTTCTAATGATTTACTTATTGTATGTCTGTATATTGATGATTTTGCTTTACACCAACACTAGTAAAGTGTTAATAGAGGAATTCAAAAATGTCATGAAGAATAAATTCGAAATGATAAATTTGGGTTTGATGCATTACTTCCTTAGCTTAGAAGTAAGATAGTTGAATGATGATATTTTTATCTCACAAGAAAAGTATGCAGTTGATTTACTTGACAAGTTTAGAATGAAAAGTTGCAAACCAATGAACACACCCTTGAATGTGAGTAAGAAGTTAGTCAAGAATGATGGTAGTAAAAAGATAGATGCTACATTATACAACATTTTATTTGGTAGTCACATGTATCTTACTGCCATTAGAGGTATGTTCATGGTACAAGAAACCTTGGTATTTTGTATACATCATTTGATAACTTTGGATTGGTTGGATATATAGACAATGATTGGGCAAGATCCAATGATGATCAAAAAAGTACTTTAGGAAATTTATTCAGCTTAGGATTAGGTGTAATTTCTTGGTCTTCAAATAAGAAATCAATAGTTGTACTCTCATCAACAAAACTAGAATACATTGCAACAACCATAGTTGAGAAAATCAAAATTGGTTGTGAATCGATAGTTTTAAAAATAGATAAAAAAAATCGAAAGACAAACTCAAAGAAAATAAAAGTCATGAATTTTTTTCATTAATATTATAATGAATTAAATTTATACAAATCAAATATTGCAATAAAAAAATCATGGCTCTAGGGCTCTATGACTTTGCAACTCTAGTGCTTGCAGCTTTAGGGCTTTGCAGCTCTAGGGTTTTACGACTCTATGTGACCTTGTGCAGGCCAATATTTTTGGAAGTAGGGATTTGCAGCTTTATGGAGGGCCCTTTGGGCGAAGAAGGTCTCTGGTTGATGAACTTATTTTCTCATTTCAATTTGCAGCCCGAAAGAACATTTGGTCAGCTAAAACCCTAGTTGGGGGGTTGGGAGATAGTTGGGCAACTAATGGATCCACCTCAATTGTTGGGAATATGGAGGGTTTTATTGGTTTCTTTCGATTTGGGTTGCAAAATACTTTATTTTGGTAGGTTTTTGCCCTCTTGTGACTTGGTAGCTGGTTTTAGTGGGTGGACAGACGAGCTTCTCCATAATATCCTTTAGTTTTGCCCCTTCTTTGATCGATTTTTAGGGGAGACCTCGTGTATTTATAGTTAGTGGAGACTTGCTAGTTTTGTTTAGCCATTTTGGTTGGTGGTTTAGGTTGCTAGGGGTGGAGCTGTATGACCCAGATCCTTTGGTTGGGTGGTTTTATGGTTTTTAAAGCGCTCCTAGGGCTTCCAAATCTTTCTTTTTTGAGCGCTTTGTTCTATTTGTTTTGTGGGTGTATTTAGAGGGCTTCAAGCAAGCCAAATGTAAACCCTTTGCAGGATTGAGAGTTTGTTGTATTGCTGGTGTTGGATCCTTTCCGATTGTGAAGTCATGTTGTTGGCGATGGTTGGCAGGAGTGCGAGTTTATTGGTTCCACTAACTTCTTCGCAGGGAGACCTTGTGGCATGTCAAGGTATTTGTTTACTGCAGATCCACCTTTTAGGATTTCCAATTTCAATTGTTGGCAGTGGTTCCAGTTTCAAATCCCTTTGTTGCAGCGTTTTTCCTCAATTTTATCCATTGGTCCTATTTCCTTGGTTATCGATGCTCCTTCCGGTGGGAAATCCATTTTCAATTATGAGAGGGATGGATGCTATTTTCGTTGAAGTATTTCTCGAACCCTTTATGGGCAGGTTTGTGCTTTTCAAGTTTGCTATTTTCAAGCCTTTCCTGAATGAGATTGTATTTTTTTATTGGATTTTCTAGGAGTGGTGTTGGTTTCTGTGTTTGTATTTGATCCATTTGTAAAAGGTTTTGGGTTCCTTTCAAAACATTTTTTTTTTTGTTTTGGGAGCTTTTCTTGGGTCAATATTATTTCATTATCCTTTGGTATCCTTTGTGGGTAATCTTTGATTATCTTTGGTTTTAGTTGTGGATTCATCTTGTATTGGACTCAAATTTGGGTTGTAGTTGAAAATCTTGGTGTATTTGTAAAATGCTCGTGGACCCTTTTAAAACCCCTTTTGTAAAAGGATTGGGGACCCCTTTCAAAATCCCTTCATCCATTAAAAAAAAATATTGCAATAAAAGCAATAATTCATGTCAAGACATCATACAAGGCGCAAGCTTTAAGTACACATGAAAGTGATAAAACTAATATTGTATTGTTTATGATATGTCAAGGTACAAAGTTACAAGTAACAACAAGGAAAAAATATTTCATTTTTATATGCTTGCACATAGAAACAATTAACAAAGTTACAATCACTTGAAAAAAAGAAAAAAACCTAAACCCAAACCAAAAGGCTAGGGTTTATGGTTTAAAATTGAAACATTGACCGTTGAAAAATGGGCTTACATACATAGTTATCAATCATCAATATTTTTTTACATGGTGGAATCAATAGTCGTCACAAATCCAAGTAGGTTGTTCGGTTTTTTATGGTCACCATAGTATTCTGCGTTGTCCACCCCGAAAGCCACCACACATATCTCTATGTAGTCCACCCCTATAACTACTATGCCACGGTCATAGTAGTTTTTTATGTTCAGTCCAGTGAGGTCCAAGATTTGAAATCTGGACCTTCGTCTCCTTATGGGGTTTGGGGGAACTAATTGGTCTACACCTCGGACCTCAGACATCAATATTTACTTAGAAAGAGGAGAAAAAAACCCCAAAACCCTAAGGCCTAAACTAGGGTTTAGGGTTTTAACTTCAAGTTCAAAGTTTTAAATTCAAACACTGACAACTAAAAAATGGGTTTGCATACATAGTTACCAGGCAACAATATTTACTTACTTAACAAAACAAACCCTAAACCCAAACCCTAGGGCCTAACCTAGGGTTTAGGGTTTAAAATTCAAAGTTTCAAACATTAAAAACTAAAAATGGCTTGCATAAATAGTTATCAAGCAACAATATTTACTTAAAAAGTGAAGGAAAAAAACATAAACCCTAAACTAGGGTTTTAGATTTAGGGTTTAAAATTTAGACTTCGAAGTTCAAACATTAACAACTGAAAAATAGGCTTGCATAAAAAACCTTAAATCGACCACAACCTAAAAAGAAAAAAGGAAAAACAATATTATTAAAAAATTAAAAAATAAAAATTATAGATTTTTTGAAAAAATCAGCAAAAAATCATAGATGCTGATTTTTTCAAAAAATCAGCAATGAATTGTCGAACTCGCAATAGTTTAACGATTGAATCGACCAGCAAAAAAATCAGCAAAGAATCACAAGTCCCTCGATTTTTTGTCAATTTTTTCAACTAAAGCAACAACATTAGCTGCATTTCAAGCAATTTGGTTGAAAAATATTTTAACAAATTTAAGGCATAAACAAAATGTGGTAGCAATTATTCATTTTGACAATAACTTCTCAATTATCATAGCAAAGAATCCAACCTCCTACAATCTTAATGAACATGAGAATAATAAATATTAGATATTACCACATTATACATTAAGAATGAGAATGATAAAGATAATACTTAATATCTACATAATAACTCCTAAGAGATAAAATTAACAATATCTTTAAATCTACAACTTTTATGTTCTATATTAAGTTTCAAAAATAAACTTTTAGCTTGCATATTTTAAAAATAAATATAATATACTCTTCTATCTCATATTAAACATATTAAAATAAGAACATATACACTATAATAAGTAATTATTTTATTAAAAATAATAATATTTATAAATAAATTGCATATAAGAATATCTAAAGTCACATACATACTGGTTTGAGTGTTAAACCTATAAATAAAATTTAACAAACTCACCACTATAGTTTCAATTGAATCCTTGCCACGCTCAAGAGAACTTTCTTGATCAAAATTCAACTCATACTACGGTGATTCCTATAGTGATACCTAACTCAGGAACTATTTCTTACAATTATGGCTAAACACAACTAGAGTTGGAGATCATTTTATTGCTATTTTCCAAAAATAAGCTCTAGATCACATTCTGTTGTAGGTTCTTCTCTGGTTTGAGTGTTAAACCTATAAATAAAATTTAACAAACTCACCACTATAGTTTCAAATGAATCCTTGCCACACTCAAGAGAACTTTCTTGATCAAAATTCAACTCATACTACGGTGATTCCTATAGTGATACCTAACTCAGGAACTATTTCTTACAATTATGGCTAAACACAGCTAGAATTGGAGTCATTTTATCGCTATTTTCCAAAAATAAGCTCTAGATCACATTCTGTTGTAGGTTCTTCCGGTTTTTTTTGCAAATTGATTCTTCTGGATTCTTGCTACTGCCTGTCATTAAGGATTGATCTCATTATCTATCAAAACACTTCCCCGCCAAGATTGAAAATATATGATCCCACAACTCATGCTATACCCATAAAAAAGAGATTAAAAAAAAACAATAATGCCCTAAGAATTCAAAGAACTAAGGATTCATCCCCAAAATAAAAACATAACAATAAATTATAAAGAACAACAATCATATAGCAACTCTATTTGAACCTTGACCTCATAAACCATTTATGATTTCCTATATATGACCATTCCGTGTAATTGATTTGAGGTCGCACCACCAGATTTGGTCCGGCCAGATTCTCGTGGCTATCATTGAGCTTAAACACCTCCAATCCATTGAGAAGAACATTATAAAATTCAGGTCGTGAGGTATCATCTGGATGCATTGCAATGGACAAAATGGTGTCACCTGTCTGCGGCTGCCCGACGTAGATAGTATAATCCATATAAAGAGCCGTGCCCTTCCCACGCCTGCTCCAAGCACATCAAAACCATCCTGTGCAGTCTGGTTATTGATGAAGATGTCAAAAACTCTCTGGTTCGGCTTCGAATAGACCCACTCGCAGAAGTGAAGACGAACCAAGTAATGAAAATCTTTATGGGTTACTTGCCCCTTGCTTGGATGGTATCCTTGGATCCTATGGTATTTGCCCCTGCCGCGCCCGCCATGGCAGCCACCACCACGGAGTAAATATGTTGCCCCGAAGATAATGTTGGAAATCTTGTGCCAGGTTGTTCTTTCATGCTTTAGCTTCTTGTCCATCGAGCGTGGAGCTTCTCTAGCATCTGGATGTGTCGCTGGTAAATTGACTGAAAATCATGCGAAAAGTCCTTTGGGAAGGAGCTCCCGACGGACTTGAAGTTCCCGATCTCTTTCAGAACCTTTCGACACTCCTCCTCCTCCAGTCTCGCCTCGATCTCCGTCGAAAGACGAAGCAGCGCCAACCGAATGATGAGTTGATCATCCTCCATCTTTCTCAAAAACGTTTTATGGTTGGGTGGTTTTATGGTTTTTAAAGTGCTTCTAGGGCTTCCAAATCTTTCTTTTTTGAGTGCTCTGTTTCATTTATTTTGTGGGTGTATTCAGAGGGCTTCAAGTAAACCAAATGTAAATCCTTTGCAGGATTGAGGGTTTTTTGTTTTGCTGGTATTAGATCCTTTTCGATTGTGGAGTCATGTTGTTGGCGATGGTTGGCGGGAGTGGGGGTTTGTTGGATCTGCTAGCTTCTTCGCAAGGAGACCTTGTGACCTGTCAAGGTCTCTGTTTACTGCATATCCACCTTTCAAGATTTCCAATTTCAGTTGTTGGCAGTGGTTCCAATTTCAAATCCCTTTATTGTAGTGTTTTTTTTAGTTTTTCCATTGGTCCGATTTTCTTGGGTATCCTTTCCTTGGTGATCGGTAATCATTTCGATGTAAAATCCATTTTTAATTCTGAGAGGGTTGGATGCTCTTTTGGTTGAAGTATTTCCGGAATCCTTTTTGGGCAGGTTTGTGCTTTTCAAGTTTGCTGTTTTCGAGCCTTTCTTAAATGAGATTGTATTTTTTATCAAATTTTCTAGGAGTGGTGTCGACTTTTGTGTTTGTATTTTATCCATTTGTAAAAGGTTTTGGGTTATTTTCATAACTTTTTTTGTTGTTTTGAGAGTTTTTCTTGGGTTGGTATTATTTCATTATCCTTTGGTCTCCTCTGTGGATAATCTTTGATTATCTTTGGTTCTAGTTGTGGATTCATCTTGTATTGGACTCAAATTTAGGATGTAGTTGAAAATCTTGGTGTATTTATAAAAGGCTCAGGAACCCTTTTTAAACCCCTTTTGTAAAAGGATTGGGGACCCTTTCAAAATCCTTTCATCCACCAAAAAAAAAAAAAATATTGCAATAAAAACAATAATTCATGTCAAAACATCATACAAGGCTCAAGCTTTAAGTACACATGAAAGTGACAAAACACATCTTGTATTGCTTATGATATGAAAAGGTACAAAGTTACAAGTAACAACAAGGAAAAAATGTTTGATTTTTTATATGCTTGCACATAAAAACAATTAACAAAGTTAGAATCACTTGAAAAAAAATGAAAAAACCTAAACCCTAAACCAAAATGCTAGGGTTTAGGGTTAAAAATTGAAACATTGACAGTTGAAAATGGGCTTGCATACATAGTTATTAGACATCAATATTTTTTTTACATGGTGGAATTGGTAGCCGCCACGAATCTAGGTAGGTTGTTCGATTTTTATGGCCGCCACAGTATTCTACGTTGTCCATCCTGAAAGCCATCACACAGATCTCTGTGTAGTTCATCCCTATAACTACTATGCTACGATCATTTTAAAATCTTTTACACCGCTGAAAGCACCAGGAAAGGGACAAGCGTTCAGTTCGATGAGGCCCAAAATTTAAACTTTGGACCTTCGCCCCCCTTACAAGGTTTGGGGAACTAATTGGTCTACACCTCAGGCCTCAGGCATCAATATTTACTTAGAAAAAAGAAAAAAAAAAACCCAAAACCCTAGGGCCTAAACTAGGGTTTAGGGTTTAAACTTCAAGTTCAAAGTTTCAAATTCAAACACTAATAGCTAAAAAATGGGTTTGCATACATAGTTACAAGGAAACAATATTTACTTATTTACTTTAAAAAAATAAACCCTAAATCCAAACCCTAGGGCCTAACCTAGTTTTTAGGGTTTAAACTTCAAAGTTTCAAACATTAACAACTGAAAATGGATTGCATAAATAATTATCAAGTAACAATATTTAATTAAAAGAGAAACAATATTTACTTAAAAAGAGGAGGAAAAAAAAAACAGAAACTAAGGTTTTAGATTTAAGGTTTAAACTTTAGACTTCGAAGTTCAAACATTAACAACTGAAAAATGAGCTTGCATAAAAAAACCTTAAACTAGGGTTTTAGATTTAAAGTTTAAACATTAACAACAAAAAAATGAGCTTGCATAAAAAAAACCTTAAATTGACCACAAACCTGAAAAAAAAAAGAAAAAAAATATTATTAAAAAATAAAAAATAAAAAATACAATTTTTTTTTTTTAAAATGGGCACTAAACTGGCAATAAATCGTCGGACTTGCAATAGTTTACCGATTGAATCAATCAACAAAAAAGTCAGCAAAGAATCACGAGTCCCACGATTTTTTATCAATTTTTTTAACTAAAGCAACAACATTAACTACATTTCAAGTAATTTGGTTAAAGAAAATAAAAAAAAAATTGAAGTATAAACAAAATGTGGTGGCAATTATTCATTGTGATAATAACTTCTCAATTCTCATAGCAAAGAATCCAATCTCCTACAATCTTACTAAACAAGAGAATAATAAACATTAAATATTACTGCGCCAAACATTAAGAAGGAAAATGATAAAAATAATCCTAAGTAATATCTCGTAAGAGATAGAATTACCACCATGCTCAGAATATCTTTAAATCTACAACTTTTATGTTCTATATTAAGTTTCAAAAATAAACTTGTAGTTTGCATATTCTAAAAATAGTTATAATATATTCTTCTATCTGATATGACATTAAAATAAGGACATATACACTATCATAAGTCGTTACTTTATTAAAAATAATAATATTCATAAATAAATAAATTGAATATAAGAATATCTAAAGTCACATGCATACTGGTTTTGAGTGTTAAACCAATAAACATTTTTTTTTTACTTCACTCTAAACTAACTTTCCACTATATTAACGTTAGTTTCAATTCAATCCCCTGCCACGTTCAAGGGATTTTTCTTGATCAAAATTCAACTCATACTACGGTGATTCCTATAGTGATACCTAACTCAGGAACTATTTGTTACAATTCTGGCTAAACACAACTCGAGTTTGGAGATCATTTTATCTCTATTTTCCAAAAATAAACTCTAGATCGCATTCTGTTGTAGTTCCTTCTGGTTTTTTGCAAATTTATTCTTGCTACTGCCTGTCATTAACGATTGATCTCATTATCTATCAGAAAACTGCCTATCAAATTTATTCTGGTTTTTTTGCAAATGGATTCTTGCTACTGCCTGTCATTAAGGATTGATCTCATTATCTATCAGAACACTTCCCCTCCAAGATTGAAAAGATATGATCAGACAACTCATGCTATACCCATAAAAAAAGAGAGATCCAAAAGAAAAAAAAACACAATGTCCTAAATAAGGATTTCCTAAATATTACCTTTACCCAATATCCTCAAAAATAAAAACATAACAATAAAATTATAAAGAACAACAATCATATGGCAACTCTATTTGAACCTTGACCTCATAAACCATTTATGATTTCCTATAGAAGACCATACCGTGTAATTGATCTGAGGCGGCATCACCGGATTTGGTCCGGCCAGATTCCCGTGGCTATCATTGAGCTTAAACACCTCCAATCCATTGAGAAGAACATTATAAAATTCAGGTCGTGAGCTATCATCTGGATGCAATGTAATGGACAAAATGGTATCACCTGTCTGCGGCTGCCCGACGTAGATAGTATAATCCATGTAAAGAGCCGTGCCCTTTCCCACGCCCGTTCCAAGCACATCAAAACCATCCTGTGCAGTCTGGTTATTGATGAAGATATCAAAAACTCTCTGGTTCGGCTTCGAATAGACCCACTCGCAGAAATGAAGACGGACCAAGTACTGAAAATTAGGGTCCACATTAAACACCCAAGTAAAATTGTAATTGAGGTTCACCGTGGTGTTAGGGGGCGTCGACATCTGTCGCCACGTCGCATAAACGTCTCGCGGGGCAAAGAAGTCTGGGTCGGAAGAAGTATATTGGACATTGCCGGGGTCGGTGGCGAGGACGACGCCAGTAGCAGATTCCCCGATTAAGTAAGGCGTATCCTGGTACCAGTGTCGACTGAGGTTCGAGTCCTGCGAAGGCGGGATTGTTTGCCCCCCGACGTTGAGCCTGAACATGGTCTGCAACACCGTGTAGTTGTCGACCGTGTATTGTGGGTCGGAGTTTATAAGCGTCTCCGGGTTCGAGGTCATCATGCCCACCAGCGTCGCCGTGTTCTGGAACAGATCGGGCGTCGAGGCCACCTCGATCCCGTTCACGAAGGCGTACGCGCCTTTCTTAGACGCCGGCGTGAAGGTCACGTTGATGAGATCGGAGGAGACGTTGAGGGTGAATTCGCTGAACAGGTACGCCTGCGTCAAGGCCTCCGCCGTCTGACTGGCGCTAAAGTTGTGAAGGAGCGTGAAGGAGTTCGCCGTCACGCCGAAGAGCGCGTCAGAGGGCTTGCGGCTGCCGTAGGTGGACGGGTAGAAGTGTAAGCGCAGAAAGTAGCGCCCCGGCGACACCGAGAAGGAGTAGGTGGCCGCGGACGGAAAGATGCGCGCCGTCATGTAGGGGACAGTCGCCACCGAGAGGTACTGCGTGGAGGAGGTGGCGGAGACGGAATCCACCGCCGCTGGGGCAAATTTGGAGCCCTCGTCGCCTACCCACATCCGATTGTCCCAATCCAGCTTGTTCCCCGAGGCACCGCAGTTCAGTAGGATCGATACGGCGGGGATGAAAGACATGTTACTCTGCGCGAGCGTGCCTGCCCATCCGAAGCTTAGAACGGCCACGAACAGAGCCAGACCCGCCGCCCAGGCGGGCCCGCGCGAGGTTCGAACACGCGCCCTCCCCATTTTCGCAAACCGTCAACCCCTTCAAAGCTTGGAACGAGAAAACAAAAAGCGGAGTGCTAGGATTTTTGGCTCACTGATCCCCAGCTCTCGTTGCTTTTGAGATTAGAGAGCCTTAGCCCTGGCCTTGGCCGTGTTCTAATGGTTGCTCGCTGGCTTTCCTCCAGCTGTTATGCTCCGGGACTAATCGCCGGACCTTCCCACGCCCACGGTTAACGCGTCCTTGTCAAGGTGGATCTGTGTCCGATATAATAACCGTCGTTCTATGGGGACTTGAATTTAGTGAGAGATTTCCCTTGTTTTCTTGCTGTTGCGTCATAAACCCTAGTCGACATAATTCAAATCTTATATCGTGTAATTAAAATTTTGAACTCTTCATAGACTATAAGCCTAAATTCTTTGCAGCCTAGTCCACTCGTATTAATGAAGATGTCGTGCGTGTCAGATTCGCCACCTTTCACGAACAAGATGTAAGACCACCTGGTCCCAAGATCATCGGGTTTTTCTTTCCTCCTCCACAAATTGTCAACCGTCAATGTTATCTGCTGGTCATCTCTTATATAATCAGGGACTATATATATATATATTTTATATCTGGTGTCTTTTTCTATTTTTTATATCAAGGAAATAAAATTAAGCGCGTAGCTTTCGCTTTAGCATCTGTTATTTCGTCGACCTCCATCTAAAACTCTTGTTAGAATATTTGTTCGTGTTATGCATTTGATTTTTGATTTCCGACACAGAGAAGACAATTGTCGTGTGCCACAGCCAAAGAAATTGAAGGGATTTTTATTAATTTCCATGCTGCCATGAAGCGGCATTCATATCTTGGTGCAAGGGGGACTTGAAGATATTTACTAAATAAGATAACGTCTGCTTTTAATTTTAAGTTTTTTTGAATTTTTTATTAGAATAAATGTTTATGGTGAGATAGGTGGTTTGCTGAAGTTAGTGGTGCTTTTAATTTTAAGTTTTTTTCGAATTTTTTATTAGAATAAATGTTTATCGAGATTGGTGGTTTGCTGAAGTTAGTGGTTCTAATTCCAAGCTCTTTTACTGGAATAAATGTTTAGAGGTGGGTAGCGATTTGTTGAGGTAGACCCCTCCGGGTCCTTTTTACTGGAGTAAATGTCTATCGAGGTGGGAGAGTTAGTTATAATAATGGTAGCATTTTGATATAATAATCGAAACATTGTCAAAGTGCAACAGGTGTAATTGGTTATAATAATACTTTCCTTATATATATTAAAAACAAATTATTGGAGTAAATGTTTTTTGAGGTGAGAGAAGTAGTTATAATAGTGGTAACATTTCATTTAATAATGGAAACATTGTCAAAGTGCAACAGGTATAAGTAGTTATAATAATACTTTCTGAATTAAATGATGGAGACCTCGCATATTCCCTATATATATATAGGAAAAACAAATTAATGGTTTTACTCATATCAAGGGTGAAACTCTCTCAACATTAATGACAACATTAAATGAAATCCGTGACGAGTACCATTGTTACGCGTTACGTCTTTCCAGTCAAAGTCTCTCATGCTTCATGGCTATCCTTGAATAAATGTAAGTTGTTTACATGTTTAATAGGAAATTCTAGTTTAACAAAATAAAATATTTTATTTTTAAAATTTTAATTGGGACCATAGCAATGAATTTGATTGTTCAATAGTTATCAACAACACATCTTATTGTACAATTGTGCCAGGCTGGTGAATGGTTGTCCAATTACTTCTGTATTGTAACTATTTATTAAAAATTTTAGATAATAAGGGATTAAATAATCAACCTTGTTAAATTTTAGATAATAAGGGATTAAATAATCAACTTTGTTATAAAAATATTTAATGGATAAAATTTATGTGCAAAAATACAATACCAGGATAATAAGCCCATATCATTCACAATAGATGAGTATATATCATCCATAGTTAAAGATGTTGGAACTAGTGGATCGAAGGCTCGTGTGCTTGTTTAATGTAAGGTCAAGGTCATACTCATATTAGGGCATGTGCAAGCGTTTGTTTAACCTAATGTCAAGGTTATATTCACACTAGGGCATGTGTTTTTAATATAAGGTCATACTTACATTAGGGTAAGTATATATAGTGCAGCGTGTGTTTAATGTGAGGTCAAGGTTATATTTGTATTTGGGCATATGTAAATGTGTTTAATGTAAGGTCAAGGTTATCGAAGGCTCGTGTGTTTAATGTAACACAAGGTCATACTCATATTAGGCCATGTGGAAGCATGTGTTTAACCTAAGGTCAAGTTATATTCACACCTTACAAGCGTGTGTTTAATGTGAGGTCAAGGTGCACAGTCCAAGTGTTTTTAATATAAGGTTAAGGTTATATTTACATTAGGGTAGGATATGTGTAGTACAAGGTCAAGGTCATATTTGTGTTTGGGTATATGTTTTTAATGTAAGGTCAAGGTCATATTCACATTAAGGTATGTGTGAGTGTGTTTTTAATATAAAGTCAAGGTCATATTTATGTTAGGGTATTTGTAGTGTAGTATGTTTGATGTGAGGTTGAGGTCATATTTGTATATGGGCATATTAAATGTGAAGGTAAAGTAAATTTTAATGTCTACAAGGGCAAAGGTTATATGGACTTTTTTTTTTTCAAGGATGTCTTTTTAATATATGGTTATCAAATTATATTTTTTTATTATCAAAATATAGTGTATAATATTATTTTTGTAGGTTTGGAACCTTGAACTTTCTTTTTAGAGTTTTAAAGTTTTAATTGTTAGATCCACTTAAGCTTAACACCAAGTTTTCTAGTTTTTCTAAGGGATGAGACGTTATGAAGGTTTACAAAAATCTCTTGGGTAACGAGATCTTCAACATAAATAGAGAATCATAGATAATTTATTGATTAATGCCCATGGCATAGTTCAACTTGCTTTGGTGTATCAACTACACCATGAAGAAGTGGGTGCAAGATTCTATGCATTAAAGAATGATACCCATGCTTGAGTGTGTGTATTCAAATTGCAAGATAATTGTCCTTCATGACATGTGATGGGGTGGATGTCGAGTATAGCAACATTACTTTGCTTCCATATCAATATATTATGCTTTAAAAAACATCTTTGTTTATCAATTATCATCAATATAATTTTCTTTTGATATTGCTATAGAGTTGAGTTCAACATGAAAGAAGTTCGACATGTATGAAGACAATGTATATATTTTTCAAAGAAGGATAAAATAATGCTAATGCTCATTAGAATACAAATATTGAGGTAAGTCTTAGGTCATCTACTAGTCTACCATTGTCATTTGTAACACATGTGAATGATAGTAGAGATAACAACTTCAACATGTAAACATCCTATTTTGAGGATGACAACTTCAATTTTCTAAAACTTTAGGGATGTTTCTATTTTATTTATTGTATGCATGTTCTTG
The DNA here is from genome assembly GCA_028583015.1 of Wollemia nobilis. NCBI lineage: Eukaryota > Viridiplantae > Streptophyta > Pinopsida > Araucariales > Araucariaceae > Wollemia > Wollemia nobilis. Next base: position 2,034,207 of record JAQPPZ010000912.1, read on the forward strand.
CCTGTCCCATCATTCATTTTGTTATCTTATCAACAAAAATAAATGGGTCCTATGGTTCTCGTCAATCAATACTAGAATATAATAGAAATAAACTACCTTTCCAAACCCAACCAAGAAATTAATTTTGTAAAAATATTAAATTACAAAGCGTGTACATACTTCTTGGACATGGATATTTGTTTTGCTTACTATGTTCCTTTGTATGCATAGTGATGGTGATGACCAATCTTCCCATGATATAGTCCACATTTTAGCAATGGACAATAGCATGCCACACATGTAATGGCCTTTGCATACCCTTTTAAAACTAAAATTCAATCGAGCCTTTATCTTTGCTACTATGCTAAGTTGACATGTTTTAACCTAGAGATAACATGTTATGAATTTGAACTTCAAACCTCCTTTAAGTTGTTTCCAATAAGAGAAAGAAATATACCTTTCAAGTGGCACATGAGTCACTAATTCATGCATTTAGATAATGAAATTAAAGATGTTATTAGGATGGTTCCAACAAGGTATTCTATTTTCCCTATAATTGCTACGCCCTCTAAATACAAAAATCCTTTATTTAATGTTTTTACATCTCATGTTAATTGAAAAAGCGTAAGTTTTATGTTTTAAATCTGAACACATATATAGTTTCCTAACAACTATGCATATTTTAGAGTGACCTATAACATTTTTTCATATGAGGGCACTAAGCAATGCTATTAAGATAACTCTAAGAAGGTATTCTATTTTCTTATAAGATTATGTTTTTACATCTCATGTTAATTGACAAAGCCTATCTTTTATATTTTAAATCTGAACACATATGTAATTTACTAACAACTATGCATATTTTAGAGGACCTATAACAAGTATTCATATTAGGGCATTAAACGACGCTATTAGAATAATTCCAACAAGGTATTTTATTTTCTCTATAATTGCTATGACTTCCCAATACAAAAATTCTTTGTGTCATGTTTTTACATCTCATGTTAATTAAAAAAGCCTATAATTTTATATTTTAAATCTAAACACATATAAAATTTCCTAACAACTATGCATATTTTCTCATGTTAATTGAAAAAACCTAAGCTTTTATATTTTAAATCTAAACACATATATATTTTCCTAACAACTATGCATATTTTAGAGGACCTATAACTAATATGCATATGGAACAATAATATTGTAAAATAAATATATATATATATATATATATATATATATATATATATATATATATATATATATATATATATATATATATATATATATATATATTAAAGTAGAGTTTTAAAAGGGTTACCCTTTCCCTTTTACATCAACTTAGTCACATCAAGCTATATAATCTATTTGGTGGCGTTAGGACCTATAACTAGTATGCATATTGAACAATAATATTGTAAATAATGAATATATATTAAACTAGAGTTTTAAAAGGCTTACCATTTTCCTTTTATATCAACTTAGTCACATCAAGCTATATAACCTATTGGTGCCATCAATATTTGAAGAGATCTACAAAAAACTTATTCGAGAAATAATGCATAAATAAATAAGTTAGAAGAAATGACACCACACAATGCACATATGACACACGAGATTTACCCTGGTTCACCCGATGTGGGCTACTCCAACAAAAACAAGAGCCACTCCTCCTTGATATTATTATTTTCCTTTCTTACCCTAAAATGGGACATTACAATAAAATATAAAGGAAACTCTCACAACCCTAAACCACTATGTGGTATTAGAATACAATGGGCACAATACCGTGGGCTAAACCACCCACACCCACCAACCACCCACCAACCGTGAGAATCCTGGCAATCACTCCGAAAAAGGGAGAATTTTTTTTTTCAACGTTGTCGAAAACCGTCTTCGATGGACGCCTTCGGCGTGACCGAGGGAGGGGGGGCTACCGCCCCCAGACCCCCCACGACACCCTCGGGGAGGGCTTTGCCCTCCTCGTGAGGAGCTCCGCTCCTCCTACCCTCTTGTGCTTGCCGTATAGTATTTCCTCGGCAAAGGATGAGACACATCCAACAATATTTGAATCTTGGTATGAGCTACGTCACCCATATGTCTCAATCATTGAACCATGGTCCCATTGGCGACCATAAATAACAATAATAGTTAAGAACATTGCATACCTATTTTTTGAACACTTAAGTATACTAAGTTACTCATAAAAAATGAAATAATATCAAAATTTGCAATGTTATAACCTATAAACAAAGTATTTATTAACAAACAAAATACTAAGCTACACCTACCATGACTATTTATATTAGGGAACAAAACAATGACATCATAAATAACATAGCTAAGAACATTATATACTTTTTTAACATTTATGTTTAAACTAAATTTTACTTATAAAAAATGAAATGATATTAAAAATGTAATGCTAAGACTTATGAACAATACATTTATCAACAAACAAAACATTAAGCTACACCCATAAAGATAGTCACACCATGATACTCATTTTTGTTAGATTTTGATGCTTTAATACTAATTTAAATATCACAGGAAAATAATCACAAGATCAAATATAATGAAGTTGCACTATAATGAATCAAATACAATAAATCATAATGATAATATCATAATGATAATACTCACAGAATAATCATATATCAAGACTCACAATACTAGAATTACTATTGAATAAAGGTCTACTAATGCAAGAATAAAGCTTTGCATGTTCGATGGATATTACAATACTTTATCACAAATATATAATTACATGTTTTTTTTGGGTACATAGGAGAGTTGGCAACAACCACTATTTTTAGTAACTGGCCAACGCAGATTTCAAATCACAAGGATTGCACCAACAAATCTACCGTCTCATTTCTGGGTAACCCAACGTGATATGGGGATTGTCGGTCACTCGAGATTCGTACCGTTATTGTCGGTCTAGCATGCACTCAGAGGATTTAGATCAGACTATTACCTTTGCAAAGGGTTGGATTCCCCCTAGGTTTGATTCTAGTTCTCTTCTTAGTAAGTTCCCAGCCACACTTGCACTTACCAATCCACCTAGCCCTTGGAGGTTAAAACCTTATGTTAAGAAAAATCATTCCCCGTATCCCTTAGGGGCCAGGACTTTCCATTCCATGGGGTCTATCCCATATGGGTATACCCCTCAAGCTAGTTGGGAGGGGGGGGGTTTGTGTGTCCGATGCAGGCCGCCAGGCTTGAACCCTAAACCTCCTTTTGAGGATTGAGGGAACTTGCCAGTAAGGTACTTGGTGTAGATAATATATAATTGTATGTTAATCCTCATATGCTGCACTTTTGACCTTCACTCTTCTTTACAACTCTTCACTTTCATATTCTAAGGACACATGTGCACACTTACATAATGGATACTTGTGCACATTTACACTCATAACACTTGCACACATATTTACATGATACTTGTGCATTTCCTGCACATTATTACATTACATAAAATATTAACTCACTCATTAATCTAAGACACAACCCTATTCTAATATTTATAATAATGTACCAAGGTGGTACATTATAATATTCTCCAACAATTTTATTACAAGGATAGCCACAACATGACACTCCTAGAATGAAATTATAAGATCTATTTTTTAACCAAAAAAATTGTACTATTGTTTTTTTTGTCCCAAGCTCATTGACACAAAAAATGAAATGATATTAAAAATTGTAATATGAAGACTTACGAACAAAGCATTTATCAACAAACAAAACATTAAGCTACACCCATAAGGATAACCACACTATGATACTCATTTTATTACAAGGATAGCCACACCATGATACTCATTTTATTACAAGGACACTCGTTTTATTACTAGAATGAAATTATAAGATCTATTTTTTAACCAAAAAATTGTACAATTGTTTTTTTATCCCAAGTTCTTTGACACACATACGCATGCACACCCCATCATGGTTTGAACCTAGGTTTTCCAAAAGAGAGACCAAATCCCTAACCATTGCATTATCCCACACAAATGATTTTACTATTGATAATAGATATTACTACTCCTTGATTTAACATAAAATAATATTGCATCTCTAAATGAAACGTATTTTAATATTGTAATAAAATATATAGGACCCAATATTTTTTAAACAAATTATTGGTAATTTTAAAAGTTATTATTATTAATTTTTTTGATAAAAAAAGCAAATTTATATTAAATTAAAATAAAAACCTTTACAATAAAAAAGTGGGTGGGTTAACGCACCCCATGGGAAATCAAACTAACCCTCAGTGACAAGGGTTAGGAAACAAAGTCACCAACAAAACACAAGTTTACCAATCATGATCATTGATGATCATTACATCAAAGAAGTTTTTATTATTGTTCCTATGCATGTCATTTTATGTATATCCACGTTTAAGATTTTTCCTTTAAGTAAAAGTTAAAATAGAAGCAATGAGATTACAAGTTTTCTTTTCTAAATTGCATCTTTTTTTATCAAAAGATTCTTTTTCTTCTTGGTAATGCAAGGTGCACAATGAATAAATTTATATGAAACTTAAACATCATTTATTTCAACACTAAAATTTCAAGGATGTTTTCTTCTTTTGTGTGCCTGTGGGGTTAGAACCCACAAGGATTTTGGGTGTTCTCATTCTTTTCTGGAAATTTCAAGGTTTTTCTCCTTGGTTCTTTGCCAAGTGAGGATTATCCTTGAGATTTTTATGGCAGTGCCTATGGTTTCTAGGGCTGTAATTTTTACTTTCTAGCTTGTTAATGGTTGACGTCAACTTCGATTGATGCTAGCGATCTTGTTGGTGGTCAAGGTGTTGATCTGGTGGATTGTTTCTTTGCCTTAACTTGGGGATCCTTTTGTAGATCTAGTTCTTCTCCAGATCTTGCAAGAGTGGGGTCCTTTAGTGGGTCCTAAACAAAATTCGATGTTGGATTTTGTTTTTCTTGGGACGAGGAGGATCAGAGTCTCCTCATTTATTTTAAGTTTTGAATTATTTTGGGAGAAGGTTTTGTGGGCCTTCTCTCAATATCTCTTCACTGGTTTGCTAAAGTCTTCTAGCTAGTGTAGTGCAGGATTATTTGGCTAATTTTATTTTAGTCCAAGATCCCTGGCTCTTGGTAATATTTTGTTGTAGTTTTGGTGTTTAGTAGTCGGGTTTCAAGATTTCAGTTTCCATATTGGTCCTTTGTTCTTCGATTTGGGGATTTGAGATTCAATCTTGTTTCTTGCTAGTTCTAGTTGCATGATTTGTGTGCTTGCTATTGGAGGTTATAATTTCCAAAGTTAGGGTTACTATTTTGAGTGGGAAGATCTTTAATATAATTTTTTATTCAAGTTTGAACGCCCTTGGTTCTAGATATCTACTTTTTGTTTTGGGCAGAAAGGTTTTAAATTGGATTCCTTGCTATAGGTTGTGTGTCTACTACTAGAGGTTTGTGTTTGTGGATGCAAGGTTCCTTATGGATGGAAAATTATTTAATTTTTCTTTTGATTAAATTTGAGCATTCTTGGTTCTAGATCATTGCTTCCTATTTTAGGCAGGAAAGATTTGATTTTTAATTCTAGTTGTAGGTTGGTTGCACGCTGTAGGAGGTCAGAGTTTCCTGAAACAGGGTTCATGTTGAGCGAGAAGATCTTTATTTTGATTTTTTATTCAAATTTGAATGTTATTGTTTGGGTGAGATATTTTTAAATTTTATTTTTGAATCAAATCTTAGCGCTCTTGGTTCTATTTGGGTGGGAACTAAATTTTTCCACCTCTCTACTTTGTTCGTCCTTATGTTTGGCAAGATCCGGGTCTCTGGATCTCTTGGTTTTTTTGGATATCCTGGATCCTAATTTTTCTTGGGATTTGACATTGTTTTCCCTGGGGGTTCTATCCCTTTTGTGATCCGCTTTGGTGCTCATTGAATACTTTTGTGGTTTTGTAAAGGTTTGAGGACCTTTCCAAAACCCCTTTGTAAAAGGTTCAAGGATCCTTTCAAAACCCCTTCTTAATACCTTATCAAAAATAAAATTATTCATTGAATATATATTATTAAAAGTATAGAAAATTTTCTTGATAAAGAAAAATATGATAAATGGATACAAAGTAGACTCACATGATGACATTGTAACTGATTAGAATAGTGAAATCAAATTTTTATTGGGACATCCATGGGAAACCAAACCCAACAAATATAGGAGGCAATTTCAAGGATAATAATGGTTAGTAGCTCTATGTGTATACTCTTTGTCTTCTTCCATCCACTTTGAATTGGGTTAACGTAGCTAGTTTGACTATAGGCCCAAGTGTGGCTATTAAGTAATGTTTGTTGAAGTTAATTGTTGAGTGAGACTCAAAGATCATTATTGAAGCCTTTAAAAAAAGAAAAGTTTGTTAATTACATACTTAAAACTCTCAAGGAAGAGTATCTCAATATCAAGCATAGACAAAAATGAAATACTTCTTTCATGTGCTTTGCCAAAGGAAATAAGATAATCAATAAGTTATGGAACATGAAAATCGACTTAAATTTCTTTTATAAATCCATTCATGAAAATAATATGGAATTATAGGGTGCAATGGTAGATTTATTGCCTCACAATGACATTGATTTATGATAGAAAAATATTAAAGTGGTATGATTGGGATATGTTTTCACTACCTACGTTGTGTTTTGATGTCTTTTTATTGTCATTGATGTATTGGGTCTTTGTCTTCTCTTTTTTTTTATGGTTAGATAACTTTGCATAATAGGATATTGGTACTATCCCAATCCCATTTTTGTTTGTACTTCCACTAATGGGCATCAACGATGTATATCTTTTGTTTTTCTTTCATGGGTAGGCCCCCTAGTAGATATCCTCTTGAGTTAACCAAAAAAAGCATGGTAAAGTTGTGTTTATTTTTAGTAAGTTATGTGTGGCTTATGTTGGGGTGTGATAGACCATATCCACATTACATTTTTGCCAAAGATATTCTTCATTTTCCTTTCTATTAATGATATTTTTCATCTTCCTGAAATTGTTGTATTTCCACGATCATCTCCTTGATATCATTTTTGCGAAGACATAAAATCTCTCTCAGCTAGTTGCCTTCTAAAATTTGAATTTTATTAGGAGATGAACATCATGTTTGTATATATTATTTGTTATCCTATTTCCTTCTCCATAGATATGTTGACATTTTCAAGATACTACTTACAACAAAATTTAATGGCATTGAAAATAATGTTTTTTTATCCAAACGCTATATCCATTTTTTTTATAGCATTAATAATAATTTGTGAATCCCCATCAATTTAGATATATTTTCATCAATTTTTTAATTTTTATCCCTATAAGATGAATCCTAGCCTTTATGTTGTTATTAGCTAAAATTCCATATGATTTTGAGTTGCCTTTATTATTACAAAAAACACTATTTCTACCAACTTTTCACAATTTTATCTTTGGAATTCATTATAGTAAGTTTTGACAAATCTAACTTCTAGATATTTTTATTTTAATTTACATTGATATAACTCCTTTATGTTAACTCAATTGTCATAGACAACATTTTATGAATATTAAAATCCTATAACCAAAATGCTAGCACATATTTTCCCTCACTTGAGAATTCCCATGATGAGCACCATTCCTATAAACATTCTACAAGAGGTAAGATAATACAGTTTCAAAATTGAGCATGATTTAGAGATTTTAAATTTTTTATCATTCCTTTCAAGCCATAGATTCCAACAAATAATTTTAGGACCAATCCTCCACAATAATAGATTATACTTTAGATTTAAAGCAATTAATCTAACATTTCATTAACTCTTTCAATATTAATGGATCCAACCAATTTATTCTATTTTTTTATTGGTCCCAAAGCATGTAAGTAAAGGGACAATGAAGAGGTAATCATCTAATATTTCTAGACTCTTCTTACATAAGGCACACCTAAAAGGTTCATGACATCCTCTTCTTTGCATACTCTCACCTGTAAGAATTTTCGATTTGGACTACTAACCAAAGGAATGTTGACGCCTAAGTGAAGGCATCAAGTGAGACAACATTCATCAAGAAAAATATTTGGGAGTAGGAAATTCTAAGTGCTCTAAATAATTATATCCCAAATTGATCTAGTATCCACCCTCTTAATATAGATTCCAAGCCAACACATCCTTTTAAGAAAAATGGATGAATAAAACTCTTGAAACAAAAATTGAAGTTTATTTGTATTTATTTTGAAGTCTTCTGCTTCAAATAAGTCACTAATAAAACCCATGATCTAGAATTGTTGCTCACTTTAATATTATTTTCAACCTTTGAACCTATACAAGATAAATATGCCCAAGATAATGGTTGTCATTTTGGATAAAAAATAGAAGAATAAATATTTAACCAAGCAATAGACCAAAAATTTGTAGAGTCTAGCTCATTGACTTACTATTTAATATATTTATTGATAAATTGCAAACTCTTTGATTTGAAATTCCATGTTGTCAAGCCCCTACATAAGGTTTATTTCCTAAACAATTTATTGCATTAAAAAAACTATATTTTTGAAGTAACATTTTTGTCTAGCTCATTCATCTATATTTGGATAATCTCCAGCCAAATTTTATAATTAATGCCAAAATCATAAGTCTATGGTTTTTCAAGCCTACCTCCTCCAATATTATTTCCTTTAAAAACCCTATCCCATTTACAAAGAGGAAACCTAGATTTTTCCTCATATCTTTACAAATAAAATCTCATTTAACTTTATCAAATTTAGATGTTATTGTTTCTAGTAATATTAAAACTAGCATTATAGAGAGAGAGTCTAGCTTATGTACACGGAGAGAGAGAGAGAGAGAGAGAGAGAGAGAGAGAGAGAGAGAGAGAGAGATGAAATTACCCTTCTAGAGAGAGATGAACTTACCCTTCTAGCATACCAAACACAATTTTATTCTATCCAAAATCTCCTTTCATTTATTGAATAAAGGAATACCTACATTTATTAATAACAATTTTCCAAGTTTAAACCCTAAAATTTGCATAGTATTTCATTGTAAATCTAGGGTAATTTTCATAAATAACATTATTAATCTTGTACTATTAACCAACTATCAAACAATCTTATCAGAGCATGGGAATATTGATTTATACTCTTGCCCTTGCTAACTAAGGGATGACACTAGAGAAAAGTATCAACAAATTGAATGCAAAATTCAAAGGGGTTATTTGTTGCAACATGAATACCTTTGATTATTTTCTTCTATTTTTACCTCATAGGGATTCAAAATATAAAATAATATAATAAAATATTCAAAATATAAAATAATATAATATGTATACAAAATTAGAAAAGGCCACCTTTTTACTAATGTAAATATTTTAAAACACTATGATTTTCTCGATGGTCATCTTTTTCATTAGCCATGTAAACATTTATGTGGCCATTCAATCATCCTTGTAATGTTTCTATGTGGCCACCCACCCAACAATGTAAATAGCTATTTATAGCCATTTCAATTAATAAAAAATTTAGTTTATTAGGTTCGAAACTCTATGTTGAGGGTTTTAAAATATCATGGAGGAACTATCATTATTGGCTAAGCTAGATTACCTGTAAAGCATCTAGTGAAGTGAGCGGTGATCAAGCTCTAATACCCATGCCTCAAACAACACCCGTAAATGAAATTGAGCTCTCACATATCTTCAAATATCTTAGGATACCCATAGGATTAGAAGAAACCTTTAGTCCTTGTAAAATTTTTGATCATGTATTCTCCATATTGCATTGACACAACATATGGAAAGATCACCCTCTCGTACTATTAGAGAGGTGGGTAGTCTGCTCAAGGGTATGCATGAAATCCTCCTTGAGTAGTGTCTTGAAATATTGGTTTGAGAACTATATTTCATCACTATGGTATAATAGAGGACCTATGGGAATTACACACACCTTGGCTTAGAATATATTATTTCTATTTATCTTGCATGCCAAAAACTACATACAAAAATTGAGCATAGTGAGGAGACTACACTATCACAAGAATTAACTGAACAAAAATAGATGAAAAAAATGGTCACAATAGGGTCTGTTAGTAACAATTAGATATCAATATTTAATAGTCTAGACAAATTTGGTAGAACAATATCAATTATAAAGTCAGTAACAACCAGAAAAGGACTATCAATAATGATCAAGTATCATTTAGAGTACAAAAAAAGATTATTCCTGCAGTTAACATTTAGCTACAAGAGATAAAGTTAGACATAATAGTTGTTAGTTATAGAGTTAGATAGAACCATTTTCAGTAATAAACATTATAGAGCTTGCTTAATGGGTGTCGGATAAAATTCAATTTTCTAAGTGAACTAAGACTCCAGGAGAAAAACAGACAATAATCCCCTCGAAAAAACAAGTTTGGGGTTCCAAAAAACATCATTGTGAGACATAGTCCATTGTGCTCATCTTTTTGAGTTGATCATTTTGATATAAAACACCCAAACATTTTTTTGGACCATTACTAAAAATAGTAACTCCTGGAACAATACTTCTATTTTTAGTAAGTCAGTGGAAGTGGTTCAAATTATACCTAAATGGTTGAAGGAACTAGAGGACACCAAAAGGAGTTAGAATAAAGTGACCTTATGGAGCATGCGAGTATCACACTCGCTAACCTAAGAAATTAATTTAAACAACTGAGGGAGCATGTATCGATTATGAGAGATGACCAAATTAAATCCAAAGTTGATTTTGAAGAAAAAATCCTAAAGGTTGAAGACCGATTAAGAGCAACCCCAAAGGTGTTTGAGCATATTAACACTAAAAAATTGGGTGGCAGTTCAGACAATAAATAGAAGGAAGTCTATAAGGAGAAATAAGGCTATCATTCTTTTTTGGACATAGATACTCTATTTAAAATATCTAGATTGGACTTTCTTGAGTTCCGTGGAAAGGACACTGATGGGTAGTTATGTCAAGCATATTAGTTTTTCAAACTTTATAATGTATCTAAATATTTATGGGTCATCATGGCATCATTCAACTTTGAATCTGAATCTCTATAATAATATTAATGGTTACAAAACATGATTCTAGATCCTTCTTGGAAAAATTTGAAGTCATAATTACTCACTCATTTTTGCCCTAGTGAGTAGGAGGAATTTACAAGAGCCTTGAACAAATTGAAACAAACCTCTATTGTCCATGACTATTAGACCCAATTTGAGAAATATGCTAATAGGATAAAGGGATTGAATGAAGGATTTTTTAGAGTTGTTTTATCAGTGGATTGAAAGATAATATCAAGGTTGAGGTCAAAATGTTTAAACAACAGTCTATGATGAAATCCATAGGATTGAAAAGATTAGCAAAATTTGTCTCAAAGGAGACCACCTAAATTTTCATAGGCCAAACCCACATTTCCTTCTAAATTCATACCAAATATTGGCAATAAATCTACCCCATTCAAACATTTAACTATTGAAGAGATGGATACCCATCGAGCACAAGGCTTATGTTATTATTGTGATGAGAAGTAATCACTAGGGCATAAATGCACCCAAAATAAGTTATTTTTGTTGGATGTAGAGGAATCAATAAAAAATGAATAACTTGATGAAGAAGTAGAACCATCTGAGGAATAACTTAAGGATGAGGATGAAACATAAGAAGAACTACAACCAAAAATATTTTTCCATGCCCTTGAAAGAATTCTACCCCTCGGATCATGAAGGTGGTAGGATTCTTCAAAGGACAATGTATTAAAATTTTCATTTATTTAGGTAATATGCATAACTTTCTTGATCCTCAAGTTTCCAAGTAAGCAAATTGTTACATACATGCTTGTAATTCCTTTGAGTTATGGTGGCATGTGGTAGAACATTAACTTGTAAGGGTAAATTCCAATGTTAAGTTGAAGATAGGGGACTATGAACTCAAAATTGATATGTTTGCTCTTCAACTAGGAGGATGTGATGGTTTGCTAGGAGCTCAATGTCTAGGTACCTTGGGAACAATAACCTGGAACTTTGTAGAATTATAGATGCAATTTTCATAGAGTGGTAGGTCCTACACTCTCCATGGTTCACCAAAAAGATCTCCATAAATTATCATTTAAGTCATATGGAGAAGTTAAAAAATTCTTCTCGTGGGGTAGTACCTCAAATATTCGCAATTCAATCATAAATTTCAACCAAAGATAAGCCATAATAAGATTTGCAACTCATTCTGACTAGGCACGATGTAATTTTTATAGAATCGATAAAATTACCTCCATGTTGTTTCCATAATCATGCAATACCATTGGCACCCGATAGTGTGCCACCTAACATCAAACCATATCGGTACCCCTATGTCCTTAAGTCAAAAATTGAGAAATTGGTACAAGAATTGCTACAAGTAGGAGTCATTCGATCTAGTAACAATCCTTATTCTTCTCCAATCCTATTGGTTAGAAAAAATATGGGTTATGGCGATCGTGTATAGATTTTTGTGGGCTCAATAAGCTCACCATTAAGGATAAATTTACTATTCCAGTGGTCCATGAATTGTTGGATGAGCTACATGGTGCAATATTTTTCTCCAAGTTGAATCTTCACTTAGGCTATCATCAAATATGGCTTAGGAAGGAGGATATTCCTAAAATAGCATTTCAAACTCATGAGGGCCATTATGAATTTTTGTTTATGCCATTTGGCCTAATACACCATCCACATTTCAGATCCTCATGAATAATATCTTCCACCCATTCCTTTACAAATTTGTTCTAGTTTTATTTCATGATATTTTGATTTATAGTTGTACCTCATACATTTGGATCAAACTCTATAGCTTTTGTCTTATAATAAACTTTATGTTAAGAGGTCTATGTGTTATTTTGGGATGATAAAAGTGGAGTATTTAGGACACATTGTCACCAAATATGGAGTTAAAGTTAACCATAAAAATATTCAAGTTATTCAATATTGGTTGAAGCCTTACACTCTCAAGGGACTTCGAGGATTTTTGGGACTCACAGGGTATTACAACAAACTTGTCAAAAACTATGGAAAAATCATAGTTCCTTTAAAAACCATATTGAAAAAGAATTCTTTTACTTGGTCAGACCTAGTTGAGAAGACTTTATTTGACTTAAAGCACACCATGACAACCACCCCAATGTTAGCCATGCCCGTTCTAAACCTTTTTTAATAGAAAGAGATGCTTTGAAAAATGACACATGGGTTGTGTTGATGCAAGAGGAAAGACCATTGGCCTTCACCAATAAAGCACTTTCAAGTTAAAATTTGGGTAAATCTACTTATGTAAAGAAGATGCTAGCTATTTTATATGTAGTTAATCATTGGAGACCTTATCTCATTAAGAATTATTTTTTCCATCAAAATAGACCGCCAAAGTCTCAAGTACTTCCTGTATCAATAGGACATCATACCTAAACAAAAAAAGTGGATCTCTAAATTAATAGGCTATGACTATGAGATTACATATAAAAAGGAAAAGGAGAACATTGTGGCTGATGCACTTTCTCGATAGTTTGTGGATCAGAGTATGTTAAATGTTATCTATTCTCCCATACCTCAATGGATTAATTCTCTTAGAGAGGACATGATCAAGGACTCAATATTACAAAATTTGATCACCAAACTTCAAACAAAGCCTAACTCATGCCCGGGATACACTTGGGATGGACAAGATTTGAGATACCTTGACCACCTTGTTATTCCCTAAACTTCACAACTGTGAGAACTCATCTTGAAGGAAATTCATGCCTCACCAACCATGGGATATTTTAGGTTCCTCAAGACTTATAAAAGGATTAAGAGTACTTTATCCTAAAAGGGAATAAATAAGGATATTCAAACCACCACACAAAAAAGGGTCTTTAAGGGTGGTTTTTAATCACCCTTGAAGACCTTTAAGGGTACTTATTCAACCATCGTCTATGAAGGTGTCATAAAAAGTCTACATCATATGACAATGGCTAAAAATCACCTCAAAAAACTACCCTCTTAGGGTCTAAGAGGGCGGTTTAAAATCGCCCTATTAGGGCTACGAGGGTGATTTTAAACTAATCTCTTATCCCTAAGAGGGTGATTTATAACCGCCCTTGTAGCCCTAATAGGGCGGTTAAAAAATATAAACCACCCTTTTAGAAGAGGGTGATTATAAAATATAAACCACCCTCTTAGAAGATGAAGGTTTAAAACCCATGAGTTTTAAAAGTCAACACTAAACAATATAATTTTCAATGCTTAAGGGTCATTTTTCATATTACATTACTAAAATTTATAGATGTTTATTCTGTCTAAATTAGCTCTAATTTGCACTATTGCATGGACTACAAAAACCCATGACAGTATTCAGAGAGTATGCTCTTAACCCATTTGAAAGAGCAACAAAGCAAATAGAAAAAAAAAACAAATATGAACAATACTATTTAATTCAATATGCTAATAATATTTGGTTCATCTTCATAGTTGCATTCAGGATGGACTTCATTGTCCCAAAAATGAAGAATGACTTTGTGTTTGGATCCTGTTAACATTTTTTTAATATGTATTTTGCTTGACATACAAAAAATTAGAATTCTAATGCTTTTTGGACCTTCACACAAGAAAGCTTACCAAGATGGATATGCCTTGAATGTCTAGGTTCCATTACAAGGATGCCTATTCCTCTACAACCAAACTTTGAACTTGGGTGTCTTTATAAATTTGGATTGCGATTCAGCCGTGAGGATCACCAACTCAAAATCAAAATCCTCTCAAATACCCCAATTCATTTCAGTAGCTTCAATTTCACTGCTTCAAGCCTTGTTGGGTATTGGACTGATGTAATAAGTGGACCATTTAAGCTCATGAGAGTCATAGATGTCTTACAGTGAACTGCAACACATAAGAGATAGGTCATTGTGTAGGCAATACCAATTACCTATTTTACTGCATAGTTCTTGAGAAATAAAATAGCTTCTTTGACTTGAAATACCAGAGGAAACAGTAAAACTTATGGGAGAAATAGGATCACAACATAATTTTCTCATGTCCCAATTCTATCCCATGAACATACTTTCTTTGAAAATGAGGCTAGTATAATATACACTTAGAAGCTTTGGCAGATTCATAGTATTACCAAAATATGTGCACATAATATAATCTCAATCAGTTTGATCATATATATCAACCGAAAATAGAAGTAGACAACAACCAAATAGAGCCATCAAACCCATAGTGCCCATTCTCTGGAAGATGTGTTATGCAAACATTTCACCAATTTTTTATTCCATCCCCATAATTTGCACTTTGCAAGCATCTTTCTTCCTTGTATCCCTTATGATGACACATAGATATTCTATCAGGCAACTTATGAAAAATCGATTGAGCTTATCTTAGAATAAATTTCAACTTTGTCCCCACTAAATGTCCATTGGCATGATTCTTTACTAAATTCAGAATAATTAGGCCTACAAAATGAGTTAGAAGAACCATAAATAGCTTTGACCCACAGATCATGAATTCTCAACAAAACCAAAATACAATGAACCCAAGAATGATGAAACTCAACACAACTATTAGTCTATTATAACTCAATCAACCTAAAGTAGTATTACCAGTTGAAAAGGGAAATGTGTTTAAGTTGTTATCAAAACTTTGGAAAGCATATAACTCAAAAACCAATGCCATAACAAACATCTAAAAAAGAAATAAACTTATATTATTTTTGGAGTTTTGCAATGCTATGAAAGTTCTTCTGTGCTATAATTGAATTTTGGAGAAGTCTTAGTACATTATAAAATTTTATATGAAACATATTGCATAGTATTACATGAAATCATAAGTTTTTAAAAGTATATATCTTAATATACCTTCATGAATGTCTGTTGCTAACAACATCACCACTAGAGAGAATTTAGAACATTATATCTGTTGCCAATGGAATCCGGAATGAAAAGGAAAATGTATTTCTTATGTGGATATTTCTCTTGATAAGCATTTTACCCCTTCCTACTCTAAAGTGCTTCAAAAATCCAAGATGCACTTCTCTGTGAATGTTGATTTTTGTGGAAATGTACCTAAAAATATTATAGAGAAAAGTCAAATGCAAACTCTCCTTAAAATAATAAAGGAAATTTTATGCATTGTGATACACAAGATAGTTATAACTCTTCTCATGAGAAATACAGACATTACTTCAAAATTATATCAAATAGAGAAAATATAAAAGGCCCAAATCAAAAGGATATGGATAAGCAGAGAATGATTACATGACTTTATCTTGATAACATTTAGTATAAAAAATTTCCAGTAGGTGATATGTTATGACTAAGCATACCATAACCAATAGGATGTAACCATCTAACCAATATCATATTGCCTGGATTATATGCCTATCCAATTCAAACATGAAACTTCCTATTAGAAGCCAACTCATAGAAAATATATAGCATACAAAGACCAATGCAATGTCAATAGTGCATAGATGATGACATGATGTATCATAGACCTCTGGTCACATAGTTTTCAAATTCTACTAGGTCATAGCTTTCTAAAAGGGCAAGGCCAAATTCCAATCCAACAAATGGATAAATGTAGTACATGCTTGTTGAAATAGAAAAGGTACAAAAGGGCAAATTGATTCTCCAGTAACTAATTGCATGGTACAAGAAGATAATTTATTTTCTTCCAATTAAAATTACAATAAACAAAATTTAGAATAAACACAACATTCAGAGTTCTAGAAAATAAAAGTGAAGTTATGAACAATAGTTTTGAGGAAATATTAAAACATGATTTGATTGTGGTACTAGATGTTGACTATGTAATCATCAATTTTTTTATTGCAATGTTATTTCCCAGAGATGGTAGAACATGAAAGCTTGGATAACTTTACCACTCAATCCAAATTTGTACTTTGATTAGTCATAAATTTAATATTCTATAGTGTATATTGGGCCGCATATAGGGTTACACGGAATAACACTAGTGAACATAATTATAGTTTAAATTTATTTGAGATGGTGCAAAGATTAATGATTGATTTCACCAGAATACGATTAGTCCTAAGATGATTGTTATAATGATATTATTGTTATTATTATAATAGTGATTTGTGGTAATATTACAACCAAGATTTATTAACATGCCTAACAACAATGACTGACAACAACAGTCTACAGAAAGTCAAAAAATTATTTCATTATAAATGGATTTGTCAAAAAACTTTATTTCAGAATATGTCAAAAATATATTTCATCATCAAAGGTCATCTAAATACATATTATTTCAGCTCCATATTGAAATAAGAAATTCAAATTTTGATTCTTCTACCATATACTAATAAGCATGTTCTTCTAGACATCAACTGTAGGATCTCCCAAACAAATCTATGTGGAACATGTAAATTACAATTGGTTAAAAAATTCTATTTTAAATTAAAAATAGATAACAACTGGTCATCCATACCAACAATACCAATGAAAATGAGCTTGTATGTTCTAGGTTCAATATGGACAAGGAAAACACCTTGAGACAACCACAAGTCAAATAAATGAAGTAGTAGTTGGGAGGGGAGCTAGTAATAGCCTTGAATAGCCAATTTCAAAACCTATCAAAAATTGTCTGTGTTAAGATAGTGCTTACATCTTATAATCCTCTAATACTTTTTGCAAACTTGTAACCTTTTTACAAACTTGTAAGATAGACTTAAGAACAACAATTTCAATGGATCAATTAAAAGGAGAGACCAGAGTAAGGGTAGACAGAGATTTCTAGTCCCATCACATCTCCAGTTTGTCAATGGTACCATATGAATGAGATAGGCCAAGAGGCCTGAGGAAATTATTAACAAAATGATATACCTATTGTTGTTAGATAAGACATCCAACTCGAGAACTGATTTCATTTGCATTGATCCACATCTCCATACAAAGACAACTAATATTCTCTTCTCAATGAAAAATTTGTCGTTAAGTACCTCAAGTATTTACCTTGCAGTAAAGTGTCACCAAATTAGTAACTAGAAGGAAATTATTAACAAAATGATATGCCTACGACTCAATAACTCCTTTCTTTTGTACTGATTCACATCTTCAAACAAAAACACATATTATTTTCTCAAAGAAAAGAAAATCTACCATCAAGTACCTCAAATGTTTCCCTTGTGGCAAAATGCTCAAGGTTGAGCTTGAGTCATGTAGTAATATAAGGTTAACACAAAATCAACTATTGGAAGTAAATTATTAACAAAATGATATACTTGCTATTGTTAGATGAGACTTATCCAACTCCATTAATCAATTCTTTTTTATTGATTCACATCTCTAAACAAAGACAACAAACATTCTCTTATCAAAGAGAATATCTACCATCTAGTACCTCACATGTTTTCCTTACGGTAAAATACCCAACGTTGAACCTGAGTCATGCAATAATATAAGGTAAACATAAATCTAAGAACTAACATGTTAAACCAGGCCTTCATTTAATACCCATGCACCTATAAGATACAAGCCATTTTCAATCTATGGAGAATAATACAATAAATTGCATAGTATTATGTAAAAAGGTAAAGATGCAAGGAAACATTATTTGATTTCTTCAATGAAGGTTTAAAGTAAAACGTAGGATAGCAAGGCATTCAATAAACACCACAATAACTAATATTATAGACATAATTCTTATCCTAGTTTATCCTAAGTAATGGTTACTCTAGTTTATCCTAAGGGTGTTTAGTTGCTCAACATTTTATGAAAATATTTTAGTTTTTTATGCATTAAAATCAAAATAAACATTCAGAAAATTTTCAATACCTTTCATAATTGTTGGACCACGGAGCCACAACTCTCCTCTTTGATTTGGAGGAAGAGCGTGACCAAAATTAGGATCCACAATCTTATCTTTAATATTTGGAGACAACATGCCAACCATTCCATAGTGCTTACTTTCCTCTGGGCTATCGGTGGATGCTCCCATTGTCGTTGTTTCTGTCAGTTTGTAACCCTTCCCCACATCATCTCAATCCAAAAAGGCAAGGTCTAAGGATTTGAAACATAATACATTTGACAAGATTTTCTTATGATAATGTTCTTTGTGATTTTACTTTAAAAATATATAAATCTTCATAATATTCCACTATCTCTTACCATCACAAATCCCATTCAACAATATTCTCTATGGTCTCAAATACTATGTATATGAGTACCATCAATGAAGAACAAAATATAAAAAAATAAAAATAAAAATAAAAATAAATAAAAGGTCCCCAACTTGCATTAATGAGACCATGGGAAACATGGAAATAAACTCTTCAGTGGACTCCTTTCTGAGGGGTGCTCTACCACACAGAACAATGTGCACGGAGCTCAAATCATACTTCCTTGTGACCTATATTTTCTTCATAGCCAGCATAATTGATGACACCATAGGCAAATGAGATACCCCATACTTCTCTCTACACTCAAGCATGCACACCGGATCAAATCTAGAAAGCACCACAATGGTGGATCCTGAGGCTAGCAACGAGGTATTTAAAGTTTAGTTCAGTATTTTCTACTTTGGCAAATCAGTTCAAAGCAAAGTGTTTAAGAACAAAAGAAAGCTCTTTTGGCATCTGTAGCATACAAAGGAATAGGGGTTCCAAAGTAGTTTCAAACATTACAAATACAAGAGATTTTCCCACGCATCAATGCCATTTCCCGCACATAGTTTAATTTTTTTAAGCCTCCCCTAAGAGGGTGGTTTAAAACCACTCTTTTAGGATCTATTAGGGTGGTTTTTACCACCGTAGAAAACTACCTTATTTTAGCCATCGTTAAAAGCCTTTTTTGGTGTAGTGAAATTTTGTGGTTGAATGTGACATGCCAAATAATGAAAGGAGAATGGTGCATTCTCTTGGAACTCTTTAGCCCTTGTCTATTCCAAAACAAGTATGGATAGATATTTCCATGGATTTTATTGAATGCTTACCTAAGTTGGGAGCCAAATAAATTATTCTGGTGGTAGTGGATCGTGCTCATTCTTGTTTCCTCTATCATATCTATACAACCTTAGTAGTAGCCCAAATATTTTTAGACTCTATTTTTTGCCTTCATGACATACCTACATCTATTGTATCTCACAAAGAACCTACCTTCACTTATCATTTTGGAAGGAATTGTTTAATTTGTAAACAACTCAACGCAAAATGAATTTAGCCTATCATTCGTAGATGGATGGCTAAATAGAAATTGTTAAAAAATTCTTGAAGATCTATATTCTTGCTTTTCCTTTGAACATCCTACACAATGGGCGGAGTGGTTCCCCTTGGCCGAATGGTAGTATAATACTTCATATCACACCACAACCAAGATATCCCTTTTAAATTAGTTTATAATAATCCTCCATTAACACCCTCCTCCTACATTCCAATAAGCTCCAAGGTTCATACTATTGACACTACACTCAGCCAACACATTGCAATCCTTCGTCAACTGAAGATGACTATGAAATTGGCCCAATACTGTATGCACCAACAAGCTGATCATCATCATTCTGAGAACACATTTTAAGTAGGAGATATGGTTTTTATCTAACTACAACCTTATATAAAATCATCACTCTATATCTACAAATGCCAAAATCTAACTGCAAAATACTATGGATCCTACAAGGTATATAATGGATTGGTGCAATGGCCTACAAATTGTCCCTTTTGGCTACGTCAAAGCTCCATCTAGTCTTTCATGTATCCTCTCTCAAGAAGGTTATGGGTAATAAGGTACATGTTCAATCCACTTTATGAAAATTGGATGAAGAGGGTTCCATCTTATTCAAGCCTCAAATTTTTTTGGATTAGATATCACACACTCTTTAAAACTGTATCATCATTGAGGTTCTTGTTAAATGACAGATTGCAACCAAAATATGCCACTTTGGAGTCTCTCTAGCAACTATAGCATGAATTTTATCAATCTCTAGTTGTGAGGACAAAGCTTTTAAAAGGGAAAAGGCATGTTAGGACCCCATCCTAACATTATTATGTATTTATCATATTATTATGTAATGACCCCTTTGCAACATATGGACCCCATTATAATGATATCTTGTAATATTTTGTAATAGTATATTGTAATTGAGGTGCCTAGACAAGTGGGGCCATTTCATATAACCATTATCAAGAATGAAATTATTGTTTGGAAGAAGATCCTAGCTCGAGTGACACTTTGCACGTAAGCCAACTCTTGAGAATTAGGTTAGGGTTGCATGAAGTGTATCTTTAAAAGATAAGGATCCATAAAATACATCTTTTGCATATTGAATGAAAGTATTGTAGTAGGTTGCCCCCTTCAAGAGGCCCACGATTATGTGTTGTGATTTGTGATATTAACATATTTTTGCATTTTTATTTTGTATTGCTATATTCTATTATTTCATGATTTTTTTTTTATTGCAATATTTATGTGAATGAGCTTATTTTAATTAGAAGGTTCTTAACAAGGATTCAAGAGATCACAAGTCAATAGTTGAAGGTGAGGGATGACGAAGACGTCTACTTTTGAAGATTAAGTGTTCAACTAGAATCTAAGATAAGAGAATTAATCAAATGGTCTAAAAAAGTGAAAATATTAATGCTTGGATGTCTTGAGAAAGAAATTTAAATGGTGCAAGTCACATTCAATTAACTGGATCTTTGAAGTAGATTATTAAGATTTGTGAATTTTAGCTTGATATGTGTCACTATTATAACATGAAGATTTAATTTTTTGTTGATGAGTTTATTTTTTGTTTGATAAAAAAAATAGTTGGTTTGTTAACAAATGCCATTTGACAGAATTCTTGGGACACTTTTGATGACTCTATGGACACTTGTACCTTAGCTAAAAATAAGCATAGTATGGACAAGCTACTAAAGTTATTGTTCATTGGCCGATGCATCATAAGGGTGTTTGTATCACATTGTTTCACATAGTATGATGTAGTACTATTCTAGCTAACATATTTTAGCTACAGGATAAGGAGGATACATAGGTCTACAAGAATTTTTGAGGTTGTCATGTTACAAACAACTTAAAACTAGCTAGCATGCCATAAGGTCAAAAACTAGACATGTGGACATGAAACAAACCACATGTCATTTTGTTTAAGGTATAAGAATTTATTTATTTTAGGAAGAATATTTTAATATGATAAGGGAGGCATATTGTGATAATATCCCCAATATAAGAATTTATTTTAAAAAGAAAAATTTTAAGGGTGCATATTTGTGAAAATATCCCTTAGGAAATATTAAGTTTTCTTATCAAGGAGTCTGGAAGGACTTTTGAATTTATAAAGGATCTTTGTCATTTAGCTTCTTTAGTAAAACTCTTTGTTTTTAGTGGGGCCTATTAAATGTAAGTGGAGGATACAAAATCTCTTGTTATTCGGAAAGTAACTCATAATTAAATGGGAGGCAATAAAATGATTGTTTATATGCATTTTGAATTTGTATTGATCCACACGCAGGGAAAAAATCTCCAGTTAACTCTCAGCTACATAGAGGTATTTGTATGTTGTACTATGATGACATAATTATATTTGTCCAGAAATAGCCTTGTTTATAGGCGTTGAAAATATCATTTCAAACCTGATCCATTAGAAGTGGAATTATTTACTTTATAATTGTCTAGCATATGTTATCGTACCTCAAAGTATTGGATGTAAAATGAAGTGCATTTGTTGTTGTACCTAACACTCCTAAACTTAAGTCATGGTTTATTTGTAAATTTGATCGACCACTCCCCTTAGTGTTTACTAGACAAGCTATGGCTCATTGAAACATAATAAATGATAAAATTAGCTAAAATAATTAGTAATTTTGTCGATAAGGTGAATAATATGCAAGTCTAGCCCCCATAACCTAAGGTTCAATCTCCCGACCCTTGTTCTCATGCAAAATGTGAGGTTAAGATCTGTGATGGATCTAGAGATTCTAAAGTCCTCAATAGTTGGATCCTAGATATGGACACTTGGTTTAGCTATAGCTAAATTGCTGATTATGATAAGACACTCTTTTATAAGTTGAAACTTTATGGTTTGCTAAGATTTTGATCACTAAGCAGCAAACTACTCAGAATTCCATCACCACTTGGGATGAATTGGTCACAACCTTGAAGGCTACATTATATCCATCAAATTATGATGAGGATTTTCTCATCCATTAGTTTTGTTTGAGATAAGGAAGCCATATGTTCATTCAATACTATATCTATTAGTTCAATTGCTTGCATATTCTGCTTCGTGTTCAAGATCCTACACCTAGTCTTATTGCCAAGTTTAAGAGTGTTCTAAAGACACTTGTTTTGAGAGTTTAAATATAATTCGCTTGATACACTTAACACATATTTTAATCATACTTAGCTTGAAAAGGTAAAAATTTCTACTCAAACACGTGCACCTTGATCTTCTCTATCCAGTGCACCTTGATTGTATTATTTTGTAACTCCTCAGTCTACTTCTTCAGCAGGCACATTCTAACCTCAAAGACCTTAGAATCAATAGATGTTCTCCTATTTGAAGAAGTATTCTTCTCCTTCTTCCTCTTTCTTCTCTCCTCCTCCTTCTTCTTATTATTTAGTTCCTTCCTCTTCTCACATAATGTAAAAATTTATGTCATATAATAAGTAATTATCCAGAAAGAAAAAAGAAATAATTGTTTGTACAATTGCTTAAAGATAAAAATTTGGAGGGAACCCTACAAAATGCTATCAAGACTTGCAGTGAATATCAAATCTATCCTAAGTTAGAAGGTAAACTTAATAATATTTTCTTACTATCTCAACAGCCTCTTGCAGGAGGTCATGATCATTTGTTTGTCACTCGTTCTCATATTACACCTAATTTCTCTATGGATTATATCATTGATAATTTCTTGCATAAAAAATTGATTGCACAATCCATTATTGATAAGTTGTAGCTACCTATCCATCCTCATCCTCATCCTCATTCACTTGGCTTGAAGGATCATAACACTAATTCCATGATAACACATACTTGCACTTTTTTTTTTTCTTTAGGCCCTAATTTTATGGACACTATTACATGTGATGTCACTCCTATGGACTGTTGTAGTCTATTGTTAGGTAAACCTTATCAGTACAATAAAAGGGCTCAATATGATGCATATCATAATACATATAACTTCCAACATGAGCATCACTCTTTTCTCATTTATAGTCAACCACAACCTCATCTTCTTCTACCCTAGTCACCCAAAATTTCATTAGTATCTAGTCAAATGTAGCCTCACCATTACCAAAACAAATACCTCTTATCCACTTGATATGCTACTTTTTTGTAGGTAAATACTCATAGAGCACTTGTTCCTCTTCCTGCTACAATTTTTATTTTTCCTCTTAATCCTGCTTTAGTTCTTATTGCTCCTACTCCTCTTGATGTTTTAGATACTACAACTACTCCTCTTGCTCCACTTGTTATTCCAATACCTATTGTTGTTGTGGCTTTGTACCTATTATTGCTATTTCTCTTGTTGCTCCAGCTTTGGTTATTTGGATTTTTGTTTTAGATTTAATTATTTCTATTGTAGGTCTTGTACCTACTACTACTCCTGTTGTTGCTCCTCCTACTCTAGTTCTAGTTCTTATTTTTGTTTGAGTTGTTCCTTCTCCTTTTTGTCCACCATTTTGTACGCATTGGAGTCCAATGCTCATACGGTGGGAAGGAATGATAAGGATTCAAAATATAAAATAATATAATGAAATATTCAAAATATAAGATAATATAATAAAATATAATGTGTATTAAAATTTAAAAACACCACCTTTTTATAAAGGTGCATGACCATTTTTTTATTAGTGTAAATATTTTAAAACACTATTTTCTTTGTGGCGATCTTTTTCATTAGCCATGTACAAATTTACGCGGCCATTCAATCTTGTAATGTTTTTATGTGGCCACCCACCCAACAATGTAAATGGCTATTTATAGCTAGTTTGATTAATAAAATTTTTAGGCTAGATTTTGCTGTTCATTTTGCTTTGTGTGGGTGTAGGATCCATATCGTTGCATTTGATAAAACTCTTTCCAATGTCTCAACAAGAATAATAAATAGAAAATGAGATAGTGGGCCACACTAATAGATTCCATAGGATGATTCAAAGTGTCCAATAAGAGATCCATGAATTAAAATATAATAACTTAGAGCACTATAATGACATCAAATCCATTCACATAAACCTTTATTAAAACTTAATTTATTGAGAATATAATGTAGAAAAATATATCAAACCCTATTGTACGGTTTGTTTATATATAATTATACAAATAAACCTAGTTTTTCATGAAATAAAGAAAATGTATGGCCTTTTATGCCATGATGGTACTATTGTCCTCTTTGATTATCCTAACCTTTGCATAGGTTGGACAAGATGGTCGGGACTATTGTGCCTCACATAGAGCAACACAACAAGGCCAAACCTGAGAGCATGGGGTTTAGCTCTATCGACGACCTTTGGGATTTTTTACAAGGTCGACTCCTTTTAAAATGTGACTTTCAGCGCACTTTTTCTACTATAGCCTAATCTACCAATTTCAAGGGAAAAGGTTTAGAGAAGTATAAAAAAATAAAGAAAGCAAAAAGGAAAAAAACTAAGCTAACATAAGTGATGCACCAAGATCAAGATAAGATCCCCCTACACAACAATCCTGAGTGTAATGCACTGACACAATAAAAACTTCCTTCTCTTAACATATATAAGCACAAATAATCACACATACATAAAAGAAACGAGATAGGGAGAACCAAACAATTGGAACCAAATAGGCATAGGCCTCTAGTATGCATATATGAAAATAGAAATATTACAATATTATGTCAAAAGTGGGAGCTTGAGGGTGTGCCCATAAGACCACCCATGAATACGATATTTGGTATACATAAAAAATTGAAGGGAAAGCTATATGACTTGCAGTATAACTTGTCCATATTTTACAATGCTAAGAAACTACAATTTATAGCTTATACAAGGGGACATTTTCCCTCTAAAACTATGCAAATATTTCAAGCATAACTGCTCTTTTGTATTGGAATATATCACATTATTTGGTACATGCGAATGTACTACAATGAGTACATCTTTATATTAGGAGTTTGTCTTAGATTAGGGTTTGAGTATTTACTTTATGCAATGTAATAAATGCAAAAGTAATATTAGAATGTGCAAAGTATTCAATAATGTAAATGTGCATCATAGTCCATGTGCACATGAGTCCATGGAATAGGAAGGTGAAGAGTCATTGGAATATGGAAGGCCAAGAGTCAGATCCCACTATATATTAGCCTTATTGTGAGCAAGTAGAGACAATCCCTCCATATAAAGTAGAGTAGAGTAGAATACAAGTTTGAGACAATGTAGAAGTTGTATGAAGTATGAGTACTTGAGATCTCCACATTTTGTATGAAAATCCAATTTTCATGATATTTCATTAATGGTATTTTTATGAGTTATTTTAGAAGTTTCTTATGATTTTTACATGCTTAGTATATTGCCATTATCATAGATTCAATATTGCATGTTCATTTTATATCTTGTAGTTGATTTCTCATTAAGTATCTAGCATCAAAAACTAACATTGGTATCAGAGCACATGGTAGATTGATAGGAGATAGGGAGAACCACAAGAAATTTTTGAGAGGAGATAGAGAGATCTCATTTTCATAATTTTAAGAATTGATTTTTGGCTAGAGTCTTTTCATAGGATTGCAAAAAAACTCGTGAAGACTAGGACTCATCATAGATCTCTTTTCCACTAGATTGAAGGATAACTAGTGATGTTTATTGACTTATAGAGATCTAGAGATTTGCATGA
This sequence comes from Wollemia nobilis, assembly GCA_028583015.1. Lineage (NCBI taxonomy): Eukaryota > Viridiplantae > Streptophyta > Pinopsida > Araucariales > Araucariaceae > Wollemia > Wollemia nobilis. Next base: position 2,060,994 of record JAQPPZ010000912.1, read on the forward strand.
ATTTGCTTGCTACTGTCTAAAGTTTTTTGTTGTAGAAAAATTAGTTCTCAAAAGTTGAGAAGCTTCCTACAATGTATAGAGAATAATTTTATCTTTAATTGCTTGAAAGTCTATGTGCTTTCCTCATGCAAGGATTAGTTCTTTGTTGTAAAAAAAGTAGACATTGAAGAAAGAAGAGACTCAAGAAAAGAAGTCCTATTGAAGATTGAAGAAAGAGGAGACTCAAGGAAAAGGTCCTCATTGGATATTGGAGATAGAAGATTGAGAAGACCCAAGAAGGAGGTCTCCATAGAATATTAAAGACTGCAAATTGAGAAAGAGAAGACCCAAGAAAAAGGTCCCATTGAAGAACTTCCAAAATTGGAATATAAAATATTGAAGATAGAGGAGTAGGAAAAGTCCTATTGAAAATTTGAGAAGCTGCAAAATTTGAAGACCCAAAAGAAGACGTCTCAAGAAAAATTTGGAAGGAGAAAGAAGAAGGCTAGAGAAGCCTTATTGAAAAAATTGAAGAAGTGGCCATTGGAGAAGATTTGAATAAATATCAAGGGAGAATATTGCAAGGACTATCTCATAAAAATAAGAATTTGGGATAATTGTTGCCATATGAAAACAAGCCCAAAAGGAAGAAGGATTTGGCAAGAAGTTTGCCAAATTTTGGAAAGGTTTTTCGAAGATCTCAAGACATTTATATTCTTGAGAAAGAGGTAAACTAAATAGGCCAATTTTGAAGTCATAATTTGACAAGATCTAAGGAGGAGAAAAAAGGTAGAAGATACCACCAATTTGAGAAATTTGAGGACTGCCATTAAAGGATTAAGGTTGATTTGCGAAGGAGAAGATTGCTGATTTTTGGTAGCAAAAGTTGAAGAGTCACAAGACAAAAAATTTAAGGAGGATTTCGAAGAAAAGAAGGCAAAAAATCAAGAAAATTGGGCAACATTAGAAGGAGAAAATAAGGCTATAAATTAGATAATCTCAAGTAAGAATTGAGAGTATTTTTGGACAACATAGAAACTGATTTTTTAGCACCATTGGAGGCTGCAAATTAAAGGATTTTAGGACAACAAATTAAAGGCTAAAAAGAAAAATATTTGGGCAAAAATTAGAGCTAAAAAATTGATAAGTTTGAGGTAAAAATAAAGTAAAAAGGAGAGCTATAAAATTTACAAATCCAATGCAGCAAATAGGTGAATCAAATCACCAAGAAAGCTTGCTACAAAGGAGGCCAAAATAAGGTTTGAAAATTGGGGTTGTTAAATTATTATATCCAAGTATTATTTAAATTTTTGGAAAACACCATATTTGAGTAGCAAAAGGAAATGTCTCAAGTTTATATCTTCAAAGATCGGAGAAGAACTAGCTAAAAAAAGTATACCATATTGGTGCCATAAAGGTTATTATCTAAGCATTTAAACTAGTTTACTTTAAGGTTATAAGAGCACCATATTAGAGCCATTAAAGTTAGCAAAATAGAGCTCTAAAGTTTAGTGTCTCCAAGGTGATAAATGAGGCATATTGGTTATATTCAAACCTGCATATTTTAATAGCATAAATCAAATTAGATGTTGCATAAAAGGAGTTATAAGGTAAGAAAGCATTAGTTTCAAAGCATTCTATAGAGTCAACGAAGTGCAGTTTTTTGAAGACCAGTAAGAGGTGATTTTATAAAGAGAAATATCACCCAAATAACAAGGTATATTAACTTGATTTTCTAAACCTCAAAGTATTACAATATTAGGATGAATAATACTTGAATACAAGGAATAATGTATAAGGAAAGCAACATAAAGTTTGGCTATTTGAAAGAAGAAGCCAAGGCTGGGTATTTAGAGTATCTATGGGTGAAGAAGGTAGTGCATACTTCTTTGTGGAGTATCAAGCCAAGTGAAGAGCCGAGTTAGATAAGCCAACCATTGAAGCACCACCTAGGTATCATGAGATAGCAACCAGTGAAGCACCAACAAGATATTCACAGGATAAAATCATTACAGATGTCTCAATATAAAACCATGAATAGAGAAACTTAAGCACCATTAGAACCATCGTAATACCACCAAGAATTTGAAGTGTCACCACCTTGAAGAAGAAGCCACCAAAGCCAAGAACGAGCACCATTTCCAAGAAGTGGAGAATACATAAATCAGTAAGGCATTGAAAGAAAACCTAACACCATTTGATATTACAAATGCGTAGAAGAATCAAGTAAAGACGTTTGAGGAGAAAAATTAGGTTGCTACCAAGTGTAGAAGAGAAGCAATACATTATCAAGATAAAGGAGCATTACAAAGGAAAGGAATCATGCTACGTAAAAGTGGACTAGAGTGTTACTGAGAAAAAAATATTATAGGAAGCATTAGAAAGAAATAAAGTAGACGTTACTTGGAAGAGGAGCACCACCTGTTGGAAGAAATAAAAACAATCATAAGAGGAGTGAAGAGTTCCATTACCAAGTGTCACAGTTCACAAGGTAACTCCAAGGGAAGTGAAACGTCTTCATTGCATTCAAGAAAAGTCATACAAGTTCACTCTTAATATAAGAGTGTAACATAGGTGAAGGGAGTGCAACATATACGTAAGTTAGTAAAACCAGCCAACATTAGAAGGATAGCCAATGTTTTAGAAAGTTCTAAAAGGAGCATTAAATATTTTCAAAAAGGTGTCATATTACATTGAAGTCAATGAAGAGAACAATACCTTAATCAGAGTGCAAGTTGCAGAATAGAGAAGTCAAGAAGAAGCAGACCACATACACAACATGTCATAATCAAGAAGGTACTAAAAGCATTTGAATTAACTTACATTTTTTTATAAAGTTAAAGGAGAAATAAGGAATATTAATGCTAAGGTGAAACTTAGTTAATATTTTATGCTTGATATTAATTAAATAAATGGAGGTATAAGGAATTGCATTGATATACTACAACCTTAGATGTTTTATTGAACGATTCGAAAGCTTTTTGAAGCAAGAGAAATTTAATTTGAAAGCATTTGGAATTACTTTATTCAAGCATAAGAAATATTTGTAAATTAATTATTTTGGAGGAATAAGGAATCTGTTGAGTGTTAATTTTACCTAATTGTGAAATTACACTCTCCCTTAGGGTTTGGATCCCAAAACCCTCTCTTGCAAAGAAGTTAAATGGAAAAACTTCTCCAAGGTCTTTGCTATATTAACATTTGCATGTGTATTAGTAATCCGAGATAAAGATGTATCAATGCTTGGAACACCTTAGTGATTGCAAGCAACTGTAAACAAGGGGTACGCGTTGGTTTATTTTACCATGCTACTTTAATGATTGTTCATGAAACCAAAATAAAAGCAAATGTGAGTTTTCCCTCATATAACCACGATGTAGTGCCTTAATTCCTTTTATCTTGAGGATTTTAAGATAGATTTTATCTTCCTTAATATGTGGATTTTAATCAAGTTTTATCTTGCTTTAAATCCTACTTTAAAACATGGTAGTGAAGAATAAATCTATCTATGCATGTGAATCCAAAATGATGAATAGGCTCCTCAAATGTAGCTTCTTATCATGAAGATGAAGATAGCTTTTGATGTGTTTGATAAATTATCCCTCTTTGGTGAAATAAATTTTCACAAAGAGATAATAATTTATTGCCCTAAAATAGAGGCTTTAAAATATCACTTTAATCATCCCTCTTAAATGAAATCAGATTTTCATAAAGAAGAATAATTTAATGCTTTAAAACAACCTTTTAATATAACATATAAAATTACCCCCTTCAATGAAATCAGAATTTTCATGAAGAAAAAGTACATTTATGCTCAAAAAAAGGTAATTTGTGAAATATCATAGAACATAACCCCTTAAATGAAATTGAAATTTTCATGAAGGAAATGTTATCATAGGCCCATGAATGAAATATAAAACTGAAAAAATGAAATTTGGCCCAAAAATGAAATTTGGCCCAAAAATGAAAATTTGAAAATTTGAAATTTTAAAATCTGCAATAAAACAATAACTTCGGCGAATTTTTAAAAATATGAAATGACTCCGACTAAAGACATCTAAGTGCGTAATGGAACTATGAAGTATACTCTACGCAGCCATGCAATTATTTTTGGGTTTTGAATTTTTTTAAATGTTTATTTTAATGTCCGAAAATTAAAAAAAAAATGCAAAATGAAAGCTTAGAAAACAGAAAATAAAATCTGAAAATAAATTTAAATGCTGAAAACGAAAACATGCAAAGTTTTTCCAGTTTGATGGCACCCCGTCCTGCAAAACCGAAGATGTGAGAAACTCTTACATGCAACCTAATCGATTTAACCTGTATTTGCACAATTAAAATAAATTAGGTGCTAGCTCCTAAGGTACAAAAATAAATTTCAGATTCCAAATATTCGCTTAATGTAACCCAAAAAAAATGGCATTAACATTATCTATAAATTTAAAATCTGAAAACAGAAAAATAAGACATAAAAATCCAGCATGAAAAAAATTTTCTCCTCCTATTTTGACAAACAAAAACCAAATTTCTAAAAAAAACTTTTGCATTAAAAATATTCCCTGTTACATTCCGACAGCATATGGCCTTCAAAAGGTCAGCCCCTTTTTTCTTGCATTTGTTTTCCTTTTTAATCATTTCCAAAAACTCTTCATTCTATTTTCCTCCGTTTCGTTGCTCTTGGTTACCTTTTCGTTTTCCAATCTTTGGTTCCAAACGTCTTTATTCCCTTTGACTGTTTTGTTTATCTCAGCTTCATCTTCTTCATTATATTTCATAACGCTTTCCTTTATCGACATGGACCACCGTTTCTATTTTATTTAAAACATTTTGAATTTGATATTGAAGCCCCTTTTGTCCTTACTCAAAACTCTATCTTTTAAATATTTTCATGTAATAAAACAAAAATCTCCTTCCTTGTCTTCATGCGTTTCATATCCTTCTACCACCAACCCAAACGTTATGCCACGCCAATGATTTCTATCTCTGCATTTATCTGCGGTAATCTACTTGGTGGGAGTTGACTCGACTCTGTCCTTGTACCTGTTGGCCCATTTTCCCTACGTCCACCGATTAAAAATGTATACTGGTCATGATGTATACTTGGTGGGACTTGACTCGACTCTGTCCTTGTACCAGTTGGCCCATTTTCCCTACGTCCACCAGTTTTTTTATTTGTTTATTTTATCCTCCATCGAACACTCTGCCAGTATTGCTAGGTCTTCATTCCGCCGTTGCCGTGGAGAGCATGGAAAACATCTTCATTTCGAACAGGCCATTGTTCACACTGTCATTGCGTCCAGTGATACCGCCATGCTTCCCCGTTGTCAGAGTAACTCCGGGTAATCCCCGATACCACCGTGATTAGTTGAGACCTTACGTCCACTGTGTCGAATCTGCCTGCTGCAGTGGCCCTGCTATAATTGTACAGCACTACTGCGTCAAAATAACCGGAAGAGCACATCCTCGGTTGTCACCGACAACTCCACGCTCGCCATGTCACCGACGTCGATGAGGAGTTTCCTGTGTCGGTATTCCATTCGTCCGCCTGCACATCGTGGGTCCCACACGGTATACATTCTCCCTGTTATCCACCTTGGAGCCTTTTGCTTTCGTGTATCCGGCGCACTGTCGTCGCCGTGGACTGCGCTGTCGTCGTATGTCCAATGGGACATCCAGCTTTACGTTCGGTGTTCAAATCTTCTTCAACCTGCTGCGTAGGATTGTCATTACTCGCCGCGCATGCTGTGATTAGACTACCTGTCACCCGAATTTCCGTCGCTATGTACCGAGTCATAAACAATATTGCTGTCCATGCTGGCTCCTATTCTCTGTTGTGTTCGATTAAACAACCACTATGACTATACCTTGAATTTTCGTCCACGATAATCCGCTGCCATAATCCTTGAATACCTTTATCGAGAAACCGCTGTTCGGTGCGCAGCAACATTACGTTTACTTCGCAGCTCGCGTGATTAGGCCCTCTCGCTGCTTTTCCACATCGACTTCGGTGCCTTTAACTCCCGATTCCGCCTACGTAGCACGAATCTTCGTTGTTCAAGCGCTGTGTTATCCACGTATGTCGTCCCAAATCCTCTCTTTGGTAGCCTGCAAGGCAAACATATAAGGGGATTAGGATTATACGAACCTTACTAAAAATAACGACACATACTCATAAAACCTAATAACAAATTCATTAACTTTTAAAGCCATGGTTCGCTTATTCATTTTTTTTTTTTTTTTTTATATTATATATAATATATATAACAAATATTACTTATAATGGTTCGCTTATTCATTTCTCTTTTTTTTATATTATATATAATATATATAACAAATATTACTTATAATGGTTCGCTTATTCATTTCTCTTTTTTTTATATTATGTATAATATATATAAGAAATATTACTTTATATATATATATATATATATATATATATATATATATATATAACAACTATCTTATTTTATTTATATATATATTTTTAGATTTTTATAATTTTTTTTTATTTTTTATATATATATTTATTTTCTTTTATTATTGAAGTTGAAACTCTATTACGAAAACATAAGTGTACATTTATACACTTATATTTTAATTTTATTATCATTTTTGTTTTTATTGTTTTTATCAATAAATAAATAAATAAATATATATATATATATATATATATTATTGGTTTATTTATTTTATTTACTTATATTTATATATACATAGTACATATAAATATAAATATTTGTTTCCATGTTTTTCAACTTTTTATTTGTTTTTATTATATATATTATTATTATATGTAAGACATATAATAATAATTTGTTTTATTATCTTTTTTGCTTTTTTATTTTATTTATATGTATAGTATATTGGAATACACTATATATATATATATATAAATAATTATGTTTTTATGTTTTTCAAAATCAATGAAATAAAACAAAAGGGATTTCAACCATTAACATTCAAAAGACAGGAAATCCTTAATATAAATATTAATAACTAAAACAAAGCCTCAAAATCAAAACAACAAAAATATGGAGACACAACATAAGGAGACCTTATCCGACAAGGACCTTTGAACCTACAAAACAGTCTCACAGGTAAGGACCCATCAAGACTACTATTCAAAGCTAACCAAAAATTTTAAAGATGAAATTCAAAAAGGTGGGTCCCCAAGCTATTGGGGCTAATTGTGGAGCAGCCACAACAGAATCCTACATAGAAATTGAAATATTAAATTTGCAAATATCCATATTTTCTAAATTTCTAATTAGGAAGCTATAAAAAGTTCAACAACAACATAGATCTTGAAATTTAGAAACTATATTATTGAGAATTGAAAGATACAAGAAACAAAACATAGAGATATTGAAAAGTTGGAAAACTACATTGGAATTAGTCTCTTACTCAAATTAATGAGACATAAGGAATCCAACTCTAAAGTCTTGAAGATAGAAAATTTTATCAATTGAAAGTGCATCAAAACTATATTTAGCTTTCTGTTCACAAATGGGGAGAAATAAGATGAAGAATAGTAGTTGAACATTACGGAGATAAAAGGGATTCAACTCAAAGGAAAACTGAGAAAGCTAAGTACTTTATCAAAACCATAGTATATTCAAAACACTTGGGAGATACAAAGTATTCTACAAAAATTAAGAAGTGAAAAGATTTTATCAAATTTGAGTCAAATCATAGTCCATGTGCACATGAGTCCATAGAATAGGAAGGTGAAGAGTCATAGGAATATGGAAGGCCAAGAGTCACATCACACACTATATATTGGCCTTAGTGTGAGAAAGTAGAGACAATCCCTCCATATCAGCTAGAGGAGAGTAGAATACAAGTTTGAGATAATGTAGAAATTGTATGAAGCATGGAGTACTTGAGATATCCATATTTTGTATGAAGATCCTATTTTCGTGAGCTTTTAATGGCATTTTTATGAATTATTTTAGAAGTTTCTTATGAGTTTTACATGCTTAGTATATTGCCATTATCATAGATTCAATATTGCATGCTCATTTTATATCTTGTGGTTGATTTCTCATTAAGTATCTAGAATCAAATGCTAACATTTTGTGTATTGGGTCATGTCTTCATTCAAGTTGTTGGTTCCTTTTGGGTCTATGGATCTGAGCCCATTAATGCTATATGGTTTTGAGCCTTTGGATGCACCACTACTGTGGTTGTTATCATATATTCCTTTTTAGGATTTTCAAAAACTAGATGCAGACAATCTTCTATAATTGATGTTCTAGATCTAAAGTTATCCTCGCTGCAACTCCTATGCTATAGATTTTAATGCTCCAATCATACATGTTATGTAGGTAGGTGAGACAGATTCTTCGACCATTATTTCTATTAAGAGTTCAACTACTACCTTTGGGAGACATGCTCAAAACTTTTAAATATTTATCAAAAGTTTTTTTTTTTACTGTGAAACTTTCTAAAAATTCTAGTCTTTAGACTTTAGCTTGTTTTACACATTTCAAAACCTTTACCAATTTCTAACTTTTGGGGTTTCAAATATTATGAGTTGTCAAAAATTTTAGAAAATGGTACCAACATTTGATCAAAATTTTCTTATTATCTGAGAGGGATTCATTCCTCGAATATTTTCTCCATCATTCACCTTTCAAAACTTTTGATTGGAACCTTATACCTACAATTTGTTACTTTATTCCTTACTTCTCATCTACTTCCCCTCTGGCTAAGTTACCTCTCAAGATTTTCTCAAGGCAAAAATTGAGTTTAGTGAGAACTTACTACAGTTGTAGTGACTCGCAATGGATATTCAACTTGATGAAGATAAAAAACCCATAATTAGTCGCCTTGTCCATTAGTCATAGAGTCAAAGGGACCAAAATAAAAATGAAAGCAAAGGTAGGAATTTCAAAATTTATGTCTGCAACTTATCATCTTTGTATTTTTAAACTTCAACAATCTCACAAAATTGGATTGCTCTCCAAGCTACAATGCCTAAAGACCTACAAAAAACTAAAATATATGTTACATACAATACATATATACAAGGGGTATGTGGGTGACCTTATCCATTGGGTATGGAATAAAAAAGGGGCCATCTAATTGATGCTTGAGTTGTTTGTTTTTCCTTTTTTTTTCTAGTTCCTTAAGTGAAATCATTTTACCCTTAAGAAATTGGGAATTTTGAGTAACTCCCTTGTTGTAAGCAAAGTGGTACCAAGAATAAGTAATTTCCTTGGTAGACATGGGATAGTACTAGTGCTGACTCCCCATTTACTTTTGGTTTGATTAGAGCACCTCTTTCACCCTTGGATTAAATACGTTTTTGCTTTTATGCCCTTGGAAGTAATAAAAAAATCCTTTTGGATCATAAGAGTGCCCATGCTCATCTGCTAAAGTACTCTAAAAGGATCTAATTTCACTACATCTACTACTCACTAGCACTTATAATCATTGATATGGTATTATGGCCCATTGGGTGCTAGCGTATCTGCTTCCTTTACCTCCATGTACTCCTCTTCATCCTAGATCATCATAATATGGTTGGATGCAATAGGCTACTATGTAGGAGAAGGCTAGGGAGTGATAGGCTGGATTATTGTAGTCGATTGCTCTATTTCTCTAAATCCATTCACAAATAATAAAACAATATGATACCATTAAAAAATGGAGTGCAAACAAAGAAAGTTACATCCTTTACAAGCCTTGCCTTTGAATGATACCACTAGCAATCTTAGGGCTACTTTTTGCTTAGTGATGTTGTGTGATTGATACCAACAGACCATATATTGTAGATGGTTTAACAGGATGATCATATCTTCTTTGGTGTAGTATGACACAACTTTGAATGCTGACATTGGAATGTCATCCTATACTTCCAGTGGCATTGGAGGTCACAAGGATCTTTTATTGCTCCATGCCAAGAAAATCTAGGGTGGTGCAATGGCCATCAAAAACAAAGGATCCAATGTTGGGTCTTTCCATTCATAACCTTCTAAGTCCTTTGCTTGGTGTGGAGTTGCCAAGTGAATACAACATTTTCTTAGGAAGCAGATAGATTGAGATCTTCATTATAATATCAACCTGATTTCCTTCAAGCAAATTTTTCTGAACATTCATTCTTGAGCAAAGTTGCTAGATGAGTTTTGAAGTGTGTCAAAAAGCATATACTCAAAGAACCTCACTAGAGTTAGAGCCTAATTTTTTCTTTGACTATGAGACCAATGATGAGTCAATAGGTACCACCAGGTGTGCCATTAAACTGTTGTCATCTCTTATTATCCTGGTTATTGGATAGGTTAGACCAAGTGGTTAGGACTACTGTGCTTCAAGTAGAGCAACAGAGCAGGTCCAATATTGAGGGCAAGCTGTTTGGCTCTATTGGTGGTCTCTAGGATTTTTGATAAGGCTGACTCATTTTAAGATGTGATCTTGAGCACACTTTTATTGCTCTAGCATAATCTACTAGCTTTAGGAGGAAAGGGTTAGAGAGATGTAGAAAAACAAATCAAAAAGAAAGAAATCTAAGCTAGCATAGGTGATGTGCCAAGATCAAGATAAGACCCCCCTACACAACAACCTTAAGTTTAATGCACTCACATAATGAACACTTCCTCCTTTAAACATATATAAGCACAAATAAATACACATATATAAAGGAAACAAGGTATGGATAACCAAATAATCATAGGCCTATAGTATGTGCATATGAATATAAAAATATTTCAAGATTATTCCAGAAGTGAGGGCTTTAGGGAATTCCTGCAAGACCACTCAAGAATATAAGTATTGCTATACAAAAAAAAATGAAACTTACCCATTCTTTACAATGCTAATAAACTGTGTAGAGATTACACAAGGGGATATTTTTCCTCCAAAATACCTTTATTTTTCTTCTATTTTTGCCTTTCAAAAATCTCTATCTAATGTCTCTACAAGAATAATAAATAGAAAAGGAAATAATGGATCACCTTGGTAGAGCCCATAGGATAACTTCAAGTATCTAGCAAGTGATCCATTGATAAAAATAGAAAATCTTGGAGTGCTATAACAACATCTAATCCATTCACACCAACCTTGATTACAACAAAACAAGCCCTATCATATACTTTGTTCAGATCTAGTTTCATAAGCATACTTGGTATTTTCATGGAATGAAGAGAATATATGGCCTCATATACAATGATTACACCATCAAGAATTTATTTAACATGCACAAAATCTCCTTGTTACCATGATTTAACACAATCTATAATGCTTTTCAACTTTTTTGCTAAAATTTTAAAATGATCTTATAAATCATATTACAAAGGCTTATTGGGTATCTGCTTGTTGTGGTGCAGTGGTAAATGCCCTGGGTGTTGGGAGAGGCCGACCCAGGTTCCATTTCCCTTGTCTCCATCCTGTAGATATATGGTATAGTTAGGAATGTCCTATGTGCTGGTAGAGGCCGACAAGGATCCATTCCTCCTATGCCCAAATTGTTGAAAGTGGCACCTTGAAAGGGGTGTTTTCCACTATAAATTAGTTTTTTTGTGTTTGTTTTCGTTCTTGTTCTTGGGTTTCTCTTTGTTTGTGTTATTTCATTTTTTTTATGTGTGAGTGTTTTCTATGTTTTTTATTTTTGTTTATTGTCTATTGTTGGTTGTTTTTATTTTTATTTTATTTTTTAGGTTTTGGTTGTGTTTATTTTTCATGTTTTTTTGGGTTGTCTTTGTAGTGTGCTGTTGTTTTTGTCTTGTTTGTGTTTTGTTATGTGGTTCTTGTGTTTTTCTATGTGGTTTGTGTTGTGGTTTCCTTTATCTTATTGTGCGTGTTTGGTTGTGCTTTTGGTTTTGACACACTCAAGGAGCATGTTTTTTATTTTATTTTCTTATTTTTGTTGTTATTTACTTTTTTTAATTTGGTTTTGTGTGTTTGTTTGCTCCTTGAGTATGTCAAAGGTGGTATGCCAGGTCCGAGTCTTGGGCATTTTTTGCGGAATGGATTCCCCTGCCTCCTTGGGTCTTACTTGAAAGTGGCATCCCTTTTGGGATGTTTTCCACAAATAAAAAGAAAAAAGAAAAAAAGGCTTATTGGGTGAAAATTATCAACATATTTTGTCTCACTTTATTTAGAATCAATGTAAAAAATGTGGCATTGATATCACTTATTATAACTTTCATTTTCTAGGCCTCTTCAATCGTAGCAAAAATATCACTCTTCAATAAATCCCAAAAAAATTAAAATAAATTTTTAGGAAATCAATTAAGACCAGGTGCCTTGTTAGGATGGAAAGAAAAATGGCCTCATGTAGCTCCTCCATATATCTTTTCTTCATTAAGCTTTTATTTTGTCCTTGTGTGATAATTGATGGAATATTTTGTAAAAACTTACCTTGTGCCTCCTTATCTTGCCTAGCATCTAATAAAATATCTTTGAAATAATTAATTGATTCCTTCTTGATATCTTCTTCTTCTTTAATATTTCTTCCATATAGATTTAAGATATTTTTGATGTGATGAAAAGAAAAAATTGTTTTTGTTGTAGCATTGAATTTATAAAAATATTTCTACTTCCTTCCTTGAGCCATTTCTCCCTTGATTTTTAGAACTAAATTTTCAATACAATTTGATAATAAAAAAGTAATTAATTTTTTTGTGTATATAATAATCTTGATCCGTTCCATTGATATCTATTCTCTTGTAAAATTTTGAGCTTGGATTCAATTTTCTTCTTTCCTGTAAATACTTACCAAAATATTTGACATTTAAAATCTTCATTTGCCCATTTAGGTATTTCAACTTTTGATTAAATCTATACATATATGACCCTCCAAAAATTTCTTCATCCTACCATAGACATAACCATCATGAAGAAATCATGGTCTTAAAGCTACATAGAATGTATGCAAAATGGCTTTCGATGACTATTATTGAGTAAATGATAAGGTAAGAGAATGGGTTTGTGGTATGATCTTGATCACAATAAAATATTTAAAGAAATTGTAAACTCTATTGGAAACTGTGTGTTGGATAATAAAAATCTATTCATTGTTTTTACTATATGAGTTTTCCCAATGCGTCTATTATCCCATGCATATTGAAAATTTTAAGGAATAACATCTCAAAAGGCATTTGAATTAACAAATGAAGCAAAATATTACATTTATTTAGACCTTCCAAGAGTATGCCCTTATATTTTGAAGGAGATAAAACTATGTTGAATTCACCCCCATGAATCCATAGATCACAATTATGAATTATCATTGAATTTGATAAAAATATGCTAAGGTCCTTTCAATATATTTCATGAGGAGTAACTATAATTGGAGCATATACATTTATAATCTCAATTTTGATGTTATTATATTTCTCATAAAATAGTAGAGCAACCTAGAAATATTTTGGTTCTAGCAATTTTCCATCCCATTTGCATTTATCCCATATTAACACAATATCTTTAGAAGCTTCTATAAAAGAAATTGTTAGACAATCCTCTGTCTCCTCTATTAAAAAAACATCTTTATATTCCTCACTACTTAATTTTGTTTCATTTTTAAAAATAAACTCAGTCCTATAACGACCTATTAATTCCTTACTAATTATTTTTTTAGAGGTCTTATTCATATCCCTAATATTTCGTGGTATCATTTTCATCATCACTTTTTATGTTTATTAGTGGGCTTAGCCCCACTTCTTGTTAACACCTATGATATTTGTTTTTGGATTTCCAAATCAATATCCCTTTGAGTTTCATTTTTTCTTTGTTCTTGCTTTGATGACCTTTCTCTCATTTTTCCATTCTTACCAACACTTTCATCTTCATGAATATGTTCTATTTTTCCATATTGTTCAATGAGGCTTATCTTCTAAAGATTTATGTTATCCTAGAAATATGAAATGCAATGAATAATGTTATATACACTTTCTTATTTATGTTACCCCAAAAAACCTAAAGTAAAAGAATGTTCCTACATTGAAATTACTTTCTTATGCTGCCCTAGAAACCCTAAATTTTCATGGATATCCTCCATATGCATTTATTTACTATGACACTATTGAAACCCTAAAGTGCCATGGCTACTATATATTACTTTTATGTTTATTGCAAGGATATGGGTTTATACTAGAGGAATATGAAGATCATTTACCTAGATTAATCTTGACCTCTTTCACTTGATTTTATTTAAAATTTGCCTCCCCATCTTCCTTCACATCTTCATCTCCTTCTAAGTTTAAAATTGTACATTGTGCTTTCTCATCCCTTGTGTAATTTTTTTCTTCTAATGGTTGATTTAAGTAAAATGTAATGGCCTTTACCATTTGATGATGCAAAGGAGTTTTTATTTTTCCACTTTATTGGGAGTGGAAAATTATTGATTTGACCCAATTCTACTATGAGATGATCTCATTGCTTTATATCAATGTTTGTCTCATTTGCAAAATTTTCTCTCTTTCTCAACCAATTTTGCTTTGTAATATTTTATCATGTGTCTAGTCTCATAACATTTGCAAAATCAAAATGTAATATTTTGATAATCCACTTATTGATCCCATTATCTTGATTCATATTAAATACTAATAGATGTTGGTACAAATGTTTTGAAATATCAATGATAACACATATTTGAGTGTATACAATATGCTTTCTTTCATTTGTAGTTGGTCGCTCTTGGATCAACTCCCCTAGAGTATTGCCAATATTCTTGAAAAACTCCTTATTGATAAGTTGAAAAGAAAGTTCAAAAATCCTAATCCCCACTAGAAGCCTTTTAATGATCTTTGGATCCATGGTAATATTCTCACTTCATGGTCTTAAATATAATTCATCTTTGCCCCTAAACCATAGGTCACCTTCCATTATTTGATCCTTGATTACTGAACTAGAGAAAATGATGAGGAAAAATCCTTTTGAAAGAAAATTCATGAAGTAATTTGAATTTAATCTCCACTTCACTCGATCCAATTTTGAATTTCCAAAAAACATGATTAGTATCCATGGAACTTACATATTAACTCCTTGAACAATTATATCATGCTCAATCATCTCATCCTTGATAATCACTTTTGATGTAATATCTACTACTTAGACACAATTTTTCATAGATTTGCTCTTCCTCTTATCCTTAACTAGGTTATCCATACTTCCACTTCTAGCTAGGTCATATTACTTTTAGTAGGGACTTTCTAAAATGACTTTCCTATTATGCTACCTAGATTTTTTCACAATAACCCTTTAGTTTTTGAAAATTTCCTAAAAAAAAAAAGTGGCTCTAGCTCTTTGCTTGCACTTTGCTTTATGCTCACACCTACAAGAATTTCTTAAAAAAAAAAGATGGCTTATTCCTTAATTACACTCTTTTCATAAATTATAAATTATAACTATGATATAATTAAATTAAAAATAATAATACATAAATTAACTATTAAAATTGATCCCTTAAGGAATTCTAAGGAATCATATTAATAGTTAAAATTATTAGGTTAAATTTAAATGGTGCAAACCAATGAATTAAATATACAAATAGTTTAAGACTCTAATATAAGTATTTTACCAGCTTATGTTGATGGATTTATTGTTCTATCAAATAATTATTTTGAGATAAAGGTCTTCTAAGGTAGTTATATTGTTCTTTATAATAAATAGGATTCAAATTAATTTAAAATGAAACCTATTATTATAAACCTTTTCAAGAAGCAAGAATTATTGGAAAATTATCATCATTGTAAAAATCATTGTGTAACTTTTTATAGGTAAATTTAAAGTGTAGACTTGTTTACTCATATAAAAAGCAAGAATGATTGGAAAAGTAGCATCATTATAAAAATCATTGTCTTACTTTTTATAGGCAAATTTAAAGTGTAGACTTGTTTACTCATATAGAAAACACCCTCCCCACATTATAATCAATAGGATTCAAAGTTAATTTAAAATGAAAACTATTATTATTATAAACATTTTGAAGAAGAAAGAATGACTGGAAAAGTAAGATCATAGTCTGGAAATGGTCTATGCATAAAAATTAGGTTAGGGTGAGAAAACCCTAGGAGCTAGGAATCTGCCTTCGTCCTTTTAATGGTTACCACTTATATGATAGCTTCAACTTATGTTGAAGCTGCTAGAGTAAGGAATGCCGCTAGGGAAGAGACCCCGCAAGTTCATGCCGAAAGTTTTTCACAAGGTAACAATGTCAATCGTGTTATTGAAATTCCTGTTATTGAGTTTGATAATGCATGTAAGTGGCTAGAAGAGCATACCCTGATAGGATAGGTTGTATCCCAAATGATACTATGATATGATATTAGATTCAGTAGTATTGGTAATCTTATGATATTAAGATAGAGAATATCCCTAATTTATCAAAAGGGTTTTTCTTTTTCACTTTGCTGATGCTCAACAATGTGCAAGAAATTTTTAGTCGAGGTCCTTGGTATGTCTAAAGCTCTTTTCTTGTATTTCAAAAGTGATCTATATATTTCTCTGTCAATGATGAGGCTTCTTTGTAAGTGTCTGTTTAAGCTGAGTTCCTTAGTATTTCGATGACATTTTGGCCATTCTTGCAAAGTATTGCTTCTAAACTTGGGAAGGTGGTCTTCTTAGAACCAAATAATTCTATAATGTCTACCCTAATAGGCGTGTGCATGTCAAAGTTGATCTTTCCAAGGATCTTACTAAGTCTATTAACCTGAAGATTGGTGACAAGGCTTTTATGCAGCGTGTTGTGTACATTAATCTACTCAATACCTGCTACCATTGTTAATCAGTAAAGCACAAAATTATAGATTGTTGGCTTATGGATAATAAGTTCAAATAGTGCAATGCTATTGTTCCTCCCCTTGATTTGATAGCTCTAGCTCCAGGATCCAAGAATCATACAGATGACTAGACTACTGTGATAAATAGTAAAAGTCATCAAACTAAATAGTCAATGTTTTAGGGAGGTTCTAGTTCCAACTCTATGGTGCAACAAACCTCGAAACCATGCATGCTAGCCCTTAAATCTCACACTACTTCGGTGCAACCGTCTCCCTCAGCACCAGGAGGGTCCTCTTTTGTACTTGCTTCATTTGGAGTTTCACCACCTCTAGTATCTTCTTATTTCAATGATTTTGCTACTTCCATTCTTAAGCAAGTGTTACCTGAGGATGTGTCATTCTTTAGGTCCCACCATTCACATAGTCTGACTCGTGATGGGTTACATCAAGAAAAGAGACATAAAACTAAATTTCTTAGGGAAAATCATGAACAATTTCTCATCAATTCGTTCACTTCCCTAGGAGAGTTGGGAGATATTGAAGATGTTCTTGAGGGAATGAACCTTGATCGTCCTCAATGATTTTTTTTTCCTAGAATATAAGAGGACTGATGGACCTAGTTCAAAAATATTAGGTCCGTAGAGAGATTCAGAATGTTGCTCTCCTGCATGGTCATTTGGATTTTATGTGTTTGTAAGAATTTAAAGTTGCTGACTTCATTTTGGATAGTACATGTACCTTTTTATGGTCGACAAGTAAGTTTTTTTGTTTCCATCATTCTCCTGGCATAGGAGCTGTCACTTTCATTTCTCCTAGGGGACATTCTAATATTTTCACATGGAGGGTGGACCCCTCAAATCAAGCAGTTTTGATTCTTTTTGAAGTTGGTGGTATCCCTTTTGGTTTGATTAATGTGTATGCTTCTAATAATGCATTAAAAAGGTGTGCTTTATGGTGATGTCTTACTATTTCCTTGACTAAAGCGGTTTGGGTGGTGTGTGGTTACTTCAATATGGTGGAGAAACTAGTTGAAAAACTTAGTTTACTCCTTACGCATTGGAATATTGGAGAGCGGGAAGCATAGTTTTTTTTTCAAGAATAAGCTTAGGCTGAGTGACCCTAATTCCTGCTTTATACCATTTTATTTTCCTGAGTTGGTGTGGTATACCTGGTTCAACTTTCAAGATGGTAATACCCATATTTTGAAGTGGCTTGATAGAGATATGCTATCTAGACATTCTCATTTTCATTTTCATTGCTTGTCGGCTTCTCTTCCCTTTGTTTCAACTGTTATTGATACCACCGTTTTTGATAATGCTCCCGTTGTGTTTTCCATATCTTGTTCTCCATATCTGCCTCGTTAATTCAAGTCTTAGTTATATCTGAATGTTTCTTTTTTGAAACATCAAACTATGTTTGCTCATATTTGTAATATTTGGAATCTAGTTCCTAGACCAGCTGGAATTCATGATAGAATTTCCTGGTGGAATAAAACTATCTCCAAAATAATTATTCTTCTCAGGAATTTAGAGTTAAAGTTGCCAAGCGAAGATGAATCTCTAATGCAACCCTTAAATCTAAACTATTTCGAGCTTCTATTAGAATAGAAGTGAACCCTCTAAGCTCTATTATTCAATCCCAAATTGCAAATCTTAGACATGAGCTTAAAAAAATTGAGCTTTGTAAAGCAAGGGGAGATCGGCTTCGTGCTCGACTTCATTGGCTAAAAAACTGGCGATAGGGTTTCAAAAGAGTTTTTTTCAAAAAATAAATCCCTTGAGACAAGCCATTCAGTTCAATGCTATTAAATATGTAGGGGTTCATTGGACATCACTTCCTAATATTATTAAATTTTTTGTTAAGCATTATCATAAATTTTTTGCTTCTCATGAGTTAACACCTGAATGATAGGTTGTAATTCAAGCTTGCTATGTAGTCGTTCCTTAAAAGCTTTCAGCTCTTTGAAAGGAAGCTTGTGAACACCCTTTGTCATTGGATGATCTTGATGAAGCCCTATCCAAGATGGCTAATGATAAAGCTCCAGGATTAGATGGATTTCCTTGTGAATTTTATGAGTATTGGGATATGGTTGGCCCAGATTTATTGTATGTTTATCAGGAAGTAGTGGCTTCTAGCTCTTTAGATTCTATAATTAATAAGGACAATATTAAATTCATTCCTAATAAGGGGGATGTAGAAGTGCTCACCAACTAGAGGCCTATTAATTTACTCAATGTGAGTTACAAAATTATTGCTAAGGCTTTGGTCTTATGCCTTAGACGTCTGTTGCCACTTATTATCCACCCTGACCAAAATGGGTTTGTACAAAGTAGATACATTATGAATAATGTAATTGTTATTTGGGAGGGCATGGAATGGGCTAGAGCTACTCAACAAAATAATTTTTTCATCAAGATTAATTTTGAGAAAGCCTATGATAGGATTGAATGGAATTTCATCCTTACCATGCTTCGAGCTCTTGGTTTTGGGCCACATTTTTTGATCTTGGTTAGTATGATTTTTGTGGATGCTTAAACTGTGCTTACTTTGGACAATTATCAGTATGAATCAATTGGATTATTTAGATCTATCAAAAGGGTTGTCCTTTGGCTCCTTCTCTTTTCATATTGGTAGTTTAAGATTTTGGATACCTTCTTGCTAACCAAGTGAGTCAAGGTAATATTAAGGAAATTTTTTTACCTAGAGAATATTCTCAACTCATAAATGGACATTTAGTAGATGATTATTTTTTGACTCTTCATGAGGATGAACACTCTGTCAAATAGGCACTAGATTGCCTAGATATTTTTTACAAAGCATTAGGATCTAGCATTCAATGGAGGAAGACCTCATGCTATAGGAAATCCTCTTTGGACCTTCCAAGCTGGCTTGAAAGCTTCCAGTGGCATTAGATCCAACTAGGGGATATGTTTAAATTCCTTGGCACACCATTTGCATTCCAGAGTTCCCCTGCTATCTTGTGGAATTATGTTTTATAAAAAGTAGAGAAAAAAGTTTCCTTTTGGATCACCAAAAAACTTATTCTAGCTGGTAAATTTCAGGTGTGTTCCAAAATTATTGCTATTACTCGTGTGTATTATTCATCATGTTAGGTCCCTTCTCAAGCTTGGTATAAAAATTGGAAAAGATTTTAAGGGATTTTATTTGTGTTAACTTGTCACATAAACAAGGGTTTCATCAAGTTGCCTGGGATATTTGTTGTCTTCCCAAAAAATCAAGAGGTATGGGACTACATGATTGTCAAAGAAAAGGTTTTGCTTTGTCTGCTAAATGGATTCTTTGAGCCTTAAGTGGTTTTGAAAATTGGAAATTTCTAATTCGACACTGCATTTCCATTGGTTTACCTCTTTGTAGGCAGGCTTGGAAAGGCATGATTTTTCAATCTCTCCTGGTTGCTCCTATCCTAGTTAAAATTCAAGGCTCTTTTATCATTCAGAGCATATGGAGGGCTTGGGAGAAAATTAAGCTTTGGTTGTGTTGGCAAGGAAATGGGCATTGGAAAGGTGCTTCTATTTCCACTTATAATGTTTGGTGGTCACCTTTTATTACTTTTAAAGGTTCTCCTCTTACTTTCATGCAATGGATTCATGCTTAGTGGTTCTTCAGGAAAGGGATTTCAATAGTGGTAGATTTTTTTGAAACATTCCAGGGATTGGATCCCATGGGATAATATCAGGAGATTGTTTATTTTATGGCCAGATGATAAGAATAATTATGACACTATTTTGGATTATATCCCTTTTTCTCTTTTGCCCATGATCTGTAGACATTCTCAAAAGCCTTGGTGGTTTTACTGGGGATGGTTTAAGAAAACCTCACTTCTTACTTACAAACCTAAGTTAGGGTATGTTTGGCTTACGCCCAATGTCCCTATAGTTGAAAGACTCAATGAGCGGTGGGATCTTCTTTCCAATCAGATTCGTTGGAGTCTAAGATTTAAAATAGCCTGGGCAGGATATATTGAACCTAAATAGGCTTTGTTTACTTGGATATTATTATCCTATGGTCTTCTTCTTGGAAAAATATTAAATAATATTGGAATAGAGAATCCTTCTTGCCATTTTTGCAGTGCTCCAGAGGATCCCCTTCATATTTTTTGGCAGTGCAAGAAAGCTTGAATGGCTCGAGATTGGTGTAATAAACCTAACTCAACAATCTAGGGTTTAAACATATAAAAATAATTTTTTTGCAAAGTAGATCAAATTTGCAATTACTACTCAAAAATTACTCCAAAAACCTTCAAAAATGGACATTCCAGCCATACAAATTTTTTATTAATTTTTTGAAAGTACAAACAGGCCAAACAACTATCCAACAACACAAATCAACCCTCTATAGACACCTAAAAGTTGCACATAGCTACCTCTAAGTACTTATAGATCCTTTTGTACACTTGTAGGTTTACATAGGTCATCCATCTAACCTTAGAGTTGACTAATCCTAGTTAACCCTAATCTCTCCTCACACATGTGTGAGGATGAGATATTTCCTAAGGGAATGTGGGGATGACACCTCACAAACCCTAACCTAACCACCATAGAACCTGACCTTAGGGTTTAGTTCTCCTAACCACACCCCCTACACCTTAGGTTTATCTATAAATAGTGGACCTAATCCCTCATTCTACCTCTCTCTCTCCTTTTAGCCAAAGTACAGAAACTCTATCAAAATGTGACCAGAAGTGCAGACAAGGACATCTGAACTATACCAACAATATTACAGCACCTGAGGAGCCCATCCATGCAAGGATTTCAGCAGAAAGCACTCACAGCTGAATTCGCCCCTCGACCTATGAATCCGACACCAATTCGCCCCTCGACCTACGAGTTGGGTCTACAGGCCTCAAATCACCCCAAATTTGTTAGGTAAGCATCCTTTCATGATTTTATGATGTTTCCCATAGTTTTTAATGCATTTTAGTACAATTTTATTTCCTATTTTCATCATCTTTCATCAATATGGGGCCTGACCAAGGCAAGCCCCCAAACACTCTAACCCTATTTTTTAGGTCATAAAATAGGTGACAAAGCATCCACATCAACAATAGTGGTGGCCCACATACATAGGAAGCCCACCTACATCGAGGAACCCAAGAGCAGCTATCAGTCTATTTGATGTTCATTATGAAAAGGATTCCTTATAATCCTTATTGTAACCTATGAATTCCATTTCAAATGAATAAAGAATAATTTTCTGAACATTTGCATTTACTTTGTATTTATGTTTGAGCAAATAGCAGCTTTTGTACATTTCATTCTAGCATGCCCGGTGGGACCCCCACATAGGATTGTGTTGGAATAGTTTTTATCATAAATCTAACTCAATCTACTATTTCTATGTTGTTGTAGGTACCAATCTAGACATCTTAGAGACCCTTGAAGCCCTGACAACCCCCTCAAACCTTCAAAATAGGGATTTTAGGCCTCTAGATCCGATTCACCCCCAGCCTATGAATTGATCCTAGAAGCCTCAAAACCCCTCAAACTTGTAGGGGTGAGCAGTAGAGAAGCAAAGAAGACCACCTGTAGCATCAGAAACTAGGTATTCCCCAAAATTTTCTCTGTTCTAACATTTATGTGCGAAGAAATATTTACTAGTAAATGCATCGATACATTTGGTAAATTTCCTTTTTCTTACACATCCATCATGCTAGAAATGTTTACTTTAGTTGTAGAAACCTGCACAAAACTAGAAAGTTCAATTTCATTTATTTTTGAGAAATTTTTGATTTCTTTTTGCAAATCGCATGTTGCATAAGTTTTGCATTTCTTTCTTGTTCCATTTCACATCAATTTCCCTTCAAAAGCATTTCAGATTTTAGTTCTAATAATCAGATTTAGAATTAGAGTTTTGCAAATCCCTTTTGCACATTTCTCTTGAAGCAATTTTGAATTTCTTTGTTGTACAAAAATCAAAGTCAAATTTCTTTCATGCATTTAAGAATTAGGATTTTTCAAATTTCTTTTTGCATATTTCATTAAAGCAAATTTCAGATTCCTTTTTGTAAATACAAATTTTAGATTCCTTCTATTGTCATTAAATTAGGATTTCCCCATTTCTTTCACAAATCCCTCAGGTAAATCACAATTGTTACATTTCTTTCTACATATTTAGTTTAAGATTGCCTATTTATCTTTGTATAAATCCTTCTTACATTTCTTTCATGTTCCAAAATTAGGGTTCCATAAACCCCTTTTCTCACATGTGTTACATTGCTTGTTTACATGCTTTCATAGAATAGATCCTAGTTTTCTTTCCAAAAGGCACATAGGATTAGATTTCTTTTACAAAATGCATCTTACTTTAGCCTTTTGCTTCCAAAAAGTGCATCTAGGGCTAGATTTTATTTCAAAAGAGCATTTAGTTAGATTTATTGCTTTATACATCATCATTAGAAAACTCAAACCCACACACACACGTGGTTCAAAACAAGTGGTGAGATTGGACTTCATCCCCAATCCATCGCTCGAGACTGGTGTGGTAGGAGTAGTACCCTCCACCATCTCACCTCCTTAGACACCTAGTAGCCATACGAGTGGTTTTCTAGACTTCATCACCAGAAAAACCCCCACTTTTGAGATTGGGCTCCTGGATTTCATCACCAGAAGTTACCTTCAGAGTGGGATAGGATTAGATGCCTTCATCCACAAGGCTCACATAATTCATGGACATGGTAACTATCATTCTTGACTAAGCCCACTCGAGGGTGAAGTGAAAGCATGGGGTTGTTGACCATGCCTAGCACATCTTAGATAGTGCCACCTCTTCTCATGAGAGGATATAGTGAGCTCATTCTAGCATATTGAGTTCTCCCCTTTTAGGTTATCATTTTACCGTACCTTCCATACAGGTCACCATTCGCACATCATGATATTGTTCTATTCTATGCATCTTTGGGTGTTGCAGGAGGTTTGATACTGATGACACTCCTGATATTCTAGAGCATTCACTCCACTACCTATGATTCTACCTAGGAAGTATCAACATCAAAACACACTAAAATGAACAACACACTTTATTTCTTGCATTTAGAACTGATTCTAGTTTAGCATTGTTTGCATGATCACAAACTGGTTTCAGCACATCACACCATGCAACACTTTGTCATTCAGCTCCACATAGCTTATCACCTTAGTTTGAGTCCACACCTCATAGGGTTGCTTCCAACCCCCTTCAAAACAAATCTTTTTTTTTAAAAATCACACATCATCATGCTAGTTGTTACCCATAGTCATGCGCATGAGCAAGCGCACCCTATAGAGGAGGCACCTAGCACCCCTTCTAGTCAGGTCATCCCTCCTCCTTCGATCATGAAGGGGAAGTCCACATACACACATGATCCACTCATAGAGTTTGATCCATGCTATCCACACATGATGACTCATGGTGAGATGTCCACTTCGAGTGAAGCCCTCACCACTTCACTCATAGAAGATTATCCACTCATTTTCCCTGTATCATCACCTAATCCACCCACCATATTCTATGATCATGTGATCTACACTACTCTAGGACAACCTAATCCATTCTTTACCATAGATGAGGAGACTCCACCTACATCCCCCACCTTTGCACACCCTTTCTTCCAGAGTTTATCTCAATCCCTCTTTGAGAATGACTCTTCCCTATTGAACCGCACTCACCCCGAGGTTGCATCATTTACCCCTACTGTAGGGATGATCTCAGACCCTTCCTCCTCTACCATAGGTACCCAGATGCCATCATTCCAAACCATGCAACAGAAAACCCCTTTGCAGGAGCAACAAGCACCCCCTAAACATCACATCCATACTCTTCTCAAGAGTCCCAACCATCATCATCCCAACAACCATTCTTTACAATTTTTGAGGACCTATCACAACCACCTCTCCAAACCCAAAACATGCAATACCAACAACAACAACCAGCAATTCCCACCCAATCAGGAGTGGATGCATTCCTCACTCCAGCTTCCCAAGCTCCTACCCTAGAAGCTTACCCTCCTTCCTCCTCATCATTCCCACCTCCATCTCAGGTGTCTGGAATGTACCCTACCCAATCCTTTGCTCAACCTTCATCTACATCGACATTTAGGTTACCTCCTCCTCCTCCTTTTTAGGCCCCAACTACTAGTCTTCTTCCCACCTATGGATCAAGACCCACAACCTACACTCCTACCCCTCTAGGCTACTCTACATAATTTAGCTTTACCACCTCCCATCCTTCAGGATAGAGATAGGTTCCATACTTTGACACCTCATCTTGACCACCCCTAGCACCGATAGCCTCGATACCTCCACCATTACCTACTAGATCTACATTATTTATGCCTCCCCTTTATGGTCATCACCACCTATGACCCAACCATTACAGTAGGCTCCTACCCAGTAGGTACCCATGCCACAACAATACATCCCACAATCACAATACTACTATCCCCAACAAACATCCATTCCATAACCTAGTGTCCCACTAGCCACGACATCATACGTCACTCAGCACCCATCCTACTAGGACCAGTTGCAACAATTCCCCCTCAGTACTAGGAAGAACAACAACTCCAATACCCACCACATTCCCAAGCTCAACCCACTATAGCATAGTCCTCCATACCCTTAACACCTAAGGTTCAACTCCTACAAGATGAATTCAAGATGTTAAACCTACGCACGACCAGTTATGGACCACAAAAACCAACATATGATGAACTCTACAGTGAGCCAGTTCATCCATCAGTTCCTATCCCACCTTACCCCTATCACTTTGAGATCCCAAAGTTTGATAAGTACAAAGGTAAGGAAGATCCTAGAGAACATATCAGTAACTATCACTCAACTTGCTACCAACTTCATAGTAGCAACCCCCTTATGTTACGTACCTTCTCCCTCTCCCTTGCAGGACAAGCCTTAGACTGGTATAACATGCTTCCATGCCATAGCCTGTATACCTTTGAACAATTGGCCAACTCCTTCCTGGAACACTTTTCCATAAACATTAAGAAGAAGACTAACTTCTCAGATGTCTATGCCTTACGATAGGTTGATGATGAACCCATCACCAAATTTATGTCGAGATGGAGATCGATCATCCATGATCTCACCCATAGCCTCCCTACCACTGAGCTAGTGACACTCTTCTCCAAGAGTTACCACAAACACATTTCCACCTCCCTACAACTTCACCAAAGTCATACCTTTGAAGAAGCCATTGCCCAAGCCAAAGTAATTGAGGACATCAAGGTCTAGTCAAGAAAAATCAAGTTAATATAGAAGCCCAACTACAATTCTAACTTCTATTTTAATAGAAATACACCCAACCAACCTTTCCCTCGACCACCACAAGCCAATCAAGTGGCAGCTACTACCTTAGCACCCACACCGATTTCACAACCTCCTCTTCCTCAATGACAAATCTTTCAAACCAATGCACCTCCCCCTCCTAGGCCTCAACAACCTCACGACATGCACCCATAGGCCCAACAATGCAACCTCACCCCACTTTCTAAACCATTACCAACCCTCTTCTAGAGGTTATATGAAGGAGGTCACATCATATTACCCGAGATCCGACCATTGGATCCAAACCTACCTAAGCCTCATGGATACAATGAGCAAGCCTTCTACCAATACCACCGATAGCGTGGCCATGATATCGATTCTTGTCACTCTTTCCATGCTCAAGTCCAAGACCTAATTGATAGGGGTACCATCCAGGTTTCAAACCCTCTTGCCCCACAAAATCAAAACCTAGGGATCTTCCAGAACCCCTTACCTGACCATAGGGGAACTAACCCCCAAAGACCACCATTCAATCCTCCAGGGCCACCTAGGCAAGTCAATAGTGTCCAACATGATCCCCCATCACATGGTGTAGTGGGTATGATCAACCTTACTACACGCAACCAATGATACCCATCACACCAAACAACACCTATTATTTCCCCATCGATCCAACTCACATCACCACAACCCTCCACGACTCCTAGTACCATACCACCTCCACCACAAAATGTCATTACAATCCATGGTAGCCTTACCCACCAATTACAAAATACCCCCACTCAACTATCCATTTTTGACCTCCTACAACAATCTCAACCCCATCATGAGGCATTGAATGATATCCTACGCTCCATCGATCTAGAGACACATGACATGAATGCCTTCATAAACTTTATAGGGAACATCCCATGATGCCTTCAACCCTCCATTAGTTTCCATGATCATGAGATTACAGAATTGGTAGGAGAAGGAGCAGATCCTCCTCTCCATATCCAAGCAACCATCAATGACATCACCTACAAGTGTGTCCTCATTGATACTAGTTCTTCCATTAGTATTATCTCCACAGTGGCATTGCATCACTTGCATATCCCACCAGCCCATTTTGCCACTCCATCTCTCGACCTTCATGCATTTGATGGTTCCATGAGACCCATGGTAGGATCCATCATCTTACCTATCCGAGTAGGTATCCATACCATCTCCATCCTTTTTCACATCATCCAAGGTGAGATGCAGTATAACATCCTCCTTGGTCACCCATGGATTAGGGACATGCAGTGTGTCCCTTCCACACTACATCATTACCTTAAATATGTCCATGATGGACTAGTCCATTGCATTCCTACCGATGGGGATCCATTCAAATTCTACAACATAATAGACCTCCCACCAACACCTTCCTTTTCTTCCATGCAACTCTTTCCTATCTCTTCCCATCAATCTATTGGAGCATCGACATCTTCCCCAACATCCACTTCACTACCACAAACCTCATCAAGGACACACACCTCGATGTCAGCACCATTAGCACCACCTTTAGTAGCACCTAACCCTACTACCATACCTTTCTCACCACCATCCTTATGGCCACCACCACCATCACAGCCATCATCATCCACAACTCCACCCATGATACCATAACCATCATCACCTTCTTCCTCATGCCCTATCGCTCCACCTAACCCATCTTCCCCTATGGAAACCCCTATCCTACCTACACCACAAACACCTCCCCTTCCCTTTCATCCATGACCTAGGTCATTCACTTCCCAATATAGTCTAGCACTGACACCCTCTCCTCCTCCTTCATAATTCCCATAAGCAAACCACCCTATCCTAGCTACCATAGTTGAATGCCATGAGTGGGAGCAAGTGAGCTTCTCACCTTGATGACCAACTATTACACCCCTCCTCTACCACTATAAGAGAGTCTCAGATTGCACCATCATATTCTGATTTAGATTCACCACCTCAGTCACCATCATGTACATCACCATATATTTCCATATTCATGACAAATTTAGGCCCAAGGGATTACAATGTGCATGATGCCCACGTACGTCCACCTATCATCCAGTCCACACGAGACTTCGACCACCCCTCAACCTCAATGTTGACCATCAAAACCATTATACAATTAGGATCCCCCAACAATCATACCAACTTTGTCTATGCAGGAGTTGATTCCTCACTCCCACCTATAGTACCTCCACCACCACAATCTAGCTTTTGTGGTACACTTGATCACCTAGCTAATCCCTATTTCACCTTATACTACCTTCAATATTTCCATTGGCATAAATTTGGATTAGGCTACTATGAACAAGGGTTGCATACACCCATTAACCCTCATGTCCAATTACCTATGGATAAATCTAGATTAGGTTATCATCCCACTACCATCCACACACTTGAGGATGAGTTACAGGATCTCACCCTACATCCTTCCCCTCTTCCAACACACACCTTGGAAGAATACATTGACATGGACATCCTAGAGGAAACTCCATCACCTCACTCTACCATCATAGTTCCATGTGATTTCTTCCAAGAATCCCCTTATTTCGACACCACATCATCATGTTGTGTCGATGAATTGATAAGCCAATTTGTGACCCTATCCTTAAATGCTCATCACCCAGAGCAGGACATGACATCTCCACCACCATCACCAACATATTTAGCCATATTCCTACCTATACATCGACAACTCCAACGAGCTGCTACTCGACCACGTTCTCCACTAGTTATCTTGCACCCTCCATTAAGCCTCTTAGGATGCTCATAGGTTATTGAGTCATCATCATCAAACTCTTCACCACCAACATCCCCCACAACATCAGTTAATATGGTCAAGGTGGATCTCTTCTCCCCACTTTGATACACACACCAGCCAACACATGATGACACACCAAACCCTAATTTCATCGATCTCATGCACATCTCACCCATATCGATACCCCAAGATTTCCTACTTTCACCTCATGTCTTACATGCTGCAAATGCTCCTTCATCATCTACACCACCTCACATACCATAGGGATGACACCACATCACAACCAAACAACTATGATGACCCATATAGGACCCAACAAAAAAGGAAAACAAACACCTCCACCTCAAAATAAAAACCACCACACAACAACCCCACAATTGTGTGATGGTTCTCACATGCTCATAGAGGAAACCATCGATGTAGATATCGATGATGACCCTAAAAATCCTCACATCATTAAGCTAGCCACTAGCCTTTCCACTGAAGAACATGCTCTATTCACTACTTTCCTTCAAAAGTATATTAGAGTCTTTGCATGGTCCTACAAAGATATGCCAAGCCTCGATCCAGCTCTTGTAGTCCACAACCTCATGCTAGACAAAGATGCTAAACCTATAAGACAAAAACTATGATGCATGCACCCAATAGTTGCATTACTCATCAAAACTAAGCTACAAAAGCTCCTCGACATAGATTTTATAGTACCCATAGATTACCCTAAATGGGTCTCCAACATGGTTCCAGTACCAAAACCATCCGATAAAGTCCATGTTTGCACTAAATTTCATGATTTGAACAAATCTTATCCCAAAGACAACTTCCCACTACCTAACATCGACTCACTCATCGATTCTATCATAGGCCATGAGATGATCTCCCTCATGGATGGATTCTCTGGTTACAACCAAATCAAGATCAACCTCACTGATCAACACAAGACATCATTCACAACCCCCTAGGGGACCTTTTGCTATAAGGTCATGCCTTTTGGCCTTAAAAATGTTGGGGCAACCTACCAACGTGCCATGACTTATATCTTCCATGATTACATGCACAAAAGTATGGAATATTATGTAGATGACCTCATCGCAAAGTCTAAGAAATGCTCGCAACACCTAGATGATCTCTACCAGATCTTTGACCATTTATTAGAACATAATGTCTACCTTAACCCAAAGAAGTGTGTCTTTGGAGTTACCTCAGGAAAAATATTAGGGTTCATTATCACTCAATGTGGCATTGAGGTAGACCCTAACAAAGTAAAGGCCATCATCAAGATGCCCCCACCTACTACCTTAAAACAACTACGCAACCTCCAGGGCAAGATAACCTCCATTCACTGCTTCATTGCACAACTATTAGACAAGTGCAAACCGTTCAACCATATCTTACAAAAGGGAGTCAATTTTAAATGGGATGATAACTACCAATAGGCCTTTGATGCTATCAAAACTTACCTCACTTCCCCACCAGTTATGTCTCCTCCACACCCATAACTACCACTAATTTTGTACATCTCAGCCACAGATTTTGTGCTAGGTACATTGCTAGCTCAAAATAACATACTCGACAAAGAGCAAGCCATATATTACATAAGTCATACGCTAGTCAACTACAAAGTTAGATATGGGTACATGGAAAAGCTATGCCTAGCTGTAGTCTTTGCCACCCAGAAACTTTACCATTATATGTTAAACCACACAACCTTTGTCATCACCCGAGACAATCCCCTTCGATACATGATGAAAAAAAGCTATCACAACTCTCGAACAACAAAATGGATCATGCTCCTAACTAAATTTGACCTAGAATTCATTTCACAAAAATCCATTAAAGGATAGGTCATCACAGACCAACTTGTAGAAGCTCCCTTGCTTGATGACCAACCTCTCCTCATTCAACTTCCTGATGATTCCATATTCCACATCATAGAAGTTGAAGAGTATGTCGAGCCTGAATCATCGACTGATTTAACCCTATACTTTGATGGCTCTCGATGCACTCATGTTGGGGGTGCAGGCATTATTTTCTTCACACCCGAAGGGGAACCACTCCCCTTCTCATTTAAATTGGACTTCCCTTGTACAAACAACAATGTAGAATATGAAGCCTTGATCCTAGGATTAAAATAGGCCCATGCCATGCATATCAAATGCCTCCACATCATAGGTGATTCCCTCTTGATAGTGAACCAAGTGAAAGAGATCTAGCAATGTCATTGTCTAGTTCTCCAACAATACAAACAGATTGCACAACAAATTCTTACACAATTTGAGTGGTATGACATCGAAGCCACTCCATGATCATCAAACCATTTTGTAGATACAATGGCCTCCTTAGGATCATTAATACTATAAAACCCATCATCAGACACTACATCAGTATCCATTCATACACTCACCCAATCTACCATATCACCTACATCTCCTATAGATGATGGTGGCATTCATATGGTCGATATCGAACCACATGACCCTTGGTTTATGCAGATAAAATATTATATCAAGTTAGGATTCCTACCATGTGACTTACCACATGCTCATCATCGAGCATTCAAACAAAGAGTGATTCACTATACATTGTTGGGGGACATCCTCTATCATCGTAACTATGATGGCATCCTCTTGCATTGCCTAGAACCCCATGAATCTCAATGGGTTGTACAAGAAACCCATGATGGTACTTGTGATGGCCACTTCAGTGGCATGGCAATCACAAAATGCATCCTTCACATGGGATATTATTGGCCAAATATGGAGCATGATTATTGTGAATACGTGAGGCATTGTGTCAAGTGCCAACAACATGCAAACCTCACACACCTTCCATCTCAAGCGCTCCAACCAATCCAATCCATGTGGCCTTTTTCTCAATGGGACCTTGAACTTATTGGAAAAATCACACCTGCTTCATCAAGCAATCACAAATTCATCATTATAGCCACAAAATATTTTACAAAGTGGGTCGAAGCCATCCCACTTGTCCAAACCATAGGAGCCAAGATCATAATATTTATCATAGACCATATCATATGCCACTTCGAAATTCCTTCCCAAATCATCTCTGATAATGGGAAATCCTTCAAAAATAAAACTGTTCATGCCCTCTACGCCAAATTCAACATCCATCATAGTTTCTCTACCCCATACTACCCATAGGGTAATGGCCAAGCAGAAGCTACAAATAAAACAATCTATTCCATACTTCACAAAATAGTAGCAGAATCTCATCATGACTGGCATAACCAAATACCCTTAGCTTTGTGGGCTTACCATACGAGCATACATACTCCCACTAGGGCAACCCCTTTCTCACTGGTCTATGGTACCGAAGCCATCATACCCCTTGAACTCGAGATACCTTCCTTAAGAGTATCTATGAAGGAATTCATTGATGATGACATCGCTCATCAAGCCCACCTTGATCAACTAACACTCCTCGATGAGCATCGTATCCATACCATCAAGCACACACATGTCTACCAAGATCACCTTCATCATACCTACAATAGTAAGGTACATCAACATGAATTCCAAATTGGTGATCTAGTTCTCAAAGAGAACCAACAAATCACAAGTCAACCTCACCAACAACGAGACAAGTTTACCCCAAACTGGTTGGGCCCCTTCATAATCACACATAGATTTGGTTTAGGTGCCTACCATTTGGCTAATCTCGAAGGTCTCACTAAACCTAAACCTATTAATATCCTTCACCTTCATGCATTCAATGCCTAGCCCACATAGGCATTCACTATCACAAATAGTACACATTACTATTCACACACACATCACCCACTATGCACATCATGATACATGCATACCTTTTATTTTATAGTTGCATTATACATGTACTTTTTCTTTTTATGTCATTTATATGTTGCTAGTATCTATTTATTTTTGTAGGATTCACATCATCTACCGCTACACCATCAGTAGAGATACATGACCATACACACTTGCTACCAGCATCACAACATCCCACCATGCAGGACCATCCAACACCACCCCTAGTATCGATCACACCGACTGATCTAGCTAGACCACCCACTACTCTTCAGACCAGATAATCTTCACCTTCCTCCCATTTAGACCATCACACTCCACCCCGATGCCTCTCACCTCACCGTAGAGGGTCATCCTACTCACCTCATTCAGGAGATAGTCAGGTCTCCCTATCCTCCTTTGATGAAAAGGAGGAAAGCTCCCATATTCACACCCAAGGGTCTCCTCCACCTCCACCTGAGGATGCAAGGAACCCCTACTCACCGACCTCTCCACCTCACCATATTTTAGGAACCTACCACCCTCCCAATCGAGGATACACACCTCATCCTACACATCCTTCATGCCTACCTCCCCCACTTTTGAGTGGGATGTCTCCATATGCTCAAGCCCTTCAGTCACATGCTTCCCAAGCTACTTCTACATGCATACCTCCATCCTACACATACCATTATCCACAGCTATCTCCTACACCAACCATCCTCTAGATGCCACCCTCACCACTTTATGGCCTACCATTCCAGCCAACCTCACACTCTATGAATGTATTCCACTCACCCCCATTATCACCTCATGCAAGTTCCTCTTCCCATGCATACCACACTACTCCCTATACATTGGAGTCTCACTCTCCACCTTCTCCAATCTCATCACCTCCACATCTTGATATCCAACACATCCTAGCTTGACTCGATGCCCTCAAGTTACATTTGAGCCATTGTCATTGCCTCACATCTACTCACCAATCCATCATACCTCATACATCTTCACCTCCACCTAGGTCTATTCCTCATCCTAGGGTTCATCCCACATCTGAATCTTGACCCACTCCTCCACCATTCGACCTCACTCCATCCACTTCTCGCACACCTCCAATGGATCCCTACA
Organism: Wollemia nobilis; assembly: GCA_028583015.1. Lineage (NCBI taxonomy): Eukaryota > Viridiplantae > Streptophyta > Pinopsida > Araucariales > Araucariaceae > Wollemia > Wollemia nobilis. The sequence continues at coordinate 2,094,646 of JAQPPZ010000912.1, forward strand.
TCTACCCCATGCCTATCCCATCCTCACCATTATCTAAAATGTTTCACCATCTCCTTCACCAAGGCCTCTTGGTATTACCTAAAATTAGGCCTATTGACCCATCACATCCCAAACCATAAAATTACCATGAACACCAATTTTGTATATACCATCGACAACCAGGTCATGACATTGATGCCTACCATACATTTGAAACCCTGGTAGACAACATGTTGATTGGTGATCATATCCCATCATCTAAGCATTCCTATTCATCCACCCAACTTCAGAGTCCCCCACATCACATTATCCCTCAAACTTTACCATCACGTGAATCCTTGATAGTGCCATCCCACTACATTCACCATATGTCCAACTACACAAACCATCAAAGCCCAAGCAACATCATCGCTTCACCTCCCCACTCATGACCTGACCCACATCACTTCACCCATTAGTAGTTTCTCTTCATCTTCCTCCTTACCTCTTCTTCTACTTCTTCTTATTACTTCCTCACATAGTTGTATGGTCATGCTTCGAGTGGCTACATACCTACATTGATCTATTTTCTTTCTTCTATCTTCATTAGTCTTTGGTAATCCCCTCATCTTGTTGGTTACCAATACCTATTTCTTCTCATTTCTTCCATTTGTAAATCCCATCTCCTCATCCTTCCTCTTTTTGTCATCATCGCATGCATTCCCATAGGTCATAGTTTACTCACCTATTACACACACACCCCACACACTAGGGCAACCATTATCACACACACATTTATTACACACACCCCACATGTTGGGGCAACCATTATCACAACATCTCACTTTTATCATGACGATACACCATACTCATCTGTAGATAAGTTTTCCAAAATTCTCCCTCTACACTTCATGAGCTTCCTCTTGTAGATATTACATTCCCCCACTTGCATCATTTACATTACACCCATTGCATATATCCATATATTTTTCATTATAATTTAATTTCAAGTTTGTATATTCTTCCCCAAAAATGTACCTTCAATAGGAGTAACACATGCACTTGTTAGCATCACCACCTGGATGTCCATTCCCCCTTTTTAGGATTAGGGTATACATAGGTGTCATGTTAAGCTTTGACCACTCACTAGTTCAGTCAATCAAATGTCACCTCTAGCTGACAAGTTTTACAAAATCCTTATAGTTCTTTAGGTTGGTTCAACTTCTCTCATGGACCATTCACACAAGTTACACATTAAACAAGTTTTGAGTCTAGGGAAGATAACACCTTGCGTAGATATCACCATCTAGAAAATGGTTTCCCCTGCTCATCCTATCACTTGCATGGTCAACATACGACCTAGGGATAAACAAAGGGATAAGCATAAGAAAAAGTAAGACAAATAGGTAGAAAACAAAAGACAATGCCCATACAAAAAAAAGAGAGAGAAAAGAAAGAAAAAGAGCACCACAAAACATACAAGAACAATAAATGAGGGGTAGAAAACAAAAGGAAAAACCTCTAGATATCACCAGTGTTATGCTTCATCACCTTTGGTCCTTAGGTTCAACATAACATCATGGGATGATTTCCATCACTAGCAATAGGCTCCAAGAGCCTACCTACCAGTGGAATAGTCTTACAAGTGGTGACATATCTATCACATTAGTGACCTTATTTTGTATAGATCATTATTCACTTATGGATGAGCTAGCTAGTTTAGCCATGTCTACAATGGGTTAATCCTACCTCCCTCAAAATGGATAAATGAACCTCACTCATTTACACACACAGGTCCATGATAGACTCTGAACCAGTCAGATTAGTTATGAGTTGCCACAAAAACTTGCACAGTTTTGGGTCTGAGATTTGATTATCAAAACTACATTGGTCAAAGTCATTACATATACCTTATACCATCCTACATCCCTGAGATTATGGAATGGATCACATTCACATAGGTACATGCAATGATACAAGTGCTTCCTTTGCGCATTTTAGTCTTCTCATACATGCATCATCGCATCTATGTTACATGCATTTACTAAAAATTGCATCACATCACATCATATTGCATTACATTTAAACATACAATCCTTCACATCATTCTACAATATATCTACACTACAGTATGATCATACATCTACACCCTACCACATATGTATATCCATGCATTATACATTCACTCAAACATTACACTATGCTATCTACGCAAATAAAATTCAAACACAATTCAAACACATTCAAATTAACATCAAACAACACATGTATATATAAAATCGACACCAAAAAGGTATATATATATATATCCATAAAAAATACATATAGGTATAAGATATAATATACATACATAAAAATACCCATAGGCTACAACCTGGGACCATGCCCATCATACAAAATCCAAAACTACCTGTAGGCTACAATGGTAATCAACCTAACTACCACTAGGAGCCTCTCCACTCCCCTCATGGCTCACCATCCCTGGTGCTATCCCACATGCCACTACAGCTCTACTAGACTCTACCTGCTCTCCTGACCTTTGAGCCCCTACAGGAGATAACACCACTCTCAAACTAGCAGCCACATCTCTACCCGCTACCACATCTTGCATCTCAACTCTCATGCCTCTCTAACCAACTGAAGATGCACTCTGATGAATCCACTAAGAGGGTACCTGTACACATGTTTGTGTCCCATACTATGACACCACCTAGTCATAATTAGGGAGTGGGATCCCATTAATCCCTAAAGAGTACTCACAAGCCACCCACCTTGCTACCTCCATAGCTAACATCCCTCTCCCAAACTCAATACCCTTCTATAACTACTCTAACTCCACTCTTAGAGCAACCACATCAACTGGAACCTCCACTACCACCTGGGCTCCCTCAACCCCCTCTCATCCCTATTACTACCTCACCATCTCAGCTCATAGCTCTATAATCTCTACATCCCAAGCAGCCAATGCAGATCGATCCCTCTCCATATTTACTACCATCTGAGCACACCTATCCTCAAGAGCCTTCTAAGAACTATCACTAGAAGTCTCTAGAGATATCAACCTCTCCTCCAAATCTATCATCTCTACCTACCTATGACTCTCACTCTCATGAAGCTCTCCCTCTAACTATCATACTCGAGCATGTAACAATAATACCTCCTCCTCAACCTCCTACCTCTCCTACTACTCGATGGGAATCTCCTCCATCCCATCAAAGAAACCCATATCTAGGGTATCATCAAAACCACCCATAGCCATACCACCACCTCACTCCTCCATAACCACAATCTCCCCCATAGGCTACGCTCCACCACTCGTAGGAACCTCCTCCACCCTCTCTATAGATGAGCTCGAGGTGCCACCCAATCATCACCTAGATCATCATAGAGGTACCTCTATCTCACCACTAGGTCTATCCTATGACCTCACCCGAGTACCTCTCGCTACCCTCCCCCTACTATAGGTACCCCACCACCAAGTGGTACCCATCGATCAACCATACCAACACCTAGCTCCCAGCTCTACATCACCCACTAGGCATCAAACTCTAGTGTCATCCTAGCATCACCCACATCTGGGATCACCATCGATAGGTCCCTCTCACAGATCCAAGGTAAAACTATAGGTGGCTACCCCTTATCACCTCATCACCTATAGTATACAACAAGTGCCTTTGGAATATCCTATCATAAGCCAAACTACCACCTAACTCGATCAAACTAAAAGAACTTAGCCTATCGAGTATATCATCCCACCAACCACCTCCCTCGATGAATGGCTCCCAACTACTCGCCATCCTTCTCCCATGTCACCCCACCCATCCAAGGCCTCCACTCAATGTCATTAGGTGTCAACTCCCCAAACTTGACCCTCCAAAATAGAGGATCACCCTCATGTGGCCTCTTAACCCCCTTCCTCTCATCCATCCTCAATATGAGAGCATAAGGTAAATATTTTGACTCCCCACATCCAAAAGCTTATAAGACAACAATACCAATAAACCCTAATTAGGTCACATTTACCCCCTACAGCCAATGAGTTCATTTTAACCGAAGCCCCACATTCACCTCATTTTGAATTCCTTAAACCTTTGGCCAAAAATGCTAGCCCCCTTTCAAATAACCTAAATCCGATTTTTCACTCATACTATCCATCATGCATTCTAGATACTTCAAATCAGCATAAAATCATCATGTGCACCCTTGGCACATAGGCACTTTGAAATCTTCTGCATTTTCCATAACTACTCTTAATCCAGTATGATTAATATCTTTGGCCTAAAATTTCACCTATCAAACCACATCCAAATTTCTCTAAAATTTCACCATGGGATCAAGCTCATAAAGAGCTTTCCAACGGTATACGATTTGTCTAATTTTGACATTTTTTGGTCCTCAAAAATGCGAAAACACTGCATATAGGTCCAATTCACCCCTCGACCTATGAATTGAGCTTAGAAGCCTCAAATTGACCCAATTTTGATTCCAAACCCTAAAAAACCTGCCCCTCTTCCTATCCATATGTTTTTTTCATCAATTTCATCATGTATTTTTCTTCTATCAACTGATTCATCACCACATCATCACATTCCATTAGCCTCATTACTGATTCCTTGTTTGAGGGGTATTTAAACACATCACACACACAAATTAATTTATTTTAATTTGACATGCACTTCAAGAAATCAAACATCCAAACCACAAATATCACATCTGTATAAAATTTTTTGTTGAAGATTATCTTATGATTATAATCTCAATCCCAACTAGATATTTGTTAAATCAGGAGAGTTATGCGTAACAATGGAGAGGTCACTTTGGCATTCATGGTACATAATGAATGACATGATTGACTAATTCAGTGCAACATTTGGAGAAGGATTTCACTCTGGTATTCATGATACATAATGAATGACACATTTGAATAATCCAAATGTTAACTAGCTCAAATGGTTTGACACTTGTCACCACGTACTCATCAATCAATCAACAAAAAAAATTTGAATAGGCATTTATTCTATTCATATTTTGGACCATCCTACATTGGTTGCAAAAGCAAAGCAGTCAAAAGTTGCCACCCCCAAGCAACTAGTATGACATCAAAAAATGTCATACAAACTCAACAAAACCATCATGTTGCATCCGCAATCATCCATTTCCATTCACCGACATTGTTCTTCATTTTCCCTCTTTCTTCATTCCCCTTTTCTTCTTCTTCACTTCTTCTCTTCTCTCCCTGGATCCCTGATCAATTTTGTATGGTCACACTTCGAGTGACTACATACCTTTGATTGGATTCCATTCCTTTCTCCTCTTGGATATCGATCAATGTTGTATGGTCACGCTTCGAGTGGCTACATACCTTTGATTGGATCCCATTCTCTTCTCTTCTTCATCTTCTACTTTCTCCCATCATATTTTTGTATTAAACTATGTGCCACATAGTATAGTACAAAAAGAGGTAAAATGTAGACACCTAAAAGTCGCACATAGCTACTTCTACGTACTTGTAGATCCTTTTGGACACTTGTAGGTTTACATAGGCCATCCTAGACACCTCTAGGATATTGTAGATATGCATAGACTATTTTAGATCTCTCTAGACCTGCGTAGACTATTGTAGACATGCATAGACTACTGTAGACATGCATAGACTAGCGTAGATCGCTCTAGATTAGCGTAGCATATCGTAGACTTACATAGGCTACATCACTATTTTATAGGTACAAAACCCTATTAAACTACTCAATTCACATCATAACCACTTTGCATCCATTAAAGGATCACTCATCAATCACCTAAGGCCACTTAAGCCCTTCCTAGACTTAATTAGGACCCCACGGGGCTATTAGTTCCCAAAAAGTCTTAATTAAAGTTAATCCAAATTCTAATTTTAAAGTGACTTCACTTAAAGTGCACTTTTTGGGTTAAAAAGGTTAATTAGGTTCCTAAACCCTAATTAGTCCTAATTATTCCCTCCCACATGTGTGTGCACAAAGTTGGTTAGGATATTTCTTAAGAAACCCTAACCTAACCCTAATCTAACCTTAGAGTTGACTAATCCTAGTTAACCCTAATCTCTCCTCACACATGTGTGAGGATGAGATATTTCCTAAGGGAATGTGGGGATGACACCTCACAAACCCTAACCTAACCACCATAGAACCTGACCTTAGGGTTTAGTTCTCCTAACCACACCCCCTACACCTTAGGTTTATCTATAAATAGTAGACCTAATTCCTCATTCTACCTCTCTCTCCCTTTCAATTGAAGTATATAAACTCTACCAAAATGTGACCAGAAGTGTAGATATGGACATCAAAACTTGACCAACAACATTACAACACCTAAGGAGCCAATCCACGCAATAAATTTCAACAAAAACCACTCACAACTGAATTCACCCCCGGCCTACGAATCCAACACATCAATTCACCCCCCAGCTTGTGAGTTGGGTCTAGAGGCCCCGAATCACTCCAATTTTTCTAGGTAAGCATCCTTTCATATTTTTATGATGTTTCCCATAGTTTTTTATGCATTTTAGTACAATTTTATTTTCTAATTTCATCATCTTGCATCAATATGGGGCTTGACCAAGGCAAGCCCCTAAACCAACTAACCCCCTTTTTTAGGTCATACAATAGGTGGAAAAGGAGTAAAATCAGCATCAACAACACCAATGGTGGCCCCCATGCACTAAAGCCCACCTACATCGAGGAATCTCAAGAGAAGCTATCAGGCCATTTGATGTTTATATGAAAGGATTCAACATGATCCTCTTTGTAACCTATGGATTCCAATCATATGAATAAAGAATAATGTTCTGAGCATTTACATGTGTTTTGTACTTATGTTTGATCAAATAGCATCTTTTGTATGTTTCACCCTCAAAACTATCTAGAAAAATCACCAAAGCTAGGAGATCCTCCTATGAAGGCAAAGTAGGTCACAAAACATGCACAAATGGCCTCCCAAAGCTGGATGACCCAATCCCAGACTCCAACACACCAAACAATGCAACACAATTGTGAATATTGAGATAGATCCACCCAATCTCCAATCAAGAACAAGGGCAAATCACCTTGTCTACAATATTGGCTATTTTTGAAGACTTAGGACACACCACCTAAGAAGTAGAAGGCGAGGAAGGGTTCAGGTCTCTCTCTTACAATTCACAAGATGAACATGACATAATGAATTCCTAAAAGTGACTTTCCAAGCCTATATACCTAGATGCCCCACTAGAGGCTTCTAATTATTCATTAAGTGAGGGCTACATCAACATTAATCCCCAAAACTTAATTTTTATTACATAAAACACCTATTAGCCTAGAAAAATGGGATGCCCCACTTTCTTATCCATAAATGACAAATAAAACATTACAATGTGTGGGGTCCACTTAGTCTTCAAAATGGGACATTACAAGTCCTCCTTTCCCAAATTACTTTTCCTCAAGAAATTTAGGGTTGGATGTGCAAGAATATGTTTTCCCTCCCAAGTAGCATCTTCAATGGGTAAGCTCCTCCATTTCACCAAGTACTCTTTGATGACCCTATTTCTCAACTTCCTCTCTCTAGTCTCCATGATCATTTTAGGTTCCGAATTCAGCTTTCACTCATCATAAAATGGGGGCAAATGGAAGGAACAATGTGTTGTCCAATTTCATTTTTTAGGCATAAAACATGGAACACATTATGTATTTTACTATTGTTCGGTAGCTTAAGATAATATGCAACCTCCCCAATCTTGCGTATGACCTTGTAAGGGCCATAAAAATGTGGCTTGAGTTTTTTTGCTCCACTTCTCTTCATGGTGGACTGTTTATAGGGCTGCAACCTCAAATAAACCATGTCTCCAACCTCAAAATAACACTCAATACGCTGCTGATCAACATACTTTTTTCTACTGATTCTGTGCATGCTGAATATTATCCTTCAATGTCTTCATAATATCTTGATTTTCCTATATATAATCCTTGGACTTTGGCACCCTATTGTCACTCAACAAAAAATTAGTGAAGTTAGGAGCATCATATCCATATAAAACCATAAATGGGATCATTTTAATAGACATGATAAGAATAATTATAACAGAACTCTCCCAAGTGTAGCCATTTAATCCATGCATTTTGCTAACCTGATATATAGTTTCTCAAGTAGCCTTCAACCCATTTATTCACAATCTTTGTTTGGCCATATTTTTGGGGGTGATAGCTTGTACTTGGAGTCAACAATGTGCCACAAAGCTTGAACAACTGTTGCCAAAACATACTTATGAATCCGTTGTCCCTGTCACTCACAATATTCTTTGGCATGCCATGCAATTTAAACACATCTCTAAAGAACAAATCAGCAACTTTTACTGTTGTATATGAAGCTGAAATAACATAAAATTATGCAAAATTAGTTAATCTATCCACCACAACATATATACAATCCTTACCGTGCACTTTTGGCTACCCTGTGATGAATTCCATTGATATACTTTCCCATTTTTTATTGGGAATGGACAATGATTGAAGAAGACCAACATGCAATGTGTTTCCAATTTTATTTTCCTAACAAGTGGTGTACTCCCTCACATGCTTCAATACATCATCTTTTATCCCCTTCCATGAAAACCTTTCACACAATTGTCTATAGGTATTAAAAAACATCGGATGACCAACCATGGGTGCGTCATGCATAGTGGCAATCAATTTCTCTTTAAGCTTGGAATCTGGCACAATAAAAATTCTATTTTTGTAAAAAATAAGACTTTCCTTCACATCGTACCTGTCATATTTCAAGTGGCCATCAAGAATGTTATATGAAAAAGTGTTCTTCACATACTCAACCATAATTCTAGCCTTCAAATCAGTTGTTATAATGGAAATAAATTGAAATGTGGGAATTCAAGAGAGTGCATCAATAGTTGAATTCTTTTTCCCTTTTATAAACTCAATCTCAAAATCATATGTCTGCACTTTAGTGACCCATTTCTGCTACCTATAATTTAAATCTTGTTTTCCAAGGAAATATTTAAGGCTATTATGATTAGTACTTACCACAAATTTACCTCAAACAAGGTATTTATTGAACTTGGTGAAAGCATGCATAATGGCAAGCTTCTCCTTGTCATATATGTTGAAAGTTCTCTCCATTGGACTAAGTTTCTTGCTCTCAAATACAATTGGCTGTCCCTTTTGCATTAGGACATCCCCTACTCAAACACCTAAAGGATCACAATCAATGGTAAATGGTAAAGAAAAATCAGGAATTGCAAGAGAAGACATCACTTCCTTCAATTTCTCACAAGCCTTTTGGGCTTCATCACTCCACACAAATGCTCCCTTATTTTTTAATTCAGTCAAAGGTGTTGCCAAGGCTTAAAACCCTCTAATGAATCTCCTGTAATAGCTGCAAAGTCCCAAAAACCATCTTAATTGAGTTAAGGTAGTGGGAATAGGCCAATTTTGAATTACGTTTATCTTGTTTTGACCTACATATACTCCCTTATTGCTGATTATGTACCCCAAATATAAAATTTTAGACATGTCAAATTCACACTTAGACTTCTTTGCATAAAATTGTTGCTATCCCAAAATACTCAAAATAAAATCCAAATGCTTCAAGTGGTTTTCCCATGAGCATCTATAAACAAGAATATCATCAAAGAAAACCAACACAAAATCCCTCAAATACTCCCTAAAAATCTAATTCATGGCTGATTGGAAAGTGGTAGGGGTATTTTTCAATCCAAAGGACATATATCCAAAAACAATGCTATGTTTTTACAACAAAATCTGAATTTCAAGATGATAAAAGACATGATTATCGGATGAATAAGGCATCCCTTTTGTCATAAATTTACCAGCAGCCCAAACTATATCCTCTTTCTTGAAAATCATCTCCATCCTCTTGGACGTCACCTCTTGGACCACATTTTTCTTGATCCCTTGCAAAACTACCTCATGCCATTTAGCTTTAAATTTTAGCTACAATGTTTGGTGATTTATGGTTTAGTCTCCCAATGAATACATCCATTAAATGCCTAGTATGAGATGAGGAATTCTTCCTAATGGAAAAACATAGAATTCATCTACTATGGAATGATTCTTAAAATTTACTTTCATTTACCTCACAAATATGTTGCAAGGTGCAATAATCCCATTTCCAGTAGCAACATTAAACCCAGCAAATATTTTTGATTTTAGCCCTTTCTTGGATACAAAACCCTCATCCAAAAAATTATGGGTTGACCCACCATCTATCAATACTATCACCCTATTCCCCAATACCTCTCCTGACACCTTGATTGTGAGATACATGTTCGCATTGCTCAACGTGGCCAACGTGTTAGAGTTTGAGCTCTCATGAGACTCAAGGGATGGCTCCTCAAGCTCACGCTCCTCTAAAGACTCATATTAACTTTTTGATGCCTCCTCATCTGAAATGACCTCAATGTAGTGAATCTTCCTATTTCCTTGGTAGCAATGGCCCAGTACCCAAGGGCGTTTGCATGTGAAGCATAATTTTTTCCACCTAATATCATCACGCTCCTCATTTACCCTCCTTGGTGATATAGGTATTGAATACATTTGTGGAGGGGACATTGGCTTACCAAAATCCCGATTCTTCCCTGGAGGGGATGCCCCTCTCTTTTGGAAGAAATTCCCTCTCTAGAATGATCCTAATGGTTCTACCTGGCTAAACCTAGGTGGTGGTGGTGCTGAAACCCTAAGTTTTGGTGATGCTATAGACTCAAGGATCAAAGCCCTTCTTATTGTAATCTATAATGAAGCAGGTTCGAAGGCTTTTATCAAACCTCTCAAGGAATCCACTAAACCCTCAATGAAAATAAAGGTAACTCTCTTATTTGAAATGTTAGGCACCATGACTAAAATATTCTAGAACTCCTCAATGTATGCCTCCACTATAGTTTTCTACTTAAGGGTGGTCAAATCCTTAAAATATTCCTCATCATACCTCATATAAAAATGATCTAGGACCCTCTAACTAAACTCATCAAATGAGGCAATCTCTCCATGGCCTTGTGTGTTGATACCATGATACCACCATTCGTATGCAACCCCCTCAAGATGTAGGGTAGCAAATTGTACTACATCCTCTTCATCCATAGGGCTAAGAGTAAAGTAAGTCTATAATTTCTACAACCATACCCTAGAAGACATGTGCTATCATCTCCGTTGAACACTAGTACTTGCATATTTTGTTGCAATTTTTTTCTTTCTCCTTACTTTCTGCCTCTCCCAGTATTCTTTCCCGTGATCTCTAGGTAACTCTGGAAAGTGACTACTTTTTTTAATTCTTCAGTCCTACACTGATATTATGCAAATAGGGCATCCAATTAATCAGTCTCCTGGTGTACATCAGGTTCTTGCCTAGGCAAAAACATGGGTTTTGCTATCTTGGCAAAAGAAGAATGAGTGTGTCTCACAGACCTCTCACTCCCTTGGTCTCGATTGGCCACCCTATTTGATGGCTCTCCTTGATATGGTGGTGGTTGAAGGTTAGGGTTTACTCCCTAGTTTGGTGGTGGCTGAACTCCACCCTAATCCATCTTGGTCACCAAATGAGTTAGTAACTCAAGCATGGTATCAAATATTTTCTCAGCAAGATCCCTTTACTCATCTACCATCTCCACCAGCTCCCTTTGTTCAAATTCTAGTTCTGGAATTTTTTTTCCCTGGTTGAGGTTGGGATTTGACTTATTTATCCTTTGATTGTACCTATTTGGTTGCATAGATATATCTCATAGGCTGCAAGGAAACCAGCTCTAATACCACTGTAATAACCCTAACTCAACAATCTTGGGTTCAAAAAAATAAAAATAATATTTTTGTAAAGTAGATCAGATCTACAATTACTACTAATAAATTACACCAAAAACCCTTAAAATGGATGTTCCAGCCATACAATTTTTTTATTAATTTTTTGAAAGTGCAAACAGGCCAAAAAATTATCCAACAACACAATCAACCCTTAAAAATAGCTAGAAAAATTCCCAAAGCCGAGCAATCCTCCTATGAGGGTGAAATAGGTCACAAAACATGCACAAATGACATCCCAAAGCTGGACAACCCACTCCCATACTCCAACACACCAAAATATACAACACAATTGTGAATCCTGAGATAGATTCACCCAATCTCCAATCAATAACAAGGGCACATCACCTTGTCTACAAGATTAGTTATTTTTTAATACTTAAGGCACACCACCTAAGTAGCAGAAGGTGAGTAAGGGTTCAACCCTCTCTCTTACAATTCACAAGATGAACATGACATAATGAATCCCTAAAAGTGACTTTCTAAGCCTATATACTTAGTTGTCCCACTAGAGACTTCTAATTATTCATTAAGCAAGGAGTACATCAAAATTAATCCCAAACACTTAATTTTTATTACATAAAACACCTATTAGCCTAATAAAAAGAGGACGTCCCACTTCCTTGCCCACAAATGACAAAAATAAAACATTACAATATGTGGGATCCACATAGTCTTCAAAATGGGACATTACAATTGGCTTGAGTCCTTCTTTCGGCCTCATATGGCCAATTCATTTATCTGGAATCATGCTTTGCTTGTTGACCCACCAAATTTTTCCTTATCCTTGTTGGAACTATGGAACATTCTTCACATCAGTGTGCTCTTTCTTATTTAGAAAACATGTAACAAAGTTCTCTTTTCTTAGCAACATAGTTCAAATTAATTTTCAATTGTTGATAAGTGCATAGTTTATTCTGATTTTTGGCTCCAAATTTTAGTTCAAGTGGAGAAATTTCATATGGAGGTGGAGCATATTCGTGCTCTTATGCAACATTTGGATAATGCCCCATGTACAGTGAACCAAATGCCTTCTACAGATTCTTCTCCATCTTGGAAAGTTTCTCAATCGCACCCTCATCGATGATGAAGAACACAAGCTTATACTAAGAGAGGGGGTGAATAGTATAAGATAAAAATTTTCCTTTTTCAATCCAAATCATAACAAAAATAATATTAATGTAATAATAAAATAATGCACAAATCATCACACATATGAGAGACATGGATTTAACATGGTTCACCCAATATGGGCTACATCCATGGAGAAATATTGCTTATAAATTTCTCAATAAATTTTATGGGAACCAACCCACAGGAGATACAAATCCTCTATTACAATGTTCATGGACACCAATCCACAAGAGACACCAATCCCCTCTCAATTTTATGGACACCAATCCACAAGAGACACCAATACCCTCTACTGGTTCATGGGCACCAACCCATAGGAGACACCAATCCTGTCTGCTCTAGTTTATGGACACAAATCCACAGGAGACACCAATCCCCTTTGATGGTTTAAAATCTACTCATGTCTGCTCTAGACCTCCTCACAAAACCTTCTCTAGTATACTCTAAACCTACTCACAAAACCTACTCAAATCTACTCCAAAACTCGTTCATAAAACTTGCTCAAATTTGCTCCAAAAGCTTGCTCAAATTTACTCCAAAATCTTTCTCAAATCTGATCCAAACAATACTCATATATTCCCAAATATTACATACTGATGTCATTAAGTTCTTCACCTATTCATCAATGTGCTTTCCTCAACTAAAACAATTCAAACATATTCTACCAAAAATTATTTTATCTTCGTGAACATATAGAGAATGATATGCACTAAAAAATGCTCAATATATTCTTCACATTCATTAAGTATTTTGCTTCCACATGTCTCACATTTATTACATTAAAAGGTAGTGTTAGTCTAGCACTTGATAACTGACATCGTAATTGTTGATTTACACCTTTCCTTCCCTTTAGTGGATAGCTGAAAATATCCTTATTTTCAATTGAATCCTTTCATACTGTCTTTGCACTATGTGACACTTTGACTTGCTTTATAATAACCCTTCTATTTGTGTGAGACTACTATTTTTCTTATTTCCACATTCACATAAAAACCAATCACAATGCACAAATTTGTCCTTCTCATATACTCCCAAAATCAATCATGAACAATGCATAAATTTGCTCTCAAATATGATCTATAACTCTTGTACATTTACTCCCAATTTCAATAAAAAATAATGCACAAGTTTTCTCACAAATCTGATCTATAACCTTTGCACATTTTCTTCCAATTTCAATAAAAAATAATGCACATCCAATAATTCCTTATATCTTCCACTATATGACAACAAAAATATTTTCCTCAAACAAAACCATTTTGAGAAAGGAATTAAATCACCATGCCTCTAAATCTGCCTCAATGATGATGATATTATTTTACATGAGATTTCCAAACCTGTCTTGACAAAACTAATTTTCCTTTTGTTTGTCCCTTCAAAATCTGCTTAGCGATTCTCTTTTTCTTTTCTTGATTAAATATCAAATCATCCACTTTAAAAATCCTTATCAAAACATACACAATAAAGCTTCAAATAACTTCTTATATCTCCCTTTTTGAAATTCACAATATTAAGCTTTAATAACTACTAAAACCCTTATATATCCTTTTATTAATTTTCAAAAATGAAACCTTATTCTAACATCATAATCCTTATATCTCCATTTTACTTAATATGTAAAAATAAAACTCGAAACTAGCACCATTACCCTTATATCTCCCTTTATTGAATTTAATAAGACTTTAAATACCTTGCACAGCTGCGATGGGATTTCATCCCCTATCCTCTAGAAGCACAGTGCTCTCACAAGCGCTCATGACAAGCTGTGCTACCATAACACATGAAACCAAAAGGTGCTCAACAAATATTTAAACCCTTGTTGCATCTCTAATCAACAATCGCACAACAAAACCCTCCCCTGAAGGGATTCAAAATTTGAATCTCTTGCTCCACAATGGCCTATCATGACCTATCCAACCAGTTGGGTTGCTCCACTATATGAGAATAAAAAGGCAACAACTAATATTTAAACCTTCATACCTTGTATTTCCTTTGCACAACAAAACTGGAATCATAGGGTTTTGATCTCTTAACCTACTACACTCCAATGCCCTAACATGGGCCAGATGACCGACTACCCCAATGGTTGAGACCAAAAGGATGTCAACCATATTTAACTTTACCTTCAGATTACTCTTCGTCATTACACATCCTCCTACACTTCTACTATCCTATTCGCTATGGGCTACACCTCTTTTTGTGCACCATTTTTGAGTTGCTCTCATCAATGCACCTTTAAAAATAAAAAAATTTCCTCATATATATATGCTCCCCTTTTATCGATTTTCCCAAGGAGGTCAGACCATTAATTTGTGTTAATATTTGCTTTCAAGGATGTCGGTCCATTTTCTTATATTATAATATTTAAAAATATTATAATATTGGACTATTAAACTTTCATATATTTAAATCCTTTGATTTAAATATGTCAAGCCTTGTCACATCAATTTATAATGTCCTTCTCTTTATAATATTTAAATTTGATATTTAAATATTATAATACCTTGCCTTTAAATATACTTTGCCTTGCTTCTCTTGAAATTGTCCACCCTTCTAAACTTATCACCTTTGAAGAAACTTTTTGCCTTGAATACCATGCACCTTTGACATCAATGGAAACTCTTTTGACATCAATGACAACTCAATATTTATAACAATCTCCCCCTTTGTCATTGATGGCAACCCTAAAAAAAAAATTCTTTTACTGCAACTGGATTCACAATTTGCTCCCCTTGACAAGCTGGTTCCCCTTACTGAAATTCTTCCCCTTTGACATCAATGGCAAAGGGCTCCTTGGGGCTTGTAATATAAGACACTAAACACAACCCCCTCACCACCTACTCTTTTTGAGATTTTAAGTATGGGATGGGAGTGAAACTCCCAAGTTACTATGCTCCTCTTCTGGTTTTATTCTTTTTCCAAACTTTGGAGATCATACCATTTTGAACATTTGATCATTCTCATTTTTGCTTGACTTTAGAATTTTAGGGAAAATTGTTCTACACCATCTAGTTGTATGTCAAAAATTATTACATTTGTAACATATGATGTTGTAGTCCATAGGAGGTGTAAATGAATTGAAATTCCTCTTGGTGAAGCCAAAATCATTCATAACACTCAGGGTTATGCATAAGGGGTTGGACTCAAAATTTACTTGTAAAAAAATGGCAAATCCTAATTAAATCAAGGTGAATCATGGATAATTATAAGAAAATCAAATCTAGCATCTTTACACCAAAATTTGGGGTATTTGAAGACCTAAAAGTTAAAGTCATTTTTGCGGGTACTTTTGATCTATTAAATCATCTTATAACTTCATAAAAACACCACCATTAGATTAGGCTTGAAACAAGCTTTCCAATGAGTACAAATATGCATATGTTTGGATATATATTGTGGTGAATTGACCCTAAGAAACAATTGATCCTAAAAATTTTAGGTGAATGGACCGACGTCTAGGGTCCTCATATTCACCAATTTCCAATTTTGGAAATCCTTATATTCACCCAATTTGTGAATATTCGCCACTATGCATAACCCTGATAACACTGATCCTACAATTTACAACTTTATGACCAAAATGGTTACATGAGAAACAATAACCATGAAAAAGATATTGAAACCTATCTGATTGCCTTGGAGAATATTGTTGCATAGTTCTCTCTTTGCTTTTTTAGTGATGGTCCTTGTTCCTTAATGGTGAATTGTTTTCTTCCTTATTGATGCTTCCACATTTCAACATATCAGCATAGGTCTTGGGCTCTTCTTCAATTACTTTATTTGATGCTTCTATTTCTTTTGAGCTTGACTCCCCATTTTGTTTCTCTTGACCTTCTTCAAAACCAAATTCAGTATTCATAAATGGAGATATCTATGCTTTGATAATATCATCTAAGGTTTTTAATCTTTTTCTAAAATGATATATCTTATCATTAAATTTTTAAGTCCTTTCCTTAGAATGATAGCTTCATGTTCTAGTCTTTCACACTCTAGTTCTTTTGCCTTTAATTGTTTAGCCATACCTTCTTCAATTCTCCTTGCCTCTTCAAACTTTTTTTTTAAGTGGGTGAGATCTTGTAGAAGCTTTGCCTTTGTTTTCTCATCCTCTTGTACTTGAGCCTTCAATTTTGAGTTCTTCTTTCTAACCCTCTTCAAATCTTCAAGAGCAACAATAAGTTCCTCTTCTATGTCAATTGTGGCTTCCTCTTCATCTTCTGATTCCTTCTCTTCTTCTTGGCCTTTAACAATAGGATCATCTTCTTTCTCTTCTATGGCCAAAAATAAGATTTCTTCTCTTTCACTATCGGAGAGGCTTTCATCACTACGCTGCAAGAACTACTTGCTTCTTCAACATAAAAAATCTTCTTGTGTCTTTGAAATATCTTCTTCTCATGCTTGCCTTGACCATGCCTATTTTTATTTTCATGATAAAAATTTCTTTCTTTCTTTTTCTTGTATTCATTTTCTTCTTCATTGCTACTACTTCCATCTTGTGGACAATTAGATGCATAGTGACCAAAGTTACCACAATTAAAAAATTTCACAGACTACATATCTTTGTGTTTTCTTGGACCCTTCTTATTCCTTTGCACAAAGTTAGCTTCTTCTCCATTGCTTGATTCTTCACTTGGTTTTGGGTTTTTATTCTTTGTCTTATTTAAAGATTTGAATGCTACCTCTCATTTGGATGTTTGATATTTTTTCTATCCTCATCTCATAGGCTATGAGAATCCCATGTAGCTCATCCATGCTCAAAGTTTTGAGATCCTTCATTTCTTCAATTGCTGAAACCTTTGCATCAAACCTCATGGGAAGTGACCTCAATATTTTTTGAACAATCTTAGAGTCTTCAATACTTTCTCCAAGTCCACGAATGGTGTTGACAACCTCATCAACATGAAGTAGATACCTAGCAATATATTCCTCATCTTTCATCTTCAAGTCTTCAAACTTCCTCCTGTGGGTTTGAAGTTTTGCCATTTTAACCTTATCATCTCCTTCATAAGTTCTCTATAACTTGTCCCATATTTATTTTTCTGAAGTGCATTGCATGACTTTCACAAAATCTTATTCACATAATCCACTTAATATTGCATTCATTGCCCTGGCATTATTTTCATATGGTTTCTTACCATTTGCATCTATGGGAGGAGTTGTAGGTGTTGTGAACCCATCCTCAATGGATTGCCATATATCATAGCCATGTCCTATCAAATAAGTCTTCATCCTCACACTCTAGAAAGTATAGTTAGTCCCATCAAACAATGGAGCTCTATTTGATGAAAACCCTTCCTTATGAGTCCATTTGTGTTCTTGTAAGATCTTCCTTCATATTGTTAGAATTTCACGAAGGAACCCGCTATGATACCAATTTAAGAACACAAGATTATACTAAGAGGGAGGGTGAAATCTATAATATAAAACTTTTCCTTTTCAATCCAAATAATAAAAACAATAATATTAATGCAATAATGAAACAATGCACAAATCATCACACATATGAGAGACATATATTTAATGTGGTTCACCCAATATGGGCTACATCCATGGAGAAATATTGCTTATAAATTTCTCAACAAATTTTGTGGGCACCAACCCACAAGAGACACCAATCCCCTATTACAATGTTCGTGGACACCAATCCACAGGAGACACCAATCCCCTCTCAATTTTGTGGACACCAATCCATAGGAGACACCAATACCCTCTCAAGTTCATGGACACCAATCCATAGGAGACACCAATCCCCTCTCAAGTTTGTGGACACCAATCCATAGGAGACACCAATCCCCTCTCAAGTTCGTGGACACCAATCCATAGGAGACACCAATCCCCTCTCTCTGGTTCATGGGAACCAACCCACAAGAGACACCAATCCCTCTTTTCTCTAGTTTATGGACACCAATCCCCTCTTTTGGTTCGAATTCTACTCAATTCTAGTGTAGACTTGCTCAAATATACTCCAAACCTACTCATAAAACTTGCTCAAATATACTCCAAACCTACTCACAAAACTTGCTCAAATATTCTCCAAAACCTGTTCACAAAACTTGCTCAAACCTAATCTAAAATATTGCTCAAATATGATCCAAACAATGCTCATCTATTCCCAAATCTTGCATACTAATGTCATCAAGTTCTTCACCTATTCTTCAATGTGCTTTCCTCAACTAAAGCAATTCAGACATATTCTACCCAAAATTCTTTTATCTTCATGAACATATAGAGAATGATATGCACTAACAAATGCTCAATATGTTCTTCACATTCATTAAGTCTGTTGCTTCCACATGTCTCACATTTATTACATTTAAAAGGTAGCTTTAGTCTAGCACTTGATAACTGACATGGTAATTGTTTATTTGCACCTTTCCTTCCCTTTAGTGGATAGCTAAAAATGTCTTTCTTTTCAATTGAATCCTTTCACACTATCCTTGCACTATGTGACACTTTGAATTGCTTTATAATTAACCTTCTATTTGTATGAGACTATACTATTTTGTTTATTTTCACATTCACTTCAAAACCAATCACAATGCACAAATTTGTCCTTCTCATCTACTCCCAAAATCAATCATGAACAATGCACAAATTTGCTCTCAAATCTGATCTATAAATGTTGCACATTTACTCCCAATTTCAATAAAAAATAATGCACAAGTTTACTCACAAATATGATCTATAACCTTTGCACATTTTCTTCCAATTTCAATAAAAAATAATGCACATCCAATAATTCCTTATATCTCCCACTATATGACAACAAAAATATTTTCCTCAAACAAAACCATTTTGAGAAAGGAATTAAATCACCATACCTCTAAATCTACCTCAATGATGATGATCTTCTTTTGCATGAGCTTTCCAAACCTGTCTTGACAAAAATAATTTTCCTTTTGTTTGTCCCTTAAAAATATGGTTAGAAATTCTCTTTTTCTTTTCTTGATTAAATATCAAATCATCCACTTTAAAAATCCTTTTCAAAACATACACAATAAAGATTAAAAATAACTTCTTATATCTCCCTTTTTGAAATTCACAATATCAAGCTTTATTAACTACTAAAACCCTTATATCTCCTTTTATTAATTTTAAAAAATGAAACCTTATTCTAACATCATAATCCTTATATCTCCATTTTACTTAATATGCAAAAATAAAACTCTACACTAGCACCATTACCCTTATATCTCCCTTTATTGAATTTAATAAAACTTTAAATACCTTGCACAACCATGATGGGATTCGATCCCCTGTCCTCTAGAAGCGCATGGCTCTCACAAGCGCTCGTGACCAGTTGTGCTACCACAACACATGAAACCAAAAGGTGCTCAACAAATATTTAAACCTTTGTTTGCCTCCAATCAATAATCGCATAGCAAAACCCTCCCCCAAAGGGATTCAAACTTTGGATCTCTTGCTCCACAACGGCCAAGCATGGCCAAGCCAACCGGCTAGGTTGCTCCACTGTTTGAGAACAAAAAGGCATCAACTAATATTTAAACCTCAATACCTTGTATCCTTTACACAAAAAACTGGCACCGTAGGGATTCGATCTCTGAACCTATTGCACTCCAATGCCCTAACACAAGCCAGAAAACTGATTGGGCTATCTGTGAAGTTGATACTAAAAGGACATCAACCAATATTTAAATTTACCTTCGGATTGCTCTTCACCGTCGCACGTCTTCATGCGCTTCTCCTCTTCTATTCGTTGTAGGCTGCACCTCTCTTTGTGCACATTTTTCGAATTTCTCTCATCAACGCACCTTTAAAAATAATTTTTTGCCTCATATATATGCTTCCCTTTTATCGATTTTTCCAAGGAGGTCGACCCATTAATTTGTGTTAATGTTTACCTTCAAGGATGTCGGTCCATTTTCTTATATTATAATATTTAAAAATATTATAATATTGGACTATTAAACTTTCATATATTTAAATCCTTTGATTTAAATATGTCAAGCCTTGTCACATCAATTTATAATGTCCTTCTCTTTATAATATTTAAATATTATAATACCTTGCTTTTAAATATACTTTGCCTTGCTTCTATTGAAATTGTCCACCCTTATAAACTTATCACCTTTGAAGAATATTTATTCCTTGAATACCATGCACCTTTGAAATCAATGACAACTCAATATTTCTAACAATCTCCCCCTTTGTCATTGATGGCAACCCTACAAAAAAATTTCTTTTATTGCAAATGGATTCACAATATGCTCCCCCTGACAAGTTGCTCCCCCTTACTGAAATTCTCCCCCTTTGACATCAATGACAAAGGGATCCTTGGGGCTTTAAAATAAGACACTAAACACAGCCCCCTCACCACCTACTCTTTTTGAGACTTTAATTATGGGATGGGAGTGAAACTCCCAAATTACTATGCTCCTCTTCTTGTTTCATTTTATTTCTCCAAACTTTGGAGATCATACCCTTTTGAACATTTTGACCATTCTCCTTTTTTCTTGACTTCAAAAATTTAGGGAACACTGTTCTACACCATCTAGCTATATGCCCAAAATTGTTACATTTGTAACATATGATGTTGTAGTCCATAGGAGGTGCAAATGAATTGAAATTCCTCTTGGTGAAGCCAAAATAATTCATAGCATTGATCCTGCAATTTATAGCTTTATGACCAAAATGGTTACATGAGAAACAATAACCATGAAAGAGATATTGAAACCAGTCTAATTGCCTTGGAGGATATTGTTGCATGGTTCTCTCTTTGCTTTTTTAGTGATGGTCCCTATTCCTTGATGGTGCATTGTTTTCTTCCTCATTGATGCTTCCACATTTCAACATATCAGCATAGGTCTTGGGCTCTTCTTCAATTACATTCTTTGATGCTTCTATTTCTTTTGAGCTTGAATCCCCCTTTTTTTTCTCTTGACCTTCTTCAAAACCAAGTCCAATATTCATAAATGGAGATCTCTATGCTTTGATAATATCATCCAAGTTTTTTGAGATTTTCCTAAACTGATATATCTTATCATTAAAATTTTCAAGTCCCTTCCTTAGAATGATAACTTCATGTTCTAGTCTTTCACACTCTAGTTCTTTTGCCTTTAACTATTCATCCATACCTTCTTCAATTCTCCTTGCCTCTTCAACCTTTTCTTTTAAGTCGGTGAGATCTTGTAGAAGCTTTGCCTTTGTTTTCTCATCCTCTTGTACTTGAGCCTTCAATTTTGAGTTCTTCTTTCTAACCCTTTTCAAATCTTCAAGAGCAACAATAAGTTCCTCTTCTATGTCAATTGTGGCTTCCTCTTCATATTCTGAATCCTTCTCTTCTTCTTGGTCTTCAACAATAGGATCATCTTCTTTCTCTTCTATGGCCAAAAATAAGATTTCTTCTCTTTCACTATCGGATAGGCTTTCATCACTACCGCTGGAAGCACTGCTTGCTTCTTCAACATAAAAACTCTTCTTGTGTCTTTGAAAGATCTTCTTCTCATGCTTGCCTTGATCGTGCCTATTTTTCTTTTCATGATAAAATTTTCTTTCTTTCTTTTTCTTGTATTCATTTTCTTCTTCACTACTACTACTTCCAACTTGTGGACAATTAGATGCATAGTGACCAAAGTTACCACAATTAAAACATTTCACAGACTGCATATCTTTGTGTTTTCTTGGACCCTTCTTATTCCTTCGCACAAAGTTAGCTTCTTCTCCACTGCTTGATTCTTCACTTGATTCTGGTTCTTTATTCTTTGCCTTCTTTGAATCTTTGAATGTTGCTTCTCATTTGGATGTTTGATATTTTTCTATCCTCATCTCATAGGTTGTGAGAATCCCATGTAGCTCATCCATGCTCAAAGTTTTGAGATCCTTCATTTCTTCAATTGCTGAAACCTTTGCATCAAACCTCATGGGAAGTGACCTCAAGATTTTTTGAACAATATTAGAGTCTTCAATACTTTCTCCAAGTCCACAAATGGTGTTGAAAACCTCATCAACATGAAGTAGATACCTAGCAATATCTTCCTCATATTTCATCTTCAAGTCTTCAAACTTCCTCCTATGGGTTTGAAGTTTTGCCATTTTAACCTTGTTATCTCCTTCATAAGTTCTCTGTAACTTGTCCCATATTTCTTTTGTTGAAGTGCATTGCATGACTTTCACAAAATCTGATTCACATAATCCACTTAAGATTGCATTCATTGCCCTGGCATTATTTTCATATGGTTTCTTACCATTTGCATCTATGGGAGGAGTTGTAGGTTTTGTGAACCCATCCTCAACGGATTTCCATATATCATAGCCATGTGCCATCAAATAAGTCTTCATCCTCATACTCCAGAAAGCATAGTTAGTCCCATCAAACAATGGAGCTCTATTTGATGAAAACCCTTCCTGATGAGCCATTTGTGTTCTTGTAAGATCTTCCTTCAAGTTGTTAGAATTTCATGAAGGAACCCGCTCTGATACCAATTGAAGAACATAAGATTATACTAAGAAGGGGGGTGAAATCTATAATATAATTTTTTTTCCTTTTCAATCCAAATAATAAAAACATATATAAATGCAAATGAAAAAAGCACAAATAATCCCAAATATGAGAAATAATATGGGAACCCAACCAAACCAAAATATAAATTTCTCAACAAATTTTGTGGGCACCAACCCATAAGAGACACCAATCCCCTATTACAATGTTCATGGACACCAATC
Organism: Wollemia nobilis; assembly: GCA_028583015.1. Taxonomy (NCBI): domain Eukaryota; kingdom Viridiplantae; phylum Streptophyta; class Pinopsida; order Araucariales; family Araucariaceae; genus Wollemia; species Wollemia nobilis. Next base: position 2,118,249 of record JAQPPZ010000912.1, read on the forward strand.
CACAAGAGACACCAATCCCCTCTCAAGTTCATGGACACCAATCCATAGGAGACACCAATCCCATCTCAAGTTCATGGACACCAATCCATAGGAGACACCAATCCCCTCTCAAGTTCATGGACACCAATCCATAGGAGACACCAATCCCCTCTCAAGTTCATGGACACCAATCCATAGGAGACACCAATCCCTTTCTTGGTTCATGGGAACCAATCCATAGGAGACACCAATCCCTTTCTCTAGTTCATGGACACCAATCCATAAGAGACACCAATCCTCTCTGTTGGTTCGAAATCTACTCAAGTCTGCTCCAAACCTACTCAAATATATTCTCAAACCTACTCACAAAACTTGCTCAAATCTACTCCAAAACCTACTCACAAAACTTGCTCAAATCTGCTCCAAAACCTACTCACAAAACCTGCTCAAATCTACTCCAAAACCTGTTCACAAAACCTGCTCAAATCTACTCCAAAATCCTACTCAAATATGATCCAAACAATGCTCATCTATTCCCAAATCTTGCATAATGATGTCATCAAGTTCTTCACCTATTCTTCAATGTGCTTTCCTCAACTAAAGCAATTCAGACATATTCTACCCAGAATTATTTTATCTTCATGAACATATAGAGAATGATATGCACTAACAAATGCTCAATATGTTCTTCACATTCATTAAGTCTGTTGCTTCCACATGTCTCACATTTATTACATTTAAAAGGTAGCTTTAGTCTAGCACTTGATAACTGACCTGGTAATTGCTGATTTGCACCTTTCCTTCCCTTTAGTGGATAGCTGAAAATATCCTTCTTTTCAATTGAATCCTTTCACACTATCCTTGCACTATGTGACACTTTGACTTGCTTTATAATAACCCTTCTATTTGTGTGAGACTATACTATTTTTCTTATTTCCACATTCACTTCAAAACCAATCACAATGCACAAATTTGTCCTTCTCATCTACTCCCAAAATCAATCATGAACAATGCACAAATTTGCTCTCAAATATTATCTATAACTCTTGCACATTTACTCCAATTTCAATAAAAATAATGCACAAGTTTGCTCACAAATCTGATCTATAACCCTTGCACATTTTCTTCCAATTTCAATAAAAAATAATGCACATCCAATAATTCCTTATACCTCCCACTATATGACAACAAAAATATTTTCCTCAAACAAAACCATTTTGAGAAAGGAATTAAATCACCATACCTCTAAATCTGCCTCAATGATGATGATCTTCTTTTGCATGAGCTTTCCAAACCTATCTTGACAAAAAAAAATTTTCCTTTTATTTGTCCCTTCAAAATCTGGTTAGCAATTCTCTTTTTCTTTTCTTGATTAAATATCAAATCATCCACTTTAAAAACCCTTATCAAAACATACACAATAAAGCTTAAAAATAACTCCTTATATCTCCCTTTTTGAAACTCACAATATAAAGCTTTATTAACTACTAAAACCCTTATATCTCCTTTTATTAATTTTCAAAAATGAAACCTTATACTAACATCATAACCCTTATATCTCCCTTTTACTTAATATGCAAAAATAAAACTCTACACTAGCACCATTACCCTTATATCTCCCTTTATTGAATTTAATAAAACTTTAAATACCTTGCACAACCGCGATGGGATTCGATCCCCTGTCCTCTAGAAGTGCAGTGCTCTCACAAGCGCTCGTGACCAGTTGTGCTACCACAACACATGAAACCAAAAGGTGCTCAACAAATATTTAAACCTTCGTTGCACCTCCAATCAATAATTGCATAGCAAAAACCTCCCTCGAAGGGATTCAAACTTTGGATCTCTTGCTCCACAATACCCTAGCATGACCTAGCCAACCGGTTGGGCTGCTCCACCATATGAGAACAAAAGGGTATCAACTAATATTTAAACCTTCATACCTTGTATTTCCTTTGCACAACAAAATTGGCACCGTAGGGATTCGATCTTTGAACCTACTATACTCCAATGCCCTAACACAGGCCAGACGACCGATTGGGCTACCCCAATGGTTGAGACCAAAAGGACGTCAACCAATATTTAACTCTACCTTTGGATTGCTCTTCATCATCACACGTCCTCCTGCGCTTCTCCTCTCCTATTCGTTGTAGGTTGCACCTCTCTTTGCGCACCTTTTTCAAATTTCTCTCATCAACGCACCTTTAAAAATAAATTTTTACCTCATATATGTTCCCTTTTAATCAATTTTTCCAAGGAGGTCGACCCATTAATTTGTGTTAATATTTTCTTTCAAGGATGTCGGTCCATTTTCTTATATTATAATATTGGACTATTAAACTTTCATATATTTAAATCCTTTGATTTAAATATGTCAAGCCTTGTCACATCAATTTATAATGTCCTTCTCTTTATAATATTTAAATTTGATATTTAAATATTATAATACCTTGCTTTTAAATATACTTTGCCTTGCTTCTCTTGAAATTGTCCACCCTTCTAAACTTATCACCTTTGAAGAATATTTCTGCCTTGAATACCATGCACCTTTGACATCAATGACAACTCAATATTTCTAACAATCTCCCCCTTTGTCATTGATGGCAACCCTACAAAAAAATTTCTTTTACTGCAACTGGATTCACAATCTGCTCCCCTGACAAGTTGCTCCCCCTTACTGAAATTCTCCCCCTTTGACATCAATGGCAAAGGGCTCCTTGGGGCTTGTAAGATAAGACACTAAACACAGCCCCCTCACCACCTACTCTTTTTGAGACTTTAATTATGGGATGGGAGTGAAACTCCCAAGTTACTATGCTCCTCTTCTTGTTTCATTTTCTTTCTCCAAACTTTGGAGATCATACCCTTTTGAACATTTTGACCATTCTCCTTTTTGCTTGACTTTGAAAATTTAGGGAACACTATTCTACACCATCTAGCTGTATGCCCAAAATTGTTACATTTGTAACATATGATGTTGTAGTCCATAGGAGGTGCAAATGAATTGAAATTCCTCTTGGTGAAGCCAAAATCATTCATAGCATGGACCCTACAATTTATAGCTTTATGACCAAAATGGTTACATGAGAAACAATAACCATGAAAGAGATATTGAAACCTATCTGATTGCCTTGGAGGATATTGTTGCATGGTTCTCTCTTTGCTTTTCTTGTGATGGTCCCTGTTCCTTGATGGTGCATTGTTTTCTTCCTCATTGATGCTTCCACTTTTCAACATATCAGCATAGGTCTTGGGCTCTTCTTCAATTACTTTCTTTGATGCTTCTATTTCTTTTGAGCTTGACTCCCCCTTTTGTTTCTCTTGACCTTCTTCAAAACCAAGTCTAATCTTCATAAATGGAGATCTCTGTGCTTTGATAATATCATCCAAGTTTTTTGAGCTTTTCCTAAACTGATATATCTTATCATTAAATTTTTCAAGTCCCTTCCTTAGAATGACAACTTCATGTTCTAGTCTTTCACACTCTAGTTCTTTTACCTTTAACTGTTCAACCATACCTTCTTCAATTCTCCTTGCCTCTTCAACCTTTTCTTTTAAGTTGGTGAGATCTTGTAGAAGCTTTGCCTTTGTTTTCTCATCCTCTTGTACTTGAGCCTTCAATTTTGAGTTCTTCTTTCTAACCCTCTTCAACTCTTCAAGAGCAACAATAAGTTCCTCTTCTATGTCAATTGTGGCTTCCTCTTCATCTTCTGAATCTTTCTCTTCTTCTTGGTCTTCAACAATAGGATCATCTTCTTTCTCTTCTATGGCCAAAAATAAGATTTCTTCTTTTTCACTATCGGAGAGGCTTTCATCACTGCTATTGGAAGCACTGCTTGCTTCTTCAACATAAAAACTCTTCTTGTGTCTTTGAAAGATCTTCTTCTCATGCTTGCCTTGACCGTGCCTATTTTTCTTTTCATGATAAAATTTTCTTTCTTTCTTTTTCTTGTATTCCTTTTCTTCTTCACTGCTACTACTTCCAGCTTGTGGACAATTAGATGCATAGTGACCAAAGTTACCACAATTAAAACATTTCATAGACTGCATATCTTTGTGTTTTCTTGGACCCTTCTTATTCCTTCGCACAAAGTTAGCTTCTTCTCCACTACTTGATTCTTCACTTGATTCTGGTTCTTTATTCTTTGCCTTCTTTGAAGCTTTGAATGTTGCTTCTCATTTGGATGTTTGATATTTTTCTATCCTCATCTCATAGGCTATGAGAATCCCATGTAGCTCATCCATGCTCAAAGTTTTGAGATCCTTCATTTCTTCAATTGCTGAAACCTTTGCATCAAACCTCATGGGAAGTGACCTCAAGATTTTTTGAACAATCTTAGAGTCTTCAATACTTTCTCCAAGTCCACGAATGGTGTTGACAACCTCATCAACATGAAGTAGATACCTAGCAATATCTTCCTCATATTTCATCTTCAAGTCTTCAAACTTCCTCCTGTGGGTTTGAAGTTTTGCCATTTTAACCTTGTCATCTCCTTCATAAGTTCTCTGTAACTTGTCCCATATTTATTTTGCTGAAGTGCATTGCATGACTTTCACAAACTCTGATTCACATAACCCACTTAAGATTGCATTCATTGCCCTGGCATTATTTTCATATGGTTTCTTACCATTTGCATCTATGGGAGGAGTTGTAGGTGGTGTGAACCCATCCTCAATGGATTGCCATATATCATATCCATGTGCCATCAAATAAGTCTTCATCCTCACACTCCAGAAAGCATAGTTAGTCCCATCAAACAATGGAGCTCTATTTGATGAAAACCCTTCTTGATGAGCCATTTGTGTTCTTGTAAGATCTTCCTTCAAGTTGTTAGGCTTTCACGAAGGAACCCACTCTGATACCAATTGAAGAACACAAGCTTATACTGAGAGGGGGGTGAACAGTATAAGATAAAACTTTTTACTTTTCAATCCAAATGATAATAATAATAATATTAATGCAATAATGAAACAATGCATAAATCATCACACATATGAGAGACACAGATTTAACGTGGTTCACCCAATATGGGCTACATCCACGAAGAAATATTGCTTATAAATTTCTCAACAAATTTTATGGGCACCAACCCACAGGAGACACCAATCCCCTATTACAATGTTCATGGACACCAATCCATAGGAGACACCAATCCCCTCTCAATTTTATGGACACCAATCCATAGGAGACACCAATCCCCTCTCAAGTTCATGGACACCAATCCATAGGAGACACCAATCCCCTCTCAAGTTCATGGACACCAATCCACAGGAGACACCAATCCCTTCTCAAGTTCATGGACACCAATCCATAGGAGACACCAATCCCCTCTACTCTAGTTCATGGACACCAATCCATAGGAGACACCAATCCCCTCTGCTTTAGTTTATGGACACCAATCCATAGGAGACACCAATCCCCTCTATCTAGTTCAAAATCTACTCAAATCTTCTCCAGACCTTCTCAAATATACTCCAAAACCTACTCACAAAACTTGCTCAAATCTGCTCCAAAACCTACTCACAAAACTTGCTCAAATCTACTCCAAAACCTGTTCACAAAACCTGCTCAAATCTACTCCAAAATCCTGCTCAAATATGATCCAAACAATGCTCATCTATTCCCAAATATTGCATATTGATGTCATCAAGTTCTTCACCTATTCTTCAATGTGCTTTCCTCAACTAAAGCAATTCAGACATATTCTACCCATAATTCTTTTATCTTCATGAACATATAGAGAATGATATGCACTAATAAAATGCCCAATATGTTCTTCACATTCATTAAGTTTATTGCTTCCACATGTCTCACATTTATTACATTAAAAGGTAGCTCTAGTCTAGCACTTGATAACTGACATGGTAATTGCTGATTTGCACCTTTCCTTCCCTTTAGTGGATAGCTGAAAATATCCTTCTTTTCAATTGAATCCTTTCACACTATCCTTGCACTATGTGACACTTTGACTTGCTTTATAATAACCCTTCTATTTGTGTGAGACTATACTATTTTTCTTATTTCCACATTCACTTCAAAACCAATCACAATGCACAAATTTGTCCTTCTCATCTACTCCCAAAATCAATCATGAACAATGCACAAATTTGCTCTCAAATCTGATCTATAACTCTTGCACATTTACTCCTAATTTCAATAAAAAAAATGCACAAGTTTCTCACAAATCTGATCTATAACCTTTGCACATTTTCTTCCAATTTCAATAAAAAATAATGCACATCCAATAATTCCTTATATCTCCCACTATATGACAACAAAAATATTTTCCTCAAACAAAACCATTTTGAGAAAGGAATTAAATCACCATACCTCTAAATCTGCCTCAATGATGATGATCTTCTTTTGCATGAGCTTTCCAAACCTGTCTTGACAAAAATAATTTTCCTTTTGTTTGTCCCTTCAAAATCTGGTTAGCAATTCTCTTTTTCTTTTCTTGATTAAATATCAAATCATCCACTTTAAAAATCCTTGTCAAAACATACACAATAAAGCTTAAAAATAACTCCTTATATCTCCCTTTTTGAAACTCACAATATAAAGCTTTATTAACAACTAAAACCCTTATATCTCCTTTTATTAATTTTAAAAAATGAAACCTTATACTAACATCATAACCCTTATATCTCCCTTTTATTAATATGCAAAAATAAAACTCTACACTAGCACCATGACCCTTATATCTCCCTTTATTAAATTTAATAAAATAAAACTTTAAATACCTTGCACAACCACGATGGGATTCGATCCCCTGTCCTCTAGAAGCGCAATGATCTCACAAGCGCTCATGACCAGTTGTGCTACCACAACACATGAAACCAAAAGGTGCTCAGCAAATATTTAAACCTTTGTTGTACCTCCAATCAACAATCGCATAGCAAAAACCTCCCCCAAATGGATTCAAACTTTGGATCTCTTGCTCCATAGTGCCCTAGCACGGCCTAGCCAATCGGTTGGGTTGCATCAACTAATATTTAAACCTTCATACCTTGTATTTCCTTTGCACAACAAAATTGGCACCATAGGGATTCGATCTCTGAACCTATTGCACTCCAATGCCCTAACACAATCTAGACAACCGACTAGGCTACCCCAATGGTTGAGACCAAAAGGACATCAACCAATATTTAACTCTACCTTTGGATTGCTCTTCGCCATCGCACGTCCTCCTGCGCTTCTCCTCTCCTATTCGTTGTAGGTTGCACCTCTCTTTGTGCATGAATTTTGAATTGCTCTCATCAACGCACCTTTAAAAATAAAATTTTGCCTCATATATATGCTCCCCTTTTATCAATTTTCCCAAGGAGGTCGACCCATTAATTTGTGTTAATATTTGCTTTCAAGGATGTCGGTCCAATTTTTTATATTATAATATTTAAAAATATTATAATATTGGACTATTAAACTTTCATATATTTAAATCCTTTGATTTAAATATGTCAAGCCTTGTCACATCAATTTATAATGTCCTTCTCTTTATAATATTTAAATTTGATATTTAAATATTATAATACCTTGCTTTTAAATATACTTTGCCTTGCTTCTCTTGAAATTGTCCACCCTTCTAAACTTATCACCTTTGAAGAATATTTTTGCCTTGAATACCATGCACCTTTGACATCAATGACAACTCCTTTGACATCAATGACAACTCAATATTTCTAACAATCTCCCCCTTTGTCATTGATGGCAACCCTACAAAAAAAATTCTTTTACTACAACTGGATTCACAATCTACTCCCCCTGACAAGTTGCTCCCCCTTACTAAAATTCTCCCCCTTTGACATCAATGGCAAAGGGATCCTTGGGGCTTGTAATATAAGACACTAAACACAACCCCCTCACCACCTACTCTCTTTGAGACTTTAATTATGGGATGGGAGTGAAACTCCCAAGTTACTATGCTCCTCTTCTTATTTCATTTTCTTTCTCCAAACTTTGGAGATCATACCCTTTTGAACATTTTGACCATTCTCCTTTTTGCTTGACTTCAGAAATTTAGGGAACACTATTCTACACCATCTAGCTGTATGCCCAAAATTGTTACATTTGTAACATATGATGTTGTAGTCCATAGGAGGTGCAAATGAATTGAAATTCCTCTTGGTGAAGCCAAAATCATTCATAGCATTGATCCTACAATTTACAACTTTATGACCAAAATGGTTACATGAGAAACAATAACCATGAAAGAGATATTGAAACCTATCTGATTGCCTTGGAGGATATTGTTGCATGGTTCTCTCTTTGTTTTTTATGTGATGGTCCCTATTCCTTTATGGTGCATTGTTTTCTTCCTCATTGATGCTTCCACTTTTCAACATATCAGCATAGGTCTTGGGCTCTTCTTCAATTACTTTCTTTGATGCTTCTATTTCTTTTGAGCTTGAATCCCCCTTTTGTTTCTCTTGACCTTCTTCAAAACCAAGTCCAATATTCATAAATGGAGATCTCTGTGCTTTGATAATATCATCCAAGTTTTTTGAGCTTTTCCTAAACTGATATATCTTATCATTAAATTTTTCAAGTCCCTTCCTTAGAATGACAACTTCATGTTCTAGTATTTCACACTCTAGTTCTTTTACCTTTAATTGTTCAGCCATACCTTCTTCAATTCTCCTTGCCTCTTCAACCTTTTCTTTTAAGTCGGTGAGATCTTGTAGAAGCTTTGCCTTTGTTTTCTCATCCTCTTGTACTTGAGCCTTCAATTTTGAGTTCTTCTTTCTAACCCTTTTCAAATCTTCAAGAGCAACAATAAGTTCCTCTTCTATGTCAATTGTGGCTTCCTCTTCATCTTCTGAATCTTTCTCTTCTTCTTGGTATTTAACAATAGGATCATCTTCTTTCTCTTCTATGGCCAAAAATAAGATTTCTTCTCTTTCACTATTAGAGAGGCTTTCATCACTATCGTTGGAAGCACTGCTTGCTTCTTCAACATAAAAATCTTCTTGTGTCTTTGAAATATCTTCTTCTCATGCTTTCCTTGACCGTGCCTATTTTTCTTTTCATGATAAAATTTTCTTTCTTTCTTTTTCTTGTATTCCTTTTCTTCTTCACTGCTACTACTTCCATCTTGTGGACAATTAGATGCATAGTGACCAAAGTTACCACAATTAAAACATTTCACAAATTGCATATCTTTATGTTTTCTTGGACCCTTCTTATTCCTTCGCACAAAGTTAGCTTCTTCTCCACTACTTGATTCTTCACTTGATTTTGGTTCTTTATTATTTGCCTTCTTTGAAGCTTTGAATGTTGCTTCTCATTTGGATGTTTGATATTTTTCTGTCCTCATCTCATAGGCTGTGAGAATCCCATGTAGCTCATCCATGCTCAAAGTTTTGAGATCCTTCATTTCTTCAATTTCTGAAATCTTTGCATCAAACCTCATGGGAAGTGACCTCAAGATTTTCTGAACAATATTAGAGTCTTCAATACTTTATCCAAGTCCACGAATGGTGTTGAAAACCTCATCAACATGAAGTAGATACCTAGCAATATCTTCCTCATCTTTCATCTTCAAGTCTTCAAACTTCCTCCTATGGGTTTGAAGTTTTGCCATTTTAACCTTGTCATCTCCTTCATAAGTTCTCTATAACTTGTCCCATATTTATTTTGCTGAAGTGCATTGCATGACTTTCACAAAATTTGATTCACATAATCCACTTAATATTGCATTCATTGCCCTGACATTATTTTCATATGGTTTCTTACCATTTGCATCTATGGGAGGAGTTGTAGGTGTTGTGAACCCATCCTCAATGGATTACCATATATCATAGCCATGTGCCATCAAATAAGTCTTCATCCTCATGCTCTAGAAAGCATAGTTAGTCCCATCAAACAATGGAGCTCTATTTGATGAAAACCCTTCCTGATGAGCCATTTGTGTTCCTATAAGATCTTCCTTCAAGTTGTTAGACTTTCATGAAGGAACCCGCTCTGATACCAATTGAAGAACACAAGCTTATACTGAGAGGGGGTGAATAGTATAAGATAAAAATTTTCCATTTTCAATCCAAATAATAATAGCAATAATATTAATGCAATAATGAAATAATGCACAAATCATCACACATATGAGAGACACATATTTAACGTGGTTCACCCAATATGGGCTACATCCACGAAGAAATATTGCTTATAAATTTCTCAATAAATTTTGTGGGCACCAACCCATAGGAGACACCAATCCCCTATTACAATGTTTGTGGACACCAATCCATAAGAGACACCAATCCCCTCTCAATTTCATGGACACTAATCCATAGGAGACACCAATCCCCTCTCAAGTTCATGGACACCAATCCACAGGAGACACCAATCCCCTCTCAAGTTTGTGGACACCAATCGATAGGAGACATTAATATTTTCTGCTGGTTTATGGGAACCAACCCATAGGAGACACAAATTCTCTCTACTCTGGTTTATTGACACAGATCCATAGGAGACACCAATCCCCTTTGCTGGTTCGAACTCTGCTCAAGTCTGCTCTAGACCTACTTACAAAACCTACTCAAATATGCTCCAAAACTACTCAAACATGCTCCAAACTACAAGGAACCAAGAGGTTCTTAATAGATTTGTGAAAAGAGAATATATAGAATGCAATAAATTATAGATAGAATCACCTTTTTTATCGAATCACTGTTTCAATGTTTGGAAAACCAAGCAAAGGATTAAATATATTTCACTGATGGATACCTTTTGAAGACACCCGAGAATGCAATTATATATCTATCTATAGTTGTAATTTTGGTGAAAGGACATGACTATCCATAAATATAATTAATGATTAAGCAAGTAGACGTTAGGATTGAAGTCCTAACATGCCACCCTCCTTAAAAGAGCTTTGTATTCGAAGCTAAAAATGAGGAAATTGCTACTGGATATGATGAAGTGTCTCCCATGTGGCATATTTTGAAGGTAGACCTTTCCATTGAATTAAAATGTCAGTTATAGTATGGTTGCGAAGGTGGTGAATGCGACAATCTAAGATAGCTTTGGATTCAACCGTGAGTGCTCCATATTCGGTAAACTCATGGATTTGAGTTTGTGTCGAGATGTGTATGCATAATACTGGTTTAAGGCATGAGACATGGAATACTGGATGAATTTTAGATGTCTCGGGCAACTCAAGTTTATAAGCAACTGGTCCAATACATTGGAGAACTTTATACGATCCATAAAATTTAGGGCTTAGCTTTTGAGAAACTTTTAGTTTTAGAGAAGTTTGGTGATATGGTTGAAGATAAAGGAATACCATATCTCCTTCTTGAAAAAAACACTCTATTCGATGTTGGTCCACATGTTGTTTCATACGATTTTGGGTTGTGTGTAGATTTTCTTTGAGAGTGCGAAGAATGTTATCTTGATTGTAAATTTCCATCTCCACTACTGGTACATTAGTACTTCCTAAGATATAAGAGGTAAGTGATGGTGGTGTTTGGTTGTATAATGCTTCATATGGGGTCATCTGCAGTGTGATATGTGGTGTTTGATCCAGTGAAGAGGTTGAGTAGCGATAAAGCAACAGAGGTAGGTTTCTAAACATTTGTTAACAACTTCGGTTTGATCATCTATTTGGGGGTGGTAAGCGGAGCTCATACGAAGTTGAGTGCCTTGAAGTTTAAATAATTCTTTCCAAAAATTTCTAGTGAATGTGGGATCACGATCACTAACTATAGTAGAAGGCATGCCATGTAGTTTAAAACTATTATCAAGAAAAATTTGAGCGATGGTACTAGTGGTATAAGGGTGGGACATAGGACAAAAATGGGTATATTTAGATAAACAATCCACCACAACTAGAATAGTTGTTTTTTCTACATATTTGGAAGACCTTCAATAAAATCCATGGAAATATCAGCCCATGTTTTTGTTGGAATAGGAAGAGGTTGTAGAAGACCCGGAGTACCCAATGTCTCTCCTTTTTGTCATTGGTAGGTCTCACATTCCTTCACAAATTTCTTGATATCATTTTTCATGCCTACTAAGTAAAAATATCTAGTTACTCATTTATACATCTTTAGAAATCTAGAGTGTCCTGCGATGGGTGTGGCATGTAACTCATGTAGAAGCTTTTCTCGATAGGAGGATGTGGGGGAAAGGACAATACACCCTTTATACCTTAGTATGTTATCTCGCCAAGAATAATAAGGTTTACTAGTGGAGTTTTGTTGAAGTTATTGAATTAATGTATGTGTAGGCAGGTCATTAAACCATTCCTCATAGACTTGGTCTAACCATTTAGGAATAGGCGAGGAAAAAACATGTAATTGGGGTATTTCTTCAAACTTTCTTGAAAGAGCATCAGCAACCATGTTGTCTTTCTCTTTTTTATATATGATCTCATAATCATACCCTAGTAGTTTTGTAACCCACTTTTATTTTTCTAGGGTGGTTATGTGTTGCTCAAGAAGGTATTTTAAACTATGGTTATCTGTGCGAATAATGAAATGTTGGCCGATAAGGTAAGGTCTCCAATGTTGGATAGCGTGAATGATGGCTAACATTTCTTTTTTATATGTGGATCATGCTAAATTATTTTTAGAGAATGCCTTGCTAGTGAAAGCTAATGGTTTTTCATTTTGCATGAGCACAACCCCTAGTCCCATTCTGGAGGCATCACTTTCATATGTTATAATCTCCCATAGTGAGTTTAATATTTTGGCACTTTTCTTTGCACATAATTCTCCCTCCATTTCCAATCATGACTTCAAAATTATTACAAGGATGTATAAAACAATTAGCTTGTTTTTTCAACTTTGGATCTATGAAATTGTGTGTGTTGCCTAAGTCTAAAAGGAAAATAGGATTTTTTTCTTAAAGTACCCTTTAACTTTTATAGTTTTGCAGGGTTGAACATCCTGTGAGGGTGTTAAAGGAGATTTTTGTTTTATCCTTGTTATTTTCTTCTTGAATATCCGTTACTACTTCGACTTCGATATCATCTTCTTCCTTTAGAGTGCAACCTCCAATTGTATCCAAAACATATAATTTTTGTGAAATGCGTTTGTGATTAGGGGTGAATTTCTCATCACAATGAAAACAAAGGCCCTTTTATCTTCTTTATTTCATTTCTTTAGGGCTAATTTTTTTAATTGGCATGACTCTATTTAGTTTTTGGTTGGTGTAGGTGTTTTGTATTTTCCTTATTGATATTCTTCCTATTCGGCAGTGGTTATTGATCTTCTCTTCCACCATTTGTGCTAATGCAACTATATGCATCATATCGATCAGATTGAGTATTTGTACTTCCAATCGAATTTCTTCTTTTAGGCCACTAATGAAGCAAATTTGAAAGAATAATGCATTGAGTCCTGATGTAAGGTTTGCCAATTTCTTGAATTGCGCTTGGTATTCTCATACTATAAATATTTGGCGGAGTTTGGTAAGAGCCGCTGTGTAATATTCAAATTTGCTAGGGCCGAATCATAGCATTAATTTTTTTGTAAATTCGGTCCATGTGGGAGTACCTTTTGTCTTTTCATACCATTGGTACCATTGAGTAGCAACCTACTCTAGGTGAAAGGATGCGATGCATACATTTTGGGTTTTTGAAATTTTAGATAAGGAGAAATATTGGTCCGCTCGATATATCCAATTTGTGGGGTCACCTCCATCAAATTTTGGGAAATCCAATTTTGTGGTTCGAGGTAAGATTAATGTGTGTGGTCCCCCTAGTAACACTTGTTGCAAGGGTGTCATGTTTTGTTGACCGGCTTGTGTTAATGCCATGTTTTGTTGTACCAAGTCTACAAAGTGATTTGTTGTGTCCATTTTGGTTGATAACTTTGCATTGGTGGCATCAATTTTTATAGTTAATTATGCTATTTTTGTTGCTATCTTTGTTTCCAAATCATCTTTCCAATACATCATTCCTTGCAGGACCTCTTTTGCAACCTCTTTCGCAAGTTCTTGTGATCTTCTCCCGTCTGCCATGGCGTGTTTTTTGTGTGCTTACGACTTCTTGGGTATATTTTGCAAAAACAATTATTTTGAAAAAGTGCAAAAAGCTGCTACTTTTTTGTAAATTTTTGTTGCAAAATTGTTTTTTTATTTTTTATTTTGTACTTTTTGTGATAATAATATATTTTTGTCACTTATACCCTTAAAAATAAAAAAATCACCAGTGGAGTGGCATCTGAGAAAGGGTGATGAAACGAGGTGACGATGGAGCGATGACAGCAGGGTGATAGAACGAGACGGTAGAGGTGGCATCTGAGCAGCGGTGATGGGTGGTGGTGGAGCAAAGGTGTGAGCATTCGGGCGGTGGTGGTGGAGCAGAGGTGTGAGTGCTCGGGCGATGTAGGAGCAACAACCAATAAGGAAATTCAATAGTGGTTGCCTACCAAATTAATCGACACATGCCTACCAGATGGTACTATACTTGAGCGCGTATACCTATCTTGTTGGGCAATGTGGATTATGTGCTACATGATTTTTAAATCCTCCTTGTTTTTTTCCTGCAACAATGTGGTATTAAAATTATAATCCTCGACGTCATTTTTTCTTGATTCCCACTATTGGTTGATTTTCGATCGTTGGGAAATAATTAACTTAGGTTAAGTTTACTATATTCTATATTTAATCTGTCAAAAACATAGGGTAATCACTCAAAAATGCAATAGAGAAGTTTTATGCATGGATTTGATGTCATTTTCAATCCTTGTTGCTTTGGGTGATTGATTTTAAACAAAAACTATTTTTAAGATTTCTAGGATACCCACGTCTGCGTTGTTCTACATTGTTATAGTGGAGTGACATATTTTTAATTAACCAGCGTCTATGCTATTCTATGGCTTGTGAACGTTCCTGGTCGTTCTTGCACTGATTATTGTTTAAGATACCCGCAACCCAAAAAAAATGTTTTCCTCCTAACCTTGCTTGTAGTGAAGACTGGTTTTAGGTAGTGCAAGTTGGATTCGTTCGTATATGTACCTAGGTGGAAAAAGTTTAAAACCAACTCTGATGCTAAAATGCTAGGAACCAAGAGGTTCTTAACAGATATGTGACAAGAGAATATATAGAATGCAATAAATTATAAATAGAATCACCTTTTTTATCGAATCATTGTTTCAATGTTTTGAAAACCAAGCAAAGGATTAAATATATTTCACTTATGTATACCTTTTGGAGACACCCGAGAATGCAATTATATATCTTTCTATAGTTGTAGTTTTTATGAAAGGACATGATTGTCCATAAATATAATTAATGATTAAGCAAGTAAAAGTTAGGATTGGAGTCCTAACACAAATTTGCTCACAAAACCTGTTCAAATATACTCCAAAACCTGTTTACAAAACCTGCTCAAATCTGCTCCAAAATCCTACTCAAATCTAATCCAAAAAATGCTCATCTATTCCCAAATATTGCATACTGATGTCATTAGGTTCTTCACCTATTCTTCAATGTGCTTTCCTCAACTAAAGTAATTCAAACATATTCTACCCAGAATTCTTTTATCTTCATGAACATATAGAGAATGATATGCACTAACAAATGCTCAATATGTTCTTCACATTCATTAAGTTTGTTGCTTCCACATGTCTCATATTTATTACATTTAAAAGGTAGCTTTAGTCTAGCACTTGATAAATAACTTGGAAATTGCTGATTTGCACCTTTCCTTCCCTTTAGTGGATAGCTAAAAATGTCCTTCTTTTCAATTGATTCCTTTCACACTATCCTTACACTATGTGATACTTTGAATTGCTTTATAATAACCCTTCTATTTATGTGAGACTATACTATTTTGCTTATTTCCACATTCACAAAAAAACCAATCACAATGCACAAATTTGTCCTTCTCATCTACTCCCAAAATAAATCATGAACAATGTACAAATTTGCTCTCAAATATGATCTATAACTCTTGTACATTTACTCCCAATTTCAATAAAAAAGAATGCACAATTTTGCTCACAAATCTGATCTATAACCTTTGCATATTTTCTTTCAATTTCAATAAAAAATAATGCACATCAAATAATTCCTTATATCTCCCACTATATGACAACAACAATATTTTCCTCAAACAAAACCATTTTGAGAAAGGAATTAAATCACCACACCTCTAAATCTGCCCCAATAATGATTATCTTCTTTTGCATGAGCTTTCCAAATCTGTCTTGACAAAAACAATTTTCCTTTGTTTATCCCTTCAAAATCTGGTTAGCAATTCTCTTTTTCTTTTCTTGATTAAATATCAAATCATCCACTTTAAAAATCCTTGTCAAAACATACACAATAAAGCTTAAAAATAACTTCTTATATCTCCCTTTTTGAAATTCACAATATTAAGCTTTATTAACTACTAAAACCCTTATATCTCCTTTTATTAATTTTCAAAAATGAAACCTTATTTAAACATCATAATCCTTATATCTCTCTTTTACTTAATATGAAAAAATAAAACTCTACACTAGCACCATTGCCCTTATATCTCCTTTTATTGAATTTAACAAAACTTTAAATACCTTGCATAGCTATAACAGGATTCAATCCCCTGTCCTCTAGAAGCGTAGCACTTTCACAAGCGCTCGTGACCAAATGTGCTACCACAACACATGAAACAAAAAGACGCTCAACAAATATTTAAACCTTCGTTGCACCTCCAATCAATAATCGCACATCAAAAACCTCCCCCGAAGGGATTCAAACTTTGGATCTCTTGCTCCATAGTGCCCTAGTGCAGCCTAGCCAACCGATTGGGTTGCTCCACCATCTGAGAACAAAAGGCATCAACTAATATTTAAAACTTCATACCTTGTATTTCATTTGCACAAAAAAACTAGTGCCATAGGGATTTGATAACTGAACCTACTACACTCCAATGCCCTAACATGGGCTAGATGACCAACTGGGCTACCCCAACAATTGAGACCAAAAGGACGTCAACCAATATTTAACTTTGCCTTTGAATTGCTCTTTGTCATCGCATGTCCTCCTGCGCTTCTCCTCTCCTATTCGTTGTAGGATGCACCTCTCTTTGCACACCTTTTTCGAATTGCTCTCATCAACGCACCTCACCTCATATATATGCTCCCCTTTTATCAATTTTCCCAAGGAGGTCAGCCCATTAATTTGTGTTAATATTTGCTTTCAAGGATGTCGGTCCATTTTCTTATATTATAATATTTAAAAATATTATAATATTGGACTATTAAACTTTCATATATTTAAATCCTTTGATTTAAATATTTCAAGCCTTATCACATCAATTTATAATGTCCTTCTCTTTATAATATTTAAATTTGATATTTAAATATTATAATACCTTGCTTTTAAATATACTTTGCCTTGCTTCTCTTGAAATTGTCCACCCTTCTAAACTTATCACCTTTGAAGGATATTTCTGCCTTGAATACCATGCACCTTTGACATCAATGACAACTATTTTGACATCAATGACAACTCAATATTTTTAACAGATGACTTCCCTCCCGATCTGTATAAAGATATTAGTCTCAATCATCTTATGTTCGCCAACCCCAAGGCAACATTGGCAATAATACATCTCATCATGGCAGTGGCTAGGAGGTTTTCCAGGTGGATCCAGACCCAATTGTTGGTTGAGGAGATCCCATTCCCACGTACCTAGTCGCTCAAGCTAATGTGGTGGGTTGAGGTGTATCTAATGGCATTGACGACTCTAATGCAGGTGATAATGTTTACATGCCTCAGGAGGAAGGGTGGCTCATTTCCATTCCTTCTAATACCGATTTGCAGCATATGGATGGTGAAGTACATTCACCTCATGAGCATACCCCGCATGATTGACATGATTTAGTGAATGCTTTTTGATGATGCGTTTGGTGACAATTTTAACCTTGTTTTTGTTGTTTTGAGTAACTGCTTCCTAACTCAATTTAAGTTAGTGTGACTACCTATTGGAATGTACCTATCCACCCATTTATTTTGTTGTAAAAACTGATATTTTTAAATTAATTAAAAGTTAGACCTTTACATTAAAAAATATCATAATTATAAAAATCATTGTCTAACTTTTTATAAGCAAATTTAAAGTGTAGACTTGTTTACTCATATAAAAAACACCCTCCCCACATTGAGTGAACAGAAGATAGTTTTTATTCTCTTGGGTTAACTAATGCAAAATTAATATCAAATAAAATTGACATTAAAAAATCTTTGATAGTATAGGAATGTTATCATAATAACAATGATTTGATTTATTATGGGATAAGGATGATTAGTCAAGTTTCTTACACTAATTAAATCTAAAAAAATATTAAAAAATAATGATTTTGATTTATTAGGTTGAAAGCATTGATTAAAATATTAAACACTTCTACCCTTTCAAATGCTAATGATGGTTGTCCTCTCACTAATGGTTGTAAGGAGTAAATCAATGTAAAATAAAATGTCTAACAAGTAAGTGACAACTATATTATATCAAGTGACACCATCTTATCAAGATTTATCTCTTAAATGTATATATTATATTTAACAAATAATTATAATATAAAATAACAAGTGACAACTATATTCTATCAAGTGACACCATTTTATAAGCTTTTATCTCTTAAATGTATATATTATATTTAACAAATAATTATAATATAAAATAATTAATTTAACATTAAAGTTAATATTAAAATTTATTCGAAGAATGAACTGCAAGTTTACTGTAGTGGTAAAAGCTTTGGCCGCTTTTTGAGAGGTCCAAGGTTCAAACCCCACTCAGTACAAGGGGATCAGGAACCTTTATAAAAACCTGTGTAAACTCATTGAAGCTACAAGCTTACTATAGTGGTAAGGGCTTTGACCTCTTTTTGAGAGGTTCAAAGTTTAAACCCCACTTAGTATGAGGGGACTTGGACCCCTCGTAAAAACCTATGTAAACTTATTTATATATAGTTGCAAGCTTAATGCAATGGTAAGGGCTTTGACCTCTTTTTGAGAGGTTCAAATTTCAAACCTTCTTAATATGAGGGGACTGGGACCCCTCATAAAAACATGTGTAAACTCATTTATATATAGTTGCAAGCTTACTGCAGTGGTAAAGGCTTTGGCCTCTTTTTGATAAGTCCAAGGTTCAAATCTCACTCAGTATGAAGCGATTAAGACCCTCATAAAAACTTGTGTAAAATCGTTAAACAAAGACCCCTGAGGGATACCGTAATGGTAAGTCATTGGGTTTTCATCCAAGAGATCCAAATTCAAACCTCAGTAAGAGGGAACTTGAACCCCTCATAAAAAACCTATGTAAATTTAATTTTAGAGTTGCAAACTTATTGTAGTGGTAAGGGCTTTTCCCTCTCTTTAAAAGTTCCAATATTTAAACCCCACTTAGTATGAGGGGACCAGGACCCTTCATAAAAACCTGTGTAAACCCATTGAAAAAAAATTAGTCTAAGAATGAACTTTATACCTATACATCATAATTTCTTTGTTGACTCTAAAACTAAAATTAATTATATAAATATAAATATAAAGGAACCTTTATAATCTCTAGTTTGGTGTCTTTTTATACCTAGAAAATGTTGAGTGTAGCAAGGTTTTTGAAAGGGGTCGTGGTCTCCTTATATCGAAATTTGAACTTTTGTTTCCTAGATGAAAATTCAAAGACTTATCATTAAAGTGTCCCTCACAGGACTCAGGATTTGAACTTAGGTGTCTTAGATGAAAACTCAAAGATATCATTATGGTGTCCATCACAAGACTACAAAATTTGAGCAAAAACCATAGGCTTTAATAAATCCGAGGGTTTGGACTTGTATCTCCTAAATAAAAACCTAAAAACATACCACTACAATATCACTATGATATCCTTCATGAAACTTAAAATTGTGTTTAAAATGCAGGCTTTTATAAGGGATCCTAGTCCCCTCTCATTTTGGAGTTTGAACTTGGATCTCTTGAATGGAAACCCAGAGACATACCATTTTACGGGACAATTTTTTAATTAAAAACACAATTTTTATAAGGAATCTCAGTCCCCTTTTACCTAAGTTTAGACTCGAGTCTTCAAGCAAAAACCCAAAAACATACCACGAAAGTATAATTTTTTTTAAATAAAATTTAAAGTTTTTTCAAAAAAATCTTAATCCCTTATATAATAAATTATCTAAATTTTTTAATAAAAATCTAAAACCACACCCCTACAATACCCTACCATATCTTACCAAAAACCCAACTCAAACCATGCAATGAAAAGACTTTGTAATATGCGTATGTATATGTTTGACGTAAAACCCAAATACTTAGTAGTACGTGTATGAATATGACTTTGTAATTTGACTTAGGAGTCTTATTAAGCACTTCTATTCGTCGTAAACCAAATAAATTTAAAAATTAATTAAATTATATTTCACTTTTATTTTATTTTTGATTGATAGGAGGGTTGATTATAATCATATTAATTTTAGTAGTTTAAGTTTGTTAGTTTGGTCACAGGATTTTGATCAGATTACTATTTTTCAATAAACTTTACCTAATATTTGAACATGGATCTCTTTCTTAATAAATATCTAACTAAACTAACGCTTACCAATCCACCTTATTTTTCGTTTTACTTTTACTATCAATATCAAACCAAAAAGGAGCAAAATTACCCGCGAAAATTTCAAACCAACTCTATTTCATGTAGCAATCTTTGAAAATTGTGAATCCATCCAAAATTAGGTGGGAGAATACTGGAGCAAAATTTACCAGCCAAAATTTCAAACCAACCCTATTTCATATCGCAATCTTTGGAAATTGTGAATCCAAAATTAGGTGGGAGAATCCTGTGCCACATTTTAAAACTATTTCAAATAACAGGTTGGTAGTTACTGATTTATCGGTAGACTGTTCTGTACAACTTTAAGATGGTTGGGGTTTTGTAAATTAAAGTTTTAAAAATTTCTCACTCAACCATATAGAGTTTCAATCTACTGCGCAAATATATATTTCTCTGAAGTGAAGTCAAGCGTCAACCTTTCCTGCGTAAATGGGCTTTAAGTCTTTGGCTTAATTTGGTTTCAGTTTGCAGAATCTTGGAATCAAGAAATAACGCGTTTCACGCTAAAACACCGTAAATATTGTCACTGCTCACGGAATGAGATGCGTGAAGCATCTTGCTCTCACACCTGAAGTGTTATATAATCTATAGGTTAAGGCACCCTGAGTTTTTTTTATGATAGTTTCAAATGCTTCAATCTCTTGAACTTGTCAAGTTTCGAAGTATCACATGAAGTTGACTGTAATCTTCTGAGTTTTGGTGGAAGATTCTGTTGAACCTGGCAAGCTTTAGAGATGGAAGCCTTTGAACCTCTGTGTATTCTATGAATTTTAATTTATAAAATTTATTTATTTCATTAGAATCTTAATTTATAAAATCTCAGGTAAACTCAACCATCATAGATAACACAGAGGGCAATATCGTTCTAAACAAAATTGAAAACAAGAAATGTAATTTCTTTCTTCTCTGTTCGCTTTATTGGATGATGCTTTGGGAAAGAATTGAAAACATATTATTTTTATATTTATAGCTAATAAGAATCGTTCATTTGAAAATAAGGTATTTTACTTACGATGAAAATGTTTTACTCACGGAGAGTTAAATTATTGTTGGAGTCCACAAATGTTTCTTACGTTTCGGGTGTCGCAACCCCCCACATTTTGGTTTTTATTGGGTGTGTTCAGTGCTTGCGCTTGAAGCGCTCTAGAAGTCCAAGGAGCATGAGATGTTTTTTCTTGGGATGATTATCTTATTTATTTATTATTATTTTTTATTATTTTTGTCAAGATTAGTTTTTTGTTTGAGTATAATTTTTAACATTTTTTAATTAAAAAATATTATATTAAATACAAAGCTTAAACATACAAAAGTGGGTGAACTGACACATCACATCCCAAACACATGACTGAGAAGACAACTAGGACAAAGTTCAAAATGCCACAGTCAGAAGATCACAAAAAGGTGGGCTTAACTACAATAATAAAAATATATCACAATAGCCATTAATTGTTCCAACCCGACCTTGCCATCGTGGCATGCATCTCAGAAGTAGGGTGGTGAGTAAGACTCAGGGGAGCCTCATTAGGGGTGCTCCAGCTTGTGTGCACAGCTACATCACCAGCAGTGCCCATGCTCCATCCAGTACTGGTGTCGCCATCACCACCCTTCGGAGAACCAACTTGGTCGAAAGAACGTGGGGGAGTTCCCCAACCCTGGCGAGTTCCCCAACCATCCATACAGTGCAAAGGATCGGACTGTGGGCGATCTCCCCAATTAGAAAACTGTTGAGCAGTGTTTGAGAGCGACAATCTCTGTGTGTTTCCTCCATACGACTGAGTGCGAGCTCTAGAGGCTGGCCGGTCCCACCTATCCGACGATGGACAACAGTGCTGTCGAGATTTGGAACGGGCATGTTGTTCATTCTCCGGGGGGACTCTGCTCATAGCACATGAAGCATTACCCCAATAGTCAATCAGCTCCTGAAGATGATTGAGTTCCATTGCAACCTTATTAGCTTGCACCTGAATCTGTAACCAAGCATTACGAAATACCATCAACTTATTTGAAAGAGAAAATAACAGAGGGAGTTCTATCTAAAAAAACTATATCATTTTTGGCTTTCCATGTATGAAATAGAATGCTAATTCTAAAGATGTTCTAGAATTCTAACAGAGGCTGAGAAAAATCTGACATATCCCCCAATAGATTGTGAAGCCAAGTTAAAGGAGAATGTAAAAACGACAAAAAAAAAGGACTCCATCCACTTCCAAGCCATCCTTGCTCTGCTACAATTCCAACAAAAATGCAAGGTAGACTCTGCCTCCCCATAGAAATGGCAAGTGGGAGTGTCAATTCCCAAGTGCCCAATCCTGTGGCCAAATGACAACCCCTGATACAACAAACTCCAGGAAAAAAAGGTCAGCTTAGGTTCAATATAAGGTGCCCATGTAATCTGAAAATGTGCCCTCCATTTGGACTTTGAAGAGAACAAATACCAGCGCCCATTTAGCTTTGGTACCATTGGGAGATTGGGTGAAATCCAGCAATAGCCCTGCTTAGTCAGGTAATTAAGCAAAGAGACATGTTTATCCCATTCCCACTCTTTCCACCAAGGTTGTTGAACAACCTGACCAAGTTTTGGCCAAAGGGAAAAGGGTGTACAATTGATAACCACATCATAAGTGTTTGTATCTATGGGCTTTAAATCATGCTACTGTTGAAAAAGCTCCCAAAGGATCCAATTCCTAGTCTGCCTGCAACAAAAATCAGAAATGGACACAATGCCCTTTTAAAAAAAAATTAACATGAACCCATTGAACTTGAGCGAGTGGTCGTCCCTGATACTGAACCACAGGGGACCACCATAAATTCAAATCTGCTACAGTTGCCTCACGGTGGCAACCAACTCCTTTCCAACTGAGCCGGGGCTTAATAGACTCCCAAGCTCGCCAAATAATTTGAATCGTAAAGGACCCAAAAATTTTAAAAGGAACAGGGGCTACAAGTATGGAAGGTAAATCCAATCCCTTCCAACATTTCTTACCAGTGGGTAGCCCTGTGACCACATAGTTCCTAATCAAAACTTTGCATGCTTCATCGCCTTTAAGAGCCCTGATAATCCATTTAGCACTGAGAGCTAGACCTTGACGGTAGCAATTAAACAACCCCAAACCTCCTGACTTTTTAGGGAGGCAGTAGAATTCCCAAGCTACTCTATGAAAGCCATGTTTATAAGAAGAACTAGACCATAAAAAATCTCGCTGAAGATTTTCTAGCTTCTTATAGCAAGCTTGAGAAGGAACCCAGCAGGAGGAGTAATAAACATGAGTACTGGCAAGAATTTTAGAGCATATTTGAAATTTACCCGCAAGGGACAACTTCTTGATGACCCAATAAGTGAGCTTTCCCTCCACTCTTTGCACCACATACTCCCAAAGTTGAGATAGGGTGCTCTGAAAAGCAAAGGGGATGCCCAAAAATTTGAACATCTCCCCTGATTGAATCCACCTCCATTGGTAGTGCTCAAGCCAAGGTGGAAGGGGATTGGAGGATTGTCTGTAACATGCAGTCTTCCTCCACTGAATGTTGGAACCTGAGGCTTTGCAAAACAAATCCAGGCTGGAAAGAGCCTGTGTGACAAAAACTTCATCTTCATTGAGAGTTAAAAATGAATCATCCGCAAAATGGTCGTTAATGAGTTGCCCTTGCCCTCCTAGTAGGGAAATACCCTTAACCAGCCCTTGTGATGCTTTACGAACAAGAAGGTAACCAAAGCTTCAACCGCAAGCACATAGAGGGAGGGGGCAAGAGGACACCCCTGGTGAATAGATCCGAACAGTCCAATGCACTCTGTTTGCGTACCATTCAGCGTGAGAACTGATGAAGCATTTGTAAACAAGATCTTCACAGATTGAACAAAGCTAAGGCCAAATCCAAGCACTATAAGCATGGACAGAATAAAATGCCATTCAATTCTATCATATGTTTTTTAAAGTCAATTTTAATAACCAGTGCTGCTTGCTGAGACTGTCGTGCCCATTCCATACCGTCCCAAACTGCGAGGACACTATCCAGAATATATCTATTGCGAATGGATCTTGTTTGATCATGCCTCACAATAAGAGGAAGCAGAGGCCGAAGCCTAAGAGCGAGGGCTTTAGCAATAATTTTATAGCTGACATTCAGTAGAGTGATAGGCCTCTAGTTGGTGATCACCTCAGTATCGCTAGGTTTGGGAATGAATTTTATGTTGCCTTTGTTGATAATTGATCCTAAGGAACTAGTGAACATGGCTTCCTGATAAACCCGTAGGTTGTCTAGGCCAATAAAATCCCACAAAGCTTTATAAAATTCACAAGGGAAACCGTCCAGGCCTGGCGCTTTGTTATTGGCCATGTGAGATAAAGCCTCAGCAAGATCCTCTAATGAAAGAGGCTTTTTGCGGGATTTTTTCTAGGAGATCGATAATTTGTTGGGAACCACTGTGCAACATTCCTCTAGCGCTTTCAGTCTCTCAGACGAGAGATGTTGAGCGGAAAAGACCTATTGATAGTGGCAAACAAACACCTTAGAAATGTCAGGCAGCTCTGTAAGTTGTTCGCCATTATCCATAATGACTTTGTAATGAATCGCTTGCCTGGGCAGTCTGAGGCACTGAAAGAACTCCATGGAGACCCTGTCTCCGACTTTGAGCTAGTGCATTTGGGCACGGATTTGAGCACCTCTGGCTTCATATAGGTCAACCTTCTTAAGCTCATGTCGAAGGATTGCAACATGCTGTTGTAGAGGGACATTGAGAGGGTAAGCATAAAGTCTAATAGATACTTTTGCAAACTACCGATTCAGCGCCAGATTTGATTACTTGTATAGTCGAGCAAGCTTGACCCCAAGAGCGCAAAGCAATGTGGTTTATTACCACTAGAGGATCTAGACAATGTGATTTTCTCAAGCTCACCAGATCTTGCTCATCATTCTCAAGCTCATCTTTGCTCTAGCTCCATCATTCTCAAGCTCACCAAGCTTGACCACTAGAGGATCTAGACAATGTGATTTTCTCAAGCTCACTAGATCTTTGCTCTAGCTCCATCATTCTCCTATTTTTTTCTTCTACCTTGGCTTCCTACAAGGCGGGCTTGTTCAACCTTTTGTGTTTTAACTGTAGTTTGAGAGTTGAGCAATTGTTTGGTTTTTTACAATCCCTTTTCCTTCTCAGTAAGATTTGTCATGACCACAAAGTATTTGTGACTTAATAATTGATTGCTTTTTTAGTGAACTCAATGCTCTCCTTTGGTGGTGGGTCTTTGAAGCTTAGTTCTATGGTTGATATCTGGTAATATTGAGGCCACATATCCCCTAGTGCTTTGGAAATAATTAACTCAAAATTTACCAAACCCAGTCCATCCCTTTGGGGAAGAAGAGTGGTTTTCCTCTATGAGGTGGTAGGTTGTGTGGCTCACCACTCCATTTCTTACTTTGACTATTGTTGGCTATGTTTTGAGGCCTACTCGAAACAAAGAAAAGTTTTAGGATAGAAGAGATTGGTTTTGGATTGGATGCCTACAAGTGGATTTTTGATGGTAAGGGCAAGGGTTTCATGAATGGCAAGGGAGATGATAGGTCTACCAGGGATATTGTGGTGGAAGGGGTTACAATGCTTGACGATGGGATGGAGGTTATGACTAACTGTGGTAGCGGAAGGCTCTAATATGTAGATGGAGTGATGGGAGAAAAATAAATGGGTGAAACGGTGAAAGGGGAACCTTGGGAAGATGGTTCAGAGACAAAGACAAAATAAAATTGTTGAGATGGTGGTTGGGTGAAAAAAGGGAGTCTCAGACTATTTTATTTATATTTTGTTTCTTCTTTCTATAGTTTTTGAGGACTCTCTTGAGGTCTCTCCTGTGTTGACAACAACTCCTTGACCCAGGATTTGCATCTTTTCTTTTTTATGGGTTTTTTGCCATCGAAGGATGATTTTTACTTCTTCTTGGATCTCTCATTTTTTTTTTTTTTATGTTCTATCTAATTATTGTGTCAAGTGGGCCGTAATAGCTACAACCAAGATATTAGAAATAGGGGGTTCAATAGTTTATACCTTTGCTTCTGATGGAGGTCCTAAATACATTGGGCTACCGACTAGAGAAGTCATTTGCTCCTGTTTTGGTTGGCTTACTTGTTGCGTGTGCATCACTTTCTCAACCTCCTCTAAGTTATCATCACCTTCGAACATGATTGTTTCATTATACAAGTTGCTAAATTGTTTATCCTTCACGTTCTCTCTAGGAATGGAGGTAGTGTTATTTATCAATTTCCAGTAAATCCACTAATCTTAGTTTTTGATGTAGTAATCCTAATACCACAACCACTCCTTATTCTTAGAAATTTTGCTTTTAGGATTTATTATGCCCTTGGGTTTTTTGGGGTTTCCCAAATCAAACCATGACATATAACAACTCTCCTCAAGATTCTAGTGGAGTTCCAATATTGGCCACCTTTGGGGTGTAGACTTCTTTGCATTTGCTATTTTAGAAAGCCACTCTTAGAACACACCTTCTAGATCATATGCCCATGGGTCATCTAGAGTCTCAAGCTCCAAGATTTTGAGCTTCTCTTCTAACATGGGTGTTGTCCTCTTCAACTAGATAATTCCACCTAAATGCACCAAAATCTTGAAATATTTGGCGTAGGTGGTATCTACCACATCAAGTTGTATCAATATTTCTAGGGAAAAAACTCTTTTTGGTACATATTGGGATAACAAGTATATTGGTTTGAAAAAACCAAGGATATGGATAATGGTGTAATCCTTTAGAAAGAACCAATCCCCATTGTAGTCGTGATGTGTTTTTTGAGAACGTTTCATTAGAATGCACTATGGCTTTTCTCCTTTTAGGACCCATAGAGTTGGAATCAACAACTTGTTTGCAAAAGTATAGTAGGAGGATTTTTAGAAAGGGGATCCCATCCAGTTAGACAAGAGTCATCTTTGGCCTCTGCCCTCTATGATTTTTGATTCCAAGCCATTGTACAACCATGTATTTTGAGCTAGCGCTAAGTGTGCGAGGTGTCAAGGATACCTGAAGGTCGTAATGGCATTGAAGTTGTCCAACCCTCCATGAATTTTCTGAGCAAGGTAGGTGTTGAAGTAAAGTATTAGCTCTTGATCCCAAGGCATATATCTGAGTGTATATATGATTCCCAACTCTTCTCTATCTACCCTCTTATACTCATCTCTATCAAAAATTAATGTTGTCATGCTCAGGGCATCTTTGGTATTATCTTTTAACAGGGTCCACGTCATAGGAAGACTTGGCATGATGCTCAATCGTCTCTTTTCAAGAATTTTTATATTTAGAGCTTTTAGTGGCTCAGGGTGCTTTCCATAGAGCTAGTTAGTGATGAAGGGATTAAGCTCTAGTCCCTTGGGGACCACCAATATATATTGTATGGCCTTTGGTGAAACCACAATTTGGAAACATCCATAATATCTATTCGCTACCCCCTCCATGCATTGTAATTTGCAATGCATGCATCTACAAATTTTGAGCATCAATGGACCTCAGGCACCATATATTGATCCAAGTACAATGTCCATATTCTATATGAAAATGACTAAGGTTCCATATCCTAGATCCTTTAAAAAACCTCCTCCCTTAGATATTTTATGTTCATGGGTGTCTTGGGATTAGATACCTTCTTGACATCATATGTTAGGGTTATCAATGGCTCGCTTTCTTTAGCATCCCCAGGAAATCCCTTCTTAGTGTTTGTGCTAGTAGTCTGAGGAGGAATAACCTTCTTTATCATATCCATGCTGTCTAAGAATGTTTTTTGGGCTTTTCTTCTTGCTAGATTCACTATATCCTAAACTCCTTCAGACTTACTTATTTCTTTGCTTATGATGGTGGAAGTGAAGGGACCAAGGGTTTTAGTAAATCTTATAACTACTATATTTTTTTTGCATGCATTCTTTCTTAGCATACAATTGACTATACTAGGGAGGTGGCCTTCTTTCTTTTACCAGAGAATTCTTAGTTATTATGCTACCTAGGATCATAATTGGTCGATTTTATTTTTTCCATCAAAGTAGGCTTCAACAAGGATGGCTACCACGTTGGCAACCATTTTTGTGTTCCAACCATTGAGGTCTAATTGGACAATTGGTATCCACGTTTCTTCATTAATGCTCTCACTTGAAAGGATATGTTAGGGGGAGATGTTTGCTTTGGAATCATGTGTTTATGGGACACGTGGCATTATGGTCTTTTGCGGCCTTGTATTTTGATAATCGCACTTCACATCTTTCATGTTTCTTATCTTTGCTCTTCTTCTAGTTTGTAACCCTTCGTCCCCATTTTCTCTTCTCTCTCTTTGGAGTCAGGATGGGTAATACATTTTCAAGTAAATCTTGTTGATCAAAATCAAAAGTAGTTGCACTCTTGGATTGACCAACTCCATGAATTTTTATGCCTTTAGTTTGATGATAACATAAGGTTCATTGTAGATGGCATCGAATTTAGTATGCCAACCTGTTTTGTATTGATCCTCATCCCATTTAAGCACTAGGTCATCTATCCAAAAATTTTGGAAGGTAGCCTTCTTGTCAAATCATCTTGTCACATCTTCTTGGTGTTTCCTTAGGTGAACTCTTGCACTCTCCCTTTGTTCCTCCAACATTAACAACTTCCCTATTCTTAGAGACACATCATCATTTTCCTAGAGCTCTAGCTAATGCAACAACTGAAGGGCTAGTAATTCAATAGAGATAGGGAGTTGAGCTTCTTGACCATTAAGGGAGTAAGGAGAACAAATTATTCCATTTTTGGAAGTAATTCTATCTTCCTAGAGTGCTTAGTGAACATGAAGGTGCCACAACCTTTGGTTATCAGTGCCTATTCTTTTCAAAATATGCAACAAATTCTTATATGAAGATTCAGCTAGGCTATTTCTTTTAGGATAAGAATTGGAGGATGTTTTCATATAAATATCATATTTGAGAGTGAACTAGCTTACTTCTACTCTAATAAATGTTGGCATGTTGTTAGTTAAAATAGTATGTGGCACATCAAAATGGGTGGCAATTTCTTCTAAAAAAGTTACAATGACCTCTATAGTGGCCTGCTTGAGGGGAACTACCTCTATCCATATTGTGAAATAATCTATGGTGGTGAGGATCCATCGATGCCCTTTATTGAAGGGTGGATTAATAACCCCTAAAAAATTGAGTTTCCATTGTGAGAAAGGTTCATTAGTCGTGATGGGCTTGAGTGGCAAGAGATGTTTCGATTCCTTTTGATGAAGAATTTGCATTTGTCACACTCTCTTACCCATTGATGTGCATTATTGGACATAGTGGGCTAGTAATACTTGAATCTCATTATTTTCACCACTGTGGTGTGTGTTGAGTAGTGTCCTTCAGAGAATCCTTGATGAAACTCTTGTAATAACGAGGCTATTCATCTAGTTTCTACACACGTTAAAATAACACTATCGAAGTTCCTATGAAACAACACTTCTCCATTGAGGGTGTAGTGTGCATTTTATAACCTATACATCCTCATTTGTGTTTGGTTTAGGTTTAGTAGATATCGATTGTATTGCATGTAGTTGATTCGATCCTAGACCCAGCCTTCATCTTGCCTATAAACAATTAAGCATACCTCTTTTTCTTCCTCTAATTCTTCAACATCTTGTGTTAATATTTGGCATAGTGTCCTGCACCTAATCAACTTGGTTTCCTTGATCTCAATATTATATTCAATAATGTGGGTAACCTATTTGACTCTCTTTTCACTAATTTTCCCATTCATGATAAAGTCCTTGATGCTTAAAATGGATGACATTGGATACTACTTTGTTAACTGAAATCAAATGCCTATTTTTTTTGAACTTTGGATAAGGGCATATACTTTTCTATCGACGAAGTTGTAGCACTCCTCATAATATGTGAATATCTATTGAAGAATGCAATGGGGTGTTAATCACCTTTATCATTCTTCCGCGTAAGGACCATGACTACATTGAATTCTCCTTCGTATGTATAAAGGATGAAATCTCTATCAATTTTTGGTTGGAAATTGGGGCTTCTATGATAGCTTGCTTTATTTTTTGAAAGGTCTACTTCCCTTATTTGGTCCATTTGAAATGTTATCCCAATGGAAGCAAAGTATGGTATGAATCTTCGGATAAAGTTAATTTATCTAAGAAAATATTGGATGACATTCTCATGTTGTGGCAATGATAGGTTAAGAATAACCTTTATTCTATCAAGATCAATAGCTATCCCATCCTTGGATACAAAATACCCCCAAATTTTTCTCTATAGAGCATAAAATACATATTTCTTTGAGTTCAAGCATATCCTAAATATTAACAATGCCTAAACACCCTTTCTAGATGTTCCAAATAATCTTAATTCCTTTTAGAGAACAATATGAGGTCATCAAGGTAGACAAGGATGATTTTGTTGAGCAGGTCACTAAAAGCAATGTCCATAGCCCTTTGGAATGTTGCTCTAGCATTAGACCAAAAGGTATGCACTGATAGGCAAAGGTGCCCATTTGGTAGTGAATGTTGTTTTATGTTGGTCTTCATATTTTACTCAAACCTAATTATAACTAGAGAAACCATCTAAGAGTGAGAACTTCTTTGATCGACTATTGTTTGTAGGATTTGGTCCATAGAGGGAAATGGCTAGGATCTTTTAATGATGCTCGATTTAGACCTTTAAAGTTAATGCATAACCTGATTTCTCCATTCTTCTTTCTAATTGGGACTAGATTCGACAATTAGGTGGTGTGCTTGAGCAGTTATATAATTTTTGCCTCTATGAGCTTGACAAGTTCTTGTTTCATGAGTGGCTCTATCTTGGGATTTACGGGCCTCTACTTCTGTCCCATGGGTTTGGTATTTAGATCCAACTCTATGGTGTGTTGGATGATGTCTTTGTCATATCCCTTCAGGTCTTCATAACTTTGGGCCATCACCTTAGTGTATTTTTGGCAGAGGTCAATGAGATTTTTCCTTTCATCCCATGTGGTAACTTTTTCTACTCATAGAAATTTTCCAGTCTCAATTTCTAACTCCTAATAGTTCTCTTTATCTATGGTGACACCATTCTTACCAATGAAATGATCATCTAGGTTGAACAAGTATTCAAGGGTCACAAGCCCTTTAGGATATTATTTCCACTAAGTTGAATAACCTAGTCCATGTAAGCTTCTTGTACCTATGGTGCCCACTTTTCTACAAATTCAACCTCTTGCTATATGAAACGAATGATGCGTTCATTATTGTCAAATGCTTGCCATGATATGTCATTATGTAATACAATGGGTTAGACTATGATTTTGACATGCCATTGGTTACTTAGTAGGTCTTCTATGGGATCGAGTTGAGCTCCAATGATGATCATGTGGTCGACATCTATATTTTGGCTTTAGAGGATTGTTGTTGGTTTGACTGCATCATAGGCTTCTAGTAAATCCTAAACTCGATTTTGATAAAATTTTATTAATCAATTTTTAACAACGCATAGAGACCTTATCTATTTGACAATGAGCTCAATATCCCCATATATTTTCATCTCCTTAATTTCTCTTTTTTAAGCTAACTAAATACCATGTACTAGTGGTTCATATTTGGCCATATTGTTTGAGCAATTTAAAGTTAGCCAAAAAGCTTGCAATATCTTCCTTCCCTTAGGTGATATCAGACATACAACTTACCCTCCTTTGGTTCTTTGTATGGACCCATCAAAGTAAATCTTCTATATTTTGATTGGGTCTTCCCTTACAATGGTAATATTTTATTTGGTAAGAGTGGTCTTTTATCCTATATAAGGTAGGTACCTATTCTAGATGGCTTCATAACATTATACTGGTCTGAGCCCCATAGTTCATCAGCCCATTCATCTATCTGATTCCTTGGCACTGAAGGATAATCTTAAAATCCTTCCATATCATATCTTTATTGCTTTTCCTCTACTTGGAGGATGTGCTTTGTGTTAGTCTCAATCGCCCAATCACATCTTTCAAGGGGTAGGATGACCATTTTTGACCTGTTAGAATCAAGACCAAATTTTTGTAGGGCAACTTACTCCTTTTGCTTTTTAGTGATCTATGGCTTTTCTAGAGACTTTTGTAGTTGCTTCATCTATTATGGTATAGTGAAGACATCCCACATTGGCATGGGTATAATGGAATATTCAGGTGATCAACTACATTGAAAGATTCTAGTCGTTGAGCTTTGAACATGTTGCTTGAGATCCACTGGGGCCTGGATCATTCGATACTATGGTTGGGTGCCTAGATTGGTTATGGTAGAAACTATATTGATATTGGTTATTTTGGTATTGGTTGCTTTGGTTCTTCTTGGATCTTCTCCAATGGTTGACCAACTTTTGAGTTATTGACTTTTTGCACGAGGACTTGTTACCTTTGGACCTCTTCAACCACTCTCCTATTTCCTCTTATAAGAATATCAAACTACATCTAGGTCGGGTCTTCTAATGACACGCTTGTGAATTTGGGAATGGCATAGACCTCTTCTTCATCCCATGTTGCCAAAGTCTGATTTAATGGTCAAATCCCTGGAATTGAGGAAAATTTTGATGGCAAGTTCTGAATGGTTGGTCCCAGTGCCTACACCATAGGGATCTGATATATGGACTAAGTCATTAGGTATGTCACTTGTTGGAGCTCCTTATGGCCTGAATAGTATGAATCAAGGTAATAATATGACCATCCATAAGGGTCTCCTATATAGTTATTCTGGGTTAGGACCATATATTTTACCGGATTCAAGGGTACTTGTTCCTAACTTTTACCTTGATATCGTCTTTCAATCCATTGATAAAATAACTTTGAAAAAGCCTTCAATCAATCCCTTGGTCTATTAGCTAATTTCTCAAATTGGGTTTGATAGTCACAAACCATAGAGGTTTGTTTTAGTTTGGTTAATGCTCTAGTAAAGTCCTCATACTCAGTAGGGCCATAATGAATGAATAATTGTGACTCAAAATATTCCTAAGAAGGATAAGGTGTTGTGTTTTGTAACCATTGATACCATTGTAAAGCTTTAGATTCAAATTTTAAGGATGCCATACTGACCCACAAATATTTAAGGACATTGTGAAGTTTGAAGAACTGATCTGCTCAACATAACCACCCATCAACGTCCTTTCCAATGAACTTAGGAAAGTCTAATTTAGGCATCTTAAATGGAGTATATGTGTCAAAAAGAGAATAATAGCCTACCTTTGCCTTATGGATTCCTTTATCTCTATTGGTGGTACTACAATTTGATTGGAAACCTCTAGCAAATCCTATCACATGCTTTGTTCATATCTAATTTTACTAAGCATGCCTATTTTTTCATGAAATGAAGACAATGTATTGCCTTTTATGCAATGATTACACCATCAAGAATTTATTATCACAAACAAAACCATCTTGTTCCTCTAAGATAACATAGTGTAGAAAGCTTTTCAACCTATTTACCATACTTTTTGGAATGATCTTGAAAATCATATTACAAAGGTGTATTGTACAAAACTTATCAAAATATTTTCTCATCTTTCTTAGGAACCAATTTAATAAAGTTGGAAGTGATCTCACTTATTATAACCTTTCTTTTTAGACCTCTTAAACTGTAGTTAACATATCACTTTTCAATAAATACAAAACAAATGAAAATAAATTGCAAGAATTCATTAGGGCTAGGTGCCTTGTTAGGATGAAAAGAAAGTGTCTCATATAGCTCCTCCATAAATATTTTTTTCATCAAGCTTTCATTTTTCCCTTTGTGATAATTGATGGAATATTTTGCAAAATATTATCTTGTATCTTCTTATCTTGTCCAACATCTATCTTCAAAATAATTACTTTATTCCTTCCTAATATCTTCTTCTTCCTCAATATTTTTAGTCTCCTCTCCTTTTTATATTCCCACCAACACTTTCATCTTCATCATTCTCTTCAATTTTCCAGATTTTTCATAATGAGACTTATCTTTGAAAGATTTATGTTGCACTAGAGATCTAGAGACCTTGAAATGCAAGGAATAACCTCATAAAAACTTTGTTCTTTATGTGTCCCAAAACCCTAAAGTACAAGGATGATCCTCAATAGTAATTAATTTCTTATGTTTCTCTAGAAACCCTAAATGTCCATGAAAATCCTCCATACACAATTCTTTATTATGTTGCTCTTGAAACCCTAAAGTACAAGGGATAAACTTTGTACTACTTTCATTTTATTGCAAGGAGAGAATTTTATACTACTTGAGAAGAGTGAAGATGATTTACCTAGATTAAACTTGACCTCTTTCCCCTTATTTTCTTTAAAACTTGCCTCTCCATCTTCATTTCCACCTTTAACTCCTAAATTTGAACTTGTGCATTACGCTTCCTCATCCCTTGTATCATTTTTTCTTCTAATGGTTTATTCGAGTAAACTTTAATGACCTTCACCATTTGATGATGTAGAAAAGCTTTCTTTACCACTTTCTTGGGAGTGGAAAATCCTTTATTTGACCTAGCTTCTACTATGATATGATCTCCTTTCTTCATATTGAAGTTTATCTCATGTCTAAAAATTTCCATATCTTTTCCCATTGTTTTCAATTTGCAATTTCTTGTCATATGTCTAGACTCAACATTTTGAACATCGAAATGCAATATTTTATATAATCCACATGTTGATCCCATGCTCCTTATTTAGGTTTTAATCCCATTGGATTATGGTAAAGGTTTTGAAATGTCCATGGTAACACATTTAGGTGTATACAACATGGATTTTCTTCTTAGTAGTTGGTTCATCTTAGATGAACTCCCCTAGAGTATTGGTAATATTCTTTAAAATCTATTTATTGATAAGTTGATATGGAATCCCAAAAAGCCCAATCCATACTTGAAGCCTTGTAATAGACATTTTCTCCACAAAAGAATTCTCACTACTTGGTCAATGCATCTCTCTCTCTAAACTATGGGCTACCATCCATTATTTTATCCCTGATTTCCAAAATGGAGAAGATGACAAGGAAAAAATCCTTTTGAAAGAAAATTCATGAAGTAATTTGAATTCAATCCCCATGTCCAATTGATTTGATTTTGATTCTTTGAAAAACTTGACTAGGATACGTAGAACTTACTAACCCTCAGCTTGTAACAACCATTATATATTTTTCAATCATCTCATCCTTGATAATGATTTTTAGTCTAGTATTTGTGACCTAAGTAGGGTTTGCCATAGATTTATTTTTCCTTTCATCCTCTACTGGGACATCCTTACTTCTCGTTAGAATTTTAAAAAATGACTTTCCTATCATGCTACCTTGATTTTCTTTACAAGAATCCATTAGCTTTTGGATTTTCCTTAAGATCTCAAATAAGAAAAAACGACACTTTGTCCTTGCTCACACTTAGCTTCCTTCTCACACTTGATTCCTATTAGCACTCACAACATTTGTTTGCTTTCAAAAATAAAAAATATGGTTTTCGACTCGCACTCATAAATTTATTTATAGTTACCATTATGTGGATTTGCTTTTTTTTTGCTTCTTGAAAAATGTATTAAGTATGAAGTGATGACCAAATGAATTAAATTGTCAATTTTATAATAAATTAAGTAAAAACTTTAGAAATATTATAACCAAAAAACAAGAAAAATGAATCAAAAACATTAGCTCAACGGGTTATATTCCTCAACTTTCAAAGAGGAGATCCAAGTTCAAATCTTATCAAACAACACATGCATAATTGCCAAATCGTTATAATATCATTAAATGATCACAATATTACATGAATAAGACCATTTCAATCCCATATAACCGATTTTAATTATTATATTTTAAAAAAATAAAAAAATTAATCAATAATCAACCTATAAATAACAAAATCTTATCATATTAAATTTTATTAATAATTATAAAAGAAAAAAATATACATGAAATAATACCATTTAGAATTATTTTTGCCTACTAAAAATTCACTTTCGTATTTTATATATAAACAAACAAAATTAATTATTATTTTAATATCATACTTCTTAATTACACTTTATATGTTATAATTTACTTGCATAATAATTTATATTAATATTTCTAATTGTTTAGTCCTCTCAACAACATGGACTAATATGGACTTCTTGTACTTCAATTTTGTTTTTTCCTTAATTGATCATATTGAATTGAAATAGAATAACCTCTATTCCATTATGATAGCATTACCACGGCATTTCAGCCAACTATGTAGAGTATTAATATAATATCACTTTGACACATGCATGCATATATATCGCCCGTTAAGATTATAATCACTTGAGGTCTATTTTCATTTCATTAACTTATATGATGTTTATTTTCTAAATTTTTATATTTAATAATAATAAATTATTAATTTTATTATAATATATTATTAGTATTAATTTTTGGCGTGTAAAATTTTATGTTACCTTTAGATAAATACTTGAACTATTTTTTCACACGGTTGAAAGAAAATAAAACTTAAATTTTTTTAATGAAATGGAATTTTCATTTTAGGACTTTAAGGGCTGCAATTTTGATCCCTGGTTGGTTTTATTGACTTCATCCATTTGATGTGATGCAAGTTACTGAGGTCTCGGGACTACTAATCCTTGAATTTTGTAACACTGGCCTTTCAACTGAATAAAAATAAACAGCTTATCAACGTTTAGAGTTGTTCAAAATTAATGCACTTGAAACTTTTAGCTAAGTGCACCCCTGAACGGATAACATACCTTGACATAAAAATTAGCATGCCTGCGTGCAGTTTTCAATAGTTTTAGTTGCATTTTATATGGCCTTAAGCACAATCCTAAGATTAGGCTTAAAAAGCTTATATGTCAAAGAACTTATGTGCTTTGCTACATCTAATGACAGCTTTGGAGGGATTGTTCTCATTTCATTCCCTGAATCTTATCATAGCAAGTGCATAGATGTTCCAAGGGGTTCTATTATTCTTGAAATGGTGTTTCCTCATAGGCTATGCGCTAGATGGAAAAATTTATGGGGTGCAATCTCCTTTGCTGCTACCCTTACATTCTTATCCATCTTAAACCAAATTAATTTCCTTGTCTTGCATATTCTTTATTAAATGTGTTCCTTTTGAGATGGCAAATCGAATCTGTTTCTTTTCTGGGCAAAGAAGGAAAACCCGGTTTAGATATTTGAACTAATGAGTCATATTCGATTTGACTTGAAATCAATGTTAGCATTTCCACAGAAATGACTATGTTGTTTACATGGTTGATTGCAGTACAGAACTCTGTATGGGGTTCATACTTCACATAATCTGTTTTGAGTGTTCATGCTTTCATCATGAATCAATTAAAGTTTACAAGATTTAAGGTTTTTGTTCTCAAATGATTTTTTTTTTTATAATCCTGAGATGCATGTCTCCATCATCTAGTCTTCACTCCTGCCTAAGTTTATAAATATTAAAATACCATTAAAAATGCAATAACATTTCTTTGTATTTCACATGTTAGTTAAAAAAAACAATTTGATCCGTTCAACAGGCCATGTTCACTGGCAAGTTTGGCTGATGTTAGTGTAATATTCCATTACTTGGGATACTTACCATTTACTCCACTAGGTAAAAGAGTATTTACATTTATCTTTTACTATCTAGATATTTATTCTTCTATCCTAGGTTAATCTCTAAATATCCTAGGTTAGTGGTTTGGTTAGACTTCTCTACCTAGGTTAGTGGTTAGCATCACGCAACTCCCTACTCTATTGTTAGAGGGTAGTTAGCGCTATTTCCTAATGCTGTTAGTTAGTCTATATATTTAATCATAGACTTTCTATTGTAATTGTTAGTTGATTAATTGATCATTATTTTTTTGCTCACTCACTTGATCACATTGGTATCATCGCAGCCGGGTGGCCTAATACGAGCTCTGCTCGTTCCACCCGACCTAGACCTGGCATGGTCTTCGAGGGCCCTGTTGGCCCTCAAGACCTACACGGATACCTAGGCGGGCCCGCAGGCCCACGTCACCGGCGGCCACGAGAGAAGGCCCGCAGATCCGACAGATTTGACAGCATTCTGCTTCCGACCTGTCAGGCCTGACAGGCCGACAGAGGGCAGGCGACACAGATCCAACGATCGAGATCTGCGAGGGTAGAAGCGCCCTCCGATCTTCGACGATCGACGACACATATCCACGATCGGGATCTGCAAGGGCAAGAGCGCCCTCCGATCTTCGACAATCGACAACATAGATCCGACGACTAAGATCTGAGAGGGCAGGAGCGCCATCCGATCATCGACGACCGGATCGGAGACCCTAAACCTACGGACAAACTCCTGGGCACAAATCCCAAAGACAATTGCAGGTGACAAACTCTGGCAAAGACGCAGTTGGCACCCACACGCGCTCGGGCATAGATCCCGAGGCACTGACTCAGACCACTCATCTGGCGACACGTGGCGGCCAGACGCGACCTTGGGCACAGATCCTAAGGTGCTGACATGGCACTGCCACTGGACTCGACCTGGACCGGACTGGACACGTGGCGGACAACCACTAGACGACGGACCGGACTGGACACGTGGCGGACAACCACTGGACGATGGACTGGACACGTGGTGGCCACGTGGCGGACAACCACGTGTGCCACCTGACACGTGGACCCCTCCGACCGTGCCACGTGGGCG
Organism: Wollemia nobilis; assembly: GCA_028583015.1. NCBI lineage: Eukaryota > Viridiplantae > Streptophyta > Pinopsida > Araucariales > Araucariaceae > Wollemia > Wollemia nobilis. Next base: position 2,157,396 of record JAQPPZ010000912.1, read on the forward strand.
GCAGCAAAAGGGGTCCGACAGACCCTGATTGCCCGCAGGCAATCAAAGAGCACTGTGTGCTCTGTTGCTTTTAAGCAACGTAAAATCGCCCGCATGGGCGATGTGGGATAAATCCCACTCATTTCCCCGCCGCTCAACGAGGAAGCCTTCAAGGAGAAGGCGCGCCACCTCTGTTCCCATCGGGCCAGCTAGCCCGACCGGCGGAGGGGCCAGCGCTAAGGCGCTGCCCGACGGGAGGTCGGGAGTTCGACTCCCATCGGGGCAAGAATATTTTTTGCCACAAGGAGCCGCGACAAGAAATAATTTAAAGGTATAAAATTTTTTCTATTTTTTTTGTAAATTTTTAATTATTTTTAATCATTTTATTTAATAATTTAATATCTTTTGTCTAAAATCAATTTTTTTTTTAAATTACATTGATTTTTTACAAAATTAAATTTTATTATTAATTAAATAATGATTAGATTTATTAAAATTTTGCATTAAAATAGAGAATTAAGGATCTATTTTTTGCAATCAAATCAAAAGGAGCTTTTGTTTTCTCCAAGAGGGGATATAAGACATAGAAGAGCACTTATTTTTCTTGCAAATTAGAAAGCCATAAAACCTCTTCTCCACCTTGTTAATTTTGCATACAAGAAAGGATCAAACTTGATTTTTTTTTTTGCAAATTAGACAACAAGGAGACTGAATTTTTTTTGTAAAATTCATAGACAAAGAGTGCATTTGTTTTTCTCCAAGAGGGGGATATAAGACATAAAATTGCACTTTCTTTTTGCAAAATTGAGAAGAATTTAAAGCCTTAGGCCCATAAAAACTAGGTCGTGTGTCGACTAGTTCTGGAAGCCTTCCAAATGCGGGTCGTGTGTCGACTTGTCTTGGAAGGAGTGCTCAAAATTGTTAATTTTGCAAAATTCAGGGGAGAAGACAACATTGTACTTCTTTTGCAAAATTGGAAAACAAAGTAGGAGACATAAAAATATCATTTTTTGCACAACACAAAACACACATTTTGTTGCAAAAATTAAAAGGTGCATTTTCGATTTTACTCGACACCTTTATTGGCAAATTAGGTGCATTTTCGGTTGCATCCGACACCTAGGTGATAAGAATTTTGTGGGCATTCTTGTTTGATTATTGCATTATTTCTTTTGCAATTATAAGTCATAGAATCAAGAACACACTAAACCCCAAAATTTCACAAATTTGTGTAAATCCTTGCACAGATTTAAAGCCAAAATTACTTGATATTCTCTCCTAAATCAACAAAACCCCTAATTCACTCTTATTTGTTTGGCTTAATTTCCTCAAACTTCTCATCCTTCTTGAAGGGAGTTAAGGCAGGTGCCATTAAATATCTGTTTGAGTGAATTATATTTTGGTACTCTTTTAGGGTAATCAAAAGAAAGAACAAGTTTTTGAAAATAAGGAACCTTAAAAGTTGCAATCCTTTGCACTAAAGGGGGATAATTCCTTTCTTCCTTCAAACATAGATTTTGATAAGAGGGAAATAAAACTTGTAAAGGCAATCAGAAAAGTCCAAGTCATCAACATTAAACCTTTTCTTTTAGACTTCATAATAGCAATCATGCTTGAAGTACTTGCAATAAGAAAGGACAAATTGGTGAACTTTTTTGATCAAATTGCCTAGAAAGCATAGTTTTGCACAAATTGTAAAAATGAAAACCATGACACCATTCAGTGTTGGTTTCAAAACAAGCAAAACTAAAATGGCAAAGGCACAACACAGAAGCCATCTTTCTTGTGAAGTGTCTCATTCTGATTCTATTTCTGGTTCAAAGATAGCACAAGGAGTGCTAAATTGCTAAAATAGTTTTGTAGAGGGAAAACACATGTGTCCCTTGGGCAAAAGCACCATTTTCTCTCTCTCTTCTTTTAGGCTTCATAAATAGCATAAGTTTTTTGTTTGAAGACCTTGCAATAAGGGGTGCTTGTACCTCTTTTAGGCTTCATAAATAGCAAATTCTAGGTGTTTGAAGTACTTGTAACAAGAGGAGCGATTTTTTGTGGTGTAAAATTGTCTAGGAGGCAATATTTGTAAAATCCTTCACAACACTCTTGCGTTGCACACTTTTTGCAATTGAGGGGGGATATCCATTTCTTTTCTTCACTGATTTTTGTAAATAGGGAAGATGACTTATAAGGGTGCATTTTCGGCTTTGACCGACACCTTAGTCACACTTCCTTCAGAAATTAATTACACTATGTTTTGCAACGAGAAGGGGGGAACTTATAAGGGTGCATTTTTGGTAGCGACCGACACCTTAGCTACCTTATCTTTTGCAAATTCATATTGTAAATGAATGAACCTTGTATGAAGTGATCTATTCTACTACACCTAGCGATTGCAGTGACTGGTTACCCATGCAAATCGGTTGGATGATGTGATTACCATAAGGACATTCGTTGGCGTGAAGACATAGTGAGGAATGACCCACTTTTTGCTTAGGAGCAGCCAGAGCACTGTGACAGAGCAAAGAACCAGCAGATCAACATCTTCTTCACTGTATTGGGGCAATTATATACTTTACCCAAATATTGTTGTATAGAGGGATATGTATGTATTACCCAAATAATGTAATAAGGGGGGATGTTAGTGTAATATTCCATTACTTGGGATACTTACCATTTACTCCACTAGGTAAAAGAGTATTTACATTTATCTTTTACTATCTAGATATTTATTCTTCTATCCTAGGTTAATCTCTAAATATCCTAGGTTAGTGGTTTGGTTAGACTTCTCTACCTAGGTTAGTGGTTAGCATCACGCAACTCCCTACTCTATTGTTAGAGGGTAGTTAGCGCTATTTCCTAATGTTGTTAGTTAGTCTATATATTTAATCATAGACTTTCTATTGTAATTGTTAGTTGATTAATTGATCATTGTTTTTCTTCTCACTCACTTGATCACAGTTGAGCTTCATATTGCTCCCCAGAGTTCCACATAGCACTAGTCTACCCCATAGTTATAAGACTCATGAGGCCCACTAGAGTTCCACATAGGACTAGTCTTCCCCATAGTTCTAAGACTAATGAGTCCCACAAATGACCCTGGCAAGCCTCTTTCTGTAAAATCTATCATATTTTATGTTTTAACTTGTTTGCCAACTTTTCTTGAGTTTTAGCCCAAGCCTAGGTGAAAGAAAGGCTTGCCAAAGTCCAGGAGAAGCCCAAGTCTTGATACTATGGTCTGCCCCATCTCCATATGCAAGGCCAGGAAATTTTGATGGAACAAATACTTTTAGACATGGGATCTAAACCGAAAGGAAGTCTATTTTGTCCAATTCCTTGTGGGCATATTTTGAGATGCTTCTTCCTATTTAAAAAGGAAACGTGTAAAGAATGACCAATTATAACATTTACAATATAGATTCATACTTCTTCAACCAGTAAAACATTTTACAGACTAAATCTTGTGACCAATTATAAAATTTATAATATAGACTAATACTTCTTCAACCTGGTAAAACATTTTACAAACTAATTCTTCTAAGTGTAATTATATGGATATAAACCTATTTTTCATCATGATAAAGGTTTGATCAAGATTTCTCTTATTTTTATTGATTAATGTCTTTCATCATACTTCCAACGGTTAAAACGTTTTTTTTTTGTTGTTGTTGTTGTTGTTGCTTCAGGAAGACATCTTTTTTTTTTTTTTTTTTTTTTCAGTTTTTTCTTTTTTCTTTTCTTTTTGTGCTCCCTTTTGTGTTGGTGAGACATTTGGACAAAAATGCACGCCTGTACGTATTAGTTGGCCAATTTCAAATTCAATCATTTGATTACATAAAAGGGAAATATAATTCACACTCTAAACTATGAATCAACCCTAATATATTATTTACAAATATACCATGAAGGTACCATGGGGGTACATTAGCATGTACCAAATAATGTAACATACTCCAACAAGTAGCAGAGATGGAGCAAAGGCAAGTTGGCCAATTTCAAATTCAATCATTTGATTTCTCCAACAGGAATTTGCATTCGCCACTTGCCCAACCACAACTGGTGATGCATGGATTTCATCTAACTGACTAAGAAATCACCCTATCCCTATGAATTTATTGATTAATGTCCCCCTTTGTACCTCCATATGGTTGAAAAACTTGATTTTGTTACGTAGGTGAGGCAAAAAAAATTTCTTCCTTTTGTGCTCCTTTATGTTGGAGAGATGTTTGGTGGACAAAATGCATGCCTGCATGTATTCGTTGCCTGATTTCAATTTCAATCATTTGATTTCTCCAACGGAAATATGCATTCACCACTTGCCCAACCACACCTGGTGACATACGAATTTTAGCTCATTTGACAAAGAAATCACCCCATCCGTCCAAAAGGTAAAATCATCCTCTAATATCTACATACCGACCATAGTTTTTCCTTGCCGAATTGAGTGTTGGTTCAAAGGCAGCTGGGGACATCAAAGGCCTGGGAAAGTCCATTAGGACTTGTTGTAATGTGGAGCACTGTCGTTTCCAGTACTGAAGGTCCAATGCATACTAGGGTACTACCACATATAGAATTCGTGCCACTGGCACAAATCCAATTCCTCCCCTCCCATTCAGGTAATCACCATGCTGGTCATCCAGGCATCGTTTGCTAAAATCCTAGGACTTACTATACTATGTACTACCATTACCAGTTCTAAAGTTCCAACGGGTACTAAGGTACCACCATAGATAGAAGGTTTGCCACTAGCATCAAGCCAACACCTCCCCTCCCATTCAGGTAATAACCATGTTGGTCAGAGAGGCATCAATTGCTAAAATCCTTGCTGAGCAATTAACCAAGCAACTCCTCCTCATTTAAATTTGCATCTTCAATAAATTGAGGCTTCAAAATATACCATGTGTCTTTGAGCTGGTATATGTTGGTCACGAATCTGCCTAAGTATAAAAATATGCGCCCTAGACCCGACCAACATTGAAAGGCCAAAGGAAAGAGATGTCCTTCGGGCCAATCTCCAGAGAGGGTTGGTTCCCTTACTAATCTAAAAATCGGTATAAAGCTTAGGGAGAGAAATTAATAGAAAGAGATGGGAAATATGGTTGTAAGCCAAAAAAATAGAGTGGGGATGAACTAACAACTAAATAACCAAGTCAAGTTCTAACCAACATTTAACAAAAAGAACAACATAGGAACCAATCACAGATTGCAAATATGACTTCCAATTAACATTTCAACATTCACTTCTTCATCGAAAATTAAATTCAAATGCAGAATTCAATCTATCTAACAAAGGCATGAATATAACAGAAATGACAGGCAGAAAGCAATCACATACACAACTGATCCAGGAACCAGAGTCAAAAGTCTTTCAATTGAGGCAAAAGTTTAAACTCAAAGAGTTTTTCAGCAAAATGTTCCCCCCTTTTTACATCAAATTTCTTAGTATTTATAGAGGATTTCGCCTCCAAAATTAAATGCTCATTAAATAAAATTTCGATCAGTCAAATATTGATCGACAACAATTTTCTCCTCGATAGTAGCAATGAACCAATCCAGTGGTACATTGGGAAGCAACAAACAATTTCATCACATGGCATATTGGGACTTAGCAAGAATCATCGACCAAATTTTCATCTCCATGATGGTGCCTCAAAAATGAACATCCACCACAATGGATGGTGCCTCGAAATCAACAAGGATCACACTAGAGTCAAGAGCACAACATTTAATTTCGATAATCCTTCAGCAATAATTCTGGAAATATTAACTTCTTTGCCCCAAGAATTGAATTCACCAATCCTTGATCTTTTCCAAAAATGATCTGCATTGAAAGCGCCCTCGAAAAGGATTTCACCAGAGGGAAATGGCAAAGATGAATTTCGCCAAAGCATTGGGGCAAAAAGGAATTTTGCTGAAAATATGGGCGAAAATGGAATTGCGTCGGGTTGTGAACTAAAAATGGGATTTCATTGAGAAGCTCGCCTCAAAGGGATTTCGCTGACTTTCACTGATTTTCATTTGGATTTTCGCCCGAACATGCCTCCTCACCATGACTTCACCCGGAATAGGCCTTCGCTACCAAAAATGGAGCTCACCTAAAAACTGATTTCGCTGCAACTGCTATCCGAAAAGGGGTTTTCGTTGGGATCTTCGCTCTTTCACCTGAGAAGGGATTTCGCCAAGAAATAGGGCGAAAATGAATTTCACTGCGAACAAGGGTGAAACTGCCAGAAGATGATTTCATTGGCGAAATTCATTTCATACTTAGGCAAAATTTGAATGTGGTAAAAATACCAACATTTTTGGTGGCTCATGGGGTATTCAACTCGCCTAAATGCAATCGATCCCTAGGCCTTTATCCATTGGGCGCAAAGTTACCACCATCAACTACATCTAATTATCTACTACTTGCACCAATATCTTCCTATCCTTTGAGATGTGAACATGTGGTTTCATATACCGTAATAACTTTAGCCCAAGCATCAATGTTGATCACCTGACGAGTCTGGAGTGTATCAACAAGGTACCAAAAGGTCTGAACCTACTCCAAATCAATGTAGTTGGCCCTTTGGCTGAGCTCCAACAAACCAGACTCAATGCGAGTAAGTTTCTTCATCAATGGTAGCACATGATCTTCGGTGATGGGCTCTTCCCAGTCATCAATCTTTGAAGTATCATCTACGAAAATAGCCCATACCGCATCCAGGTCTTTCTTTGCTAGAATATTCCCCTGATCATCAGTGAAACTGGGGAAACCATTATTCGCTATAGTCTCAAAATAAACTAGCAAAATGTGCCTCTCTTGTTCAAATGTATCTAGCAACTTTCGAGCTTCCTTAACCAGATCCAACCTGGAAAAATAGGTGTGCAATGTGATCTTGGCATTTGCCCAAGCTCGGGCCATGTCGCTCATTGGGATGAAATTGAGATCCATTTTAGCCATTGCTTGGATCTTCATCACCATCTCCAATTTTGGTTCTAAGTCCTCCTCCAAATACTCCACTACATGCAAGTCATATGAAACAACCTGTCACACCTCTTGGAGAAACATGAGAACCAACGTTGCCTTTGATGCCATGGTCGAACAATCAATAAGCAGATGACTACGAGCCTCCTTGACTTTCTCCTTCATGAGGGTTACTGATTGCATCACCTTTTCTGCCAACTGATCCTACAGATTCTGGATCTAGTCTCTCAAGGCTTGAACCTGTTGCTCAGCTTCTGTGTTGCTTGATGTTGTTCGACCGCTTGTTTGTATCCTTCGATCTCGCCCTCCAGGCTTATCACTCTCTGCTACCATCGCTGAGATTGGACCTTCTATTCAGCTAAAGCGTCTTCTAGCTCTGATATCTTCACTTCAGCTTGGAAGAAATGATCTTTGAAATGTTCATCGTGCAAGTAGATCGAGCTCATTTCCACTTGTATGTTGCCCATATTCTCAGTCGTATCAATTTTTGTGAGGTCCTCAGTGATGACCTGATATGAATAGTCCTTCGGCATCATTTCTCCTTGGAGTTTCTGGACCTGCGAAATCATCTTCATAGTGTGCACCTCCATAGCCTCCGGATCAAAAGTCACCTTCTTCATCACCTTAGTTGGGGCTTGCGCATCTTTCCTCTTACGAATTTTCAACCATCGCGAGGAACTTTGTCATGCTTGACTTATCTTCTCTACTACAGGGCGCTCTGGGAGAAGTTCCACCTTTGAAGCTAGTGGCTCCTGTGCTGCAAAAATGGGGGAAAATGGGAAGAGAGTCTACTAGGGGTTTGGCTCAACAGAGGGAGTAAAAGTGGAAGGTGCTACAGTTATAGTTACCCTTGGAGGGGCTTTCGTACTTATAGCGACAATGGAGATGACAGGGGTGGAAGATGGAATGGAGGATGATGGAAGGGAAAATGGATTTGGAGTGGATGCAAATGAACTGAAAGATAGAGGAATAGAAGGAACGGAAGAAGCGAGAGGAGCATTGGTGACCTGTGACTATGAAATGGAGGAGGGAGCAGAAGAAATAGGTATAAAAAATGGAAGTGAAGTGGAAGTAGAAACTACAGGATGGGAGACAACGGTCACCAAATGCTTGTCATTAAGAGAGGAAGAAAGAAAGTGCGTACCTATAGGCTTTGACACCATTTGAGCCGATGATGAAGGCTGCTGCACTACTGGATTTTTCTCTTCCTCACCTTCCACTTCCTCTACTTCGAGATCTATTATCCTCACCATCTAGCTCGGCTATCCTTGTTGAACTGAAGAGGGTACCTCCTTAGAACCAGTCTGCTCAACTGGTAGTGAAGAAAGAGGGTTTGTGCTAGGAGCAAAAACTACACCAGTTCTGGGCTTCTTTACGATATTAGGAAGAAATAACTTTGTACCAACTTTTCTCTTTCTGAATGAAAGTTGTTCTTTGGGTAGGTGTTCCTCTTCTTCCTCGACAATTGGCTCCTCTTCAATCAATGACTTCTCTTCTCTCACCATGACCTCTTCATTGTCAAGGCTTTGAATACTTCGAGGCACCAGGTCAGTGAAAGATATGGGTTGGTACTTATCATAGTGCTCATCATAAATCTATGAAAATATTTCATCCATAGTCAATGGATAAGTTGATCCAGGCTTCCCTCAGTGTACCCTCATGATCCACCAGTTGGCGATCTTCTCATCAAACCATTCGAGTAATTTTCCTTTCATTTGATTGAATAAATTCTTAGGAGGAACCTGCTCCGGATTATTTGTGGGATCATACTCGACTTCTATCTCATAGAAATCATGCCAAGGAGGGAGTGACATCATATTTTCAATATGCCATTCAAGATCACATCCCTTGGGATTATTCCTCTGCTGCAAGATATCTTCTCTAGAGTAGCAATGAAAATTCTTGGCTTTGATAAACTTCCCAAAAATGCCCAAAGGGTCATATCACCATCATTGGGGAAGCTCAACTAACCCATAGTCATACAATGTTTCAGAAATCAACTCATTCTACTCGCATTGAGTCACTTCGATGTCACCAAAGCGAAAAGGTATGGGGCACGTGCTTGGATTTCTCCTACCATAGCCATATGTATCATTGATAAAGTCACTCTATCAAGCTACTTCCAATGCAAAAAGATGCTCCATGGTAAAATATGGTAGAAGAAAAGGCTTGCCAGTGAAACCAAATAGTCTAATGACAACTCCTTGCATCAGCAAAAATACGTCACCCTTTTCTTCTTCAACGATTTCCTCCTTCATCTACTTTGGCACTCTATCGCACATGTCATAAATAAGCTCAAGGGTGGGTCCCAAAAACATCCAATTAAAATTATAATAGGACTCCTTCTTAGATTTTGAGTCCACAAATAAACTAGAAAAATCTCGCCTGCTTCATCTATTTTCTTCACTGATACAAAAGCAAAATGATGATACAAAAAATAGAAAGAGCAATGCTTGAAGGTGACGTCTTCTCCATTCTGCACCTTCTCCAACTGAGTGTGCATCCTTCGAGCTATAAAATCTACCCAATCAAAGAAGATGGGATTTGTATTCACCTTCATGGTGGTGGGGGCATAAAATTCAACCTGAGAAATACATTGCGCAAGTGACGCTTACCACTTATAAACTATAGAGTCTGTGGATAGCTCGACAATCCATACCAGCATCGAATACAGGTCTAGGCTCTTAAACTCTTTCAGCAACTTTGGCAAGGCTAGCAATTCTCCAAACTAAGGCATCTTCAACAATTGGCTTTCCATGAACTACCGCATGGTCACTGTGGACTAGTATCTTTCCTCCTACTCTGAAAGATTGAGCTTCTTGAAAATGATATCAGGAGGAGGTCTTGCACCACAAGAGAAAGCTTTTCTGATGGAGCTAGCTAAAATGTTGAACAACTTGTCTCCATTGGCATTTCGAACAACTCTCATGGAAGAATCATAAAATCGAGCAATCGCCCACACCAACTCTGGACATGTATGCACCGACGTACAAAGATACCAGTAAACATGAGAATAGAACAACGTGGTGCATGAAATCTCAGCAGATACCTTCTGAAGAGCGAACTCGATGTCTTGCCATAATTTTTCCATGCCTTTGTTTGTGATTTCACAATCATCGATTTTTGCCAATCGATCATAATAAGGCGCTAATTCTTCTTCTTCATCCCCTTTATCTTTTCATTGCTTCTTTCCAGCATCAACCTTCTTCTAGGCCTTCTCCTTCTTTGCTTCTATGTTTTTCCTTGCCATATTTGACTTTTGGATAATAGATAATTCTAAAAAAAAAACCCTTGAGCAAAAGCAATTCCACACTTCAAGCAATGACTTCACACATAGGAACTCTACAATTTCCTTTCTCTATTCAACTGAAATGTTCACCCTTTTATAGCTTTTGACCACACCTACCAAATTTAATGCATGCGGTGCACCTACTAAATTGGGGTGAATGTGCACTTTAAATCTCACGCTTTCCCATGATTTCTAATAGTTTTTCCATATCTTTCTCGAGCGTCGTGATAGGTTGCTTTATCTTTTTCCTTTTTGGGGACGCAACCTATCATTAACGATTATTTTTGGGAAGTGCAACTACCTACTTTTTACCTTGAACTACGTGATAGGTACCTGTTTCACTGAAGTGGAGTGCCAAAAATATATTTTTTAATTTTACTGGCGAAAAAGCAGCATCTAGGAGTTTCACTAAAAAATCAAGGCAAAAAGCAATTTCTCTCTTTTAAACCCCAAAAATAGCTTTCGCCAACTTGAGCTCCCGAAACACCAAAAATATTCTTCAGTGGTACAAAGCTAGATGTGCATGAGCAAAATCCCTTTTTGAGCTGAGCCATTCTCTTTTTTCCTCTTTTATATCAAGTGTTTTCGCTAATGTGAGTGCCCCTTAATTCCATGTACCAAAAAAGCACAATTTTTAAAGCCTGCATGTGCTTTCACTGATTCAAGGCACTGACAAAGTCTTTTGATATTTTCACTGCCAAAAAAAGCAAGACGTGAGTGCTTTTTGAGCGTATTTTCCAACTTGGGTGCCAAAAATCAAGCGAAGTTCATGTTTTCATCTAAAAGGAGAAGGAAGGGGCGAAAAGGAATTTCGCTGGTGAAAATGATTTTCGCCAACAAAACTACCTTCTCCCAACGAAAATGACTCGCTCCTTAAAGTTTTTTTTTTTTTAAATATTTTCCCAAAACACTTTCTCAGAAAATGACTTTCACTCCCTTTTTTAAAGCATAAGAATCAAATTGGAAAACTATGTACATATTTACATTCTTGATCCCAAATTTTTTACTGATAGTAGGCCTTCAAATGAAGACCATTCACTGGAATTGGCAACACATGACCATCCATATCCTACAAATAATATGAATTAAATTGATTCACACTAGAAATCTGAAATGGGCCCTCCCAAATTACCTCAAACTTGTGATGTTTGCCTGGCTTCGCCTTGTTCTCATTCCATTTTAACACAAGATCACCAACCTTAAATGCCTTCTCTAAAGTCTTCTTGCTAAACCAATTTTTTGTCATCTGAGCATGCTCCATGAAAGCATTATATGCTTTCTCCCTTTCTTCTTCCAACCGTAATAGCTGAGCCAACCTTGCGCTCATGGGATCAAATTCATCATCTTCATCATCAAGCAATTGCAAATATTGAAGAGTCGGTAACTCAATGTGAATGGGCAAGACTGCTTCCTTACCATACACCAAAGAATAGGGGGACGTCTTGATAGACTTTTTAATTGAGATGTGATCAGCCCATAAAGCTTGGTTTAAGAGCAAATGCCAACTTCGCTTGTTGTCACCAAGAGTCCTCTTCAAAATCCTAAGTAGATTCTTGTTCGTAGATTCAGCCAAACCATTTCCCTATGGATAGTAATTTGATGAAGTTTTCAAATAAATACCATACTTACCTATAAACTCACTGATTTTGGCATCGATGAATGGAGTTCCATTATCTATTATAATCACATCTGGTATGCCAAAGTGAGTGATCAATCCTTCAAGGAAAGTGATGACTACCTCCTGGTCTGCCTTCTTAGTTGGGACTGCTTCGGCCCATCGGGTGAAATAATCAGTTGCAGTCAGAATGTATTTATGTCCGATAGATGAATTAGGATCAATGACCCCAATAAAATCTAAACCCCATTGTTGAAATGGTGCTTCTACTTGGATCGGGTGAAGAGGCAAAGGTGCATTTCTGCTCCTACCAACATACCTTTGGCATTTATCACAACTTTGACTGACCTTAAATGCATCTGAAAAAAGGGTGGGCCAGAAATAACCTGCTTTGATAATTTTTAATGCCATGGGTCTTCCTGCATAGTGGCCTCCTGACAATCCAGAATGAAACTCTTCCAGGATTTTCTGCTTTGTTGATTCTCTGACACATCTGAGAAGCACTCCATCAATGTTCTTATGGAACAATCCACTTGGTAACATAACATACCTGAGGGCCTGTAGTCTAAATCTTCTTCTTTGTGAAGCATTGAGATGTGAAGGACACCTTCCTAAATTGAAGTATTCGACAAGGTCCTCTATCCAATCATGGTCAACTGAGGAATGATTAGCAAGATTACTTTCACTTATTGAATCTTCATACTGGTAAACCATTGATTCGAGGGTAGCGCTCTTTGCAAGCTCTTGACATAGTGCTCGACCACAAACCAACTTGGTTGGTCGAATTTTGATATCATATTCTTGGATTTTAGAAACCCAACCAACTCTCTTATCTCCAAGCTCACCCTAGATAATGAAACTTCGGACATCTGGATGAACAACATAAACAATTATTTTACTTTATAAAATGAAATACCAAAACTTCTTTAGGGACTTCATTACTGCATACACTTGCTTCTCTATGAAATTATACTTTTCCTCATGCGGTTGGATGACTTGGATTAAAAATGTGATTGGCCACTCATCTCCATCTTCTCCCTTCTGTGTAAGGACAATTGCATAACTCTCTTGTTCACCAACAACATAAAGGATAAAATCCTTTGAATAGTCGAGGTTTATCAAAATAGGGGCTTGAGCAATTCTTTCCTTGATTTCCCTAAATGCTTGCTTCCTTTGCTCAGTCCATTTGAACTCAACATCTTTCTTCAAGAGTTCAGTCATTGGTTTCACAACTTGGGTAAAATCTACAATAAACTTTCGAACAAAGTTAATCTGACCAAAAAATGATTACAAACCCTTCTTGTTGGCTGGTAGTGGAAGCTTCAAAAGAGCCTCAACTCTAGCTGGATCAATAGCTAAACCTTTTTATGAGATTACATGGCCCAAGAGCTTTCCCTCCTTCACCATGAAGATAGACTTCTTTGAGTTAATGGATATCCTAAACTCTCGATATTTTTCAAACACTTGTCTTAAATGCAAGTTGTGCTCCTCCCTGTTATGAGAGAAGATAGTCATATCATCCAAATAAATAATAATGACTCGATTTAATAACTCATCGAAAGCCACATCCATCGCTCTCTGAAAGGTTGCTCCAACGTTTGAGAGACCAAAAGGCATTCGTTGATAAGAAAATGTACCCCATTTTGTGGTGAATGTCATTTTGTATTGGTCTTCATCCTTGACCCATATCTGATTGTAGCCAGAGAATCCATCTAACAGAGAAAATATTTGAGCTCCTGCAACTATGTGAAGAATCTGATCAATCTGTGGCAAAGGATAATGATCCTTCAGAGAAGCCTGATTTAAATTTTAGAAATCAACACACAGGTGAATATCTCCATTCTTTTTCTACACAGGGACCAAATTAGCTACCCAGGTAGAATGCTTGATTGGGTAAATAATTTTAGCTTCCAGTATTTTCAATAGTTCAGCTTTCATCAGAACTTCAATTTTGGGATTGATTGGTCTTTGTTTCTTCTTGAAGGGTTTCACTCCTTCTTGCAGTTCAATAGTATGTTGGATCACATTCTTGTTGTAACCTTTTAAATCATGGTAACTCCAGGCAACAATGTCTAGAAATTCATGGCATAGCTCCTTGATTTGCTCAAGTTCTTCTAGAGTGCAATCAGTTCCAACCTTGATTGACTTTTTAGGTTCCAACTGCAGCTCGGTGTACTCCTTCTCATCTACTTTGATCTTATGTTTTTCAGCTCTATCATTCTGATCAAAGAGACTTTCGAGAGAAATCAATCCTTTTGGGATATGATTATTTCTTAACTGGATCAGTCCCTCAGGTTCTTCTTCATCAAGTGTTCTTCCTTCCACACTACTAGCTTCTTTTATCAAGAAGTTCACGATCTGCTCATCACTTTCAAACACTTGCCAATAAATATTCTTATCAAGAACTGAAGGCCTATAAACCAACCTCACAGTCTTTGGTTTCTTCACCATGTGCTCAACTAGAGAAAAGTTGGTGCCAAGGGATGCCAAAAGATCTACATGTTTATTTTGTTCCCATAAAATCGCTTGGATATTTAATGTCATGTAGGCTTCAAACAGATCCCAAAATTTGTTGTGATATACCTTCAAATAGTGCTGCTTGGAGACACACTTGTTAGTCACTTGATTGACAATCAACTCAGAATCTCCAAAAATCTGGAGTTGTTTGATCCCAAGTTTCTCTGCTTTCTTCAAGCCTAAGCACAATGCTTCATACTCAACAACATTATTTGTACAACTCCAGGTCAATCGATATGAATATATCTTCTATATTCCAGAAGGGGAAATGAGAACAATTCTAGCTCCTACACCATTTTTACATCTTGCACCATCAAAGTAGAGCTTCCACAACTGATCTGAAATAGGATCTTCATCATCAAATACCTTCACTTCCACCTTTTTAGGCTTGGTAATGGCATAACAACCAATCTCAATTTCAATCATTGCATTAAAATCATTCATTGAAAATTCATCTTCTATACGAAGCTCATCCAGAGCTTCTTCCATTAAATTTAATTCTTCTAGTTCTTCAGTCACCATATTGACAGAATCCATGGACTTTTCTTCTTCCTCGATCCTCTCTACATGAAATGTGGAAGGCTTCTCATTGTAGATTCAAATTATTTTTCCTTTGAAAGGAATTTCCAGATGAGAGTAATCCAGAGAAAGATAACCTCCCAACTTGGTAGTGAATTCTCTTGAGAGGCACATACTAAAATATGGCTCTAAATCAACTACAACCACCTCTTGGATCACAGTGATTTGAGGTATTTTATGCAACACAATGGGGATATCCTTAATAACACCCACTATTTTCATAGGGGTTCCATCCAACTGCAAAACTCTTAGGCTACTCCTAGTATACTCCATACCCATAACTTCACAAACCACTTTCGGCATGACAGTTGTCGCAACACCAGAGTCAATCATGCAATTATGCACAATCCAACCCTCCATCCTGAGAGACAAATAAAATGGTGGTGGTCTATTCTTTCTAGTAGCCGAAGTTGTAAGCATCTGAGCTAACACAGTCTGAGTGGGATTTTTCTTTTTATCTTTAACAAACTTCAAATATTCTTGCAACAAATCAACCTATCCAGGCAATTGCAATGCATCATAGAGACTAACCTTGGCAGGAATTTTCTTTAATTCTTCAACAATGTTGTACGTGGATGAACTGGATTCTCTTCCTTCATTAGCAGCCTCATACTTGCTCCGATATTGTTGCGTGGCTTCCACCCTCTGACGCTTGGTCAAAGATGGGTATTTAAGGTATTCTTTTGCCTGTTCCTTCATCTCAGCTTGCGTTTGTGAAGTTGATGCCTTCGCTTGAGAGATTCTTTCTTTTGCTTGTGCGAGCAAGAGATATTTTAAAAGAATAGGTTCTTCTGACTTAGATGCTGAGCTAGGTGCCTTCGCCTGTGCTTGTCTCTTTTCATTCTGCACCTTCGGCTCAATAGGTACCTTCAATGGCTCCATCTCAACTAGGTCCACTATGATCGAATTTTTTCCAGCTCTCATGAGAACTAAAACTTGTTCTATGGAAGGGACCATAAAATTATGATCGACTTCTCTAATCATGTTGATCTGACCATCGAAAGAGTTGTCTACCAATGTTTGCACATAGTTCAGATGAACCATGCAAGTTTCTTCACCATGCGGATCATTGCAGGTAGAACACCAATACATTTTATCTGATGGGCCAACTTCTTCATTTATCAACACGGTTGGATTCCTTTCAGGCATCTTGCTGGTCGAAGTTGCTTGCTCTCTGGTGATTGGTGGAGGTTGAAATCTCCTAGGCTAGAAATCTCTCTCAACTTACCTTTTCTTAATGGTTGTGATCTCATTTGTCATCGCTCTCATTGTTGAGTTCATTGATTGCATCTCTTGCAGCAACTTCACTTGAGGATCAGGATTTGAGGGTGTTGGAGGAGCTGGTAATGGTAGTGGCACTAGCGGAGATGGTAATGTTGGGAATGGAACTAGAGTGGGCAGCTGTGGAATGGAAGGAGCAAGTAATTGTGGGATAGAAACTATCGGGGTTTGAGATGAACTAGGATTCCATGAAGGGACCGGATACATGGGGGACATTGGTAAAGACTGAGAAGATGCATTGGAATATAAATGTTGTGGGAGATCAGGAAAGATAGGCATCATCATCTTTGGTGGGAGCTTACCAATAGCAATTAAATCAGCTTCAACCTTTTGCGCTTGGGAGTACAAGGTCGGAAATGTATCAATGTTGGACTGATGGATGGCCATGCTAATGTCAAAATTGAAGGCTCGAAGATAATAAAATGTAGCTTGTTCGAGAGTCGATCGAAGACCATCAAGGACTCTCTGCCAAGTTTGAGTGAACCTAACATTGAAGTCAATGATTTCCTCCTATGGATACCTCTGAATATTAGTAAATTGATGCAATAGAGAAAAAGGATCCGCTTGTTCATTGAAGCCTTTTATCATTAACTCAGCCAACTGGTCCCATGTGGTAATAGTGGTAGGTGGTAAGGACCGGTACCAATAAAGCAACTTCCCTCTAAGAGAGAGCATGAGCAATCTGACCATGACATCTTCATCTGTGATGCTATGAATAGTCACCAAAGAAGCCACATCTTGAACATGCTCATAAGTTATTTTTCCCATACCATCATAAGTAGGCAAAGCCTTCAATGTTGCTGGTGGGATCGGGTTTTGAGCTTGCAGATTCAAAGCTCCGAAATGATTCCATGCTGGAAACTATCGTGGTGGTGGATTTTGAGCCATTTGGACCGAAGAATTTGCTCGGGGAGGAAAGCTAGTGGCAGTGCTAGAGGGACTTGAAGGAATGAAAAACACACCAGCTACCTGTGAAGATGTTACAATTGATGGGATAGTCGGAGTGACTAATCTAGGATGCTCTCCTAAGACTTGGGTGTCAAGCTCAAAGAACTCAATAGGATTTTCTAAATTTTTGGCCTTCGATCTTGTGATCATGAAGTAAAGCTTTCGCCAACTTCACGTTTGGAGGCTTCTGGGTAAAACTGAGTCACCAGATGTTCTAATCAAATAGTAAAATATGAACATCAAATCTTAATACTGCTTAAGGTGGAACTTTTGTGTCCCACTAGGCGTGCCAAAAATTGTTGGTCACGAATCTGCCTAAGTATAAAAATATGCGCCCTAGACCCGACCAACATTGAAAGGTCGAAGGAAAGAGATGTCCTTCGGGCCAATCTCCAGAGAGGGTTGGTTCCCTTACTAATCTAAAAATTGGTATAAATCTTAGGGAGAGAAATTAATAGAAAGAGATGGGAAATATGGTTGTAAGCCAAAAAAATAGAGTGGGGATGAACTAACAACTAAATAACCAAGTCAAGTTCTAACCAACATTTAATAGAAAGAACAACATAGGAACCAATCACAGATTGCAAATATGACTTCCAATTAACATTTCAACATTCACTTCTTCATCAAAAATTAAATTCAAATGCAGAATTCAATCTATCTAACAAAGGCATGAATATAACAGAAATGACAGGCAAAAAGCAATCACATACACAACTGATCCAGGAACCAGAGTCAAAAGTCTTTCAATTGAGGCAGAAATTTAAACTCAAAGAGTTTTTCAGCAGAATGTTCCCCCCTTTTTTACATCAAGTTTCTTAGTATTTATAGAGGATTTCGCCTCCAAAATTAAATGCTCATTAAATAAAATGATGGTCAATCAAAGATTGATCGACAACAATTTTCTCCTCGGTAGCAACAATGAACCAATCCGGTGGTACATTGGGAAGCAACAAGCAATTTCAGCACATGGCATATCGAGACTTAGCAAGAATCATCGGCAAAATTTTAATCTCCATGATGGTGCCTCAAAAATGAGCATCCACCACAATGGATGATGCCTCAAAATCAACAGGATCACACCAGAGTCAAGGGAGAAGTGAACAACATTTAATCTTGGCAATCCTTCAGCAATAATTCTAGAGATATTAATCTTTTCACCCCAAGAATTGAATTTACCAATCCTTGATCTTTTCCAAAAATGATCTGCATTGAAAGCGCCCTCGAAAAGGATTTCGCCTAGAGGAAATGGCAAAGATGAATTTCGCCAAAGCATTGGGGCGAAAAGGAATTTCGCTGAAAATATGGGCGAAAATGGAATTGCGTCGGGTTGTGAACTAAAAATGGGATTTCGCTGAGAAGCTCGCCTCGAAGTTTTCGCTGCCGAAAATGGAGCTCACCTGAAAACTGATTTTGCTGCAACTACTACCCAAAAAGGGGTTTTCGTTGGGATCTTCGCTCTTTCACCTGAGAAGGGATTTCGCCAAGAAATAGGGCAAAAATGAATTTCGCTGCAAACAAGGGCGAAACTGCCTAGAAGATGATTTTGTTGGCGAAACTGCCAGAAGATGATTTCGCTAGCGAAACTGTCAAAAGATTATTTCGTTAGCAAAATTGCCTGGAATATGATGTCGCTGGCAAAATTGCCTGGAAGATGATTTCGCTGGCGAAACTGCCTGGAAGATGATTTTGCTAGAGAAATTTCTAGAAGATGATTTTGCTAGCGAAATTCGTTTCATTCTTAGGCAAAATTTTGGCAAAATTTGAATGTGGCAAAAATGCCAACATTATAAAAGATGCATCAAGATAAAATTGATAACAGGAACCACAAAGTATGTCTTTGAGCTGGTGAAACTCAGAACAAAGATGCACGGTTGCACTTATTAGTTGCACAAGTTCAAGCTCAATTGTTGGAAATCCATCAACTACCTTCCCAAGCAGTCCTGACAGCCACAGGATTGCACGCAATTGCAGAAATGATTATCCTAGAGCCCTACCAACAACGAAATAAACCATTAGTGTCACCTTCCCATACCCAGCAAGAAATCTTACTGTGCCCAATTGAGCACTAGATCAGAAGGCAAACGATTATCCAAGCCCTATAAACAACAAAAACAACCACTAGCATCACCTTCCCATACCCACCAAGAAGGTTTATCATGCCCAATTGGGCATTGACTCAAAAGGCTATTGGGTAAATCAAAGGCCCAAGGAACCATTATCTGGAGCCTGCTGTGACATGTCTCCCTGCCCATGGCAACCATGAAGGCCCAATAGTATAAGGGTAACACCACAGATAGAATATTTGCCATTTGCATAAATACAATGGCTACACTTTCTATAGGCAATCAGCTGTCTAGTTGCCCAAGCAGCGTCCATTAAACTTCCCTCCAAGAAGTCATGCAAACAAACCCATATCATTGAAATTCACATCATCGGTGCACTAAAGATCCCAAATAAGCCATCCAAAATCATCCTTCCTCCATAACTCAACTAAGTTGGTGTAGGGATTTCAAAGAATGAGATGGATGGAAAAAACATCTCCAACACCCTACAAAATGAGCATCTATCAACAATAGACAAGCCCACCAAACCAATCCTAATGGCATAAGGCATCAACAAAATGAGCAATTATCACCAACAGACAAGCCCACCAAACCAATCCTAATGGCATATATCACCAATGTACACCTCCCTACTCTAGCACATCTCGCACACACTAGGTGGCTTTGGTCATGATTAGTTCATAACTTTGAGCCCTCTTTAAAAAGTCTCTAGATTTTTGCAACCTCCAGTACTTGTCAATTTTGAAAGCTATCGACGACAAGAACTTGCTATCCGACTTCTCCCACGTCTCTGCTCTGAATTACTTCATTCAGGGTTGAGCCCTTTTCCTTGGATTGTACACAGCAATGAAACAAAGATTTAGTTCTTTATGCATAATAGTTGTGCTCCAAGGATAAAATATACAAATTTCAAAATATCCATCTAACTTCTATGGCCTACCACTACATTTTTAGCAGGTCTTGGAATATAACTTTAAACATTTCCATCAAATTAGGTTGCAAATATTGTGCTTAAAGCCATGGATCCTATGTTTGATGAGGACTGAATTTTGTTTGGAAATCCCTTATAACTAGCTCAGTTGTTTAGAACAAAGCTAAGTGATGTTTGTAATTGTTGTAATTAAAAGAGGGCAAAATCAGGTCTGTTCAATGATGTATCACCAACGTATCCACTTCATCTTCAAATGTCTCAGTTTCTTATTCTAATTGGATGTTGGTACTATGTTTCTTCTATAGTTCAATTTTAAGCTTTTTCAAATGCATGTATGTGTGTGTTTGGCTTTGGGTTGTTTGAAAATATGTACTCTTTCTGAAAAGAAACAGTAAACTTTGAAATTCTTAACCTCTAAATAGGGGTATCATCATTCTCATATGAGTAAGGACAGGGAGAAAAGAAACTAGGAAAAATGGGTTCTTTTTTTTTTTGTTTCCTATGCCATGTTGTAGATATAAAATTGGTAAAGTTGCAAAAATAAAACAATCCCGAACAGCACAAAGGATATTTTTCACCCCCCTATTTTGAGCTAGTGAGATGCAAGCACAGAAATGCACACGTACACTTATTAGCTTCCCCAAGTTCAAGTGCTGTTAGATTTCTCCAATGAGAAAAAAAAAGGTGAGGGATGGGAAACAAGAACACAATTCACCAAGACAAATGACAAGTAATGGAGTCAAAGAGAATAAGAAAAGGAGGCTGCAAGTACAATGACTAAAGAATCATACAAGCTGGACAGAACAGGGCAGATAATTCAGAGTCTGTCCAACGATAGATGGCTAATGGAGAGGCACCCAAACACCAAGAATAGGTAAAATATTAAAAACTCAGAAAACAAAGATGGTCACAAATGAAAAGATAATATGGTAGACAGTTGGCATATGTTGGTAGTATGAAGGATAGTACCGAATAATGATTCCATCCAAAATCATTTATATGAGTATTCTGGTGCGGTAAGAAGCAAGATATCCTATGCTTGCAACTCAAACTTCCTCAGCATAATTTCATAAGGTGACTGTTGGATGCATTTTTGTTCTGATCTTTTATTCAAGTGAGGTTGTACCATTTGAATATGTCCATGTTATTCGCCTTGCTATTCTTAGAGCACGAGAAAGGAAGAAACATGTAATTGGAGAATAAGAAGACATAAATTCACAACACAAAAATCAAAGACAGGAGACACCACAATAACAATCACGAAAACAGCAGAAGTCCCAAAGCAACATTATAGACGGTGTAATATAAAGCTAGGGATGAGGCAATGATATGAGGAAGCAATGTGCATTTACTTTGATAACATCTAGAGTGGTCCAAACACAAATAACAAATCATATTTGATAAAAGAATCATTATCTAGTGATCAATCTCTGATTGTTGCATGGTTTGGATACATAATCCAAGAATATATATAGTACATACAACCTTTAATCTATATGATTGTGTACAAGCATATCATAGTAGAGAAACTCCAACTCGGCTCATACTCTGCAAGGCCCACTTGGGATTCAGACTCAGGACTGCGCAAAAATACTTGGAAAAACTTGGCAAAAAATGACACAAAAAAATACAAATTTTCATTGAAAAAAAGTTTTTTTTTGTGCATATCACAATTAATTAACATTATATAAATAAAAAATTATTACTACAAGTAATACAAGCTTAAACTACACATGAAAGTGACAAAACATACTTCAATTAAAGACATTTTAATGCCTCCAAAATTCAAATATTCTTGTATTGTTTATGATATACAAAGGTACAAATTACAAAATGTATCAAAATAGTGTCTTGCAATGCCTTTGCCCTTTGACCTAGTAGAAGCTCTAGTCCTCTTTCTTTGTGTTTGTTATGGATTTGCCACTAACTTTGCTATACTTTCAAAATCATCCATTGAAAAGAGAGGCTCTTGTTGCTGCTTCTCCTCTCTGCTCTCTCCTATTCCAAACATCTTTTGCAACTGGCATCACTTCAAACTGTTACCACAACACATTGTTCTCCGATTGCTCACTCCACTTTCTCCAATCAGCCGTATCATCAACTTGATCAACATGACCTTCATGACCAACACAACCAACATGACGGGCAACACCCGTCGCCACCTATGTCGGGGGTCAAGGGGCAGCCTACCTTCATTGTCTAAACTGAATTTTTCTCCTTGTCTACATTTTGGTGTAGAAAGAAGTTTTTGAAGGGCAATCCCAATTCAGCCTTGTCGAGTTTATGCACTGACAGCTAAAACTGGGTTTTTTCACCTCACATGTAACTATTGGGTGGCTGTTAGATTCTTTAAAACTAAAAAATTTTGGATTAAGGATGCAATTTATTGTTGTTGTTGGTCTGATCTCAGCTTGTCTTTTCTCTTCCTCCAAAAGGAAATAGCAAAAATGAGGGGCTTTGAAAAAAAAACTTTCTATACTGTTTTATTGTACCCATGCATAGACGGTCGAGTTTTTTTTCAAGACTCGGCGAGTTTTTCAAAAACTTGCAAGTTCCTAGCACTTGACAAGTTTTCAAAAAACTTGGTTGAGTTTGAAGAACTTGTGGAGTCGAGCACGAGCAACTCGTTGAGGCCGAATCGGACCCAAACTTGGCAAGTTTTTCAAAAACTCACCGAGTTTCGCTACAGTGTTTAGTATCATCAGTGTTTTTTTGGTTAGACATATCATTTCCTCTACATCATAACCAAAAAGCTTGAGATTCCAACTGCTGATTCTGAAAACCAAAACTTGCTAAGATTTGATCTCAAACATATTAAGAAGGTTATTTTTGAAAATGAAAAGCTATATTGTTTTCCCATTTGGTCATAAGTGTTCTGACAAGATGAACAATCAGATAGAACCATGATGTTAGAGACATCAAGAGAAGATTATACTATCTACCACTATTGACTGCTCAAACCTAAATTTTGTGATATTTTTTTGGATCACATGAGAGAAAAAGAAATAAATTCTGGCATAAAAATACATAGTAAAGAAGGACGACATTTGTTAAACATGACCCAGACAGTGACAGTGCACACAGCTATAGATTAAAACTTGAAATATTTCACAGGCCTTGTTTTCATAATTCGACATAGCAAAAAACCTGTGGCTATATACACAGCCCCCTTGTCCTATGTGGAAACATAATCTCCATATATTTAGAACATAAATCTCTTCCAGTTTATATCATCTTGGCAGAAGCATGGGTGTAAATAAAGCAATCAACAAAAATAAAATAATGGAAGTATCCTTGTTTTCAGACTAACATTGAGATCACCATCATTTAGAAATGTTCAAATTTAATTAATTCCAAATAACAAAATACAAATACAGTTACCGTGTATCTCTAACCACCATAATGCTATAGAGACAGAATGAATACTCTCATGTCTCAACTATAATAAAACAGAATGAATGCCAGTACAAGAAACAACATTTTATGAACTTGACTGTCTCTAGCTGTAGATGTACTCTAAAATTTAAGAGCACATGCAACCCCTGTGTTGAAAAAAGGCCTGCTTCCTTTCCTGCACGTAAATGCTTTTTCCTCACAGCGGCAAATTTCATGTCTTTGAAGTATAAAAGATGCCCATGTCACAAAAAGTCCAAAGGAGAAGCTAGAATACAGAAATACATCTTTGAAACTGGCCAATAGTGCCCGCAAATACATAGAATTAAGTGAAGAACAACATCAACTCTGGAGACGACAAAATAAAAAACAAGGATTTCAAATAGCACTAGAAACTTCAATTACCTCACTATCCTTGTAATCTATGCGCAAATTGATGGCTGCAGAGATAACATGGACAGACATGAATTAATTGCCTACCAATTCAATCACCTCCCTTGTGGATTCACCAGCTCGGAAAACAAAGCACTTGAGCACTTGGAGTTACATCATCCAGATCCACACTTGCCAAACTATGCCCACCTGTGTTTGTTGTAGTACTGTTATCCACAGCAAAAGTAGGCAAGCTGTTTGAGTGATTGTAATCAGGAGACATTTGAACAAAGTTAGTTGTACTGTCATCAACTCGTTTATTCTCCACTGCAGTTTCTTGCAGTTGTAGAGCAAATTCCAGATTCCAAAGTACATCTCCCATAGCTGGCCTGTCAACGCCTTGGTCTGCAAGGCACTTTTCAGCAGCCTCCCCAAACTTTTTGAGGGACTCCGGGTTAATTTTACCTTTCAAATGAGGATCTATTATCTGTTCCAGTATTCCCTTTCTCTGATGATGCAAAGCCCATTCGGCAATGCTTACCTGTTCTCTTGGAAGTGAAGGGTTAATAGCAGGTCGAGCACACAAAACCTCAAACAAAACAACACCAAATGAATAAACATCTGATTTCTCAGTGAGTTGCTGCCTCCGATAATATTCTGGGTCCAGGTATCCAAAGTTGCCGTTGACTACTGTACTAACATGATTTTGGTCAAGAGTTGGGCCAGTTTTCGATAATCCAAAATCAGAAACTTTTGCAATTAGGTTTTCATCAAGAAGTATATTTGTAGTCTTCACATTCCGATGTATAATTGTCTGAGCAGCCCCTGTGTGAAGATAATGAAGACCCTGTGCGGCTCCAATACAGATTTCTAATCTTTGTTTCCAGGACAAAATAGTCAAATTGGGACTTCCATATAAGTGTCCTCGTAGTGGTCCCTTGGCCATGTAATCGTAAACCAAAATCATTTCACAATTTTCTTCACAGTATCCAATAAGAGATACCAAATGGCGATGCCCGGGTTTACAAAGCATTTCTATTTCTGTTTGAAATTCATGGATACCTTGTTCAGCTAATAGGTTGTCTCTCTTAACTGCAACCTTGATACCACCATCAATCTCTCCTTCATAAACTTTCCCAAAACAACCAACACCAAGAAGCCGTGACTCATCGAAGTTTTTTGTAGCATCTTGGATCTCTGCAAAGGTGAAATGTCTGCAAAAACTGGAAGGTGCAGATGAGACATAGCTACCAGTACCACTCTTTGCAGATGCAGTGGAAACTTTGCTGCCCATGGTATGTGAATTCCGCCGATGAAGTAGCAGAGGGAGCCATCCAGGCTTGTCACCACTTGATGATCCACCACAACGTTGACGAACAAAACAGCACAGAGCAAGAAATAGACCCAATACAGCAACTCCTCCAGTTATGCTCCCCATCACAGGAGCCTTGCTGCTTTTGCTGTAAGAGAGTACAGGATCCCCTTGAGGAACAGGCATCTGTAAGAAGTGGCAGTAACATTAGTTGCCATATGTAAAATTCAGCTTTTATTCCAGTCACTTATTGGAAATATTCACGCATTAATTTACTGAAAACATTCGAACGCTAGGCTGCTTCAGGTTTTTGACCTACTCTCTCTCTCACACACATACACACACAATCACTCCATAAAATATCGGTGTTAATATATTTTTCCATACATCTCAACGTTCATGGGGAATGAAGCTTTTCTCAAATGCACAACAAATATAATAAATTTGTAGATTTTGATAAATGTTTCAGGTTGTAGAACTCTCTCTCACAATCACTCCATAAAATATTAGCATTAATATATTCTTGCTTACTCTTCAACATTCATGGAATATGTGTTTCAAGGGGAACAGAGTTTTTCTCAAATGTACAACAACTATAATAAATTGGTAGATTTTGATAATGCTTTTCCTGCATAAGTTCCTGGCCAGTAGACATTTACCACATTACTTGACTTATTGATGAATATAAAAAATTCAATTATTTCATTTATAATTTTAAGTCTCTCAAATTCTTATTTATTTACAACAGATGGGGCACATAATTTCTACAACATACATCCGATCTACATAGGGCTTATCCCTTTTGTTATCCAGCTCATGCTCGAGGACCTTCAGTGAGCAAATCAAAGAAATGCTGCTGAAAATAAAATGAGTATGAAAATATGAAATACAAAAGAGAATGTTATTGGTAACCGGGTCAACATTCTCCATCATAGACAAATTGCTAGATTGAACAAAGGAGAGAGCTGAAGAAAAGTCATATACTTATAGCAGAGCAGTCTCTGCAAGTAGCTGCAAGAAGACCTATGGGCCTCCCCGGAAGATGGGCTCTGTAGATGCTACTAATCCTGGAAGTTTGAAGTGGTGACCTGCTTCCCATTTCAATTTATATTAGAATACGTATGCATTAAAAAAGAAGTATGCTTATCATACTCAGAAATATTTAGTAAGTGGCCGATCATGCTCAAAAGCATTTAGAAAGGTGAATAAGCTATGGTGTTGCCTGGCAAGAACAGGATGCTTTCACCTTGATATATTGTAGAATACTAATCTAATCTTGCAGAGACCTTATCTTTTCCTAAATATTAAAATATTTACTTGTTAAAAATAACTAAAGGAACATTTGGATTACCACAAAAAGAATTGGGAACCAAGAGCAAACAAAAATTGGCGCTCATGTTTAGATATATTTTGCGGATTTTTTTTTTAATTTTATATTAAGTAAATATGAAATTACATTCTTTATATGCCTTTTTGGCATTTCTTCAAAATTTCAATAGTGACCTAAAAGTCAGGTCGTTTATACATCATAACTAGCTATCTCTATCATGCTAAGTTCTATCCTTAGACACCTTCCCAATTTATCAAACAATATCCTTTAAATCACTAACTTTTGAGTTTTTTTGAAAAGTTGCTTTATTTGTGCTTGCTTTAACTGGAGTGTATTAATCCCCCTAGATAGAGATTTGGACCAGCTGCAGTGCATTGCCCTCATTGAATTCCTGTACTAAGCACGTACCTGGATCAATCTGAAGTGCCTCCTTTGAGAGTTCATCTGCTTCCCTATTCAGTTCTCTATAAATATGCCAAAAAGTAAAAGCTTCACTTCGATCCACAACTTCTTTTATTTGAGAGAAGATGGGTTGTAGAATCATGTTTTCCATCCTAAAAACACCAAGCATCCAGTTTATTACCACTTGTGAGTCTCCGTAAATTTGAATTTTTTGTATTCCTTTTGATTCTGCCAACTGAACCAACAATTTGAGGGCCATAATTTCAGCATAATTATTAGAACCTTCTCCCAATCCAACCTTGAATTTAAAATAATGAGAGTCAAAAATATATAGTAATCCTCCTGCTCCACAAACTCTAGGGACCCCCTATCTAGCCCCATCAAAAAAGCCCCAGGCCCCTGATTTATCAATCTTTGGAGGGATGATTTGTCTGTTTACCTTTGTTGTTGTCGAAACCTTACAGTTATTGAAACTTCCAATGATTTGGGAGGAGACCTGCCAAGTAGGCTTCTCCTGATCCTAAAAAATTATTGCATTCCTAGATAACCATACTCCCCAAGACACAAACAATGGGAGAGCTATAAAACCTTTGTATGACCTATTTTCAAACCAAGATTTTAAGCACTCTCCTAAGGAATCTTCTTGCCATCCTATAGGAAGCTTTAACTGTGCTATAACCTCCCTCCAAACCTGTCTAGTAAAGGAGCAAGCTACCAATAAATGATCAATTGTTTCATTGTTTGACTTACATAAATGGCACCTTCCTAGACCATTCCAATTCTTCTTCTGTAATACCTCCCATGTCAGAACCTTATTTTTCATGGCAAGCCATAGGAACAATCTTATCTTCAACAGGGCTTTTTGCTTCTAGAGTGTCTTCCACCACCATGTTGGATCATCATTGCTATCTTCCAATAGAGTCTTATACCCCAACTTTGGAGTGTACTCCCTCATAGCTCCATTCTTTGTCCAGACCAATTGATCAATTTCCTCTCACAACTTGATATGTCCAACTTTAAGTCTCCCCACATATTCTTCCCACTAGTGTGCCTCCTAGCCTTGAAGCCCTAACATTATTGCTTCCTTCCATCCCTAACTCCAATTTGTAGAAGATTCTAGGTCAACTACTTGGGTAAGATTTCCAATCCCTTAAGCTCTTAGGGTCTAAATTACATTATTTGGTAGTCTATGCATATCACCACAACCAATCCAAGGGTCTAATCCTAGTCTTATCCTTGAACCATCCCCTATTTTCTAGGTAAGCCAATCACCTACAATATAAAAGGCCTAAATCATTACCTTCCAACATATTGAAACATTATGGGTTTGCTTCATTAGGGCCCTTATCCACTCCTCAACTATGAGTGGCTCTAAATACTTTTCATGTATGATCTTATTCCATAAGCCTTCCTTTGATATTATCTTCCAAACACACTTTGTTGCTAGAGCCTTACTAAATAGGAAGATGTTCTTAAGTCCCCATCCTCCATTTTCCTTGGGCTTGGCTAAGGATTGCCATTTAACCAAGGGAATACCTTCCCTTTCCATTTTCCCTATCCATAAAAACCTATAGCTTAATTATCTAATTTTTTCCAAAACTCCTTTTGGTATATGAGCCAAAGATTGCCAATATACTAGTATTGCCTCCAACACAGACTTGACCAAAGTCAATCTCCCCCAAAGAGAGCCATTTGTTGCACCATATATTAATTCTTCCTTCCACCTTCTTTATCAACCAATTCCAGTCTTGTTTAGTGTAGTCATTGGGTTTCAAAAAGAACCCCAGATATTTAAACCCCTCTTGAAGATCAAATCTATTAAAGGGAAAAATTGACCTATTAATATGGTTTGATTCTGATCCACATAGTTAAAAGAGATGCTTGAATTATATGCATTAATATACATACCTATTGCTAGATAAAAAAGATCTAAAGATTGTTTTAACTTCTCTACAACTCTTACTATTCCATATATGAAAAGGAGAACATCATCTACAAAAAGTAGATGGGTGACTTCCACTATTCTACCTATTCTAATTCCCTTTATTACTCCTTCCCTCTTGGCTTCTAAAATACACCTACTTAATCCCTCAACTACCAAAAGAAATAATAATGGTGACAAGGGGCAACCTTGTCTAATCCCTCGAGAAGCTTTGAAGAACTGAGAGGTTGACCCATTAACCAAAACTACAAAAGAAATAGAACAAAGACATCCCATAATCCAGTTCACCATCTGCACATAGAACCCAATATGAGTAAGTATCATTCTTAAATATAGCTAATTTACTCTATCAAAAGCCTTGGAGAGATCCAACTTCATCACCATTGTTGGTAGTTTCTTTGATTTTATGGTATGAAGACTTTCTTGAGCAGCACCAATTGCTTCATGAATTTGTCTACCATGTAGGAAACCAAATTGCTCAATAGATATAGAAGTAGAGAAGAACCTTTTAATTCTTGATGCAATTATTTTTGCTATGATTTTATACACATAGTTACACAAAGAAATGGGCCTAAAATCATCAAAGGAAGAAGGATTGTCCTTTTTTGGAATAAGAGCAATGAAGGTAGAGTTGAAGACTGCATTTACCCTTCCTTTTAGCCTAGACTCCTCCACAACCTTGAGTAGGTCAGACTCCAAAAGGTCATAGAGCCCGAGAAAGAATTCCATAGTCCACCCATCAGGTCCTGGACTCTTATCTTTCTGGAAGGAGGTTAAAACAACTTTGAGCTCCTCCTTTGAGACTTCCTTAATCAACTCACCATTGGCTTCCTCATCTATAAATCTGGGAAAGAGAGAAGCTATTCTAACTATTTCAGCTATATTAACTTGACTAGGATCCTTGTATAGTTGACCAAAATGCCTTACACCCATGTCTGCTATTCCTTTAAAGGAGGAGACTTTACTTCCATCTTGTCCTTGTAGCTCCCAAATTGTATTTTGTTGTTTTCTATGATTTGCAAAGCTATGAAAAAATTTAGTGTTCTCATCCCCACTTGCAATCCATAGTGCTCTACTTTTGAGCCTCCATCGTGCTTCTCTCTCTACCAACAATCTTCTCTTCTCTTGTTCTAAACTTTTATACTTAAGCCTTATTTCCTCATCCATTTCTTTTTCAAAGTCATCTGCTAGAAACACTGCAAGCTCCTCCTCAATCTCCCTCAGTTTTTGCTCATCCATCAATTTTTTTTATGGGCCCATTGAACCACTGCTGCCTTAACCCTTTTTAGATTTGTTGCAAATTGTATACTAGCAGATTCTCTCAGACTAGGATCAAACTTCACCCATTCTAATTTGACTAGAGTTACAAAGCTATCCTCTTTTAGCCACTCAAAATTGAATTTAAAAGGACAATGTGGTTTTTTCTCCTCTTTTGTTATAAGAAGCATGATAGGGGAGTGATCAGAGTCTCCTCCAACTTCAATCCAAGACTTCAATCTATAAGTGCCATTTACCAAACTCTCTGCTACTAAGAATCTGTCTAGTCTCTTAGAAATTCTATCAACTCTTGTCCTCATGTTTCTCCAAGTTGGGATAGATTTTATAGGCACTAGGTCTACCAGCCCCTTGGATTCAAACTTTTGGATGAAGTAATTAGCCAGTGGATCAGTTCTAGCAACAAAACCCCACACTTCACTCCTAGAGAGAGTTAAGTTTAAATCACCTCCTAAAATTAAATTATTAGCTTCTAAAAACTTTTGATCCATAAGCTTATCCCAATATTGCATCCTGTCTTTATAGGGGCCATAAATGTTCACCACTATCACTATTTCCTCGAGCTCCACTGAAAAGAATTCAGTCCCTACTCCTGAGTCAAGCAATGCAAATTTGGTTAGCCTAAACTGATTTGCCTTCCACCCTATGGCCACTCCTCCCGAGGCTCCTACAACATCAAGGGCCAGAAAATCCCATCCTTTAAGCAATTTACTAAGATCTTCCATCACTTTCATAGCTAACCCTTTTGTCTCTTGAATTAGCAAAATCTCTGGATTATGAATTTCTACCAACCTACATAGAGCAACTTTTTTGCAGAGTTGCCCATCCCTCAAATATTAAAGGAAAGTACTTTCATTGATTAATTGTGTCTGGGATCATCCCTGCTCTAAGGATCCCCTTTAAGGATGGTTGCTTGCCTTGTTGAACTTCATAGAGGCTTTTATTCTTAGCCAATGAAGTAAAAACTCTTTTGCCCCTCCTACCAGTAAGACTTCTATCCCCCACATCTTTACTGGGGCCTCCCCCAAATCCTTCTTCCCTTAGTCCTATTCTTCCTTTTAGGGATCGTAGGGGATACCTATGGGTTTCTGGGGACACAAAACCTTCCTGACCATAGGCAAAATGAAGTGGGGAAGCAATTTCAAAGTGATTTACTTGTGAAGCATTACTAAAAAACTTACCAGAGTCTAAACCAAGGTCTGGATCTACTTCCTTCAAGGAAGAGGAATTCAAGGGTCCTCCTTGCCCCTCAACTCCACCCTTACCTTCTTCTAGGGGAGACTTTGTTTTACAGACTGGTAAATCTGGCCATTGGTTAGTTGAGGGACTCAAAAGAGAATTACCTATAATCCCATATGAGAAATGAGATTTGGCAATAGATTTGCTTTGAAAGCTTGTATCTGGGTCCAAGAGCATGACATCCAACTTTTGCTCTGAGAATCCTAGCCTTACTTTAATATGAGATGATTATGAATCCATCACTTGATCTAGCACAAAAATATTTATCTCCACCTTCTTTGCATTTCCCTATTAGCTATGCTATTTGAAGAAAATGAACAAGAATACCAAACAAGAAAAGTAGTTCATAAAGTTTTCCCTAGTTCTTGTTGCATAATGTTTTTCCTGATATCCTTTCAAACAGCATTTTGCTAGTACTTTGAAGATGTGCTTTACAAATAATTATCTCCAAACCAATTTTCATATAACTTCCAAAAATTGTTAGGTTAACCATTGATGTTCCCTTATGTTTGTCCTCAAAATTCACTCTAGTTTTCTAATCACATTTCATTTTTCACTTCTTAATTACTTTTTGGTTTTCCTTTTTAGGTATTGGATGAAGACCATTGCCTACTATGTGTTTTAATGCTCTAACCAAACAACTTCTCTTCTTTGAGTTATGTAAGGATTTTTTGCCCTTGGTAGCATTGTGTCGCCATCTAATAATTACTAACCCATTATTAGTGGACTTTGAAACTTATGTTTGTATTAGACTTCAATCATGTTCAACAAAATTTGAGACAACTGCCAAAGTTTGCTATATGAACACTTCATGTACTTCCAATCATTTTTTATTTATTTTTTGTTCCCATTGCAATTCTTGATTGATTTTCTTTCTCTTTTATTGAAGTTTCTACTTTGTGTTCTAACGGTGCAAACTTTGGAATGAATAGAATTCTAAGATTTAAATATTGCAGGATGTAGGGTTATACACCATGCTTCAATAACCAGAGTATGGTTGGATAACCATATATTAGGTAAAAGAACATCCTCGATGAGAGTTGTCTCATGTGACCTATTGCTTCATAAATATTAAAAACTACTTTATACTTCAATAACTGGAGTATGGTTGGATAACCATATACTGGGTAAAACAACATCCTCGATGAGGGTCGTCTCATATGGCCTATGGTCTCGCAAACATTAAAGCCTACTTTACCTTTCCGTATAACCTAAGTGGACTAATGATGAAGACTTTGGGACTCTAAATAGAGACCTAATATTCTTAGTGTCCTAACAATGAAAACTTTAAAATTTTGAATAGAAGTTAAAGGTTCGAATCTTGCAGGACTAAAGTTGTACACCATACTAAAGTATGATTGGTAACCATATATTGAGTAAACAATAGAGATAATAATCCACCTTATTCAATTAACATTAAAGGTGTCCTCAGTCTACTATTAAAGGTTGCACTCGTACATGTCAAGCTTAGCCTGGCCTACTTGTTCTCCAGTTCCTTCACTCAGATCTGTGGTCCCAAAATCCCAGGTATCGCGATGGTTCCCCAAAAAAACATACATGTTTGGATCCTCTGACCTCTCACAGGGCCAAACATATTTCGAATGTGTAATCGTATGATTGGACTGCTGCTAAAAGTTTAAAATTATTGGTCATCGACCAAGGCGATAGGCTGGCACATCCAGGGCACCTTGCCACGCGACAGGCGCCACAAGCCCGTCCATGTATTTCATGATGACCATGGCAATATTGGAATCGATAGAATTGAGGGCAATGGCATGCAAGGATCCTCCTGAGATAACCTTCCTACTTGCTCATCATTCATGCTGGGCCAACCGGGGGTAAAAGGATCCCTATTTTCCCATTGTTTTTGCACCTCGAACTGAAAAAAAAAATGAGAGATCTCATCCAGCTTGTACACAATGTTGGATGTTGAATTTCCATTCACCACCAAAAGAACATATCCCCCATATATGTGGCTAGATGAGTTGTCATGGCAACATTCTATGTGGAAAGTGTGCTTGCACCATGGCAACACTTTCATATTTTCCCCTACCACAAGTTCTTCCAAGCAGATCGAGCACTCTGCAGAATTTGCCACGTGAAACTCTAATATCCTGTGAGAGATTTCGAGTTTGAATCTCAGATCTGATCACGACAAATAAAAAAGAGAGAGATCGAACCTCTCCCTGCAGATATCTTCTAAGCAATATGAGAACGAAAATTGTTGGACTTCACGCTCATCTATCAAATATTCTAGCCCTCAATAACAGGCTTGGATCGACTCCAATGCACAGGCTTGGATCGACTCCAATGCACCTCGTCTATGGTCTAGATCATCAATGACATTCAAATGGGGCATAGCTATGGCAGTCCTTTGACATGAAGAAGAACTTCAACAAAAAGATAAAATGTGCTTGCCGCAAAACATTGGATGAGAGGAGGCCTGGGGTTGGAGGAATATTCAAAAGAAATGACAAAAAAAAAATCTGACTTTATCAGAATCAATATGTAGTATATTGTATAGATCTTCCTTAGTTTTTATGCATCCATAACAAGTCAAATATCATCGTCTAAATTCCAACTCGTCATAGCATCTACAATCTTATCTGTAGTATATTGTATAGATCTTCCTTAGTTTTTTGCATCCATAACAAGTCAAATCTCATAATCTAAAGTCCAACTCGTCATAACATCTACAATATTATTTTTTTGGAGGAGCACAAAGAAACTCTAATCTAGACTGAATTTTATGTATCTTGTCAATCACCCTCTTTGTAACCTCCCAATCCTAAGAGGAGGTTTTGGTGGATACCTTCAGTTGATTAATGGTTACTTGGTGAATTTAATTTTACTTGTACTAGTGGATGCCTTTAATTGATTAATGATTACTTGTGAATTTGATTCTACTTGTAGTACAGACCAACCAACATTAGCAACTTCTTGAAGGCCATGAAGGATAGCACATGCTTCTGCTATATTATTAGAGAGGATATTAAGATTCTCTGCAAAAAGAAAAGCATGAATATAATTTGAGAATATTTCTATGCCTTCTATACTTGTCCTTCCTGGATTATATCTTAATGCACCATTAGTGTTGATCTTCCCCGTATCTCTAGCAAGGGCTTGCCATGTTCCATCCCTTTGAATAGTAGACTGAGGACCTTGTGGATGTCTACATCTCCATTCATCCACAAGGAGTTGAAGCCTGGAGAGTAAACTATGGTATCTTGTAATACTAATGTAAATAGTTTGGAGGTATTATGTTATTTAGTATCTTATAATATTAATGTAAATAGTTTACAAGATACTAAATACTTTAGTATCTTGAGTTTAATATTCCTAAAAATAGTATATGGCATGTAAATAAGTGTGGATTTATGTAGGTGAGGTGTCACTTTAGTAAGTATGAGTTATGTGTCATGTTAATAAGTGTGGAGTTATAAGTTGTAAAGAGTTTGTCATATAATATATGTAATAATGAGTCATTGTTTTTATGTAAATATGTAAGATTTATTATTAGGTAAGAGAGAAATATGAAGAGTTTGATCTCTCTTGAGTATGAGGAGATGAAGAATTTATATAAGTGTAAATGTCAAGAGTCTTGAGAGAATATGAAGAGTCTCATGTGTCTGTATATAAGACAAAGTATTATAACAAAGCATCGAACAAGCATTGTAATTTTGCATTTCTTAAAATAGATATTTATCATTAAAATGTTTCTATAAGCTTGTTATTGAATGGTTGTTAATAATATTATTGAATTGTTGTGAATATTTGATATTGAGATCCTGTGAAAATTTTATTAGGTTGCTAATAATGGTAGCAAATCCACATCTAGAGTGCATAGGAGACAAAAAGAATGATCGTAGAGACAACATTTGAGAGAGATCATGTTTGAAGGAACCACAACCCATGTTGTGAGAAAGCATCAAAGAGTCCAAGAGTTATTACGTTAAGTAAGATTGGAGAATATATCAAACACTAGAAAGAGCACACACAACATTAGATACGTAGAAATTGAACGTAGAATGTTGGACGTCAAGAAACTAAGAGCACATGAGATTTGCAAGAAGTTGAAACATTGGAGACAGAACGTTTGTTGGAAGGTGATTCAAGGGAGCAACAAGAGTTGATAGAAATTTCAAGGACATGGCATGTAGGGTAGTCTCGTATGTTCAAAACTAGATAAGGCATAGAGAAATGTTCAAAGCACAAAGACATAAGAAAAGTTTGGCTTCGCAGGAAAAATAATCTGGATTTGAGCTCCATGTGGTAGGAGTAACAAAAGGTGTGCAATAGGTTCAAATATAATCAGGTAAAGGTATCACCCTAATTCATTTACCAATGTTGATTATTAACATTGAAGAAGTAAAGTTTAATTAAATATTTGGAGGAGAAAGGTTTGAAAAGAAATTTAATTTTATTAAAAAGAGAAGTGAAATAAAAGAGAAGAAATATATTATTTGGTGGAAGATATAAGGAGAAAATAATTATTGTGAAATTATAATTGAAGGAGTTATAAGAAGAAAATAATATATTAAAGGAAGATATTGAAATTTGAAAAGATTGTTGTTGAAGAAGAAGATTATTGAGAAATAAATTAATAGAAGGAAAATTTTAGAAGGATTATATGAAAGAAGATTGACGAAAAATTTTGAAATTTGAAGAAACAAAATAAAATTTGAAATTTGAAGAAAGAAAATAAAATTTAAAATTGAAGAAGAAAATAATTATTTAAAGAAAAATGAATTGAAGAAAGAAGAAAGAAATTGAAGATTGAAGAATGAAGAATGAAGAAGAATATTAAATTGAATAAGAATTGTTTTTTTGAAGAATATTGAAAAAAAAATTAATGATTGAAGAAAAGAATTGAATTGAATATTGAAGGAAAATATTATTGAAGAAAGAATAAATTAAATTGAAGATTGAAGATAATTGAAGGAGATAATTTTATTAGGAGCTAAAAGGTTTTCTACAAAAAAATAAAAATAAAAATAATTGATTAAAGAAGAATATCAAATTTGAAATTGACAATTGAAGAAATGAAATAGAAGAGAATTATATTGAAAAAAAGAAGAAATTCTTAATATTTAATTTGGAAGTAATAGGGAATTCTAAGTCAAAGGAAATTATTTAAATTTAAAAAAAATTGTGTGAATAAAAGAATTGCATATTTGTTGTTTAACAAAAATGAGTGCATCAAAAAGGTATTTTAAAAAATCATCTATCATGAAGAAATATTTTCAAAACATAAAAGATATCGAAGAAATATTTTCAAACATGTTCTACTATACAATGAAACACCAAAAATTCAAATAGAATAAATGATTGAATATAAGAGATAATTATCGATAAATAGATTCAAGATCTAGCCATCATATGACAGGCAACCCATATTGGTTTGATTCCATTCAAGTAAAACCAAGTATGCCAATTAAGATAGCAAATGAAAAACTCTATCAAGTACAAGGGTGAGGGAATGTTACACTTGGTCTATCGTATTCAAAATTTACGGTGAAGAATGTGCTTTATGTATATGGAATAACAAGTAATCTAATTTTATGTATATGGAATAACAAGAAATCTAATTTCAATTTCACAACTGTTGGATAAAGGAAGAACAATAGAATTCAAAATTATCAATGATAATAAAAGATGTCTTATCAGAAGACTAAACAAAATTAAATCTCTTGGGTCCTTCAAAAGCAATATATTTACTTTGGATTTAATAGCACTTGCACAAAAACATTTAGACTAACTTCTACAAAAATAGGTATTTTATTGAACACAAAACTCTTATGGCAAAGGAACATAATAAGACATCGTCAAGGTTGAAAAATTTGTTCTTTGATGATTTACTCAAAATATAGGTGACATCTCAAAAGAATAGATTAAGAGTTTGACCCAAAATCAATATCAACATCTGAACAAGCTAGAATACATCAAGAAGACAAAAGCACATGAAGCCAAAGGGCCTTCATACCAAATAATGCAATACTTGAAGATTTTGGAGGTATTACATTATTTGGTATCTTGGAATATTAATGCAAATACCATGTAAATAATTTAGTCTAGAGTGTAAGTTTAATATTTGAGTATATAGTATGTATCACATAAATAAGTGTGGAATTATGTGGGTGAGGTGTCATGTTAGTAAATGTGAGTTATGTGTCATGTTAATAAGTGTGGAGTTATGAGTTGTGAAGAGTTTGTCATGTAGTATGTGCAATCATGAGAGTCTTTGTCTTTATGTAAATATGTGAGATTTATTATTATGTAAGAGGGAAATAGGAAGAGTTAGATCTTCCGTAAAAATGAAAAGATGAAGAGTATATGTAAGTGTAAAGGTTAAGATACTTAAGACTATAAAAAGTCTCATGTATGTATATATTTTATAACAAAGTATTGGACAAGCATTGCATTTATACATTGCTTAAAGAAGATATTTATTAATAAAATATTTTTGTAAATTTGTTATTAAATTTATGTAAATATTTGATATTGAAATCATGTGAAAATATTATTGGATTGTTGACACAATGAGGCCATTTCACCCTTGTAACACAACAAACCCCTACAGGTACAAATTGGATTATTTATTATCAAATTAATGTAATAATTTTTTTCAATAAGTTTACACATGTTTTTATGAAGAATCATGATCCTTTTATACTGAGTGAGGTTTGAACCTTCGATTACCAATAAACTTGCAACTCCAAATTAATGTCCCTCTCCATACTACATACTACTACCTACATGGTAATACCTAATTCCAATGTTCTCTAGGGATTTTTTTTTCACATTACACTTAACTACTATTAGGGAGACCATGCTAGTGCCTATATGATGATAACAAAATCCAATGTTCTTTAAGGGTTTTTTTTTTTTTTTTTTTTCACTTAACTACTTTTTTTAGTTGGAGAACATTTTTCTACCTTGTGTTCTAATCTTTCCACTACTTGCACATACCCATGCCTCTCTCTTGGTTTCTTCTATGCTAGTGCTTGTATGATTTTCAATGTTCTTTGAGACGGGTTTGTGCATAAGACTATTTGAGTATTTCAATATACATGAAAAAGTTCATTGCCCATTGCAAATGTCTCCAAAATCGCCCCTCGCATTTCTGCATGTTGGCAGCTCAAAATATATTGCCCTTTTGTGTGGTGAGAATCTATGTGCCCTATATAGGGCACTTGAATGGTACCTACTGCCGCAGGCTAAAAGAAAAAGCATTCCGTTGCCTTTTCCCGATCAGAATTTAACTCATACTCCAGTGTTTTCTATCATTGATCCCAAACTCACGAACTATTTATTACTTTTCTGGCTAAACACAGATCGAGTTGGAGGTCATTTCATCACTATTTTCCAGAATTAAGCTGTATCCCGCATTCTGTTGTATTTTTCCCTTATTTTTTTTTGCAAATTTATTCTTTTAGATTCTTGCTACCTGCCTGTCATGAAGGATTGATCTCATTATCTATCGGAACACATCCCCGCCCAAAATTGAGAAGATATGATCGGAAAAAACTCATGCTATAGCCATAAAAAGAGAGATCCGGAAGAAGAAAAAAACAATGTCCTAAGAATTCAAAGAAATAAGGATTTCATAAGCAGTCCTTTACCCAATATCTTCAAAAATAAAAACATAACAATAAAATTATTGATTACAATAATAATATAACAAACTCTTTATTTCAACCTTGCCCTCGTTAGCTGTTTATGATTTCTTAAATATGAACATACCGTGACCTGAGGCGTCAACAACAGATGCGGGTTGGCCAGATTCCCGTGGCTATCATTGAGCTTAAACAGCTCCAATCCATTGAGAAGCGCATTATAATATTGAGGATTTGTGGTAACATCAGGATACATTCCAATGAACAAAACGGTGTCACCTGACCACGGCTGCCTGACGTAGACGATATAATCCTTGTAAAGAGCCATGCCCGGGGTGAAGCCCAATAATATCACATCAAAAGCATCCTCTGCAGTCTCGTTATTGATGAAGATCTTAAACCTTCTCTGGTTCGGCTCCGAGTAGACCCACTCGCAGAAGTGAAGACGGACCAAGTACTGAAAATTAGGGTCCACGTTAAACATCCAACTTAAATTGAAATTGAGGTTCACCTTGTTGTAAGGGGTCATCACTCGCCAAGTCGCATATACGTCCTGCGGGGCGAAGTATTCTGGGTCAGAAGACGTATATTTGACATCTCTGGTGTCGTTGGCTAGGGTGACGCCAGTGGCGGCCCCGTAGATGTACGGCGTATCGTCGTACCAGGTTCGGCTGAGGTTCGAGTCATTCGAGGGCGAGAGTGATTGGCCCCCGACGTTGAGCCTGAACATGGTCTGCAACGCCGTATAGTTGTTGACTGTGTACAGCCCGTTGGTGCCCACCAGTGGCACGGGGTTCTGGGACGGATCCGGCATCGACACCACCTCGATCCCGTTCACGAAGGCGTACGCGCCTGCCTTGGACGCCGGCGTGAAGGTCACGTCGATGAGACCGGAGGAGACGATGAGGGAGAATTCGCGGAGCAGGAACGCCTGGTTTAGAGCCTCCGCCGTCTGACTGGCGCTGAAGTTGTAAAGGAGCGTGTAGGAGTTCGCCGTCACGCCGAAGAGCTCGCCCGATGGCTGGCGGCTGCCATAGGAGGAGGGGTAGAAATGGAAGCGCAGAAAGTAGCGCCCCGGCGACACCGGGAAGGAGTAGGTGGCCGCGGTCGTGAAGATGCGCGCCGTCTTGTAGGGGACATTCGCCACCAAGGGTTTCTGCATGGCGGCGGTGGCGGACACGGAATTCTCCATCCCTCGGACGAATTTGAAGCTCTTGTCGCCCACCCACATCCGCCCGTCCCTATCCTGCTTGTTCCCCAAGGCACCGCAGTTCATCAGGATTGACACGGCGGGGGTGAATGACATGTTAATCTGCGCGAGCGTCCCCGCCCATCCGCAGCTTAGAACGGCTAGGAACAGAGCCAGCCCCATTTTCGCAGACCCTCAACCCCTTCAGAACTTGGAACACGAAAACAAAACGTAAAGTTAGATTTGTTTTCGTCAAGTCCAATATTCAAACCAAACTACTTACCCCTGAAGCTTCTCCGTCAAGTCCGATATGTCCTGACACATTATGAGTCGCCATAGTGAGAAATTTCACTTGTTTTCTTGCTGCTGCGTTATGAAGGGGATTTAAAGCTACTTAACAAGTGAAAAGTGGTTTTAAACTTCTATAAAATTAATTAGAATAATATCTTTGTGTAGGAGTGTACCAGAGTATAAATCCTACATAATTCAAATCTCATGTTGAAAATCTAGAATTTGACCTCTTCACAGTCTATAAGCCTAAAGTCTAAATTCTTTGCAATCAAATCCACTGGAGTGAGATTCGCAACCTTTGACGAACAAGATGTGAGACCTTCTGGTCCCGACAAAATTGTAGGGTCGAGCGATAAGTTCTTTCTCGGTTTTTTCTCCGTAAAGGTGTCAGCAGAGTTCTTTTCTTTTTCATTTTATTTTTAAGGTGGGGCCGTTGAGATTGGGTTTTAAAATGAAGGGACACAACTTCACGTGGGTGTACAAAAACCTCTTGGGCAATAAAATCCTCAGACACAAAATCATGGGCAGTTTAATGATGAACGACTATGGCGGAGTTTAACTTGCTTTGTGCTATCAACAACCCCATAAAATGGTTTTAAGATTTTATGCTCTAGGTGTGTATTCAGACTGGAAGGCGGTTGCTTTTCAAGACATTTGATGGCATGGATACTTCTTTGTTTGTCAATTATCACCAATGTAATTTTCTTTTGTTATTGCTGTAGATTTGAGTTCAACACTAAAGAAATTGGACATGAGGTAAAGAGAGTGCATATATCTTTTAAAGAAGGATAAAACAATGATAGTTTCTATAGGAATACGAAGATTGAGGTAAGTCTTTGCACCATCTAAGTGTCTACCAATGCAAGTGATAGTGGAGATAACTTCAACATGTAAACATTCACTCTTGTGTGAGGAACAACTTCGTTATGTTAATATTATAAGGATGTTTTTATTTTATTTACCGTATGCATGTTCTTGCTTGCCCCATCAGTCATTTGTTAACAAATGCATGCTATAGTTTTTATGGATCAATACTAGAAAAAAATAGAAATAAACTACTGTATAGTATTAAATTGCAAAGTGTGTACATGTTCTTTCACATGGATCTTTGTTTTGCTTCCTATGTTCTAAATATGCATAGGGATGGTGGTGACTAGGTTTTCCATGATATAGTCAATATTTTATCAACAAATAATATACGCCATGCATATAATGGGCTTTGAATACCCTTTTAAGCTTAAAATCCAATAAGCCTTTATATTTTTTTACTATGTTAAAAGTAACGTGTTTTAGCCTACAGGCAACATATTCAAATTTCCTTAGGTTATCTCCAATAAGAGAAAGAAATCTAGTTTTCAAGTGGCACATGGATTATTAATTCATGCATTTGCACATGGGTTACTAATTCATGCACTTAGATAATGAAATTAAAGATGATATTAGGATAATTCCAACAAGATATTATATTTTTTTAATAATCGCTATAATTCCAATAAAAAAATATTTTGTATTATGTTTTTACATCTTATTAATCGAAGGAGCCTATGCTGGCTCTTTTATATTTTAAATTTGAACACGTATATAATTCCCTAACTACGCATATTTTGGAGGAACTTTAACTAGTATTCATGTTGGCATTAAACGTCAATAACAAAGTTAGTTAAGAATATTGTATACTTATTTTTGTTTGAACAATTAACTAAGTTACTTGTAAAAAAATGCTTAAGAGTTAGGTGGATTCTAGTTGGGTTGGACATTTATCAAGAGAAGACTTAGATTCAAACCTTGGTGGTGTCAGTTAGCAAAAGTAATGTTAACGACCAATAGTCCCGTCGGGTGGTCAATGTTAAAGATAACGAGACCGATAAATTTGTTGGGAGTAGTCTTTGTAGTTTAAACCGTGCATTGATCAATTATTAAAAATAATGACTTTAACCAACTCTCTATATAACAAAAAAAAAAATTATAAAAAATAAATGATATCAAATTTAAAATCAACAAAGTATTTATTAACAAACAAAATATTAAATTACACCCACAAGGACTATTTATATTAGAGCACAAACAAAACAATGAAGTTAAACATTTAAATATTGATTAAATTTACTAATAACAACTAAATGATATAAAAAATTATAATGCTAAGACTTACAAATAATGCATTTCACAATAAATAAAACATTAAACTACACCTATGATGATAGCCACAACAAGACACTTATTTTTATTACTGTAGTGAAGTTATAAAATTTATTTTATTTTTAATTAAATTTATAAGATCTATTTTTTAATAAAAATTGTATTATTGATGATAGATACTACTCCCTCATTTAACACACACAAAATCGAATTACGTTTTTAAATGAAATATATTTTAATATGCCAATCATATATGTATGTGCGCACGTATGTATGTGGTCATAAAAAAAAGCAGTTTTCGCTTCTATGGAGTCTTTTTATGCATATATTTATGTATAATATTTTTTCATTAAGATAAAAGTATAAATAGAAGTAATAAGAAAACATGAATTCTTGTTTAAATTGTATTTTTTTATCAAAATATTCTTTTTCTTATTGGTTAAAAATAGTAATATTTTTTTATGGTTTTTATATTACAATATACTAGTTTTAGGGAGTACTTCAAAATAAATATATTACAATCAATGTTGTAGAGGGGGAAACCATGATTCACTACCAAAGCATATATAATTGTCTCTCTTTTACTATAGTGCTCTACTACCATGAAAATAAAATAGAGACTCAATAAACATATATTTACTGAGAGAAACTCTCCAATGCTATGTTATAGAAATGCAACTCCCTTTTATAATCCTAACATTGGAGGGTTTTCTAATTTTCCCACCCAAACAACCTTTTGGAGTTTTTTAGGGTTTACTACTCTTCTAGAATTTCCATAAGATTCCATCATTAAACAGGAAAATCATGCAACACCTGCACATTGTAACACATTTAACATATACAAAATCGAATTACATCTCTAAATGAAATATATTTTTAATATACCAACCATATATGTATGTATGTACGTATGTATATGGTCATAAAATTTTAAAGCAAACTAATTTTAAAAGAAGTTTTTTGCTTCTATGCGAGTATTTTTATGTATATTTATGCATACCATTTTTTCATTAAAA
Source organism: Wollemia nobilis (assembly GCA_028583015.1). NCBI lineage: Eukaryota > Viridiplantae > Streptophyta > Pinopsida > Araucariales > Araucariaceae > Wollemia > Wollemia nobilis. Next base: position 2,201,078 of record JAQPPZ010000912.1, read on the forward strand.
TAAAAGTATAAATAGAAGCAATAAGAAAACAAGATTTCTTGTTTAAATTACATATTTTTGTATCAAAATATCCCTTCTTGCTGGTTAAAAATGGTGATCTTCCTTTTATGGTTTCTATAAATAAATTTATATCAAACTTAAACAACATTCATTTTAACACTAAAACTTCAAGGTTGTTAGCAATTTGAAAATCAATTTATCTATTGTTATCAATTATTCATTTGAATATAATAATATTAGAAGTGTGGAAAACATTTTTGATAAAGAGAAGGACGATAAATGGATACAAAGTAGACTTATATAATGACACTTTCACTTATTAGAATGCTAAAATTAAATATTAATAAGGATATCCATGGGAACCCAAACTCTACAGATATACGAGGTACTTTCAAGGATAATGATGATCAATAACTCTATATGTATCATATTTGCCTTCTTTCATCCACTTTGAATTGGGTGAAGGATGTTAGTCTGACGATAGGCCCAAGGGTGGTCATTAAGTAATTTATTAAAGTTAATTATTGAGGGGGATTGAAAGATCATTATTAAAGCCTTTTGAAAAAAGTTTGTTAATCACAAACTTGATACTCTCATAGAAGAGTATCTCAGCCTTAAGCATAAACACAAATAAAAGACTTCTCCCACATGCTTTACCAAAGGTAATAAGGTAGTTATAAAATTTTTAACATGATAATCGACTGAAATATCTTGTATAATTTCATTCATGGAAATAATATGAAGTTATAGGATGCAATGGTATATCTATTACCTCATAATGACATTGACTCATGATAGTAAAAGATCAAAGTGGCATGGTTGGAACATGTTTTCACTACCTACATTGTGTTTTGATGTCTTTGTGTTATCATTGATGTATTGGATATTTGACTTACCTTGTTTTGTTATGGTTAGATAATATTGCATAATAGGATCTAAGTATTATATTAATCCCATTTTTGTCCTTCCTCTAAGGGGTATCAACGATGCATATCTTTTGTTTTTTCTTTCATAGATAGCTCCCTAGTAGATATTTCTTTGAATTAACAAAAAAATTATTGAAAATTTTTGTGTGTTTTTAAAATAAGTTAAGTGTGGCATCTATTGGGGTGTGATCCTTAAACAAAACATTACATTTGTTATTAGGTCAATCAGATAACATCTAGCTTGTATTTTTATCAAATATATTCTTAATTTACCTTTCTATCAAATATATTCTTCATCTTCCTCAAATTGTTATGTTTCCACAATCAACTCCTTCATAGAGTTTTTGTTAAGAGATAAGATCTCTCTCAACTAGTTGCCTTCTAAAATTTGAATTTACTACGATGAAGATCAACATCATGTTTGGATAGATTATGTACTGTCTTATTTACATATTTATAAATATGTTGACATTTTCAAGATACTGCTTACAATAAAAGTTTTTTTTTTTAAATAGGTTGAAAATTTGGGGCCACATAGGGGGCCACCCTCCCAATGAATTGAACTTGGGTCTCCACTAGGAGAGCCCAATGCCTTTACCATTGCAATATCACGACACAAATGGCTTAAAACAAAAGTTAAAAGTTAAAAAACAAATAAAATAGTATTTTTAAACAAACCCTCTCCATTTTTCTTGATAGCATTAATAATAATTTGTGAATCCCCCTCAATTTAAATCATTTTTCATCCCTTTTTATTTTGATCCCTATAAGAATAACCCCAACCTTTACCTTGTTATTAGTTGAAGTTCCATATGATTTTGAGATGCCTATATTATTATTATTATTATGAAAAAAATTACCTCTACCAACTTTCCACAATTTTCTATTAGAACCCATTAAAGTAAATTTTAATAAACGCAACTTCTAAATATTTCATTTTACTTTAGATTGATATAGATAGTTTGTGTTAATTGAATTATCATAGACGACTTTTTCATGTATATTCAAATCCTATAATCAAGATACTAACTCATATTTTTCCTCGCTTGAGACTTATGATGTTCTGACAGACATTAGGAGCGATGACTACACATTAACTAAAATATTAAACTACACCTATGATGATAGCCACAACAAGACACTCATTTTTAATACTTTAGTGAAGTTATAATATTTATTTTATTTTTTAATTGAAATTATAAGATCTACTTTTAACCAAAAAATTGTACTATCGATAAATACTACTCCCTCATTTAACATACACAAAATTGAATCACATCTCTAAATGAAATATATTTTAATATGCCAATCATATATGTATGATTGAATCACATCTCTAAATGAAATATATTTTAATATGCCAATCATATATGTATGTAAGTATGTATGTATATGGTCATAAATTTTAAAACAAGGTAATTTTAAAAGAAGTTTTTGCTTCTATGCGAGTTTTTTTATGTATATTTATGCATAATATTTTTCATTAAAACAAAAGTATAAATAGAAGCAATAATAAAACAAGAATTCTTGTTTAAATTGCATCTTTTTGTATTAAAATATTCTCTTTCTTACTGGTTAAAAATAGTGATCTTCCTTTTATGGCTTTTATATTACAATGCACTAGTCCTCGAGAGCACTCCAAAATAAAAATACAATTAATGTTGCACAAAGGGAGACCACAATTCATTACCAAAGCATATACAATTGTCTCTCTTTTACTATAGTGCTCTAATATCATGAAAAGAAAATAGAGCATATGATAAAACAAACATAGAATAAAAACTACAAGTAAAAATATAAGCAACATATAAAAGGACTCAATAAACATATATTTATTTGAAGAAACTCTCCAATGCTATGTTATTGTCATGCAACTCCCTTTTATAATCATAAAATGGGAGGGTTTTCTAATTTTTCCACCAAAACAACCTTTTGGAATTTTTTAGAGTTTACTAGCCATTTGGAATCTTTCAGGTCATACCAAAAAACATAAAGTCTCCAAAAAAGCGGTTTTCATGAACTTTCCAAAATGTTCTCCAAAAAAATAAAATTTTCTGAACTTTCTAGAAGATTCCATCATTAAACAGGAAAATCATGCAATACGTGCACATTGTAACAAATTTAACATACACAAAATCGAATTACATCTCTAAATGAAATATTTTAATATACCAACCATATATGTATGTATGTACATGGTCATAAAATTTTAAAACAAGATAATTTTAAAAGAAGGTTTTGCTTCTATGTAAGTATTTTTATGTAAATATATGCATAACATTTTTCCGTTAAAATAAAAGTATAAATAGAAGCAATAAGAAAACAAGATTTCTTGTTTAAATTAGATCTTTTTGTATCAAAAGATTCTTTCTTGCTAGTTAAATATAGTGATCTTCTTTTTACGGCTTCTATATTATAATACAATGTGCACAATGAATAAATTTATATCAAACTTAAACAACATTCATTTTAAAACTAAAAATTCAAGGTTGTTACCAATCTGAAAATCGATTTTATCTATTATTAATCAATTATTCATTTGAATATAATATTATTAAAAGTGTCAAAAATATTTTTGATAAAGAGAAGGATGATAAATGGATACAAAGTAGACTTACATAATGACACTTTCACTAATTATAATGCTAAAATTAAATTTTGATAAGGACATCCATGAAACCCAAACTCGAAAAATATAAGAGGTACTTTCAAGGATAATTATGATCAATAGCTCTGTGTATCATATTTGCCTTCTTTCGTCCACTTTGAATTGGGTTAAGGTTATTAGTCTGACTATAGGCCAAAGGATGACCATTAAGTAATTTGTTGAAGTTAATTGTTGAGGGAGACTGAAAGATCATTATTAAAGCCTTTCAAAAAAAATGTTTGTTAATCACAAACTTAATACTCTCATAGAAGAGTATCTCAAACTTAAGCATAGATACAAATGAAAGACTTCTCCCACATGCTTTTCCAAAGGTAATAAAGTAGTCAATAAGATTTCTAACATGATAATCGACTGAAATATCTTGTATAATTCCATTCATGAAAATAATATGGAGTTATAGGGTGCAATGGTATATCTATTGCCTCACAATGATATTGAATCATGATAGTAAAACATTGAAGTGACATGATTGTAACATGTTTTCACTACCTACATCGTGTTTTGATGTCTTTGTATTATCATTGATGTATTGGACATTTGACTTGCCTTGTTTTGTTATGGTTAGAAAATTTTACATAATAGAATCTAAGTATTATCTTAATTCCATTTTTGTCCTTCCATTAAGGGGCATCAACGATGCATATCTTTTGTTTTTTATTTCATAGGTAGCCCCCTAGTAGATATTTTTTGGAATTAACAAAAAAAAGCATTGAAAATTTGTGTTTGTTTTTTAAATAATTCAAGTGTGGCATCTATCAACGTGTGATCCTTAAACAAAACATTACATTTGTTATTAGGTCAATCAGATAATATCTAGCTTGCCTTTTTATCAAATATATTCTTCATTTACCTTTCCATCAATGATATTCTTCATCTTCCTCAAATTGTTATGTTTCCACAATCAACTCCATAAAGTTCTTGTTAAGAGATAAGATCTCTCTCAACTAGTTGCCTTCTAAGATTTGAATTTACTACGATGAAGATCAACATCATGTTTGGATAGATTATGTAATGTCCTATTTCCATATTTATAAATATGTTGACATTTTCAAGATACTGCTTACAATAAAAGTTTTTTTTTTAAAATAGGTTGAAAAATTGGGGCTATATCGGGGGCCATGCTCCCTATGAATTGAACTTGGGTCTCCACTGGGAGAGGCCAATGCCTTTACCATTGCGATATCCCGACACAGATTTCTTACAACAAAATTTAATAAACAAATAAAATAGTATTTTTATACAAACCCTCTCCATTTTTCTTGATAGCATTAATAATAATTTGTGAATCCCCCCTCAATTTAAATAATTTTCCATCCCTTTTTCAATTTTTATCCCTATAAGAATAACCCCAGCCTTTACATAGTTATTGGTTGAAGTTCCATATGATTTTGAGATGCCTATATTATTATTATGAAAAACATTACCTCTTCCAACTTTTCACAATTTTCCACTGGAACCCATTAAAGTAAATTTTAATAAACCCAACTTCTAGATATTTTATTTTACTTTAGATTGATATAGATCATTTGTGTTAACTTAATTGTCATAGATGACTTTTTCATGTATATTCAAATCCTATAATCAAGATACTAACTCCTAGTTTTCCTCGCTTGAGACTTTCTATGATGAGCACTATTCCTATAAACATTCTACAAGAGAGACACTAATGTAGTTCCAAACTTGGGCATGATTTTGATTTTTTTTTTTTAATTTTATTATTATTTTCAAGCCATAGATTCCAAAAAATGGTAGGACCATTGCTCCACATAATATATAATACTTTAGATTTGAAGCAATTAATCCAACATTTCATCAACTCTTTCAACATTAATGGGTCTAACCAATAAAATCTATTTTTTTAAAAGCAAACTTAAATCATGTAAGTAAAGGGACAATGAAGAAGTAATGATCTAATTTTTCTAGATTCTTCTTACATAAGGTACACCTAAAGGGTTCATGACATCCTCTTCTTTGCATGCTCTCATGTATAAGAATTTTGCTATGGAATACTAACCAAAGGAGTTTTAAAGCCTTAGGGGGGCATCAAGTGAGTCAAAATTCATCAAGGAAAATCTTTGGGAGTAGGAAATTTTGATTGCTATGAAGCCTTATATCCCAACTTGATCTAGTATACACCCTCTTATAATAGATTCCAAGCCAACTCATCCTTTTAAGTAAAAATCAAAACAAAATGTAAAGTTCTTTTATATTTGTTTGAAGTTTTCTCCTTCAACCAAGTCACTAATAAAAATCCATGATCTAGAATTGTTGCTCACATTAACGTGATTTTTAACCTTTAAACCTATACAAGCTAAATATGCCCAAGCTAGTGGTTGTCGTTCTAGATCATAAATAAGAGGATAAGTCTTCCACTAAGCAATAAACCAAAAATCTATAGAATCTAGCTCATTGACTAACTATTTTATATATTTCTTAATTAATTGTAAACTATATGAAATTCCATATTGTTAAGCCCCTACATAAAAAGAATCTATACTTTTGAAGTGACATTTTTTTCAACTCCTCCTTTGATCTTTGGATAATCTCCAACCAAGTTTTGTAATTAATGCTAAAATTATAAGTCTACAATTTTGTAAGCCTACCTCCCCAATATAATTTCCTGTACAAACCCTATCACTTTTACAAAGAGAAAACCTAGATTTAAAAGTGATGCTTTACAAACAATCTGGGATATATAAAAAAGTACAATACTTTGGATTGTTTGGCTAGAAAGGAATAAAAAAATATTATAAGGAAAGGAAATTAGTTTAGAGGTAATGAAAAGGAATATTTGTTTAGCCATAAAGGAGTCTAAACCAACCCTATCAACTCACCCAATCCCTTATTATGAAGCAGAGAACCTTGATAGATGAAATCAAGTCATAAAATGGAATTATGATGTTGGAGATAGGAGAAACAAAAAGAAGACATAAAATATAAAGTGGAAACCACCAAATGTGGAGTTGGTCAAATTGAATTTTAATAGAGCATCTAAAGGAAATCCAGGACCAACAGGAGGATGAATAATTAGAAATAATATATGAGAGATTTTGTCTCGTTACGCTTTGAATAGTGTATTTAAGATAAATAATGAAGTTGAAGCTTGGGAGGCTTTGAAAGGGTTAAAAATATGTAAACAAACGAAATGGAACAAATTATGGATGAAAGGTGACTTATTAATAGTAATAAATGAAATTTTAAGAAAAGTAAAGGCTCCATGGAACATATAAGAGATAATTGTGAAAATTGAGGACCTTGCCATAGAGTTTGAAGAAATCAGGTTTACACATACATTAAGGGAAGGAAAAAAATGTGCAGATAGGTTAGCCAATAGAGGAGTTTTAATTGAGGATCATGAAGTTAAATTATCTTTTCCTTGGTTAGAGGAAGTAGTAAGTTTAGTTGAAGCTGACAAGAAAATGTTGATTGCTTGAATCAAATAATGATTAAGATTTATTTTAATATTTTTCATTATTAATATCTACTTTATTTTATAATATTAATGTGCTTTCATAAATACCATTTATTATAGTTTTGTGGTTGCACTTGTGGTTCAAGAAGGAAACTAGTAATCCAGATCTAGTAAAGCGGGCTATGATAGTGCGATGTTTTGGAAATATTACTCTACTAAGATGTAATACATAGATAGTAGAGGTGAAGTTTTGGTATTGTGAAGGTTGTTGTAGGAAAATGTCAAGAAGAATGTTGAATTCTAGAATATTTGTATTCACACAAAAAATTGAAAAAGTTAAAAAAAAAAAAATCAAGAATTCAAACATTTTATGTAAAATGATATAGATTTCTAGCTATAGCAACTCAATTGAGATGAGAATTGAATTTTTTTATAAAATATCATGCTCTAAAGAAGAGAGTTGTGATTTGTCAAGGGTGGGAGACCAGAGTAATAGCTGGTGTGAATGGATTAAATGTTGTTATAGCACTGCAATTATTTTTATTTTGATTAATGACTCTCTTGCTATTTACTTCAAGTTATCTTGTGGACTCTTTCAAGGTGATCCACTATATCCTTATCTATTCATTATTATTGCAAAATAATTAGGGAGATCTTTATCAAAGGTAAAAAAAGAAGGAAAAATCAAAGGTATTCAATTTGTAAAAAATGATCCCTCCGAATCTCATCTCTAATTTGTTGATGATATTTTTGGGCCATCCCTCAGTTAGTGAGGCCATGGAGTTTAAACAAATATTATCATGCTATGAGCAAGCAACTAGACAAGTGGTTAATACTAAAAAATCCAATATTTTTTTATTAATACTACCCTAGATTTACAACAAATTATTGTGAACATTTTATGCTTTAAAATGGAAATTTTTTCTTCAACCTACTTGGGTGTTCCTTTTTCTCATAAGGAAATAAAAAGGAGCTTTGGATCTATTTTTTGGATAGAATGAAAGTTTGTTTGGCAAGTTTGAAAGGTAAGTTCTTAACCATGGTAGGAAGGTTACAACTCATAAAGACTACATTGCAATCCATTCCTATTTATATGATGTCACTTTCAAGCTCGTTAGTAGGTATTACATCAAAAATTGATCAAATTTAAAGATATTTTCTATGGAAAGTTTGTGAAAAAAATTTAGGTTTCCTCTTTGTAAGTGGGATAGAGTTTGCAAAGGAAATAATATTAGAGAAGTAGGCTTGTGGAATTGCAGCTTATGAATGTGGCATTGGAGGTAAATATTAGGTGGAGATTATTCAAGGAACAAGGAAATAATTAGGTAAAAATATTGGGTTAAAATTATATGGGTTCTCTTGATGCAATAAAATTATTTAGGATTAGAATCCTACCCAAAGGATCATCAACATGGAACTTCATATAAGTAGTTTTCAATTGATAAAGAAACATATTAGATGGTCAATCAATGAGGGGAGTTATGCAATTTTTTGGTTTGATGCTTGGTTGAAGCCTTATCCTCTTATATCTAACTCAAAATGGTAACCATTGGCTCAAGCATACCTATCATGTAAAGGTTCAAAGGTTAAAGACTATACTAATATGAGCAAGAACTTAGATCATGGATTTCTATTAGTAAGTTGGTTGAACGACAGGAACTAAAAAAAAATTCAAATGAACTTTAAAAGATGTTTCAAGAGTTTTATTTGCCAATTTTTACATGAAAGGATGAGTTGGTTTGGAATCTATCAAAAGACGATGGATACTTTGTCAACTTGGGATATAAGGAGTTAGAACAACAAAAATTCCTTACTCCTAGAGGTTTTCCTTGGAAGAATATTTGGTCAGTAGAGACTCTCCCTAAGGCCTCAACCTTCCTTTGGTTAGCAGTTCAGAGTAAGATTCTTACAGGAGAGAGTCTATAAAGAAGAGGATGTTATGAACCTTTTAGATGTGGCTTGTGTGAGAAGGATTTAGAAACATTAGACCATTTACTTCTTCATTGTCCCTTTGCTCACACCATTTGGGGTTACTTTTTAAAAAATATGAAATTATATTGGGTAGCTTCATCAACATTGAAATATTTGATGAAATATTAGATTAATTATTTCAAAGCTAAAACATTATGTATTTTGTGGAGGATTGATCCTACCATTATTTGTTGGAATTTATGGCTTGAAAGAAATAATAGAATTAAAAATATATATATCTCAAAATCATGCCCAAGTTGTCTACAAATATGGTACTCATCATGGGAAGTCTCCAGTGAAAAAGAGGTGCTAATAAATAGGCTATAAGATTTGAACATACATGGAAGAGTCATCTACGATAATAGAATTAAAACAAAGATTCTACCTTGATCTAGGGTAAAATGGTAATGTCAAGAAATTGGGTTTATCAAAATTAATTTTGATAATGCTTCTAAAGGAAATATGAGAAAAGTTAGTGGAGGTGGTGTGTTTAAATATAGTGAAGGCAAAATTCCCGTCACATACTTAGAATCATATGGAACTTCAACTAACAACTATGCAAAAGCTAGGGCACTTCTTACAAGGATTAAAATTGCAATAGAAAAATGATGGAAATATATTTCAGTTGAGGGGTATTCACAAATTATTATCAATACTATTAAAAAAAATAAATGTGGAGACTGGATAAAAAAAAAATATATTATTGTTGATATTCATCACCTATTACTAGAGGCAATCTTTTGGAAGTATGAGTAGAGAAGGAAATTAGGTAACAAATAATTTAACAAATTATGGTGTTGATCTTCATTTTGATGAAATTCAAATTTTAAAAGGCAATTGGCCAAGTAAGATTTTATCTCTCAATCAAAATAATGTCAAGGAGCTAATTGTAGAAACATAACACTTCAAAAAAAAATTGAAAAATAAATTTAATAAAAAAAATATTGAAAAAAATGATAAAAATCATGTTAAATATATTTAATAGACATAACAATAACTATAATATTTTGACCAAAACAATCTTAGTAAAAATCATATATAATTTATTTAAAAAATTAATATAATAATTATATTTTATTGTTTTCATTACTGAAATAAAATTAAAACATATTCTCATATTAAATAAACCATATAGTAGTACTGCATAATCAGTCTAAGTTAGTCTCTAGCCACTTCAATTCATGTTATTTCCAAAAGATTCAATCCGGGATTCAAAACTGCTCACTCCACACTTGTCTTAAAGCCCTGGACTATCATTAATTTTAACTGAAATGATAATTTGTTTTTTTAAGTAATACAAACGTGATACGACCTCCCTCTTTCTTAATTAAAATTCAGGTCACCGAAATAATGCAAAAGTATACATTTTAAGAAACATAACAATAACCTCCTTTCTTAATTAAAATTCAGGTCACCGAAATAATGCAAAAGTATACACTTTAAGAAACATAACAATAACCTCCTTCTTTCTTAATCAAAATTCAGGTCACCGACCTCTCTTCCCACTTTCCGTACCCTTGGTCAGGAGGACCGTAGAAAGCTGTTCATCGTCATTGACGAACCAGGGCGGAGCTAGTGTAAGTATTTGTGTTTTCCAGCCTGGACGATAGGATCATGGAGGGGATGGAAAGTTTGAGTTGCCATAGACGCCAAATTGTATCCAAATTCACATTTTGATGGCACAGATTAGGGGAGTCAGAATATATGTCACGTCAACGCGAATCGATGGTCATGACTCATGAGATTGTAAAATTCTTACCGAGACTGATGGCACAAATTAGGGGAGTCAATATATGTCACGTCAATGCGAATCGATGGTCATGACTTATGATATTATAAAATTCCTACCGAGACTGATGGCACAAATTAGGGGAGTCAGAATATATATGTCACGTCAATGCGAATCGATGGTCATGACTCATGAGATTATAAAATTCTTATAGACGACTGATAATCAAGGAAAGAGAGTTATATCTATCAGGTTCATGCCATTCCTTTAAAATCAAACTTAAAAGAAAAATGTTTGTTTTTAAATAGTTGGGAATAAGTAACATATTTGTTTTTGTTTGATTTTAAGATAGATTTTATTTGGATAGTGTCACTATAAACTCTAACCTGTTAGATAAGATAAAGTTAAACCATTAATAACAATTAATTTATCCAACTTTTTTCATTGAGTAAATACCTTTTATACATATACATATCCGCCGTGAGAGTTGAACCCAAGTCACATCACCAATAATGCAGGTGACGAGTAAACCACAACACGTGGATACCTATCCATTTTTTTAAGTACACCTCAATTTGAATCTAGGTTTAAAAAAAAAGCCCCATATCCTAACTACTACCCTGTCCTTGTAAACTAAAAAAAATGTTTTAAACATAAAATTTATTTTGGTAATTGATTACATGGAAGGAAAAGGATGTGTCAAATTACCTTTATTTTGAATTTTATTTTAGTTTTAATTTTATTATTATAATATTTAATTTAAAATTTAAAATATTGAGTTACTTGAAGTTATGACTGTAAAAAAAATCTAAATCTGTAAAAAAAAAAAAAATTATTAATATTTTAATAAGATAAGATTTAAACTAATAGTGTAATCTAGCTTTTTTCAAAAAAAAATAAAAATAAGATTTAAACATTATTTTAAACCTTAAAAAGATATTTAATTAATTAAAAGCTACATTTATATTTGAATATAATTTTTTATAAAATATTAAAAATAGATTGAGAAATAAGATTTAAAGTGAACTTTCTTATGTTTGGAATTCCCTTCAATACCTATTTATCTATTTATATTTTTAAGAATTAAATTATTTTATTATAATTAATACATAAAGTTTCTTAATTCACTTATAATTATAAAAGTATTTTTCTAATATTTTTATAAAATTAAAAAACACATTTAAAAAATATTAATATATTATAAATAATAAATAATTTAATTAATAACGTTAATAAATAATTAAAAATATTATTTTAATAAATTTAAATTTTCATTAAAAACAAATAATAAATGTGCGCGATAATGTAATGTTTTAACATTTTACTGCTACGTCTGGAGATAGAAATATTTTTCCCCCCTCACCGTCCGCGTCATCCGTAGACGGTCCACTATATATTTTGTGACGCCGAACTCTACGGCTAGACCGACGTTCTCTGGACAGTGCGTTGCCTGGTGGCTGGGTTTGCAGAACACATAAATAACAGCCAAGTAAGATTCAATCCATTACGTTTTGCTCTTGTTTTAGTTTTCTAATTCTCGCTCAAGTCTCAAAGGCATCATGTTTCCTTTCCATCTCTCTTTCCTTTTCCTGTTCCATATTACAGTCACAGCCTCTGCACTTGCATTTTCTGCTCAACTGCCATATGTCTCCCACAATCATGCACTTGCTTCTCTTTACGATCAGGAAGCTCTTTTGGCTTTCAAGCATTCCCTCACCAACGACCCAGTCGATTCTCTGCACGATTGGACTCCCCATCACGCCATGTGCAATTGGACGGGAATTGCCTGTTCAACTCGTCAACAGCGTGTGGCATCCTTGAATCTATCGGATATGTCTTTAGGCGGTCCCATATCTCCTTTTCTCGGTATTCTCTCCGTCCTCAGAGTGCTGGCTCTCAAAAATAACAGCCTTCAGGGCCAAATTCCATACCAGCTCGGAAGGCTTTTTCAATTAAGGATCCTTGAATTGTCGTACAATGAATTGGAGGGCTCCATTCCAACTACTCTGGGAGCATGTCGCTCATTACAGCGTCTCGTTCTGGCTTCTAATAATTTGAACGCCAACATACCCTCTGAAATCGGCAATCTTTCAAAGTTAGAAATCATGAATTTAGAACGGAACCAACTCATGGGTACCATCCCAGCTTTCATAGGAAATATGTCGTCCTTGACTCAATTGGGTGTGGGAAGAAACAAATTCCATGGTCCTATTCCTGTTGAATTGGGGATGCTTTCTCAACTCAACGTACTTTATCTGGACTACAACTATCTTACAGGATCAATTCCCTCAGCCCTTGCGGAAAGCTCTCTTTCTCTACATCAACTCGCTCTGTCTTTTAATCAGTTGACCGGCAGCATACCCACTGAATTTGGCCTTCTTTTAAATTTGGAGATATTGGATTTAGGAACAAACCAACTCACGGATACCGTACCAGCTTCCATAGGAAATTTATCCTCCTTGACTGAATTGGATTTGTCAAGTAACAAACTCAATGGTCGTATTCCTGTTGAGTTGGGCATGCTTAATCAACTCAGAGTGCTTTTTCTCAACAAAAACAACCTTGCAGGATCAATTCCCAGCTCCCTCAGTAACTGTAGTCACCTAGAAGAGCTTCAATTAGAAGAAAACCAACTCAGTGGCACCGTCCCCATGGAGTTTGGTAAACTGCTTCAGCTCAGGTGGCTTAACTTATGGGAGAATCATCTTGTGAGTGGAAGCAGAGGTTTGTCTATTTTAACTGCTTTAACAAATTGCTCCAATTTAGAATCTATAGAATTGAATTTCAATTATTTTAGTGGGGTCTTGCCCTCTTCAATTGGTCAACTCTCAACTAGAGTTTCCAATTTACAATTCTACTCAAATCAAATTGAGGGAAATATACCAAGTGAGATTGGCAACCTCACGGACTTGAAATTTCTTCATTTAGGTGCAAATCGGTTCAATGGGACTATCCCATCCAAGCTGGGTCAGCTTCAAAATCTTGAAAGATTGTATTTAGGAAAAAATTATTTACACGGAAAAATTCCAAAAGAATTGAGTCAGGCAAAAAAACCTTGGGTTGTTATCCTTCAGCCAGAATATGCTTTCAGGGAAAATTCCAAATAGTCTTTCCAACCTCCCACAACTAAGACGCCTTTATCTTGACCGCAATAATTTGTCTGGAAAAATACCTGCCAGTTTAGGAAGATGTCAAACATTGGAACTGCTAGACTTGGCTTATAACAAGTTAACAGGTAGCATACCTAGAGAGGTTGCAGCTCTTCAGAATCTTCAATTTTATTTGAACGTCTCCGGCAATTCGTTACAAGGTTCTCTACCTTCAAAAATAGGCAAAATGGTAATGGTCCAAGCTATAGATGTCTCTGTAAATCAACTCTCTAGGGGTATTCCAAGTGCATTGGCAAGCTGCACAAATTTGCAATATTTAAATCTTTCTTGGAATGCATTTGAGGGTTCAATTCCAGAAACATTGGCAAAACTGAAAAATCTTCAAGACATGGATCTTTCTCACAACGAGTTGTCAAATACAATACCAGCGGCTTTGAAAGACATGAAAATGCTTCAGCATCTTAATTTGTCTTCAAACAAGTTGATTGGGGAGGTACCACAGGGTGGAATTTTTGCAAAACTTGATGCCTCAGCAGTGATGGGAAATCTTGGCCTATGTGGCATATGGATACATTTGCCGTCATGTTTTTATTCCAAACACAAACAACGCCCTTACCTCAAGACAATACTAATCCCAACTGTTACTAGCATTGCAGTTATTGTAATGTGTTGTTCGTCACTTATGCTTTACAAGAAAAATAAAAGAAAGAGTCTAAATTCTCTTGCCTTGGAATGTGGACCCCCAAGAATTTCATATAAACAGCTTGTAGATGCAACACATGGGTTTAGTGAGACCAATCTGTTGGGTGTTGGTAGTTTTGGATCTGTATATAGGGGCACTTTAAACAATGACACGAATATTGCTGTCAAAGTTCTCAATTTGCAAGATGGAAATGCCCACCAAAGTTTTCATAAAGAATGTGAGGCATTGAAAAGAGTTCGAGATCGCAATGTAATTAGAATCATATCCTCATGTTCTAATCTTGATGCTGACTTCAAAGCCTTGGTTTTTCCATTCATGTCAAATGGAAGTTTGGAAAGGTGGTTATATCCAGAGACAGAGGAGGACTGTGTATTGAATTTGAATGATAGATTAAGAATAACTGTAGAGATAGCACAAGGAGTGGCTTATTTGCACCATTATTCCTTTGTGCAAGTAGTCCATTGTGACTTAAAACCTAGTAATATTCTTCTAGGGGATGATATGACAGCATATATAGCAGATTTCGGCATTGCTAAACTAGTCTGTGGAAGTTCTATGGAGTCATTCACTTCTACAAATGCACTCAAAGGATCTATTGGTTACATGGCACCAGGTATAATTTTTTTTTTTGGTTATAATTTGTTTTATAGCATAGACTTGCATCTATACTTTTTGTGAATCCTTGAAATGGTTTTGGAATCATTATGTATTTTCCATGGTATATTGCAGAATATGGAACAGGTGGAAAGGTTTGGATAAAGGGAGATGTATATAGCTTTGGAATTTTATTGCTGGAGTTGTTAACAAGGAAGAGGCCTACAAACAATATGTTTGGTGAAGGAATGAACCTCAAAACATGGGCAGCCATGCATTTTCCAAATAGAATGGTAGAAGTGGTAGATAGCCGCTTGATTCAAGATGTGAATGCATCAGAAATGTCAACGGTGTTGACATGCCTTACTCACTTTATGCAAGTGGGATTGGTTTGTGCAAGTGAATCACCACAGGAACGTCCAAGCATGATAGAGGTTGTAGACAGGCTAGAAAAAATCAAAAGTACTTTTCTTGGGGCACGACAATCTTTTCAATTGCCAGTAGATATTACATCTTTGATCAAGAATACAGAACATGCAACCGATAGCAATTTGGACTGCCATGAAAGTTGGTCTACATCTACATCCTAGCTTTTTGCAAATATTGTAAGTATCCTTTTTATAATAGCCATATTAAGTTAATTATATATTATCATTTTCAATTTGGATTTGTTACCTGTTTGCCTTTCTTAGTTATTCCATTTATAAATAGGAATTTTTGATATGCATTATGATATATTTTATTGGGAGGTGATGTAATGCCAATATTTTTTTCTAGGATCAACACGAGGACATGTATATTTAAAATCATGATAAAAATGAAATCATTTTTATACTTATTTCTTACTTGTTTTATTGTTTACAAATGAATCAATGATAATACAAAGCAAGTCATTGTGAGCTTCCTGATGTTTAAATATTCATATAAAATTATATATATATATATATTTAATGAACTAAAGGAACATTTGAATTTGAATGAAATCCAGTTGTCTGGAATTGGGTATGATGAGTATTCTTGTTGGTTCTAGATATGGTAGATGATTTGCTGCCTACCCATCTTCAACAAGCAGACTCACTTCTCCTAAGTTCATTGCATTTCCCTTTAGCATTTTGAATCTGGATTTCTCAATTGATCTGAAAGCTATATATATATATATATATATAAAATGCTAAAGGGAAATGCAATAAACTTAGGAGAGAGAGATTTACATACTGATAGAACATAGACAACTATGCTTCTGATCATGTTATCAGTGTCACTATTTTTATTTCTTGGAAGCGGCAACAGGACGGATGAGAAAGCTTTGCTTGAATGGTATTTTGTCACCCATGACCCTCATCATTCAGTATCTAATCCAAATTCCAAATTCTCTTTGTGGCAAAAGCTTTCTTGTGAGTAAGAACCTGGGATACAATATTGAGACTGAATAGTTGGCCCTTAGCTGGTTCGTAACAATCTACATATCTTTTACAATTAAGTGAATGCAATCAACCAGGATGATGGTTTTACAATCTACGTAACAATCTACATATTTTGCCTCTATCAATGTTAAATTCTTGTTTCTAAGCTTTTGAGATCAAACATAAGGGTTTGTCCCATCAAAATAACTGACATAAAATGGAGGAGAAAACTTATTTATACTACAGTGGGCTGTGTGAAGACACTATTCCATTTCCCTATAGAAGTCTTTGTGAATTCAATTTAGCAGTTGATTGCAATTTGCTGAAGTTTTTACTTGTTTGTCTTCTGGTGGCAGGGGAAGTGCAATTAGGTTCCTTGCTATAAAGCGTCAAAAAATGGGTGAAGTACACAAAGGATATGTACTTAGAGGATGCTTTGTTATGACTGATGTTGGACATGGCAGGAGTATGTAGATGTTTCCAAGTATTCTGCAAAATAAGAAGTCTTGTGTACAGAACATTGGTTCTGTCTATTAGAGAAAGAATGAAATGATACAGATGCCCATGAATGACCAAAGTAGTTGAATGCAACCCATAAGTACATCAAGTCACTATAACAATAGCAATTCATCATCATGTAGTTCTGTGAATTTGAAAGAAGCATCACCTACTATCCCTCTACTGAACAACCTGTCATTAGTAAACCTTTTATGAGTCTGCTCAAAAGTAGTGGATTTAAGGGGTTGCAAATGTAAGTAGCATGCTATTTTATTGTTTAGTAACCTTAGCAAATTTTTTTATAATCTAACTTAACTATTTTATGTATGCTTTTTTAACAGGCCATCCATACTGCAGTATTCTCTCAACTTCTTACCAATGGAAGGAATGAAGATCTGTATAAATAGGAGATAAAGAGGGTAATAGATATCCAGTTTTGCAAATTGGTAACTGCAGTCACAAGATTGGCTTAAATGGAGTCGATAGTGGGAAAATTTGGTAATAAATCTGGGCATTATCAATCTTAAAATTTAGCATGGAAATGGATTGAATCCATGGAGCAATTTTTATTGTTTGGTGCGACTTCTTGTAGGTTCTATATTTTGTGTATTTCATGTAATAATATTTAAAATTCTGTTGCTGGTCTATCTCCAGATGGTAGTTACCATTATTTATGTAAGTGATCCAGAGAAGTTGAGTTCGTTTTTGAAACTGAGATGTCCACATGTCAAATGATCATATACCAATTGGACAAATTTGTTGAGTCCTAAGTGTCAGCTTTATTCTACCTTGGTCTCTTTTGTAGAGATACTAATTTTTCCATTTATCTATTCATAATTTTGCAGTACTCATGGCTAACATCTTGCTGTGCTACCTTTGTAAATAGTGCTGTATGTCAACCTGCAGATATTTTGTTTTAAAAATATTAGACTACATAGGTGTCAAGCAATTTGGAAAGCACTTACGAATAATTGTTTTGGTTTGCTTTTTGTCTGGTGTTATGGCGAATCAGACTAGCAATTGCATAATTATAAGATAGGATTGTAGTCTACATTATCCAAAACTATTGTTACTTAATTACCCATGACATGTGCAGCTTTTGCTTCATTTGCTTAGTAAGATGTACGTTCATTGTGTGACATTTTTGTAGTACTAGTTGGTATATATGGCATCTATGCAAAAGTATCTGCAGATCAAATTCAAACATTGAATTAAGACAATAATGAATATAATATCAAGAACAAACAACAATGAATGCAATATATTTGTTTTTGTTAATTTTTGGTATGACTAGATTAGGCCTTATTAAAAATGCTTCCTTACTGAGGGTAGAGATTTTCTGGATTATACACTATGAATTTCATCGGTTTTGACTTTTGAAGTGAGCTTCTTTACTCATCATCATAAAGAAACTAGATATATAAGAAACAAAAGATCTGTTGGCAGTTTTGCAATATGCCACATTAAAATTTTGATGAAGTTTTATTGATGTAAAATTGACAAATATATTAATACTATGATGAAGTGTTTTCGGCCTATATGGAATGTTACAGTTTTTGTACATATTAACTTTGTGTTTTTCATGCATCTCTTGCTTGGAAATAATATTTAAGTTCAGTAAAAGTCACCAGATATAGTCACGAAGAACACTGCTTCGGGGATCGTCGTTGGGCGAAAAAGATTCCTTTGTTTTAAAAGATTGGGTCATTATGCAAAAGAATGGCAAAGGTGTGTTCGCCTCTGAGTTAAGGCGACTGACGCATTCGCCTCATTCCAGGGCGAACGTGATCTTTTTACTAAGTAAATAGAGAGAAAAGGGCTAAGGTTCGAATGGGGATGCTTTCGCCCCACTTTGGGGCGAAAAGCCATTTTAAAATTAATTGAAGAAGGCGCCCAAAGTTGAAGCGCAAGAAAAATAATGTAAAGCGCGTTCGCCCCAAAGTAGGGGCGAAAGCTTCGCTCACCCCACCTTGGGACGAATGTCATTTAAAATTGCTTAACGAAGGCATTGACAAGTCAATGGCATGTTCGCCCCGGTTGAGGGGCGAATGTTCCATTCGCCCCTCCCAGAGGCGAAAGCGCAATTAAGGGAAGCTTCGACAAAATTGCAAAGTGCCAAAGAAGTTGAAAAGTCAATGGCACGTTCGCCCCAAGAGGGGGGCGAACGTCACAGTCGCCCTCTTTTGGGGCGAAACTACATGGAGATGACCTCGTCAATTCATTGAAATTTTGTTTTCACTCAGCAAATATTTGAAGAGTGGTAGCGTTGAAAAATCAAAGTTACGTTCGCCTAAGGTGAAGGGCGACAGTGCCTTTCGCCTCCTTTTGGGGCGAACGTGCATCATAAGAAGCGCTTCCACCAGGGGAAAGATGTGAAGCTTTCGATCGCCTTTTTCAAAGTCAAGTGTTGAATGTGATATCAAAAGGCGAATGCAACATTGAAGGAAATAATAAGAGCTAAAGGCATCACTTTCACTCATGGCTCTGTTTTGATCGAATTCAAGATTAAATGTTAACAGGGACTTTTCAAAGGCACTTCGGTCAGGTGCAAGACAGGAATTCAATTATTGGGGCAAAAAGTAACCAAAGATGTTGATTATATGCTGAAAATTTCTCGAGTTTGATATCATAGAATGATTTTCATGAGTTCCAAAGCATTCAAAATAGGAGCGAATTTTTGAGGTGCAGAAAATACACCAAGTCAACGACCAAGCTCTGTAATTTTCCACTCACCGCCACCCAAATGTACTGGTTTTCTAGAAACTTCATCTTAGAAATCAGAGCGCTGTGTTTGAAAGTAGATTTTCAAGATTTCCAAGGAGGAATTGCTTCACCAAGGTTCCTGATCTCCAAACATTTTGTCTCAATATGTATTAAATGAAAGAGACGAAAACCTCTATAAATACTACTCAATTTTCATTGTAAGAGGAGGATAGACAATCTGCAAAAAAACTTTTCAAGTTCTCTGCGTAAATAGAAGTTGTGGCTTTTGATATTGCAAACAATTTCTGTGTGTGATTCCTTTTCCTTTAAGCATTTCTGTTCAATATTCATTTTTATTTTCTACTGTTAAGTTCAAATTTTGTACCTGGATTTGGGCATTGCTGGTGTAAGTATGAATACTGGAATGCAATACTGGAAGTTGTCTTCGGAGACTGTAAGTAGATTCTCTTGCTCTCCTTTCTATTTTATGCTGCTATAACACTTGGTTGGAATTCCTACTGCTAGTCTGTCCCCAATCCTACACCTTCGGCCTGTGGCCATATTTCCCATTTCTTTTGGTTATTTCCAATTCCTTTCCCACAACTCTAGTCTTAAACCAGTGTAGGATTTAGTAAGGGAGCCAACCCTCTCTGAAGATTGGCACGGAGGACATTCCTTTCCTCCGACCTTTCAATGTTGGCCATGTCTAGGGCGCACAAACGCATGTTTGTATAATTAGGCAGATATTTTACCAACAGTTTTTGGCACACCTGGTGGGACCCCGAAAGTTCCACTTTTAATAGTATTGAGGTTTTATGTTCACCTTCATGCTGTATAGTTAGAACATCTGGTGACTCAATTAGTCCCAAAAGCCTCCAAATGTGAAGGCAGCGAAAGCTGTGCTTCATGATTACGAGATCGAAAGCCAAAAATCCTGAATATTCCATCAAGTTTTACGAACTAGATACTCAAAGGTTAGGGGAACATCCCCAATTAGTTATTTTTCCTGGTACATCAACATTATCCCATACATCATCCGCAACATCCTCACAGATAGTTGGTGTATTCTCCGTTCTGTCAAGTCTAGCTAGTACTACTACTAGCATCCCACCTCCACAACCTCATACACCAGTCCAAATGGCTCAGAACCCACCGCCACAATAACCACAACCACCAAGGCAGTTCCCAGCATGGAATAGCTCAGGAGCCTTGAATTTACAAGCACAATATCCAATCCCTCAAGCAACTTTGAAGGCTTTGCCTACCTAGATGGTATTGGTAAGACCGCTTATGAGCATATTCAGGATGTGGCTTCCTTGGCAACAATCCACGACATTGCAGATGAAGTATTATGGTAAGGTTGTTGGTGTTAAAACTTAGAGGAAAGTTGTTGTACTGGTATCGGTCTTTGTCTCCCACCACTATCGCCACATGGGATCAGTTGGCAGAATTGCTAATCAAGAATTTTCACGAGCAAGCCGATCCATTCTCCCCGCTGCATCAATTTACAATGATTCAAAGGCATCCGCAGGAGGAAATAGTGGATTTCAACGTCAGGTTCGCCCAAAGTTTACTATCTCAGAGCATTCAACTCTAACATTGGCATGGTTTTTCAACAAACCAATGTGAATACATTTTTAGATCTTTACACGCAGGCGCAGAAGGCCGAATCGGACTTAATCGCCATAAGCAAGCTTCCACCATGCCCATCCTTCCTGATCTCCTACAATATTTATATTTGAGTGTGTTCTCACAACCTATGCCTTCTATGTACCCAATTCCCTCATGGAGCTCGAATTCACCTCAAATCGCTCCAGTTCTAGTTCCACAACTCCCCGCTCCAACTATTCCACAATCACCCTCGCCAGTTGTGCCGTAGTTTCCAGCACATGTTCCTTTTCCTGTGCTACCAGCACCACCGATTCCATTGCCATTTCCTGCTCCACCGATGCCTCTACCTTTACTGACACCTCCTGTGCCCCCAAATTATGATCCTTACATGAAGCTATTACAAGAAGTGCAATCTGTTAATTCAGCCATAAGGACAATGGCAAACGAAATCACAATAGTAAGGAAGAAACAAGCTGAAGTTGAATTTTGGTCAAGGAGGTTTCAAACACCGCCAATTACCAGGGAACAACCAACAACCAACAAGGGCCTTGAGAGGAGCACAACTGTGTTAGCAAATGAAGAAACTAGTACATCGGAGAGAGCGTACTGGTGCTCAACTTGCAATGATCCTCATGGAGAAGACACATGCATGGTTCATCTGAACTATGTACAAAAACTAGCAAAAATTTCCATCGACGAACAATTTAATATGATAATGGAAGCGGATCATAACTTTATGGTCCCATCATTGGAACAAGTTTTAGTTCTCACAAAAGCTGGAAAGAAGTCGGTGATTGTTGATCCAACGGAGTTGGAGCCTCTGAAAGTTCCTGCTACGCCAAAGGTACAAAATAAAAAGTACAACCGCTAGCGAGAACATCTAGTGCGAAAACGAAGCAGTAGGACTTTGTCTTGTTGAAGGATCTACTGCCCAAACCAGCTCAGAAGTCGCAGACAAAGGCATCAGTTTCTCAGCCTGCAATTGCTCAAGCGCAAAATGAGGCGAAAGAACAAGCCAAGGAGCGCCTTAGGTACCCGTCATTGATTAACCGATAAAGGGTGGAAGCTACTCAACATTACCGAAACAAGTATGAGCAAGTGGTAGAGGAAAGGCTCATGGTGTGTCTGATTATAACATTATGGAGGAGATGAAAAAGATTCACGCGAAAATAAATTTATACGACGTATTGCAGTTACTTGGTCAAGTTGACCTGCTGCAAGAGTCTCTCAAGACTACAAAAGACAAAAAGAAAAGTCTTTCCCAGACTGTGCTAGCGTAGACCTTGCCTACCTCAGCCATCGATAAGAATAAACCACCTCCATTCTATCTATCCCTCAGGATGGAAGGGTGCGTAGTGCAAAATTGCATGACTGACTTCGGTGCTGCAACTACTGTCATGCCAAAGGCAGTATGCGAAGTCATGGGAATGGAATACACAAGAAGTAGTCTAGGAGTATTGCAGTTGGACGGGACCCCAGTAAAGAAAGTGGGAGTAATTAAAGATATTCCTATTGTTCTACATAGCATTCCATAGATCACTATTATTCAAGAAGTAGTGGTGGTTGACTTGGAACCATACTTCAACATGTGTCTCTCGAGGGAATTCACAACGAAACTAGGAGGATACCTTTCCTTGGATTATTCACATTTGGAGATTCCATTCAAAGGAAGGAGAATCCATATTTATAATGAAAAGCCATCCACTTTTCATATAGAAAATTTGGAAGAAGAAGAAAAATCTACTGGTGTAGTCAATATGATGACTGAAGAATTACAAGAAGTAGACTTGATGGAAGAAGCACTTGGTGAGCTCCACCTTGAATATGAGTTCTCACTCATGGATTTCAACACGATGGTTGAAACTAACATCGGTTGTTACACTATAACCAAACCTAAGCAGATTGAAGAAAAGGTCCTTGATTCCCCAGACCTTGTTGTAGATCAGTTATGGAAGTTGTATTTCGATGGTGCAAGGTGCAAGAATGGCGTAGGGGTTGGTATTGTTCTTATTTTTCCTACTAAGTTGTAGAAGACTTATTCGTATATATTAACTTGGAGTTGCACGAATAATGCTGCCGAATATGAATCGTTGTGTCTTGGTTTGAAAAAATCTGAAAATTTGGGCATAAAAAAACTGCAAATATTTGGAGATATTGAGCTCATTGTCAACCAGACTACAAACAAATGTGTGTCAAAGTAGCACTACTTGAAGGCCTATCACAACAAGGTATGGGATTTGTTTGAGTCCTTTATAGCCTTGAACATTCAGGCGATTTAGTGGGAGGAGAACAAACATGTAGATATTTTAGCTTCTCTTAGTGCTAATTACTCTCCCGTGGAGCAAGTAGTCAGGAAACCCAAGACTGTCAGGGTAATTTATAGACCCTCAGTCCCTAATAAGAATCTCTATTGGCAAGTGTTCGACAACGATAAGCAAATAGTCAATTTTCTAATTAAGGAAGCTGCAAGTGCAAATGATAGAGTACTTATCGAAGAGGAAATGGAAGGAATGATTCAACTGAAGAATAATCACATTCTTAGGGGACTAATTTTGTTGGAAAGTCTATTCGACCAAAATGACAGGGCTGAGAATAATAAAATCAAGGTTGATGCGAAGGAATATAAGGAGTTGCAGCTGGAGCCTGAGAATATCATCAAAATCAAAATCGACTATACTTCAAAAGAATTAGAAGATATCAAAAGCTTGTGTTACGAGTTCCCCGATATCGTTGCATGGAGCTATCATGATTTGAAGGGATATGACAAGAATGTAATCCAACATACCATTGTACAGAAGGGAGTAAAACCTTTTTGACAAAAACATTGACTTGTCAATCCCAAAATTGAGGTGCTCATGAAGGTAGAATTGTTAAATATGCTAGAAGCAAAAATAATATATCCAATTAAGCACTCAAAATGGGTGGCGAACCTAGTGCCAGTTCGAAAGAAGAATGGAGATATTCATCTGTGCGTGGATTTTCAGAATCTAAACCAGGCATCGTTAAAATATCACTACCCCTATCGCAGATCGATCAAATCCTCCATGTTGTCGTAGCACAGAGATTTTCATTGCTAGATGGTTTCTTCAGTTATAACCAGATCTAGGTGAAGGACGAGGACCAACACAAGATAATGTTCACTACTAAGTGGGGCACGTTTGCCTATCAAAGAATGTCATTCGGTCTTTCAAATGTTGGTGTTACCTTTCAGAAAGCCATGGACATCACCTTCGGTGAGTTGTTGAATAGAGTTATTGTGATCTACCTCGATGAAATGACTATGTTTTTGCATTGCAAAGAAGAGCACATTTCTCATTTGAGGCAGGTGTTCGAAAAATGTCGAGAGTATGGGATTTACATTAACCTGAAAAAGTCCATATTCGCTGTTAAAGAAGGAAATTTTTTAGGTCATGTGATATCACAAGAAGGACTGGCGATTAATACCACAAGGGATGAGGCGCTCTTGAAACTACCGTTTCCAGTTAACAAGAAAGACCTGCAGTCATTCTTCGACCAGATAAATTTTATTTGGAAGTTCATTGCCAAATTTTCTTAGGTAGTGAAACCGATGACCGAGATCCTGAAAAAGAATGCAGATTTCAAATGGACCAAGGAGAGAAGATAGACTTTTCAAGAAATCAAGGAAATAATCACTCAAGCACCAGTATTAATTAGCGCGGGTTATTAAAAAAATGTCACTCTCTATGCAGTACACGAACAAGAGAGTTATGTTGTAGTCCTCACACAGAAGAAAGAAGACAGAGATGAAAAGTCGATTGCCTTTTTTAGCCAAGTTATTGCGTTGCACCAGGAGAAGTATAATTTCATTGAAAAAAATGTGTACGCAGTTATGAAATCTCTGAAGAAATTCTGGCACTTTGTCTCATAGAGCAAAAAATTCATCTATGTTATACATCCAGATTTCAGAAACTTCATTCTCCAAGGGGAACTAGGAAACACATGAGCAGGTTGGGTCTCAAATATTCAAGAGTATGATGTGGAGATCCGATCGACTAAACTAATTTGAGGATGAGCTCTTTTCCAGGAATTGGCCAAAAGCACAACGTCCGAATCATTGGCACCGGTACATGAGGAAGTAATCAACGTAAGCAACTATGTAAATCAAATTATAGGTGATCGCGGCTGGACAAAGGACCTTGTCGAATTCTTTACCTCAAGGAAATGTCCATCATGTTTTGATGCTTCTCAGTGTCAGAGGTTCAAGCTACAAGCACTCAAATATGTCTTGTTGCCAAGCAGGCTATTTCACAAGAATGTAGACGAAGTGCTCCTTAGGTGTGTAAAGGAGTCTAAAAAGCAAAGAATATTGGAGGAATTCCATTCTGGCTTGTTTGGTGGACATTATGTAGGAAGGCCTATGGCCTTGAAGATTATTAGAGTCGATTACATTTGGACTACTCTTTTCGTAGATGCACACACGGTGAGCCAAAACTGTGATAATTATCAACGGTATGTTGGCAAAAATAAGAAAACGTCCCTGCCCTTGCACCCGATTCAGGTGGAAGCACCATTTTAGCAATGGGGCCTGGAATTCATTGGAGTCGTAGACCCTCATTCATCTGTAGAGCATAAATATATTTTAACAACAACAAATTATTTCACCAGGTGGGCAGAGGCCATCCCTACCAAAAAAGCAGGTCAAGCTACAATTATCTCCTTCCTGGAGGGACTGATTACCCGTTTTGGTGTTCTAGATGCTATTGTAATGGATAATGGGACTCCATTTATTGGGGCAAAGATCACCGAATTTGCAAGCAGATATGAGATCTATCTCAAGACATCTTCTAACTATTATCCGCAAGGAAACGGGTTGGCCGAATCCACAAATAAGAACTTATTACGGATCTTAAAAAGAAAATTGGGAAACAATAAGAGAAGCTCGCACATACTATTGAACCAGGCTCTATGGGTAGACCAAATATCCATGAAAAAGTCCATTAAATATTCCCCCTATTCTCTGGTGTATAGGAAGGAAGCAGTCCTTCCCACTCACATTGAACTGCTCGTCCTCCAAGAATTGCAGTTGTTCAAAGATGAAGATGATGAGTTTGATCCAATGAGTACAAGGCTTGCTCAGTTATTACAACTAGAAGAGGAGAGAGAAAAGGTATATCAAGCTTTCATAGAACACACCAAAATGATGCAAAAGTGGTTTAGAAAGAAGATGACATAGCATAGTTTTCAGGTGGGAGATTTAATCCTCAAGTAGAACGAGAATAAAGCTAGGCCAAGGAAGCACCACAAGTTTTATGCCATCTGCGAAGGCCCATTTCAGGTCTCTGCAGTGAATTTGGTAAATGCATATCATCTTCGGGATATGGATGGCTAGGATATTCCAATTCCAGTAAATGGTCATCTGAAGGCCTATTTTCAATAGTGAACTCGAGAAGTATGGTTTGTAAATATGTACAGATTTCATTTTACTGCTTGATCTATATAAAAAAATAACAAAAAAGCAAAGCCAAAAAAAGGGAGTCAAAAGGGGTTTCGCCTCAAAAGAGGGACGAAACTCTCATTTGCCCCTCATTGGGATGAAGACCCATCTAATATTTAAAACACATGCTGAAAGATTCAAAGGAAGTAAAAAGGGCTTTTGCCCCAAAAGAGGGTCGAAACTACCATTCACCCCTCATTAAGATGAAGATGTTGACGAGGTTTATAACTCATATTTAATTTATAATGTGCGCCGAAGGTGTTTTCACCCGATGTATGGAACGATAAGTGCTTTAAAATGTGAAATGCGCGTGCGTTGGTTGGGGCCCTTTCGGGCGAACACATTAAAATTTTAATGCAAGGCACAAATGAAATTATAAAAAGAAAAGAGAAAAAAAAGGGGGGACGCAAAAGCACGAGTTGTATAAGTTTTTTTTGGCATGCAGGCAAATATAAAAAAAAGGAGAAAAATAAGAAAGGAAAAAGCCCTAAAATCAATTGTTTTTTTTTTAAGAAAATCATGCTTTTCCTAAATTTGGGCCAAAAAGAAAAGCAAAAGTTATTTTAAAAGAAGGACATTCGCCATGAAATTACATCAAGTAGGCAAAGAGCATTTTCGGAGCGAAAGAAAAGAAGAATAAGTACGCCTCCATAGTATTTTCACTCCCATTGCTTTTCGGAGTGCTACAATTTTGTAAGGGCGCTCTTTGAAGCGTTTTCACTCTCCAACACGTGGCAAATATTGGGAAGTGTGCATGCAAGCTAAGATGCATTTTCAAGGCATTTAATTTAAAACGTGCACCTAGATTTGTGTTAGAAGGCGATTTGGTGTTCCCGAGAAGTGAAATCTCACACTGGCAAAAATAAAAGTGCTCATTGGTCCTTGGGCGGCGGGTTTATTTTTCCAAGATAGTTTCAATGGCTGAGGCACACTTTTCAAAGGTGCAACGCAAAAATAAGGGCATGCTTTCCTAAAGTGATTTCACAATGAATTTCATTTAGTTACCATTTAATTTTGGGATCAAAGTCAATTACGAGAAATAAGGCACATGTCCTCCCGAATTCACTAGGGAAATTTATTGCATTTACTTCGATGGGTAGCGCACGTTCTATAAATAAAGCATAGGTAAATTCTCTTGAAGGTTAAAGCTCATTAAAATTTTCCTGCCAATGTGTTTTCAAGCTTTGGTTGCAGAAATTGTAGAGTGTTTTCAGAGTTGTCAGGGTTTATACAATGGGAAAGAAGAGCAAAGAGGTGAAAGAGGCTATAGAGCCCAAGAAGTCTAGAAAGAGAGTAGAAGGTGGGTCGAAATCCAAGAAGGTCCAAATAAATGAGAATGTGGATTTGGACCCATACTCTGACATTATGGTAGAGGTCGGAGATTGTGTGATTACCAACAAGGGCATGGTAAAACTTTGGCAAGATTTGGAGTTTGCTATAAACCAGGGATTAATAGCAGAGAGTCCTTTGACTGTGTCATTCTACATGCAATTATTTTGGTATTTGTGTACGCCCATACACCCTTGTTCGAAGCTGGTAAATCTAATGGCTCGATTTTATAATCCGATTACCAGGATAGTGCGAAAAGTGAACAGAGAAGCACTTTTTCCATTTTTGCTGATGAAGTGAGGGAAGCATTTGCTTGCGGGTTAAAACCTCCTTCATATGCGATCAATAAGAATATACATACCAACAAGCAGAAGGACATATATGTGTCCACCGTGGCAATGCATCAGTTCATGGAGATATAGTTAATTAAAAAGCCATAGCTAGGGCAACTACCAAACTTGCCAAAGCCACTTACAAAGTTCAAAATCCTAGATATTTACTCGATATTAGCATGGGTTGCTAGTCTACCAGCAGATTCTACAATTCATAAGTGGTAGGTGGCCCTAGCACAGTGCATATGCTAGGTGGAGTTTTATGCTTCGATAACCATGAGGCAGGGCGCCAATCCAATTTACTTCAATTGGGATGATTTTATATCTCAAAAAACAACATTTTTAGTTGGAAAGGTTGCATACTAGAGAAGAGACGTCATTTAAGCACACCTCCTTTCTGGTCTGGTATTTTGTTTTTCATATACACCAACATTTCTCGTTCATCGTAGTAAGGCAAATGGATGAGAAATATGAGCTTCTATCGGTGTATATGTGGACTTCAGCTCTGTCGAGCAGGGAGTCGTTTTATAGTTTTAATCATTTGTTTCTGGGGTCCGCAATAGAACTGATTTGTGGTGCAAGTGAAGAGTTTCGTGGGAGATGAGAGAAGTAGTGGTTACAGCCAAAAAGGATGACATATTTTTTTTGACTCAAGGCGTGGTCGTAAGAATCTATGGCTTCACGGGTAAGCCATTCCTGTTCCCATACTTTTCCATTGAATAGGCTACGAGTTTCTCTTAAAAAATAATCAAATAGGCTCACCTTCGCTCAGCCCAGAGTTGCAAAAATTTAACAGCAAAAGCAGTTCAAATGTCGCATTATCTCTAGGCAGCCCGAATACAGATTCATATGGGTCAACAGTTGATTGACACCATAGAGGAAACACTAGAACCCCATATGGAAATGGTTGTAAAATCCAAGCTTTGGCTCAGTCTAGCATGCACATTCGCCCCCTGAGTGAAATGGATCACGCTTGGTCTACTGCAAAGGTCACGCCACGTAGCTACTTTCAGAGAATGGACCTGGTGAGAGAGGGTAGGAATATCCTTAATGACATAGAGCAGTAGCATACTGTTCCATGATCCATTTTGATGTTCTCATCGATATGGGTTTTCCAATTTTTACTGATGAATGGGGTGAATATTTACCAAAAGAAAAATTGGAAGTGGCCTGGAAGAAGTTTGTGGAGAACACCTCGGATATTGATACATGGGAGGAGCCCATAATAGAGGAACACGTGTTTTTGCTTATGAATAAGTTTACCTATATAGATATGTCATTGTTTGAGCTAGCCCAGAGAGCGAAGCACCTTAGTATGGAGGATATCCATAACCTGTGGTATGTGTATGAGTCACTTAGTGTTCCTTGCCTATTTACTACACATGCTTGAGAGGAGGTGGTTCCAGCCTATGAGGTTACCTATGAAAGCTTGAAGGAGTAGGAAGAGCGAGCAGTGGCAGAGCAAGCAACAACAGAACAAGCAGTAGCAGAGTAAAAGCGAGCAGAAGTTCTATAGGTAGGTGCAGAGGCATAGGTGACCGAGAAGGCAGTAGAAGAGCAGGCACATAAAATTGCTTCTACATTAGGAATGCCAGCCAAGGCCATCGATAAAAAGACTCAATAGAAGCCCAATGGATAAAGGCCTAGGATCGCTTGCATCCATGCGAGCTGGATACCCCGTGATCTGCCAAAAATATTGGCAGTTTTGCAATATGCCACATTAAAATTTTGATGAAGTTTTATTGATGTAAAATCGATAAATATATTAATACTATGATGAAGTGTTTTTGGCTTATATGGTATGTTACAGTTTTTGTACATATTAAATTTATGTTTTTCATGCATCTCTTGCTTAGAAATAATATTTACGGATAACAGTGTGAGAAATTTCAGTAAAAGTTACCATATATAGTCACGAAGAACATTGCTTTAGGGATCGTCGTTGGGCAAAAAATATTCCTTTGTTTTAAAAAATGGGTCATTATGCAAAATAATGGCAAAGGCGTGTTCGCCTCTAAGTTAAGGCAACAAACGTATTCACCTCATTTCGGTACAAACGTGATCTTTTTACTAAGTAAATAGAGAGAAAAGGGCTAAGGTTTAAATGGGGGGTAAAAGGCCCTTTCGCCCCACTTTGGGACGAAAATCCATTTTAAAATTAATTGAAGAAGGCGCCCAAAGTTGAAGCACAAGCAAAATAATGTAAAGCGTGTTCGCCCCAAAGTAGGGGTGAAAGCTTCGTTCATCCCACCTTGGGGCAAACGTCATTTAAAATTGCTTAACGAAGGTGTTGACAAGTCAATGGCGCGTTCGCCTCGGTTGAGGGGCGAACGTTCCATTCGCCCCTCCTGAAGGAGAAAGCGCAATTAAGGGAAGCTTTGACAAAATTGCAAAGTGCCAAAGAAGAAGTTGAAAAGTCAATGGCATGTTCACCCCAAGAGGGAGGTGAATGTCACATTCACCTTCCTTTGGGGTGAAACTACATGGAGATGACCTCGTCAATTCGTCGAAATTTTGTTTTTGCTCAAAAAATATTTGAAAAGTGGTAGCGTTGAAAAATCAAAGCTACGTTCACCCAAGGTGAAGGGCGACAGTGCCTTTCACCTCCTTTTGTGGTGAATGTGCGTCATAAGAAGCGCTTCCACCAGGGGAAAGATGTGAAGCTTTTGATCGCATTTTTCAAAGGCAAATGTCGAATGTGACATCAGAAGGTGAATGTAACATTGAAGGAAATAATAATAGCTAAAGGCATCGCTTTCACTCATGGCTTTGTTTTGAGCGAATTCAATATTAAATGTTAATAGGGACTTTTCAAAGGTGCTTCGATCAGGTGCAAGACAAGAATTCAATGATTGGGGCGAAAAGTAACCAAACATGTTGATTTTATGCTGAAAAGTTATTGGATTTGATATCGTAGAATTATTTTCATGAGTTCCAAAGAATTCAAAATAGGAGTGAATTTTTGAGGTGCAACAAATACACCAAGTCAACGACCAAGCTCTATAATTTTCCACTCACCGCCACCCAAATGTACTAGTTTCTCAAAAACTTCATCTTAGGAATCATAGCGGTGTGTTCGAAAGTAAATTTTCAAGATTTCCAAGGAGGAATTTCTTTTCCAAGGTTCCTAATATTCAAACATTTTGTCTCAATATGTATTAAATGAAAGAGGCGAAAACCTCTATAAATACTACTCAATTTCCATTGTAGGAGGATAGACATTCTGCAGAAAAACTTTTCAAGTTATCTGCGTAAATAAAAGAAGTTGTGGCTTCTGATATTGCAAGTAGTTTATGTGTGTGATTCCTTTTCCTTTAAGCATTTCTTTTCAATATTCATGTTTATTATCTGCTATTAAGTTTGAATTTTGCACCTAGATTTGAGTATTGCTGGTGTAAGTATGAATATTGGAATGCAATACTGGAATTTATCTTTGGGAGACTATAAGTAGATTCTCTAGCTCTCCTTTCTATTTTATGCTGCTATAACACTTGGTTGGAATTCTTGCTGCTAGTCAGTTCCCAATCCTACACCTTCATCCTGTGGCCATATTTTCCATTTCTTTCTGTTATTTCCAATTCCTTCCCTGCAACTATAGTCTTAAACCAGTGTAGGATTTAGTAAGGGAGCCAACCCTCTCTAGATATTGGCATAGAAGACATTTCTTTCCTTTGGCCTTTCAATTTTGTCCATGTCTAGGGCGCACAAACGCATGTTTGTATAATTAGGCAGATATTTGACCAACAAGATCAAATAATAATAATAAGGAAAAAAATTAGTAGATGGGAGACAAGAAGAGTAACACTAGGAATAGGAGATAATAAATGGGAATAAGAGACAATAAATGTGTAGTATAAATTGTAATTCTAAGTGATTTTGTTGAAAATGTGCATAGAAATATGGAATAGGCATGTGATTTCCTAGAAATAATCCGTAGAGTTTGTGATGGAAGTTGTTTGTGTAAGTTACTCATAATTTATTTTTTAGCCCCATGTACCTTTTGAACTAGCATGTCCTATCATAGGGGTGATATCCTGATGATTGCGTTTTATTTTTTTTAGTCCATTTGGCATACATGTGAATGTTTATACTGTTAGAATGTAGTTCATTTCAGTTCATTTGGCATACATGTGAATGTTTATACTGTTAGAATATAGTTCATTAGTCTTACAATATCATTTGTTGTATAGTGTTCCATAATTCAAACCACATGAAAAATATTAGTCTATGTAGAGTTTGTGATTCGTATATTTCCTAGTTTGTTTCAGATTCATCTTAATAAGACAAATCTATTATAAGCATTTAATTTTGTATTTATACCTTATGAACGTGAATCCATCAATTAAGTCTCTACCAGGTACTTTATAAAAATGAATCCATCAATTAAGGGTGTGCATAATTTTTACATGGCATTAGAGTTGTCATCCTCTACATTTATCAAAGTCTACCATTGTGTTTTTCTTGAATTTGATGTCCTCTTTGTAATTTGTGATTCTTCTTGAATGTATTTGTCACTGATATGCTTGGTGCACTAGACGCCTTGTGTTTGAAGCTTTGGAGCTTAACATTAACTTTGATATATACTTACTTTGGAGTCCTATTCAAGGTGGGGTTATCCAAACATAATTTGGATTCAAAAGTAGAGGTCCAATATGAACGTAGAGGTCCAATTTGATTAGATTCGATCATTGCAAGATATCCGCTTTATCAAAAGTTCAATCAAGAGTGAAGCAATAATTTGAACTATATACTAAAGCTAAACTCTGATTATGCTTGTGAGTTGAATTTTGAACATTGAGTGGAGTAGTAGATGTTTGATGAGTGGACACTTGATTGGTTGTGTTTGAGAGCAAAGGTAATCCAACTAAGCAGAAGTTTGCTCAACAATAGACTGAAGGTAGGTTATTGAAAAAGTGGAAATTTCTCAAACAAACTATTATTCAATTTGAGAATCAAAGGTACAATTGATAAGTAGGTTGAAAGAGGTGATTGGAGGATTGGAAGTTTTATCATTCCAAAAAATCGAAGAATTCAAAGTTGCTCTAGCATATTCAACTATTAAAGTTAGTAGACCATATAAGTGATTGAAATACTGAAAATACTCAAACAAACTAGCAATTATTGTTAGATATTAATTATTACTTTATTTGAAGTTAAGTAATAGTTTATAATTATTTCGCCTCATATGAGGTTGAGAGAAATTGAATAGTTAGACCCCATGGGAGAATGAGAGAAGCTAAAAAGTCTGAGGTGAAGATGAAACACCAAGGGAAAAATACCAAGGATTTCTTGAAACTAAGAGACATTATGTTGTGTAAATATATAAAGGATGTACATTGTTCTTGGTTGGAGAAATAAAAACATTATTAAGTTTTCCGCTTTTGCTCATTTCCAACATATGGTATCAGAGCGAAGGAGAGTTTGAGTGAGGCAACAACCAAGAGAGGAGTTGTGAGAAATGCTATTTAATTAAGGGTCAATCATCACCATCTGATGACATGCCCTATGTCTATCCTGGTTACTAAACTTGTGCAATTTGTCTATCCTAGTTTCTAAACCTACATACCAACTACCTTGAGTGGAGGAGATTCTGAGTGAGGCAACAACCAAGAGAGGAGTTGTGAGAAGCGCTATTCAATTTAGGGTCAATCGTCACCATATGATGACATACCCTATGTCTATCTTGGTTACTAAACATGTACCCTTTGTATGTCCTAGTTTCTAAACCTATAGACCAACTACTTTGGGATGTAGCATTTTTTTTCATTTTTTGTATCTTCCTTTCTATATTGCTTGTTAGGAACATAAATTTCATTGAGAATATATTTCCAACACCATATATTAGATTGCAAAATCATGTTTACATTTTGATAAGTGAAATGAGTGGTGATTAAAGGATGTGGTTTTTGATGTGAATATTGATCTTGGAGAATTCTACGTTGTGTTCGTGAAGAGCTATGCTTGTATTCTAATAGCTACACCAATCCTTGACGTGGAGATTGAGCAATACCAATATTTCAAACTTGGTTATGGAATCATTGCTTTATTAAACCAATAAATGTAAAGAATGACTACAGGTCCCATTTGATTAGGAAAGACACCAAAAATTATTGTATTGCTAACATTGGCCAATGAAATATCTCTAATTAAATAAACTTATTTTCAATTAAAATGGAGGTGATTGTAACAATTTTGAAATATGTTTATGTAACTGATTGCTACTCTAAAGGAGCTATCTTGAAGTACGTGAAAAGGTGACTAACGCTTTGGAGAGCTACCTTTGTAATTGATTGCTCATCTGAAGGAGTCTATCTCAAAAAAGAACATGAGGCAATATGCCTACCAAATATGAAGTTAGATGTAGATGTTGAACAACACAGAATTGTAGAGACCAAACATGGAGTGAGTTTGGGTGATGGACCTCAAAACTTGAAGACATGCCATGTGAAGACAAAAGAATAAGGTATAAAAATAATAATTTACTTTTATTTCAATGTGTAAATGACTAAGCAGAAGATTTGACATTTGAAAGAAAGAATAAATTTTTTAAATAAGGAGTCAAGGGTTCAAAACCATCCAAAGTTCATATTTTGTTACTACCATATAGGGGAAATTATTATATTTTTGCAATTTTCTATAGTTTTTTTTTTAAATATAGACTATAGTAAATTTAAAGAAAGGTAGTAAACTTTATATAAGAAGATACATTTTTGATAGAGTCTGACATATTTCAAAAGACATTTAAAAATAAAAAATTGGATAAACTAGTGCTTAAGCATAAATTACAATGTTTGGTATAAATGACACCTCTAGCTTGCATTTGCAAGTAATGTTGTCACATCAAGCTATTGTGTCTAACACCTGATATAGTTATCATAATGAAATCTAGGTATCCACCCTATAAATTGTTGGGGAGAAAGAAGGACACCATATTTTTGTGATTCTTTTCACTCCATATTTTACCCTATTTGTTGCTATCATTAGACGTAAATCTTGAATTTGAGAAATTCCAAGTATATAGGAAAGTTACACCCACTTATGAGGATCTCTTTAAGTAAGTGTCATTGATAAAAAAAATTATTTTATGTACTATCTTGGTGCCATGTATTGCTCTCTTTCATGTACCTTAAGGCCTCTCACATACGACTATGTATATCAAGAGGACTAACTTCTTCCATGTATCAATGGATATATAGGAAGGAAGGGTATATCAAAAGGATCATTATATAGGACTGGTTGGTATATAGCAAAGGGGACTATTTTGGGAGATATAAGGAACCTTCATCATGTCAACACAAAAATTTTTCCTTGTAGAATCTAAATGGCTCAAAGGTCCAAATTTTGCATCATGGAAGATAAATTTGAGGATAATTCTAGTGGTTGAAAATCTCTAGGACATAGTTATTGAAAATGAAGTTCAACTTGAGGATACTGCATCTAAATAAAAGTATGATGAAGGAGATAACAAGGCACTAATGCTCATCACTCTTGGAGTAATAAATGAAATTCAACCACATATCAATAAAGCAAAAATATCAAAAGAAGCATGGGATAACTCTCCACTATATTTGAAGGAAGAAATGAAGCCATAATCCTTCATATTTAGTCTCAACTTCATACTTTAAGGGTCCAATATGGAGAGACTATTCTAAAATTTCTATGCAAATTTGCAGAATTGAAAGCAAAATTGAACACCATGGGGAAAAAGTAGATGATGAGCTCTTAGTATCCATTGTACGTAGAGCTCTCCTTGAATCAATTTGAATGTTAATGACTTCTTGTCAAGTATTGAATAGAGGGGTGTTATTTGAAGTATTGGTAAACATACTTCAACAAGAGGAAATAAGGGATCAATAGTTCAATAATGCTCTTATCTCCAAAAAGAAACCAAAAAGGATTCAAAACATTTTTCCGCATCATCTTCCTCACAAAAAAAACCTCACAAATAAAGGATATATTGCCATATTTGTGAAAAAGGACATGATATCAAATTTTATAGATATAATTCAATAACTCAATGGGGACAATCTCGAAGGCCTCAAAGGAAACACAATTTTTAACACTTGGAATATTAGATATTAATTATTATATTATTTGATGTTAAGTAATGATTGATAATTATTTCACCTCATATGAGGTTGAGAGAAACTTAATAGTTACATCCCATGGGAGAATGAGAGAAGCTGAAAAGTCTAATGTGAAGGTGAAACACCAAGGGTATATTGAAACTAAGGAACACAATGTTATATAAATATGTAAATGATGTATTTTATTCTTGGTTGGATAAATAGAAATATATATATTTTTTAATTTAGTGAAAACCCCTTGCGAGCCCCCCTTAGTTTGAGAAACCATGACTAGGGGGTTCTACATCGTCAAAATAATTTGAATTTATGGGAAATAATTGCTCGTTCATCTACTTCATTTATGGCAGAGGGGTACATGAATGCCTAGTTAAATGATAGAATTTGAAGAGCAATCATTTCGAACGAATTTGGCTAAAATGGAGCATTTGTGAGTGATTTCGTTGCAAATTCTAGAGATAATTGTTGAAGAATTACATGAAATGGCATCCACAATGGTAAGGCAAGATGGTCAGCAGAGCAATATTGAAAATTTGAATTACACTGACAAGAAGACAGTGGTCGTGGACACAAGGATGATTTATGTGACCAGAGATCAGTTCAAAAGGGGGTTTAAAGTTAAGTTCTTCAAGGGCAAGCCTCTCTTGGATCAAGGTATTGGTGTTATGTACTCTTTGCTAGCTTATTATATTTATGATGTAGTTCATCCTTATCCAGAGTTAATCTCAGCCATAGGCAAGTACTATGACCCCTCAACTAGGTCGGTTAAAAAATCCCATAGTAGAAACCTATTTCAGATCACTGAGCAATCTTGTTGAGATTTGTTTGCAATGAGATAACAACCCCCTATCACTCCCAAAGAATTTAGCCCAAAGCAACAAGCCAAGTATTATACTCTTAATGCAACCAAAATGGTAGCCACTTTAGGGCCTGAGTGTATAAGCAGTTTAAAACCATAAAATTGAGGGAAACCTTACCAACAACTCCAATTTCCATTGAGCAATTTACACACACTGAGTTTTTCTCCATGTTAGTTGTATTAGCAAGCTTAGATTCTAACATGCACGTGAGGGACTAGAATTTGGCCACTGCATATTGCATTTCGAACACCAAAATGTATATGCCACTAGCAGGGGATGGGGATAACATCCCAATTTACTTCAGTTGGCATGCATTCGTTACTAAGAGAATGCATGAACAACTGGTAGCCATGAAAAGTGAGAGAAAATATTGTATTCAGATATTATTCCAATATAGAAATGATAACCACTAGATATCGATGGTGGAAAAAGATGCAGAAGGGCATCCCTTACCAGTTTATTATTGGACTAGAGTGTTGAGTAGGGCATAATCATATTATACTTTCAACATGGAATTTCTAGGACCATCCTTGCAAATCATGTAGGTAGTTGCCCTAGACTAGCTCCTAAAATAGAGAAGAAGTTACGAGTCAAAGGAGCTAAAGAAGGATACTAGTATGTCTTAATAGAGGGAACAATCATTATGATGTATGGTTTCACTGAGAAGCCATTTTTGTTACCCCACTATGTTACCCACCGCTTATTCGCACTAAAATATTGCAGACATGTGGACTATATAAAATGTAAATTTAGCTCTAGAAATAAAAAAATATGATAGTTACTTACGCTTTTAAGGAAGGTAATATCACTGTATGGAGGATGGGATAATATGAGCATATTAATACAACCCTTGAATGGTTAGGTCTCTTTTAGCTTCCTTAGAGATGGAGATATGACTTAGATGATTTATTTATGGAAAGGATTAAGGAGCTACATGGAGATAAAGCAACTAAATTTATAAATTCAAATCACCCACAGATAGAGAAGCATAGAAAAAATAGAGAACAATCTCCCCTCCAATGGAATGTAAACACCAAGGAAACGCTTCCACCTTGGAGATATTTTTATGAGCATGTGTAAGATTATGACCCAACCAAAAAGTCTCATCAGCTTGGTGATGCTAGAATCAAAGAGATGGAAGAGACTTATAAATGGTCAGAGGGCAAAATATTGGAATGGTGGAAGATGAGGGTAGAAAGGAATTCAATGAAAGCCAAATATCCCAAGCCAATTGATACTGAGTTTGAGGAAAGGTATGAAAAATAATTTGAAAATTGTAAGGCCAAGGGGAAGAAGAGTTTATCATTGATATTGGGAAAATCAAAGACAAGCAAGGCCATAAAGGGCAAATCTAAGAGTAAAAAATCTGAAACCTCCAAGAAACAACAAGTATCAACATCCTAGGATGCCTCCCCTACACCTACTCAACAGAAGGAGGATATTTAAATAGTTTCATCAAATTTAAAGGAAAATGGTACTGTAGAAGTCACCCCAAAGAGGAGAAGGTCTAAACATAAAGCTACAAAAGCAAATACCCCTTCAAAGGTTGAAAATAAAAATGAATATAAAGTTGTAGACCTGACCTCTACTAAAGATGCAACTTCAACTTCTAAAACTACAAAGGTTCCTATTACAAAAGTTGCAATATCACTTCCTCAACAACAACTAGAAGAAACCATTATATTCAAGAGGAAGGTAGAGGGTGCAGTGTGGGAAATAGACAAGGTAGTTTCTAAGAAACAAAATGTGAATGAAGCAAAGGTAGTGACACAAGCTCTTGTTACAATAAGGGAGAAAAAGATTCAACAATAACAACAACAAAGTGTTGATGAGATTTTCAAACAGTCTACTTTAGTAGGCTCAGGTATATTTTCTAATCTCTCTCCTCCTCTTTCTCCTTCTTATTCCCCAAAGAGATATCCCTCCCTTATAAAGTTGAAAAAATATTATAAATATTATCTCCGATGCACGGTTCTCCACAACCATATCCACCTCATCCACCCCCATATTCTCACCAGGAACCATCACCATCTCATACGATGGAAATCCCTTAATCACCATATCCTCCTTATTCACCACAAGACCCAATATCATCTTCACCTCCAACCTCCACTCACTCACTTCCCACATAATCATTCCCCATATCATTTTTTGAGATATCATTTCCATCCACTCCACCATCATTGGTAGCTACTAGTTTTATTACAACTGCCACCTCCACTATAAATAGTCTATTATTATCACCACTGCTCCACTCTCATCCATGATAATCCCATGCTTCATTGTAAATATCACACCATTTACCCCAATTTATCATCCTACAGTAACATCCTTACAAAATATCAAGAGTACTTCACTGAGTGCTCAAAGTTACTAGAGCAAGAAATTGGCTCAGTCATCTAAGGGAGCTGCTCGGGTGAGAAAATCAGTAAAGGTTGACCTTCTGACTAGGAAAAGGATGAAATTAAATATGAGCCCATTAGTGAACAAACTAGAAGAATATATGGCAGTAGAAGACTATCAGTTGAAATAAAATGCTAAAGACATATCCCAACTGGTCATGGAAGATGAATTTGTCATAGCCAAGGTTGGGCTGGAAACCATGTTTGTCAAAAGTGATATTTACAGGGAGCAATATGTAAAAATGGAGGAAAAAGTTACCAGACTAGAAGCCACAATAAAATATCAAAAGAAAGAGTGGAAAGCATTGGATAATGAGGCTAAAAAGTGGTAAAATAGATTTGAAAATATGGTCAACTACAAAGAGCAGGTTCAGTAGCTATAGAAGCAAAACCAGGGGAATGTAAAGCAAATACAGGCTTTGTAGCAATAAATTCAAACTAAAAAGACTAAGGCTACAATATTCTCCAAATACAAGGTGAAGCAGGTCAGGAATGAGATTTTGTCTGACATATTGGAGAAATTCTCTAAGATCTAGCCCATCCTTGATTTCATGGATGAGGCTAGCCATATGTTGCAAAAGACCAAGGAATATTTGGAGAATATCACCAAACAAATATAGCCAATAGCTACTCAAGCTAGTAAAATTCTCAATCTGCCTGAATCTAGGTTCAATGAGTTGGAAAAACCTATTCCTAACAAAGAATGACACCACTCTAGAATTATGGTTAGAATTGCCCTCAAGAAGAGTGGACTACTCTAGAAAGGATGGCGGTTAATCAACAATATTGATGAAAAGCTCTAGAAGATCATGGATATCAATGAGGAGATGATGTCGTATGGTTTCAAAGGATTTTGGGATGAGAATCATTTAATGCTATCAAAGGAAGATATCCCAAATAACGTAAATGCAATAATGCAGGATGAGTCAGAGGTAGAGGCATGGCAAGAGTCGATTGACCAAGATAAGGTAACTCAATTAATTAAGGAGTTAACCAAACTAAAATATTTTATGGGAGATCTAGTAGACTGGGGGATTTAAATATCATATGAAAAAATAGCTGAATTGCATTACGTCCATCGATAATTTTTGGAGATAAGGAATCTCTCTCAAGAATCCTAGAACAAAGCCATGAAAAATTTGGACCATGTCACCCAGATCCTAAAGGAAGATTCAGAACAAGATGAAGAACAGGAAGATGAAGAATAAGAAGATGAAAAGGAAGCCACAAATGAAGAGGCTTGGAAGTAAGAACAAGAAGTGGACGCTAAATACAAAGAGGAAGCTAAGAAGGAGACACATCACAAAAAGAATTATGTGAAAGAGACTGTAGATGAAGAGAAGGTAGAGGACACTACAAATATCCAAGATAGCCAAGAGTAGGACCAAGAATGAAGGCATGAGAGTGCAAAATTTTTGTTTTAAAGTAGCTAAATTTTTGAATGCTATAGCTGACAGAATAACCATAGAGACACTTTTATAAGAATTTTTGAGTCTGGCAGTGTTAGAAGGCAACAAAAGATCATGAGCCATCTAAGGTACGTAAAAGCTGTGAAGCAAAATTTTGAAGAAGAGCATTTTTTGTCCAAGTCTATAAAGGAGCACACTTTTATGCACTTCTAGAGAAGATCAACGACCTACTTTAGCATGGCCTCCATATGAACCTTTACTCTTTGAGTTACTCCACAAAGGATTAAAAGAGTAAGGTTCACAAGGAAGTTGTTCCTCGAGGCATATTCTGCAACCAGTTGGAGCAGATTTCACCAGCTTGAGAGGAGGTTATTTAGTGAAGTGTAAGATGGCAAATTTTATGTCATCCATTCCATGGCCATTGTGCAATCTCACCCATTCATTTTTTGACTCCAATGCCCAAAGGATAAGGATATGAGTTCGTAAGCCTTGCTAGCAAAGCTCCCTAAGAGGTGCTAGAATGTAGGCCCAAAAGGCCACATACTTAGCAAATTTTGTAAAATTTGGCTAAGTGTTGAAAGAACCTCAAAGATAGTGTTAAAATCCATTGGAATACGAGCTTAGTGTAAAACTCCATGATCAAACTGGTAAAACAAGCCTTAGTGGAAATTGGAGGAGCAAATTTTGAATAAAGAAAGGCGATGCAGTGTTAAAATTCATCGAGAGTCAGCTCAATGCAAAAATTCTATGGTCAATGCAGTCAAACATACCATAGCAAAAACTGGAGGAGCAGATTGGAATAAAACACTGCAGAAGACAAGGTAAAGTTCACAAGATGAATTTGTAGTTATAAAATCCACTTGGGTAACACACAATGTTAAAATACATAGTCAAACTGGTTAAAGCCAACACAACAAAATTCAAAAGAGCAGATTTTCCAAAAGGAGATGACTCGAGTAAAATTTTTATGCTCCATAGAATGAGGTCCCATGTCCTTTTCCCTACGCACATGGCATAAAGAAAAATTTTGCGATCAACATGGTCAAACCTGACCCAACAAAATTTTGAGGAATGAATTTTGAGAAGAAGACAACCAGTAGTGGAAATTTTCAAAGATAATAGACATCACCAAAACTTAAAGGATCTTGGTTACCTCTGGGTTTTCATTCTGTGGTCAACACATTCAAACCTAATCCAACAAAATTTCAAGGAGTGGATTTTAATACTATGCAAGTTCCAAAGCAAAATTAGCTATGGGTAGAATAATTTTGAGGAGCGGATTTTGAAACAAAAAAGTATGAGACTTCATAGGTCCTAAAGGTGCCAAGTCATATTTCATCTAAAATATTCAAAGGTACATCAAGGGTTAGGATGAGAAGATATGAGTCCATTAGAAGAGAAATATTCCATGTTGATAAAGAGGTTGACCCCCCAACCTACATTATCGTTTCCCACGAGCGAAAAAGTTAGAGGATACCAAGCATCGTAGGAAATCAAGATTCATTGGTATTTTCAATTATAGATATGTAATGCAGAAGCCTAGTTAAGAATAAGGGATGGACCAGATCAAACTACCATCAGTGCAACAACTGGATTTCGTGGAAGGCCGAGTAACTTGTAGAGATCAGAGTTGCAAAGTTTCATGGAGTGTAGCTCTTTTCTTTCTTTCAACAAGCAAATGAGAGGCTGCCACCTCAGTACTCTACTGATCTGGCATGAAATTTTCCTTGTAATATTCTTGTCTTTCTATTCATTGTAAAAGCTATATAAAGAGGTCAAACCCTCAATTTGAAGGGTCGGATCTAGAGTGTTTGCCTATCCTATTATTGTAAATTTTTTGAGAAATCAATAGAAGGAGCATTACTTGGATGTTTGCCTTAAGATTTTGTCTTCATTTTCTTGTGAGTTTAATCTATGAATTTATTTCTACTACTACTATTATGGTTAGTCAATTCTACTGATATTGGATTGTTGACTTAGGGTAAATTGGAATGCTTCATGTTTAAACAAATATTACATAGAGATTTTTTTTTGTTAATCTGGATGTTGATCTAATTTTGCTATTTGGATTATTAACATTTTGGATGTTTGAAATAGTTCTCTAAGTATTTTCTAGTTCTGTAATGATGAAGATCATTTGTTTGAATGTTGTTAGTTACAAGTGTGGCATACTGGAAATGTGATCTATTAGAAGGTTCTTTATAGTTGTCAATATTGTTAGCTTTATCTAGCCATTATTCATTCAATTTTTTCTAACCCTTACCCTATTTCTATCCCTAAACTTATACTCTAACTTGAGCTTAATTGAGTCAACACACAATTATTTGACAAGGTATACCAGCCTACTTTGAAGGTTGGATTGAAGCAATCTTTGATCCATCCAATGTTGAGGTTTGAGTTGTGATTAGCGGGTGTGCACTTTCCAGAACGTCATAGATTCATATTGACAGTTCAAGATTTCCTTGATGTCAATTTAGACCCCAATAGGTCCATTATATCCTCTTATTTATAAAATCACCTATAAGAATATTGCTTTGGCTTACTAACTAAAGGAACATTGGAGCCTTAAGGAGTGCCTCAAATGATCAAACATGAAAAATATTTAGAGGTAGGAAACTCAAATTGCTCTAAATCCTTATATCCCAACTTGAATGAGTATCTACTAGTTTTTGATAGATCCTTAACCAAATCATCCTTCTATGTAAAAATAGGTAAATGAAACTTTTGAAACTCATCACTATGTGTTTGAGTATATTTATATCAATCAAGTTACTAATGATATGGAATTGTTTCTAACATTAATGTAACTTTTGGGTCCGAGGTGTAGACCAATTGGTTCATCCAAACCCCATAAGGGGGGCGGAGGTCCAAGGTTCAAATCTTGGGCCTCGTCGGACTGAATGCTTGTCCCTTTCCTGGTGCTTTCAATGGCGTAAAAGGTTTAAAATGATTGTGGCATGGTGGTTATAGGGGCGGACTACGCGAAGATCTGTGTGGTGGCTTCTGGGGAGGACAGTGCAGAATACTATGGCAGCCATAAAAAGCTGGACAGCCTGCCCGGATTCGTGGCGGCTACCAATTCCACCATGTAAATTCAAAAAAAAAAAAAAAAAACATTAATGTAACTTTTGACCTTTGAAATTTTACAAGCTAAATTTGTTTGAGCCAATGGTTTATATTTTTTATTAGAAATAAGAGGATAAGCTTCAACCAAGCATCAAATCCAAAATTTGTAGAACCCTCATTATTAACTAACCATCTAATATATATTTTTATTTATTGTAAACTATTCCATGTTGTTGAGCCTTTTGGTAGATTGATTTCTTAAATAATTTTATTACAACAATAAAAATTTGTATAATTTTGAAGTAATATTAATCTTGACTATTTTCTTAATCTTTGAACAATCTCCAATTGAATTTTTTCCCTTATTCCAAACTCATAAGTCTACAATTATCCAAGATTGTCCCTCCAATATTGTTTTTTTTGCAAACCCTATACCATTTGCAAAAAGAAAATCTAATATTTTCCTCACATCCTTTTCAAAGAAAATATCTTTAATTTTTTATCAAATTTGGATGCTATAACTACTAACAATATTCAAAGTGGCATCATATATAAAGGGATAGATTTTAATGTAGTATTTATGATTCACAACCTTCCAACCATGGTTAAGAGCA
The DNA here is from genome assembly GCA_028583015.1 of Wollemia nobilis. Lineage (NCBI taxonomy): Eukaryota > Viridiplantae > Streptophyta > Pinopsida > Araucariales > Araucariaceae > Wollemia > Wollemia nobilis. Next base: position 2,245,957 of record JAQPPZ010000912.1, read on the forward strand.
TACATTTCCAACCTACCAAATAATATTTTATTCTATCCAAAATTGAATCCTAGAGCTCATGTGCTTTATTATATAAAGGAATACCTAAATATGTTGATGAATATTTTCCAAATTTAAACTATAACATCTCCATAATAATTCATTATAAATATAGGGTAGTGTTAATGAAAAGGATCCTAGATTATGTAATATTAACCAATGATCCAAAACCCTATCACAGCATGATAACATTGATTTAAAATCCATAGCCTCACTAGCTAGGGGATGTCAAAAATGAAAAGCATCATCAATAAATTGAAGATGATATTCAAATAGACCATTTGTTACATCCTAAAGACCTATGATTTTTCCTTTCACTTTAACCTTTGAGAAATATCTCCCCAATTACTTAAAATTAATAATAAATAGATGATGAAACAATGGGTCACCCTAGTAGATATTTTAGAGTGCTATAACATCTAATTTACTCACACCAACCTTCATCAAGATTAAAATTTCTAAATATATTATGTTGAAAATGCTAACAAACCCTATCATATGCTTTGTTAATATCTAATTTTACAAACATGTTTTGTTTTTCCATTAAATGAAGAGAATGCATGGCTCCTTCTCAATTATTATGCCATTAGGAGTTTATTTTTTCAAATAAAATGACCTTATTTATGGATCCAGCGGGGATGAATCAGTGCACCCGACAGCAGAAGGTCAATAGGATAGATCGTAGAAGAAAAACAAGGATCCCCCAAAAAAAGGAAGCCAAAGGGGTCTCTAACCCTAATGCAAGAGGATCCTATGCCCACATGGTGGTGAGCCATGCGACCCCATACAACTGCTTTACCCAGGAACTATTTCCATTTGGCGAGGATTTGGACATCCCCGACGAGGTCCTGAATAGTTTTATGTAATTTGAAAAGTTTACCCTAATTAGCAAGTTCATAGGAGGACGCCCAAACATGGAATCCATATGCAAATGGGCTCTCTCCAAGTGGCAAATCTCTAGACATATGGAGATTGCAGCACTAACCCAGGGTTTCTTTGCCATCATCCTGAACAACTGGGAGGATTACTGCAAAATCTTGGTGGGAGGACCATGGTTCCTGGGGTGCAAGAGCTCTTTCTTTGGAAGTGGGGAAACAAATTCAACCTGGATATCCAAAACATCAACATTGCTTCGATTTGGGTAAGGCTTCCTAGCATTCTTCACTGCTGGCATGAAAATATTATCAGAAGGATAGCACGGTCCATTAGAGAATTGGTCTCCATTGATCCCCCCACTAAATCTCGATACAGACTGACCCAGACTCGGTTTTGTGTGCTAGTGGACCTGGACTCTGAGCTCCCCTCCTTAATCAACCTATAGTCAGGATCAATCTTCATCAAGAGACAGACCATCGAGTATGAGAACAGACCCGCCTTTTGTTCTCATTGTCGCACTTAGGGGCACCTCCAAACTTAGTGTCCAGCTTCCAGGGGCCAATGAGCGGAGGAGATGACCAAAGGATCCACATACCCTCGAGACTCATAGCTGGTGATGGGGGAGAAACATAAGAGGAATCCTCCTCCCATTGACCAACTCTTGGTGAAGCCCAAACCTGACTCGGGCAGACAACAAGCTCAAGAGGAGGAACAGGACGGGTCTGTCAAGCAGTCGAAGCAAGGTTTGCAGTAAGGAGGAAACTCCCTTCAAGAAAAGGAGCACCGAGAGGCGGGTTCAAGCCTTCCACCCCAATATGAAGCAGAGGAACCAAATTCCCAAGTACAAATCTCTCCCGTCACTAACTCCCCGTAATCCCTCATGGAAGATTATTTACTAGGCAATAAGAAAACCTCACCCCATCCAAAAAAGGGGGAGTTTCCTTCTCATCATCATGAAAAAAGGGGATCCTCCCTATCAGGAAGAGTTAGCCCTAGGAACACCAAAAGCAGTAAACAATCAATGGATTTTGGCAATGATAGGAAAAGAGGAAGATCTCCTAGCAAATATCAGAGAGATAAAAAAACAACGAAGGATGTGGCTAATGGGACCTAACTGTTTTTGTTTTTAGATGATTCGAACACTCAGTGGGACGAAGCACAAGGAACCAAATCCCACTTCTAGATGGTGAAGGAAAGCAATAAAACCTCCAAATAATAAAGATGAAGGTTCTATCATGGAATGTGAGAGGACTGACCAAAGTAGCCAAGCAGAGGATGGCTACGGACCTCCAAAAATGATCAAATACATCTATCCTTATCCTCCAAGAGACCAAGGTTGATGTGGTCTCTACTAAAAAAGTAGTAAAATCTATCTGGGCCAAAGCAAATTTCCTATTCAGTCTAGCTCAAGGATCTTCAGGTGGACTCATGGTCTTATGAGGCCCGACCCTTGTAGAAGGAAGTCTGCTTTCTTCATCCAGCAGGATTCTCAATATCCTCTTTCATTCTAATACAGGCAATCGGTCGTGGATCCTATCCAACATATACACCCCCAACTCGATCATTGAGAGGGCTGAGATGTGGAAGACCATCACCCAGATATGAAGGAATTTCAATGCCCTCATCTAGATAATAGGGGGGACTTCAACTACCCTTTACATCCTTCCAAAAAAAGGAGGATCTGATATTGGTTCTAGAAGCATATAATACTTTAGATATTTTATCGACACCAACGAGCTAGTTGACATAGAGCTCAAAGGTTCCTCTTTTACTTGGAGTAGCATGAGAACAGGGAGTGGGATTATCTAGGTTAAGCTAGACAGGTTCCTTATCTCCCAGGAGGCTATTCCCTTCTTGGGGGATGCGACCCTCCTAGCTATTCCCAGTATCGGATCAGACCACAACCCCATCCTTCTTGAATCGAACGAAGGGCCTAGTTTCAAAACACCCTTTAGGTTTGAATCCATGTGGACCCATTATAAAGATTTCAGAGCGCAGGTAGCGAGATGGTGGAAGAAGGAGGCAAAAGGATCCGCCTCAAAACGCCTAGCACTGAAGCTTAAATCTTTCAAAGAAAACCTCAAGATCTGGAATAAGGAGGTCTTTGACAACATCTTCAAATTCAAGAAAGCCATATCCTAAAGCCTCAAAATCTTGGAAAGAAGGTTGGAGGCAGGTGTCTTCAGCGAATCTGATAGAAACGAAGAGAGAATCCTCCTGGTAAACTTTCACACTATCCTGGCCAGGGAAGAGACCTTCTAGAGACAAAAATCTAGAGATCTATGGCTGAAGGAAGGAGACTCCAACACCAGGTTTTTTCATGCTTCTACCCTTCGGCATAGAGGTTCCAACAAAATCAAGGAAATTTGGTGAAGTGATGGTACGACTACCAAGGACATTACTGAGATAAGAATTGAAGCAATGGGCTTCTTTCAAGATTTGCTGGGATCCTCCCCCGAAAGTGACTTACAGGCCCAAAGAGATCTTTTGGTGAAAATCTCCTATCTGGTACCCCAAGAGGCTAGCCTCATGCTCCTGGATCCTTTTTCTCTTTCGAGATCAAGGATTCCTTGTTTTCTATGCAACCTGACAAAACCCCGGGTCTAGATGGGTTTCCTCCTCACTTTTTCCAGACCATGTGGGAGGTTGTGGGGAATGATGTTTGTGACACCATTCATGAGATCTAAGCCTTTGGATCCATCCACCCCAGTCTGAACACCACCTTCTTAGCCCTTATTCTAAAAACCTCTGTCGGCAAGACCTTCTCGGACTATAGACCCATCATCCTTTGTAATATTTTCTACGAGATCCTGACCAAAGTCTTAGCTAATAGGCTGAAGCCCATATTTCCCTTTATCATTGACCCTTGCCAAGGTAGCTTTGTGAAAGGCAAAAACATCCTTGATGGTGTTATTTCTATCCATGAGACTCTCCACTCTGCATCCTTGTATAATAAGGTTGCCCTCTTTCTCAAGCTTGATATGAACAAAGCCTTTGACAGGGTGGATAGGGGTTTCCTCTACAATTTTCTCCTAAATTTTGGTTTCCATCCCTCTTGGATTGACCTCGTCCAAAGCTGCATATCCACCCCTTACTTCTCTATCCTAATCAATGGGTCCCCCAAAATCTACTTCCAGAGTGCCAGAGGGCTCAGGCAAGGAGACCCCCTGTCCCCCATTCTATTCATCATATTGGCAGAGGTTTTGGGCAGAACCCTCAAGGAGAGCCTCTGGAGACGGAGGATTTTGGGCCTCATCCCCACATATGGAGTGGAAGCAGTCACCCATCAATAGTTTGTGGATGACATCCTCTTGTCTACTATCACCTATGTGGCCCAGGCCAGACACATCAAGAGGATCCTCTCCCTTTACGAGTGAGTTGCGGGCCAGAAAGTAAACTACACCAACAACAATATTTTCTTCCCGAATGCTCCCCAGGGGTGGAATATTCACATTGCTAGAATCCTGGGATGCACGATCGAATCCCTCCCTACCACCTACCTTGGGCTCCCCCTCTTTTATAGCGACAGGGCCAAGGACAACATGTGGAATTGGTGATGGAGCGAATTCATAGGAATCTGGCCTCTTGGAAAGGTAAGTTTCTATCCCAGGTAGGAAAGGCTACCCTCACCAAATCTTACCTCCAAGGGATCTCAACCTACTTGTCAGTATTCAGCATCCCAATGTCTGTCCACCATAAGATTTAATAGATTCAAAGGAAATTTTTGTGGTCGAGGAACAAAGATAAATCTAGGATCTCTTTGGTGGTGTGGGACAAGGTGTGTAAAAGCAAAGACCAAGGTGGGCTTGGGCTAAGGAGAACTAGTCTGATGAACCTGGCCCTCGTGGCCAATCATGCTTGGAGGATCCTGACCAACGAGCCTGTGGAGTGGGTCAAAATTGTCAAGAAGAAATACCTCGCCAACTACTCCTTCCTAGATGCTGAGGCCCTCGCTCTCTACAAAGCAGTACTCCAAGCCAGGCAGTTGCTCAGCAAGGGAGTATGATGGATTTTAGGAGATGGGCAGACAATCAACTTCTGGAAGGATAGATGGGCCAAAGAAGATCCTCTATCTCAGAAGGCTAAACTTTCCCTCCTCAAATCCTTGGTGGACCCAAACTCCTAGTAGAAGGCAGAAGACTACATTGTGAGGAAGGATGGCAGCCCTCAGTGGAACATCTCGACCCTCATCGATCGTGAAGCTGAAGTCTCCTCTCTAGATAAGATCCTCCAGGGCATTACCATCCCGACTGCCAGAAGATTCGATAAGATGATTTGGACGGGCACTGACACTGGCATCTTCTTGGTTAGGACAGCCTACGAGATCCTTTCCAAGGAGGTTGAGGAGGATTTCCTATGGCAGATAGTCTGGTAGAAAGGAGTGATCCCAAAGGTAAATTTCTTTACTTGGATTGTTTTTTAGAATAAAGCTCTAACCATGGACAACCTCCACAAAAGAGGGTTTGCCTTCCCTAGTAGGTGTTATTTGTGCATGGTAGATTGCAAATCCATAGATCATCTCTTCCTTCACTGCTCGTTCACCACCATGGTGTTCGACGTGATCCTCTCCTCATTTCAAGTCCCCTGGAGCCCTCCCAGGATAATCAAGGAAGCCTTTGCTCAGTGGCCAAACCCGTTCAGAAAACCTAAGCTTCGGTTCCTTTTCGATGCGTCCTTCCATCACATCCTTTGGTAGATTTGGCTAGAGAGGAACAAAAGAGTCTTTGGTAATCCTCCAAAAGACCCCCCTTCCACAGAATTCAGAGCTCTTGCCTTTGCAGTAGAAAATTTAAAATTCACTCCTAGTCCTCTCCCCAAGATTTGATCGAAGGAAACTATGTTCAAAAGGATGAACCTCAAGGAGGATAAAGACCACCCTAACATATTTTCTCCTAGGCTCAAGTTCAAATGGAGAAACCCCCCAGAGGGTTGGCTTAAATTAAACTTTGATGGCACTGCTCGTGGAAACTCGGGGCCAACAAATGCAGGAGGAGTGGTCAAAGATCACAGTGGAAGGATTGTCCTCACATTCTGTGAGAACTTGGGTATCCAATATAATCATTGTACAGAGGCCAAGGGTATCCTCATAGGGCTTCAGCTCCTCTCAAAGGATCCTCACCCTTTGGTCATCGAAGGTGACTCTTTTAATATCATAAGGTATCTATCGAATGACAAATATCCTTCATGGAAAGTTTACAATATTGTCTTTGAGGCAAGGATCCTGCTATCTAGATGGACCGATGCCCAAATCAATCACATCTACTGAGAGGGTAATAGACTGGCATATTACATGGCTAATAAAGGTCTTTTGACCTCTGTGTTGGTAGTATGGAGGTCATCCTTTTCGGATGAGGTGGAGAAGATGGCCAGATCAGAGTTTCCTCATGAAGACACATAAGCATAAAGGGAAGGCGCTCAGAGGTGGTGCATCTTATCGGCCACCAATTCTCTGATCAATATGCTGACCATGATCGAGGAGCAGAACGTTAAGGATGACCAAGAGAATCCAGAGTAGCAAAGGATCCGAGGTTGCCTTCCTTGTGGCTTTTTCTTGTTTTTCCCATGGTTTTCTATTGCTTTCATTTTAGTTTTCTTCAGATTGGTTTTTGTCTACTGATACTCTCACAGAGAGGCCCCTTCGTAAGCCCTGTGGGCAATTTTGAATCAGGTTTGGTTAAATTTTGCAAGTCTGTTTGATCCTAGCCCTTGAGGCCTGTAAGGACAGAATGTGCTCAACCCTATTTTTGTACATAAGGTTTTGGGATCCTCCTTAAAAACCCACTGTTAATACAATCAATCTACCAAATATATATATATATATATATATATAGAATGATTTGCAATATATTTGTCATAAATTTTGAAAGCATAAATTGACATGAATATCCTTCATACTCATTTATTTATCATGTTTATCTCAAAACCATAAAGTGTAAGGGATAAACACTATACTACTTTTATTTTGAAGAACGTGGACTTATACTGAGAGGGGGGGTGAACAGTATAAGACTTAACCAATTTATAATTTTAACTTTAGATAGCAGTGGCATTAACACAACATTAATCAGGATAGAAAGCATCACACATTGAAGACCCATTTTTAACATGGTTCACCCAGAAAGGCTGGGCTACGTCCACAAAACTTTTCTCTAAAAGTTATCTCAAAGTTCTTTGGGAATCCTTCCCAATTACAATGTTTATGAGCCTCGACCCAAAGGATATACCTTCCCCCAAATAGAATTTATGAGCCTTTGCTCAAAGGAGATACCTTCCCATCTGCTCTGGAAATGATCCCTCATAAGATCAACTGCCTCTACCTCTTGCCAGCATGTGGAACTCCTTTCCATCGAAGACCTCCTGTCCTCAATGCTTAGCCTAAGAGACCTCTCGCCTTCTATGATCATGTCCACACACTCGAAGAACCAATCGTCCTCAGGTTCTTCTCATAGAACCAATGCACCTCTATCCTCATACAGCAGCACTCTGCATTTGTCTTTTCCCTTTGTGCTCTATGCGCCTTCTGCTCTCTCTACACACCTCGATCGAATTTCGCACTCTGCTCTCGACGATCGAACTTCTCACTCTATGCTTTATCTACGATATCGCTTTGACAACTACACCAACTCTTCAAAACAACCTGCCTTTTATAATAACACTTTCAAGATCAAAACCTTAATCTTAGTCGGCTGCACAACCCTACACTTCGTCGACTGCAAACCCTAATCTTCGTCGACTCACATTTAACTTTGTCAGCTTCAAATGCTTCTGTAACTCTTCTAAAAATTTTGCTGTGAAACTACATGTCGCGATATCGTGACACCTTTATAACCGTACACTTTCTTTTGGCTTTTGTTGTGATATCATGACACTTTAGTCTTTATCGACTTCCTTTCTGCTTTTGTCGTGAAATCATGACACTTCTGCCTCTGTAGACTTCGTCTTCACTTCTGTCGTGAAATCGTGACACTTCTGTCTTCATAACCTTCCTCTGCCATCTTTTCTTCCTGTCGCAAAATCATGACACTTTCTGCATCCGTACGCTTTTCCTTCATCCTGTCGCAAAATCGTGACACTTTCTTCATCTGTACGTTTTCTCCACAACCTGTCACAAAATCGAGATAGTTCTCACTTCAAAACCTTTCCTTTTCTGCATGTTACGAAATTGCGATAGTTCTCACTTGGAACATTTTCATCTACAGCATGTCATGAAATCGTGACGTTCTCACTTCGAGCTCTGCAGCATGTCACGAAATCGTGACAGTTCTCACTTTGAACTCTAGAGCATGTCGTGAAATTGTGACACTTTTCGTGTTACTTTCTCTCTCCTCGAACTTGTCGTGAAATCACGACAGTTCACACTGTAGACTCTCTTCTACATTATGTCGCGAAATTGTGACACTTTTTCTTTTGGACTCTCTCTCCTACAATATGTCACGAAATCGTGACACTTTTTCGTCCGTACAACCTTCCTTGCAATATGTCGTGAAATCGTGACACTTTTCCTTCTCGGCCTTCCTGCTCTTTTCAAGTCGCGAAAATGCGACATGTCGCGAAATCGTGACACTTTACACCTTGCTCTATTTCTTTGCCAACATGTCGCAAAATTGCGATTTTCCACTTGCCTTTTTCTCTACCAACATGTCGCGAAAACACGACAGTTTTTCTTGCTTCTTCTCTTTCTACCAACATTTCGCGAAATCGCGATAGTTTTTCCTGCTTCTTCTCTCTCTTCCAACATGTCGCGAAATCGCGATAGTTTTTCTTGCTTGCTGTATATGTCGTGATATCACGACACTTTTCTTACTTGAATTTTTCTTTGATCTTTTGCAAATGGGCTACTAAGATCTTCTTGGAAACTCACTGTCCATGCTCTGAATAACCTTTGAACTTGTCATGCCGTAACCTTCATCAAAAAAAATTATTTGACATCAAATCAAATTCCTTCAAAAACTTCTTGACATCAATGACAACCTATACACTTGAGCAAATGCAATGTACCCAAAGTACCCAAAATTGCCAACAATCTCCCCCTTTGTCATTGATGGCAAACCTTCCCCAAAAACACTTCTCAAGAGCCAAAACTGAAACCAACTGTGCTAACAACTGAGAATATTCCTTTGAAGTTTTTCTCCCCCTGACTTGAAACTCTCCTCTTCACCTTGAAGCTCTCCCCCTTACTCATATCTCTCTCCCTTTGTCATCAATGGCAAAGGGTCACCTTTGCGGCTCGGGACTAAGAATGAGCCTCTTAGCTTAGTCCCTCCCCCACCTCCTGATGAGGTGATTAATTCGGGGTGGGAGTACAACTCCCAATTTCTCCCTTAGATACTCAAACGTATCTCTTGGAAGAGGTTTGGTGAATATATCTGCAACTCTACTCTTTAGTAGACACATACTCTACCTTGACCCGACCTTGTCTTGCACTTTCTCTCCCTTAGAAAATGATACTTGATGGAAATATGCTTTGTCCTTGAGTGCATTACCGGTTTTTTGGAAATACTTATGGCACTTGTATTATCACAAAGAATGGAGATGGGTTGTTCATGCTTGACTTTGAAATCCTCCAAGGTGGTTTTCATCCATAAAACCTGTGTGCACCCAAAGACTGCTATGTATTCACCCTTCCCTATAGATAAGGAAACGGAAGGTTGTTTCTTACTTAGCCAAGAAACCAAACTCTTTCCAGAAAGAATGCTCCACCACTAGTGCTTTTCCCTCATCAATATTGCCTTCCCAATCTCATCCGTATAAGCTATGAGGGTGAAATCATCACCTTTGGGATACCAAAGCCCAAAGTCCATAGTGCCCTTCAAATATCTGAATATCCTCTTAACTGCTATAACATGAGATTCTTTTGGAGCTGCCCAAAATCTTGCTACTAACCCAACGACTTGCATGATATCTGGTCTAGTAGTTGTACTATATAGTAAACTGCCAATCATAGATCTGTACAACTTCTGATCTGCCGCTAGAGATTCATCATCTTTACTCATATTGCACCCTATAATCATTGGAGTACACACTGGTTTGCTGTCCATCATCCCAAATTTCTTCAACATTTTTTTGATATACTTTCCTTGAGAGAGAAATATACCATATTTTGATTGAGCAATCTGAAGACCTAAAAAGAATGACAGCTCTCCAATCATAGACATCTCAAATTCCTTCTGCATGGTGTTAGCAAAAACTTTGCACATCTGAGTCTTATTTCCCTCAAAAATAATGTCATCAACATAGACAACCATAATCAACATATCATCATCTTCATCCTTAATATACAAATTGCTATCTGCCATGCCTTTCTTGAAGCCTTACTCATGAAGATACCCATCAAGTCTTGAGTACCAAGCCCTAGGTGCTTGCTTTAACCTATACAAGGCATTTTTCAGTTTAAAACATCATACTGTTCTGAGAGAGACACTCCTTCTGGATATTCTATGTAGACTTCTTCTACCAAAACCCCATTTAAAAAAGCTAGCTTTACATCCATTTGATATACCTTGAATGATTTGAAGCTTGAAAGGGCCAAAAACATTCTGATAGCTTCAAGACGAGCAACAGGCGCAAATGTCTCTTCGAAATCAACACCTTCTACTTGAGCATAACCTTTACAGACTAACCTAGCTTTGTTTCTGACAATCTTTCCATCCTCATTGAGTTTATTTCTGAATATCCATTTTGTTCCAATGACATTCTTGTCCTTAGGTCTTGGAATCAATTCCCAAGTTTCACTTTTCTCTATTTGATTTAGCTCTTCATCCATTGCTTTTACCCAAAACTTATCCCGCCCTGCTTCACTAAAATCTTTTGGCTCAATCCGAGATAATAATGAAATATTCGTAGAATCATGTGAAGGAATGACTCTTCTTCTTGTTTGCCTCGCTATTTGGATCACCAATGATCAAATATTTGGGATGATGTTTCGAACATACCGTGAAGGAGTTTTGGGAAGCGATTGTTGTCTTTCCTCTTCTTCATCTCCGAAACCTCTCCGAATTCTTCTTAACAAATTTCATCATTGAGTTCCTTGACTGGTTCTCTTATCCCTATATTTTCATTCTATGTTACATTTATGCTCTCTACAACCCGTATGAGTTCTTTTATTGAAGCATCTATAGGCCTTGCTTCTGCTGGAATATCCAAGAAAAAATCCCTCATCACACCTAGGATCAAACTTACCCAAATTCTGATCTTCCCTTCTGATGAAACACTTACTCTCGAAAACTTTGAAGTATTTTACTGTAGCTGGTCTTCCTTTCCATAACTCAGAAGGAGTTTTATGATGATTGACTCTAAGTTGGGCCCTGGTGATGATGTAGACTGTTGTACTAGCTGCTTCTTTCCAAAAGCCATCTAAAAGTTTTGACTCATTTAACATAGCTCTAGCCATATTTTCAATAGTTCTGTTTTTCCTTTCAACTACTCCATTTTGTTGAGGAGTTCTTCTCTTTGAATATTCTCTTTAGATTCCTTGTTGCTCACGTATTCCACAAATTCATTTGAAGTGAACTCTCCTCCTCTATCTGATCTTAAGAATTTGATTCTCTTGTCAGTCTCATTTTCAATCATTTCTTTAAAAGCTTTAAATTTTTCAAAAGCTTCATATTTTTCTTTGAGAAAAGTAACCCAAGTCATTCTAGAATAATCATCTATAAACAAAATGAAGTAGCTTTCTACCTGAATGCTCTGAGTTCCGGTAGGGCCACATAAATCAAGTATGAATAAGATCCAATGGTTTAGAAGAAGTATACCCTTTTGATTTGAAACTGGTTTTGGTCTATTTTCCATGTTGACAAGGACCGCAAATGATGTTATGGGGCCTTTTTATTTTGGGCAAGTCTCTTACTTCTTCCTTGTTACTAATATTGACAAGATTATCAAAGCTCAAATGCCCCAATATTTTATGCCATAACCAACTCTCATCTTCTTGAGTTAGAAAACACTTTTCCTTTTTTATCTCACTTAGCATGTAAAGATTGTTTGGAGTCCTTGTAGCACTAGCAATGAGTTTACCATTTTTTTCTTTACTTATCTCACATCTATCTGAAAAGAAAGATACTATGTGCCCTTGATCAAAAATTTGACTCACACTAAGAAGATTATGTCTTAGGCCTTCTACATAAAGCACATTTTTTGTTTTGGATTTCCCATCCAAACTAAGAGTCCCTTTACCATTATTTTAGCTCACTCTTATCTCCAAAACTAACTGTTCCTCTATTTGTTTCTTTTAAGACCAAAAACTTTTTCTTTTCACCAGTCATATGTTTTGAACAACCACTATCAAGATACCATTTTTCTACTTTGTCTTGAGCATGAAAATTAGTTTGAACTATCATTGACTTAGATTTGATCTCATTCATCTTTTTAGTGAACTCAAGGCTAGATCTATCCAAACTGCACATCCTTGCTATATGCCCAAAATTCTTGCACTTGTAACACATGATATTTTTATTCATAAGATGTGCAAACGAGTTAACATTTTTCTTACTATGGCTATTCAGAGACTTATTGCAATGCATAGATATGTGACCAAATTTCTTACAAGAAAAACAATAGCCATGGAAGGTATTATGTAACCTGTTTTGATGCCTTGGATGATTGTCCTTCATGTGACCAACTGGAATCCACCACTCTTCAATATGAAGATTTATCTTGCTTGAAGACCCTATTTCATGAATGGTGATACCATCCTTCTTTTTATTTTCACACAGAGTATTCTGTCTGAGAGCCAACTGTTCCAACTTCACTCTAAGAGACATAACCTCTTCTTCTAGTTTCTCGTAATCAACTTCTTTTCCTTGTAGAGCCTCTGTCAGAACCTGTTCAACCTTCTTCCATTCTTCAGCTCTAATTTTGAAGTCTATAACACTTTGTGACAATTCTGATCTTGCTATCTCTTCTTCTTGACATTGATGCTTGAGAACAGAATTCTCTTCCATGAATTTCTCAAGAATTCTTAAAGCCAAGAAGAATTCACCTTTGAGATCGAACTCAACCTCTTCATCTCTTTCCACGAACCGTGTGTTCCTCCCGATAGATCCTTCTCCAAGATGTTAGGCTCTTTTTAGAGAGACCCGCTCTGATACCAATTGAAGAACGTGGACTTATACTGAGAGGGGGGGTGAACAGTATGACTTAACCAATTTATAATTTTAAATTTAGATAGCAGTGGCATTAACACAACATTAATCAAGACAGAAAGCATCACACATTGAAGACCCATTTTTAATGTGATTCACCTAGAAAGGCTGGGCTACGTCCATAAAAATTTTCTCTAAAAGTTATCTCAAAGTTCTTTGGGAATCCTTCCTAATTACAATGTTTATGAGCCTCAGCCCAAAGGAGATACCTTCCCCTAAATAGAATTTATGAGCCTTTGCTTAAAGGATATACCTTACCCTTTGCTCTAGAAATGATCCGCGAGGACAGACCCGCCTCCCTCCACCGGCGGGGAGGAGGGACCTCCCAACCACCAACGCCCCCCCACATAATAGCCTAAGAGACCTTCGCTCTTCGATCACGTCCATAATAGCTCAGCAACCAACTATCCTTAGGTTCTTCTCATAGAACCAAGCCCCCACCCCTAGAACCAATGCACCTCCATCCTCATACGTAGCACTCCCCGCACTCTTTTTTCTTTTTGCTCTCTCGGCCTATTTTATAATAACACTTTCAATATCAAAACCTTAATATTAGTCGGTTGCACAACCCTACTCACCTCATGGTAAACCTAATGTTCATTGGCTAACATGACCTGTTACTTAACTACCTTTTTATAAACTTTGACCCATATTTTTTGTTTGTCGTGAAATCGTGACACTTTTTGCATCCGTACGCTTTTCCTTCATCCTGTCACAAAATCATGACACTTTCTTCATCCATACGTTTTCTCCACAACCTGTCATGAAATCGTGATAGTTCTCACTTCAAAACCTTTCCTTTACTGCATGTCGTGAAATCATGATAGTTCTCACTTGGAACATTTTCATCTGTAGCATGTTGCAAAATCATGACGGTTCTCACTTTGAGCTCTACAACATGTCATGAAATCGTGACAGTTCTCACTTTGAACTTTGCAGCATGTCGCAAAATCGTGACACTTTTTGTGTTACTTTCTCTCTCCTCAAACTTGTCACGAAATCGCGACAGTTCACACTACGGACTCTCTTTTACTTCATCCGTACAACCTTCATTGCAATATCGTGAAATCGTGACACTTTTCCTTCTCGGCCTCCTTTTCCGAGTTGCGAAAATGTGACATGTCACGAAATCGTGACACTTTCCACCTTGCTCTCTTCCTCTCCCACACCAACATCTGCCTTTACCTCTCTCTGCTCCCACGCGCACTTCTGCTCTTTCCTTCTCCCACCCTCCCAACACAACACAACTCTTGCTTCTTCTCTCTTCCACCATGTCTCTTGCAAAATTTTCCATCGATATTTTTCTCTTGCCTGTTGTATATGTTGCGATATCGCGACACTTTTCTTACTTGACTTTTTCTTTGATCTTTTGCAAATGGGCTACTAAGATCTTCTTGGAAACTCACTGTCCATGCTCTGAATAACCTTTGAACTTGTCATGCCGTAACCTTCATCAAAACAAATTATTTGACATCAAATCAAATTTCTTCAAAAACTTCTTGACATCAATGACAACCTATACACTTGAGCAAAGGCAATGTACCCAAAGTACCCAAAATTGCCAACATATTTTATTATAGGGAGAAGATTTTATACTAGAAAAAAATAAAGACAATTTATCTAGATTATATCAGACATTTTTTGCCTTCTTTATTTTATAGTTTATCTCTACATATTCCTTGACACCTTTAATTTCTTCTAGATCTAAACATACACATTGTTGTTCCTCATCCTTAATATCCTTTTTTGCTTATTCAAATGGTTGATCTGATTAATCTATGAGGGCATTTTCCATTTGATAATTCTAAGGGATTTCTTTACCACTTTTTGCAAGTGGAATATCCTTAATCTAGTCTAGCTTCTACTACAATGTAATATCCTTGATCCATCTTGTAGTTTATCTCATGATCAAAAAATTCTCTTTCTCCATTGTTTTCACTTTGTAATTTTTCATTATGTGTCCTTTCATAATATTTGTAATATTAGCATAAAATATATTTATAATCCACTTATTGATCCCATTCTCTCAATTTAGATTTAATCTTAATGGATTATAGAAAAAGGTTTCTATAGCAACAAGTATCTCAGTATATATGGCATGTTTTTGCTCCTTAGTAGTTGGTCTCTCCTCAGTTAACACCCCTAGAGTATTACTAATATTATTCAAAATATTAGAATTCACAATGTTTTATAGAAAAAAATAGAAGTAAACCATCCACTCAAGTCTTAAAAAAAAATTTAAAAGGACGAAATGATTAAAAATCAAGAGACACATAAATTGGGGGTGCCCTTGAGCACAATAAATAATCACTACATTATCCATAAACAATAATCATAACACCGTGATGATGAAATTAGGACTGGTGGGGGAATTTATATCAATACCAAAACCCCAAATACATAAATGAACTTAACCTTAAGCTAACATAACAAGAAAGTATTTAAGACTAAATACTAGTTTATAAGGTGGATTTATCCATAACAAGGTTAACCATGACCCATATGTATTACATAATAAAATATTACAATAAATTCAATACTTTATGCAATGAGTTCCCTTAGGCCTAACCATTATTACATCATATAATGTGGACTTTGGCCATGAATCATATTACACTTTTAACAACCCTCATAATATGAATTGAGGGGCCAAGGAGAGAAGACATTAGTAACAAAAATTCCCCCAGAACAATTACACTTTTCACAACCCTCATAATATGAATTGAGGGCCAAGGAGAGAAGACATTAGTGAAAATAATATATTTCCCCCCATATTGGATTCTCTAGTGGGCCTTTATAGTTGAGGTAGATTCTTTAGAATCCCCCTCATCATCTAGAATACCTGCATCCATAATCCTTTGTAATTTTAGCAAGCAATTATTTGTTGAATGTCATTCTATTTTGTAATATCCACAAATGGTATTTAACTTCTCTAAATGCTTAGCTTGATCCTTGGGTACCTATATCCTAGCCTCCTTAGCTTTTAATTCTTTTGCATGATCCTATATTCATTATTGCCACCTAAAAATAAACTAGGTGAGAAAAAATTGATCAAGTGTAAGAGTTTTATAAGATTCTAAGAATATAGGAATCATATGAACACAATTATTCAACATCTAAAAATATTGCGAGAGATTAACAAGGGCAATATTCATGCATTCTCCATAATTATTCTTTTTGCCTCTAAAATATGCATTATTTACTCTCAATGTCTTAAATCTTGCTATATAGTCCTTAATGTTATCAACCTCATCCAATTTGAAAAGGAAAATATCTTATTTCAAATGACTTACTTTAGTAGTATTAACTTTTCCAAATAACTCATGTAATTTTGACCTTACCTTAATAGGTTCACTTTTCTCTTTGATGTGAAAAAGCAATTCTAGTTCAATATTTACGGAAAATAGCCCAAGAGCTTCGTCTTTGCTTTGGTGATGAGTTTCTTCATCAAGGGTTTCTATTTTATCTTCTTGAAAGGTGCACCATAGGTTCTTACTATGTAACATGTCAATCATTTTGGTTGACGAGATACTATAATTTCACCTATTGAGATCAATAATTATGGGTTGATGATTCATATTACATAATATAACCCCTAACATTATTATAGGTCCTTGATCTAATGCCACCAATGCATAGAGATTGAAAAATTATACAATTTAAAAAAATAGGCTCAAAATTCTTTCATATACAAAATTTATGGCCTTTAGAAGATTTGTCCTAATGGATCTTAAAAATACAAAAACTAAAGCTCTTAAACTTAGAAAAGCAAATATATAATTGGTTACTTCCACCTAGTATTCTAGAATTTAGTGGTGCATTCTACTTATATCTTGCTATGTTAAAGCTTCTATTTCTATGCGACTATGACAATTGGTCCATTTTCATTGGCTAAGAGGTTTTAAATATCCAAAAAGGGTTAAGCACGGAACCAAGAGGTTCTTCCATATATATTAATAAGTCAAAAAAGAACATGAGGGAATCATACCCTAATGCCAAATACAACATGCTAGCCATTGTGTCATGGTAGCATATAAAAATAAAATATATACACAAAAAACTTTTTTCCTTCTCCCTACATTGAAGACATAGCAAAATAACTAGCAAGGGGTCTGAACATGAGACCTTACTCCCATAGAATACACTCACTAACCAAACTATCATTGTAAATAAACATGACCAAGCCAAGATACCTCCATAGAAAATATATTGAATGACCTTATGTGATAGCTAAATAAATGGTAGGTTAAATTCCAACTTATGACCTATTTTCAACCATCAACTCCAACCCCCATATTAATTTTGTGATAAAAATAACATGGAATATTTAGATTCAATCCACCTAATATTCTAAGATGAGGAACCTTTTTTACAATACAAAATGAAGAAATGGTGAATCAAACCCATGCCTTTCCTCTTGCTATACCTTAGCCCACCATATCGTAGCCATAATGTTGTTCATCCCACTTGAATAGGGGCATTCACATTCCCTATGGATAAGGGCTTTGTACAACTTGTATCATGCCAAGCCAAAGTAGGGGCTGCATACCAATGCATGTCTCCTTTTAAATTAAACAATTCTTGCTATTTTGAGCCATTTATTAGTCTTTTACTTCATTTAGCATCATGAGATCAAAATCTAAAAAATCAAAGTGATTCTTTGAGGATGAAAGATATTTTTACTCTAGTGCTTTCAAAAAATGGATATGAAGAAGTGTAAAAAATGTTTTACGTCTTGTGTAAAAAAGGCTCATGAGGTATTGAGAGAAGATTTTTCGAAGGGTTTAGAAGAAGATCAGAGGTATTAGACTATATTTTTGCATGACCAAATGAGGTAAGTCCATACCCATGATGATACCATTTTTGGAATTCACAATATTTTCTAAAAATAAATACAAGTAAACCATCTACTCAAATCTTAAACAAAAAGCATAAAAGGAAAAAAGGAATAAAGAGAGTCCTTATTGGGACACCATAGTGGTCTATATTTAGCCTTTTATCTAGGAAACCTAGGTTCAAATCACTGCACAAGAGATTGGGACTCTTTCAAAAACTCATGCTTTACTCTAAAAGTTAAGTTATCCCTATTGGGACACCATAGTGGTATGGCTTTGGCTTGTCATCCAAGAGAGCTAGGTTCAAACCAGTACACAAGGGACCAATGCCCTTTCAAAAAATTTGTGATTTATCCTATTTTTTTTTATATAACATATGCAGTCATTGAATTTGAGCTTTACATCACCAAATTTTTCACTTTGTTGATTTTACAAAGAAATCCTAGACTTCTTATGCAAAATCTGGCTAATTTTTCTAGAACCTATGATGATGCTTATATCAGGTGCCACATAGCCATGAAAGGCACTCTTTATGAAGATATTATGGTTGTGATTCAAGATCACATTCACGTCATCAAGAAATAAAATCGAGTGTTGGATTCCTAACTGGTAAAATCCCTCCATGTTGTACTCCTCAGTTAAACTTGAATACCATAATTTTTTGTATTATTATGATGGTAGACATTTAATTTCATCTCGATGACATCATTGTAACCATCGCTCTCTTATCCCTACAACATAATTAATATCTCTATAATTCCCAATACTATGGATGAAATCCTTGTATGTTGTCATGGCCAATATGTAGTCCATACGGTTTGATTCATGGTCCATTAGATCAAAATCTATCTATTTGGAAGTGGATACAAGGACCTAGGACTATATATAATAAACATCAAAAACCCTTACAAAATGACATAGTCCATGTTGGTGTTTTTGATTCACCATACCATGGAAGAAAATTATAAAGGCAGAGGCATAGGCCCTAGTTACTTTCAAGGGTCTAGGAATCATGAATTTTGTGGAATATAGGGCAATATGAGATTTTTTTGGGTCAACAAAGTTTGAACTTGGGGTAGGTGGGGTTGGGAATCAGTTTGTTATAGCTATTGAAGATGAAGGCAGAGAGGCCCTGGTGGTCATTGCATGAGATAATAAAACAATGATGGTTGTGGTTGTGGTAGCATTATGGGCATCATTTTTTTCATTTATTTATGTTTGTTTGTAAGATTAGTGTTGTCCATGGCATTCAACATTAAGTTTGTGGTGCTCCATCCTTTATGAGGCAAGTTCTTTATCTATTGGAATCTAAGGGAAAAAATGGAGAGGGTTGTTTTATTTTTCTAGAAGTGGTAAAATAATTGTAGGATTTTGGAACAAGGGACTAAGAGGGGTGTGGATGGGAAAATAGCTAGGTGGAGCTATAAAGTGGAGCAGTAGATTCTAAGAGTGTTAACAAAAGTTGATTCGAGAGAGTTAAAGGGAAGAAGAAATTGGAGGAGAAGAGGTACCAACAACTTGAAATGCCCACTAAATCATCTAAAGAAGGTATCCTTCTAAAAATCCTATATATTATCTATGATAGAGCACAATAGAGGCTCAACTATACTCAATTAATTAAATATATTGAATTTAAACCAATTGGGGTTTAGATAAATAAATGGTCTATGAATTGATGGAAGATAAAAGGGCATGTGCACTTTTCCCTCCTTCCTAAGGTTTCTTCCTAGCCTCCTTCAATAATGAGGAGGATTGTTGTAATGCCCTTGAAGGAGGTCTATGGTTCATGGGTAGATTTATACTATACGTAAGGAAATAGACTTTGGGTTTTAATCTAGCTACTAAGAAGATAGACACGAATCCAATTTTTGTAAGGCTCCCCTCTTTACCATTGGAATTTTGGGAGGAAGATATTTTTGAGGGTATAGCTAACTCCTTTGGTATCTTTGTCTCTATAGACTATGTAACAAAGAAAAAAATAAGGTGTTCTATGCAAGAATGTGTGTCCTAGTTGAATCTAGGAAGAAACTCTTAACAGAGATCAAGTTGGTCTCTAGATAGGAAATTTGGATTCAAAACATCATGGAAAAAATGTGGTAGTGGTTAGATGGAGGCGAAGGGGGATTTGGGAGAAAACTTAATTTTAAGAAATTTTGATACCTTTGAAGGGGAAGTCATATCAAAAAGTGAGCACCTTATAACTATTTTTATAGCTTAAAAATCATCAAATTTGACCTTCCTCGTTACAAATATTTATGCTTCGAATATGAATAGAGAAATAAAGGTGTTATGGAAGGAATTGGATTAGATGGGGTAGTGGATTAGAGGTGAATATGGATAGTGGAAGAGGATTTCAACATCCATTTAATACCAAAAGTGAAGAAAGGTGGATCCCAAGGCTTCTTGGAAAGCATAAAAGATTTTAGTAATTTTTTGTTAGAATCTAGTCTTCATGATATTCATTTAAGAGTTAATTATTTCACATGGATGAATATGATAATATGGGATAACTTTATCCAAGTAATATTAGACCCAATACTGCTCTCTATGAAATGGTTTGAGGGTAATTGTGAGCACTTATTAATATCTCTGCCTACGACAAGATCAAATCTTAATTCATTGTTATTTAACTGGTTTAGGAAAATATGGAAAGGTATAAGTGTTAGAATAATACATTAGGCATTAATGTAAGGGTGTGTCCCTTTAGACCACCCACACTCCTGTATATATTTACAATTTATATAATGATAAAGTGGACCTACATTTACATTGATAAATATGATATGGTATCAGAGCACCTAGGTAGAAAAAAATAGCTTCCTTCTCTGCCAGTAGACCTGTCAAGATTGGTGCATCCAATGCCCAAAACAAAAAAATTATTTCAAGCCCAAGTCGAAGACCGCTCCAAAAGCGAATGCATCCAAACCTATTAATAAACTTGCTGCCAAGCCGAGCACACAGTGACTGTGTGTTCAATCTCATTTAGTCGACATCAATTATGCGACATCATCGAGCTAGGTATTAAGCACCATGATTAGCAATATTAATCTACAGTTCAATAGACCATATTTCCCTTGTCTAAATTAATTGAAGAGGGTAATCATTCATGTCCAAACTGTAGAGTCTAAAACTAGCAATTACAACGCTATCACGAGCAACAAAATGCATACACAATATGTATGTAATGGGAGATGTATTTTTTTTATTCATGACTATAAATATATACACCTGAGAAATCTCTAGAGATCATGAAATAGCAGACAACTTAATTACACTTTTTTCAAGTCTTTTTGGCTTAATGCTTTAATTCTTTGAGACGTTCATGCTCAAGTGAAGCGATCAGGTGGACGATCGCGCATTCGTACGAATAGAAGTTAGACTTGCAACTACAATACTCAAGCGCCCCAATAGAGCCAATGTGACCCTACCGCAGCCCCCAGATCTAGGCATGAGAGGAAATTTAAAAATTATATCTAGCCAATTATTTATTTATTTACTCTAGTCAAACCGTGATTGTCGTCCACTTTCCTCCGTACAGTAGATGATATCGACCTCGCACTGAGCGTAGGATCCTGAATCCATACCATACAAAATTATAGGTGATTTTTGGGTCAGGAAAATCACAGGAGGTGACCGATGTAGCAGAAGTTAGTAGGTGATGAACAAAAAAATCACAGCAAACCTAAGGTTAAAAATACAACCAATCAAACCCTAAAATTGAATTCAGGGGTGTATTTTTTAAAGTGGTAATTTAATATTTATAAAAGACATCTTAATTTGCACTAGAAGGATGGATCATAGGTGCCACCACTAGTAATAAATTGATTATGTTGAATTTGCTTATATGAATGGTATTGGAATTAAATAAATTGATTTTGTTAGTGTTGGGGTTGTCTCTTGGTGCAACGAGCGTGGAATGAACACATGGCAAGGGAGTGTAGTGGCGTCAAGTTCTACACAAAAATAAAAAAATATTAAATTATCACCCAACAAATAGCCACCTGTTAAACATTTTAGGGGACCATCTGATAGAGACTTCGCTCCCAGGTTAGAGCATGGCCATCTCCACAATGAATTTGTTGCATCTTGATGAGAAGCCATAAGCAGGATGACAGAGAGGTGTGGAATACCATGGTATGTAGTGGAGTGCTTTCCACCTTGTCATATAAGTTGTCCAAACACTGTGACAATGACTTCATAGACATCCATTACACCTGTGAGGAGATTATGTCCATTACAACATTTTTAATATGACAACTTTATTGTATGTCCATTACGTCTGACCACCTTGTTGAGGATTTGTTTTGAACCCAAAACAGCTTGAGAAGTCGCATTAGTTAAGGCGGACCAAAACTTGGTTGTGGTTCATTTTCTTGGTGTATAATTGAAGGCATGCTCTAGAAATAGCAAGGATGTTCGATAAAACCTGTTGTGGCTTGAGACATCTGAATAAAGAGGTATCGCGACACTCGTAGATAGTTGGGAAAATACTGCAAACAGAGGGAGCGCACTATAGTAGTCAACACTTAGCAGAGTTTGACACTTCTCAACAGTTAGCCTCATAAACATACTTAATGGCTCAAATAGTTTTGTAATGGTGCAATTTTAGCATAGACACCTGCATACATGAGACGAGTTCCACCCTAGGGGTAGCAAACCTAATAAAAAAGTGAACCTTGTATATAGTGGCCTACTCTATCACACTTGGTGGATACAGTGGCTGGTTATCCATGCATTTAGTTAGGATAAGTAGATTACAATAAGGACATTCATATTTGTTAAAGCAAAGTGAGGGATGACCCACTTTTGCTTAAGTACTCAAGAAGTACTTATTTTTCTTAGACCTAAAGGACGACCTAGAGGTAAATGATCGAGAGGTAGATCCAGAGGCAAATGACCAAGAGGTAGACCTAGAGACACAACGACCCATAGACAGACCCAGAGACAGACCTAGAGATGACAGACCTAGAGGTAGTTACCTAAGCAAGAGAAGAATCTATAACCAATACCCTAAGACATTATCCCACCTAATGTATTATGGGGAGAATTTTAGAATAATATATTAATGTATGGATATAATAGTTTATTAATGAAAGGGTACGTCTCTTTAGACTACCCAAATGCATTGTATAAATATTCATAATTGACATAATGAAATATCATGCATGTTTTTACATTGTATAAATGGACCTAGAGGTATTTACCTAAGCAAGAGCCAAGAGCCAAATCCAAGAGACCAAGACATTAGTACACCTAATGCATTATGAGGGAGAATGTTAGAATATTACATTAGGCATTAATGTAAGGGTGTGTCCCTTTAGACCACCCACACTCCTGTAATATTCATATAATGATAAAGTGTGCCTACATTTACATTGATAAATCCGATAATAAGCATTTTCAATTTTGAATACATGTGGATTCAACACCCAAATATTTATGAAGTGGAATCAAGGTGGAGGCTTTTGATATAGGGCTCTAAGATGTTTATTTTGGTAGGGAACTTAAACGTGTGAATAAAGAAGTGAAGAATTGGAATAAGCAAGTCTTTGGAAACATATTTAGACATATGTTGAGTTTCTTGGAGGTAGTGAGGATAATTGGGATGGACCAAGACCTATATAATAGAGAGAAGGAGATCTAGGTAGATTTTCACACAATTTTGGCTTGAGAGGGAACTATTGGAGGTAAAAAAAAAGAATGATTGAATTATGAAAGGGGATAGAAACACTAAAGTCTTTCACATCTCGATGATAAAGCGTAAAATTATTGGAAAGGTTTTTCAAATCCTATGTGAGGATGGTGAAATAGTCAAATGTGTAGAAAGGATCAGGCAAGAGGCAGTTGACTGCTTTAATTTGTTTTTGTTGAAGGAAAGGGAGAAAAACAAGAAGCCATGGAAGAAATTCTTCAATATATACCAATGAGAATGTCCATAGGAATGAATGAAGAGTTGGTGAGAGATGTTAGTGAAGAGGAGGGAAAGGAAGTAATCTTCTCCTTAGGGAAGGACAAAGCTCTAGGTCCAAATAGTTTAAAGGTAGGTTTATTCCAAGCCTTTTGGAATATAGTAAAGGGGGATTTAATAGAAATAGTTTGAGAGTCTCACCATTTAGGATTTTTTAAAAATATTTTAACACCTTTTAGTGCTCATCCCAAATAAATAGGGGTAGAAGGGATTTGAGAACTATAGGTCAATAAGCCTATGTAATATAGTATATAAGATCATCACTAAAGTGATAGTATTAAGGTTAAAAAATTCCTCTAAGAGATTATAGCAGATAAATAGGAGGGTATTATGAAGGGAAGGAAAATATTAGATAGTGTCATCTCTATACATGAAACACTACACTCAGTAGTGTAGAGTAGGAGGGAAGTAATGCTGCTAAATCTAGATATGAATAAAGCTTATGATAGGGTCTCCTATAGCTTCTTGGATAAAATTCTTGCTAAGTTTTGGTTTAGTAGAATATTGAGAAGATGAGTGATAAATTGCTATGAAGGACTAAGGTTCTAAGTTATCATAATCAATTCTCCAACATGTTTCTTTGAGAGCAACAAGGGATTAAATAAAGGCAACCTCCTTTCTTCTTACCTATTTCTTATCATGGCAAAATCCCTTGGGAGATGTATAGGTGCATTCCAAATGATGAGAGAATTAAATGGATTAAAACCTTCTATGTCTATGAGAGGTATCATTCACCAATAGTTTATGGATGATATAATCCTACTTGGAAAATATTTGATGGCCAAATCCAAGGGGTTCAAATGGATTCTAAATCTATATAGCAAGGATTTCCAATAGATGATTAACTTGGAAAATAGCAAGGTAATATTCATAAACACTCTAGAGAAGAGATAAAGAAGGATAGCAGAGATAATAGGTTGTAATATATTAGGTCTTCCATCCACTTATCTAGTAATACCTCTATTTATAGGTTTGTGTGTAAGGACCATGTATGGGATATGTTGATAAATAAGTTTCAATGTAAGTTAGTAGGTTGGAAAGGAAATATATTTAGGATGGAAATATTCATTTAGTAAAGAATACCCTTCAAGCCATGCCAGTTTATCTCCTATATATGTTTAATATACCAACAAAAGTTATAAACAATGTAGAAAGTATGCAAAAATAAAATTATATGGTTAGGTGTAGAGGAAAAGAGTAGAACCCACCTTATTGCATGGGAAAAGTGTGCAGATCAAAATATAAAGGAGGATTAAAGACATGAATAAGATATTATCTACTAAAGTAGTATGTAGACAAATGAAGGGAGGCCATTATTTATGGGATATAATTTTAAAAAATAAGTACTTAGACAACTAAGAAGATATCATATTTTTAACCATATTAAAACTTTGTAAAGATGTGTCTATATGGAACTATATGATGGAGGGAAGACAATTACTATGGAAAGGAGTTCAATGGAAAATTAGTAATCGTAGGTCAATTCATTTATGAGAGGATGCATGGCTAGAGAACCTACCCCTAAGCTTGGATGAGGAGTTAGTTGAAGTACATGTAGATATAGAAAAAAGGTATGGGAGTATAGTTGTAGATTACCTGGCCTAGGAAGAGGAAGTGGTAAGGTGGAAAGACTTACATGGTTGTAACCATAGCGAGGAAACTTTAAATTATCCCAAAATTAAACTAAGAGACCTCCATGTAGGTATAAATATGGGTGAAGATTCTATAGTATAGGGAGCTACTCTTAATGGATCCTTTAGTGAATCCAACCTACGAGATTCTATCAACTGAGCCAAAATATAGGTTTCAATGGAGAAGGCCATGGGAAAAAAAGGCAATACTAAAGATAGTAATGTTCCTTTGCCTAGTTGTGTAGAATAAGAATTTAAAAATAAATAACTTACATAAACTAGGGTTTCAATTTTCTAATAGATGTCTTCTACGTGAAGAATATAATGAGTTAATGGAACACTTACTGTTAGGATGTAGCTTTTCCCTTTTGATTATTCAAGGTTTAATTAATATGGGGTCATCTGGGTACTACCAAATAGAATTATGGATTGCATTGAACAATGGGAAAATTCCTTTAGTAGTTAAACGTTGAATAAGATATAGGCTATTATTCCTTTCCACTATGCTTGGGGGTTTTGTCTAGAGCATAACAAAAGAATACTAAGGGGGAAAATAGATCATCCTTAAGAATCATGTAAACAATCTGGAAAGTTATAGTGGGAAATGTTAAAGTATTGAGTATAAAGGAATTTATGGAATCAATAGTGGAGGCAAATATTAATAAACATTTGGACCTTAGCCTAGTTGAGATGGAATGATTCCTTCAAGAAAATCCAAGTGTAAAACGATGTCCACCTAGGAAGGGATGGATAAAGCTCAATTGATGGAGCTTCTAAGGGGAACCCTAGGAAGGTAGAGGTCATAGTAATAAGGGATAGAAAATGGATCATAATTGGTGTTGTTAGTGATTTTATAGGTGTGAACAAAAGAAATAACGCCAAATAATATAAACAAAGAGGCAAGCAATTATAATAGTAAACATAAATGTGATTTATTCTCCCTTTATTTTACAATGATTTACCCCAAAATTATTGGAATTTGGGGACTTATTACAAATAATGATTTGCTTGCTCAAATTTACAAATGGACACAAAGGGAAGTCCTCTTTGGTCAAAATAATGAATTGTGGTGTCCTAGATCTCCTCTGCTACAATCGAGTTGTTGAGTGGGCTTCTTGCTATCCTTGTCGGACCACTCCTTTGCCTTAACAACTTTCCAAAAGTTTATCTCCTATTCCTACAAACACACAAACAACAGAAAATAGATTAATAGTATATGAAGGGCCTCCATTGTGTGAGGCCCTCTTGATTCGGATAAAACCCTATCAATCTCAATCTGAATATTTGTTAATATAAAAAGTAGAATACATAAAATAATAAATCAAACACATAAAGCTACCTTGTCAATACCTAAATTTGATATGTACTGATGAGGATTTGATATACTATTGTACAGACACCTAAAAGCATTTGAGGGCTCGTTGGATGCAATGCAGTTTTGGGTAGATGCCTTGAAGCATCTGCAGACTATGGTAGATGCCTTACAATATTTGGGAGATGTACTAAGGTATCTACGGGCTATGGTGCATGCTTGCCAAATTCTGGATCTGATTCACAAAATTGATGATGAATGAATGGTGGCTACGATAACAACTAGGGTTTGTGTAAAAAAAATGTGTTCGATCTCAAAAATCACCAACCCCTATTCACAAAAAGTGAATAATATTTTAGCATTGCTTTCATTCATGTTAGGGTTTTAACAATGACAACGAGCGACCATGATTAAAACATGATGAGCGACTGAGATTGCAACTTGATAAGTGACACATATTGCATTTAATGAGTGGTAAAGATTGCCACATGGTACACTAAGATGGAGTTTTGATGGATGGCTCAAATTTATTCATATATATAATATAAATATAATATATATATATATATAATATAAATAAATATATATATATATATATATATATATATATATAAATATAATATATATATATAATATAAATAAATATATATATATATATATATATATATATATATATATATATATATATTATATAACTAATGATGAATGGCTATGATTTTATGATGATTAGTGGATGATAAATGGCTAGGATTTGGTGTCTAAAATAGGCTCTAAGATGAATCATCAACCAAAAGCCAGAGCAACTTTGAATGGAGCAAAAATGGCAAGGCAGTTGGGAGTAAGTATGTTGAGAGTACAGGGAGATTCTCTCAATATTATCAATTACCTTAAGAAGAGGGCTACAAAGAGTTGACGGGTTTCAAGTATAATAATGTAAATTGTAGGGATACTTAACTCACTAGAGTACATGGAGATGATTGATGTTTTCATATAAGGCAATAGGGTGTTAGACTAGTTGGCTAACTAGGAGGCTCTTTGTGAAGAGAATTAAAGGTTGGTTCTCCTACACAATGTTCACCCAGATATAAAATTATTAGTAGAATTGGAAGAGGTATAAACAAGTTTTTTATGATATGGTCAAAGGTTAATCCAATTACCTACATATTTTCATAAGCCAATGAATTTGACTCCCAAGAATAATCCCTGTCATTGGCATAGCAAATGTGATCCAACAATAGTTTCGATTAGGGGGTATTTTAATGGTTTGTGAAATAGGTTTGCAACCCTTTTGAACTTTGGGTAAGGTCCAAGAGACATGTTCGATATATTTTTAGAGTTAGGATGGTAGTTTGAATATATTGAAAATGTTTGAAATTTTTTGGAAATATCCAAAAATTCCATAGCCCTATAAGAAGAGGTTTTGAGTAATAGGACTAGTGTTACTAGTTAAAAATATAAAAGAGTCCAGGTTCTTTCAAAAATCCAAAATTTACCAAAATAAAAAAAAAAACGACAAACATAGAGATTGAGGGTGCCCTTGAGCACCATCAATGATCACTGTATTACCCATGGATAAGAATCACAACACTTTGATGATGAAATAAGGAGTGGTGGTGGGTATATATCAATAAATTCAATTCTTTGTATAGTGATTTCCCTTAGGTCTATCCAATATTACATCATATAATGTTAGCCTTGACCATGAATTAGATTACACTTAAAAAAAAAACCTTCTTATTGATAAGTTTATATGGAAGTCCAAAAAGCCTAACCTATACTAGAAGACTTAATAGTTTCTATATCCTCAAAAAAATTCAAACCATGATCTTAAATATAGGTCATATCTCTCTCTAAATTGTAGGCCATCACTTATTATTTTATCCTTAATTTTTCAACTAGAGAGGGTGATGAGAACAAATATTTTTACAAGAATATTCATGAAGTAATTTGAATTCAATTCCAATTTTTTATTTTTGAAATACCTCTATGGTATCCTTGGAATTTACATATTAACCCTTTATTTTTAAGAACCATTATATCATACTTAATCATCTCATCCTTGATATTTAATTCTAGTGTAAAATTTATTGACTAGAAAGGGATTACCATATGTTCACCCTTCCTCTTGTCCCTAACTAGGGCATCAACATTTCTAGCTAGGTTATCCTTATTTGTAATTAGGATTTCATAAATATATATAACCTAGAGTTTCCTCATAATAATACCTTATTATTTGAATTTTCCCAAAATCCTAAAATAAATAAAGGTAAGGCTCATCCCCTTATTGCACTTGTTCCCTCCTCTTCCCTAAATATTTGAAAAAAGAAAAAGTGAGGCTCGCTCCCTACTTGCGCAAATTGAGTGTACCTAATAGTAATACTTTGGAATTCTAAATAGGAGATTCAAGGTTTGAAACCAACGAGAGGTAGAGTTCTACACCATACTTTGGTAACTAGTGTTTGCTTGGATAAACATATATTAAGTAAAAAACATCCTCTATGAGGGTCATATCATATATCCTATGATCTTGTGGATATTAAAAACTACTTTACCTTTTACCACTTTACCTTCCTACTCCAATTAAAGTGTATGATAAAATATCACATTCATAATAAGATTTCCTTTTCACATTGATATTGAAATTTTCCTATATTTACTCTTTATTCTTAAGGAAGATATTTTATGGAAGATTTTATTAAACATACCAATATATATATATATATATATATATATACTACTACTATATATATATATATATATATATATTTTTTTGTATTTACATGGTGGAATCGGTAGCCGCCATGAATCTGGGCAGGCTGTCCAGCTTTTATGGCCGCCACATTATTCTGCGCTGTCCACCCCGTAAGTCGCCACACAGATCTTCGCGCAGTCCACCCTTATAACCACCATGCCACAATCATTTTAAACCTTTTACGTCGTTGAAAGCACCAAGAAAGGGACAAGCCTTCAGTCCGACGAGACCCGAGATTTGAACCTTGGGCCTCTGCCCCCCTTATGGGGTTTGGATGAACCAATTGGTCTACACCTCGGACCTATATTTATATAATTTAAAACTAATTGGTATCCCATTTAAAAATCCAAAAAAGGAAGACAATGTCGAACAATAAATTTATAATAAGTAAAATATAGTTTTAAAACTCAACATAGGAGAAATTATACTATGGAGGATTAAATCAAGTAATGCACAAGTATTTGTTAACCTATTATAATTGTTTTTTATTTTCACATATTTTATATTAGGAACAAACACAATAGACTTATCCATATTGTGATATACTTACTTTAGAATATATAGTATGGATATATAGGAATTGCAACAATTTATTATCAACACATACTAAACTACATAGATGAGGATTAAGAGTCATAAGTCTAGATATGCAATGCATAATTTTAATAATAAAGTGGATTGTATGTTCCTTTCAAGGGCCTTAACCTTGGAAGTTACTATTAAGAAACTAAATACAACAAAGTCTTCACATATAAACCTAGAAAAAAGTCCCCATAATGGATATTATTATGAATTTTAAATTATTCAAATTGAATGCTTTCAATCCTCTCCAAAGAACCTCCAAGATCTTCCATAGATTAATTTATTAAGCATGAGTTTATATTCTTAACCTATAATATATTATGGACCAATTAGATGAGAAGAATCAATTATGCCTTTCTTTGCTTCTAATATTCAAGGTGACAAGCACTCGTCTCAACTATGAACCAATTAATAAATTTATAAAATCAAAACTATTGCTAGTGTAAACGTAATGCTATCAAGAAAATATTCAATCTCAATCATACTAAAAATAATATTGTACGAGTAATTCATGATCTTATCTCAATCCACCGCTGTCTTAAGTTACCCATAGATCTCATCTGTTATCCATAGAAATACTAGGGATTGCCTAAAAAATCATATAGTTTTAATTTTATATACAAAAAATGCATAAGATCCTAATCCTTTTAATGGGATATGTGTAAGATAATAAGTCCTGTAAGTGGCCCTTAATTGAATGTTAAAACATTGAAAATTTGGGTTCCTAAAATTGAGGGAATGATCCAAGATTCTTGACTTTGAATTTGGAGAGAGTGTTAGAAGAATAGTCATGTCATTACATACACATGCACACTTGCGCAAACACATATACATACATACTTAGACATGTGAAACTCTTGAGATTTTATATTTTTTATATAATTAGGTATTTTTGATAAAATTTGATAACAAACATAAGGTATTATTTTTGTATGATCAATAAACTTAGATGCATTCCTAGATAGGTCTATAGCTTCCACATTGGAGGCTAGAGATTTGATTTTATAGTTTATCAAAGTTGGATTAGTATATGAAAGTAAATCCTTCCTAGGGTTAGCTAGTGGTGAAGGAGGAAAGGGAATATTAGAATTCAAAATTGATAGGGGAATGATAGATTGGACTACAAGGTTTCTACTTACACTTAGGATTTAAGTTTGATTTATCATCAAGTCCTATATTTGTTTGGTTTTTTCTCTCTTAGAAACCTCCATTTTATTTTTAGTATCATGCCTATGATTGTTAAGTTGGTAAGCCAAATATTCCCTAAGGGTTGTCATATACATAGATAATTTTTTCAGGAATCTTAAAATAAGTATTATATTTTGGAGAATTATGTTCTATATGCATCGTTCATGTCCATGTCAGTTTTTCCATGATCACCATATTTTGGGGTGATCTTGGTGTTGTTGAGATTGCCTCATTAAGGGATAATTTTGGTGCATCATGGAACTCATCATCCCTACCTAATGCTAAAGCTTATAATTCTTTTTGAGGCCCTATGGT
Organism: Wollemia nobilis; assembly: GCA_028583015.1. Taxonomy (NCBI): domain Eukaryota; kingdom Viridiplantae; phylum Streptophyta; class Pinopsida; order Araucariales; family Araucariaceae; genus Wollemia; species Wollemia nobilis. The sequence continues at coordinate 2,277,595 of JAQPPZ010000912.1, forward strand.
ATATCTATAAGGTTTGTTAAAGTCAATATTAGGGTCTTTTTTCTTTTGAATCTAAATCTCTATTATTCTAGTTATTAATCTAAAGTTCATTGTCATTTTGAAGTGAAAAGTGATGGAGAATATAGTTTTAAAAGGTAATAGAAGAAGGAAGGCCCTCTTCCATTTCTAAAGATTCTTGAATTTACTTCTTATTAGACCTAATAGTCACTCCAATGCTCTTGGAATAAGTTGAAGAAGCCATAAGGGTCAGCAAAAAACCTACTCAAGAGAAACTAGAATTTTACCAAATTTTCTACCCTTAAGCAAGAAAACCATAAAAACCCTCATAATAAAATAAAATTATATTTTTGGAGCATCATTTAAACAAAAGATAAAAACTATGACAAATTTATTTAGCTTATAGCAAAAAGTAGTAGCTAACATAAAACCTACGACAACAATCCTATTGAACCCTAACGACTAAAAATGGAAAGAAAAACCTCAATAGGTGGTTTTATGTTGAGTTCACCAAAAATTTTATAGGAAAGAGGGGATATCTCATACAATTATAAAAATTATTATAAGATAAACCAATGTTCTTAAATCAATAAAGTATAATAGTAAAGAAACTATGAGAGCTAAAAACTATCCCAATCCAAGAATAAATGAAGGTAAAGCATTCAAGAACATACTACACTAAGATTATCCATAAAATGCAAATGCTAGGGCTAATTCTAATGTAAATGAAAATAATTGCTTAACACCTAGGGGATCAAGTACCATACTATTTAGAAAATAAATATGATAATTAGCTCATTCCTACCCTATATTGCTTGCAACGTCATCATAGTAAATAATTAAAGAGCACACTTAGGATGTTTGTAGAGGGTTTGACCTACCTTTAAAAATAGTCGTTGAATGACAATCAATGATCTTTGGTTGTAAATCTTGGTAGATCATTTTTTCCTCCTTTTTTGAAGGCACTAAACAAGTGATTGATGGCTTTGGTTGTACCTGCAAGGACAAGAGATAAAAAGAGTGAAAGAGGTGCAAATATGATAACAATAGAGGCAAAAAATTTGGCAGTAGTGTTAGTAGTAAAAATAGTTAATAAGTGAATATATGATAATAGTATGGTAACTAAATGTATGGTTTTGATAACTAAAAGTATAGTGAGAAAATGTGGATGTGAAGTGGGTATTTATAGCAAATGAAATGAAACACCTCTCCCTTTAGTGTTGATGACTAATTTTCTCCCTTTTTAAGGTCATAAAATCATAACCATTGGTCCACATGATGTGCTTTTTAAACCGTTAGTATAAAAACACACTATAATCATGATTGTGTATTAAAATCCTAAAAAAAATGGATGACCAAGCTCTCCACTTAGTGGTGGTCTTGGCATTATCAATTCTAAGACACACACTTTGGAAAACACATGTCAAAATATTCCTTAATCATAACACTTTCCCTTTTTTAGGGGGTTGGAAAAGTTAGAAGGTAAAAACATTGAGAATGTAGGATAAAAAAGTGATATATGGGTGAGGAAAGGGAACCAAAACCACTGACCTATATGGCTTGCTATTATCCTACCCAAGGACTAACAAAGTTACCCCACACTTATCCTATAAATAGAAATATGGTACTCTCTGTTGGTCTAAAAGTCTGTCTTAGGATAAGTTTTGCACCCTAATATTTTGACCAAAATTGGAAGACCACAAAGAAGTGAAGCTCCATGCATCAACCTTCAGAATAGGTTGGTTCCTTTGGATCCTAACTAGCTATCTACGATGCTAGAGGGTTTAAAAGAGAGAAAAAAGAAACAAAATATAAACAATTAGAGTTGTAATGGTGCATATTTAGAAACATCAATAAACATAATGCATAGTTGATTGTGCTAATTAGTCATAAACAAACCACCTAACAAACCAATTTGTCATTGCTACTCACAAAATGATTCATCTATTAAAATATTAACCAATTGCTACTCATTCAAGAACTTAGAGAATAAACTTCCAATAAGAAATCTAGGAGCAAAATTACTATTGCATTCATCCAACTAGCTTTAAACAAAAACTATCAATAATTCATATGCACACATTCAACAAGAGCTTTAGGCAAGAAGGTTAAACAACAATCTAGTCTTTATTCCTCAAAAGTACAGAGTGTTCTTATACATTGATGAAAATTGTAAAAACTAAAGAGCTGACACCTAAAGTCTATTACATCCTAATATATATAGTTTTACAACTCCTTATTTTAATCCTAAATCATTGCCTTGAGAAAGGATTGTTGTTATGTTAAAGCATTTATGAGCTTGCTCATTGGTAGTCTACTCTATTACAACTAACTAGGTATAAATATGCTGACATGGCTTGATCAACCTCCATCTAAAAAAGTGAGGGTTGCATTGTTTGCATTTGAGTGCTAGGATCTCCTGACAGATTTGTTATGTTATTGTTGCTTCATGAATGCTAACCAACACGAGTGCCTATGAGTGGTTTGATCATTGGGATTTTCTGACAGTAGATCCAAACCACCTGACATGTTATTAAGAATTTTATTTGACACTCTGAACTATGCCGAACATCTATGTTCATCCTGCAATCTTCCTGCCATGATCCACATCATGATTTTGCTGTGTTATCATTAGATACACAAAATGTCCAACATGTTTTATACTTGTTCAAATTTGAGTTGCTTCATAGTTGTCGAGCGACGGACTTTCATTACCCATTTGCTAACCTCAACAGTATAAAATGCTCGATGGCTCCTATACTTAGTCAAATTTGAAATGCTGCTTTGTTGTCAGGCAACAGGTTTTTGGTACCCATTTGCTGACATCATTAGTATAAATACCTTGGCAACTTCAACACTTATCCAAATTTGCAATGTTGCTTCATTGACGGGCAATAGAATTTTGGTACCCATCAACTATTATGGAAAATGCACATAGCTTTAAAATTCTATATGGTAGGGAGGTTGTCATTGGAAGAGAGACATGGGTGGCATCACAATTGTCGACAAATATTTTAAGAAGCTCGAAGTTGTTAAGAAATTATATCATCATCATAGACCATAAAAGTAGAATAGTTACACTCACTCAAAAAAAAGAATTAAAGATTAGTAGTTAATTGTGATTTCCATCAATTAATTATAAAAGATAAGTTATTATTTTATGTTATGATATATTGGATAACATATTCGAAATTATTTTACTATAAAAAGTAGAATAGTTACAATCACTCACACGAATTAAGGATTAGTAGTTAATTATGATTTCTATCAATAAATTATTATTTTATGTTGTTATGATACTTTAGACATATTATGTCTTTTAATTAAAATAATATTATGGTAACCAACTCCGTGAAAATAATGTGGGTGTAACCAACTCCGTTTGTATATAAAGGGACATATTGTGCATTTTACAAGCAATGGTGTCAAAGAATTCAATCGAAAGGAAGAAATTTCTCTTTCTGATCTAGTGGGTCTAGATGCCTCTGTAAGGAAAGGCACCCAGCATTCCTCTTGCTTTGACATGGAGGGGTTGCAAAACACTCTATTAATGGAGCGATTCCAAAACACTCTGTTAATAGCTCTACTAGTGATAATAAAAACGCTTGTGGATATACGGAGCTCTTTGGACGACAACAGTTCCTCCAACTCTTCAATCTTTGATCGTATCCCAGTCATTGAAAAAGAACCGACAGAATTGCTTGAATGTAAAGTGGACACGACTTTTATTAGAAGGAAATGACGTTGATGCCTCCCAGAATTAAGGATTGTAGAATATATCCACCGCATGACTTCGTGTGAATCGAGCTGGGCACCCAACTGTTGTGCGGTGAACGCATGACGTCCTCGAGGGAGTAGACTAAAAATGTTTACGACGACACGGAGAGCTTCCAGAAATCCGACGGGCACTTTTTCGAGCACTTTTCTGACTCTAGAAAATTATGAAAAGTTTTAAGAAGTCGTAGCGCCTTAGTTCTGTATATCCTAGGAGGAATTTTTCCGGTCATTCCAGTGGAATAGGCCTCTATTTTCTCTAATTTGCTGAAACTCCTAAGGGCACAAAGCAAAGGACCTTCTAACCTATTTTCGCTGATATCTAATTCTGTAGATGTGGAAGAAAGCCGGTTCCCTTCGGCAACCTGCCTGGTAACGGTTTTTTTTTTTTTTTAAATATTAAAAAAGTAAATTTATATTAATTTAAGATAACAATTTTTATAATAAAAATAAAAAAAAAATGGGTAGTTTAACATACTTAAATGGAATCAAACTAACTCTAAAGGGGAATCAAACTAATTCTCATTGACAAAGGTTAGTAAACAAAGCCACCAACAAAACACAGGTTTACTAGTCATGATCATTGATCATCATTACATCAAAGAAAGCATATCTTATGGAGTAATGTGCCCTGGCGTATTGTGCATAAACTGCTAGTGATTATGGGATGGGAATCCACCCCTCTAGTCAACATTTAGGATGTTTCATGACTAGTGAGGGTTGAGACCAGTGTCGTGAGCACTTCTTGCATATGATGAAGGTTGGCGTTGAAAGCGGGATTGAAAATGCTCCTTCTTGCATATGATGAAGGTTGGCGGTGAAAGCGGGATTGAAAATGCTCCTTCTTGCATATGATGAAGGTTGGCGGTGAAAGCGGGATTGAAAATGCTCCTGAGAAGAGCGTTCTGTGGGAATCCAGTTGACTGTACATGGAGCATTGGCCCAGTGCGCCAGAAGAACATGCAGATGATCCAAATCCATAGCAACTTTGTTAGCTTGAGTACATATATGTAGCCACATGTCATTAAAAACTTCTAATTTGTCAACATGAGTAAATGTGACAAGGTGTACATTGTTTAAAAACAATGCTTTACGGGCCTTCCAAATATGAAAGAGTAGACTAATCTTGAAAACCTGTCACACTTCAAAAAGCGGAAAAGACAAAGTAAAAGAGTCACCAAAAAGAGCTTGGGGCCAAGAAACTTTTGCAGCTGTAAATCGAAAAAAAAGAAAGAACCCATTCCCAAGTTTGTCTAGATCTTCTGCAATTCCAAAAGAGGTGAATACAAGACTCGCGAACACCACAAAAAAGACATTTAGGATCAGGAATTCCAAGGTGCTTCAAACGTTCCCCCAAGGGAAAGCCTTAACACAGCAAGCTCCACGCAAAAAAATATTGCTTGGGCTTGCAAAAAAATATTGCTTGGGCTCAACATAAGTAGCCCAAACATTCTGAAATCTAGAATTCCATCTAGTCCCTATAGAAAATAAGTTCCAACGCTGATTGAGCTTAGGCACCAAAGAAAGATGAGGAGATAAGCATTTATACCCCAAACGAGCCTTATAATTAAGCAAATGAGTGTCAACATACCATTTCCAATCTAACCACTAAAGATGCAGCGAGCGCACACCAATCTTATGCAACATAGAAAGAAGAGTGAAAACAATAACAACATCATATGTATCTTTGTCCTTATCATTTAGCCTGAAGGTCCGGTTTTCTTCCAGTGAGATTGTTGGAAGATGCGTCTATCTGTTGCAACGTAGACGAATTAACCAATTACATTAGAATGTGACCTGAAAGAAAATCGTTGTAGATCCACAACGTAGTAAGGCGAGGTAGAAGGCCAAACTCTTTTGGGATAGGACCATTGATGGTGTTATAATAAATACCAAACACTAGCAAGGGCGTGCAATTTGCAATGCTGGAAGGTATGAAACCACTGAACTGGTTGTCGAAGAGTTAGATCTCTTCAAATCTTTTCAAATTGCCAATTTCCAATGGAATTCTGCTCTTGAAATTTAAGGAAGCCAAAGCCGAATACCTGAGCCGCGTGCAATTCCAAATTTCGGGTGGTAAAGAGCCAGAAAAGTGGTTTTGCCCAGCTCTCAGCGTTTGAAGATTTGCAAGCTTACCAATAGAGGACGGCACAGCACCGGAGAGATTGTTAGCATACAGCAAAAGAGAGGAAAGACGTGACAGCCGAGACAGTTCTGCGGGAAATGCACCATAAATATTGTTGAGACAGTTCCGGGAGAAATGCACTAGAAATATTGTTGGAACTGAGGTCCAAACGGTCAGTAGGCTGCAGTTGACGATAGTCCGTGGGGTAACACCACTGAAACTGTTAATTGAAAGATTGACGTGACAAAGGCGGGTACAGTTGCCTAATTCTACAAGAATATTCCCGAATGCAGGTACAGTTGCCTACTTCTACAATAATATTCTTAAATAATCTGTTGCCAGAAAGATCAAGTCTCTCTAACTTGGTAAGCTTCCCTATCGCTGGAGGAAGATGCCCTGAAAGATGTCTATTTAGCACCTACAACTTAAACAAGGAATGTTTCATTAGTAGACCGTTAATTTTTCCAACTCAGAAAGCACAAGTTGGGAGATTCACCAAAATTATATGTCTACTAACAATTAAAAAGAAACATATGGATTTTTCTTTTCATTCCAAGAGATTATGCAAGTAACAGGTCATTTAGCATTCGACTATTCAGTGGTACAAGGATATTGGAACACTTTATTTTTTGAAGCTCGCTATCGTGCTTGCAAATTGAAGCAAAAGATAGATGAAGGATATAAAGCAGATGAGAAGACAACAATGATCACTAGCAATGGTGACAAAAATAGCAACAACTAAAAGTGTTTTATTTTTTATTCAATTATGTTTATTATAATTTTTACTTGTTATTTTTTAATTTTTAGTATACCATGGTTAGTAGTGCATCAAAATTTTTGTTACCTGATTCCTAGTTATTATGGAAAAATAATTATTTTGTTTGAAAAACTACACTCAAAACTTGAGTTTGATGAAGTGTGGGGAGTTGTAGATGGGTCCACTGCCCATCCTAAAGTAGACGATTAAGAACAACAAAAATTTGACATAGCAAACAAGAAGGCTTGGGTGATCATCATGTTTAGTATCTTTGATCAAGTTCAACCTTCATTTATGAATCAACCACATCCAAAGATGAATGGAATAAGCTCTAAATAATATTCGTGGTCAAGAACAAGAACCAAAGCTTGTTCTTTCAAGGCCAATTTCATTGTCTAAAAATGAAGCATGGCAAAAAGCTCGAGTCATTTCTAAGATGATTTGCAAACTTGCGTGCATAACTGCAAGCCTTGGGAGAAAAAATATCTAATAACACACCTATTCCCATTGTTTTGAGATCTCTTCCTTAAAAGTATAACGTGCTTGTGACAACCCTAAATATCACTAAGAAAGCACCAACTTCTAAAAAATTAGTGAATCTACTTCAAAATTTTGAATCTCTCATTTATCAGAAGATGAGCATCATGTTATCCTTTCAAATAAAAAGAGGAAGCAACCAATCAAAAGAGGTACAGGACCTCGAAAGCACTTCTAGAATCAAGGAAATAATTCTCACATGCAAAATACATATACACGTTGTGGCAAAAAATTATCACACATTGAAGGAATGTTGGTACAATCCTTTTACAAGTAGATCCTCTCCTCAAGCAAAGCATATACAGTAGAAGTCCTCAACTAACAAGAGAAATTCAAATTAGAAAAGGAAGAAGTCAAATCAACATGGTAATATTTTCAAAGATGACCACTAAGGAGAAGAGTATGTATGTGTTGCTTGTGATAAATGAAGTGATGCAGGAGCATCTGGCTGCAGTCGAGCAATCGTGCATCTTCCAATTTTTTTTTAGATTTTCTAAGTACTCTGCATTTTATTTTACTTATTTCCAGCTTGGGGAAGGCTTTGTTAAGCAATTTTCGGTTTGGAGGAGTTTTGTAAAGCAGAGGGAAAGTTATTTAAAAGCTAAGGCAAGGGTTGGAGAGGGGTCACGAAATCGCGACCCAAAAGGCTGCAGAGGTGAGAGGGCAGTTTCTGTCGCGATATCGCGACGTCGCGATATCGCGACGACTTCGATAGCGGAGGCAAGAAGATGGTTTTTGTCATGATATGCGATATCGCGACGTCGCGATATCACGACGGTTCCGAAGGCGACGAAGACAGAGCGCAGGGGAGCCGCGAAATCGTGACATGTCACGATTTCGTGACATGTCACGAAATCGCGGCTCCAAAGGCGAAGGCGAGGAAAAAAAAACAAAAGCAAGGCGAATGCAGGCGGAAGGCAAGGAACCCAAGGCAAGGTTGGGTGGGGTCACGAAATCGTGACATGTCATGATTTCGTGACCTCGACAGCAGCGACAAGAGCAAGGGCGTGTTTTGTCGCGATATCGCGACGTCGCGATATCGTGACATTATTCAAAGTTGGGGGCTTGGCGACAGTTGGGTCACGATATCGTGACATGTCGCGATATCACGACCGAGAAGAAGAAGGCCAAAAGAGAATGAGCGGACGGCCGGGCAAGGCCAATTTCGACACGTGGACAGCCACGTGTATCTTGACAGTGGTAAGGGGCACGTGTAACAAATATTTTGCAACAAAGAGAAAGCATGGCCAGATTTACAGGCGGTCGACTACGTGTATGGAAACAAAGATGAGGGAGGTGTCGACCACGCATTCTTTGTTTATTATTTCTGGCAACACAACAATTATCGGTGACGACTTTATGAAGGAGACAACAGAGCAGAGGACAGTCAGAACAAAGCGGCGGTTGCAGGTTAAGGGAGGCCATTAATGCAAGCTCATGGTAGATCGGACAGATGGCTCATTTATGACTAAAATTTTGAAAAACCCGGGGAGGGGGAAAGATCGAATTTGAATTTTTGTTAGGCGGGGCATTAATTGCCTAGAGGATCGGGGCCTCGATAAAAGACCCAAAAATTGGTGAGAGGGAGGGGGGGATGGTGGACCGGAGGAAAGGGGAAAAGGAGTTACAGTTAGAGAGACCGAAGCCGAGCTCGGTCATTGTAAGGCCTACGGGCTATTTCATTTAGATGCATGTAAATATTTTTCTGCAGATTTTAATGAGAAATCAGAATTCGTGAATGTGTTGACTCCCGGTCCCCGTCAGTGGTATCAGAGCCAGTGGTTCCTGAGCGTACAGCAGACCGCCGAAGGAGAGGCAGTTGTACCAGGACTTGTGGGAGGGCTTGAGATCGGGTGAACAGAATGCCTCCAAGGAGAAACCCCGTTGGTGGAAGAGGCATGGCAGCAGAAGATTTTTGGGCTTTGCAGCGGCAAGTTCAGGCCCTGCAAGAAGAACTGCGTAGAGGACATGAACCGAGAAGAGATGCAGACAGTGAGGATGAAGCGGATGAAGAAGAAAATCAGTTTGAAGAAGAAGAAGAAGAAGCTGTGGATCCGGCACAAGCCAGACTATACAAGGCCATATCCCAGATCGGGAAGAGGCCGAAGATGGAAGTTTCTACGTATTCCGGGAACTTGAATCCGGAGGAATTAATTGATTGGATAAATGACCTGGAAGAATACTTCGAATATGAAGAGGTTGAAGATCCCGAGAGGGTCAGATTTGCTAAGACCAAGTTGAAGGGTCATGCCAGCATATGGTGGAAGGGAGTGCAGCTGGAACGGAACAGAAGAGGAAAAGAACGGATAACAAGATGGGACAGAATGGTGGAGAAATTAAAGAGGCAGTTTATTCCCGTAGATTATGAACTGGATCTGCTAAGAAAAATGCAGAGTTTGAGACAAATGAATAAAACTGTCCAAGAATATACGGAGGAATTTTATAAAATCTCCATCAGAACCGGGCATTTAGAAGCAAGTAAGGAAAAGGTGGCCCGTTATATTAATGGGCTGAGACCCAGTGTCCAGGAAGAGCTGAGCCTAGTTCGGGTAAGCACCATTGAGGATGCTTACCAGTTTGCCTTAAAGGTGGAAGAGAAACTGCACAGAAGGTTTGAGAGCAAGCAAAAAGGAAGAGGGCCTGGAGGAAAGACCGGTGGAAAAAAAGAGGAAGGAAAGGAAGAGAAGAAAGAAGAGGAGAGCAGCAACCGAGGTCAGAAAGAAGAAGATGAAGAACCCAAACCGCAAGTTCAGAACAATGGCTACCCAAGAGGAAGAGGTAGATCTGGACGCGGGTATGGAAGGGGAGTGTTCCGAGGAACATGTTTCCACTACGGAGAAGAGGGGCATCGGGCATATGAGTGTCCCCAGCACCCCGAGAGAGTAAACAAGAAACAAGTGGGTCCTGCCAGAGCAGTTGTGGCAGTTGAAGATGCTGACTCAGAACATTCTGAAGAAGCTAAAAAAGGAGAAGCAATGATTGTGAGGAGGACCATGTTGATTGAGGAAGACAAGTCAGAACAGAGGAGAAGCCTGTTCCGCACATGGTGCAAAAGTGCAGGCAAAGTCTGTAATGTTATTATAGACAATGGGAGTACAGATAACTTAGTTTTCGAGGAGATGGTTACTAAGTTGCAGCTGGAGAGAAGGAGACACCCGCATCCATACCGGATTGCGTGGTTGCGGAAGGACCATAGAGCATGGGTCCGTGAACAGTGCTTAGTCACGTTCCAGATTGGGAGATACCAGGATGAGGTCCTGTGTGATGTATTCCCCATGGATGCTTGCCATTTGCTGTTGGGAAGGCCATGGCAGTTTGATCGGAGTGCAGTGCATGATGGTCGTGCAAATACTTACTCCTTGATGAAATATGGAATACGGCACAAGTTGAAGCCATTGCAGACAGTGGATGAGAAGGTGTGTAGCAATGCCAGAATTTGTCTGGTAGAGGGCAGAAATTTTTTTTTCCAGAAGACGAAATTTGAGCAGGTTGCAGAGGCAGATGAATGTCGGGAGGTGTTGCCGAAGGCGGTGACCGGACAGCACCGAAGTGAAGATCACTTCTCTATTTACCCCGGGTGTCTGATGCAGGAGCATCCGGCTGCAGTCGAGCAATCGTGCATCTTCCAAATTTTTTTCAGATTTTCTAAGTACTCTGCATTTTATTTTACTTATTTCCAGCTTGGGGAAGGCTTTGTTAAGCAATTTTTGGTTTGGAGGAGTTTTGTAAAGCAGAGGGAAAGTTATTTAAAAGCTAAGGCAAGGGTTGGAGAGGGGTCACGAAATCGCGACATGTCACGATTTCGCGACATGTCACGAAATCGTGACCCAAAAGGCTGCAGAGGTGAGAGGGCAGTTTCTGTCACGACATCGCGACGTCGCGATATCGCGACGACTTCGATAGCAGAGGCAAGAAGATGGTTTTTGTCATGATATCATGATGTCACGATATCGCGACGTTGCGATATCGTGACGGTTCCGAAGGCGGCGAAGACAGAGCGCAGGGGAGCCGCGAAATCGTGACATGTCACGATTTCGTGACATGTCACGAAATCGCGGCTCCAAAGGCGAAGGCGAGGAAAAAAAAAACAAAAGCAAGGCGAATGCAGGCGAAAGGCAAGGAACCCAAGGCAAGGTTGGGTGGGGTCACGAAATCGTGACATGTCACGATTTCGTGACATGTCGCGGTTTCGCGACCTCGACAGCAGCGACAAGAGCAAGGGCATGTTTTGTCGCGATATCGCGACGTCGCGATATCATGACATTATTCAAAGTTGGGGGCTTGGCGATAGTTGGGTCGTGATATCGCGACATGTCATGATATCACGGCCGAGAAGAAGAAGGCCAAAAGAGAATGAGCGGACGGCCGGGCAAGGCCAATTTCGACACGTGGACAGCCACGTGTATCTTGACAGTGGTAAGGGGCACGTGTAACAAATATTTTGCGACAAAGAGAAAGCATGGCCAGATTTACAGGCGGTCGGCTACGTGTATGGAAACAAAGATGAGGGAGGTGTCGACCACACATTCTTTGTTTATTATTTCTGGCAACACAACAATTATCGGTGATGACTTTATGAAGGAGACAACAAAGCAGAGGACAGTCAGAAAAAAGCGACGGTTGCAGGTTAAGGGAGGCCATTAATGCAAGCTCATGGTAGATCGGACAGATGGCTCATTTATGACTGAAATTTTGAAAAACCCGGGGAGGGGAAAAAAAAAAAATCGAATTTGAATTTTTGTTAGGCGGGGCATTAATTGCCTAGAGGATCGGGGCCTCGATAAAAGACCCAAAAATTGGTGAGAGGGAGGGGGGGAGATGGTGGACCGGAGGACGGGAAAAAAAAGAGTTACAGTTAGAGAGACCGAAGCCGAGCTCGGTCATTGTAAAGCCTGCGGGCTGTTTCATTTAGATGCATGTAAATATTTTTCTACAGATTTTAATGAGAAATCAAAATTTGTGAATGTGTTGATATCCCGGTCCCCATCATGTAGTCATCCGAACAAAAGTTGGTATATCGATTCTGGAGAAACTAAACATGACTAGTCAAAAATATTAGTTTTGGACTTTGGACTATTCGAATTACATAGGATAGGTCTACATAGGTTATGACACATCCTTTGACATAAAAAGCATAGATTATGCCAATTTGTGACTTGGATTACACACATGCAAGGTAATAGAAGTCTTGTATGTTGTAGGACTCACTAAAAATCTGCTCTATCAACCAATTACTTTACCATAATTTGAAGGTTGATTTTGACAAGCGATAAGACTCCAAGGTATACCTCATTCTCGACAAAGCTAGAAATTCTATTAATGTTGCACATGGTAAAGGACTAATAAAAATGTTTGAGCTTCATATAGTACATCATAAAAATTAGGTATTGATTGTCAAATCTAATATTTTGCATCACTCTACATCGACAAGATGGTCATTCGATTTTTGGTCATCTTATAACACTTCAATAACAACACATGATTTGAGGTCTTGCTTCCTTGAAGAAGTTTACTCAAATTTGCCCTTGTTGCTTAGATAGAAAGCAACATTGAGCTCCATTTGATTCTTTAGAATATTGAGTCAAAAGGTATGTCGATTTGGTGCATACTGATCTTTGTGGACCCATGGCTTTGAGCTAAAATGGCTCTTGATATTTTTAACTTTTTGTTGATGATCACACAAGTAAAATGTAGGTATATTTTTTTCTTACCAATGATGAAGCCTTTTACTACTTCAAAGAGTTTAAGGCTCAAGTGGAAACATTCACAGGTCATCAGATCCATGTGCTTCACTTAAGTATTGGATCAAAGGGGGAGTTTACCAACAATATTGTTTTTCTTTTTTGAAGAAACATGACATTCATTAACAATTGACAATAGGTTACACATCACAACATAATATTATTGTTGAATATTGGAATAGAACCATCATAGAAATAGCTCATTACATGTTAAAATTTCTCAAATTACACCTTATTTTTGGCTGGAGCATTATATACAATGGTTTACTTGCTTAACCATGCCCCCACTACACCACTTGATCACATCACTCCTAAAGAAGCATGAACCAAATAAAAGCCATAAATCTCTCATATTCATGTTTTTGGTTGTATAGTATATATGCACATCCCAAAGGAGAAGAGACAAAAATTGGATGAGAAGTCTTGTCAATGCATTCTATTAGGCTATAGTGATGAATCAAAATCCTATAGATTATTTGATCTAGCTACTAAGAAATTGTATATTAGCCATGATGTTATTTTTATGAGAAGAATGAGCCACTCTCATCTTCTCCATAGGAATATTCATCTAATTCTATTCTAGCAATACTTCATAGTGATGAAGAATCTAAAGAAGATGCTAATGAGGAAGCTTCTTGGGACAACAATGATGAAGACAATAATGATGGTGATGTAGACCAATCTACTCCACCACATCACACATGAAAAGTACCCAAGTGGTACACTAGCACATTAAGAGCTTTAGAGATAGATGGAGTTCCAAACACATCTACCATAAGATCGAGGATACATAACATGGTTGGCGGTGAGGTAAATATGGCCCTAATGAGAACTATTGTATACACTTTTGAACCATCCATAATTTAGGAAGTTATTCAATTTAAGTCTTGGAAGTATCCTATGGATGTTGAATATCAAGCATTAATGAAGAACAAGACTTGAAAACTTGTTGATATTCCACCATAAAGGAAGGCCATTGGATGCAAATGGATCTTGAAGACCAAATAAAAGTCGAATGGTAGCATTGAAAAATACAAGATATGACTTATAACCAAGGGCTATGTGAAAAATGATGACAATGACTATGGAGAAACATTTACACCTACATCTAAGATAAAGATCATTAGAATGATCTTTGCTCTAGTTGCATAATTTAGATGAAGGATTCATTCTATGGGCATCAAGAGCACTTTCCTCAATTAAGACTTGAATAAAGAAGTCTACATGACTCAACCATAGAAATTTGTTACACCTAGACAAGAAATAAAGGTGCGTAATTGATTAAATATCTTTATGGTCTCAAATAGGCTCCTCAAGCTTGGTATATATAAATTGATGAACAGTTTGAAATGTATGGTTTCAAGGAAAGTCCATATGAATCAAAATTGTACCACAAAGAGCAAGGGAAAATGTGATCATAATTGCATATGGATGATTGTATATGGAAAATGTGTTTTTGGTATTATGAGCATTTTCACACCTTGTCCATATCTTTGCAATCCCTTTCCACCATATCTCATTCTTCTTAGTATCTTGGAGCCAATACCTTTGGCATGACTTTCAAAGCACATAATTTCTTCATCACCACTATGTTCTTCAATAATATGATCAACGTAGCCATCAATGACTTGATGAGGTCCATATTCCTCTATTGTATCTTTACCATTTCTTCTCTTTCTCCATATATATTGTAGGAATCATTGCATTGTCATATTTATGATCACCACCAATGGTGATTTGGATCAATTACCTCTTCCTTGTGCTTATTCTCTTGCTTGTTTCTACCTTTTCCTCCTCATTCTCCATTTTTATCATCCTATAATTTGTCTATAAGCTCAATCATAAACTAAAATCTATGTGATGACCAATGCTCCTCATGGGTGGAAACCCATATTTTGAAAGAGTCTTTGCATATTATTCCAAGAAATCCTTCACTTCACATGGAATTTCATCCATCTTGTCCACTATTTCTTCTTTTATGGATTTAGCAATGAAAGAAAAACATGCTTCCTTCTTCTTCATTCCCTTCAAACATTGTTTTTTTGTACCCAAGCACACTATAGGATTGTTATCCACCTTTTCTATTTTTTTCTTCAATGGACTTAATATGTACCTCTTGCCATCATTCTCAATAGTATATATTTTCATCCTACCATCATGCACTACCTTTTTATAAAACTACCATGGTCTACCCAACAAGACATGACAAGCATCCATAGGCATAACATCACATAGTATCTCATCTTTGTAAGAACCAATTTGGAAGTCTATCATACATTGTTCAATTACCAAAATTTGATGCCCTTTTTGCAACCATGAGACTATATATGAATTTTTGCGTTCAATCCTCTTCAATCCCAACTTTTCTACCACCTTTGTAGACACTAAATTATCTATACTCCCATTGTCCACAATCACCTAGCAACATTTTCTCCCCAATTTACAAATTATCCTAAACAAGCTCCTTTACCCAGGTTCATGCACCTCCTTCGCAGGTTTTAACAATACCTTCTTCATCATAAGTGACTCTCCTTGTTCTAGTTCCTTCGTGTGCTTTGGTGAAATAATACTCTCTTCATTTTCTTGCACAACTTGGTTATGAGCTTCATTTCCATTCTCGCTAGTTTGTTGCATTTGAGGGTATTTATATGCTCTATGCCCTTCTTCCAAGAATCTATAACACTTGCTAAAAACAACACGTCCTCTACCTATACCAAATCCACTTCATCCTCTTGATGATTCATCATTTTCTTGGGTACTTTGGTTGAAATCATTTTAAAAAGTACTAACTTCTCCTTGCATATGCTCCCATTTATCATTATTTGACTATTATATTTCTCTAGAGAACTATCTTATTTCTCTAGAATTATTTTGTTGCTTATAGGTCAACTTTTATTCCACTGTGAGTGCATATTGATATACATCCTCGATTGTTGTAATTTGAAGCATACCAATTTCATCTTGTATGGACAACCTTAGTCCATTGATATATCTTGTAATTTTTCCTCATCATCTCCAATATGATCCACTCTTATGGTTTATTTATAGAACTCTTATGTATACACCTTTACTCTTATCTCATTTTTCTTGAGATGTTGCAGTCTTCTAAACAACCTTATTTTGTAATCAACAAGCAAAAATTTAGACTTCAATTTGATTACAAACTTATCCCAAGTTTGAATTTTATCCTTCCCCTTTATTACCTCTTCTTTGGACATGTTCCCACCAAATCAAAGAATGCACCTTGAACTGTGTGCACACAAATTTGACTTGCTTTGGATCCTTCATAGTTTCATAAGCAAATATTTCTCCATGTTTGTTATCCAATCAATCAACTCTTCTGGGTTTAAAGTTACATTAGAATTGGTTGTATCTATCTTTGGCTTACTTTCCATATTTGAGATTTCTCGAATCAATCGCTACTCTAGTTATTCATCTTTAGCTTCTATGTGACCAATTTCCTCCTCTTCACTATCACTAATCTCCTCAAGAAGAATGTCTCTTCTTTGGGTAGGCTCAAAAATATCTAATCTAGTTGTATTTATTCTCAACATTTTGACTATATCCACAGGTCAATATCCCAAACCATATTGTCTTCCTCTTTGTATTTACACCCAATACATATCACAATTTGGCTATGCTACCAAATGATGTAAATGAGAGAAGGAAATCCTCCTATGGATGGCCCTCTTGAGCAACACAATTTCTTATCCTCAAGATGTATGGTAATCACACATGCAATCAATAAGTAAACTATTATGGTAGCCATATCTTAAGATAATGGTCCTATAAAATGGCAATACTTCATTACACAAGATGACTCTTTATTTAAATGACACACCTATTATCCTTGTATGGTGTCATACAATAGTATTGTTGGTATAATGTACAACAAGTTCCTTAATTGTATGACCATATTCATTGTATGGTTGGTTCCATTATACAGTAGAGCCAAAAAGAAAATAAAGTCTTTAAGATGACGACGTCTCATTCCTTTAATATGATAATAGATTTGACTACAATTTTATGTGATTCTAAAATATTATTGTACAATATGATGATATCCATGATGGCAATGTCTTATGAAATGGTAGTTTGACACAAGATGATGGTTTTAGGAAGACAATTCTTGAGACGACAGTCTCGCAATGGTGACTTTGTGCAAGAAAAGATAATGGATCTTCAAGATTTTAATGGCATATGATTACAACACCATAAGATGACCATGTCTTATAATGGTAATGCTATGAGACAACAATTTCCTAATACAACAATCCTATGGTATTTTCTACGAGGGAATTTGTCATATCTTTCCAATGGTAATCTCAAAATGGCAAGACAACACAACCAATATAATGGAAGAACTCAGATAATACTCTTTGGATGACTATTTGCACTCTAACCTACAACACTCAATAGGTTTTTCCCTACCTACAACCAAAACAATTGGTAATGCATAGATCCAATAATAGTATTAACACTCGAACATTCAATTAATATCAATAATATATCCATAATATTAATATACCTTTAAGGTATTTTCAAATTACAATACATGCACTGAGACGTAATGGTTTGCCTAAGTGCTTCTCCACACATTTATGTTTCCATGCCTATGTCCCTCTCTCTGTTCTACCTAGTTTCTTCCATATCTGCCACTCCCCTCACTCAACTTACCAATACTTTTTTCTTTTCAATGTGGTCCTCTCTCATTATTCCTTTTTGGTTTCTCTTTTGTTTCTCCCTATAAATTCCTCTTATCTTTCACTTCTCCCTATCAACTCCTCTCCTCTTCCTTTCCAGTTTCTCTTTTGCTTCTCCCTGCCAACTCCTTTCCTCTTCCTTTCTAATTTTTCTATATTTTTCTATGTAGCAATGGCGGTTATAGGTAGGTGGCAGTTACCATTCTAGTAAACATTTGGATGCTCTCAAATCATCTTTATTTTATATTCCTTGATAATTATTTGATTCTAGCCAAAAAAAACCCTCCCAAAAATGAGTAAATTTTATGTCCAACTACTTATTCCAAAAATAAGTCAATAAATAAGATTAGAAATGGATCCTTAATTATTATAATATTCAAAATTTGAATATCCACACATATGTGGATTTGATTCACTTATTTTTTCAAGGTAATAACAATTGGCAACACCCACTCACTCATAGTAACCTTGAATATTATACCTGCATCCAACATCTTTTGATTCTTTGTATTTACTAATGCTACCTACTTAGGATTCATCCTTTATGATCTCCTTTTTATTGGTTGTGCACCTAGAATCATTTGAATTCGATGCACACACAATTTTGGTGGTATCCCTTTCAAATCCTTGTATGTCCATGCAAAGACTTATTTATATTGCACAAAGATTTTGGAAGTTGTTGCTTTCAATATTAGTTCTCACTCATCTCTACAATGGATTATATTTTCTTCTCCTTCATCATCCAGATTCAATTGAACGGATTTTAACCCCTCATACTTTATGGTGTCTGGTTCACAAACTGCTTTAACCACATCCAATGTGTGTTATAAATTTTCATTGATCATAACATCCCTAATGGTATACTTCACAAAATTCTTCGAGAATGTCCACTTTTGCTTCTCTTCATCCTTTAGTGTAAATTTTTACTTTTTATTTCTCTCATCGACCCTGTACATACTCTTTTCTTAGTCATCATGGCCTTTCTCATTCTCCTCTACCTAAATGCAAATACAACTTGGAAAAAACACTTCAAAATTTCCCATATACTAATGGATAAGTCTATTATCTAAATGCTCTTCATCCTTCATTCATTATTCCTATTGTAGGACTCCATCTAGTTCAAGTCTATTTTCTTCATCTAAATATGAAATCTTCGTCTCATCGATGTTGCAATATCCTTGTTCATGGATAGATTCTTCAAGTTAATCATATATTTATGCTACTCCTTTTTGAATGTGAGGCAATCCTTCTCCCATATATGATTTAATTTCACTATGCATAGCTATCCTCTTCCTATAAATGCATCATATGTTGGTTTTTGCATGGTAATCACAAAAAAATCTATGATAAATTCTTCGTCAATTATTTCACTTTTGAGTCATTATGACTCCTTTCATTTCAATCATGTATTGATATGCACCATACAACTTGAAATTTGGAGACTGTAAGAATGGTGCTCCAATATCCTACTAAGTCTTCTTAGATAGTACATTGACACTCGACCCTCCATTGATTATCACTTGCATAAACTTATGATCTATCAACTCGATATGGCATTGACTATCACTTGCATCAACTTGTATTCTTCAATGGATACCAACTTTTTCTCTTGAAGGAATCATTATGTAAATTTGAGATTTTGACTTCCACCCTTGTATTTAATACTTCTTCCTCCAACTCTTATGTTGATGACTTATTTTCTTCAATGGATATAAAATTTTTATCTTGAAGGAGTTATTCTTACTTGACCTTCTTCATCTCTTATTCTATCACATCATGTGCTTCCTACCATCTTTCCTTATCTTTGGTAGTATTGGGGTATTCTTCAACCTTCTTTGCTTGACCCTTAGTTACTACAAGCACATCTTACTATTGTTGATCAACTTGAGGCTCCTCTATATCAATGAAATTGATGTTTTACAAGTTACTCAAACTCATATTTTTTTAGAAATTTTCCTCCTTGCAATTTCCTAGACCACACGAATGACATCAATCCATTATTATTACCATTTTTGACATTATCTCCAATTGGTTATTTTTGACAGTTTCATGTAAAGTGCCCCCACTCCTCGCATATTTGAAATTATATAATGGGATTTCCTTTTGAATCATATTGTAATTTTTTTGTCCTTCCTACTATTGATTGCCCCTTCTACAATTTTCTTCCACCTCAACGGTTATTTTTGTATCTATTGCTCGTTATTGCTTTCCCACTTAGAAGTATTGGGTTTCTCTTCTTTGTCATTTTTCCACACCGACAAGGTATGGTGCCTCAAACTTCTCATATTAAATGGGTAATTTCCAATTACATTTCCTATAACATCACATATGTTACAACAAAAATTCTTTGAATGTCCTTTTTTGTAATCAGGATACCAAATATCATGTTTGTCTTTCCACTTCATCCTTCATGTCATGCATAATTATCTCTAGGTCTTTTCACATGGCCTAGACTGTCACATGTAAATCATATCTGTCACTATTGGAATTTGAATCCTTATAGTGACGTAAGCCTATTGTTGTTTGCTTTGCTTCACTTTCTAAATTAATGGATTTGTTATATGCCTCTTCATAGGTAGTTGGTGGTACTAGATTCATCTTATTTTTGTACCTTGGCAATAATCCATCTAGGAACCATCACCTTTGCAACCCATCTATTAGTGTAACTTCCATTTTATCAATAAGATACTTTAATTTTCTATTGTAAGATTTAACATCCTCCTTTTTCTATTTTGTAGCATATATTTATTCAATGATCTCGATATCATCTTAAAGTCATGAATTCTTTGATGAATGTAGTCATCAATTATTCCCATGTTTTTAAGGAGTTTTCCTTTTATTTCTTCAAGTTTTAGTCCATTGCAATTCCTCACAATATTACCAAAAGTATTCTCATCCAAGATCCTTCATCTTCAACTCCATTAGCCTGCCATATGATCACACACATATCAATATGGTATTCTAGGTATTCCTTGATTTCACCCAAAAATGGTGAGCGCTTTTGATTTCCAATTGTTGTTGCAACATTAGTTATGTATGCAATTGATGGTGGTTTTTCTTCAATTTCCTCATATCTTTATTCTTCTCTATCTTCTTCACTTGGTGTTTCTTTACCTCACACATTGTCAATAGCGAATAATATTCATCCAAATTTTGGTGATTACACACTTTGCAACCTTCTTTGTAAAGGTGTGAATGTTGTTTTTGGTCTCCTCGCCTAAGCACTCTCTTGTGATTTCCCTTGTGCCTGAATCTTATCCTTCACACCTCTTAAAAAACTCCCATACTCTTGTGTTAGCGGTACTAGTTTTTCAATGTTGTCTCCTTATGTACCCTCCATGTTGGTGCCTCCACTTGCACAAGTGTTCTCCAAGGCCTCTACTTTGTTTTATTGTGTGTTAACTTGTATGTATTTCGTTGTTATAAACATATTCCACCTCTCATTTTATTCACTTGGAATCCCTACCTCTTGAGGACTCCATACACGTTCAAAAACTAACTCTTCAAGTTTTATCTACCATAACTACAATATTTGGTTGGAAATAAATCTTCACTTTTCTCAACACCATGTTGTTGAAAAATTGATCTCATACTCCTCCTTATAGGAATTTAAATTCTCCTACATCCTCATATCCACATTGCATACATGCTTCAAAACTCAATAGACATGAATTAAATTTTAATTTTACAATGACAATCATGTCAAATGTAGAACGGTGGTGAGTTTCCCAATTGTGGAGGAACAAAATTATAGATTTAGAGGTCAAAAAGATTATATTCAATGCAATTATGCAACACATCATACAATTGTATGATATTAACTCATACACTTGTAGATACTTTGGATTTCCCTTGAACGACAAGTGCTTGTATGACAAGCACTCATACAACAATGTCAATTACACATTTGTATGACATTCTCTCACTATAATGGCACAATCAACAACTCCACTAGAATGACACAACCAATAGTTCCACTTGGATGATAGCATTTATATGTCATCTTGGATTACGACTCTCTCATACTACAATCTAACTGCAACACTTCCACACCTACACACAAAAATCAAGATACGTACAATCTACTAACTAGCAATAACAACAATATCATGCACAAAACATACACATAATAGGAATAAGGATAAATCATCATTGTATTACTTAGTCGTACAACATGTTCATTATAGAGTATCTCTCACAAAAATACAATACACAACATACTCCCCTCTCCTGGTACATAGTCTATGGCATGATCTCTTGATGATACAGGATGATGATAATGATACTGATAAGAATACCCAAACAATTGAATGAGGGTCCTATTTATGGTTGAGCCTTGGCCATTATCAAAAACGGTCTTCTAGGACATCTCATCACGTAATTGATTCCACCTTTTGCATGTGTGTGACACATATTAGTCAAATATTACATTATATGCAATATATCAATGATGACATCACCACTTTGATGTCTTATATGAAATTACATTTCATTTAAATTAACATTACATTTCACATGCATTTCATATTTCACTACTATTGCATACACTAAGTTTTGGCTGGTCATAAATGGATCCTACATACTCCATCCTAAAATTTTGAAGATCCAAAGCATACTTAGGCTAAGAAATGATGATGCCAAATTTTATTTTTGATCAACATCAATTTCCAAAAAATAATCTAGAAATCCCAAATCTATCTCAAAGGTGGAACTAAACCTCAACTTCATGTCTTGGATCAAAGTAGAGAAGCTATTAGTGATGATAAGATCATCAATATACAACACAATCACCAAAGTTTTCCCATCCTAATATTTAATGTAAAAATAATATTTATCCTCACATTGTTGAAACCCACAACTAAGGAAATAAGGAATGAGTCTTCTCATACCATGCACAAGGATCCTACTTAAATCCATAGTGGACCCAGTAAGATGATAAACCAATAGAGAATATCCCTCAAGCTCGAAACCAAGTGGTCATTATATGTAGATTTCCTCCTAAAGCTCACCATGTAGAAAGGCACTCTTCTTGTCCATCTAATATACCTTCTATCCATAAGAGGCAACAATGAAGAGAATCATCTTGACTAAGTCCATCCTAGCCATTGATGCAAAAGTCTCAAAGTATTCCACTCTATCTTGTTGAGAGAATCCCTTAGCAATAAGTTGTACCTTATGATTTTCTCCTTGATCATCCAATGTGTATTTGGTCTTATAGACCCATTTGTAGCCAACAACATTATTTCCTTCCAAAACATGGAACAACTCCCAATTCTTGTATTTCATCAATATATCATACTCTTCCACCATAGTATCTTCCCATTATTATCTATGCTTAGCCTAAGAATGTGTGAGAAGATCCTGAGAATGTGCTACCTTTGAAAGCAATGCTCAAGAAGGATATTTCCAATGTTGCTCAAGAGATAAAATAGGTTGAGAATCCTTAATTAGCATCTTAACCCATGTGAGTTTTGGATGAAATTAAGAATCATGTGTATCCTCTGATAACTCAATATTAAAAGCATAAACTAAAGAATCCAACTCACGACCACTCACCTCATCATTGCAAGATTGAAGCATTCTAAATTGATGTTTCCTCATCCTACATTGCTCCTAAAGAAGATATTGATACTTGTAGTGTTATCCCTAAAGGGATCAAATCAAAAGGTAAAGAACAACCACTTGAGGAATATGAAGAAAATTCTCTAATAGGAATAAAGCCAACCAAAAACTCGAAAACAATTGAATCATAGATAGTTGAAGGGTTAAAAGAGTTAGTGACCTAAAGCTTAGGTGGTGGAGTGTAAGAATTACCTAGGAGAACCTCATAAAATATGACATCTCTCTAGATCAAGACCTCATGCCTATAAGGATTAGAAAGATGATATACCTTTGAGATATTTAAATACCCCACAAAGATATACTTATGACTCTTCAGTGCCTCCTTTAGAAGATCCTTGGGTATGTGAGCCCATGTTGAGGACCCAAAGAAACGGAATTGGAACATGTTAGTTTTATCCCCTATCAATATCCTAAGAGGTGGCATGCCTTGGATTGCCTTAGTATGAACTCTTTTGATGATGTATGGTACACAACTGACAACGTTACCCCAAAACTTATGATCCATACCTTTGGCATGAATCATATATCATGTCATCTTCATAATTATCCTATATTTCTTCTCAACTACACCATGTTGTTTATGAGTATAGTGAATAGTCCTCTGATATGCAATCCCATGAGAAGCCAAAAAATTATAAAAACTATAGCTAACATATTCACCAGCCCCATATATCCTTAGATATTTGATTCTCTTATCTAGCTAAATTTCAATAAGATCCTTGGAGGTCTTAAACCTCTCAAAAACCTCATCCTTAGAATGAATGGTGTAAAACCATATATATCTAGAGAAATCATCAACAAAAAAAAGGAATCACCTCTTTCCTATGAGAGATGGTGTACCCATAGATCCACAAACATAATTATGTGTGATCTCCAAGGGATGAGATGTTTGTATTGCAACCCCTTTCAAAAAAGTCTCCCTATGATGCTTTTTCATAATACACTCTCATGTGCACCACTTGGAGGAGACATATGTGGAATCCTAATGGCCATCTGATGCTAACTCATGTATCTCAAAGAACCATAGCTGATATGCCCAAGCTTGTGATGTTATTTCTCATTTTTAATATCATCTGCATGTGCAACCATAACAATAAATTTTATCTTCTCTAAAAGGAGTAAAAGATGTAGGTATTTCTCCTAACTTATACATATGGCTAGTCTCATCACAATAACCAAAAGCAATAGATTTAAAACCATTTTTTATATCCTTAATTACCCATCTATCAAGCTAAAGCTCTACCTTCTTATTTGTATGAGTGACACGATAAATAGACAAAAGGTTAGGACCAAAATTAGAAACATGAAATACCTCATCAAATTATGAAGATATAATGTTAATGTCTCCACAACCTCCAACCTGCAATGAAGAGTCATTTCTAATCACAACATGCTCCCTTGCATGTGCTTTGTTGCAAACATGTAGGAGATGCTTATGCTTGATAATGTGCCTAGTTTCCCTTGAATATGCTATCCAATCATCTAAATAAGTGGATATTCAATATGTAGAATGAACCGTTACGTGGATTTATGAGGTTTATTCATCAAAATTATCCTCACCTTTTGCATAGAAGAGAGTAGCATCAACACTCATTTTCTTGTTGCCTCCTCAAGTTTCTTTATTTGAATCCTAGAAAATTATGCCCTATGCCCTTCCCTTTTGCAAAACTCACAAGTTGGTTTCTTGAAAGTTTTCTTGGGATTTTTCTTATTATATTTTATTTTCTTATCATTCTAAACTTTTACAACTTCTTTTGGATAAGCTTGATTGAAAACATGATTTTTATTATACCTATTTCTCGTAGCCTAGTGGTGAATGAGTGGTGTAGGAGAATATAGAAAGTACACACTAAGCATCTCAAAAATAACAATAACTATAACATATATTTCAAACACATCATTAAAGACAATGTTGAATAGTTTAGTGTTCTTGTCTTTTTCCAATGCATGATGTCCTCTTCTCTCCTTGGTCAATCTTCTTATAATTCATATGTCCTCTTATAGTTTCTTGAACCATCTAATATACTCATCAATAACATCAAATAATTCCATGGATAAGTTTGCCAACTCAACCTTCAATCTAATGATTTACATGAAATCAATTCAATCATGTAGTTCCTAAAATTTCTCAAGTAGCACTTTAGGATACATGGTGCTACTAACATAAGTGTCATACACATTATCAACATGAAGAGCAATGACACCATGAGCATCATCATTTTCTCCCTGTAGAGTTGCTTCACTTCTTCAAAATTAGTATCATGAGGCTCCTCATTCATATATTTGAGTAACCCCTTACTTTAGAGTAGATCTTCAATCTTGATCTTCTAGGTAGCATAGTTAGGACCACTCAACAAGGGCACATGGTGATCCATAACTATTATTCCAAAATATAAAAAATTGCATATAGTTATAACTAGAAACAACACTACCAATGCAAAGATCTCAAAAACTATGAAATTTGAAAAAAGAGGACTCAAAACGCTTCCATGTGCAAAAGTTATGGCCGCTAGATGTTTTTCCTTAAAATTACAAAAAATGCATTAAAAATATTTAAAAAAAAATCAATATGTTGAGCAAATAGAGGCTTTCATGTGTCACTGTATGAGTGGCTAAGGGGGTGCCAAACATGTATTGGCTATGTAGCATTTTGATGAATTGCATAAAACCACTTATTACAATCTAATTTTTTGCCTAACTTATGGACCACAATATGCTACTTATTGCATTCCAAGTCACTTCAAAATTTATGTTTTGCCAAGTATATTTTTGACTATGCAGGCTCCTTTTCGAGTTCAATGAGTTGACAAAATGTGATTGGCCAAACTTGTATTTATGAGTCAAGTGGTGTATGAATTGTCATACCAACCACTATATAACTTGCCACATCAACCCAATTGGAATGTGTCATGTTGGTGCCTACATTAGCCCCTACATTACCTACCATGTGTCACCTTGAGATTGGTGCCATGTCATCAACTGAATCAACACTTCCACTAGTCGTGTTGCACTAATCACATGTATAGACTGCCATGTCATCCATACAAATTTCCATGTGTTACCTCAAAATTCTACATTGGTTTCCAAACAACTAGATGAACCATGTTACATGTTGTCATGCCATTTGTATGGATTGCCACATGTTGTCTCAGAACTCTACGTTGGTACCACTACACCAAAAAATTCTTTTAAAGGCTGCTAAAAGACAACATTTTTTTACGACGGTAAAAAACCACCCTAATAGACCCTAAGAGGGTGGTTTAAAACTCGATCTTAAAACATTGCATAAAAAAATACTTTTAAGCATGGCTAAAATACGACGGTCGTTTATGGAAGTAAAAAACCATCCTAATAGACCCTAAGAGGGCGGTTTAAAATCACCCTTAAAATACTGCACAAAAAAATGTTTTTTAGGGCGGCTAAAAGATGATATTTTTTTACAGCTGTATAAAACCGCCCTAATAGACCCTACGAGGGCAGTTTATAACCACCCTTAAAAATCATAATTTAATTATATTATATATTATATATATATATATATATATATATATATATATATATATATATATATATAGATAAAGGATTCACGGACCTTTTGCCATGAAACTTTTGGTTGCCTTGCCTTCTTGCACAGTCTTGGTTGAGCCTTGGAAATCTTCTTGCATTCCAAAAATGCACTCTATCAAGGATATTTGGGATTGTAAAAGATAGTTATGGAAGTGGCATAAGGCTTGGGAGTGCTAAGGTAGCAAGAAGCAAGTTGCAAGTAAGATTTAGGGTTTTTGGAATGATTTCTTGAATGAATGTTTGGTAAGAGTTAGGGTTTTTGGAATGATTTAAGAAGATAGGACATGTAGTTGGAGATCGAATGTGAGATTTGTGTTAAATTGTAATGTTTGAACATTTTATATTTTTAGAAGCATTGGAACCGGGGTATGCTTTTACTTTATTCTTTAATTTTCCTCTCTCCCAACAAATTCAACATATTTTTTCTCCTAAAAATATTAAAATATTTTGAATGAATTTACCTATTTTAAACAATTTGTACCTCATCCTTCACAAGGGAAGCTAGGGTTTGTGCATTCTTAAAATATTCATAGATAGGCTAAACCCTTGTGTTGTATTTGTGATTAGTTTTAATGTAGTTTGTTGTAGTGGGTTCATATGAATCTGATAACTTTTTTGTAGGCATTGGGGCAACAACTAGTAAGTATGTTCTTTCACCACGTATGCTTAGGATTTTTCTTAGGACATTAGGTTTAGGCGTGCATAGAGGATGCGGTTCTCTTTGTCATAGTTGGAGCATAAAATAAGATGATTTTACAATGTAGATTGAACTGCTTTTTAAGATTAGTGCACATATTTTGTTTTAACCATACAATGGAAAAATTTTAGTTTTCTTGGCATATTCAATATCAGGGTACAACAAGACATTTATTTGATTCACCGCATACATTGTAACACGATACACAACAGTGGGGCCTACAATTCTCCATATCTTCTTTGATTCCACCCAAAGCCTCCCACCCAATGTAACATACTTTGACAAAGAATATTTTGTTTGCTCCACAAGTGGAATGTCAACCGACCTATCATCCATTGTGTCAAAATAGGTCTATCCTTAGGCCTTGTAATTGATCCATTCTTTAGCTTGACCTACCAACCCCAACTGTGAAGAAATCTGGTGAAGATTCTACAATTTTTTCCCTTAATTTCAATACATATAATATGCATGTTTTACTTAGTTGTATCCATATTAGGGATGTTTAAAAATCAGCCTCATATGTTACTATTTCAGATGTGAATAGGTTTTGCAAGAAATAATTGTTCACGTGCAAATACATTTTGCAAGAAACATGCTCTAAATTAAGGCATGTCCTATATGCATGTCGGATATCATAGGGGTTGTCCCATACATGTACCTCCATAAGACATAGAAATATGACTAGGTATAACCTCTTTTAAGGTCTGTGTGCACACTACGATAAAATGCTCTCTTTATATTTCATCAATCACTTGTGGATTGTGAAACCCTGCATGAATTCCTTTTCTCCATAAGTTAGAAGCATATGTAGACCATAAAAATAAAGTTACCTTTATCGTTGTCACACTGGAATCAAGTTGCTCAAGGCCCTTGTTTCATTAGTTAGAATGCATGCGTACGCTTATGAAGTTGAATCTACACATATATGAGGTTGATGTTAAGTATTGTTGGTCATCAAATCTGCCCAGGAAAGGATTTGGGTAAGTGTATGCGCCCTAGACCTGGACCAACATTGAAAGGCCGAAGGGAAGAGATGCCCCTCGTGCCAATATCCGGAGAAAGGCCGGCTCCTATACTAAACTACTTTGATGTTTAAGATAAGGGTGCAGGAAAGAGATAAACAGAGTAAGGGTGCAGGGAAGAAATAAAAGAGTAGGGAAGAAATCTCAGTAGTTTAATGGTGGGAAAGAACTGGAAGCATGATTGCTAGCCAATAGCTTGAAACAACAACAAGAAACACCAAGAATATAACAAAATGAACGCAATATTAATCCTCCTATGTATCCTCTAGACAAGTTCCAGGATTACCCTTCCCTCTCATCGAAATTCAGGGTTCAGAGTTACGACGGCGAAGAAGGAGTGAATATAACAGAAACAATATCCACAGGCAGCATAAAAGAAAACTAATACAACGTTTTCCTCCCCTATGTATCCTTCGAGAAAATTTCAGGGTTCAGTCCCCAATCACATACCTAAATCCAGGATTCAGAATTACAATATGCAAATGAAGAAAGATGAAAGAAATAAACGCAGAAGGCAGCATAAAAGAGAGAAATAGAGTCCAAAGCTCTTTAGTATTAATCGCAGGAATCCAAGTTACAACAGCTTTCTAGCAGAAAGTTCCCCCCTTTTTACATTACAATGCCTAGGTTTTTATAGAGGACCCGACCCTCTGAGCCATAATTGCACAAAATGGAAGAGTACATCCTTGAAACCCGAGAAGTCGGCTCTTCGCGGCTCTCGTGACCGAGCTCTCAAATCCTTTACCAAAACTAGCAACTGCGACCGGGTCAACCGTGGAAACAAGCATTAATGAGCCGTCAGAGCGTCCTTGGCTTCTGGGTGCAGTGCTCGAGTGGCCGCCATGCTCGTTGGGGTCTTCCTCAGAGATTGATACTTCATTTCCAATTGCCAAAAATGAGCAACGAGCTTATCGGGCACGTAAAAATGCATTTATGAGGCACTTGATCACCTCAGGAAAATACCCGGCTTGGAGCGCGTGCCCTTGAAGTGCTTCGCTGAATCTTCGTCCGCAACTCCGCTTCGCAATGGACTTGTGCCGAAGCAGATCCTCCTTCTTGATTTGTACTTCGCATGGTGGAGCTTCGCAAAATTGCTTCGGGGATGGTGGGTGCCGAAGCATATTTCCTTCTCAAGATGGGCTCTTCACTTCTCTCGCTTCCTGGAGGACATGCCAAAATTGCTTCGTTGATGACTCGTTAGAAATGTTTCGTCGTGATCCTTCTTCAAAATTGTGGTTCGGGAGGATTTTGGCCGAAGCTCATTCTTGCCTTCAAAAATGCTTTGACTGCTTCCACTTCGGGTGGAAGTACTTCGCACGAAGGTTTGCCGAAGCAGATGCTTCGCAACGACTTTCGGCGAAGTAGAAATGGTTCGCTGGCGGAGAGGCCCGAAGTGGGTGCTTCGGCGATTTTTCGACGAAGTATTTTCAATGGTGCGCTCCTTCAAATCCCGCTTCACAAGTTTCTTGCCCGAAGTAACCTTTTGAAATGCTTCGGGGTGCAAAGTAGTTTTCATTCTTCTTCCCTTTTTTTTTCCTTTCGCAGTGGTTTGAGGGACTTCGGGCCAGTAGAAATGGTTCGGGAGGGAAGGTCCAAGTGGGTGCTTCGACGATTTTCTGGTGAAGTATTCTTCAATGCTCCTTCGAGTTCCGCTTCGCAAGTTTTTTGGCCGAAGTAGCTTTTGAAGTGCTTCGGGCCCGAAGTAGTTTTCTCTGCCTTAGCAAATTCGGACCGTGATTTTCTTCGACGAAGCTGTTCTTTTGAAATGTCGTTTGAATGCCGCTTCGCAAAACTTTTGCCCGAAGTAGCTGCTAAAAATGCTTCGGGTGCGAAGCTCTTTTTATGCCTTCTTTGAATTCCTTCTTCGGCAATGCCGCTTCGCAAGATTTTTGCCCGAAGTAGTTGTTTGAGGGACTTCGGGCCCGAAGTAGTTTTCATCCTTAGGCATTTCTTCCCTTGAGGCTATCTTCTTTAGCTTGTTCATCGCTGAAGCTCCTTCATCTTCTTTTTATGTACAAGGGGGTGGCAGGGAAAGCCAAAATTGTCTGCAACACTTGAAAATGT
This sequence comes from Wollemia nobilis, assembly GCA_028583015.1. Classification (NCBI taxonomy): domain Eukaryota; kingdom Viridiplantae; phylum Streptophyta; class Pinopsida; order Araucariales; family Araucariaceae; genus Wollemia; species Wollemia nobilis. The sequence continues at coordinate 2,308,201 of JAQPPZ010000912.1, forward strand.
TGTTTCTAAAAGCAAGGGAACAAATTCATGAAATTGAAAGAAATACTTTACAAAAAATTTGATTTCTCTACCCCATTGTGCAATGTGACAAAATTGTCAACATTCTTGGTGGCTCACGGGGCAACGAGCTCGTCTCGGTGGGAGAACCCTCAGCCTTGATCCGTTGGGCCAGAGTTACCTCCAGACCCTTCTCCCTTTTCTTCTTCTGTGGGCTGTTCCATAGCTGCTTCTTCTTCTTCTTCTTGTTCCTCCTCCTCTTCTTCTTCCTCATCTAGTGAGGGTTCCTGTGTCGGCGATGGCTGCAGGCGATCGCGGATGCGTTCCATGGTTCTACGGACATGAGCCCAGGCACCCTTTTGAAATGGCTCTTGATCTTGCAGGGCCTTGATCAAAACATGGAACCGATCAATCTGCCCGATGTTAGCATGTTTGGCTCTAGCGCTTAAGTCATTGAGGCAGGCCATGATCTTGCAATATCTCAGAATGAAATCTGTGATTTGCCCCTCTGTAATTGGCTCTGCCCACCCGTCTATCTCTGAGACGTCGCCTTCAAACTGAAGCCACACCGGCTTGAGCTCTTCCTTGGATAGAAGGTTCCCATCATCATCCATGAAACTTGGAAATCCTAAGGAAGAAAGGTCTTGGAAGTAACCCATTGATGTGCGGTGCTCATGCTCAAATATGTCTAAGAGGTCTTTCACCTTCTGTGCCTTCCTCACCTTGGAGAAGAAGGCACGAACTGTGGCCTGTGTCGTAGACCAATCTCTAGCCGTTCGGCTCATCGCAGTGATCTGCAGGTCCTGATACTTGACACTTTGGACCTCAAAAGCCAGTTTGAGTCACCTTTTAATTTTTTGGATGACTTCATCCACTTTTGGTCCTTCCTGAGTGACGGCATACTGAGCTTCGATGGCGTAGATTAAAACTGACAGGGCACTGGAGGCCCGAGATCTAAAACCCCTGAGCAAGTGTGAGCGAATTTCTTTGATTCTGCCTCTGTCAAACAGCTCCAGGCTCTCCTTCTCATACAACTGCTACTGCAACTGCAAGATCTTGCTTTCAACTTCCTTGGCCTTCAGATCATTTTTGGCCTGTCTCTGTGCTTGGTGCTCAGCTATGCACTGCAGTTGTAGTATTTGTTGTTTCAGGGCGTGTGCTTCCTTTTTCATCAGCTTACACTGCTCCTCTGAATCCTCCAGCTTGGAGCGGATTCTAGCTAGCTCTTCTTCCAACTTGATGTTGGCGCTCTCAGCCTCAAATCTGTGCTGATTGGCGATGTTCGCGTGTGCTCAAAAAGTCTCGATTCCGACATGCATGGATGCAGACTCATTGTCTATGTTTAGGTGCTCCAGGTCTTTGGTCTTCTCCTGATAATCATAATCTGTCGGAGTCATTTCATCCAGAGGCTTCTGGACCTTTGGGACCTTCTTTACTTTATGTAACTTTCTAGCCTTCAAATCGAAGACAGCGCATTTTTCAACTTGGGCCAGAGAGCGCCCTCTCTTCTTCCTCGCCTCCTTCAACATTTTTTATGTGTTTTGTTGGGCTTGGAGTAGCTTTTCAGCTAGAGGGCATTCCTTAATTAAGGACATATCTGATTCAAATGAGGCTGGATCTCCAGTCGAAGGGGTGAACAAATATAAAGAATGAATGGGGGATGCCTCACTAGAAGGTTCGACGACGGGTGTAGCGGGAGCTTCGGCGAGAGGAACTATGTGTGTGACAGGGGAGCAAGGAATGGGGTTCGGCGTTGGGGTGCTATCTTCGCCTTGACTGGGAACTAAGGGAATGGTGGCATGGGTGGGTGAAGTAGTGTCAACGGACTTGTCCTGGCCTGATGACTCGAGTGGAGTGGGGCTAACGGGATTGGTAGCAAGGGGCAACATGCGAAGAGGTGATTGACTTTGTGAGGGAGGGAGAGACTGATGGGAACCTTTGGTCGGGACCACAGTGGACATGTGAGAGACCAAGGCAAAGGGTGGAGAGTGCGTACCTGCATGCCCTTCTGGCAGAGCGGCCGTGGTGACTTCTTGTGTAATAGGCTCCTGCTCTTTTTGGACTTTGGCACTCCCGACTTCCACGACTTCTACTTCGGGGTCTCCCTCTTGTTGGAGGAGTCCCTCTACATCAATGATGTCTATACCTGGGACTATCTCGGCACTTGGTGGCACCGCATCTTCAACATTTGCTTCGGTCGGGCCTGATGCAGGTTGTTCGACAGGAGCACTTGGGAGCTTTGTGCGGGGTCGCTTTGGGTGGCTCGGAGGCACTTGAATTTGTTCTTGCCTCTTTCTTTTCTTCCTCTCCAATGGTTGCTCCGACTCTTCGGCACTTGTGTCATGGATTTTCGATGGTCCCTGTGGTAGTGCCTCTGGTGTAGCTTTGGCTTCTTCCTCTTCTTCCTATTTCGAGGCATCATCATCTCTTCCTGGGCTTTCGCCCAAATCGGGGGTAGCTGGAGGAACAAAGTCGACGAAGGAGAGGGGCTTCCAGGTCCCAGCATTGGCTTGGTACACAACTGCAAAGTCCTTATCTGATGCCAAGAGTCCATAGGATTTTGTCTTTTGGTGATGGACTCTCATTATCCACCACTCCCTTAATTGCTCCTCGCCCCAATTCTTCAACTCCTCCTTCAAATCATCTTTTGCTCTTCTCCAAAAGGTGGAGTCTGGGGTTGGGAAAGGATACTGAATAGGATCAAATTCAACCTCCATAGGGTAGAATTCATGCCAGGGAGGCAATGTCCTCACCCTCTCTAAATGCCATTCCAAGTCCCTCCCATTAGGATTGTTCCTCTGATCCACTATTTCTGGATGAGGGCAGATATGAAAGTTTTTGAACCTGAGGTGGTCCCTCATCACCCCCAAGGGGTCATAGAGCCATTGTTGAGGAATTTGGAGCAAACCAAAGTTGGCAAGCTTCTCCTCCAGGAAAACATTTTGCTTCAGGGCAAACACCTCAATTACCCCCATTTTGAAGGGGAAGTCGTAGGTGTGCGCCCATTTCCTACCGTGGCCATAGACGGCATTTGTAGAGTCGCTCTACCGAGCGACCTCTAACGTGAACTGGTACTCGGAGGGGTAGACTGGTAGCAGGAAGGGTTTCCCTATGAAGCCGAACAGGTGAATCACGAGCCCCTATGTCAGTTGAAACACATCTCCCTTCTTCTCCTGCACCACTCTGTCTCTTAAACTGAGGGGTACCCAAGGACATGACCCTGTCAACAAATGCATAGCGGGTCCCAAGAATTGTTGATTAAAAGAATAATAAGACTCTGTCCTCAATAGGAGGGGAGTCCATTGGTACACAGGCAGAGGATTTCCATCCTTTCCACTCTCAGAGATGGCAATGTGAGGGAATTGCTTATGCACATGAAAGAAAAACAACCAAACAAGGAAAGAACAGGGTGCGAAGTACTGGCCCGTCCCCAAATTTTTCATGCTGGTAAGCCGTGTGTGCAAGGTTCGGGCTACCCATTCTTCCCAATCAAAGAATATTGGGTTGGTGTTCGGCCATGAAGCATCGGGGGCATAGAATTCCCCTCTCAAAATACACTCGGCCAAGGACACCTGCCAAGGGTGCACCGAAGCGTCAGTTGACAGACCCGCCACCCATGCAATGATTGAAAAGATGTCCGTGTTCTTGAAATCCATCAAGGGAAGGGGCATCTGGGGATGCTTGCCCGAAGGGAGTCCATTCTTGAGGTTCTCTCTTAGAAACTTTAGAATATAAGTGGAGGTAGTGAACCTCTCCATTTGTTCACTTAGAACGACATTGCGAACGGAATAGCCCTTGGGCGGACCCTGATTCGGTGCGAAGGCTGCTTGCACATCTTCTTTTAGGATCAAAAACAATTTATGGCCCGCGGCATCCAACACTTTCCTGGAGGCGGGCTGGTAGTTCTGTGCGATAGCACAGATTAACTCGGGACAATGGTGAGTGGGCGGGGTCAGATACCAGTAGATCTGGGAATAGTATGCAGCGACTCTCTTGTTCTCCGGGGTGAGCCTGCTTGTCATGAACTCGATGGTGTATCTGAGTTCGGCCACGCTCTTCGCAGGCTCTGTGTCTCTAATTTTTTCCCACCCATCGATTGGTGGTTCTTCAAGTTGTTCCTCTTCAGAGTCTTCCCCTTCTTCTATCGGCTGCTTTTCTGGGCGAGGGTTGAAATTGACCTTCTTAGGTCTCTGCTTTTGCTCCCCCTTGCCCTTCTGTGTTTTTTTTGGGACTACTACCTCGGGCTCCTTACCCTTCTCCTTAGAGTTCTTCTTTATCATTGTGAATATGTGTGGCAGTAGAGTTTACGGTGTAGAAAATCTAATGCAAAGGATTTTGATGCAAGGGGTAGAAGAATGCAGGATATCAATGGTGGGAGCTCTTAGTTAGCAAACAACCTTTTTTACTACCGAGGCTTGAGTTTTATAGCCTTAAAAGGCAACTACCTAAATTTATGGCACCTGCCATAATTAAATCTACGCTTGGACGGGGAAGGTTGCCGTGCCCTTTTGATTGGCTTCGTAGTGGCATGGTACGCGGGCCCACGTGGTTCGATGATTATCCCTTGCATTGGGAGCTTGACCTACTGCCACCTCGTACCTAGGCATGAGCTTTTCTCTTAACCGAATCCTCTTAGGATGCACTCCACCACCTTTGCATTAAATTCATCCACTTTGAACTCCCCTAGGTTGTCGTTGGCGTGTCCCCCAAGACACGTTTTAAATGCTCCCGATTCGGCGAAGTTAAAATCATCATTGAAAATGCTTCATAACGAACCTTTGGTGTGGGCTATTTTTTAATGCTTCGGGCCCGAAGTAGTTCTTCCTCACCGTGCTACCACTTTATTTTGCAAAGGCTGCACATCGAAGCTTGTCTTATTTGGAAACTGCTTCGCAAGGCTTCCTTTTAAATCTGCTTCACAAAACTCCTGCCCGAAGTAGCTGCTTGAAATGCTTCGGGTATGAAGCTCTTTGCATCGACTACTTTTCCCTTTGATAACGCCTTCGGTCTTTCGAAGACCTTTTGGAAGCCGAAGTGCTTCGCTTATGCTTCCTTTTGCGAAGTATTTTCCATGCCTTGGTTTCAAATTTTGTTTGGCCTTTTGAGGGTAAAGTGCTTCGCTGCGAACCTCTTTGCATCGGTTACTTCGCATCAAAAGTTCTCGAAGTAGATTTTGGTTATGCTTGGCGAAGCTAGAGTTTATCATTGTAACACTTGGCCTTTTGCAATCTCGAAACAGGGTGTATATACAAATGAAAAATTATATACAAAAGCACATACATTTTTTTTTTTTTAAGAGAAATCAGCGATGAAAAGTCTTCAGATGAAGACCATTGACAGAAATTGGTAATACCTGGCCATCTGCATCCTTGAGGATGAAATAGTTGGCCGAGTTCACCTTTACTATTTCGAACGGCCCCTCCCAGAAAGCATCCAGCTTGTCGTGATTCCCAGGCTTGGCCTTCCAAGAGTCCCACTTCCATACCAGATCTCCCACTTTGAATGTGCGATCGGATGATTTCTTCTTGAACCAATCTCGGGTGACCTGAGCATGCTTAGCGAAGCTCTGGTAGGCTTTCTCATGATCTTCCTCTAGCTGTAACAGCTGAGCCAGTCTATTTTCCATAGGATTGACTCCTTCTTCTTCTAACAGCTGCAACGCAGGGATCTCTATATGGGTAGGTAGAATGGCCTCCTTGCCATACACCAGGGCGTAAGGCGATGTTTTGATCGACTTCTTGACAGAAATTCGATCGGCCCACAAGGCCCGATCTAGAAGAAGGTGCCAAGTTCTTTTGTTTGTCTCTATGAGCTTCCTTAACACCCTCAACAAGGTCTTGTTGGTGGATTCCGCCAATCCGTTGCCTTGTGGATAGTAATTGGAGGATACTTTATGATATATCCCATATCTGTAGAGGAATTCATTGATTTTGGCACCTATGAAGCCAGGACCATTGTCCGTGATGATTGCTTCTGGAATGTCGAACCGGGTGATCAATCCCTCTAGGAAAGTGATGACGGTCTCTTGATCTGCATTCTTCGTGGGAACTGCTTCGGCCCATCTGGTGAAGTAATCGGTTGCGGTTAGGATGAACTTATGCCCAATGGAGGAGTTCGACGATATGACCCCTATGAAATCTAGCCCCCATTGTTGAAAGGGAGTTTCTACTTGTATCGGTCGGAGAGGCATTGAAGCATTTTTGCTTCGACCGATGAACTTCTGACACTGCTCACATCGGCGACAGACCGCGAAGGCATCGACGAAGAGTGTAGGCCAATAATAACCAGCTTTGATTATCTTCAATGTCATTGTCCTTCCTACGAAGTGTCCTCCAGATAATCCTGAATGGAATTCTCCCAGGACTCTCCTTTTATCATCATCTTTTATGCACCTAAGAAGGATGCCATCAATGTTTCTGAAAAATAGGCCTTCGGGGCGCAAGGTATATCGGGAGGACCGCATCCTAAAATGCCTTCGCTGTGAAGCATTTAGATGTGAAGGACATCTACCGGTGTTGAAGTATTCGACTATCTCACTGACCCAGTCTTTCTCATCCTCTTCCTGGTTTGTGAAGCATCCTTCTACTGGCGAGTCATCCCACTGAGATTCTGTAGCTTCGGCCGCTACGCTCTTAGCCAATTCTTGACATAATGCGCGACCGTGAACCAATTTTGTAGGTTTGATCTCGATGTCGAATTCTTGAATCTTGCTGACCCAACCGACCCTTTTACTACCCAATTCTCCTTGGATGATGAAATTGCGCACATCAGGGTGAATGACAAAGACCGTAACCCGACTTTGGGAGATGAACTGCTTGAATTTCCTAAGAGACTTCATTACTGCATGCACCTGTATTTCTATGAAATTATATTTTTCTTCATGGGGGTTTATCACTTGACTTAGAAACGCGATGGGGTGCTCTTCGCCATCTTCCCCCTTTTGTGTTAGGACTGCAGCATAGCTCTCAGGTTCTCCTATAGCATATAGGATGAAGTCCCGATTGTAGTCAGGGTTGGTCAGGACCGGTGCTTGAGCAATTCGGGCTTTTATTTCTTTGAATGCTTCTTTTCTCTCCTTCGTCCAGATGAATTCTGCACCTTTCTTCAAAAGTTCGGACATTGGCTTGATGACCTGGGCAAAATCTGGGACAAACTTCCTCACGAAGTTGATCTGGCCGAAGAAGGATTGGAGTCCTTTCTTGTCTACTGGGAGTGGGAGCTTCATTAGAGCCTCGACTCTATCAGGATCTACAATGAGACCCTTCTCTGATATCGCATGTCCCAACAACTTCCCTTCGCTGACTGCGAATATGGATTTCTTCGGATTGATTGAAATGCCAAATTCTCGACACTTTTTGAAAATCTGTTGTAGATGAAAAGAATGATCCTCCCTTCTTCGGGAGAAGATGGTCATGTCATCCAAATAGATAACGATGACCTTATTCAAGAGTTTGCCAAAAGCTAGATCCATGGCCCTCTGAAAAGTGGCCCCCACATTCGAAAGGCCGAATGGCATTCGCTGGTAAGCAAATGTTCCCCACTTGGTGGTGAATGCGGTTTTATGTTGGTCTTCATCCCTAACCCATATTTGATTATATCTAGAGAAACCATCGAGTAGGGAGAAGCGTTGAGCCCCAGCCACCGAATGCAAGATCTGATCGATCTACGGGAGAGGGTAGTGATCTTTGAGAGAAGCCTGGTTCAGGTTGCGAAAGTCCACGCATAACCTTATATCTCCATTCTTCTTTCTAACTGGGACTAGATTCGCTACCCAAGAAGAATGCTTTATGGGATAAATTATCTTTGCCTCGAGCATCTTCAGGAGCTCGGCTTTCATCAGGACCTCGATCTTTGGATTTACTGGCCTTTGCTTCTATCGAAAAGGTTTGATCCCCTCCTGCAACTCAATTGTATGCTGGATCAGTTGTCGATCATATCCCTTTAGATCTTGATAAGACCAAGCCACTGTGTCGGGATACTTTCTGCATAGAGATCGGATCTGCTCTAGCTCTTTCGAAGTGCAATCTGTTCCAACTTTTATTGTCTTTCCAGGCTCAAGCTCCAAATCTTGATACTGCTTTGCATTAACTTTGATCCTATGAGAAACTGCTCGATCATTTTGATCAAAGAGGCTTTCAAGAGTAATTAATCCCTTGGGAACATGGTTATTCTTCAATTGAACTAGCCCTTCATATTCCTCATCGTCAGGGCTTCTACTCTCAACTGTGGCTGCTTCTTGAATCATGAAATTCACAATCTGCTCATCATTATCAAAAACTTGCCAATGCAGATCTCTGTCTGGGACAGAGGGCCTGTAAATCATCCTCACAGCTTTGGGCTTATGCACCATGTCTTCTGTTGGAGAATACTTGGCTGCGATGGATGCTAGAACATCGACGTGTCGATTCTTTTCTCTTGGAATAGACTGTAGATTGAGAGATTCGAACTGGTCGAACAAGTCCCATACCCTATTTTGGTATGACTTGAGATAGTGCTTCTTTGAAGTGCACTTGTTTGTGACTTGATTGCATACCAATTTCTGAATCTCCAAAGATTTGGAGATGCTTTATGCCCAACTTTTTGACTTTCTTGAGTCCTAGGCATAATGCTTCATATTCTGTTGCATTGTTGGTGCAACTCCACACCAACCGGTAACAATATTCCTTCTGCTCTCCAGAAGGTGATACTAAAAGAATCCCTGCCCCGATGCCATTTTTGCATCGGGCGCCATCGAAGAATAATTTCCATAATTCGCCTTGGGCGGAGACCTTATCTTCTGTCTTGGTGTGCTTCTCAGGCTTGGCGATGGCATAACATCCCATCTCGATTTCTATCATGGCATTAAATTCTGCCAATGAAAACTCATCTTCACAACTTAACTGTGTGAGGGACTCCTCGACCAGGTCCACTTGCTCTATCTCCTCCACTATCGCATGCACAGGATCGCTGCTCTCTCCTTCGGACATCTTCTCTACGAGGAAGGTGGAAGGCTTCTCATTGTAGATTTTTATCTTCTTTCCTTTGAATGGAATCTCCAAGTGCGAGTAATCCATAGATAGGTACCCTCCTAGCTTCGCCATGAACTCTCTCGACAAGCACATACTAAAATATGGCTCAAGGTCGACGACCACCACCTCTTGTATAACTGTGATTTGAGGCATCTTGTGTAGTCGGATAGGTATATCTTTAATCACTCCTACAGTCTTCATAGGAGTACCATCCAACTGGAGCACGCCATGACTGCTTCACGTATATTCCATCCCTATCTCTTCGCACACTGCCTTAGGCATGACTGTTGTCGCGGCCCTAGAGTCAATCATACAATTATGAACAATATACCCTTCCATCTGTAGGGATAGGTAGAACGGAGGTGGTCTATTCTTCCCTGTAATGGATGTGGAGAGGGTCTGCACTAGGGCAAGTGGTGCTGCTTTTCTTGCTTTGGTCATCTTCAATGATTCTTGCAATAGGTCTACTTGTCCGGGTAGTTGCAGTGCGTCGTACAGACTGATCTTGGCCGAAATCTTCTTTAGCTCATCTACAATGTTGTACGCCAGGGAATTGGGCACCTCAGGTTCCTTTCTTGGCTCATATCTGGTGCGATACTATTCCATGGCTTTGACCCTTTGTCGCTTGGTCAACGAGGGAAGCTTGAGCTTCTCTCTAGCTTGTTCTTTGGTTTCCACCTGAGGTGGATTTGCAGGGGCCTGTTGGGCCTTCTCTTTGACTAGTGCAGGCTGAGGAGCTTCGCTCGGGGCTGGAGGAGGTTGTTGTCCCTTCTCATGATGGGCATGCACCTTTAAGGGATCCATTTGAGTAGCATCCACCTCTATCGACCTCTTTCCTCCTCTGGTAAGGACTGCAACTGGCTCTTCTTCACCAATTACCAGGTTCTGATTCAATTGCCTGATGACGTTGACTTGACCGCCATGACTACTGCTCGCCAGCGTTTGTACATAGTGTTGGTGCAACATGCAAGTATTTTCTTCATGAGGATCATTACACGTGGAGCACCAATGTATATAATCAGAAGTGCTCGGGGCTTCGTCTATTGCAGCATTTCTTGCCGAAGCTCTTCCTTGTCGGGCCGCTTGATCTTTAGTAAGCGCAGGTGTAGGATAAGACCTTCTCGGTAGAAACTCTTGTTGCACTTGCTTCTTCTTCATAATGGTCATGTCATTAGATAGAGTCTGCACTATGGAGTTCAGGGACTGAACTTCTTGCAGTATTTTGGCTTGCATGTCATCGGCTTTAGGGATCGGTGGCAATGGAGCCATTGTTGGTATTGGGGGTAGGGCGGGATGTTGAAGTGGTGCTGGCAGTATAGGGAATGCCAAAGTGACCATGGGCTATGGAGTCAAAAAAGTGGGAAAATGAATTTGTGGAGCAGTGATTTGGGATACAATGGGATTCGGGTTCCAAGATGAGATCGGGAGTGCAGGGGTTGCAGAGATCTACGAAGCGGCTGCGCTTGCATACTGGGACTGATAAAAATTGGGAAGTATGGGCATCGACATCCTTTGGGGAAGCTTACCCATAGCTATTAGATCCATCTCCACTTTTTGGGCTAACTCATATAATTTTGGGAAGGTATTGATGTTCGAATACCTTACCATCACACTGATATCGGGGTTGAAAGCCCAAAGGAAATAGTATGTTGCAGCTTCATCAGTTGGTCGAAGTCCAACTGGTATTCTTTTCCAGGTTCGAGCGAACCTAACATTGAAGTCTGCGATCTCCTCTTGTGGATGTCTCTGGATCATTGTGAACTGATGTAGGAGAGAGGTCGGATCGGAGGACTCATTGAAGCTTCGCATCAACTATCCGGCTAACTGGTCCCATCTCGTAATGGTATCGGGTGGTAAAGATCTATACCAGTAGAGGAGTTTTCCTCTAAGAGACAGAACCAGAAGCTTTACCATAACTCGCTCTTCTGTGATGTCATGGATCGTCGCTAGAGAAACTATGTCCTGGATGTGCTCCAGAGCAGTCTTCCCAGTTCCATCGAACGTTGGGATCTTCTTTATAGCAACAGGTGGCACTTGCCCTTGTCCCGCTAGATTTAGCGGTCCCGTAGAATTCCATGCTGGGAATAATCTGGGTGGCGGTTGCTACTGCATTTGTTGTTGTTGTTGTTGTTGTTGTGCCATATTTACTCTTGGATTTTGAGAAACAAGAATTCTCGAAGCTCCTCCTTGATTGCTAACAGGACGACCAATAGGAATGGAGGCACTAGGATGCTTCGATGAGTTGGGAGGATTAGGAGGAAAGCTAGCCACTGTGCTATCAGAAGTTAGGCCTTGTTCATCAACAGTGGCCTCTTGCGAGGATGTTCCACGTAACAGAGAATCGGGGGTGACCAACCTAGATCGTTCCCCAAAGGCATCAATATCTAGCTCAAAGAACTTAGTTTCCTCTCCTCTATTCCTAACTCTCCATCTTGTTTGCATGAAGACACAGACTTTGGTACCGATATTTACGACTTAAATATTCTCGGGTAAACAGAGTCGCCAGATGCTAAGAGTCTTTCGGTAATGAGAGCATCGGTTCTCACTACCACTCACAAGGTGAGACTGACCGGGTCCCACCGAGCGTGCCAGAAACTGTTGGTCATCAAATCTGCCCAGGAAAGGATTTGGGTAAGTGTATGCGCCCTAGACCTGGACCAACATTGAAAGGCCGAAGGGAAGAGATGCCCCTCATGCCAATATTCGGAGAAAGGTCGGCTCCTATACTAAACTACTTTGGTGTTTTAAGATAAGGGTGCAGGAAAGAGATAAAAGAGTAAGGGTGAAGGAAGAAATAAAAGAGTAAGGGAAGAAATCTCAATAGTTTAATGGTGGGAAAGAACCGGAAGCACGATCGCTAGCCAATAGCTTGAAACAGTAGCAAAGAACACCAAGAATAAACAAAATGAACGCAATATTAATCCTCCTATGTATCCTCTGGACGAGTTCCAGGATTACCCTTCCCTCTCATCAAAATTCAGGGTTCAAAGTTACGACAGAGAAGGAGTGAATATAACAGAAACACTATCCACAGGCGACATAAAAGAAAACTGATACAATGTTTTCCTCCCCTATGTATCCTTCGGGAAAATTTTAGGGTTCAGTCCCCAATCACATACCTAAATCCAGGATTCAGAATTACAGTATGCAAATGAAGAAAGATGAAAGAAATAAACGCAGAAGGCAGCATAAAAGAGAGAAATAGAGTCCAAAGCTCTTTAGTATTAATCGCAGGAATCCAAGTTACAACAGCTTTCTAGCAGAAAGTTCCCCCCATTTTTACATTACAATGCCTGGGTTTTTATAGAGGACCCGACCCTTTGAGCCATAAATGCACAAAATGGAAGAGTACACCCTCGAAACCTGAGAAGTCGGCACTTCGCGGCCCTCGTGACTGAGCTCTCAAATCTGTTACCAAAACTGGCAGCTACGATCGGGTCAGCCGTGGAAACAAGCATTAATGAGCCGTCAAAGCGTCCTTGGCTTCTGGGTGCAGTGCTCGAGTGGCCGCCATGCTCGTCGGGGTCTTCCTCAGATACTGATACTTCATTTCCAATTGCTAAAAATGAGCAACGAGCTTATCGAGCACGTAAAAATGCATTTATGAGGCACTTGATCGCCTCGAGAAAATACCCGGCTTGGAGCGCGTGCCTTTGAAGTGCTTCGCTAGATCTTCGTTCGCAACTCCGCTTCGCAATGGACTTGTGCCGAAGCAGATCCTCCTTCTTGATTTGTACTTCGCATGGTGGAGCTTCGCAAAATTGCTTCGGGGGATGGTGGGTGTCGAAGCATATTTCCTTCGCAAGATGGGCTCTTCACTTACTGCTTCGCTAGAGAGACGTGCCAAAATTGCTTCACTGATGAATCGTTAAAATGCTTCGCCGTGATCTTCCTTCAAAATTGTGGTTCGGGAGGATTTTGGCCGAAGCTCATTCTTGCCTTCAAAAATGCTTTGATTGCTTCCACTTCGGGTGAAAGTACTTCGCACGAAGGTTTGCCGAAGCAGATGCTTCGCAACGACTTTCGGCGAAGTAGAAATGGTTCACTGGCGGAGAGGCCCGAAGTGGGTGCTTCGACGGTTTTTCGGTGAAGTATTTTCAATGGTGCGCTCCTTCAAATCCCGCTTCGCAAGTTTCTTGCCTGAAGTAACCTTTTGAAATGCTTCGGGTGCGAAGTAGTTTTCATTCTTCTTCCCTTGTATTTTTCTTCGGCAACACCGCTTCACAAAATTCTTGCCCGAAGTAGCTGTTTGAGGGACTTCGGGCCCGAAGTAGAAATGGTTCGCTGGAGGGAAGGTCCGAAGTAGGTGCTTCGACGATTTCTTGGTGAAGTATTTTTCAATGCTGCGCTCCTTCGACTTTCGCTTCGCAAGTTTTCTGGCCGAAGTAGCTTTTCAAGTGCTTCGGGCCCGAAGTAGTTTTCTCTGCCTTAGCAAATTTGGACCGCGATTTTCTTCGGCGAAGTTGTTCTTTTGAAATGTCGTTTGAATGCTGCTTCGCAAAACTTTCGCCCGAAGTAGCTGCTGAAAATGCTTCGGGTGCGAAGCTCTTTTTACGCCTTCTTTGAATTCCTTCTTCGGCAACGCCGCTTCGCAAGATTTTTGCCCGAAGTAGCTGTTTGAGGGACTTCGGGCCCGAAGTAATTTTCATCCTTCATTTCTTCCCTTGTGGCTATCTTCCTTAGCTTTTTCATCAGCAAAGCTCCTTCATCTTCATTTTATGTACAAGGGGAATAGCAAGGAAAGCCAAAATTGTTGCAACACTTGAAAATGTTGTTTCTAAAAGCAAGGGAACAAATTCATGAAATTGAAAGAAATACTTTACAAAAAATTTGATTTCTCTACCCCATTGTGCAATGTGACAAAATTGTCAACAAGTACTTTGCACTTTCATGACATGTTGCAATTGTCCCATTCAACAACTATGGCATATTTGATACAATTGATGAACTATGGCATACTTCATATAACTAGCTTAAAATTATCTCCAATGTATAAATTAGTACAACACTATTTGTGGAAACACTATTTTTTAATATAACATATATTTAGAAAAAACATAAAAAATAGGGCATGATAAAATGTGGGAAAAAATAAATAATTTTGTTTTATCATATTGATTTAGTCATAAAGACTACTATAAAATATATATAAGGTGTTCCATCTCTCCAAACTCCAAAGGACTCTACATCTCTCTAAGACATAGCCTTCTTTCTACTCTTCACATTTGAAAACATACGACAACAACAAAATATTTTTCCCTATCTTTTTTTCAATACTCAATGTAATATATACCAGATAAAATAGTTGGGGAAGTTTGCTCAATAAACTGGTCCCTATTTATTATGTAATTTCTCTTAAATAACTAATTTTAAATTTTGGCTTTTTGTTGAGTCACACTACTTTGCTAAGCAGATTAGATCTCCCAGACTTGAATTTGTGGCTAGTTTGCTTATGATAAGGTACTTTGTTTGCATCTTCTTGCAACTGTTTAATCTGTAAATATTTAATGAGATCACTAGGCTCTGAAATGAGAGGATCATTATTTTGTTCATCATCAAGCATTGATAGTTCAAAATAATGTAAATAGTTTGTATTGAAAATTGAATACATATGAATATATTTGGGTAATTTCAATGGGAAAGCATTGTCATCAAACTGTTGCAGGATTTTGAGAGGTCCATATCTAATTGGATAAAGCTTCTTGATTTTTTTCCTATATACTTTAAATATCACATGGGAAGTGTAACAAAATATCATCATGTTACTGAAATGGTAATACAATGAATCCTTTAAGCCATTTTAACATGAGCTATTAATGTTATATGGGTAAAAATCCTTTTGACTTATAGTTTACGAGATATTGTGTATATATGATGTTTTAAAGTAATAGACTCTTAACTCAATGTAGGTAGATTTCTACAAATATGTTTTTTGTTCATTTTTTTTAATGTTATGTTCATCAATGATTTTGAGTACCACTACATCCAACAAAGTAAATATTAAAAATATATTTACACCAAATTTTATGACCAAAGATGAGTTGTTAGATATTCATAACTGAAATTTGAGGAAAAGAAAAATATGTGATGTTTGCAAGCCTGGAATATTTCCAAGTGAAAATAAAATCACTTTAATATCTAAAATTAAAATTTGAAATTGGTTTGAAACATTGTTTGACCCAAATTACCTTTTGATTTGAGTTGTGAATGCATAATATTTTGTTACTTCATATATATACAAACAATAACATAAAGAATATTAGATTAAAATCAAGAGGAAAAGTGTTTAGAAATCAATCGTATAATTTCCAAGTTTACAATGAAGCGTGGTGAAATCTTAGAGTTAAGGTAGTTCAAACCCTTGGAAAGGACCACAAGCCAGTAGCATTTTAACATTTTTAGTTGTTATTTTGTTTTGTTGGGATTGCAACACCTTAGGAAGGGCTCTTGCTTGACTATAATCCTCTATTTTCAACATCTCTTCAAGGGAATTCATTAATCAGGTTGACTTAGTCCCTGTATTACTCCCTTATGTTTATGGATCTTACCAAGTCTTCTTCTGTCCCAACAAACATGAATATGCTAACAAACTTAACAAAGGAGAAACAAGCAATAATTGATAATTCAAGAAGAATGGCATTTCCAAAAGTTCTTATCAAAGAAATATATAGTGAAATCAGTGCTAGGGCTCTATTTGTTGACTATGTCAAGCAAGCTAAAATTGACACAAGGACAAAAAGAGTAGGAATAGGCCTTGTAATCTTACATTTTCTCAGTAGAAGAATGAAACCGAGCCTCCAAGGGGTTTAAATATGCACATATTTCACAACTTCAATTCATATTAAATTCCCTGTTTGCATAGGAACTAGAAGCAAAATACCTAGTAACTAATTTGGATATTGCCCATCTTGATTGGCAAGAATCCCATAGGTGCCATATCCCAAGAGTCTCATAGTCAATTTTGCTTTCCAATAGACTGGAACAGTTCAGCTTTACTTACATGTCAAAAATCATGCCTTTAACTCTAGTTGCTCCTCCAACGACCATTTTATTTTTCAATGGTTCTTTAAACCCATAAATGGATTATCTATTTGACTAGGTTTTCAAATCCTTCATATGAAGGAGGTATGCTTGCAAGAAGGGTGATCATAGAATATTCATCAAAAATTGTTGCACTACGATATATGAAAAAGGAGATATACTTTCTCAAGCTTTCAGTCACTGGCATCTTCATCCCAAGAAACATATTTCTTGAGTGGAGTTTTTGCCTCACAACCTTTGGCTTATGCACTTTTATTAATGTATTCCATGCCTACTTTGCTCTATCCATTTTTTCCACAATGGCAATAATATTATCAGATAAATGATTAATTATGTAAGCTCAACCCTTTGCATCTCTCACTTTCTCTTAGTATCTATTCCTATGTAATTTAATCCCATTGTGAATGTCTGTAAGTGCTTCAATATGCCTGATCTTTTGATCAGTATTCTCTCACATGTTAGACCTATGGCATGGAAGAGAATGATGGTGTATCAAATGAATTGTCAATTTGCATATGGGGTTGCATGCCAAAAAAAAATTGAAAATGATTATGACCACAAGTAAAATGCAATATGTAGTTGTACGAATGTTGAATCAAAGATAAATTTTACCTTATCTATGATGTGGCTAGGTATAAGGAGATCTTATGTCAAGCATCATGGACAAAGCTTGGCTAGGAGCAACTAGGATTTCAACTATGTTATCTCCATTAACGAAGAAAAGTTATGCTTTTGATCAGATCTACCCGTATAACTATACTTTCTTATTTTTTGGGGGGTCTGTTTGTAGAAATAGTGAGGACTATTATCGTGGGGTTCACCAATTCCTGGATTTTGTAAGAAATAATTCAAAGGACCTTGAAATAACTAGATGTCCATGTCGAAAGTGCTCAAATATGGAAACTCTTGGTTTTTTGGAGGTTTGTGACCACCTGATTTGACACGAGATTGACAAGACATATACCGAGTTTGTTTTGCATAGAGAACAACCCTCTAGTTTTAGAAAATATGCATCAAACATGTGCTTTGCAACTAATGAGGGTCTAATTATAAAAAATGTACAAGATGACATCGTTGGATTGGTCAATGATGCATACGAATTTTTCAATATCAATCGCTTAGAGAGTGGACAAGAACTACGAGATAATGATGTTGAGTTCCAATTGTCTTATGGAGTAGTTCTTGCTGATGAATATTTTAGCTTGCTCAAAGTTACCAAATGACCATTATACCCAAGCTATACAAAGTACACAAAGCTATCGACGATCGCTATATTGTATAATCTCAAAGCAAAACATGGCTAGTCAAACAAAAGCTTTGGTGACTTACTGGAGTTGTTGAAATATATGCTCCCAATCGACAATACAATTCCAAAGTCCACATATGTGGTGAAGAAAATGATGAGGCCATTGGGATTATATTATGTAATGATACATGCATGCATCAATGATTGTATTTTATATTGGAAAGATCATGAAAAGAAGCAAGCTTACCCAACATGTGGTGCATCTCGATGGAAAGTTGACTCTCATTCACAAAAGGCATGCATTAATGTTCTTGCAAAGGTGTTGAGGTATTTACCCATTATACTAAAGTTGAAGAGAATGTATAGGTAAGCGGTTTTATTATATCATTAGCTTGGTTGTATTTGTTTCTTTCAACATTGTTAGACACAACTGAAGTGAGTTGCTTTCTTCCTGTAGCTTTGCAAAGGTTTTAGCGAATATGAGATGGCATTCCTAGAACAGGAGTCTAGACGACAATATGCGACATCCAATCAACTCCTCTACATGGAAAACTATAGATGTTAAGTAGAAATATTTTGTCGACGATCCACGCAATGTACAACTTGCAATGGCAACCGATGGATTCAATCCTTTTGCTGATTTTAGTACTGCTTACAATTGCTAGCCTATTGTGTTGATCCCTTACAACCTCCCACCATGGATGTGGATGAAGAGGAAACACTCAATGTTCACATTGTTAATACTTAGCCCCAAGAAACCAGGTAATGATATTGATGTTTATCTACAACCGTTGGTTGACGACTTGCACAAACTATGGACTAAAGGAGCAAAAACGTATGATGCATTTTCCAATACTACATTCAATATACGAGCAATAATGATGTAGGTCATCCATAACTTTACTGATTATGGAAACCTATCAAGATGTATGACAAAGGGAAAGGCAACATGTCCAATATGTAGGGAGAACACCTATGCAAAATATATTAAATGCAGTAGAAAGATCACTTACATAGGCCATATGAGATTACTTCCTCTAGATCATATGTTTCATCGTCAAAGGACATCTTTCAATGGAAAACAAGAGCTCGGTAAACCATCCAAACCTTTAAATGAGACGAAATACTAAAAATAATTCATGGAATTCCACAAAATTGGAGAAAGAGCAATTCAAATACGTGATACGGATGATGATAGTGTGTTTGTTCCTATAGCAGGATGGAAGAAGAAATCTATATTCTTGAATATATTGTCTTGGGAGGTATGACAACAACTTTCTTTCCATATCTATTCTTGTGAAACTGGTATTGCTGAGATCTTGTGGCATCTTACAGGTAAAATGGGCAGCCAAGCTAGGAGTGAGGCAAGTAGTTATCCTGAGCATGAGGTTTGCCAGTCAAATATTTATGTATCTGATAGAAGTCTCAGGATACCCTCTCTCCTAATCTCTTATTTTTGGGGTAGGTAGGGATGTTTAGACACCTGCTCATTATATGGAGGGCTCAGGTTGCCCAAATGAGGATTGAAGCCTTGTGTTGCATTTTAGAATACCCAAAGTGGCAAGACCACCTTGGAACTAGCCCTGTGTAGGGACCCTGTAGTCAAAGGTGAGGATATTTATATCGTATTCATTTTGCATTCTCTTAGTGGTATGTGGTATCATGAAAATCTTTTATATTTGATGGTGTTATCTGGTCTGGAATTTTTGTTGCTAGATTTCCTAATTCTATGAAATCAGCTAATGCAAATAGTTGTTGAAGTCAGTGCATGGTTGATGTCCATAGTTTTTGAATTGATATTTTATTGTGCAATATCTATTAAAGATATTATGATATGCCCATTTTGGGGGGAAATCATCCAAACAAGTCAATTTTTTTTACAAATAGGATCTCATTCTCAAATTTCCTCATTAAATGAATGATGTTGTGCTTGTTTTCTTGAACTCTAGTTTTAGCACAAATGTTCTTGTCAAACCAGAGCAAGTTGTAGCCATCCTTTAGTGTTTACCCTTTTTCCGTGGTAGTGCACACCTTTGTTATTCTTTCAACCAAAGACTGACAACAAAATTTCACAATTGATTGATGTTATTTGTGTTCTTTTCTTGGTCTACAATTTTTTTAAAGAGAATAATTTTATTAAATTCATGGGTTATCTAGAAGTAGAGAATGATTTAAAAAAGTTCATAAGTAGTTCAAAGCATGTTTCTCAAAGCACACCTCACACGAAGAAAAGGAAGAGCAAGAAAAGAGATAATATCATTTATGACATTAACAGGTTCTTTGACTTTGTTTTTATATGTTTTCTTTTTTAACATGTATGTGGGGTGGAGGAAGAAAGATACAATATTGAGCATTGGACCATCTGAAATGAGTTAAATGCAATTTTTTTTGACAGGTTTGTTATCAATACATGCAGGTAGTTGCATGAGCCAAAGTCTTTTCTTGTTTGGGAAGCAATTAGGACACTTGGTGTTTCTGCCATGAAAAACTTTGTGGAGGAGGTGATCATTCTATTTAAGTTCCATTTTCATAAATATGTTTGTTTGATTGCATTATCTATAGATTGTGCATTTTAACATAGCATTAGTTATCAACTCATCAGTATCCACTAAACTGTATAGGCATTTGTTTGGAGTATGGGCATACAAGCATATATTAGTGTATCCATTCATTATACCAAGACATAAAATTCCAGGCTATATTTGAAGTTCCAATCATAAAACACATAAATCCATATGAGTAGCATCTCTAAAGTACACTTTGGTTTTAGTTAAGGACTCTACTTGACTAATTTTGCATTTTGATTTTGAGAATGTGGAAGCCAATTCTAGTCACAAGCCAAATAGATCATGGAGTCTGGACGTATTTTTTATCTTTTACATGAAACAAATCTCTTGCATTATGCATTTTATGTTATTATCCAGAAGATTTAAGTCACACGCCTAGTACATTTGATTAGAATGTACACCAAAAACAAGCTATTTTTATTTTTGAAATCCCTTAGTAAGGATTGAAATTCTTTCTAACATTGGACTATAGTTTTGTACTCTAAGAAGATGTAACAAGTACAACTTAGTACTAAGTGGGATTTTGGGTTACCTTCTAAGCCTTTTTTGGTCATTTTTCCAGAAGCATTGAATTTAAATGAACCTTTTATTTTTCTTTCATCATAAGGGAGAAAATTATATGATGCTTATGGGCACCTCAAAATAGTTGTATGGGTGAGTTCACTGTAACATGAGGGCCAGATAGTCAACAAGCCAATTTTTAGATTGTTATTCAAGTAGCTTGGGACCCCTCTTGTTGGTTGATCCTAAAAATTGCAATTCTCATGTTTTTTTATTCAAACTTGATTTAGTATTTCTTTTATTCACAAGCTAGACACTTCAATTCAGCATGTTGTGATGATCCATCTTAATCACAAAAATTGGAACAACAATTAGTTTAAGCAAGCAATATTTTTAAAAGGACAGACATTCTTAACCATAAGATTGCATGTAAAATTTATCTTGATGTAAGTTAGCTAGGATACAATTGTGTTATCATTTACACAATGTTAGAAAGTGTTATACCTGCCTATGGGGCCCTTTGGCATCATTTGTAATTGATTTTTGGGTTAGTGTTTTTTGGGACACTGGGAATATTTTATTATTACTTCGTTATGCATGGTTGAGGCCTACTCTTTTATCACCTTTATCGTATATCATTTATATCACTTCATCATCACTTGTTATTCATTCCTTTTAAGGATTCCTTATCTCAATTCTTTGGTCTTACTTTTGAATGTATGGATCCTCCAACATTGTGTTCTGAGGATAAGGTGACAAGCATTAGAACCTGAGCTCAGTTGTTTTTTTGAGCAACTAGTGGGAGAGTCTTAGTGAAGTGGGAAGACAGTGGGATTGCACCATGACTCCTTTATTGAGAAGACCATGCACCGAATCTCTAAAAGGAGGTCATCTCAAGAAGATTGACTCCATTTTCAGGTTAGAAAAACTTTTTAGGAGCTAACTAGAGAAAGGGTGAGGTTTGTGAGTTTTCCCCCATATAGAAATAGTTGATTACCTATACCCAGTTATTGATGAAAACTCAAAGAGCTTGTGGTCTAAGTGGTGACCTGTAACTCTAAACAATTGCAAAAATATTGTGAATTTTCTATGATTGAGAAAATACACATATTTTGAAGCCTAAATCAAATTTCGGAAAACTGATTGTAGAATTGGAATCGTCATGGAAAAATAGGGCTTACTTTTTGTCACTTTGTAAAATTCAGCTATCCAAGTCATAGAAAATGTAGTCAAAGTCACCCTTTGTTTAGTGCAAAAATTTGAAATTTGAAATTTTTGAATTTTGAGTCTTTGGAATATTTTGTGGAATTTTCCTTGCACATGTGGGCATCATCGATGATTTTTTTTTAGTGGTTTTGCAACATCAAAAAATGGTTTTCAACATTCTATCAATGTTCCAAGTAAGTTGATTTGTGGGTTGTGTAGGCCTCATCATCAAGGAAGGTGCCCACAGAATAAGTGCATCAACTTCCATATCCAACCAGGTGTTTGGCTCAAATGGTTAGCAAGTAAAGTTTCAAACCTTGAGCCAAGAGGTGTCAAATTCAGACCCTTATCCCTTCCTTCCCTAGCCTTTTGACCAGTTACAACAAGAGCAATCAACTTCCCCTCCAGCGCACCACCTCTGTCATAGCATGTTGTCAAGTGGTAAGGATAATGTTGTCAAAACCTATCTCTAAGTCCAACAAGGATACTTGGCATTGTGTTGTTGACTACAACTCAACCTGTATCTCGTGAAGTGGTGGGCTTATGTGGCATTGAGCACCTAGTCATCATCCAATCCACTAGTGATGGTTAAGACTTTGGTACTCCAAATAGGAGGTCCAAGGTTCAAATCTAGAAGGGGGTAGGGTTGTACACCAAACTTTAGTAAGTAGATTTTGGAGATTGAGTAGCTTAACATATATTGTATAAACAACATCGTCCCATATGGTTGATGACCTTGTGGACATTAAGAACTACTTTTTTTTTAATTTTTGCTAAGTGGCAATCCAATCAATTTTCCATTCAACATTCTCCAAGGCATCTGCCTACAGGTATTGCAAATCATAGGAATACATGGACAATCTGGTCAAACAATTTATTGGGAAAATTACTATGATACCAATATTCAGCCATGCAAAGCCATAAAACCTCCTTATGGTCTTATGATTAATCAAAAGAATTGACTATAGCTATATTTAGTCTGATTCATGTGTGATGAGTCTCTAAGAACTTGGGAGGTTCTTCATTTTGCTTTGGAAATATTGATTGTTATGGGCAAAGCCTTTCTTGCTTAATGTTGTAGAGATTAGCCATAAGGCATGCATGTCTCCCATGTGTGTGGTAGCATTTGAGAATACCACTTAAGGTATGTCTTTATTTGGTCTATCATCTGAATGTCTCTTTAAGTTGTTTACTTAAAATTTGGCCTAATGGATGCCATTTACTTTTGTTCTTAAAATCTTATCATGTTTCCTTTTAGATGTTTGTTTGATTTCAAGATTTGTTTAAACACAAAGTGTTCAACTAGTGTGGCTTTTCAACATTTGCATCTTCTAAATTTTAGGTGCATGAAAGCTAAATTATTATGTCTTTTTTTTGTTGGAGAACAAACTTGGGTCCCCCAATTTCTTAGTGTATCTTTAGATTTTTATTTAAGAGATTTAAGTTCAAACCTTTGTATAAATGCAATACAAGAGAGTGAAGGCCCCTTTTAAGTGTATCTTTAGCTTTTTATTTTATTTTTTTAAAGAAATAATACGAGGGTGCCCTCTTAGGGTATAAGAGGACAGTTATAAACCGCCCTAATAGACCCTAAGAGGGTGGTTTTTAACTGCCCTAATAGACCCTAAGAGGGCAGTTTTAAATCGGCCTCAGTGATAAACTAAGGCAGTTTTCGAGGTAGTTTTTAACCATCCTAATAGACCCTAAGAGGGCGGTTTTTAACTACCCTCATATAACGTGGACTTTTTATGAGGCCCTCATAGACAGCGGCTCAATAACCACCCTTAAAGGTCTTCAAGGGTGGTTAAAAACTGCCCTTAAATGTCTTCAAGGGTTTTTAAAAACCGCCCTTAAAGACCATTTTTGGTGTAGTGGGTTGCCAAACAACTATATGTACAAAATGCTACATGTTGTTTGTACAACACTACCATGTAAGCATAATTGTCCAAAGGGGTGATGTCATCAAATACCACGTCATTACAAGGTGCCATATCATCATAAGTTGCCATGTCATCACAAGTCACATACATGTTGACATCATCAAAGTCTATAAAAATTGAAGGGGAGGAGAATTGAACCTGAGACCAACCTTGGGAAAAGTTCTTATGCCATCTTTGCTAGCCATCTCCCCAAGCATCGCGCTTGGAATAAAGAGGAAGAACATTATATTTATCAACAAAAACATCCATGCCTGCCTTCCATTTGAACCCGCCAACACATGTCTCCATCGTATTGACACAAGTGTGCCCCATGCTATTTAAATGCAAATTTGTAGTATTTGGATTTAAAACGGGCAAAAGTGTTGAACTAGGACCCCACTTGAAATTTTACAAAGAATCTAAAAATACTAACAATTTGTCTATATCTATTATGATTATCCATACATGACCATTTTGTCAAACACAACCAATCTAGACATCCTCTCACAACTATGCAGTTGAAAAATTGCTAGATAAATTTTGCAATTTTGTCAAGTGGATCGGAGGTCCTTGCTAAGCATAGAAGCTACTCATGACTTCTCTGGCACCAAGGGTCCGTATAAAAACAATTCTCTTCTTTCTTTATTTTTTCATGGCGGCCATGCAACCTACCCTCTCATTTGTATTGCTATTGACCAAAAAAAAAAAATGAAAGAGAAAACGAAATGGATTTTTTGGAAAAATATGTAAAAGACAAATAAGGTTTTCAAAAAACCCAATCCTAAAACTAGGGCATCTCTCTAGTCAAAAAAATTGAAACAAGAAAAAATTGAATGCCAATGAGAGGAAAAAATAATCTATTGGTGAATATGTCTCATAGAGCAAATATGTTAATCCTAGTGGGATTCTTGAGTTCCATGTCCACCTAGGCTTTTATCAAAATACCCTTCAAATTACATTGTCAACCTTTAAAATAATTTTTTTTATCTTGCTTCAAAAAATTGTCCTTAAGAATAGCTAGAAGAAAACAATTGGTAGCAAAAGCTATCGAGTAATGGAGATTCACACCCTCTTTGATACCATGTTAAATTTCATAGCAAGTTCTAGAAACAGACTGAATCAAACATTACCCAATATTGCTCGACAAAGGAATACACAAAACGAAAAGGAAGAACATAGAATAGGATGGGATGTCCATGGACACCAAATAATTTCACTAAATGGAAAATAAAATTACACTCAACTCATATCCAAAAACATTAGTATGAAGGGGTATTTATACCAAAATACATGATGCCTTTAGGTTAAGGTTGTGAGATCGACCCTTAGGAATAAAATATTACAAAAAATTACAAAAACACTTTTCCAAAGTTTACATAGGCCCAAAGGGAAAATATGGCATATACAAGTACATAAGTCAATTGTGGCCTCAATAGAAGCTTGACCACCACACATTTTAACACATAAATATGCAAACTATGCTTGTTGTAGGCTTGAGAGAATTAATTAATGGTGCTTAAAAGCATGTTGTGAAAGTTTTAATAAAAAGAGTTATACAAAAAGAGAAGAGAACAAGAAGAATGGACCTTATTGAGTTGGAAAAGAAAATAATAGCACCACCAATGGCCCCTATATATTTTTGTAAAATATGGCTATAGTGGGCTTGAGGAAACTGATTAATGGTGCTTAAATGCATGGTGCAAGCCTTTGGTGTGGAAAGTTATATAAGAAGAGAAGATAACAAGGAGACTGGCTCTCAAAATGGTCTATGTCAGCTATGGTGGCTAATGCAAATGATTTTGTCAAGTTACTTGTACTTGAAGTGTTTCATAGTGCAAGTGACGAAAGGAAAGTTTCATATTTTACAAAAAATATTTTAGATAGTCATATGAAGAACACAATTGTAAGAATGGTGCAAGTTCGGAGGAAAAAGTCTAATAAAATCTCATTGGGATATTTGTTAATGGGATCAATGGGAGAAATTGGTATAGAACACTCAAACAACAATTCAACTTACAAAAAATAATTATAGACATCCTAATGAGAACCAAAGAAAAATGTAGAGAAGAATCTCTCTAGCCATAATAGTTAAAGCACTCTCCATATACAAATACAAGAGTTTATTTATAATGAAGGTTGGCTCTTTAGAAGTACATCTATTGGCAACATACCTTCATCTTCAAGGAAAGTACTAGTTAGAGAAGGGAGTTCAAGTCTAGGAGGTCAATTCCATGGTAGTTGTGATGTCTATAGAAGCTTGGAGGATGTAGAAGTCAGCTTAAATCACTTAGAGATGACAACTGAATAATATAAGGTGATCTCAAGAGATACATTGAGCCTTTCATAGACTTGGCAAAGGAGTTCCATGATATTCTTCTTGGAATTTGGCTAAAGAATTGTGTGGGCCTTTGTGTACTACCATCATTGATGAGCTACGTAGGTGCCTAAGGTATATCATGTTTGATGCAATTGGAATAACAATTTCGTGTAATTCATGCTATGCTACCAAAGGGGCAACAAATCTTGCATTATATTGATAAGATATGTGGTTTTGTTTGCAATGGGAGCCATGGACATGCATGGGACCAAGAGTGAAGGCTATAGTTGGTAGTACGTGTGTCTATTCTATTTCACAATTGCTCGAAGTGAAACGATTATGGATTTATTTATGGAACCCTTAAAAGCAGACATTTTTGTAGAATCTTTACTTGTAGAGTTTAGGCCATAACACGTATGGTGGTCGTTCACTTACTATGTCTCTAAAAATAGACCAAATTAAGTTTCAAGCCCATGATGTAGTCCTTTATATTTAGAGATGGAATTCAATATGTTTTAATTGTCAGTTGTTATAGCCAAATTAAGAAGCAATTCCATTTTGATATGATGTTTAGTATATAGTTTTTAGTCTATAGTTTGGCTGGTTGGAATAAAATGAAATGCCTCACAATCAAGGTGCTTTTTGAATGGGACTTGTCTTATTTTACTAACGAAAAAATTGAATGGATAATATTTATACAAATTTAATATTTTCTTCAATGATTGACATTATCCCTCAAAGACCATTAACATAGGGTGTTTACATGCCCCTTATTTTATTATTAAAATTGAATATTGACATTATAAAAGTACAATAATTTATATTCAAAATGAAGTCTTCATGAGTACCTAAATATAAATTGATAGCTATGCTTTTATAATATTGTTTTCATCATGAATCCTTGAAAAAAAGAATTTTCATTTGTTAAGGCTGTGAACTATTATGAGAGATTTTTCTTTCTCCTGAGATGATGCAGATTTTCTGCCTTCAAATCCAATTGAATTGCTTGAATTCCGGTAATCTTTGCACTACTACCTACAAGATTGGAAAAGACACCGATTAGTAAATACCATATATGTAATGCATTACAAATCCTAATGTATGATTTATTATTATGTTTCACTACAAATGATTCAAAATTTCGCATAAACATGTCAAGAATTTGCCAAATGAGGTCCTTTAATTGGTTCACAACTTGAATATGAACTTTAATACTTCAGAAATAATGAAACTGCCATATTGTATAGCTATGAATTGCTCAGATGACAACAATAAAAATTTCAAATTTCTAAAACACTAATATGAAGTATAGAATAAATAAGAACCCCCCACCAACTTAAAACATGTATAGGAAAAAAAAAAACAAGAACTCTAGGAGAATAGAAATCAGCATCAAGAATTAGAGAAAAATGTTTTTTAGGGGGGCCAAAATGAAAGTTATAATGCACAAAACATAGGCCCAAATAACTACTTTGAGCTAAAATCACTGTGGAGTTATATTCCCTAGTTTATGCTAGCTTCTCAAAGTGCTCTCCCCTATTCTCAAACCTTATTCAGTAAGTTGACCTGCAAAAATAATGCCTTCCACATCAAACACCAAGCATTTTAATGATACCTTCATGATTCAACATCAAGTCCGAACCCATCAATTGGTCTATGCAAGTTGGAGGCTACTTACTAGAAGAGCATGGGTCATCTAGAACATTGCACCCTAGGTTTCATCTACATCTTGACAACAATGCTACCTGTTTTGATGCTTGTTGCACCCTATATAGTATGTGATGTCGTAATTCCAAACAGTACTACTATTTATGCAATAATGTGTGGGGACTTCATCTTGCTTAACTTTTACTTGATAATCCTAACACCATGTTAACATCATTTAGATGCTACTTGTGGACATGGTTTCCACCCAAAACTTCTCTTTTATACTAATCCATGAAGCCTCAAACATTTGTCTTTGTCAAATGAAAATATAAGTGTTATCTATTCAGATAAATTTAAGTAAGTTTGAATAGACTCTCTAATTCATTTGAATCATACCTCCCCAATAGAGAGGCTTTTAATTCTCAACAAGTAATTAAAAAAGAACGTGACGTTAGAGACCCAAAGCTTGTATTTATGAATGCACCTTGATTTGTTTAAGATATGCCCATTAGGACAAATCAGTCAATACTTCTAATCATCCCCATGTGGAGGTTTACATTCTTTTGAAAAACGTTGTCTTCTTCCATCTCCACATTGCCATTGGGTGCTAATTGTTCTTATTCATCAAACATGGATGGTTTAAGTAACTTTAAATTCTCAACATTTGTAACTCAAAACACACATGTTCAAGTAATTTTGCTTGAAAGCATTACAATTCACTTGTATGATCTCAAGTTGATCATCACTATTTGGTTTCAATGTCTTATACATTTCCCTTGAAGTCCTTTCATGTTTCAACATAGACAACCCATATCTCTAATTTGGAACTTGTGATCCATCCTATGTTGGTCATGCTATACCCCTAACCATGGTCGCATTTAGGTTATGTTGTGATTGAAACTCAAAACAAATAGTAATTAAGGTTGTTACAGATTTGTCTTCAGACAACTAATTAGAGTTCAGGTTTATTCCCACCTAATTATATCTGCAAATAGGACCTATAATTCTGCAATCTTATAGAAGCAAATAAGAGAAAACTACAATAAGACTAAAAAGTAAAAATAATCAAGAAAATAGTGGCATAATTATGATGCTTTTTTTCTTTATTAGTTTTATTGTTATTGTAGTTATCTCTTGCATATCCTAGAATATGCTACATAAAACAAGGAAATATAGAAAGATTACATAAGCTCGAAATTGACATAATTGGTTGGAAAAAAAATAAATTCAACATTTGGCAGCATTGTCAAGGAAAAAAGACACCATTTACGCTCAGCAAGCTATGGATGGCTAGCAACATATGGTTATGACTAACTATCAAATCCAAGTGTGAGGAAGATTCTTACTAGTATCCTTAATGAGCCTTGGAAGATACCTTCCAATAAGATGGGAGAAATTTATGGAGGACTTAATGTTGAGTCACCTCATAACCAAATATTCTTTAGAAGGCTGAAAATAAAAATCATAAATAATTTTGCAATAGAAACAGAATAGAATGGAAGCAACACATTACTCATATGCTCAAAAATAGAAAATGCAGATCACATTCATAGGAAAAGGACACAAAACATGTGATGAGCTATTGTAGACATTGCTAATCTCTTTGTAAGGAAAGGAATAACGAATCTCCAATTAATGTACATATGAATAGGTGAGAGGGGTTATAAATACCCACCATAATCCAACATCACAAATCCCAATAATAGTGAAGCAAAAAAGATATTGGATCACAATACAATACAAGGAACATGTTATGGTACCTATGGATAGGTATATAGGGATCTGATATATTATATATATTGTATATGGGTATTATGGATAGTTGGCATGGGCCACACATAACCCAAGGTTGATTGTATTGTAATATTATATTATAATAATGAGTTAGATAAAGGTTTAGGAGTCGACTAGGGTTAGGGTTATACCCTCCCCAAAGTAGCATTAGAAGATGGGTATATAAAGAAAGGATATTGTCATTGTAAGAATTGGCAATCATATCAATTATTTCCTTGTAATGACCTCTCATCTTGGGAGATCTTGAGTTATTTCATCCTAAGGAGTCTTGTTAGTGTTGCCCTATGTTAAGGGTATTATCTATCTCTATCTCATTGTGTGTATTGTTACTGTGGGTAATTATTTATGGATGAATGGTTTATTATTTAGTACATTGTGGTTGGATTTTTGTTATGTGAATAAAGTTTGTAACAATTACTATCAAAGTAACAATTTTGGCAAAGTGGGGATTTTTTTTTTTGTGGATTGTAGAATTTGGAAAAATTCATGTGAATATTGATTATTATGGATTGCAAAATCTAGACAACATTTTTATCAAGAAAATGTCTTTTTCTCTAGGTGTCATATCTTCGCATAGAGTTATTTGATTCCGACAATTCTTGCACTATCTTGTTTGAAATTTGAAAAGCTTCCAAAACAATTGATCATATGAAGGAATCTAAATAGTATCTGGGAGATATGATCTTGTGAAGTCAATTGTCCAAAACAAGGGCAATGACGTTATTGCCAATCATTTTTTCCTGAAAAGAATGCAATTTGAGATATCTTTCAGTCTGGGTAAGCAAATCAACTACCGTATTTTGAGTTTTGAAGGAAGTTTTTGGGTCTAATTGTTTATGAGACATTGGGGTTTGAAATTAGTGATGTTATTTTTTCTATACTGTAGTTTTCTAAAACCCTAGTTTTTCATTGTCATTTTTTTGGCAAGTTAGATCGTTGATGTGCCCAAATTTTTTAGAGAAGATATAAATGTTAGAGAGTGGTCAATGAAATGTAAATCTTTATATTTGAATGAAAATTGGTGTACACCCAATATTTACGAATTCATGGGAAAGCTCTCCATTGGTGGTTATCTCATCTGAAGGGCTATAAAGACTGCTTATGGGAAGATAGTTGCCCTCAGGAAATTTTTGAAATACTTTCTTGAGCAAATAGGAACTGAAGAGCAAGGATGAAAAGATAGCTTAGTTAAAGGATACCATCACAAGACTTGGAGAAGAAATCAAAGGGCTAAAGGGAAAGAACGAAGGAATGAATAAGAATGATAATGTGAAGGTTGAAGGAACCACACTTGTGTCAAATAAGCAACAAAATGATTAGAGGGATTTGTTTCTAACTAAAAATTCTATTTTTTAGGTTCGTGAATGCATTCAAAAGGAAAAGGTCATTATTTCCCTAAACCCTAACAGCAAGTATAATTTCATTAATATTGTTTTGGCTAAGAGGTTGCAGGTTCAAGCAAAGAATATTAAGGACATACAACTAGAGGGTGAGGATGTTTAGATTTTGCAGATTTGAAGGTAACCATGGATAAATATGTTTTACATTCAGATTTTGACAGTACATCTATGGATGATGTAGATATTGTTCTTAGTTATCCTTGGTTGGACTCAGTGGGTACTATTAACATTAATGTAAAAAAGTTCATGAAGTTGTGGTATAGGAAATAGAAGATAACATAGTAGGATATTTCTTAGCTTAAGAAGTAAGGATCTCAAGAAAAACAAGAAGCCTTCGTAGGGGAACAAATTGAACTAGTAGAGGATTCAAGAGTCAAGTCTAAGGAAGACGCAACAAAAAAATCGAAGAAAGAAGCAACAACAAAGTCCAAGGAAGCATAGTTAGAAGAACACAAGGATGCACCAAAAGAAGGGCACAAGAGAAAAGAACATAAGGAAGCATTTCAAAAAGAGACAAAAATGTTGAAGTGGAAAAGTTAGTAGAACATTGGGTTAAGGTTGGAGCATATTGACACCCACACCACCATGAATGATGACAATCATGGAGGCATGGCATAGGGCATTGATATCATTATGGGCCTATATGGAGTTAGACAGGCATCGAGTATGGCAGTGTATGGCAGAAAAAGAACAGTACTTATGGATGTCAAAGTGGGGCAACAACAACACAAAACCACTTCACCAATCATTGTAGATATTAGAGTGAAGTAGCAAAATCATGGATCCAAAGGAGCACTAACGGATATCAAAATGGCATAGCAACAACTTGGCAACATCATTGACCATCACCAATCAAGATTTCACTTGGATGGTTGGATGGTTAGATGATCAATATTATACAGTTGTCAACAATGCTCAAAAGCTCAAATTATTTAGTCTCTAATGTTTTGAGGATGAAAAATTTGTAAAGGTGTGGAATGCTATGGTACCTTTGGATAGGTATATGGGGATATGATATTATATTGTATATGGGTATAATAAATAGCTGGCATGGGCCACATGTAATCCAAGGTTGATTTTATTGTAACATTATATTATAATAATGTGTTGTATAAGGGTTTAGGAGTGGCATTAGAAGATGGGTATATAAAGAAGGGATATTGTCCTTATAAGAATCATCAATCATATCAAGTATTTCCCTATAATTGTCTTGGTTCATGAAAAGGCCTCTCATCTTGGAAGACCTGGTGGAGTTCCTTCTTTAAGTATTATTGATGTTACCCTACCTTAAGGGTATTATCTCTCTCTTCGTCTCTCTCATTGTGTGGATTGTTATTGTGGATTATTATTTATAGATGAATCGTTTGATATTTTAGTACATTGTGATTGATTTCTATTATGAGAAATAAAGTTTGTAACAGAGCACCCAATAAGGTAAACATGACAATAGGCCAAATAATACTACTAGTGTTGAGAAAATCGTGAAAAAATCGTTTGCATCGCGATTCAATCGCGACTCATTGCCCAAACGAGTCAATCGGCATCGTATCGTTGCATTGCCGATTCATTGGCGATTTTTTGCCAATTTTTTGAAAAAATTGGAATCGGCGATTCATTGCCGGTTTTTTCAAAAAATCGCCAATGAATCGTCCGCAGCCGCACAGGTAGAGGCTGCGGCCAATTAAATGAAAATGCGATTCGTTTTTCTTCATTCTTTCTTCTAAGCTGAGCAAAGACAAAAACAAATCCTCCCACCTTGCTACCACCCCGACCAACTACGCCAAGGCATTCGAGGAGCGTGATTGATTGTCGTGTGAAGGAATTCGACAACCAACAACATCTTCCTAGAAGATTCATTCAAGTTAGAAATTTTTTGAAAACTCTTTTTTTTTTTTTAAATAGATTAGGGTTTGTTTGAAATTAGATTAGAGCTCTTTGAAATTAGGTTAGGGTTCTCAAATTTAAAACCCTAAACCCAAAACCCTAGTCTAGGGTTTTGGGTTTAGGGTTTTTTTTCCTCCTTTTGAAAATAGATTAGGGCTTGTTTGAAAATAGATAAAGGGTTTTTTTTTCTCCTCCTTTTGAAAATAGATTAGGGCTTGGGTTTTAAATTTGAGAACAACCCTAACCTAATTTCAAACAACCCTAATCTATTTTCAAACAAGCCCTATTTTCAAAAGGAGGAGAAAAAAAAAACCCTAAACTCTAGGGTTTTGGGTTTAGGGTTTTTTCTTCTCCTCCTTTTGAAAATAGATTAGGGCTTGTTTGAAAATAGATTAGGGTTGTTTGAAATTAGGTTAGGGTTGTTCTCAAATTTAAAACCCAAAACCCTAGTCTAGGGTTTTTTTTCTCCTCCTTTTGAAAATAGATTAGGGCTTGTTTGAAAATAAATTAGGGCTGTTTGAAATTAGGTTAGGGTTGTTCTCAAATTTAAAACCCAAAACCCTATTCTAGGGTTTCGGGTTTAGGTTTTTTTTTTTTAATCCTCCTTTTAAATAGATCCTAAATTGATATATGCAAGCCAAATTATTAGCTATCTTAATTCCTATCAATATTTGTTAAACATTAAATGGGTTTAGGATTTTTTTTCCTTTTTTCTTTAATTAAATATTGCTGCCTAATAACTATGTATGCAAGCCTATTTTTCAGCTGTTAATGACTCAATGTTTCAATTTTAAACCCTAAGGGGCCTAAACCCTAGCCTTTTGGTTTGGGGTTTAGTTTTGTTTCCTTTTTTTTCAAGTAATTGTAACTTTGTTGTTACTTGTTACTAACTTGTTTCAATGTGCAGGCATATAAAAAATGAAACCATTGGATCCAGCATGGGTGTATGCAATGCAACTGCAACCAAGAGGGCATTTTAAATGCAATTTTTGTCGCAATAACTATAATGGAGGCGTTTATCGCCTCAAATACCATTTGGCATTGTAGCAAGAAATAATATAGCAGTATGTGATAAGGTGCCAAATGATATTAAAAACAAAGTAAACGCCATGATTACTGCGGCAGATGAAAACACAAGTAACAAAAGAAGTTTTAGCGAAGCCATTTCATCCCCCCCTCCCGACGTGGCAACATTAAGCGGCACTTTCAACAGAGTAGTTCAAGTCCTTCAAGTGCACAAGTAGCTAGTGGGACGGGAGAGTCCTCTTTTGTAGACCGTTCTGGGCCAGGGGCACAACCCACGCTTGAGGGTATGGCCGCTTGGAACCAAGAGAAGCACGGTGCAGCGAGGATAGCCATTGTCACTTTTTGGTATTATTCTGACATTCCCTTCAATGTGGCAGGGTCTCCATACTAGAAGCGCATGATAGATGTCGTTGCAAGCTGCAGCGCAGGATTTAAAGCACCAACATATGATGACCTTAGGGGCCCTCTATTTCAACAATATATGGACGACATTCAAATTGTGTCATTGTGCTTGACTAAATTTATATTTATATGGCATGACTAATTTTTTTTATATATATTAATATGATAAAATCAATATGCAATGTACGTGACTAAAATTTTTTAATACTTCAGGCTGTGCTTGACAGCGAGCGTATGATGTGGAGCATAGTTGAGAAAATCAGAATCAGATTGGAATCGGCATGGAAAAGAATCAGGAAAAATCAAGAATCGAAAAAAATTGAGAATCGAAAAAAATCGGGGACAAAATCGGCAAAAAATCAACCTTTGTTCATTGAAAAAACCGAAGAAAATGCAATTTTCATTGACAAAATGCTTTTTTTATGCATATCAAAACTTTTCGGGAAAAAATCGGCGAAAAACGGCTAGTCTGTGAATCGGGAAAAATCGGATCAAATCGGGATTTTTTGTAGATTTTCTCAACTATGGTGTGGAGGACCAAGGGTTGCACCATAATGTATGATGGTTGGACAGATGGGAGGGGAAGAACCTTGATTAATTTTTTGGTTGCATCTGCAGCGGGAAATGCATTCCTTAGTCCGTAGATGCATGGCACAAGTTAAGAGTGTTGAAATGCTTGTAGGGTTGTTGGAGGAAGTTGTCTTGGAGGTTGGGAAGGAGAATGTTGTCCAAATCATCATGGACAACGCAACAACATATAAGGCAATTGGGAGGATTTTGGAGGAGAAATTCCCCACCATTTTTTGGATCCCATGTGCAGCCCATTGTCTCGATTTGCTCCTTGAAGACATTGGGAAATTACCTTGGGTGGAAGAGGTTGTAAGGAGGGCTAAGACCATCACAAAATTCATTTACAACCATTCATGGGTCCTTAGCCTCATGAGGTGATTTACCAATGGAAGGGAGCTAGTGGGGCCTGGCATTACACGCTTCGCCACAAACTTTGTGACATTGTAGAGCATTTATGATGCAAGAGGGTCACTAAAAAAATGTTTGTGAGTGATGAGTGGAATTATGAAGTAGCTGCAAGATATCGAACATCATCTGAGGGCCAAAATGTTTATACTTATTTGTTCGAGGACTTCTGGATGGCCATGGATGAGGCCATCAAGGTGCAAGACTACGCTTATTCATTTGTTTTATTTTATTTATGTTGCAAAATATTTTTATTTAAATTATTATTTTTTATTTTTTTTTCAGGTCTCAGAGCCATTGGTGAAGATTCTTCGTCTTGTTGATGGACAACAATTTCCAATGGGATATGTATATGAGGCTATGGATAGGGTGAAAGAGGCCATTACTGCATTTTATGAACATAACCGCGCCAAATATGATGCCATTTGGACTATCATTGATAACAGATGGACATCACAACTCCCTAGCCCTCTTCATGCAGCGGGTTACTATTTGAACCCCAAATTCTTTAGGAGCCCCCATTCCGTGCTGATTATGAGTTCAAGATTGGCCTTCAAGATCGCATTAACTGCGTGTACTTCGTGAGCCAACAATTGCGCAATAAAACATGTGTCGAGATACAAGATTATAAGGCATGCACTGGTCATCAATTCCCATATCAGCAATGTGTTGATGCTATTGAGTATATGAGGCTAGGTAAAACTCATCGAAAAATTATTTGTCTTTTTATTTTGTTTTAAAATTTAAACTTTTAAGCTGTTACATGTGAAATATCAATTTTTTTTTTGTTGTTTCTAGATTTATGGTGGGATGACTTTGGTGATTTTACGCCCAATTTGCAGCACATGGCAATTAGAATCTTATCACAACCATGTAGCTCTTCAGGTTGTGAGCGCAGTTGGAGTATGTTTGAGCACATACACTCCAAAAAGCGCAACAAACTTACACAAGAAAAGCTCAATCATCTTGTGTTTGTGCATTACAACCTTCGTCTCCACAAAAAAAATTTTGAAAAACAAATATTGAGCCCTTACTCCAAGAAGCGCAACAAACTTACACAAGAAAAACTCAATCATCTTGTGTTTGTGCATTACAACCTTCGTCTCCACAAAAAAAATTTTGAAAAACAAATATTGAGCCCATTGACCTAAGTGACATTGATCCATCATCTGAATGGATCACAAATGCGGCAGGAAGGGCAAGAGCCTCTATTCAGGATGTAAGAATTACAAAATTATGAGAACCTAGCAGAGGAGATGGCAGCAAAGGACCAAGAAGAGGCCTTAGCACAAGAAGCGGCACAAGCAACTACAAGCACACATCAACCAAAAGAGACTAGGGCTTATGCTAGGACAAGGGGCAAAGGAGTTGCAAGACATTAGTGTGTGGGCCTATTGAGGCATTTTGACACATTTTGAAATTTGTACCTTTTCATATTATAAGCAATACAGGATGTGTTTTGTCACTTTCATGTGTAATTAAATCTTGAGCCTTGAATTATGTCTTGATTTGAATTGTTGCATTTATTGCAATATTTGATTTGCATAATGTTAATTCATTGTAAATTGCATTGGAAAAAAAAAAATTTGTTTTCTTCGGTTTTTTTTTTTTTGCCAATTCATTGCCCGATTTTTTGTCGATTCCGAATCATTGCCGATTTTTAAGCCAACGGATTTACTACCCAATTCCAATTTTCTCAAGTATGAATACTACAACACAATACAATGTTAGTTGTGACCTATAGTGAAATATTACACATCTCAACATTCCCCCTCTAGCTAAACAAAGGTCATTAAGAGAGAACTTTATGAAACCCCCCATAGGGAACTCTCCCACATTAAGCCAATCTCATAATCATAGTTACCAGGTACAGTTCAGTTCAGTATGAAAAAGTTCATATAATCTATATATACATGCACATACACACATATATATACCTTATATAAAAATATTAACAAAATATATATGTGAAAACCATAGAAAAATTCAGATTCTTCCATATTTTCTATATTCAAGTATATTTTGTACTTTATAATGTATAAGTTATATTTTATAGGTCATAGTCAATGTTGTTTTAATCTTTTGAATATATAAAAAAAAATTGTAAATTAAAAAAATAAAAACAAAAGATAGGACCGAACTAATCCAATTGGTTTAGTCCAACCCAAAAGGTCTGAACCAAACCGAACCTAGAAACTATGGTCCCAATCTTAGGTAACCTTAGGGA
Source organism: Wollemia nobilis (assembly GCA_028583015.1). Taxonomy (NCBI): domain Eukaryota; kingdom Viridiplantae; phylum Streptophyta; class Pinopsida; order Araucariales; family Araucariaceae; genus Wollemia; species Wollemia nobilis. Next base: position 2,345,358 of record JAQPPZ010000912.1, read on the forward strand.
TGACCTTGGTAAGGATTTGCAAATAAATTAGCTAAAGACACATTTATCAACTCATGTTAACCCTTAGAATGTAGCTAATGAATGTAGTGCATCCAAATCTCAATATGCTTGGTCCACTAATATTTTAGTGAATTGCGAATGAGTCGAATAGTACTTTGTTATCATAAAACAAGTGTTGGAGCCCTTTTGAAGAACCATCCTAGTCCACTCAAGATGATTCCCAAACTTGGGAAACACTAAAATATTATGCTTCCATAGAAGACAGGTATAGTAGCCTATTTTTTATAACTCCAAGCAATTGGCCCCAAGTTGATGGAAAGCAAGTAGGCCCATAGTGGACTTTTTCTCATCAAGGTCACTAAATTCACATCAAAATAACCCTACAACACAATAAGGGCTCCAAAACGTAGTGAATGACCCTCTAAACTAAACCCTTGATGTAGCATAAAATCCACTTGGCAACAAGTGGCACTCATGAGGCATCCACATGTATCTAGACACAAGTTGACAACAAAGGCTACATCCAATCAAGTGTGGGTGAGGTAAAGACGACTCTCCACCAAGGACAAGACTAATAGACAATAGGATCAAACAAGGGAGTGGGGATAATTAGCCTATAGCTTTAACCCAAAAGATAAAGGGGTAGGATCTGATAATGCTGCAACAAGTCCAAGGCATATTGAGGCTGAGAAAGAGAAACCTAGAAGAAGATTGAACTGTCTAAATGCCCAGCAAATAGTGATGTAGGCCTAATTTTGTTATCTCAAAGGAGTTTTAAAGCCTTATCTACATCTTAGGAATCAAGGAAGTTTAACTTCTAGTGATGATCATATCATCAACTAAAGCATAACAATGAAAATATTTTTGTTATGATACTTAAATTGAAAATAACTCTCAATATCGCACTAATGGAAGCCACAACTGAGAAAAAGAATGTGGATCTTCTCATGCCATTCATGAGGAGCCTACTTGTACCCACATAAGGACTTCTTGAACCTACAAACCAAAGTTGTAGACCATCGTACACAAAGCCAAGCCGCTACTTCATATAGATCTCTTCCTAAAGCTCTACATTGAGAAATGTAGTCTTGATGTTCATTTGATAAACTTCCCATTGTTGTGAAGCAACAAGGAAAAGAAAAGTGTGAATGAAGTCCATGCAAGCCATAGTGGTAGAAGTCTCCATGTAGTTAACTCCTTCCTTCTAAGAAAACCCCTTAGGAATGAGGTGACCCTTATACTTCTCAGTCTAACCATCAACACCAAACTTGGTCTTGAAGACCCATTTGCAACCAACAATGTTCTTGCCCTTAAGTAAGAGAACAAACACCTAAGTATGATTCTTCATAAGAGAATCATACTCTTCCTATAGAATTGCCTCCCACTTGGGGATCCCTTCGTTTAAGTGTAGCTAGTAGGATCCACAATATCATCCACCTTGCTATGTAAAGCACAAGGTTGGGAGGGTTTTGATGGCATTTTTGCTACATAGTGGGATTTGCATCCTTGAAAGCCCAAGCTCATTTGCACATAAGGTAGCCTCAATAGGTGGATTCGCAAGGGGTGGGAACTCAATAACATAAGCAACATTGAGAATTTAAGGCACATCCACATTGTCAAAATCTAAAGAGATTTATAAGTGGAAGGACCAAATGAGTAAGGATAGGCCACCTCAACCAAAGAGCTAGGTGATGAGGATCAACTACAAAATCTATAGCAATCAATTGATTGCTATAGATTTTGTAGTTTGGAAGATGTACCATGAACAATCTTTGAAACTAAGGATCCACTATAATGTTTGAAGCAACCACCTGATTGGAAGAGGTGTGTAGCACAACGGTTTGTACTCCAACTTTTGGAGGAACAATTTGATATGAAAAGTTTGATAATTAGCAATGACTGCAATCAAGTCAATTTCAATACTTCAATCTACGAATAGGAAGGTCTATCTTGTTCTAGACTACTATTCCTCAGTATGCAATCTTATCTCTTCAGCTGATGACAACTTATTACAACACTTTTCTGTACGACAATGACTTGTACAACACTTCCACTTGTATGGCATGTCACTTGTACGACCTGTCACTTGTATGGCATGCCACTTAAATAGCATGTGACTTGTACAACAACTCACGTCGGTACTCCTCATACAACACTCCAAGACAACGACTTCGACCCTGCATACAAAACTTAGAAAGAACAACCTACAAATCTACTTTGCCATAGCAATCCATAATTACAACACACACAATGTATACATAATCACAACAAATGAAGGATGAAATGAGTAGACATTGTATTCACTGTAATGTTCCCTTCCTAACCAGTCAGTGTTATCGCATGGGACTAGCCTACTCACGGGTTCCCGTAGGCTATGACAGATGTGTGGGAGCCCATTGGAGGTTGTAGAGTTTCATCGGGATGTTGTAAGCTTTCAGTTGCCAGTTTTTGGAGCCGTTTTGAGCATGGGAGGATGCACTTACTATTTTTAGTAAGTCATTTTTCTAGGGTTTTTGACAGAACGGATGGTATGATGAGATGCGTCTTCGAAAAGGGTATCCGTTTCTATCCTCGGATTTTGGATTGGATTATTGAGGCCCAAAATATTAATGTTTCCGTCGATAAAATCACTAAAGTTAAATTAAAGATTTTAACTTTATAAAGATAATGTATTTGATTTAATAAAGGGGATATAAGGGGACTTTATGTCACTTAGGGGAAATAAAATATTTTATAAAAGTGACTTAAAGGGGGCCTAAGTTGAACGCCACTTTTGATAAAGTGAAAATTAGAATATTTTAAATGTTTTAAAAAGGCTATTGGAAACCCTAAAAGTGGGTCGACCCATTTGGAGGCAAATAAAAAGACATTTGAAGAGCTCATTCGGCATCACTATATTATGAATTTATCTGGTATTTTGGAGAGGAAGCTTGCAGCTAGGGTTTGCAGGATTTCTTGGCTTTTTGGGGACGAAAACCTCCAAAAAGAACATCGACTTCGGGTGTGAAAGATCACCTCAGGTTGATCTGGGCATTTCTACTTCAGGGAATGCAGTGGAGCTTCATTGTTTGGATTCGCAGAGAGATTTTCAGGGACTCATTGGAGGATTAGCAGTGCATTTCAGAGCTCATCTTATTTGCTGAACATTCCAGCTTGGTCGTACCATTTGGTCTTCTTCCAGAGCATTGCGTTGGGTTCTGTGCTAGGGTTTGTTGCAAATCTGATCGATCATATCTCCAGCCTTTCCAACGCCTTTTCTCAGTCATCAATCAGCTTGCAGAGGGTTTTCAAGGCAGGTCGTACAACTGTTGTACCTGGCCGTACCATTTCAGTCATGGCGTGATTCTCCTGGAGCTGGTCGCTGCACTTTGGTGGTGTCTTCAACATCTAATATTGGCGCCTAGGGTTTAGGACTGTATTGTGATCAGTTGAACATTGGAGAAATAACATTCCTTGAAGATTGTAATGAAAATATCAGATTTCTGAGTTGCTGTCCAATGTACCTTTCTGCCAATTTCCAGAATTTTATATCTTCCGGGTATTTGCATATTTTGTTATTTCCTTTAATGGGTTTGTAGATGAATATCAAAACTATCTTATTCCAAAATTTCATGCTATTTGGTTGAGTAGATTAGAAGTTATTCCATTTTCAATATTGTTGTTCTGCATATCTCAAAAACACAAAAAATCAGAAAACCAAAAATTTCCAAAGTGCAAAACGACAGATTGGGGTGGGACATTACAGGTGGTATTAGGACAAGGAATATATCACATACAGAAGAAGAGGTACTCGCAGCTCAGACTCAGAAGAAGAGGTGAATATGGGTGACAGGGGTCCACAAGAACCGAGTACCCAAGAAATGTTTAATGAACTGGCCAGGGGACAACGAGAGTTGCAACAAACTCTCAATCAGTTGGTGGTTGTTATGTTGGCAAATAACAATAATAATGCCCAGCCAAATGATGGTCAAGGTGGGAACAATCACAATAATAACCATAGGCCACATGAGAACCAAGGTAATACTGGTAATGGTGATGCCTCAGTGAACAACAGGGCTGTAAATCAGAATCATAGGGACAGGACAGCTAACACAAGACCCTTGATGCCTACTTTCCCTCCTAGGATCATTCCACAGGATGAGGTAGAACCTACAGTCAATGAGATGCAAGACCAGTTTTTACAGGAGTGGGAGAATGCTAGTGCGGGGTTCCGAGCTGGTATGTCTTTTCGGGAGTATGTGGACATGAGAATGAGGCAACAACCTAATAGGAGAGGTAGGCAGCATAACCCGAATAACCAGGAGATGCAGAGGAGAGTGGGGAAGTTGTCCCTTCCTTGTTTTGATGGTTCAAACAAAACTTCAGCCAGAGCTTGGGTGCAGAAGTTGGACACCTATTTCCAGCTCAATCCTATGCCAGAGGATGAGGCCATTAAGTATGTTGCACTCCACCTGGATGGGATTGCTCACGAGTGGTGGCACCATGGTTTGATGACGCTTGGTCATAGCCAGATTGACTCATATGCAGAATTTACAAACAAGCTTATTGACAGGTTTGACAAAAAGGACCCAGAATTGCACTTCAAGGAGTTGGCTCAACTAAAGCAGTGGGGGTCAGTGGATGCTTACATTGCTGATTTTCAGCGACTATCAGTATTAGTGACAGACATCTCTGAGCACCGATTGATTGTATTATTCATTGATGGTCTTTCCGATCCTTTGAGGGGTTGGATTAAGGCGTTCAATCCCCCCACTCTTGTTAGCATATGCTATATTTGTTACTACATTATTAGGTTAAGTTGTTATTATGCTAACAACTATTGTTAATTTGTTAGCGTAATTAGTTCATATGGTTAGTCGAATATTACGTTGCTAGTATTAGTTTATTATTAGCCTGATTAGTTCTAGGCTATTCTAAGCCTAATGCATTGTAATATATACCTATCAATTATCAATGCATAGTACGGCTTATTTTGACTGGTATTCGAGACCTGCGGATCTGGGAGGAGATCCGGCGAGGTTCGTTCGATCTCGAACTGTCCATATCAGAGCTTGATGCTCTCGGCTCATCAATTGTAGCCTGAGAGCTCGCTCCAAGGACAGTGGAGAATTCGGAACCTGCGGACTGCAGGTGGGACCCTCGACAAGACTGACACGCAGACTGTGTTAGGGAGACGTGGCAGCAGCGGCTAGACAGATCCTACAGCAGCCAGCCAGCAAGGACGGGTGGGACCCTGGACTCTAGACAAGACGTGGATGGTCTGACCTAGACAAGTGGACCGACGGAATGGACTCCGACGTGTGACCCATACGCGTGACGTGGACAAATTGTGTTAGGGAGACGTGGCAGCAGCGGCTAGACAGATCCTACAGCAGCCAGCCAGCAAGGACGGGTGGGACCCTGGACTCTAGACAAGACGTGGATGGTCTGACCTAGACAAGTGGACCGACGGAATGGACTCCGACGTGTGACCCATACGCGTGACGTGGACAAATTGCAAACAAGCTATGACATAGACAAGTGGCGACACGACATTTTACTTGACATGGATGGCAGCAAAAGCTTTACGTGGGTGACGAATTGCCCACAGGCAATCAGGATACAAGGTGATATCATCTATTTTTAAATCACAATTTGCTTCCCACGGTGCCCATGTGGGATATCATGGTTTCCACATAAAACAACAGTTTACTTCCGCAAAAGTTTTTTTCGGACTGAAGCCACGATCTGGGAGATTGTCGAGATATGAACTGCCATCGCTCCCTCTATTCTGTGATTGGAAACGTTTGCTTTCATATCCTTCTGCAAACGATAATTTCCGCTAGACCATGCATCGCCCTCCAACAGAACTTGCCAACGCAGAGTTTTTGAATCAGGGCTCCAAGCCATGACGATCAACTGATGCGGACGACCAACGACGAAGATCGTGATTGCATTGGTAGGAGACGACAGCGATTTGATTAAAGTTTGCAGATTTGCATCCTGTTGCATACTGTCATGCTGCATAATTTTTCAGCGGCAGCTTCGACCGTGACTACCAAATCTACTACGAAGGTGATCTGATCCCGGTAATAATAATAATAAAAAAAATTCGTCACTTGGAGGCTCGGACGCCGGATTCGAGCGCAGTTTTTTTGTGGAGCATTCCCAGAGGCGCAAGGAGGACGTTTTGGTGGACTCGCAGGTTTCTATGTTTGAGATCTGTTTTTCCAGCGCCTCTGTGAACTGTGAATGCAGACTTGGTCTGACATGAGCATCTGATTTACCCAAATTTGATCGTTGTTTGATTTTCTGAAGGACAACGGTGGTAAATTTTTTCGATTTTCTAATTGTGCTGACCCTCCTGTCTGATCGGAGATAGCAGGCGATTTGAAGCGCGAGCAGGCCAGATCTTAGAGGCGGAAGACCAGATTGGGAGATTACGCAGACGGGCATTCGAAGTTGCAGGCCAGATTGCAGCCCAGTCTGGAGGACGAGCACGAGCGTAGACACAACTTTACCAAGCTACAGATCCTGTGTTGAGCCAGTGTGGCTCTAAACACGCACATAGACATTGAGTATTTTCCCTCCCCCGGAGCTACATAATGTTGCAGACTCACGCAGACGAAGCAACGGTGTTACAGACGCCTACGTTGATCGCAGAGTAGCGGCAACGACGAAATAATATAGAGACCCTACCCTCTGTGTTCCATAGGCTCCGGTAGCCGACTTGGTTGATTGCCTGGTGCATGTGCTGTTGTTCTGGAGACCCGGGATCAAATCTCCTCAGGAAGCAAAGTTTTGTTTGCAAATTGCAGTTCTGTTGTGGGCAAATAAAAGCACCCGCCACCTGGAGAAAGCAGCACCGCCCGGAGCAAGCAGCGCCACTGTGGAGCGTTGGGGCGGGCGAAAATACGCTAAAGAGCCCAAGGTGCTCTTTACTCTCACCGACACGGGTAGCCGGATTGGTACTTTGGCCTGGTGCTAAGGTGTTGTTGCACAACAGGTCTTGAGTTCAATTCACGCCGGCACGAAAGGTATATTAAAAAAAAATTTAAATTTATTTTGCAAACTTTATTTTTAATTTAAGTTTTTTCATTTTAATAATAATTTAATCATTTTTGTTTTTAAAATCAATTTTTATTTTTATAATTTAATTGATTTTTTTTAAACAACAAAAGTTTTTATTATTAATTAAAATTGTTGCTTAAATTAAATTATTTGCAAAGTGCATAAAAGGAGGACCCCTTGGTTATTTGATAGGCAGAAATCATCAAATCTCATCTCCTTTTTAGGCTTCATAAATAGCAAACTTTTGTTTTGTTTGAAGTCCTTGTAATCAAAAGGGGGATTTTTACGATATTTTTGCACTAAAGGGGGGCACATTTCCCAAATTGCCAAGAGGCACATTGTAAAAACCCAAGAGGTTTTCTAGTTGAATTTTTGTACTAAGGGGGGATAACATTTTTTCTCTCCACTATCTCCTATTTTGCATCAAAGGGAGGATATAATTTTGTAAAAACAAGGGAGGAAGACTTATCAGGGTGCACTTTTGGCAGTGACCGACACCTTAGTCAAATTATTTTGCAAAATTTTATTGTAAAAGGTGCATTTTCGGCAGAGACCAACACCTTAAAAATGGGCAGATCAAAGAAAAAGCAAGCCCCAAAATCAACTGATGTTGCTAAATCAGTTAAAGGCCCATAATTTTCCCCATTCATGGATGGGATAGATTATCATGAAGATGGCACATTTCTCACACTACGGAATGGTGTAGATGCCATAATCAATGATTCTACGTATTGTGAAGACATGCAAAAAAATGGTGTTCTAATCCCTATTGGCACTATAATGGGCATATACATGTCATTTGTTGCTCTGACATTGCTCAAAGTAAAGTGAAAAGGGACATTAGTGAGGAAACAGAGGTCAAACCCCTAATGGTCAATGTTTGTAGTGACACAAGTGACCTTCAACCCATGGTGGTGAATGCTTGTTGTGACACATGTGACCTTGAGCCTATGATGGCCAATGCTTGTTGTGATACAGGTGACCTCATACCTTCTATGGTAGATATCAGTTGTAGCACAGGTGATCTCATCACAGTAGCAGATTTTGCTTGTGACACTAGTGACTTAAAAACTGAACCTCCTAAAAATGAATTCCATAATCTCATCAATAATGACAAATGTCATATTGTTAAAAACATTGATGAAGATGATGAAATTGGGTGTTTTGAAAAACACACCAAAGGATTTGGTTCCAAAATGATGAAGAAAAAGGGATTCAATGGTGAGAGATGAGGTAAACAGGAACAAGACATTAAAATTCCAATAATGCTAAATGTCAGGGCAAAGAATGAAGGCCTTGGCTATACTGGACATGCAAGTACCAGTAATACCATGTTTGTAAAACATAAATCTCCTACCACTCCTTAAAAGCATTGTTGCAGTCATTGTGGAAAGACAGGACATGTTGCAGCTAGATGTTGGAAATTACATCCTTGTGATTCATGTGGATGTTCGAATCACTCTTCTTCCAGTTGTTAGTATAAAATAAAAATGGCCAACAAGGTTCATATATATTGTGGATGGACAAAACTCACACAATGGACCATGATGAAAGAAATGTTGTATGGCTTCTACCGAAAAGGTAAAACCTATAGTAGACCCCGAGGCAAATCCAGTGACAAACCGAGTGGTAGTCCCAGAGATAATGACCCAGTGACAGACATAAAGACAGACCCAGAGACAAAGTTCCAGAGGCAGATCTAGAGGCAGATTCACAGGCAGATCCAGAGATAGATCCAGAAATACACATCCAGAGGTATGCTTAGAGCCAGAGCCGAAGACAAAGCACGAGCCACCATTCTTTCATTTCTCTTCTTCTTCTTCATTGTATTGGGGCAGTTATATACTTTACCCAAATATTGTTGTATGGGGGGATTTTAGCATAGCTAGTAGTTATTCAATTACCCAAATAATGTAATAAGGGGGGATGTTAGCGTATGCTATATTTGTTACTACATTATTAGGTTAAGTTATTAGCTAACAACTATTGTTAATTTGTTAGCGTAATTAGTTCGTATGGTTAGTTGAATATTACGTTGTTAGTATTTAGTTTATTATTAGCCTGATTAGTTCTAGTTTATTCTAAGCCTAATGCATTGTAATATATACCTATCTATTATCAATGCATAGTACCGCTTATTTTGACAACTCTACAGAATGCCATAAAAAGGGCAAGAGACATGGAGCCTTCTACTTCCAGGAGCAAATTCCAGTCCAAGGGGTTTGGGTATAAGAAAGACAAGGACAAAAAACATTTTCAGAGGGATACTAATCAGCAAAAGAGTGTTCCTAATAGACTGGACAACGATCAGCTCAATGACTTAAGAAGGAAAAAACTATGCTTCCATTGTAGGGAACCTTGGGACCCATCTCACCAATGCTCAGTTAAGGCAAAGGCCAAACAAATTGAGTACTTTTCAGCTGATGATTCAGACTTAGAAAAAACAGATCAGCAGGATGATTCAGAGAGCAGCAGTTCAGATAGTGATAAGGAGGCTGAAAAGACACAAGGACAGGATGGAGTTGTGGCACAACTATGCAGTTTTCAGAGAGTTGGATCATTTAAGGTCCGTGGAGTGTTGAGTGGACAGCGGATTACCACTCTTATTGATACTGGTGCCACGCATAACTTCATAGATGAAGGCCTTGTAGCTAAACGAGGATTGCAAACAGAACCTTTTGAGGGTTTCAAGGTGATGGTTGCAGATGGTTTCACCCTTACTTGCACACGAAAGATTCCTAATTTATGCATTCGGATGGGTGAATATGAGCTAAGGGATGATTTCTATGTGGTTGGTATAGGTGACACAGATGTAGTACTTGGTATGCACTGGATGCGTACCCTTGGCGAGTTCACCATGAACTTGCACAGTATGGAGATGAAGTTTGAATCAGGAGGGAGGAAGATAGTACTTCGAGGCATATCAGATGGAGGAGTTAGAGTGGTTTCACTCAAGAGGATGGAGAGGCTTTTCCGGCATGATCAGGTAGAATGGGCAGCAAAGTGCATTATGATGCCGACAGTTGGTGATCAGCAGGATAAGAGTTATCATCCGGACATACAAATTTTGTTGGGTAAGCATCATAAGGTGTTTGACAGCATACCTCTTGGGAGGCCATGTCATTGAGTTGGAAGAGGGAGCCAAACCTATGATTACTACTCCCTACAGACATCCAAAGAGATTCAAGGATGAGATCGAAAAAGCAATCAAGGAACTGCTTGACATGGGGCACATTAGACCCAGCAAAAGTCCTTTTGCATCATCAGTGGTCCTGGTAAAGAAGGATGGGACAATGCGCATGTGCATTGATTACAGAGCTCTTAATAAGAAGACCATTAAAAACAGATACCCAATTCCTAGGATCGACGAGTTGATAGATGAGTTACATGGAGCACGTTACTTCTCCAAGATAGATCTCAGGTCGGGTTATCATCAGATCCGGATGAGAGAGAGTGATATTGAGAAGACTGCTTTCAGGTGTCACTTCGATCACTTTGAGTTTCTGGTGATGCCCTTCGGGTTGACTAATGCTCCAACCACTTTTCAGTCATGTATGAACAGGGTGTTCAGTGTGCAGCTCCGTAAGTTTGTTTTGATCTTCTTTGACGATATATTGATTTACAACAGGTCATGGGAAGAGCACCTGAAGCATTTGGATGAGGTGCTGAATATCCTTGAGCAGGAGTCCTTGTATGCCAAGGAATCAAAATGTGAGTTTGGTTTGACAGAGTTGTACTTGGGCCATATTATCAGTGTAGATGGAGTAAGAGTTGATCCAGAAAAAATCAAAGCCATCATGGATTGGCCGCCCCCCACCAATCTCACGCAGCTTAAGGGATTCTTCGGCCTATGTGGTTTCTACAAGAGATTCGTCAAGGGATTTTCTCAGCTAGTCGCTCCCCTTACTGACTTGATGAAATTCCTTGAAGATTGTAATGAAAATATCAGATTTCTGAGTTACTACCCATGTACCTTTCTGCCAATTTCCAAAATTTTATATCTTCCGGGTATTTGCATATTTTGTTATTTCCTTTAATGGGTTTGTAGATGAATATCAAAACTATCTTATTCCAGAATTTCATGTTGTTTGGTTGAGTAGATTAGAAGTTATTCCATTTTCAATATTGTTGTTCTGCATATCTCAAAAACACAAAAAATCAGAAAACCAAAAATTTCCAAAGTGCAAAATGACAGATTGGGGTGGGACATTACATTCACTCTTGCCTTTACGACACTTGCATTACATATACATCTACGATCCTACGCAAATATCTACTGGAACACCGTTTGCACAAATGTATCTACTCTCTCTCTACCTATGTATATAGTTCTACTCTCTCTCTACCTATGTATATAGTTCTCAATACATTACATGGTACGATACCCTGGTACATGATGATATCCACCCAAATAAATGGGGGGTCCTATTTATTGAGTAGACATTCTATTCACTCTTGCCTTTATGACACTTGCATTACATATTAGTCTACGATCCTACGCAGATATCTGCTGGAACACTGTTTGCACAAATGTATCTACTCTCTCTCTCTCTCTCTATGTATATAGTTTTCAATACATTACATGGTACGATACCCTGGTACATGATGATATCCACCTAAATGAATGGGGGGTCCTATTTATTCTTGAGGAATGGTAGTTTACACGGTTATATGAGACTGTGAAAGGTCGGTTTCGCTCCCCTCAAGGGCGTTCAACCAATATTCTTAGCACCATAGGAGTGAAACAGGGATGCCCCCTTTCGTCGACACTTTTTGGGATCTTTATCGACAAGCTTGAGACTTGTATCAAGGAGAACGCTCACCCAGAGGATGGTTGCCTTCTTCACCATGTGTTGATTTCTATTCTCCTCTTTGCTGATGATGTCGTTCTTTTGGCCTCATCCCCTGAGGGGCTTCAGCGTCATCTGGACACACTTGCCGCTTTTTGTGACTCAAGACAGTTGATAGTGAATCTTTCTAAGACCAAGGTTATGGTATTCAATACTACCAAAGAGGCTCTATCCCATCTCCACTTCCTTTTCCAGGGCCAGGAGGTCAAAATCACCACCTCTTATGTGTATTTGGGGGTTCTTTTCACTAGTCCCACTTTTGGTATGAAACCCGCCGCCCAAGTCTGGGTGTGTAAGGGGTATGCAGCTCTGTCTTTGCTAGAGAGGAATTGCTCAAAGCACATTTTCAGGATATACCTATGAAGATGAGGATCTTTGACGCTTTGGTCGAGCCAACTATTACTTATGGGTCAGTGGTTTGGGGCCCTAGTCTTGGCCCGACTGAGTGGTCATGGGTTGAAAGAGTGCAGACACTCTTTCTTCGACGATTCATTCGTTGCAAGGGAACAATCCCTCGTTCTATTATTCTGCCAGAGTTTGGGGCTTCTCCTCTCCAACTTGAGATTATCATCCTGATTATCGGTTATCTTCACAGGATCCGTACTTTCGGAGATACCCCTGAGGATTGCAGGCGATACCCTTACCTCGCCCTTCGCTCCTCGATGGAACTCTCTCCAAGTTCTCGGGGAGGCCGGAGGAGCTGGTATTTTCAGGTTTCTACTCTCCTGGCCAGCATTCAGATACAAATAGACAGGCTGCCCCCTTATTCTTTTGGGGTTCTCCCCCCGTCTCAGCTTACTAAGGAGAAGATGCTCCACGAGATTCGGAAGGATGTTAGTCTCTAGTACACCAAATACACATGGATCTCTCCTGTTGCTCCTCTTTCCCCCAAGCTGTCTTTCTACCATGAGCACTTATTACAGATACAGGAGGGCAGAATAGTTCCTCCATAATACCTTCAGCAACACACAATGCATAGTCTTCGGATCACTATTGGGCAACTCGGGGTGTGTTCTCACCAACTCCAGATTGAGTCAGATCACCATCTTCCGATGGAGGAGCGGATTTGCTTGTTTTGCTCCTTGGGTGAAGTTGAGACCCTGCATCACTTCATTTTTTGTTGTCCCATTTATTATGAGATCAGGGGTAGGTTCCATTGCCTTTTCAGAGACAACTCTCGATGTGTTTCTACCTTATTCAGATACCCGGACCAGCGTTGTCTCGCACTCTTTCTTAGGGAGATAACTCGGCTTCGACGACATAAAAGTTCTCCAAATGGATCTCACCCTCCTCAACATCGGCTCATCACAACATACTTCACCAACTCCGACGGACCAGGTGACTTCGACCGGAAACGCACCACACCATCCAGTTGGATGAAAGCAGGGATCACTAGACAATGCACCAACAGTTTGTCAGGGTTCCGAACTAGCAATGGGCAAAGACATATCATGGACTCTTCAGCTCCGGTACTTCGGCCTCGATCGTTAGGAGAGATTAGTTTTGGGGGATTCTCGGAGCTTGCCACTCCCTGGGCTGCTCCCTCCCCCTCCTCTCTCTCCGTTCTTCTTGGCATGCACTTCTCTTTGTTGGACTGCAGCCCTCCCCCCTCTGCTCTCCCTTTTCTTTTCTTTTCCCTTTCTCGTTGGCCCGTTTGTTGGGTTTGATCTTGTATTTTTCTTAGTTCTTTTCTTTGTTGGGCTTTTTAGCCTGCTAGCTGGAAGTCATTATTGTACTTCTTATAGTCCCTTGGGTCTTATTCTGGCCCACCGCGGACATTAATAATATTTCATTTCATTTCATTTCTAACTAGTGATAACTACCCTACGTTCGCACATATACTTAATTATATGCATTAAGTTGTATACATTACGAACTTTGAATTATCAGACATGCTTATGACATCACTTGTGACGTCAAAAAAACATTACAAAATTACATTTTATTTTCATTTGCATTTGCATTAATGCGCATCTCACTTATTTAACTTTCTACTTCTTTGGTTAAGGCTCATCAAAACTAGCTCCTACATCTACCCTCCCTTTAAATTGGTCGATGTCTTCGTTGACGACTATCTCTACTCCTGGGGAGTTGGGTTCTTCTGAGATTGAGGCATGGGAACAAGTATACCTCCTAGCTCCTGGATTTGCAACTTCAAGGCCTCAGTTTCTCCCTTCAACCACTTTGCTTGGCCTGGTATTGATCCCACTGTAAGCCATAGTGATTCGACTTCTCCTTAATCTCTGTCAACCTTACCTACAACTTGGCATCTCTCTTTACAGGTCCAGCCTCCCTCTTGGTTCCTTCAGCTTCTCTCCTTGTTACAATCACCAATTGCTTGTCCCTTTTTGTTATCAGTTGATCTCAATGAGTAACTTCATGGTTCTTAACTTCCAACAACTACTCTCTCATTGCACATTCAAACTTCAATTTCTCGATCAATTGATCCTGATCTTCTTGTGCCTTCTTTTACTCTACCTCCTTAGCTTTGCTAATTCTGCTTTGGCATCCTCCTGCACCTGTCGAAGTGATTGCTCCACCATCTATACTTGGTTAGCTACCTCTTCTTCCTTTAGCTTTTGGTTACAAACTGTCTGTTGAAACTTCTCCAATCCTGTAGCTAAACACTTAATCAAATATGCCAAGGAATTCATTCTCGCATATGACTTAACCAATCCAGGTGCAAGTTTGACATACTTGATGCCTAACTCCTCTGTTGTAGGGTCAGGGTGATCAATCCTTACCTACACGGCACCACAGCTCCTAAGTCCCACTTAGGCAGCATGGACTACGCCTTCCAAGTGTTCGTACCTGCACAAGACAGCAAATAGACAAGCCAAAACAGTCTATGTATATATATAGCAGAAGCACACAACACAAGGCAAACACAATGTAGCATACACAAGAGTTGCAAGAAGCAAACGCTTTATTGATATATGCTAAACGGGTTACATTGCAAAATGGCCCAACGACTTGGCTCTATCGGCCTAGTTACAACACGGGTGCCCCAAGGCACACACACACACTGATCGCCCAACGCCCGCGGATTGGAACGTCGAACGTCTCCTGACAACAAGCCCGGTGAGCCACGGTACGCGTCCACTCGTACCCCTCACAACCTCGGACCAACTCCCTCCACCTTGCTCAACACACTTGACAACCTTCACACTTGGCAACACAGGCAACTTGGCAAAGCACACAATCAGCAATGAGCATGGCAGGAGCACTTGGACGTTGGAAGCAACTTGCAGGAGACTCAAGTTGCTCATATTCTCCCCCACTTAAGCGGTCGACGCCCTCGTCGACAGTAACAGGTCCCTCTAAGCTTTTGGTCTGCAGCCCTCTTGAACATCAGGTCCCACACTGAACACTTCAGCATCTCCCAACTCAGGGAAAGAATTGAGCTCTAGTAGTTATAGAGTGGGTCTGCAACCCTCTTCTCAAGGAAGGCGTGCAGCTTCTTTCTCGCACTCCACAAGGCTTCTTCTCGTTCCCAGCTGTCGGATTCTCCACCCTTCCAGCTGACCAAGAATTCTCTGTGCTCTCTGTTACCCCAGCCAACTGTCTTCATATCCCAGATACGCTCCACCTCCCGTTCATGTTTATCAATCACATTCGCAGGGGGCCGACTCGGCTCACCTCTTTCTGGCTGAGCCTCATCACTATAATATTGTCGCAGTTGACTCACATGGAAGGTCGGATGAACTTTCATGTGTGGCGGTAACGCCAGTCTATAGGCAACTTTGCCCACTCTAGCTACTATCTTATACGGTCCATCATAACGGCGGATCAAGGCCTTGGACTTGCCCTTCTTAGCTTTGAATACTTCAGGTTCCATTCGGAGCAAGACCTTGTCCCCAACATTGAATTCCATGGGCCGTCGACTTCCATCTGCAAAATGTTTCATTCTCTCTGCTGCTTTCAACAGATGAAGTCTCGCCAGATCCACCCTTTCTTGCCACTGCTTCATGTAGTTGGTAGCTGATGCGCACCCCTTCAAGTACCCTCCAAGCACTGTATGGGGCGACACAGATTGCTGCCCTGTCGCTAGCTCGAACGGTGAGTGCTTACTTGACTTACTTTTCTGACTGTTATAGCAGAACTGTGCCATGTCAAGTAAATCCGGCCAATTCAATTGGTCGCTATGTAAAAAGTGCCTTAGGTAAGTCTCCAAGATGGCATTGATCCTCTCTGTTTGCCCATCTGTTTCTGGATGAAACCTTGAAGACATTAGCAACTTTGTACCCATCAGCTGAAACAGCCTCTGCCAAAACCGACTCGTGAAACGAGTGTCTCTGTCTGAAATGATACTCAACGGTACCCCCCAATACTTGACCACATTCTTGAAGAATAACTCTGCGGCCATCTCAGCTGGAGAGGGGACTGTACTGGCCTAAGATGAGGAAGGACGTCAATGAGTTTGTCCAGTCCTGTCTTATTTTCCAGCAGGATAAAAGTATTTATCGGTTGCCAGGTGGTTTGTTACAACCTCTTCCAGTTCCAATCAGGCCGTGGGCTAGTGTGAGTATGGACTTCATCACTGGTCTACCCAAGTCAAAGGGGTTTGCTTCAATCATGGTGGTGGTAGACCGATTTTCTAAGTATGCAGTGTTGTCCCGCCCATATAGAATCATGACATTCCTTTATAAAGTCTCGGCGGAGACTCCCCCACTTAGGGATATAGACTCGAGTCTCATCTTTCACAGTGTCGATTAACGCCGCTACCTGGGGGTCTTGAACTAATTCCTCCTTGACCATTTCCAACAACTCCTCTCCAAGTGTAATTTTGCTTTCACCATGGACAGAAGCCGGGCTTTCTGACGTTGCTGACAACACTGCTAACTGCTGCTTTCTACTGAGTGCATCTGCCACCACATTCTCTTTCCCTGCAGTATGCAATATATCCATGTCGAACTCAGCTAGAAAGTCTTGCCATCTGGCCTGCTTGCCAGTCAACTTGCTTTGAGTCTGAAAGAAGGTGTTGGACACATTGTCCATTTTGACCACAAAGTGTGCCCCAAGAAGATAGTGTCTCCACGTCCTCAAGCAATGCACAACTCCGGTCATTTCCTTCTCGTGTGTAGGATATCTCCTCTCTGCATCGTTTAACTTCCTTGACTCAAAAGCAACAGGGTGCCCTTCCTGAATGAGCACACCACTAATGGCAAAATCCGAAGCATCCACATGCACCTCGAACGGATTACTGAAATATGCCAGGGCTAACACCGGTGAGGAGGTTAGCTTTTCTTTCAACAGTTCAAACGCTGCTTGGCACTTTGCTGACCAGTCCCATTTTTTATCCTTCTTTAGTAAGTCTGTCAACGGCGATGCTAGCTTCGAAAACCTGCTTACAAATCGCCTATAGAAATTTGCGAGTCCCAAAAACTGGCGTACACCATGTATATTACTGGGCGACTCCCAATTCCTAATTGCCTCTAATTTCTTCGGGTCTGGCTTGATGTTACTCTATCCAATCACATGCCCGAGAAATTTCACTTCTTGCTGAGCAAAGGCACACTTCTCTTTCTTCACATACAGGCCATGCTCCCGTAACAAGTCGAAGACTTCTGCCAAGTGTTTCCTATGTTCCTCGATGTTCTTTGAATACACCAATATGTCATCGAGGTAGACCACCACTGATTTGTCCAATAATGGTCTAAATATGTCGTTCATAAGAGTGCAAAACGTGGCCGACGCATTACACAATCCAAACGGCATCACAAGAAACTCATACGACCCATACTTTGACACACAGGCCGTCTTCTCAACGTCTTCCGGAGCGATCCTTACCTGATAGTATCCTGATCTGAGATCCAATTTAGTGTACACCTTTGCCCCTACTAGGCGATCAAAAAAGTCATCTATTCATGGAAGCGGATAACTATTCTTAATGGTAAGCTTGTTCAACGCTCTATAGTCCACACACAAGCGTAAGCTCCCATCTGCTTTCCTCACGAACAGAACTGGCGCTCCAAACGGCGAGCGCGAAGGACGAAGATATCCCGTAGCCAATAACTCATCTAGCTGCTTCTTCAATTCGACCATCTCTGGCCCACTCATCCGGTAAGGAGCCCTTGCTGGGATCCTTGCCCCTGGGGTCAACTCAATCCGATGGTCTATCGCCCTTCTAGGCGGAAATTCTCGTGGCAGTTTCTTCGGCATCCTATCTCGGTACTTCCCAAGTACCTTCTCTACGACAGGTGGGATCGAAACCTTCTGTTCCTCTTCGTCCCAACCTCCTACCAATGTGGCAAGCATCATTGGCTGCTTGCCCATCTTCCTAGATGCTCTCCTCATGCTCATTGAACTGCACAACTGCCCCTTTCCTTTTCCTCTCACTTCTCTCGGCGGTTCGACTAGCTCCTTCGCCGTTTGTCTCCGTCTAATGGTCTTCACAGTGCACGTCTGCCCTGGGTTGAACACAAATAGCGAATCCAGATACGGAAAAACAGCTACTCTCTCCGTCCTGAAGCACTCCTGTCCCAGTATCATCTCAAATTCATCCATCCTTAGTACTGAGAAGGTGGCTCTCCCTTTCCACTCGCCAGCTTCAAAATTCACATCCTTTGCTATGCCGACGGTGCTGATGGTAGAAGAACTAACTAGTTGAAGCTTATCGCCTCCTCATGAACACTTGAGGCCCAACCGCTTCGCTGTCCCATCACTGATGAAATTATGAGTAGCCCCTGGGTCCACCAGTGCAACAACTGTCTGCCCCTTCACCCTCACTTCCACAAACATCAGATCATTCTTCCCATCCACTACGGGGGTTCTCCCGTTTTGTCCAGCCTCGCCTGTTGGTGCGGGCTGCCATACACTCTTGCCTCTCGGCCTTTTACTTCGGGCGCCTTGCCCGGTTCTCTGCACATCCTGTCCCTTGTCCCTGTTGGACACCTCCACTGTAGAACAATGCCCCATGATAACTCCAATCTGAGCCCTATCACGATCTGCTTGTTCTGCTGCCATTAGTCGGCGTGGATGAGGACAATCCTTCTGTAGATGAGGTCCATGGCAATTCCAACAATCCATCCATTTTTGGTCACCGTCCTTGTTGTTGTAGGCCGGCTTCTTTCCCTTGTTGTTGCTGGAATGCTGCTTCTTCGACCCTGATGTGCTCGTTGAGGACCAATTTGTTGACTTCTCCCCCTGAGAACCAATACCCTTTGTCTTCCACGACTGCTCCTTATATCCGCCACCAGAACTCTTCGTCTTGGTGCTCGGTTCACGAGTGTCCTTCGTAACCGATTCTAGCTTGAAATCATGGAACGAATCTGCCATGGCAATGGCCTCATATATGTCCTTGGGGTTTCGATGTCTGAGTTCAACCCTCGCCCAATTCTGGATACCTCTCTCAAAATTTATCAATTTATCCTGTGGGGTTGAGGACTTTACTAACACCATCGTGTCCTGATATGCTTTGATATAATCCCTCAACCTCCCAGTATGCTTGAGATCTCTCAGTCTATTCATTGCCTCCCATTCGGAGTTCGCTGGTCTGAACTGCTCCTTGATCACCTTCTTGAAGTCCTCCCAATTTTCTATCCTAACTAAGGTCTTCTTCTCCTCTATATCTTCTGCCAAGTTACGCCACCAAGTCTTGGCAATCCCTATCAAATAACTTGCGGCCGTATCAACTTCTTCTATGGCAGACAGACCACCTACCTTCTTCAAGTATTGCCCAACATCCCAAAGGAAATCATCCAACAGACGATCATCCCCGGCACCGTCATAAGACTTGGGTTCTACAAGCTTTGGTGGTCTTCTTCTTTGCTCTGAACTGTCCTGCCCTCGGTCACTGCTATAAGCACCCACGACTGCTGCTCGGCAATAAGTGGTCTCTGCTTGGACCTTCTCAAGGGATTTAATCAAATCGGCATACGCGGTCTCCCCCGCCGCTTGGGCATTCAAGCTATCATCCAACCTTCTCCTCAACTCAGACATTTCCTCTAAGATTGAAGAGCGCCATCGTCCTGCCTCCTCCGTAGTCTCATCATATTGGGACCTCAATTCCCCTAAGGACTCATCCATAGCATAGACTTTTCCTTCTATTTGCTCAAACTTTTCTGAGACTCGCTGCTCAAGGGACTCGATGGCATGGTTCCTACTGGCATGGCGACCTCCACCACGGCCAGTATTTACTCCTTCAGCTCCTTCGCGACCCACTCTAGGCAGATCCAAAGGTAGCTCATGTTCTGGTCTAGACTCGGCCATATTGCTTTCACAAACTAGACCGGTCCAGCTGGTCGCTTGTTCGCAGGACAGGAACAAGTAGAAAAGGGGTACTAAACGTACAGACCCTGGTAAGCTTTTCAAAACACAAAGGGATAAGCTGGAACCCCTTTTAGAAACAACCTAAATCACCTAAGACTTCACCTGACTTAAGGGAAAACGAGGGGAAGTTCCAATTGCGGAACGACTCCTTTACAGGTACACACTTAAACAAGATACGAGCGACAAAGTGGCTCTGATACCAATTGTTGTAGGGTCAGGGTGATCAATCCTTACCTACATGGCACCACAGCTCCTAAGTCCCACTTAGGCAGCATGGACTACGCCTTCCAAGTGTTCGTACCTGCACAAGACAGCAAATAGACAAGCCAAAACAATCTATGTATATATATAGCAGAAGCACACAACACAAGGCAAACACAATGTAGCATACACAAGAGTTGCAAGAAGCAAAAGCTTTATTGATATATGCTAAACGGGTTACATTGCAAAATGGCCCAACTGCCTGGCTCTATCGGCCTAGTTACAACACGAGTGCCCCAAGGCACACACACACTGCCCACCCAGCGCCCGCGGATCGGAACGTCGAACGTCTCCTGACAACAAGCTCGGTGAGCCACGGTACGCGTCCACTCGTACCCCTCACAACCTCGGACCAACTCCCTCCACCTTGCTCAACACACTTGACAACCTTCACACTTGGCAACACAGGCAACTTGGCAAAGCACACAATCAACAATGAGCATGGCAGGAGCACTTGGACGTTGTAGCAACTTGCAGGAGACTCAAGTTGCTCATATCCTCTCTAGGATGGGCTTCCAACCTCCCTTCATCCACATACATATGCGTTGGGTGTTGGTAGAGTACCTGAGTTCCTTCTAGCAGGTTCTTCAATCCTAGCATTGACTTAACACTGCCAATCTCCAGCTCTAATGCTTGTGTTTGATGAAGATCGGAAAGCTTCTTCATCCGTTTATCATTGCGAGCCCAATGAACCAATTTATCAAATTCATTCTCTACCCTCAATTGCCACAACTGCCAGTCTCCTATACAACCAAATTTGAACTCAATACACACTCTCTCCGACACTCTAGTCAGCTTGTCAAAAAATGCATCAACCTACTCATTTATCTTCTCTCCTAGAACTGGTGGTCTTGTCAATTTTGGCACGTTAAGGATGAAATGCTCACTAGTCCCCTCTG
Source organism: Wollemia nobilis (assembly GCA_028583015.1). Lineage (NCBI taxonomy): Eukaryota > Viridiplantae > Streptophyta > Pinopsida > Araucariales > Araucariaceae > Wollemia > Wollemia nobilis. The sequence goes on from JAQPPZ010000912.1 coordinate 2,366,689, forward strand.
CTAGTTCCATATCAGTATTGTCTCTGGTGGCTTCACATCCTTCCTACCATGACTTGTCAAGTTGATTTATCATTTGGCTACCTTGTCCTCTTGAATCTGTTTAACTACATCAATAATACTTGTTTTTTCCACCATCCCTAGTCTCCTCTCTGGTTCTTCCTCCAACGGTTGGCTACTTTCACCTTTCTGCCATACTCAGAAATCTGATGCATCCTGCTTGCCCTTTTTCCTTCTTTCCTCTAACACAATATGCTGTAGATATGATTTCTATATGTGCTTCCACATCCAATGGAGGCAATCCACATGGATCCACTTCTTGCATAATTGAATTGGTGTCGTTTCAAAAATATCAAGTGAATTGACATTATCCACCTGTATTGGAACCTTACCAACAAAATATCCTCCTACTGGTGGTGATGCCTACATTGCATCCACTGCAGTTTAAACCTCTACATCCACATCTACAACAATTACCAGTTCTTGCACCTGCTATTGTGCAATTCTCTCTTTTGATTGTTGTGCTCTCCTCTCCTCTTCCTATACTTCGTATGCAACAAGTTCCTTCAGCTATTATCTACCCACATTACCTCATGTGGCATTCCACGTATTTCACTTTGACCCTTTTGTAAGAAGGTGTTGTATGTAGTTAACCGTAGAGGTCATTGTTAATATAATATTTGCTCATATTCAATTATCATTTGCTATTATAGCAAATGATAATCGAATATGAGCAAATCTTATATTAACAATGACCTCTACGGTTAACTACATACAACACCTTCTTACAGATACATCTATGTGGAATATCTCATTCCAACACCTACACACTTCAATCAAAAAACACCGGTCAACCTTCCAACAACATCCACATGCTGTAGCCAACCATACACTTCAGCCTTCAACAACAATTACACAACCATATCACCACAAGAATGAATGAGGAAAGGGTCTTATTTATACAACTAAAAAGTAGTTGCATCCTCCAACTACTCGACACCTCATCATTTTCCTAAATTACATTTGAATTGCATGTGACTTACATTTACATTTCATTTCCCACTACAAGACAAACTAACAACTTATGACTCATGACTTATCCATACATCACTTAACATTACATATTATCATATGAAATATTACACCACAAATTTATAACTTTATTATATGTACATACATTTTGTCAAACACTTTGCATACTAACTACAAAATAACACAAATTGACAAAACTTGCATATGTCAATATGCCTGCCCACACCTTCATCGTCAGTTGTGCACTATCACCTTATGTTGTTGTGGCTTGCTATGGGGGTTCTTCTCTTTGTGACTACCACTGCTGTTCCTACTGATTCCTAGGCTGCGGTTGGGCTCCCATCGACTATTGCTTCGACCTTCTATGCCTCTTCTCCTTTCACATCAGCACCTAGCTCCTCTTCAGTTCCTGACTTCTCACTTCCCTCATCTCCTAAGGTCTCCTTTGCCTTTCTCTTCCTCAAAATACACTTCTTCCTTTTTACCAAAGTGTTTGGTTTCGTCAGTGGCATCGCATGAATCCATCTAAATATGCTTGTTGCATGCTTCGGAATCACTCAAGGGGGGGTTCAGTCTTGGGAATTTAAGCTTCTCCTATGTCACATCATTCATCATCAACACAATGGCATGGAAATCCATTGAAAAATTTCTTGTATACCACATCAAAAATTCTGAATGCGGTTCAATAGATACGGTGCCCAATCATATGCACTGTGTAGCACGGTGGTGACATTCCCAACAATAAAGAAGTGGAATGATAGGTTTAGGAACCAATTTAGATTACAATCATAAGGTCATGCTCATAGTCATACAACATATTGTCCTATACAGCAGTTACAAGACAACACAATGTGACTTGTACGGCATAATCTTCTACTTGTACAACACGGTCTTATCACTTGTATGACACAATGCATAAGACGGTTTAATGCATGAGACGATGTAGTGTGCAACAATCCAATTCCTTAGGTTTGTATGGCAACAATTGTACGGTAATCACACGTACAATGCTCAAAGTCTTGCCAAGCAATACTTATAGAAGTAAGACGGCAATCTGTCAAGTCTACGATATGGACTTATATGGCAATACCCTCATACAATCCTACAACAACTAACTCACAATTCTCCTTCAATGGTCGTCATTCCCTACAACCTGCAACTATAGTAAACATGCACTACAATACAATAGATAACCATACCAACAGATACAAGGCAAGTATGACACAATGAGGATCAATGTATTGGCATTAACTTGGCATTCGCATTACAAAGTCATGGCAGACAACAATGTCTGCAAACAACATATACACACACACAAAAATTACTCTATACTATGCATTCTCCACAATGGTTGTACACATCTCATAGTATTGGATTGTCACAAATGAAGTAGGGGGTTCTACTTATTACTAGCCTTGTTTGTTGCATTCAACGGTTTCTAAGTCAACACATTCCAACCACCACCCCATTTGGATGTACATTACATATGACTTAAGAAACCTTATAATATTCTTGTTTAATCAAAACTTAGACCCAAATTACATTACATTGCCATTTTGTCTATATTTGCATTTGCATTTCACATGCATTTCATTACATGTGCATTTGAATTTTATTTTCATTACAAAAAGTCTAATACAAAATTATACTCCATTGCAATGCATTTTCTATTTCTTCTTTTTCTGGGAAGTTGTTTTGTTGCCTACATCTATCCTCCCCTTTTGATTGGTTGGCATCCTTGTCGATGCCTGTTGTTGTTCCTAAGGACTCGATTGCTTCTATTGAGAGTCATGAACAGGAGCTCCACCCATTTCTATGATCTATAACCTTAGAGATGTTCATTCATCCTTCAAATTCCATGCATAATTGCGATAACAAACGTATTCCAACTCGAAGAAATGATTGGCCTTTTTCTCTATTTTTGCTAATTTTGTCATTAATTTTTTCTCTCTTTAGTTAGGAGTCATTTGTGCCTTTTATTTCAACTCAGCTTCAATTCTGGCTGCAATAGCCAGCTGCTCATTTTTCTCTTCAATCAGTTGATTCTATGTTCCAACTCCTCTTGAGCTTCATATACCTATTCTCGAATTGCTAATTCAGCTGCTGTGTAATTATTTCGTTACATTTTTCCACATCCTTCCTTGCTATAGCAAGTTCGTCCTCATTTGCTTTCATTTGTTCTTCAAAACTTTGTCTTAGGCTAGCCATTCTTGTTTCTGCTTCCCCCTTCATATTTTGCAACTCTTCTTGGCATTGGTTAACCTGCTCTTCCTTGGATTGGTAAGTCTTTTCCAACCCAACCGTTAACCAATTAATCCAATGTGCTAAGAAGTTAATCTTTGCATACAATGGTGCCAATTCTGGTGAAATTTTGTTGGACAAGGATCCAATGTACCTGCATTTATATACACTCTCCATGGCAACCTGTAAATCATCTGCATACCATTTGGTAGCTCTTTTACTTCTGTCATCCTTGCCAATGCTCCAGCTTCCATCTCCCATGGCTCTTTCTGACAAATTTCAGCAAGCTTCTTCGTCCTCTCATTATCTTGGGCCCACTGTACTACTTTTTCATCTCATCATAAACCATGGATCGCCATTGCCTTAACTGTCCTACATAGCCTATTCGAAACTGTAATCTTGCAGAGTCAAATACTTGCATCATTTTTCCAAAGAACTCATCAACCTGATCATCGGTATGATCATCTTCTTCTGTTGACAACCCGAAACTAGGCACTTCAATTATGAAATGTTTGCCTAATGTCAGAGGTGTGTCCTCTTCTTCATGTTCTACATTTACTTCTTCTCTTCTTTCTTCCCTCAGGTTGCTAGGTTGTTCCATTGCTTTCTCTTGTGGCTCTGGCTGATTTCAATGCTGGTTGGCATTTGGATACCACTACCTCTCTTGAATACCTTGCCTTCACCAGTTCTTCTAGTATTTCAAGCACCTCTATATCTCCTATCAAATCTTGAGTTGCCATTGAAAATTCAAACTGCGTCACATCTGGCATTGGTGGTGACGCACCTGGGTCTAATTGCTGCATCCACTCAGCAATTCCTGGTAGTTCTACTTCTACATTATCTGGTTGTGCCATATCTATTGGTTCTTCATCTTCCTCAACAATCTCAATTGCCTCTTCAATTGGCTATGCCAATCCTTCCTCTTCCTACTACATAGTCTCAACTGAATGTTGTTGTTCCTGTAGCATAAGTCTTTCTTGCTCCTTCTCTCTCGTTCTTGCAAGGTTCTCTTGCTGCCCTTCTTCACACATACTTTCTCTTCTTTCTCTCCTTTCTTCAACTTATTGCTCTTGTGGGATTTCTGTCATCTATTGATGCTGCAATCAAAGAATTCTTGGTTTGTCACCTCAAGAAATTCCTGATGTGATATGACAGATAGGATGTCCAATAATATTGTATTCCTTTCATAAAACCCTGTACATACTGGATCATCCAAATGGGCATTTATGAGGATCTCGTTTCCCCAGACAGTTTGGCCATCATTATGTTCATGGCACACCGCAACTGTTCTATCTTCAAATGACTTTGCTCCACTTCACAACTTCCATGACCAGAAAGCTTACCTACTTCTTCAGGAGTGATATCCATAACTTCATAGATTTTCTTATTCCATTCTTCTGCATCTATTGGTTCCCTTCTTACTGATATTCCTTGTTTTGGCAACCCGAATGTTCGCCAAAAATTGTTTGCTGAAAACATTACTTTAACTTCATGATCACCAATTCGTACGAAGCTAACATTCTGCTCTGAATCATAAGTTTCCAATATTTGCAGCAAATACTCTTTGAAAAATTCCTTATCAAACATTGGAATTTTTGTTATGCAGCTTACTTTTGCTTTAGACAATGCTGCCTTCAATGGATGGTTTGGTGCATATTCTTGCCACCATTTCCTACAAAATTCCCCCACTAGTTGAATCCAAGTTATTTTGTGTAGAGGTATTCTCCTTTCCCTTCCTATATTCTCCTCCCCTTTTTCAGCTGAGACTTCTCTTCTCAAATTCTCATATCTTCCTTGAGCATTGTTTTCTTCTTCCATCTCTTGATCATGCTCTAGTGTAATTGACCAGTCCTAATCTTGCACCGAGTCTTATCTCTTCTTCTATGTCTTGGTAGTGTCTTCTGTGTAACGGACCAGGTAAGTGTCTACTCTTTTTAGCTTCTATTCTTGCAAGACGTTCTCAAAACTTCACTCTTCCACTCATGCTTCTTCAGTCACACCTCCATGTCTTCTGTCGTTCATTTCCTATATTTGTACGCCCTTTGTCGTACAACTTCTGCATCTGTACAACACGTCAACTATACGACCAACCCTTTTCACTTGTATGACAGCTTCTCTGGTTCATACAATAGTCTTGCCCACTTGAATGGTGACTTTCCTTTGCTCTCTCAAATGTTTTTTAAAACATCCCTTCCTCCCGTGGACTCGTACAGCGATAGGTCTTCACTTAGCCAGCATTCACCATGGCCCCTTCGTCAATATGACAACCTTCTCTACCCTTTTCTGTGCACAAATATTGTGAAAACCTAGCCTGCACTTCGTTTGAAACTTCTTCTAACAACGGTTACCCTTCTGTGCTAAACTTGATACAGAGGTGTAAAACTTTAGCTGTCTTTTGTTGACCTGTATGGCATTGCCTTCTTCCGTCTAGTTCTTTAATCTTCAGTTGGTTGCATAGGCACCTCTTCCTTGGCCTTTAATTTTTTAATGTTCTTCTTTGCGTGCGTATGACTGTACGAGCCCCTTTATGCTTGCACTCTTTTAAAACAATCTTTATCAACAGTCACGGCACATTTCGATACCCTAATGTAATTTTCCTTCGTTTTTTCCTCCAGTGGTGTCTTCTTCTTCCACTCACCTTGTTCCCAATTGCTCTTGGCTGGTTTGTTTTTGTATTGCCTCCTTGCCTCTACTGATAATTTAAACTTAGGTGGGAAACGGTTGTAATCACCTCTTACACTGCCACATCATGTTTTTCTACATGGCGCTTTTCTATTCGTCACTTTACTTCTTTTTTTAAAATTCTATACATATTTACAATGTCTATTTCCCTTTGGGGGTACATCAAAAACATGATGGGATCTTCGTTTGCCAATCTAAATATAGACATAAGTTTTTGAAGATTTTGGCATGGAAAGTTGAAAAGATGTTACCCCATTTGCACAAGGTGAATGGATGTGCAAGGATGACCAAAGTGGAAAATTGGATGAGAGGAAGTATAGAGGTTTGATTGGCAGCCTTACATACTTGATAACAACAAGATCAGATATTCCATATGCAATCTCTTTGGTTTCAATATTCATGAGTGAGCCATAAGAAGACCATATGAGAACAGCTATTAGAATTTTGAAGTATGTGAAAGGAACCTTAAATTATGGAATCCATATACATTGGTCAATAAGATTGAGTTGTTTGGATATGGGGATTTAGATTGGAAAGACTCAATTGATAATAAGAAATCTACATCAAGAAATTGTTTCTCATTGGGAAATGGATTGATAACTTGGTGCTCAAACAAAAAAGCAATGGTTGCACTCTCAACAACAGAGGCATATAGCAGCTACATCAACAAGCACACAAGTAGTATGGTTGAGGTAGATGCTAGAAGCCTTGGGTGAAAAGCAAGAAAGACCAACTGCCATTTCTTGTGACAATATGAGTGCAATTCAAATAACTAAAATTCTTGTTTCTCATACAAGATCAAAGCACATTGAGTTAAGGCATCATTACATTAGAGACTTAGCTCAGAAAAAGGAAGTTGATTTCAAACACTCCAATTTAGAATAATCACATGTAGACATTTTTATAGAGGTAGTGGAAAAGAATCAGTTTATTTCATTCAAAGATAGAATGAAAATTTCCTCAATCGGTCTCAAGAAGGAGAAAGTTGGAAATTGTTATACTGAACAAGATAAAAAATCAGAACACGAGAAGAATAGGATAAAACTAAGAACAAGAAAAATTGGAGTTGCTAGTGGAAAAAAAAATGAAAAATATCTCACCCGGTTTTGGAGAGAATGTGAAGCATCAAGAGACTCTTGAGACAACCAACAAATATTCTATCGTATGTACAAAAGTATGGTGCATTGTATTGAATTAGTACATAGAGATTTGAAAATTGATGAAAAGTTTTTTTGGTGTTTCTTGTGTAAGTTCATTTTCTATTCATTTTTTCTTTCTTTCTATGTTTTGTCAATCTCTGATTTCGTGTAGCACCACATCCCACAATCATATATTTCATGTTCTCTTTTCAATGTTCTTGTTTGTGTTCTTAATATTATGTTTGTGTATTATGGATGAATGATTTGATATTTCTACATATTGGTGAATGGTTCATGTTTAAAAATAAAAGTTATGCAACAAGTGGTATCAGAGCAACGATTTTGGCAAAGTGGGGATTTTTGTGTGAAACCCTAGAATTAGGGCAATTTTTTTTGGAAAAACATCTCATCTTTCAGGAGCCATATCTCTGCGCAAGTTTATCCGATTCAGGTGATTCTTGGATTAGATTGTGCAGAATTTGAAGAGCTTTAAAATGAGTGGTCATATGAAGGAATCCGAGCAGTATTGAGGGAGATACGACCTTCTGAAGTCAGACATCTGGAACAAGGGCAGTGACGAATTTTCAATTCGCAATTTTTTCGAAAGCCGAAATTTGTTGAGTTTGGGTAAGCAAATCAATTGCAATTTATTTTGTTTGGAAGAAAAATTGCAGATCTAAGGAATTTTAGCTGCAACCCAGTGGGAATATGTGTATTTTCATAAAACCCTAGTTTGCATTAGGGCATGATATATATTGTCAAAAAACCCTAGTTTGCATTAGGGTATCCACTATGGAACTACAAAAATTTTCTGGAGCATATGATATTGATGCTAGGGATTGGTGGAAAAAATTTAAATCCTTGTATCATCGAGATCCTCATTGGAAAAGTATGCTTCCTCATTTTCTTGGAGAAGTTGCTCTCTCTTGGTTTTATAGTCTTAGTGGCACCCATAATGAGCTGTCTTGGGAAGAAGTGGAGCATGAATTCTTAAGTAATTGGAACCCCTATAAAAAGATAGCTACTTTGATGGAATATGAAGAGGAACTACAAATATATTTTACGAAAATTCTCGAGGAGAGTGATAAAAAGATAGTGAGCTTGATGGATGTCATCACGGACCTTAAAAAGAAACTACAGGGATTTCAAAATGAGCGGAATGAAATAAAAGGAGAATGGGAAGTTTTCAAGAAACAGAATGAAGACTATGAAAAAGAAATTAAATTACTCAAAGAGAAAGAGGAAAAGGTTAGGGAAGATAATGAGAGGAATATAGAAGGCACATCGTTGGATTTACAAAAGCAAGAGCGGAATAAAAAAGGTTTAAATTCAGCTAAAAGTTATATTTTGCAGGTTCATGGAAGCATTCAAAAGGAACAGGTTATTATTTCCATTGACCCTGGTAGTAGATATAATTTTATTAATATTGCTTTGGTTAAGAAGTTGCAAGTTCAAGCAACAAAAATCAAGGACATACAGCTAGAGGGTGAGAATGTTCAGATTTTTGAAGATTTAAAGATCACCATGGATAAATATGTTTTACATTCAGATTTCTATGCTATTGAGATGGATGATAAGGATATTGTTCTTGGTTATCCTTGGTTAGATTCTTTGGGTACTGTTAAAATTAATGTGCAAAAGAAGTTTATGAAGTTATGGTACAGGAAAAAGAAGATCACATTACAGGATATTTCTCAACTTAAGGAGCAAGGATCCAAGGAAAATCAAGAAGCGGTTGTAGAAGAACAAATTGAAGAACATGAAACAGAATCCAAGAAGTCGATAGTAGCAACAAAGTCCATGAAAGAAGTAGCAGTAATTAATTCAGTGGAAATAACATTGCAGGATATTTCTCAGCTTGAGGAGCAAGGATACAAGGAAAATCAAGAAGTGGTTGTAGAAGAACAAATTGAAGAACAGGAAACAGAATCCACGAAGGCGATAGCAGCAACAGAGTCCAAGGAATATTTGATAGAAGAGCACAAGGACACACCAAACAAAGATAACATGAAAGAACAAGGTGTAGAAGAATTTATAACAATGAAGCCAAAGGTTGAAAAGTCAAAGAAGGTAGAACATCAAGTAAAGGTTACACCATATCGCCATCCACACCACCATGAGCGGAAACAATATTGGAGGCATGGTTCAAGGCAACAATATTATGGTTCTACATGTAATCAGCGGAGGCACCAACTATGGCAGATGTTTGGCAAAGAAAGCATAGTGATCATGGTTTTCAGCATGGTTCATCAAGATCAAGGAACAAGTGGACCCATCATTCAAGTTATCAAAATACAGCAGCAGAAGCGTGGAGCCAACGAAGCAGATTTGGATACTCAAGTAACAAAATGGCATACCAGCATCATCGAGTTTCACTTGGATGGATGGATGAGCGAGATTGGTACCAATTACTAACATTGCTTAGCAAATCATACTATCAAGTTTCTTCATATGTTTCGAGGACGAAACATTTGTAAGGAGGGTGGCATGGTAGGGTACCTAGGAATAGATATTTGGGGATATATTATTATATTGTGTAAGGGTTGGCATGGGCCACACATAACCCAAGGTTGATTGTATTATAATATTATATTATATTTTAATATAATATAATATTAGTAGTAGGCTCTCCAAAGTAGAATAAGAATATGGATATATAAAGAAGAGATATTTGTCATTGTAAGGAGATTGAGATCATTGAAGAATAATCTTATGTAATCGTCGTGCCCACGAAGTGGCCTCTCATCTTGGGAGATCTTGTGGAGTTATTCCTTCCTTAAGGATTATTATTGGTGTTGCCCTACCTTAAGGGTATTATCTATCTCTCTCTCATTTGTGGATTGTTATTGTGGATAATGTATTGTGGATGAATGATTTGATATTTCTGCATATTGGTGAATGGTTCATGTTTAATAATAATAAGTTCTGCAACATGACCCCTAACCTTCCTGGCATTGTTGTGAGAAAACATGCACTCCTTGGGCACCCTCTCCAATGGGATCCCCATATCAGAGCCCCTCCACTTACCCACACAACAGTGGGATTAAAGGGACTGGTAACAGTACAAACTCAGTCTGTTGGGACCCAAGGATTCACAGGTTCAAATACCGTTCAATTATGCACCCCTTTTGGGCAATTATCCCCTTAGCAGCTTTGGGTTGTGGCTCCTTGTCCACCTACATTTCCACCCTCTCATAATGGCTAAGGTTTCCAATTTGATTTTCGGCACCTCTACTAATAATGGCGATAATTTGGAGGCCATAACCCTCTCATAAATAAGATAGACTCATATTTTCTTTTCTTTTTTCCTTTAGATCTCATAGTTTCTCAAGTTCTACGAAATGGTGATACGTTTTGCTACTTATTGGACTAAATTGTGCACAAACATGGATGCTAAGCTCCTTATCCCCAAATTGGGTGGGGCTAGTTTTAGCACATGGATGGACCAAATGGCTGCTCTACTCAAATTTAGAGGACCATGGATGTACAGGGGCACAGAGAATCCTCTAACTGTCAACTTTGAAGAGAAAAAAGAATGCATGCAGGTCAAGAAGGATGAAGCTCATAGTTTGATTGCTTTATATCTTGAACTAGATTCGATCCTTCATATTAAGAACAAAAAGGCACTACAGGAAATAGGGAAGAAGTTTAAAGAGCTTTTTGGAATTGTCAATATCACATAGGTCAGTAGATTAGAGATGGAGCTCACCAACCTCAAGCTAGAAAAGCATATGACTAGTTCTTAAGACAGAGTTTCCTATCATAAATTAACATTCCCCTAAAAGCAAAAGTAAATATAAAAATAAAAGAAATCCCTCATTCCTATTAATGAAGACAATGGTTTCTCCCAAACCAAGGACCAAATGATTAAAGATATTTATCTTGGGATTAATCATCTTCTGCGCATTATGTACTAACAGTGTCATGAAATTTTAGGCCCTGAAGTGTTTTTCTAGGTTGTTTAACAACTATTGGCCATCTGTGTTAAATATTTTTCTTTGCATCTATCTTGTGATACATGTCGTGACTAAAGACATTTTTTTTACTACACAGTATATGTGAGTCACCAGACATACATCTATCTTGTGATACACATCATGATTAAAGGCATTTTTTATTACACAGCTAAAGGTGAGTAACCATACATAAACAATCGTAGGCAAACTTTTCCCTCTGAAAGAATCATTACTCTTTGTTGTAGAATTAAGAAGCACAATTCTTGAGGTCCATATAGACTTCTAAGCTGGAGTCTGTTCCAATGGTCCTTGTGATGGATCTTTTCTCATATCTGTTAAGCAAGTTTTGTTTCTTTTCAAACAACTGGAAAATATCTTTATTTTTCATTTTGTTCCACATTCCATATCCAAATGCCTAAAACGAATATGATACTTCTATAAGGAACCCTATGATGGGATAATATAAGGCTGAAGGAAAAGGATTGCCAATAGATTTAAAATTCATTACCACTAGGGAATTCCCTTTTCAAGTAAAGAACTGAAGAGTTGTTGTATGGCATATCCATCAAGCTTTTGTCTAGTATTAAGTTGGAGTGCTTCTGCAATGATGTCCAAGTTTAAAAGATGACCAGTCTCCCTCATGAGTACCAATTCAAGCATAGATAGTCTCATTCCTGATCAAATAGGCCATTGTGTGCACTTTGCTCATGAAAAGGTGGAGGAAGAAAATACTATTATTTTGTAAAAACATGCAAAAGTATAAAAGGTTTGTTTTGAGAGTCCTTAGACAATTCACATGGACTAAGACAGACAAAGCAAATAAATTATGTGTACATGAGATAAAGATGAAGGTCGTGAGTCATTATGCAAGGACAAAAATAGTCAACTAAACCAAAAATCAATCCTACTGTTGTATGCTGCCTTGTTCTTAAGAATAAATGGAAAAATATTTATGTGGATTTTGTGACTTCTTTACACGATATACAAAAGGAATATTGTTATATATGATTGTGTGCACACAGATTGACATAAATATTAAGTTTTATTCCTTGTCACAGGACCACTAAAGGTGATTGTTTAGTTTATTTTCTAGATATGAATTTCTAAGAAAAGGTCATAGATGAATAGTGTAGTTAGTCTACCGATTACTTTTATTTTGGTAAATGTTTAGGCAACAGATTGAATTTTGATGGTATGAGTTATGCATAAATTAAAGGATGAAAAAAAAAACCCAACCACATGGTGAAAGAAACTGAAGACTACATGTCAAAATTTTAAACAAACTACTTTTGGAAAATTATCTTTATGTGAAAATGAATAGAAGTAAAAGATAAAATATACTTCAACATGATATGAGTAAAGCAGAATCCAGAAAGAGTTACAGAAAATAAATTAAGTAGAATTGTTGAAGAGATTGACTTCCCTCATGTGGTGGATGAGTAATCAATTTTTATCTAATGCTCAATCCAAATTGTTATTGGTTACATTGAAAGAAACTAAAAGTTCAGAAATAAAACTCACCTTTCCAACAGAATCCTTATTTCCCACAACTGTTTGGCAAGCCAACCTCCAATTTTTGGGCATCTGTAGTCGTAGTTGGTAAAAAGAACGATAAAGAAGTGTCATTAGAGCAGCATCCATCTAATGAACGTAATATGTAAAACATGTTAAGGTTCAGTAATGAGATCAGCATTGAATATTTCTACACACTCAATCATATGTGTAATATTTGGAATATTGCAAAATGGTTTGGTGCATTACTTTCTTGTATCACTTTGTTCTTTATTTTAGTATGTGAGAATATACAGCAACAGGAAGAATCCAAATACATACCTTCTTAAGCTTTTCTTTCTCTTTGCTTGTTCGCTCACTAAGAAGTTCTTTGCCTTGCAAAATCTGCATACTAAATAGGATTGTTCATCAATAAAATTTAATAGGAAGGACAAACTTTGTTTCTACAAACTAAGATGCCACTCTACTAATAACAAAATTGACATCAAGCCCAAATATTCTAAAAAAGAAAATTAAAATTATGCAAAACAATTAGTACAATTATTTTAATCTAAGATAGAAGCATGAATTAAAATGATTGCGTCATGGTGGTTATAGGGGCAGACTGCGCAAAGAATTGTGTGGTGGCTTTCAGGGCGGACAGCACAGAATACTGTGGTGGCCATAAAAGCCGGACAGCCTACCCGGATTCGTGGCGGCTACCGATTCCACCATGTAAATTCAAAAAAAAAAAAAAAAAAAGATAGAAGTATGAAATGCAATACATTTATCATGGAAGTTAAAATCTAATGTACATTAACGCGGGAAACTACTCTGAATTCAAACAAAAAAGGAATTGATCTCAATAGTTTCAAGTACTTTCCTGTTAGTTGGTGCCGGTGGAGACCAAACCACACTTGGAAAAATGCTCGACCCATAGAGGGTTGGTAGCTCCGTTGTTGAACACAGAAATTGTAAAGTGCGATTTGCGCCCATGAACGCAGTTCAACAAATTGATGGAGAGGGTTTTACTCTCCCCAACCTCTAGATGTTGGGTTGGTTCCCTTTTAGCTTTGCTGAAATATAAGAGAAACTAATCTAATTATACAGAAAATAAAATCTAATCTAAGTGCACAAAGGTAAATCTAATATATTTTCTGAAGAAAAGGCTGCAAGAAAGAAAAGAAATATGACTGAAGCTGTAGCGAGATGTCGGTTGGTGCGATTGGGATGTCCAGCAATGACTGAATAACTTCAATGGGTAAGATCTTCAAACAACCTGCAACAACAATAAGAGAAAGGACTAACAAAAGAAAAGAGGGTAAAGCCATTGATTTCATACATCCAAGAACAAAAGGTTGGAGACAATTGATTTAAGATGTCATGCACATTCTTTTATTGATTGTTGTTTTTTGAAACATGTCAAGTACAATATTACTCCAAAGAGTAGCTCTAGTATGTTGGGTTCCAAAAGACCCTTACAATGAGAATCAATCTCTTATTTATACTTGTAAAGTAAAAACCTAATCTAATTTTAAACTAGTAGTTCAAAATCTCATGCGGGCACAATGCCCAAAAATAGATGTGCAATTGGAGTGAGGCATCGATTGCTTCGAGTGGGGTGCCCTGAGAACTTGCTCTAAGCAAGATGCTCTAGAAAGCAGTGCATACCCGAGCATATTGCATTGTTTGGAGTGAGGCACCTTTAAAACTCTAATTGGGTCTCTCTTTTTGTTCTTTGTCTCAATTTGCACAACAAGTGTCTTCCTAGGGGTGATGGTAGAATTTTGCTACTACAATTTTGGCTACTTGTAGGGACGTCGATCCTGATCTGTTGGAGATTCCAAAAGGTGCTTTATCCATTGGGCGTTTGAGTCTTCTGTTGTATTCTTCTTATAATGACTACCTTGGAGGGATCAATCTTCTTTTTATTTTCCAATCCACATTGGAGGGAATTGAGAGGCCATTCAACACATAAATGTCTTTTGTCAGCTCCTCGTATGTGTCCATTTGAAGATATTTTGCCTTTGTTGCCATCTGTTTCATTTGTTCATGTGGCTTCTCAAGCATGCTTATGACCTCCTGTAACCGATCTGATTGATTATCCTTTTCCTTGTGCTCTTCAATGATTTTAGCGAGTTGCTTCGTCATGAGAACATCAATATCCAACAACCCTTTCTCCATTAGCCTACAAGGAATGTTTTAGAGTTGCCCGATAAGAACAACTTTGTCAGTCAAATCTTGTCGCTTTACCTAGTCAACAATCATTTTACAAACTTGTTAAATGATCTTGTTGTGTTCCCTTCTTGCCTCCAGTTGCATCTTGTTCTATTCTATCTTTGGTACCATTTGTTCCACCAGCTCCATGCACCCTTAAGGTATGAAAAATAATTCTTAAAACATTGAATTTCATTGCCAATCATATCCCAAAGGAGTCATACAATTCTTCTATAACGCTTGAGACTCCAATTCTTCTATCTTTTCCTTTTCCTTTTCCCATTCTTGATTGAGTTGTGCAATTTTCTCATTCTTTTGCTTCTCCAGCTCTCGTGCAATGCCTTACAATTGCTCTATCTATCCATGTAGAGCATATTTCCTTACTTCCTGTCCTTGCCTCATTTGATTCATTTCCTCCTCTGGTTGTCCTCTAATAGTGGCTACTTCTTGCTTCATTTGTTCTTTTTTAATCTCCAATTGTTCCTTAAGAGTTCAGATTTACTGTTTAGCTTTTTTCTTTCCATAACTCTTTTTAAATCTTCCTTTTCAAACTCGAGTTGTCGCACTTACTCCTCCTGGCACTGCCTTTGCTTGTTGTCTAAACCCCTCTTCCTCGAGAGCTATTTCCAAATGTTGGCACAATTAGGCAACCATTTCCTGTTCATGCACAACGGCTGCGTTTACCTAGTGTAGCTCCTTAGTCCTTTCCTTAGCTTATCCCTTGTAACTCCTTGCCCCTTGATCTTTTCATGACAATCTGGTTTTTAGAGTCGAGAGTATTAGATTCAACATGTCCAAGATGTTCATGGTTGAGAACTGATCGAAGTCTAGACACTTGACTGGTACTTCTAATCTTGAATGATGGAATGAGACATCAGGATTGGTGCTAGTTTGAGGAGGGATCATCACATGATAGTGAGGCGGGGGAGGTTGTGAGCTAGAGGTGGAAGGAGGGAAGGTTTGCCTTGTGGATGCAATGATTTATTCCCTACTGAGCGTGGAAGACACTATTGGCTAAGAGAATAGGCAAATGTACTTGCAATGCAATTGGTGTGGATGCTAGCAATTGTTCTACAAATGCAACCCTACGAGAAAGTGGTGAAAAATTGTGACTCTGTTGTTAAAACCATAGTTGAGAAAGTCGCAAAAAAATCTTGATTTTTGCCAATTTCGCTTCCAATTCACCCTTGCTGATAAAATTTGCATCAGAAATTGCGATTCTAAATAAATTGCCGATTCTTTGCCAAAAAAAATCGGCCGCGACAACATGGGTTGGGGAAAGGGCATAAATACCTTATTTTTTCATTTTGCCTCATTTTGCTTGTTCCAAACTAGAGAGAGAGGTCTGCCTACTTGCTACCACACAAAAAAAACACTGAAGCACATCGTAACAGCAGATTGTTTTCAGTTTGAAGGAATTCAGCAACCACCAACAGCCACCCAAAGGATTCATCCGAGATAAGAAAAGCCCTTGCAAACTGTTTTTTTTTTTTTTTTCTCATTTTCTATTCTAAGAATTTTTTTATTTTTTTTGTGTTAAGATAAAAACCAAATGCAACAACCACCTAACTATTGCATTTGGGATAGAAATTTGAAAAAATAGGTTAACGTTTCAGCTTTTTTATTTCTCTTTCAATTATCTTTATTTTCCTCCTTTTAAGAAATCCTTCATAAGTATTGCTGCCAGAACTATGGATGCAAGCCCATCTTTTCAGTTTTCAATGTTTAAACTTTAAACTAGGGTTTAGGTTTTCGTTTTTAAGTAATTGTTTGTTGTTACTTATTTCCATGTGCAGCCACAAGAAAATGTCGAAAAGAGATCAGCATAAAAGTATGCAAGGGAAGGGGAAAAGAAAGGGGAGGTTTATTCCAATTTTTGTGGGTCAATCATTCATGGAGGCATATACTGCCTCAAATTCCATTTTTTAAATAAATCATGGCAAAATGTTAGGTTATGCCCATAGGTGCCAACTGATGTTGAAAGAGAATGCATTGCCATCCTCCCTAAAAAAGAGGAGAAAAAAAAGCTCAAACGAAGAAAAAGTGAGGCCGTGTCAACCCCTGCTTCTCCACCTCGTATAGATTGTGTTGACATTAGAAACAACTTTAACTGATTTTACAATGAGAGTTCGAGTCCATCAGTTGCACATCTAGGGAGTGGGATGGATGAGTCCTATTTTGTAGAACATTCCATGCCAGGGGCACAACCCACAGTTGCAAGTATGGCCGCATGGAACCAAGAGAGGCACAGGGCAGTGAGGAAGGTCGTTGCCAATTTTTGGTATTTTTCCGATCTTCTCTTCAATGTGGCAAGGTCTCCATACTGACTAGGCATGGTAGATGTCATCGCAAGTTGCGGTGCAGGATATAAGCCACAAACTTATGATGACCTTAGGGGCCCTCTCCTTTGTGAATCTATGAATGACATTCAAGTTGTGCTTGAAGACCAGCACAAGGAATGGAGGAATATGGGTTGCACTATTATATTTGATAGGTTGACTGATGGGAGGAGAAGAACCTTAATTAATTTTTTGGTTGCTTCTCTAGACGAAATTACATTCCTCAAGTCAGTGGATGCATCGACACAAGTTAAGAGTGTCAAAATGCTTGCAAGGTTTCTTGGGGAGATTGTGATGGAGGTCAGGGAGGAGAATGTTCTCCAAGTCATCACAAATAACACAACAATGTATGTAGCAGTTAGGAAGATTTTGGAAGAGATATTACCTACCATTTTTTGGTCCCCATGTGCATCCCATTGTCTTGATTTGCTCCTCGAAGACATTGGAAAATTACCTTGGGTATTGTATAAAAAATTTAAAGCTATTATAAAATTCATCTGCAACCATACATGGGTCATCCACCTCATGAGGCAATTTATTGGTGGGAGGGAGCTAGTGCAGGCTGGAGTTACATGCTTTGCCAAAAATTTTGTTACATTGGAGAGCCTCTTTGATGCAAGAGGGGCATTGAAGAAGATGTTTGTGAGCGATGAGTGAAATTTCGAAGACACTGCTACATACCAACTGTCCAGTGAAGGGTAAAAGGTATATGACTATTTGTTTGAGAAACCCTTCTAGATAGCCATGAATGAGGCCATCAAGGTACAAGACTAAGTTTTTAAATTTATTTTTTTATTTAAATTATTTTCCCATTTGCAAATCTCGTATTGTAAACTTAATTTATTGTTAAATATTTTTATTTAAATTATTTTTTCTTTTTTTTTTAGGTGTTATATCCTTTGGTGAGGGTTCTCCGTCTTGTTTATGGAGAATAATCACCAATAGCATATGTATATGAGCCTATGGATAGGACAAAAGAGGCAATTGCCTCATTTTATGGACATGTCCACACCAAATACGGTCCCATTTGAGATATTATTAACAAGCAATGGACATCTCAGCTCCATAACCCTCTTCATGCAAGGGGGTACTACCTCAACCCCAATGTTTTTATGATGATACATTTGTGGCCGACTATGAGGTGATGGAGGACCTTCGACAATGCATTTACTGCATGTACCCTGACAACGAAATGCGCATTAAGATACAAGATGAGATGTAGGCTTATAAGAAATGTAAGGGCATCCTTTTCCCATCCTCGCTATGCATTTGATTGAGGTCAACTATGAGGCCAAGTAAGCCCTCATTGAATCATTGTTTATTTTGTCTTTTGATTTTGTTTTAAAAAATAATCTTAATTTACGTTTTTACACGTGAGTTATTAAATTTCTTGTTTCTTGGCTATTTCTAGATTTATGGTGGGAGGACTTTGGTGCATATACGCCCAATCTACAGTGCTTCGCCATCAAAGTTTTACCTCAACCATGCAACACTTCAAGTTGTGAGCGCAATTGAAGTATATTTGAGCACATACACTCCAAGAAGTGCAATAAGCTTATACAAGAAAAGTTGAATGATCTCGCGTTTGTTCATAAGAACTTTCGCCTCCACCATAAAAAAATTACAGGAACAAGTATCAAGACCATTGACCTAGATCAGATTTATCCATCATTTGAATGGATCACAAAGCCATAGCAAGAGCAGCAACAAGAGCCTCTCTTCTCCATGGATGATTTTGAAAACTTTGAAAACCTAGTGGAGGAGATAGCAACCAAGGCACAAGAAGAGGCACGAGCATAGGAGGAGGTATGGACACAATGACAAAGAGAGACTAGAGCTTCTGCTAGGGAAAAGGGCAAAGGTATTCAAAGATCTTGAGGCATTGTATTTGTCATGACTCATGACACATTTTGTAATTTGTACCTTTTTTATATTATAAGCAATACAAGAATATGTCACTTTCATGTGTTGTTTAAGCTTGTATTGCTTACAATATTAATATTTGATTTGCATAATGTTAATTCATTGTGATATGTATGAAAAAATATTTTTTTCAATGAATATTTGCCTTTTCTTCGGTTTTTTCTTTTGCTGATTTTTCCCAATTCCCGATTTTTTCCAATTCTTTGTCCATGCCGATTTCAATTTGATTCTAATTTTCTCAACTATTGCTGGAACAATTGTGCTTGATAGTGATGGATAGAGTGCATCAAAATAATTATGGGGAATATCAGAAATGGGAATTGAAGAAAATGTAAATGAAGTGGAAGTGAAAGGGTTGTGATTCCCAATTCCCGATTTTTTCCAATTCTTTGTCCATGCCGATTTCAATTTGATTCTAATTTTCTCAACTATTGCTGGAACAATTGTGCTTGATAGTGATGGATAGAGTGCATCAAAATAATTATGGGGAATATCAGAAATGGGAATTGAAGAAAATGTAAATGAAGTGGAAGTGAAAGGGTTGTGAGAAGGGGGGTCAAGATAATTCTAAGCCTTTGAAACGATTGTTCTTGCTTCAACCATTTCTTCATTGGCAAAATGGCATACAATTGTTTCCATCTCAAGAGGAACCATATCTTGAAAAATAGCATCTTTTGCCTTTCAAAAAAGTTTCATGATCTATCTTAGTGCATGTTTGTTAGGCCCTCTAACGTATTTCTCCTTCTTTGCAGGCCTGTTCATCCCGGATCTGCAATGGTTTTTCAGGCACCCACACCTTTCCTTTTCCTTTGAACTTTTGCCTTTGTACACCCTTCTCATCTTTTGTCTCTTGACCTGGTTTAACTTTACCCGTATTCTTGGTGGGGCACCTCCTCCCACCTTCTTGGATGTACAACTTTTTTCTGTTCTAGAGGTATATTTTGTTCTTGCTCCAGGTGAATCTCCCCTTTTTGGTCTTTCGTCATAAGGGTGACATTGGTCCCAGATATTAGAAAAGTTTTGGTTCTCTGCATGCTTTTCCACGAGTTTCAATTGCATCAATTTAAAAATGCATACGCATCCATGCAAGCATTTTTTCTAAGATCCACTTACGTTTTCCAAGGAGGACCTTAAAGACCATGGAATTAACTTTCACATCAGGGTCAAAACCAAATTTGGGTATTTTATAGAAAACATGCGATTCCAATGGTTCTCTATACCATTTGTCCAATTCATCTTTATACGCCTTTGGAGCGTTTATTCTTATGCGCACGAGTTCTTTCAAGTTTCTTTTGGCCTCTAGATTGGGTCTCCTTTCATGGGCACGCTTCTTTGTTTTGCAGCTCTCCAATACTTGCTTGGAAAATGCATCCGGATCGTAAGACCAAAAATTGGACATCTACTTCAAAACCGACTGTATTAGCCTAGTTTCCAAATGTAGATTACAATTCTTCTATTCAGCCTTTGAACTTTTGGTCAACACAATCAAGTTGTCAGACCACTTTGAGGCTATAAGTCTAATTGGATATGTAGACTAATAGCTCAAAAGGTTATCCCAAATATCCGTATATCCAAATAAAAAGAACTGTCTCCCCAAGTAGAAGTTGCCCAACGACCTTCTTCCTTGAGACCTGAGTAAAGCCCTGCCAATGATAGTCTGGGCACCTCTCCTTCCAATCCTTTCACCCTAGGACCCATATATCTTGACATAGAACTCATAGCAATCTCTCCCTTCACCCCTAGCAAGAACTTTAATACAATCACATACCAATTGTAGCTTCCCCTCTTCATCGAACTGGTCCATTTGTAGCTCACAAAACCATTCCCTTTTTTGATGTATAATTAACCAAATCAGTAAGACAAATACCTAAAAGTGTACAAGTTATGGAAATTCTCCAACTAAATTGACAATTATTGAGCAATGTATTTTGTAGTTGAGAAAATCGGAATCGGGTAGTAAATCGGCTGGTTTAAAAATTGGCAAAGAATCGGAATCGGCAAAAAATCGGGGAAAAAATCGACAAAAAATCGGCATTTTTTATTGAAAAAACCGAAGAAAATGCAAATTTTCATTGAAAAAACACTTTTTTCATGAATATCATAATTTTTCGGGAAACAATTGGCAAAAAATCGGCTAGCCTATGAACCGGGAAAAAATTGGCAAAATCGGGATTTTTTGCAGATTTTCTCAACTATAACGCAGACCAGAGTACTCTTGAACCACTCTCAAAATTGCTATGTGATCCTACCACACTCTTTTATCATCACTCCGCCCCAATAGCACAACCATCCTAGATAAGGCCATCTGCACATCAACTTTGTACTAACCAATCCTCACTAGAAATTAAAAGTTCTTGGCTTGTTCAGGTTTTTCTAATTGTGTCCTCAAGAAATCAACCCATCTCTCCCTACTATAACTTTTGTAGTATGTTGTGTTTGACTTGGGACTGAAGCTTTCATTCTCCATATCTAGCCTCAACACACATCATCTCCTTGATGGCCTCTACCGAAACATAAATTGATGCCTCATGATTACCCCCAAGGATCATGATCATCTTGTTTTTCTTATCATATCTCTCAGTGCAATAATCTATGATCTTCGGGCACTTCCAAATTTGAGGAACTAGAAATTTGCCCAAACCGGAAGTACACACTTTGATAATGGACCACAAATTAATTTGCGTACCAAAATTGTAATGCTTGAGAGCCTCCTCCTTCACTGCACCAAGGGGATATTGATATTTTCCCTCATGGATACTGGTATATGAATCATGATATGTTGACCCTTGGGTTTTTTCGATTGACAATCTGTTGAGCAAGGTGCAGCAAAAGAAATGCAAAAGTATTGTCATTGTTGTCAACACAGTCAGATTGATGCAGTTGATGCAGTTCAGAGGTCAGTCAGATCAAGTGCAGAAAGTTTCAAGGAAAATGTAAGTGACCCGCATTCGAAAAATGGCAAAAAGAGACAAGGAAGAAAACTGTCGCGATATCGCGACATGTTTTCTGTCGCGATTTCGCGACATGATCGAGGAGAGAGAAGGCACAACCGAAAATGTCGCGATTTCGCGACATGTCAAGTTTTCACTGAGGAGAGAGAAAATGTGTCGCGATATCGCGACAAAAAGTAGGAGAGAGAAAATGCACGCCAAATTGTCGCGATTTCGCGACATGATCGAGGAGAGAGAAGATGCGAGCAAAACTGTCGCGATTTCGCGACATGCTGGCAGAGAAGGAAACAAAGGTGTAGCGATATCGCTACATGTTGAAATGAAAGGAAACAAAGGTGTAGCGATATCGCTGCATGATGAAAATACATGAAACTAAGGTGTAGCGATTTCGCTACATGTTGAAACAAGAAGAAAATAAGGTGTAGCGATGGCGCTACATGTTGGAATAAGGGGAAACTAAGGTGTAGCGATTTCGCTACTAGTCAAAAGTGTAGATCTGAAAGATGCAACATTGATATTACAAGTTAAAATTTCATAAAAAAAGACAAGGCAAAAAGTTGTAGCGATTTCGCTACTGCATGGAGAAAGAGCGTACGGATTCCAGAAGTGTCGCGATTTCACGACAAGAAGGATGATGAAGCAAGAGCCAGAAGCGTCACGATTTCGTGACATGTTCCATTTTCACTGGAGTTGGCAAGGAGAGTTGTACGGAAGAACAAAGTGTCACGATTTCGCGACATGTTCCTTTTTGCTGCGGCAAAGAAAAGTGTACGGAAGCTGAAAGTGTCACGATTTCACGACAAGTAGGATGATGACGTCAGCAAAGTTGAAAAGTGTCACGATTTCGCGACAGGATGAAAGGAAAGCTGCTGGAAGCCGAAAGCGTCGCGATTTCACGACAAAGCATTGAGGATGACGTCAGAAAAAGCTCAAAGTGTCGCGATATCGCGACAAGATGCAGGGAAAGCTTCCGAGGGCCAAAACGGTCGCGATTTCGTGACAACTTTCAGGGTGACGTCAGCAGAAGTCAAAAGTGTCGCGATATCGCGACAGGTAACAGTCTGGCAGATAAAACCCGCAGCAACATGCAAGGTGACACGTGTCGAAAAAGCAGACAGGAAAATCATGCAGCCAGTTACGTAAAAAGTAACTGAAGTCAGACAGATAGTTAATTGTTGACAGGTGTTGGACATGCATTGCAACAGACAAACATGCATAATTTAAACGCATTCGAAAAGCCGAATTTGAAGGATAATAAAAGCATTCGAAAGGTCGAATTTGTAGGCATTCGAAAAGACGTATTTGAAGCATACAGAAAAGCTGAACATGAAGAATCGAAAAGCTTTCGAGAATCATACATGGAGTTTCAAAAAGCATTCGAAAAGCCGTATTCGAAGAAATCGAACAGTCAAAGTACATGAAACAAAATTGCCGTATTGCATGGTTTCCAAAAGACGTATTGCAGGGTTTCGAATAGTCGAAGTGCATGGAACCGAACAACCGTATTGCATGGATTCGAACAAATGAGTATGTGATTCGATTGCATGCAGATTGAAAGGTTATAAATGAATAACCGTACAGAGAATAAAGTTGCTGCTGTTAGAGAGAAATTGTTGTAAAAGGAGAGTTAGAAAAGAATCAAGAGAAAAATAAGCAGAGCCGTGAGAGTGTGCAGAGTTGAGTTAATTGCGCATCACCTGTGGTCGTGGCATAAAGTGAAGACATTTTTATGTCATTCAAAATTTATCGTAATTGCAGTCCAAGTTGGTGCTTGGTACTAGGAGTTGGTGCTCCATCTCATGGTGCAGAAAATTACAGGGGTTGGTGCTCCTTCCAGCTTGGTGCCGGTAAAGTGTTTGTAAAATTGATTTTGCAAAGACTGGATTTGGATTGGAGTCCAAGCAGTCATTTTTGAGGAGTAGCCAAATTGGTGAACCTCGTTATATTGAGTGTTGTGGTTTGCTCTCTTGTTCAAGTTTTTTTTATTCTCTTTATTTCATATTAAATGTTGTAGATATAAAAATTTAATAGCTACACTGATTCACCCCCCCCTCAAGTGTCATTGTGTAAACATCAATTGGTATCGTAGCACTGTGTTCCTTGTACAAGCTTAATCACCTAAGGAGATCTTGGAAGAAACAATGGCAGGTGGTGAAGGATTTTCATCCAACAAAGCTCCGTTATTTGATGGAACAAATTACACCTTCTGGAAACTCGTAATGCAAACATATCCGAGTGCATTGGGATACGATATTTGGAATTCTGTAGATAGTGGATACACAAGACCCACTACCCCTCCAACAGACATCGCCGAGAAAAAGAAATTTGAAAACAACTCCAAAGCCAAGAATGCCATAATGTGTGGGCTTGTTGACAGTGAACTAATAAGAGTCATGAGTTGTAAATCAACAAAGAACATGTGGGATAAATCAAGAGCATCCATGAAGGAGACAAGAAGATTAAGGAAGCAAAACCGCAAACTCATCGAGCACAGCTCAAGCACCGCAAATGAAGGAAGATGAAAACATAGAAATTTATATGCCGAGAGTCAACGGAATTATTAATGCAATCGGAGGACTTGGTGAAGAAATTGATGATGCAGCTTGTGGTGAAAAAGGTTCTCGTAACACTTCACAAAAGATTTAACTCCAAAGTCTCTCGCAATAGAAGAGGCAAAAGATCTAAACGACTTCAAAGATGGATGAGTTGCATGGTTCCCCGACAAAGATATGAAATGAGAATAGGACAAACCAAGTCTCGCAGACAGAGAAGCAACTTTTAAAGCACACAAGAATGTAAAAGCTGAATATGAATCTGAGGATGAAGGAACACTGGATGAAACAGAAGCCAATTTTGTTCGAAAACTCACAAAAGGAAAAGGAAAATATAGAGGGAAGCTACCTTTTAAATGCTTCAATTGTGGAGGAGTCGGTCATTTTGCAGCCAAATGTCCAATGCAGGAGAAAACCAAAAATGGTGAAGGGTCACACCAAGAAAAAGGTGACTGGAAGAAGAAACAAAATTTCAGAAAGAATAACTTCAAGAAGAAAAGCTTCATAACCAAGAATGTCACAGCTCAAGAAAGCACAGATGAGGAGTCCGAAGAAGAAGGAGGTGAAGCTCTGCTCATGGCACTTGAAGAAGAAAGAACAGAGGAAAATCGAGAAGGTGATGAAAATTCCAAGGATGAAGTCAAGTGTATTTGGAAGGAGAATTGGTTGCCGCACTTGAAGAGTTGAGTGCAGTAAAGGAAGAAGAATAAAATTTTTTCAAAGAAATTAGAGAATGCCACAGACATAATAAACAATCTGAAAATACAGACAGAGGAATTCAAGAAAATGTCTGAAGTTCTTGATGAACAATTAACTGTAAAGACAGTTGAATGCAGCAAGTTAGAGGAAGACATCCTTAAGTTAAGGATGCAGTTAGAGGAGATGAATAGAAAATTGAACTGTTTTCATAAGTTTGAAGAAAGTACCGTAAAGCTGGATAAAATGTTAAATAACCAAAGGCCTTCTGGCATCAAATTTGGTTTAGGCTTTGATGAAGGAGAATCTTCAAAGGATTCAAAGAACTTGAATATAGAACCCACAAAGAAAGAAGAAAATATCAGTGGTTGAACCTAAAAACAAAATAATGCAAAAGAAAATAATAATGTCGGATTCAAGAAGAATACTGACAAAGATGGATTCACAAAAGTCACACATCCGAGGAGGAGAAGAGTCATGGCACCTACTTCAAACTGGCAAAGACCGGCACCCAGGTTTAATCATGCATTTTCTGGTTATTGTTTTAAATGCAATGCTTATGGCCATAAAATTTCAGATTGCAGGCATAATGTATCTCAAAGGAATTTTACCAGCAGAAATGTTTTTTCTCCTTTAATGAATTATGCATTTGAATGTTATAATTGTCATAATTTTGGACATATTGCTAGAAACTGAGTAAGCACTTTTTCATCAAATAATTATCATGGCAGAAAATCTCAGCTAAGTGGGTTGAAACAAAACCAGAAATTTCCCGTAAAACAGGCACATGCTAATGAAAGGACAAAGGCAAAACAAATAGCAAAATCTGCTATCAAACCATAATGGAAAGAAAAGGAATCTTTGATTGTCCAGATCGCTTTTAAAGCTCGTAACAAATCAGCACCTTGGATACTTGGATGATGGTTGTTCCAACTACATGACAGTGACAAGCAAAAGTTTGAGAATTTACAGAATTATGAAGGTGGTTCTGTGAAATTTGGAAATAATGATGGAGCAAAGATTGTTGGAAAGGGATCAATCAAAATTAGTGATGGCAATATAAAATCAAAATAAGTCTTGTTTGTAATTAGCCTAAAGCATAACCTGCTAAGTGTAAGTCAAATATGTGACAGAGGTCATGATGTAATCTTCAAGAAGGAGGGTCAGAAGTAAGAAAGACAAAAAATGGAAAGTTAATAGCCACCGGACCGAGAACTTCAGAAATCAGATACACTTTCGTAAACCGTAGAAGGAACATGCTTGATGGGACAGAAGATGAAAACCGGCTATGGCACAAGAGGCTTGGGCATATTAGTTTTGACAATCTGGCAAAAATCAGTTCAAAAAGAGCAGCTTAGAGACATACCAAACATTGGCAAACCTCGTAAATAGCATCTCGTGAGTCATGCCAAAAGGGAAAACAAACCAGAGCCACTTTCAAAGCAAAAGAATACTTCACTAGCAAGCCATTAGAACTAATTCACACTGATCTATGTGGACCCATGAGAACTGAAAGCATAAATGGACACAAATATTTTATGCTGTGTATAGATGACTACTCAAGAATGACATGGGTACTATTTCTGAAACTCAAGTCAGAAGCCTTTGAAATGTTTAAAACCTTCAAAAATCTTGTTGAAAATCAATCAGGAAAAAGAATTAAATGCCTAAGATCAGACAGGGAAGGAGAGTTTATCTCCGAAGAATTTGCAGAATACTGTCAAAAACATGGGATAAGAAGACAGTTTTAGCAACTAGGACACCTCACAGTAATGGTGTTGTAGAAAGGAAGAATAGAACAAAGGCAGGAAATGGCAAGGACAATGTCGCAGTAAAACAAAATAGCCGATGGATTTTGGAAAGAGGCAGCTCATACTGCAGCTTACATTCAAAACAGGTGCATGCCGAGACCACATGAAAGCAAAACAGCTTATGAGTTGTGGTTTGGCAGTAAAGGCAACTCGCAAGACATTTCAAAGTATTTGGCAAAGCAAGTGCTACATAAAACGGATAGAAGATAACCTTGGTAAATTTGAAGATAGAGCCGATGAAGGTATCTTTCTCGGCTACTCAACAAAAAGCAAGGCATACACATGTTACAACAAGAAGTTGAAGAAAATTGTTGAAAGTGCCGATGTAAAAGTTGATGAAGGTAGAGAACAAGAAACTACTTATCAAGAAAACTACCCTATGTATGAAGAAGTCATTGAAGGTGATGATGAAAAAGAAACAGAGAAGAATCGGAAAATTGATCCAGATAGTGTAAAAACTGAATCTGAAGAAGAAGAAAACAGAAAATTTAAAACAAGCAACTGGAAGAAAAATCATCCAAGTGAACAGATTATTGGGGATCCCACAGAAGGTATTCAAACAAGAAGAACAAGCAGTGAGGAACTATTCTCTCGTTATCTAGTATTGAACCTAAAAATGTTGCTCAAGCAAGCACTGATGAAAGTTGGATGAAGGCAATCAATGAAGAACTAGATCAGATAGAGAAAAACAATACCTGGGAATTAGTACCTAGACCAACAAATAAAAACATAATTGGTACTAAATGGGTTTTTAGAAATAAATTGAATGAAGATGGGCAAGTTGTCAGAAATAAGGCAAGATTAGTATGTAAAGGCTATGCTCAGGTTGAAGGCATTGATTTTGAAGAAACTTTTGCACCGGTAGCTAGACTAGAGGCAATCAGGATGTTTCTGGCATTAGCAGTTCATAAAAACTTCAAAGTATATCAAATGGATGTAAAATCAGCATTTTTGAATGGAAAACTGGAAGAAGAGGTTTACATTGAACAACCCGATGGCTTCCAACTTGGTGAAAATCCAGATTTTGTTTGCAGTTTAAAGAAAGCTTTATATGGATTAAAACAGTGCACCCAGAGCATGGTATGCAAGGTCGGATAATTATCTAATTAAACAAGGGTTTAAGAAAGGTTTGGTGGATAGCAACTTATATGTCAAAACAGAGAAGGGTCATCTTATTGTTCTTGTTGTTTATGTAGATGACATAATATTTGGCAACAGCATGGATGAATACTGCAAAGACATATCAATTAAAATGAAAAAAGAATTTGAGATGTCAATGATTGGTGAACTTTCTTATTTCTTAGGATTGCAGGTCAATCAAAATGAAAAAGGCATTTTTATTTCTCAAGTTAAATATGTAAAAGAAATGCTGAAAAAGTTCACAATGGAAGACAAGAAACCGGTCAGCACTCCCATGACAACAGGTCGCAAGTTGAGCAAGGATGATAAATCCCCGGATGTAGATCAAACAATGTACAGGTCTATGATTGGAAGCCTGCTGTATTTAACAGCCACTAGACCAGATATATTACAAGCAGTATGTATGGTTGCAAGATTTCAGGCCAGCCCCAAAGAAACTCATGTAACAGAGCTGTAAAGAGGATTTTCAGATATCTCAAGGGCACTATGGATTATGGGTTGTGGTACCCAAAAGGTAAAGATTTCACTTTGATTGCATATTCTGATGCAGATTGGGCAGGATGTATTGATGACAGAAAGAGCACAAGTGGAGGAGCATTTTATCTTGGTGACAGGCTGGTAGCATGGCACAAGGAAGAAACAAGAATCAAGATCTCTATCCACCGCAGAGGCAGAATACATTGCAAGCAACAACATGTCGTACTCAGATATTATGGATGAGACAAACGTTGAAAGATCTTGGTATTCATTTCAATGAACCAATTTCAATTAAATGTGATAACACTAGTGCTATCAACATATCCAAGAATCCAATAATGCATTCAAGAACCAAACATATTGCAATCCGATATCATTTCTTGAAGGATAAAGTTGCAGAAGGAGAGGTTAAATTGGATTTTGTTCCAACTACAGAGCAAGTAGCCGATATATTCACAAAACCTTTGCCTAAGGAAGTGTTTGAATACCTTCGGAAGAAGTTGGGAGTAGTCACACCACCCAAGCACTGACTAGCTATGGGAAACACATTCTCAGGGGGAGCATTCAAACTTTTTAAGTCTGAGAATGTTGTGCATAGACTCAAGGGGAGTCTACAGCAGCCCTTTGGTATTATTGGCAAAGGGGGAGAAGAAATTAAGCAAGGTTGCAGAGTGTTGCCAACAATTCCAAAGGGGGAGATTGTTGAGCAAGGTGCAGCAAAAGAATTGCAAAAGTATTGTCATTGTTGTCAACACAGTCAGATTGATGCAGTTGATGCAGTTCAGAGGTCAGTCAGATCAAGTGCAAAAAGTTTCAAGGAAAACAGAAGTGACCCAGATTCAGAAAATGGCAAAAAGAGACAAGGAAGAAAACTGTCGCGATATCGCGACATGTTTTCTGTCGCGATTTCGCGACATGGTCGAGGAGAGAGAAGGCGCAGCCGAAAATGTCGCGATTTCGTGACATGTCAAGTTTTCGCTGAGGAGAGAGAAAATGTGTCGCGATATCGCGACAAAAAGTAGGAGAGAGAAAATGCACGCCAAATTGTCACGATTTCACGACATGGTCGAGGAGAGAGAAGATGCGAGCAAAACTGTCGCGATTTCGTGACATGCTGGCAGAGAAGGAAACAAAGGTGTAGCGATATCGCTACATGTTGAAATGAAAGGAAACAAAGGTGTAGCGATATCGCTGCATGATGAAAATACATGAAACTAAGGTGTAGCGATTTCGCTACATGTTGAAACAAGAAGAAAATAAGGTGTAGCGATGGCGCTACATGTTGGAATAAGGGGAAACTAAGGTGTAGCGATTTCGCTACTAGTCAAAAGTGTAGATCTGAAAGATGCAACATTGATATTACAAGTTAAAATTTCATAAAAAAAGACAAGGCAAAAAGTTGTAGCGATTTCGCTACTGCATGGAGAAAGAGCGTACGGATTCCAGAAGTGTCGCGATTTCGCGACAAGAAGGATGATGACGTCAGCAAGAGCCAGAAGCGTCGCGATTTCGCGACATGTTCCATTTTCGCTGGAGTTGGCAAGGAGAGTTGTACGGAAGAACAAAGTGTCGCGATTTCGCGACATGTTCCTTTTTCGCTGGCAAAGAAAAGTGTACGAAGTCGAAGTGTCCGATTTCGCGACAAGGATGATGACGCCAGCAAAGTTGAAAAGTGTCACGATTTCGCGACAGGATGAAAGGAAAGCTGCTGGAAGCCGAAGCGTCGCGATTTCGCGACAACATTGAGGATGACGTCAGCAAAAGCTCAAAGTGTCGCGATATCGCGACAAGATGCAGGGAAAGCTTCCGAGGGCCAAAACGGTCGCGATTTCGTGACAACTTTCAGGGTGACGTCAGCATAAGTCAAAAGTGTCGCGATATCGCGACAGGTAACAGTCTGGCAGATAAAACCCGCAGCAACATGCAAGGTGACACGTGTCGAAAAAGCAGACAGGAAAATCATGCAGCCAGTTACGTAAAAAGTAACTGAAGTCGACAGACAGTTAATTGTTGACAGGTGTTGGACATGCATTGCAAAAGACAAACATGCATAATTTAAACGCATTCGAAAATTGAAGATTCAAAAGCCGAATTTGAAGGATAATAAAAGCATTCGAAAGGTCGAATTTGCAGGCATTCGAAAAGACGTATTTGAAGCATACGTAAAAGCCGAACATGAAGAATCGAAAAGCTTTCGTAGAATCATACATGGAGTTTCAAAAAAGCATTCGAAAAGCCGTATTCGAAGAAATCGAAAACTAAAGTACATGAAACAAAATTGCCGTATTGCATGGTTTCCAAAAGACGTATTGCAGGGTTTCGAATAGTCGAAGTGCATGGAACCGAACAGCCGTATTGCATGGATTCGAACAGTCAGAGTATGTGATTCGATTGCATGCAGATTGAAAGGTTATAAATGAATAACCGTACAGAGAATAAAGTTGCTGCTGTTAGAGAGAAATTGCTGTAAAAGGAGAGTTAGAAAAGAATCAAGAGAAAAATAAGCAGAGCCGTGAGAGTGTGCAGAGTTGAGTTAATTGCACACTCACCAGTGGTCGTGCATAAAGTGAAGACATTTTTATGTCATTCAAAATTTATCGTAATTGCAGTCCAAGTTGGTGCTTGGTACTAGGAGTTGGTGCTCCATCTGTTGCAGCAGAAAATTACAGGGGTTGGTGCTCCTTCCAGCTTGGGCTGGTAAAGTGTTTGTAAAATTGATTTTGCAAAGACTGGATTTGGATTGGAGTCCAAGCAGTCATTTTTGAGGAGTAGCCAAATTGGTGAACCTCGTTATATTGAGTGTTGTGGTTTGCTCTCTTGTTCAAGTTTTTTTTTTTCTCTTTATTTCATATTAAATGCTGTAGATATAAAAATTTAATAGCTACACTGATTCACCCCCCCCTCTCAGTGTCATTGTGTAAACATCACAATCTTCTCTCTCCACTGTTCCTCTTCCACTTTCTGCTATCCTGGGGTTGACTTGGCTGCAAGGGTTCATACTCTTCATCCTCATCAATGTCGTCAAATTTTGTTTTCTCATCCTCAAGTGATGAATCAAAATTTTTCATGTTTTCTAGTGTCCGTTCAATATTTTTAGCCAAAGAGTCACCACTTGTTGTTGTAGTCTCCATATCACCATGCAAGATCTTTCGACAAGATGCATTGAGTAGAGCATGCAGGCACACAAGTCAATCCAGAGAAAATGCCCCACTGAGTAATTCATTCCAAGGGGGGTGCTCCAAGTGGGACAGCCTATGCGGGGCACTTTGAATAGGTCGCTTTGAGTAGGGTGCTTCAAGTGGGATGGCCGAGGAGTGGGCACTATAAGCAAGATAACCTACACGAGGTGCTCCAAACAAGGTGTATTCAAGGAGACAGTTTGAAAGCAGGGTGGCCTAAGCGAGACTGTTTGAGACTTAGGGAAAATGATGACAGCCTGTGGGTAATAGAAAACCTCCTTGGACTCCCAAAAAGATTCATTGCTCTGCAAATGCAGAAATACCAAATCTTGCTGGCTGCAACTTCCCCTTTGTTTCATCATCCCCCTTGAAGAGTTTGCTGCCTTGAAAACCAATTGTTGCCCTAAAAAAACTAGCAAACCCCCAAAGTCATATGTCGTTGAAAATTGTGCTCCAAAGGGCCTTTCCAAAATCTAAAACCTCATGCTGTCTTTCTCCCTTATGCTCAAATGGGTCTCTTGAGGAATCAAAATCCGTTGAGCAAATTGATGGTTGCAAAGAATCTCCTTTGAGGGAAAATGGGGGCTTCAAAATATAAAAGGAAAAAGTGAATTTAAAATTCACTTTACCTCCTTTTATGGTGGTTCGGCCCCTTTGAATTTTCATTTTTTACCTCTTTTTTATTTTTTTGAAAAGGGTATATAAGGCTTTCTTTTTTAAAAGGGGATATAAGGATCTTTTCCTTAGATGAAAAAGGGACAACCTTAAATAGAAAAGGATAAATTCTGCTCTTCTCTTTTTTCCTTTTCTTTTCTTTTTTTACTTTTTTAAATAAAATTTTAAAAACACGTAAAAGACACAATTAGAAAAGGATCAACGGAGATGGAAAATTGAACGTATCATTTTGGGATTCCCTTGAACGGGATGGGTTTCTTTTCTTCAAGCGGGCACATATCAGAATGAAGCACTCCATGGGCCGTTTTTCCATACGAAGTGGGACACTCCTAGACTTGGGCCACTTTTTTTTTTTTTGGTTAGACACGGTCTATAGGTGCCTCAGATGTTTCCTGTTGATCGAGTTTGGCAACGGACGTTCCTTCAGAGTTTCCACTTTCAAGGCATTGGCACTCTTCATCTAGATGACCTGATATGGCCCAAACCACAAAGAATCAAACTTTGTATGTTGATCGGGCTTGGCTCTATCTTCATACCATTCCACACCGAGTCCCCTTCCTTGAGATCAAGTGGAGTTTCTTTTCTGTCAAACCACCTCTTCACTGTATCTTGATGTTTTGCACACTTTGTGAATGCATTTTCTTTATCCGCACCAAGGAGAAGTAGTTCATATAGCCTATACTGCAAAGGTGTCAAATCTATGTCCTCCAATTTGAGTTTTTGCGAAAGTTATAGACATGATAGTTCCAAGTCGATAGGCAACACAACTTTGATGCCATACACCAATTTGTATGGTGAGTGTTAAGTGGAGGCTTTCAGAGTTACCTTGTCTTCCCACAATGCCTTCCTTAGTTGTGAGTACCAATTCCTCTAGGATTTTGCAATTGTCCTCTTCAAGATCTTGATCAAATTCTTGTTCATAGATTCAACCAAACCATTCCCTTGTGGATAGTAGTTTGAGGATGTTTTTAGCACAAAACCATGTCGAAGTGGGAACTGAATCATTTTTCCCCCTATGAAGACTAACACATTAGCGGAGATGACAACAAAAGGAACCTCAAAACAGGTTATGATGTCCTCCAACAGTTGTATCATTGTTTCCTGATTTACCTCTTTAACTGGAATTGCTTCCACCCACTTGGTAAAATAATTTGTGGCTGCTAGGATCCACCCATACAATGCACTAAAGAGAGGATTGATCTTGCCTATAAAATCCAAGCCCCATTGCTAGAAAGGTTCTAAGACATTGATAGGCTGCAGAGGCATTGGAGGTCTCTTCCTCTTCCCCATAAGCATACAACATTGACTTACACCCCTTCGTCCATAGAAAGGCATTTGATATGATCGTGGGCCAATGACACCCTTCCCTCACAATTTTGTGAGTGGTGGTGTATGTTGAATAGTGCCCTACATCATCATGACAGGCTTTCAATGGACCATCTATCTTCTCCCCTTCAACACAACTCAGGAAAATGTCATTGTACCCTCTTTGGAATAAGATAATATTCATCAGCATGCAAATCATTGCCTACCTCTTGAAATGCCTCCTCTCGATTTGCGCTTTACCACCTAGGACTGTGCTGGTTAGGAGGTACACTCTTATGTCATCTATCCATTTTGGCCTCTATTTCTCGGTTGTCTATCTATCTGACTGCTTGGGTTCATCTATAAATGTCACTTGTTCTTCCATGCAATATGGTTCCAGAATCTCACACAAAGTTCTACTCCTAATCAACTTGTTTGGCTTGATCTCAATGTCAAACTCTTGAATCTTGTTGATCCAACGAGTTGTCTTTTCTCCTAGCCCTCCTTGCAAGATAACAGACTTGACTCAGGATGGACCACAAACACTATAGCCTTTCTCTATGAAAGATAATACTTGATCTTCATTAGGGCTTTCATTGTCATGAACATCTACTTTTCGATGAAAGTATACCTCTCCTCGTAATTGTGCACAGTTTGATTCATAAAGGATATAGGATGCTTGTCTCCTTCATCATCTTTCTTTGTGAGAACTATGACCACACTGCCATCAGTCCCAAACACATACAATTTGAAATCTTTTCAAAAATTTGGGTTTACAAGCATTGAGGCCTTAGTGATCACATCCTTGATGTTTTGAAATGCCTGCTTGCCTTCTTTTGTTCAACCAAATTTTGCATCCTTCTTTAGCATTTTTGTTATTGGCTTAACCATCTTAGCAAAGTTCATGATGAAGTAGGAAACAAATTGAATCTAATCCATGAAAGATCGAACCCCTTTCACTAATGATGGTAAAGGTAGTTGTTGTATGGCCTTGATCCTATCCGGATCGATAGCCAATCCATCCTTCATAACACCATGACCATAGGTGTTGAACTTCTTTAGTAGGTCCCATACTCTGTATGCCTTCATTTGTTTATTCTTGGTAGTACACTCGGAGTTAATCTATTTGACCACCAATTCAAAGTCCCTGTTATGAACCTTGCAGTAAAATAAAAGCACATCCACACAATATTGCAATAATAACAGAAAATGAACTTGAAATTAACAATATTGCAAGATGAAATGGAAATGCAGCAGATTATATTCAAGAAAGCAAAAATGCATTACAGAAATGTAGGCCTCTTCGAGGAGGCAACCTCCTTAGAAGCAGAGCTTCGATAAAACAAAATATGAGATGCCTACATCTATGCCTCCTTGCCTTTCTAAAGTCTCTTCATAACCCTAACCATAATACTCAAGGGTCGGGTTCACATGCAAGTGGCCACCTGAGTTAGAATATTCTACCAAACAAGCAGTTACATTCTTTATAACAGTTACATTAAATAGCCCCACTTTTCTAGGTGCCTCAAATGCCACATACACATTACAAAACCTTACATAATATCATTAATATGGGGTGCCACATACACATTACAACATTACATAATATAATTAAGATGGGTTCCTTACGTTAGAAAGGTGGTCATTACATCGTAATGTTAGGATGGGGTCCTAATAGTCCCCTAAGACCTTTAGGTGCTTGACTCTGAATTTTTATTCTTTGCGTAGTCCCATGCATAGAGCTTCATATTCAGCCATATCATTGGTGCAATTGAAAAGCAATCGACAAGCAAAACTAAAAGATTCGCCTTGGGGGATTTTCAATTGAAGTCCTGCACCAGCATCATTTCGAGTCCTAGATCCATTGAAATACATGTGCCAAGGCTGCTTGCTACCTTATATATGCCCCTTGGTCAAGGTTAGTAATTGTTTTGGTTCTTCAAAAACCAAGTAATTACCCATTTCCATCTCTTCAAGCAATCCTTCGTTGTTCCCTTCATCTCCTTCTCCAATCATGTCGATAATCATCTCTCTCAAATATTAGCTACACTTCCCCGAATTCCTCATCAACGAATTTTAACAGCACATTCCAATTCACCATCTCACCATCTTCAAATTATGCAACAAATAATTACAAGGGGGCTCATTTTTAATCTCCATTATTTTTCCATCCCTTGGCACTTTCCTGTGCATGTAATTCATCGCTAGATATTTCCTATATGGCAGTTTTTGTGTTCATTCCCTTGATAAAAGCACACCAAAGTAAAGGGGGAAGATTTACCACTAGTACTTCTTGTACCACCACTAATTCAAGGTGTAGGGCTACTGTCATGACCAAATCCTTCAAATTTCCCACAATATTGACCTTAGTGCCATTCATCTAAATGGGATCCCTTGTGATAATGGTGTATGTCAAACCCATCTCCTCATAGACTGCTTCTGGTATCACTATCATAGTAGCTCCTAGGTCCACTATACAGTTGTGCAGTAGGAACCCTTCGATCTTTAAAGTGATGTAGAAGGGTAATGAATTCATTTCCTTAGGTTTGCGAGCATTGATAACATCTATAACACTCACTCATCTGTCTATCAGATCTCCTGCCATTAGGTGTTCCTTGAGCATTGTTGCTTGAGTCGTGGCTTGTCTTGCTGATGCAATTTTAGCCCTGACATAGGTCCTTTCTTGCTGCTTTAAAACTTCTTGCAGCAAATCTCTCTGACCAAGTAGCAACAAGGCTTCCAACATGTTTACCTTGCAAGGGATATTGAAGGAGAGATCCCACCAAAAAGGACACGACTTAGGGAAAAAATAATAGAAGCGCAAAGGAGGGCTTTCAAAGCTTTCACGACTAGCATAAACATTAAATAAATCAAGGAGTGGGATGATGCATGTTGCGAAAAGAGGCGCCAAGATAGGGCCACAATAGAAGCAGCTGTCGACACTGTTAAGGCAATGAGGTGCCTAAGCAGGGCCATCAGAAAAGCGACAGTTTCTGAAACATACATCACACTTTGCGAAGAATCTCCATCTTCCCCTTCTCTTCTTGTTTCTTCTTCCCCACCTACTTCTTCCATCCATGCTTCTTCAATTCCATCTACTTCTACTAAACTTCCCTCCCCCTATATAAGTGCAGTTGTAGGTTCTCTTGAAGGTACACCTCCTTCCTTATATGGTCACGGTCTCCAGTGTTTCCACTATGCCCATCATGTCATTTCCATTCCCCATAGTCAAAGTTACTACCACTTGCCCATTGGTTGCTTACAATGAAAGGCCTTCATCTTCATCTCCACTAGTGTTACCATTGTCCAGGCTCCACTTCATCAACACAGATAGCCACTAAAGTGTCAGCAGCTACTTCACCATTCACCACTGTCTCCAGACAATTCACCCCACACATTGTGTCATCTTGCCAACCACATTCTCCATGTGTCTCGGCCTCAAGGCCCCTATCAGGGACAATAATGTCACAAGTGCAAGCTTATGCAACTGAGTCCATTTGAACCACCCAAGAGCAGTAAGGTGCCACATGACCAAGCTAGACTTATGTTTGGCAAGTAACTAATGCATGTGAGGTTAGAAATACACAAGAAGTGTTGGAGTCAATGCAAGAAGAAGAGAAAATCTAGGGAGGAGTTCAACCAAATCAAGAAATGGACTCCAATGGTGCCAATGATCATGCTGTCATGAGTGGCCAAAGGCGGAAACAAGATCTTGATTGTCGAAGCCCTAAGGATGGATCCATCTAGAGCTTCCAACGATTCGGCTGATTTGTCACAAGGGTTTTAGAGTTGGATATTAACAACATAGATCCATGCCTGATGATCCAGTTCTCCAACCGTCACTTGGGGCAATTATGTAGTACAACAAGCTAGTGAAGGAAAACGAGGTTAAGAAGAAGAAAACTGAATAAAATGCCTAGGCAGCAGCCCAACTCACAGAAAAGAAATTCCAGTTTCAACAAGAATTGGAAGCCCTGAAAAAAGATGTTGCTGAAGGTGCCCAAAAAAGATGTTGCTGAAGGTGCCCAATTAAGAAGCCAAGTCAAAGAATTCAAGGGAAACTTGCCAAAAAGCAAGGATTAAAAGAAGCAACTAGAATACCTTTCCACATAGCTTGCTTAATTAGAACAGGAAAAGAAAGAACTCAAGTTGCATATCCAGCAAATGCAATCTATACAATAGGCCAAAGACTAAGAGATTGCCCAACTCTAGAAGGAGAACGAAGAATTGAAGAAAGGAGTAGTGATAAATCAAGGGTGCACCTCAAACAAATGTAGGAGCCAATTCTGACCAGCCGAGGAAACAATGTACATAGTAGTAGTAGTAAGTGTGAAATGCACATGTAAATGTCAATAAAATGTAAATGAAATGTACATGTAATGCAATTTTATAGTATGGGATGTCAAGGGTGAT
The DNA here is from genome assembly GCA_028583015.1 of Wollemia nobilis. Taxonomy (NCBI): domain Eukaryota; kingdom Viridiplantae; phylum Streptophyta; class Pinopsida; order Araucariales; family Araucariaceae; genus Wollemia; species Wollemia nobilis. Next base: position 2,404,905 of record JAQPPZ010000912.1, read on the forward strand.
GATGTCTTCATTGATTAAGTACAAATATATTGCAATGTGCAGTAATGTATGTTGCGCATGTACAAATGCAAAAGTAGTTGTGTTAGCTGTCTTGGGTGGCAGTTGCGGGTAATTGTCAGAGCCCAAAGTTAAATAGGACCCCCAGTCATTTGTTCGGATACCAATTGAGACACCAGCATACTGTGTAGGATGAGAGACCATTGATGCCATTGAGACCAGGAGATAATCATTGTCCAAGAGGAGATTACATTGCATACCACAAAGTCTAAGCTAGTATAGTCTATGTATCCATTGTGTGGTGAATACCTTATAGACAGAATAATACAATGATTATTCATCCTTTATCTATGTAGTGCATTTTTTCTATATGCTATTGTTGTTGTTGGTAGTTTGGTGGATTGTGTGTATCAAGTTCTATGTGTAGGTTGGGAGAGTTGTAGCCTGGAACCTTGTACAAGGAAGTTGCAGTCTAGAATGTCGTACAAAAGTTCTCGTACCAGTGAAGGTATTAGAGTGTCATTCTAGTGGATTGCATTGCGTCATAGCACTTGTCATACTAGTGAGTTGCTAATGTTGCTGTACAAGTGGGTTGCTATGGCTACCATATAAGTGCTTGCCATTCCAATAAAGACCAACCCTGCTGTACAAGTGCATGTCATTTGGTTGTCTTACAAGTACATTGTTGTTTAGGTGAAGATCAATGATGGTGAAATTGCAGCAGTTCTAGACCCTAGGACTGGCTGGCACATCCATCACCAATTTTGCAATGTATATAAGCATTTTGTTTATGCTTATGTCTTAATTTCTGAAAAATACAGCCAATAGAATCAAGGCTGAATGTAAACGCATATGGCACTACAAGACAAAAACAGCCGTCATGCTTGTTAGTACTAGACGGGTTGATTAGACGTCTAGTTAGGAGTTGTTAAGATTAGCAAGTAGTTGACGTCTAATGCAATGTTAAGGATTTGTGTTAAGGAACGGTTGGGGGCGGTTTTGGAATTGGTTGGGGAACCAACTTGTCTCCACCTATTTAACCCCCCTCTTCAAACATTGTAATGCCGATGCTATCCATGCTGTGAGAGCTATATGCTATTCATTCTACGTAATACAAAGTTGTTCTGTTGTTTACATATTCTGCATACATGGTGAATGGATGAATGTGTTGTGAGTTGCATGTTGGAATCCATTAATGGAAGTGTTGCAGGTTATTCTATGCTAAGTTGTCATTGCAGGTTTGCCATTGAAGATTGTTGAACACAGGTGCTGAAGCAGGGAGCAAGAGGAGTATTTTTGCAGGTTTTCTGGACAGGACGAGAGCTAGGTGCCTGACGTCTAGCCCTGACGTCTGGCAGCCACCAGACGGCTAGCCGTCAGCCCCCAGACTTGACGTCTGGACTGAACCCAGACGTCTGGCAGAAACCAGACGTCTAGACCAACCGACCTGACGTCTAGCAACCAGACGTCTAGACCAGCCGACCCGACGTCTAGCACCCAGACGTCTAGACTTGCTCATCAGACCTCTTGACCCCTGACGTCTAGACTCAGCCGTCAGTTAGCAGAGTTAGGATATTGACTGATCCACTAGTACACCTTTTGCTTGGACCCTGATTCTGATTGTCATCACCCCATCCCGGGAATGTACTCACCCCTGTCTACATTTGGCGTCGTTGCCTAAATAAAAACCCGGAGTTTAGCGACAAGTGATAGGAAGAATAGGTGAATGACTGGTTTCAGGTCACAGAATAAAGAGCAAATACCGGTAAGAAGAAGCGCACGACTGGCGAACTTAAGGACACACGAGGCCGCAGAGGTATCTCTCCCTGAGGTGGAGAGAGTATGGAACACTGAGGAGGAGAATAACGCAAGCATAGAGACATTGTTGGTGACTGCAGAAAACGAGGGAGAACAAATAGCTGAGGAAGAGCCCATCATTGAAGACTGGACGACAACACCAGAACCAGCGAGGGAAGGGTGGCCAGAGGATACTGAAGGAGAGAACCTTGTATCAAGGCACCTACGCGGAGGTTCGTGGGGAGGAAGGCCGGAGCCACGTTTGGTATATTCGCGAAGGAGATCGCGAAGCAGAGACCAATTGGAGACGGGAAGAAGGCTATTTGGGCACAACTTTGCACCACCAATAGTAAATAGACAATCGAATCAACCACTACAACCACCAACACCAGGAAGACAGAATATCATGGCGAATCCCGCCAATAGAACGATACAGCAAAAATGCCCACCCTTCTCAGGTGAAGGGAAGGAGGATCCATCACGACATGTGGGGACTTGCATTACCATTTGGGGAGCTAATGGAGTCACGCAGGACACACAATGGTTGCAACTGTTTCCAGCCACATTGCGAGGCATGGCGATAGACTGGTACTTGAAAAGACAAAGTACGCGAGCATTTACACAATGGGATGACCTCAAGAATGCATTCATAGAAGAATTCCGACCCATGAGGGATGACACTGACATAATTACAGAAATCTGTGTCACTAAACAAAAAACGGATGAGGATGTCAAAAGCTACAATAGAAGATTGAAACAACTGACAGACAAAATGGAGATGACACCTGCCGACGGTATGGTAAAGCGGTGGTTTTTGGATGGGCTACTACCAAGGTTCAAGAAGAAAATGAAGGCAGTACCATCCTCAACGTATGAAGAAGCACTGGAGAAGGCTAAAAACTTCGAAAGTGAAGGCAAACAAACGACCGCAGGTATCGGAGGATACTTAAAGCATGCCGAAGATTCAGACAGTGAAGCTGAAGACAAAGTACAGAGCACGATTCACACCTTCAGAAGGGAATTTGATAAAATCCTAAAAGAAGCAAAAGGGGAAGGTCGAAAGGATCGGAAAGAAATTTGGTGTTCAGACTGCAAGGCAGAGGGACATTCAAACATAGACTGTCCAAAGAAAGCATATTGTAATATATGTGAAATTGCAGGACATCCTGTCATCGACTGTCCATTCAACCTGAAAAGCAAGAGACATCAGACTTTGGCAATACAACAGGAAGAGCAGCCAAATACACAGAGGAATGGACAAGGAGCTACTAGTGGAGGATACAAGAATAGTCGCCGAGGAGGAAGACAAGGAGGTCAGAGCCGACTGCAATACGACTCTGACGGTCGGCCGATTATTCAGTGTCGGAATTGTCAAGAATGGGGCCATTTTGCGAAGAATTGTTCCAAACCCCAGAATGCAGGTAATAACAGTGGTAACAACACCACTCAAATGTGTAAATGGTGTGGTCCGGGAAACCACAAGGAGGCTAATTGCCCGAACAAAGCAAGTACCAGTGGAACTCAGAATATCAACCTCATTGGCATTGGAGAAGTGACTGAGGTAGACAAAGAAGTCTTGGCTGTGACAAGAGCACAGACCAAGAAAAAGGAAGAGTATCCAAACCCTGCCAAGGAGAAGGAACGATGGCAGGAAGCCCAAAAATTGATTGAAACAGAACTAGCAAAGGAGAAGAAGGATCAACTAGTTCTGGAGAAAGTGTTAAAGAGACCAGAGATCACGAAAAAGGCATCAGTGGAAGGCTTGGTAACAGAGGTACTAAACACGAAGGTAGAGATGAAGGTCGCCAACCTGTTTAGTATAATACCGGAGTTGTACGCTACGATCGGGGAAGTCATCAAGAAGAAGGATGAAACTCGACAGGTAGCAACTATCAAGCAAGGACAATTTATCGACCCAACAATCCTGATGATTGAAGCCGGGCGGAGGCCAGCTATTGTTCAAATGGAGGTTTTGAACCATAGGCTGAATCAGGTGATTGTAGATGGAGGGTCTAGTGTGAATGTGATGCCAGAGAAGACATGGCGGATTCTGGGGCAACCCGCCTTACGGTCTCCAAATTTCAAACTATATGGCGTTGATCAATATGGCATTGAAACAATAGGTGTTTTGATGAATCAGAAGGTATGCATAGCCGAGCAGGACTTCATCTTGGATTTTGTTGTCATTGCTATGCAGAAACCCGCATATGATGCATTACTAGGACGCGGATGGTTGAGAACAACAAAAGTCAACCACAATTGGGAGAAAGAACGTCTATCTTTCAAACAGGGGCAGCACAAGTATATAATTAATCTGAAGAACCAAACAGTAAGTCAGGACATAGCTACTTCAGATGATTCGGGATCCTCTTCGTCAGATGGTGAAACGGGACATGAACCAGATGAGGAGGGAGTGTTGCACCTTGATGACTGCACGGAAGATGAGTATGACCAAGATAAAGGCTTACTACACTGGCAGTTGGAAGATTATGAGATCTTCCCTCCCCAATGTCTTTGTATAGATGCGGGAAAAGAGATTCAAGAGGATGAGATGCAGGAACCAGAAAAAGAAACCAGTAACAAGAAGCAGACAGCAGCGGAAAAGGACAAGGAAAGGGAAAAGTGGACATTTCCCAAGAATTTTGCAGAATTCACGATGGGGGAGGCAGTCATAGAAGACAAACCAGCCCACCCCATCGCTGCACTAAAGGCAGCAGATGAACCTGAGTCAATCAAATATGAAGGTCCAAGAATGATTCAGGTAAACTTGGGAGAAAAGGGCGAAGAGAAGATGATCAAATGTGGAGATGATTGGGATCCAGTCCTAAAAGCAGCAACAATCAAAATTTTTATGGATTATAAGGATGTTTTTGCTTGGACATATAAATATTTGAAGGGAGTACCACCCGAACTCTGTGTACACAAGATTCCTCCCGATAGAAGGTGCGCAACCAAGAAGGCGGATCCTTATAATGAATCCCAAATATGCAACAAAGGGGAAAAGGTGAAAACCGAAAAGGTGCGAGGTACGGGAAATTATACACGGGGTTACGACAAGGGAGTGGGTCTCACCAATTGTGATCCCTCTAAAATAGGGGGGGGGATAAAATCCGAATTTGGTGTGGATTTTAGAAGTTTGTGGTTGCTATAATAAGATCCCCTTTCCCAATCCCCTCCCCTCCCCCCATGGGGGGGGGGGCCCGCCACGAGATATATTCATTTTTGGATGGATTCTCGGGGTATAATCAGATCAGCATAGCAGAAGAAGATAAGTTGAAGACTACTTTTGTGGTAGAAAATGGAATATATGCATACAATCGCATGCCATTTGGACTATGCAATGCGCCCGCTACTTTTCAAAGGATCATCTTGTATATTTTTGATAAAATGTCCACAGGAAATTTTAAAGCTTTTCTAGATGATTGGTCACTGTATGGGAAAACACAGGAACATTTAAAGGCCTTGGGAGAATGCATGAGTTTATGCAGGAAAGCACGAATAGCACTGAACCCAAATAAATGTGTCTTGTTGGTGCCATACGGAAAGCTGCTAGGGCATATAGTATGCCAAGAGGGTTTGAAGCCCGACCCAGATAAAATACGGGTAGTGTTACTAATGGAGGAGCCACATGATGTGAGCTCGGTTAAGACTTTTTTGGGAACTGTCGGATATTACAGGAGGTTTATCCGAAATTATGCATTGACATCTCATCCACTGGACGCGCTTACACGGAAGAGTGTTCCATTCAGATGGACAGAGGAACACCAGGGGGCATTTGAGGGATTGAAAGGGCACTTGGTGAAAGCACCTATCCTGGTTTACCCAGACTGGGAGAAGGAATTCCATGTGCATGTGGATGCCTCAAATTTTGCCATTGGATGTGCCTTGGCACAAGAAGGCCAATACGGGTTGGATCAGCCCATATATTTTGCAAGTCGGCTACTGTCCAGAGCCGAGAAGAATTATAGCACAACGGAGCGAGAAGCACTGGGAATGGTGTATGCAGTACAGAAGTACAGACACTACCTACTGGCTAACCCCTTTGCTTTTTATGTGGATCACCAGGCTCTGTTGTACTTAATCAACAAACCAACGATCTACGGACGAGTAAGTCGATGGCTCGTCACTCTGCAGGAATTCGTGTTTAGAGTGGTAGTCAGACCAGGGAAGAAACACGTAATAGCGGACCAATTGTCAAGGATTCGCTCAAGAGAACCTGTAGAGGGAGGAATACCAGATGAATTTCCCGATGCACAGTTGTTCATGATTAATGCCATACCAGGATGGTATAAGCATATAGGGGAATATCTATCGACAGGACAACTGCCAGAAGAGTTAACAGCAGCTGAGCGGAGAAAAGTAATCACGAAATCAGCACCCTTCACCTTGATTGCAGGATTGCTTTACAAGATGGGGGAGGACCACGTATTACGAAGATGTATAATGGAGGATGAAGTACAACAAACCCTGAAGGAGACACATGAGGGATTGGCAGGAGGACACATGGGACCAGATGCAACCAGGAAAGTGTTGTTGGCAGGTCTATGGTGGCCCACCCTCTTTCACGATGCAAAGAATTTTGTGGTAGCATGTGATACGTGTCAAAGAACAGGGAAACCCTTGAAGAGAGACTTCATGCCATTACACCCGTCCCAGCCTCAGGAACTCTTTGAGAGATGGGGACTGGATTTTGTAGGTCCTCTAAGAACAAGTCGAAGGAGAAGATGCCGATACATAGTGGTTGCCACAGAATATCTCACAAAATGGGTAGAAGCAAGGGCTTTACCGGACAACTCGGCAAAAAGCACGGCTCGCTTTTTGTACGAACAAGTAATTACAAGGTTCGGGATACCTCTACAGTTGACAAGTGACAGAGGAGGCCATTTTGTGAATGCAATTATTCAGAACTTGACGGAGGAATTCAGGATTTTTCACTCCTTGTCAAGTCCGTACTACCCAAGAGCAAATGGGCAAGCGGAGGCAACAAATAAAGTCTTGGTTTCAATCATGTACAAGACATGTGGAGTAGAAGGAGCCGACTGGGAGGAGCGGTTACCAGCAATTTTATGGGCATATAGGACCACTTTCAAGCCCACTACAAATCACACACCCTTTCAACTGATGTACGGACAGGAAGCAGTTGTACCAGTTGAATTCCTTGTACCCAGCTTGAGGGTAGCAGTCGACAATCGCTTGAATGAAGAGGAAAGTATTCGTGAACGACTGACAACATTAGTACAATTGGACGAAAAGAGGGTGATGGCGCAATGGGCAACGAAGATTGCACAAAAAAGGAGGAAATTCTGGCACGATAAACATCTCCGGAAATTGGATCTCAAAGCTGGTGGACTAGTTCTCAAATACAATGGTAAGAGAGAACTCAAGCCAGGAAAGTTGAAAACTTTGTGGCTTGGACCCTTCCAGGTAGAAGAAGTACTCGAGAACGGGGCAGTTAAGCTGAGAAAATTGGATGGAACGTTATGCCCCGAGGTGATAAATGGTTCCAAGTTGAAAGTATACAAACCTCGTGCACAGGTGAATATGATCAACTTGGGACAAACAGGAACTTCCAGAACAGAAGAGGAAGATCCAGGCACACAACCTTCTGGAAACAACGAGCAGGGTAGCGCTGTTCGAGAGGAGGAAACTCATAACCTGGATTGGTTGTTTGGGAGTGAAGAAAGGCAGGCAATGGAACTCTCAAGTAACAACGAGGAGGACCGAATCCAAGTTTTGACGGAGGTCGCTCAACAGGAGGTTCTGGAAGAAGATGAAGAAGGAGTTAGACTTCTGCAACGAATGAGATCGGAAACACATAGGTTGCAGGAAGAATATGAAACTCTGAGGCAGTACAATAATCAGCTACGGGAACAGGTGATCCAGGAGTTGGACACAACCATGCACAGGGTAAACGAAAGGCACGAAGCTCGCCTAGCGGAATGGGCAGAGCTGGACCAGGGGGAACTGAGAAGGAGTGCAACAGGAAACTCTTCAAAAGGCAGTTTATTCTCCTTGGAAGAAGAACAGGAAGATGTGGTGAGTCCAGGGGAAGATAGAAGAGGAAAAGCAATAGCAACACGTGCACCCTCTGGGAGTTCTTCTTCAGCCTCATTGAAAATCGTGCTAAATACAGAAGAATCCTCAAGCAGAGAATCAGTGAACCATCAGGAGACGAGAGATTCTCCAGAAAGACCCAGGAGGTGGGAAGCAGGACAAAGCTCGACTGCCAAATATCAGATAAGTAGGGAGGAAATGGCAGCAATAATATGGAAAGATATCGAGACGGTACCAGAAAAACCAAAAACTGGAGGATGGTTGGAAGAGTCCAGCAGTGACGACAACCTACCTCAGAATCCAGATATTCCATATGCCAGTCCTAACCCAGACAGTAGAAGACAAAGGGATGAAGATCGCAGTCGACAAGCGGGTGTCAGATTTCTGGAAACTACGTAGATAATTGAAGACGATGCTTCACTAAGCCCACAAGATGAATACAATGGAGGATTAAATGAGGACGTTATGCCAGAATTACCACCGCATCGTGAATGGAGAACACCATACTTTGGAGCCATGAGACGTCCAACTGAACGGGAGGAGGTAGCCAGGTATCGAATGGCTGCACTTGACTTACGAGCACACAGAAGAGAAGTACGACGATTGCAGCAACGGGTTCAAGAAACTTCAGTATGGCCACTCAACACGGTAGGAGATGGAAATGACTCAAGTACCGACTCAGTCTTTTCAGAGGAGTACCAAGAAAATTTAGCTCATTGTACCATGCAACGACAATTTGAGCAAAGAAGATGGAGGCGAAGACTGATGAGAGCCGATAGGAGACTGAGGATCTTGCAACAACTAACACCTGAGCCAGGAGCACAACCCACAAATGAGGCCCGTAGCCGAGACAATTTAGGTACCTTCGGGAGACCGCAAGGAATCCCGAGAGCACCTGACCAAGGGAGGAGCGTGGTTGACCTCCGTCCCGGTAGCTTGAGAGGAAGAAATTCCCCTCCGGCTACCAATAGGTCGACTGGTTCTCAGTTTGGACCGCAAGGCCCATCTGAGAACCTAGTCCAAGCCAACCCATTACTTCGTGCTCCTGAGAATAGACCGAGAGGTCCATCTCAGCGAGCTCGTAGGAACCGAAGACGTCGTCAGGAACGACTGAGGGACCGATCGAATCTCGGGCAGCTGGGAGTACGACAACCCAACATTAGAGAGATTCGATCGGAAAGAGGCCGAGGACGCGGTAACCAGGTCCGCGGAAGGAGAGATTGGGATAGAAACCCCAATCTAGAACATAGGGATCAAGCACGGGCAGTTGCAGGAAACGATAGAGGTCGAGGATGAGGTCTAAGAACTAGACGACCCCACCAAAATAGGGAACATCAAAGTCGGCAACAACCCAGGCAACATGAACTTGATCAGCAGATACAAGAGGGAGTGATGTTTAACTATTTGGATGACTGTATAATAATCCGGCATAATGATGGAAGGACTGAACGAATTCCACTGGTGCCTGCCCACCCAGAACGGCTAAACCGGAATAGCAGCCACCGAGAAGAAGTAGCAGAACATCTGGATAATATTGCTAGCCCAGAGGATGGAGAAGTTCGATTGGCCGAAGAATGGATGGAACAAACTAGTCCGATAGCAGAAAGGAATGAACAAGCCAATGATAATGTCAGACGACGGCCCAACATAAATCAGTCCCCGGAGCCAGAAATAAGGCAGCAGACGGAAGAAACAGAACAACAAGACTAGCGCATTATGCCACGAGATAGGACAAGACAGCAGCCACAGTCACGCTCGGAAACTTCCCCAAGACGAAATAATCGTCGAAGACGTCAGACGACGGAGGAAATAAACAGTGATAGTGATGATGATTTCAACAGTTTCGGAGAAAATAGTCATCATCATCAAAATGAGACATCAGATGCATGGGAACTGCATATTGGCTTGGCCATACGGTTCACCCGTCGACATTAAAAAGAGACGTCGCATACAGTTTTGAAAAAATATAGAAAAAATAAATAAAAATAAGAAAAATTGAAAAAGTCAAATAAAAAGTCAAAAAAAAAAAAAATAGAGAAAAGACAAAATAGGGATAAGACAAAAGAAGGGACACCTAGACGTCTAGCTAGCCGACGTGTCGCGCATGCACAAAGTTAGTTGCAAGGTGGCGGTTGCATAACGGTTGTGGGCAACTATAAAAGGAGGGGAAGGCCCTCATTTGCAACATCACTCTCAAGCAAGTAGGAGAAGGGAGAAGGCGCGGCGGTTGAAGATCGAAGCGGTAGAGGCAGAAGCAGGCGGCGAAGAGTAGACAGCTACCACCTGTCCAGACGACTATGTCCAGATGGTTGCCTGTCTAGACGGTTGTGTCCAGACGGCTGCCTGTCCAAATGGCTGTCCAGACGGCTACCTATCCAGATGGCCACCTGCTAGACGGCTGCCATTAGATGGCCACCTACCAGACGGCTAGACCAGACGTCTAGCAACACCTAAGCGCAACCCAACATTTGACAAAATCGACGGCTGTGGGAACTGGACGACTAGGAGGTAGAGTAAGACTGATGGCTCAGAGGTCAGGGAAGATTCCAGTCCGCAGTGAGCCAAAACCGGAATTAGTGGTCGCCAAGAGATTAAGGCACCAACAGGAGATTGAAATGAAAGGGCATGGCAAAAGTGCGGAAGGAGGACAGAGTCGGAGTAGAAGAGAAGCGGCAGAAGTAGCAACCCGCAAGAATAAGGAGATGAATCCGAGCGGCAAGGCACCCGTAGCAGTGGAGGACATCACTTGGGTATGCCCAACTGGAGAATATTGCCGCCAATGGTGGGCAGATACACCAGATAGCCACCCAACAAAGAAAAAGTTGAAGGATGCGGGAGTGCACTTCATCCTACAGGCTCCGCATTTTGATAAGGGAATTTTCGAAGAATACCTGCTACAAATGCTGGAAACATATGATGCTGGGAGACACAGCAGTTTTGTGGAAATAGACGGTAGTGCACTAGTCATAGATTTTTCTCCGGGGGTTTTCCAGAGCACTTTTGGACTCCCATGGAAAGGCAAGCCGGTGGTGAACGAAAGGGTGGATCCGAAGAGGTCACCAGAATTGATCATGGATGTCACCACTCTGACAAGGGAAGAGGCAGAAGCTATGCTAAGTGTCCATGGGGGAAGAGGGATCAAGCAGGGACAACTCCGAAATGACGGATTGGAAGTGAGCATGAATGTAATAATGGCAAGGTTATCAGGAGAGCAACGAAGCTCGGATTTGCCCATATGGTTGATTCCGTATCTGCAAGGGATAGTACAGGGCATACAGTATGATTGGGCAACATATCTGTCAACGTGGATACAGGCTTTTCTGATGAGAACAACCAAGAATTTTTCTATGACTTTTCATGCCATTGGTTTGATCTTGGATGCGGCAGGAAAAGCAGAGATCCCGATCCCGGATTTCGGTGCTCCAAGGCAACTTCCACCCTTAGCACCATCTATTTGCAAGTGGATGGGGGCCCAACCAGCTAAGAAAACGACACCAACAAAGAAAGTAAGGGTCAAACAGATTTCACATAAACCAAGTCAAGAGAAGTTGGTGGCGGCATTAGAAGGGGAGGATAGGAGAGCAACACAGGTTCGGGAAGAGGAACCACAAAAACAGAAAGAGGCTCAATCTCCGGAAGAGCCTAAGCGGAAGAAGAAGAAGGGGCGATTTGACATTCCACCCCCAGCTTTCTCACAAGAAGCTTTGCAGAAGATAGCTGAGAATCTGGAGACAGTACGGAGCCGGGAGCAACATCAGCTACCACAAGAAGAAGAATTGTCTGTACCGTCAGCCCTTCATAATCTGGCAGCTGGGACCAGTACGGCTGAACGGGTTGGACCCACTGAATATCTAGCAGAGGCTGAGCATATAGCCCGCATTGGGTCACCGGATCTGACAGAGTTAGATTTGGCAAGGCCGACCTCGCTAGCAGCTACTTTGAGCACATTCTCGATAGATGCTATATTTGATGAAGCTGCTAGGGAAACAGGCACATCAGAAGCTCCAGAACTTAGCAGTAACCTTGGGGTAGAGGAGGGCCTACCACTACAGGTTACACAGGCAGCAAAGCCAAGGATGGAGAAAACAGTAGGGATGGAGGAAACGGTAGGGAGTGCAGCAAAAGAAAACCCTACAGATAAAGGAAAACAACCCCCAGAGGTAATAGACTTAGAAAAATTGGAGGAACAAGGAGGACAGGGCAGCAAGAGTCTTGTACAGGAGACAGTAATAAAAAGACCACCTGTTCACCATGAGGAGAGAGGCAAAGGGATTGCACAGGAAGAGGACCAGACAGACACTTGGTCTCAAGAAATTCTCCTCAAAGTACCAAATTTTATGGACCCTTCGGATGAAATGGATGAACAAGCAGCAATATGTTTTGATAGATTGGGCAAAGTCATGAATAGCCTTAGCTTGCAGTTCAGTAGTGCATGCATGGGGCAGTGGAAAAAGTGGCAAGGCATGGTTGAGGAGGAGCTGGACAGATTGGTTAAGTGGGCAGCCCAAGGTCCATGGAGGAAAGATATCTCGGATATTTATGCGAGGCAGCCTTGGTTATTACCCACTGGCCAGGTGCAAACAATGGAGGGCATGGAAACATTGCCAGAAAAGACACCCAGTCTTTATCTGGAACCAGAGCAGGTATATGTTTGCGGCCATGGCAAAAACCCTCAGCAGGGCACACAAGTGGAAGTCGTGCCAGAATTACTGCCACTTTACACACAACTGAATTTCCTCGCACATCTGTTGATTTGGCTGGGCGAAGGAATAAAACATGTAAATTCAGCTAAGGATACCATGGAACGAGAAGTCACAGAGGCTTTGTTAGCCAAGGACAAGCTCTTAGCTGAAGGAATGGACCGAATGCAAAGAGTCCAAGAAGAAATGAGGAAGTTGGGACAAGCTTTGGAAGAACTGAAAGTTGATTCGGAGCAAAAGGCCCAGCAGTTAGCTGAATCAGCAGCAGAAATAGCCCAACTGAAAAATGCGAAGGAAATGTTGATTAAGCAAGCAGAAGCATTTTCAGTCACCAGGAGCCAGCAGGAACGGGCTTGGGCTCAGGAAAGGGAGAACTGGGCTCAAGAAAGGGAGAATTGGACTCAGGAAAAGGAGACCTGGCAGCAAGAAAAGGCAGCCCTACAAGCGGAACTACAGTTGGCAAAGCAACAAAAGGGTGCAACAGCTGCACCAGCTTTAGAACAGCGGTGGAAAGAGATCTTTCAAAGAAGAGAAACAGAATTGATGACCAATCTAAAGCAGACAGAAGACCGAGCTAACACTTTGGGAGTAGAGTGGGCCAAATGCTTTAACTATGCAAAGAGGCTCAAGGACGAACGGGACCACTACCGGGAACAACTGCAGGAGTACACCCAGGCATTGCAGGCTGCTAATCCACAGAGTTCAACCCCTACAGATGCTGGAACCTCGGGAGCGGAGCGGAGAAAGTCGCTGAGGACATCGACTTCTTCGAAGGGGAGGATAGATGTAGACAGCAGTTCTAGACCCTAGGACTGGCTGGCACATCCATCACCAATTTTGCAATGTATATAAGCATTTTGTTTATGCTTATGTCTTAATTTCTGAAAAATATGTAATGTTCCCTTCTAATCAGCTAGTGGGAGCACATAGAGACTAGCCTATACACGGGTTCCCGTAGGCTATGTCATATGGATGAGAGCCTTTGGAGATATTTGAGACAGCTTTTGGATTCTTAGAGCTCAGTTTTGGTGGTCGTTCGGGGTCAAACGGAGCTAGGATGCTGGAATTGCTATTTTTAGCAGTGTCGGGTTTTAGGGTTTCTTGCCGAGCGGACAGGGGGATGTTGTTCTACAACGAAATGGGTATCCAGAACAGGTTTCAGTTGGTCATTCGGAGTTTCATAAGGCAGAGTTTTTAAAGCACGAAGCTTGGCTTTATTAAGTGAATTATTAAATTCATTTTATAAAGTTAAAACTTTATATTATAATTAAAGGGATGTGGGAATTAAAAAAGAAAGAAATATGTTTATCCCACATTGAGCGCGCAAAAAGGAGTTTGCCAAGGAGGAGCCTATTTATTCAGTGACTTGGTCTCATTTCGGGGGTTGGATATGTTTTTTATTTTGGAGAATTGTGCCGGTGGCTGAATTTCTTCTCCGACGGGACGGAAACCCCGAAGGTCTTCCTGAGGACGAAAACCCTCGGGTTTGGAGCTGGACGAAAACCCAGTTCTGTGCAGGTGGATTCATTCAGGGTTCACGCTTGTGCTCGAATGGTTGCAGATTTTGGTATGCATATTTTGGATGTCTGGAAATACCTTTTTGGAAATATTGTAATTTGTGCCCTAGTTATGAAATCTGAAAATTGATGCATATTGTTGCAATTTGGGTAATTTTTTATATGGCAATTGGAGTTGTTCTTGTTTTTGCAAAATTTATTTCAGCAATAAGATTCGAATCAAAAAATTTTAAAAGTACCAAATTAGGGGGGACATTACAGTGGTATCAGAGCTCAGATTTTTTCCTGCCAGCCTGTTAGGGTTTTTCAGAAACAACGATTAAAAATTGCAGAAGATTTTGGTTCTCCAGTTGTGCAGTATTTGGATGGTTTTCAGATCTGTGATATCTTTTTGTATAAAACCTATGGTTTCCGAATTGCACAAGGGGAATAATTTAATCAGCGGCAGAGGATATTATATTTTTCTTCTTCGGGATTTGATACAGTGAAAAATCAGCGGCAACTCATACCGTATCTGCAATAGTCTATGCTATCGGGTTGTTTGATTAGAAACTGTGAGTCGCTGGAATTATTTCTCAGACACGTATGTGCAAGGGTCGCCTGAAGACAAAGTCATCGCCTTGTTTCTGGAGGACGTGGAAGGGGCGACGCTTTTTCCTAAAGTCGTCTCTAAGTAAGATTTTCGGAATTATGTGATAGCGAATTTGTTAGGTGTGAAGCGGTGACTAGAAAGAAGGGAGGACGTGGATCCAGTTTGTCTTTTAGCTCTGTTGCCGGGAAACCTTTGGTCTCCATTCACCGCTATCGGTCAAACTTCATCGCTTTCCTAGTTGAAGCCGATTTTGTCTCATATGCAGCATCCATAAAGTCAATTGGATTGCTAATTGCTAGCGAGGATCTTTGAAATAAAAATACAATATGCGCCGCTGTAGTTAGGAGAAAATTCAACGCAGCATATTGATGTGTATGCGCTTTCTATTCCAGACGGTGAGGGTGTTATTTGCGGCAGAGTTTAATTTCTTTATTAGCCCGACTCTTTCCTTATTGGTGTCGAGACTTTCCTTGGGACTTGGGGTTATTGTTGTTGACGTGGATGAGCCAACTCATACGCCACTGCTCAGAGAGACGTTATATATATTGAATGCAATTTATTCATATCGCACCCTATACTGGCACCGTGGATGCTGAAAAGAGTGACGTGGATCATTTTGGCTTAGCGCTGCTATTTTGAAGTCGGGAGTTATTCCCTTG
Organism: Wollemia nobilis; assembly: GCA_028583015.1. Classification (NCBI taxonomy): domain Eukaryota; kingdom Viridiplantae; phylum Streptophyta; class Pinopsida; order Araucariales; family Araucariaceae; genus Wollemia; species Wollemia nobilis. Next base: position 2,420,221 of record JAQPPZ010000912.1, read on the forward strand.
TCTGCTATGGTTTTTTCGAAGCCTTTAGAATACCGCCAACATTCCTATGAATTAGATTTGGTTTTAATTATCTGAGTTCGAAATAGGATATCGACACAGTCTTGGGGCCATAGTCTTTGGTACATGTGATGAGCATCGACTTATTGGTGAGGATAGCCGTAACCCATCGACAGTTCCAGGGGCAGTTTTAATATCAGAAACTTAAGTGCAGCGTAGTGTGAAGGAGGTTGCCGATGCATAGGGAGAGATCTGGGCGCAGCTATTGGGAATAGCAGAAATTAAGGATCAAAAGTTATGGTAATTTGATTTCAACATCAATCTACTTAGCGTGGAGTGTCAGATCTGAGTGCAATTCCAGTTACCAAATGTTCAGTTCATGAAGGTCTTGGGAATTATGTAAATTTGGTCAGGGACGTGAATGAAGTTAACTGCTGGTTGGGAAAGAGGTGGTCTTGGTACTACGGTGGTGAATGCTCATCTCTGCCCATTATAGTCAGCGCAGCACACTCTGGCATTGTCGTCACTCTGCTTGCACAGAGGCCAAGAAAAAATATATATTCTGCAATTATATAATATTTATTAAACTCTGCAATCAATATTTGAATATTGTTTAATTTGCAATCAACTTGATGGTGAATTTGAGTGCTCACGGCAATTATACTGCAAATGGTGAATTTGTGAAAACTTCATTTTTATAATGATCATTATAGTTGAAATTTAACATGGCCAACAAATCTGGTTGAAGTTATTTGGAAAGAAAACATTGTCATCTGCATGCAAACCTATATATATATATATATATATATATATATATATATATATATATATATATATATATGAATCTAAAACATTCTGAAACCAGATACAGATTTCCAAACAAAAAATAGCAGAACCGGAGGTAACTCAAAACTCAGATCAAGAAACTCACATCAAGGGGAATCTTACAGTGATTGGGAGTTGAGAATTGATTAGTTCAGTGTGAAGATGGAGCCACTCAGTAATTGGAATAGGTTTCAGCGTGAGTTTTGGCAGGGTCAGAGAGAGTTGCAACAAACTATCAAGCAGTTGACAGTTGCTATGTCACCTAAGTCAGCACCTATGGTTCCCTCTAAGGCTAAGGTTGAGCATCACACATCCAATAACAGAAAACAGATTCAATCTGCAGAACATTTCAGTAAAAGAATGGATGTAAGTTGTAAGCTCTATGCTTTGGGGAAACAACTTGAGTCCCAGAAATTGTCAAAAGATGTTCTTCTTGACAGTCTAAAGGAAATGGATACATGTCTAGTTGAACTAGATCAATCTGATCGTGAGGTTTTGAATTGGGCAGCGAAAGTACCTATAGTTGCATTAGGCCAGCATTGGATTATGAGACATGCAGACAGGGACGTGAGACTTGCAGTCACCTCTTGTCTCAGTGAGATCATAAGGATTACAGCTCCGGAAGCACCCTACAATGACGACATCATGAAGGAGGGATTACAGCTGATGGTTGACAGTTTTCATGGTTTGAATAACATCAGGGACCGATCCTATGGTAAGAAGGTTAGAATTTTGGAAGTGATGGCAAAAATTAGAATATATGTCTTTTTGCTTGATTTAGATTGTGTTGATCTTAGTCTCCAGATGTTTCGACATTTTATGGCTTCTATCAGTGAAGATCATGAAGACATTATATCCTCTTACATGCAAACCATCATGGTACGCATCATTGAGGAAAGTGATGACTTTACCCAGCCCATCTTGCCCAAGTTGATGGCTGTTTTGAGGCAAGGACAGATTACTTCTTCAGCTGCACGTAAATTAGTTGACAATGTTTCCAAGCAGTGTGAGAAGAAGCTGAAACCTCTCTTGGTACAAGAGGAACAGGAGAAGGAAAAGAGACCGAGTGACTTACAGATGCCAGGACTACCTCTCAAAAGCAAGAATCAGTTGAGAAGAGAACAGCGTTGCTTCACTTGCCAAGAAGAGTGGTCACTTGGACATATATGTGGGCCCATAACCCACAAGTCCCAGGACAACTATAGTACCGAGGGTAATGACAGGACAACAGTTGTGGAATTGCTTCCAGAGCAATCCAGTGAGGTCTGTGAGACCTTGGACATAAGGTATGATGAGCCTTGCATTTTTCCTGGCAACAGTTCATTGTTGCATGATGTTTTTTTTCATGGTGAAGACTCCAAATTTGATGAGGAGATCGATGTCGATGAAGATGTCTCCTGGTTAAAGTTAGAAACAGAACAGACCAGCAAGTGGTTGGATGGTGGCTTTCCTGATGAGTTGGAGAGTTATGCTGATGAAGTAAATGAGAAGATTGATAGAGACAAATTTCCTTTTGATCAGGGTGCTGACCTGAACATTCAGACTGCTGAAATTCAAAATATAAACATGCCACCTCTTCAAGAAACTTGTGTGGAAGTACAGGAGGGCAAAATTGATGAAGATGAAGTTAATTCATCTTGTGGATCTAATTTTGGTGAGGTGCATAATGAATTTCGTGATAGTGGTGAGATCATAGAGCATGCTGATTCTGACATTGTTAAATCAGCAGCTGGTGAGGATGTGCATGCAGTTGATAATTCTTGGGTTGAGCATGAGTCAGTTCTAACTTCAGTGCACGAAGTTGGAGAGTGTAGTGTCAAAAGGAATGCTGATTCTGATCATTATGCCAAAGATGGTAAATCAGAAACTTTATTGTGTGCTGCTGATCACAATCCAGAACTTGATACAATGCAAAGTTGGAAGGATAAGTTGCAGGTTACAGAAGAGAAGATTGTCCAAACATTAACCCATTTGGATAGCACACACAACTTTGTTGAATATCTTCTGTGGACAGCTCAGCTCAAAGATAGGCAGATAGGGTTGATTGATGGCTCCTCTGTTGAAAGCGTGCAAACTATTAAGGTAGAAGCTATCAAGCATGCTTTGGAGAAAATAAAATCTGATTACTTGCAATTGTTATCTGATAGGGATTTGGCTATCCAAACTGCAGAAAAGATGTACCAAGAACTCACCAAAAAGGAGAAGATAATTAACAAACTTAACCTTGAGTTAAGTTTTGTTCACAAAGAAGAAAATTGGTCAACTGTTACAACCACTCAGAAGGAGCAGCCCGAGTATGATGCTGATGCAGGTTCATTTCCTTGTGTTATGATTGGCGAAACATCTCCTGACTTTTGTGTGCAGAATGTTGAGAGTTGTAGCACAGGTGATTGTATAGACCCTTCCATGGAACCGGTTGGTGAAGTTCAGATGGACTGTATAGTGAGGTATGCTCATAGTTTTTCTTTCAGTCCACATGTTGATGATTTGACCATGTCATATATGAATGGGAAGAAGGGTTGGTATAAGGAGTTATATGTATCACCTTGGCATGAGGTGCTCTTCCCTATAGTTGTAGAATCAGTTTCTTGTTGGGTTCCTCGTTTGTCAGTCCAGAATGGGTTCTCCGTTGAGCTATAGAATAATTCAGTTGTAGTCAGAGTGGCACAGCAGAAATTATCAAATTTCGGGAATGACAAAATCCCTATTTGGCTATGGGATCCAGGAATTCCTCTGAGGGATGGATTGTTTTATAGAGTGGCAGAGCTCGACAGAGTTACCGGGGCCGGTTGTATCGGATTGATGACAGAGTTTGTTAGTGTTGCCATCTTCAGTGATATCAGTTTGGTGACAGAGCTTGACAGTGTTTTCAGTTTCTGGGATGACAGTTCAGGGCAGTGTCTTCATCATGAGACATTCTTCAGATTTATTTGGGAATCCTGGCATACAGATCATATTGCTTGAGGACAAGCAATATTTGGGAAGGGCGGACTGTAATGTTCCCTTCTAATCAGCTAGTGGGAGCACATAGAGACTAGCCTATACACGGGTTCCCGTAGGCTATGTCATATGGATGAGAGCCTTTGGAGATATTTGAGACAGGACAAGGAGACCTGGCAGCAAGAAAAGGCAGCACTACAAGCGGAACTACAGTTGGCAAAGCAACAAAAGGGTGCAACAGCTGCACCGCTTTAGGACAGCGGTGGAAAGAGATCTTTCAAAGAAGAGAAACAGAATTGATGACCAATCTAAAGCAGACAGAAGACCGAGCTAACACTTTGGGAGTAGAGTGGGCCAAATGCTTTAACTATGCAAAGAGGCTCAAGGACGAACGGGACCACTACCGGGAACAACTGCAGGAGTACACCCAGGCTTTGCAGGCTGCTAATCCACAGAGTTCAACCCCTACAGATGTTGGAACCTCGGGAGCGGAGCGGAGAAAGTCACTGAGGACATCGACTTCTTTGAAGGGGAGGATAGATGTAGACAGCAGTTCTAGACCCTAGGACTGGCTGGCACATCCATCACCAATTTTGCAATGTATATAAGCATTTTGTTTATGCGTATGTCTTAATTTCTGAAAAATATGTAATGTTCCCTTCTAATCAACTAGTGGGAGCACATAGAGACTAGCCTATACACGGGTTCCCGTAGGCTATGTCATATGGATGAGAGCCTTTGGAGATATTTGAGACAGCTTTTGGATTCTTAGAGCTCAGTTTTGGTGGTTGTTTCGGGTCAAACGGAGCTAGGATGCTGGAATTGCTATTTTTAGCAGTGTCAGGTTTTAGGGTTTCTTGCCGAGCGGACAAGAAGGTGTTGTTCTACAACGAAATGGGTATCCAGAACAGGTTTCAGTTGGTCATTCGGAGTTTCATAAGGCAGAGTTTTTAAAGCGCGAAGCTTGGCTTTATTAAGTGAATTATTAAATTCATTTTATAAAGTTAAAACTTTATATTATAATTAAAGGGATGTGGGAATTAAAAAAGAAAGAAATATGTTTATCCCACATTGAGCGCGCAAAAAGGAGAGTGTCGAGGAGCCTATTTATTCAGTGACTTGGTCTCATTTCGGGGGTTGGATATGTTTTTTATTTTGGAGAATTGTGTCGGTGGCTGAATTTCTTCTCCGACGAGACGGAAACCCCGAAGGTCTTCCTGAGGACGAAAACCCTCGGGTTTGGAGCTGGACGAAAACCTAGTTCTGTGCAGGCGGATTCATTCAGGGTTCACGTTTGTGCTCGAATGGTTGCAGATTTTGGTATGCATATTTTGGATGTTTGGAAATACCCTTTTGGAAATATTGTAATTTGTGCCCTAGTTATGAAATCTGAAAATTGATGCATATTTTTGTAATTTGGGTAATTTTTTATATGGCAATTGGAGTTGTTCTTGTTTTTGCAAAATTTATTTCAGCAATAAGATTCGAATCAAAAAATTTTAAAAGTACCAAATTAGGGGGGACATTACAAAATACAGCCAATAGAATCAAAGATGAATGTAAATGCATATGGCGCTACAAGACAAAAACAGCCGTCATGCTTGTTAGTACTAGACGAGTGGATTAGACGTCTAGTTAGGAGTTGTTAAGATTAGCAAGTAGTTGACGTCTAATGCAATGTTAAGGATTGTGTTAAGGAACGGTTGGGGACGGTTGTGGAATTGGTTGGGGAACCAACTTGTTCCCACCTATTTAACCCCCCTCTTCAAACATTGTAAAGGTCGATCTATCCATGTTGTAAGAGTTGTATGCTATTCATTCTACATAATACAAAGTTGTTCTGCTGTTTACATATTCTGCATTCATGGTGAATGGATAAATGTGTTGTGAGTTGCAGGTTGGAAACCATTAATGGAAGTATTGCAGGTGATTGTGTGCTAAGTTGTCAGTGCAGGTTTGCCCTTGAAGATTGTTGAATGCAGTACTGAAGCAGGGAGCAAGAGGAATATTTTTGCAGGTTTTCTGGACAAGACGAGAGCTAGGTGCCTAACGTCTAGCTCTGACGTCTGGCAGCCACCAGACGACTAGCCGTCAGCCCCCCAGACTTGACTTCTGGACTGAACCCAGACGTCTGGCAACAACCAGACGTCTAGCCTAGCCGACTTGACGTCTAGCAACCAGACGTCTAGACCAACCAACCTGACGTCTAGTACCCAGACGTCTAAACTTGATCATCAGACCTCTTGACCCCTGACACCTAGACTCAGCCGTCAGTTAGCAGAGTTAGGATATTGAATGATCCACTAGTACACCTTTTGCTTGGACCCTGATTCTGATTGCCATCACCCCATCCCGGGAATGTACTCACCCCTGTCTACACTGTAGTCTTACTTGGCCTCTAAATATGTCCTCTTGTTCCTCCATCGTTGGAATACTCACCATCGTGCTACATTTGGCATTGTTGACGTTGCCAAATCAATGTTGGATCATGTTGAAGTCGAACCAACACAAGTGTGGGGAGGTGAATGATAGATTCCTTACCACGAGGGCATGGAAGACGAGGTCACAGAAGAAGTTAGATTCCTATGAGGAATCGTTGAAGGTTTGCCAACTACGTATTGTAGTTGCAAGCGATGGAACTTGAGGAGCTAGAAGTTGAACATGTGTGCAGTCCTCAAGGAGAGGATAGTCCAAGTGAACCACACAAAAGGTGGCAGAAATTATTTCTAACAATGGAAGAAGTTTGAGGTGAAGCATGAGTAAATGAAGCTGGAACCATGGAGAATGTTGGTGCAAGTGAAAAAATCATGGAGAGTGCACGAGGAGACGAGGTTGAACAACTGGTAATGCCAACACAAGAGTGGGGGAGTTTTCCAAGAGGTGTGGAGGACAAGAGTCAGGCACAAGGGCAACCACAGGAGAGTGTGTGGGCTAGGAGACCAAAACCACTGCTCATATAGTCACGAAGGAGGTTGCAATGTGTGGGTGCACCAGAAGCCGGTCGAAGATTATTTGCTAGTGGAGAAGTGGAAGGCGAAGAATTGCCAAGAGAAGAACTTCAAAGTGAGGAAGTAAGAAGTGAAGATAATCAGCCACCAATGGTGAATATGGCTAGTATAGCAACAATAGCGGGTAAGAAAAAGAGACCATCGTTTATGGGTGATGGGAAGGAAGACCTAGAACACCATATTGGGACGTGCGATGATATGGCAAGTAATTGGAGTGGATGACGAAATAATCTAGGTTGAGACTATTTCCGGCGACTTTGCGAGGAATTGCAATGGCTGGCAATTGAAGAGACAAAGCACAAATCCTTTAACACATGGGAAGAAATGACAAAGGAATTCATTAAGGAATTTAAACTACTCTGGGATGATATTGAGATCATTAGAGATATCTATGCCACAAAGCAGAAGAAAAAGGATGTTAAATCCTATAATAGAAGATTAAATAGTTGATCGACAAGATGGAATTATGACCAGTAGATGGTCTACAAAGATGATGGTTCCTAGATGGGTTGCTACCAAGATACAAGAAGTTGAAGGTTGTCCCATCGACTACCTATCAAGAGGTGTATGATAGGGCAATCACCCTAGAAAGTGAATCCAAACAAATGATAGTAGGATTGAGTCACTACAAAGATTCGAATTCAAAAAGTGACAGGGATGACTTGCATGTGGCGATCTAGGCCATGAGGAAGGACTTGGAGAGAATTGTGATGCAAAGGATGAAAAGAAGGAAAGATAGGATATTTGGTGTTCAAACTGCAAGGTAGAGGGACACACCAATATCACTTGTCCAGAAAAGGCCTATTGCAACATATGTGAAGTCACAGGACATGTAGTTGTAGATTGTTCATTCAATATGAGAAGTTTGAGGCACCAAACCTTGTCGGTGCAAATAGATGACAAAGAAGAGAAACCAAGTACATTTAGGAGTGTATAAGTAGCGACGAGTGGCACATACAGAAACAATCGTCAAGGAGGAAGACAACCGTAGCAAGGCAATTGACGACAAGGACAAAATCAATTGCAATATGATATGATAGATGACCTACATCCAATGCTAAAGATACCAAGAGTGGGGGCACTTCAAGAGAAATTGTCAAAATCAACCAATAGGGGAAAATGCCAGAAATAGTAACAATAACACATTAATGTGCAAATAGTGTGGTCTCCGCAGTCATAAGGAGGCAAATTGTCCGAAGAAGGCGAATTCAAGTAACTTGCTAAATGTCAATTTCATTGACATCGAGGAGCCTCCAATAGACCAATAGGACAAGGATAATAATGTGTTTGTGGTAACAAGGGGTCAAGCAAAATAAGTTGAACAATACCCTAATCTTGCCAAAGATATGGAGAGATGGTAGAAAGCCGATGATGCAGTAGAAGAAGAAATGAAGAAGACAAGGCAAGAGCAATTGCTCCAAGAAAAGAAGTTGAATAAGCCAATCATTGAAGAAGACGACATGATGTCAACACAGTAATTGGTGGAACAAATATTGAACACAATGGTAGAAGTGAAGGTTTCAAGCTTACTTGGTGTTGTACCAGAGCTTTACGCGATGGTAGGACAGATGATGTGGCCAAGGAGCATAGTGAAACCACAATGCCAGCAGGAAGTAACTACGAGGAAAAGGGATCAATTCATGGATCCAACAATGTTGATGATTGATGTTGGAAAGAAGCCAACATAAATCAATATTGAGTTACTAACCCACAAGTTGATTGAGGTGATTGTGGATGGAGGTTCAAGTGTCAATATGTTGCTTGAGAAGACTTGGGAAAAGACTAGAACACTATTCTTATGGTCTCTGAATTTCAACTTGTACGGTGCAAGTAAGTGCAGAATTGAGATGAAAGGAATATTGATGGCTTAGAAAGTGAAGATAGCTGATTAGGAGTTTGTCATGGATTTTGTCATCATTACTGTTGCCACATTTTGCACGGGGTGCCATGTTTTCAGTTTCTGTAAGAGAGCTGCTCTTTTCCTTTCCTTCTCCTCATTTTCCCTTTCTTCATTTCTCCCTTTCTCCCTCTTCCTTGCAGTTTCATTCCTCCTTCTTCCTCCCTCTTCTTCCCCCAGTGAAGTTTCCAGCAAGTGTTCCCTGAAAAATGACTAAGTCTGGGGCGCAACCCGACTTCGCAGCGAAGTCGTAGTGCGCCCCCCAGTTGGAGCGCAGTAGGGAACGCGAAGTGCGCAAGCAGACAGGAACAAGCAAAATCTGACTAAGTGTCAGGGCACAACCCGACTTCGCTGCGAAGTTGGGTAGCGCCCTTCTTCCTGGGCGCACTTGGGAAGCAGTCTGGCAAAAAATCAGCTAAGTGTTAGGGCGCCACCCGACTTCGCAGCGAAGTCGGGGTGCGCCCCCTCCCCAGTGCGTAGTCCGAACAACGGTAAAGACAGTAGAGTACCGGTGCGCAACCCGACTTCGCAGCGAAGTCGGGGTGCGCCCTCTGACCGGTGCGCAGTCGGGTAAAGTGAACTCAGAAATTGACTAAGGCACGGAGGCCTTCCCAACTGCGCTGTTTTCCACCTGCGCAACCTGACAGCGCTCCAATCCTGGGCGAAGTTGGATAAACTGCCTTTCAAGGCAGACACGTGTCATCCATCAGCATCCGACAAGTGTCCAACTTCGGGATTCGAGCCAGGACATGACCGGGAAAAGGACAAAGCATGGGCTGCACTATCTACGCCAGCTGCTATCATTTAAGGCTGATAAGAAGTTTCATCCGCCTCAACTACCCGCATTCCTGCTGACCAAAGGTTTGACCCGACACACTGCCACATAGCTGTACATCTTTCAAGGAGACCATGCCGCAAGTACAGTTCTGCCCGACAGAAGTCAACATCAACAACTCTTCAGCCGCTTGTGTCAGCTATTGTCTTGTCTGGGACTTCGTGCCCATGAATGTAATCGGGGGGAACTGAGGCTATAAATAGCCCCCTCATTTTCATTGTAAAGGGTGGAAGGGGAATATATTGCTAGGGAACCATTGTAGCTGTGCGTTTGCCTCTAATACAAGCATATACTTGGCTCGCTTCATCGTCTTTTATCTTGTATGCTGCCTCTCCTTGTCATTTCTGCCTCATGTTTCTTGTATCATTGCTTACTGTTGTACTGAATTCTGGACTCTGGTATTTGATGATCAAGTATTCCTGGAATGCATAGCTAGAGGATACATAGGATTAATGATAGCTGTAGTTTCAATGTGTGCTTTGTAAAGGAATGTTGTTAGTAGCGGTGATTGATCGTTGCCGTGCTGCTTATTCCCCCCACCCAACTCCAATCACATTTGGATTCTCTTTCCGCACTTTTATCTCTTTCCCTGTGCTCTTATCTTAACATTAAAAACCCCACAGGAAGCCGGCCTTCTCCAAATATTGGCACGGAAGGCATTCCTTCCTCTCGGCCTTTCAATCTGGTGGGCGAATCTGGGTGCAATGACAACAAATCCTTTCCTCATGGCAGATTCGTAATCAACAGTTTCTCTGGCACGCCCGGTGGGACATGGTAGTTTCCCACCCCCAAACAGAATCGAAGCACGAGTGCTCGCTTCATTGCTATTAAAAATCAGAGCACCTGGCGACTCTGCACATACCTGAATATTCTCTGAGTCCGTAAAGACCGGTCCTAACGCCTTCATGCAGACAAGAAGGTGGCGAGCAAGGAATCCGGGAGATCGGTCTGACCTTTACGAAATCGACATTGCCGCTCCAGGAGAGCGCGTCAGACTGGCCGATCAGCAAGCTCGCGTAGAAGAAGCCGAGGCTGAAATCGAGGAAGCCGAGGCTGAAGTCGAAGAAGCTGAGGGTGAAGAAGAATCTACATCTTCAGACAGTTCCGACACCAAGTACACTACTGGGTCAAAAGAAGACATGGCTGCTCAGCAAAACGATGATGACCTCTTCCCAGCAGTGGAGTCTACGGGGCCCTTGGCCCTAGCCGGACAGCAAGCTGTGCCCCCTGCTGCCTTAAAATCCATCCCTAGAACGATGATGACCTCTTCCCAGCAGTGGACTCTACGGGGCCCTTGGCCCTAGCCGGACAGCAAGCTGTGCCCCCTGCTGCCTTAAAATCCATCCCTACATATGACGGCTACGGAAAGATGGCGTATGAACATATCCAGGACATTCTGGCCCTGGCTGCGCTACATTCCATCACTGACGAAGGTGTGAAGACCCGTCTGCTGGCCCTTTCCCTAAGGGGAAAGCTTCTCTATTGGTGGAGATCACTGCCAGAGGGATCTATCACGGGGTGGCGACAGTTGGCCGGCAGGCTCGTGAAAGGATGCAACGAGTCTGCTGATCCCTCTTCTTTGTTGCATCAATTTCAAAGTATACAACGACACCCCCAAGAGGAGGTGTCGGACTTCAACATCAAGTTTGCGAGGTCTTGGAAACGAGTACCTCGCGAACTCCGACCTTCAGCGGGTCAGGCAGCCTACTACTACCTGAGGTCCTTCAACTCAGACATTTGCCTGCTGCTGAAGGTAGCCAGAATCGACTCATTCCCTGCTCTGTACGAGGCTGCCCAACAAGCTGAAATCGATATTATTTCCATCGGCAGACTCCCACACAGGGTACAACCGCCTATTTACCCTGACTTTCCCCGATCTCAGTACCCATCAGCTTCAGGTCCAGTGTCGTCCACCTCAGGACAGCAACCCCAGCAGCAATGGAATCCGGCGTCGGTCGTGAATCCTTACGGTCCGCCACAAATTCATTATCCGCCTCCTCCTCCGCATTATCCAGCACTCCCTGCTCTCCCGCAGTATGCACAATATTCCACACCTCCTCCATTCGCTGCATTACCTTCTCCAGCTCAGTTGCCGCCTCTTGAAAACGATATTCAGAATAAAATCCTCCAGGAGGTACGGGCTCTGGCCTCTGGATATCACACCATGTCCAACGACATGACTGTTCTAAAGAAAAAACAGGCCCAGATGGACCTTGTTCCAAGGAGGCCATATTCGCCCCCGGCACTGACAAAAGATCAAGCCCCAGAATGGCGAGATCAAAGGCGGCCCCCTCCGATAAATGTTGCCATTGAAGACCAACCTGATACCTCTGACCAGATCAACTGGTGCACCACGTGCAACGACCCGCATTCTGAGGATGATTGCACACTGCACCAACACTACCTCCAGACCTTGGCCGGCAGCGCCATAGAAGACGAAGAACTCTACATGATCCTGGGCGACGAAAGCAACTTCGCCGTCCCAGAGGAAGATCCGTTGCCGCCTCCTGCCAAGGAAAACAGAAAGTCTGCCGAAGCCGCTGTAAAACCCTTAAAGGTGTACGCCAGAAGAGATAAGGCCCAACCTGCTGGGCTACCACCTGACAAGAGGCTGTGGCCCTACACAGCCAAAGAGAAGGCTCCTCCGGCAAAGACTCCCGCAATCAAGCCTCCCGTAGCAAAAGCTCCCCCGGCTAAAGCTCTCGCTGCTCAGCCTCCAAGCTGAAACCAAAGAACAAGCTCAGGAGAAGCTGAGATATCCGTCTCTGACCAAGAGACAGAGAGTTGAGGCCACCCAGCAGTACCGGACAAAGTATGAGTCGGCAAAAGAGGCGGAAGGAGCTGGCACCTCGGGCTACAGCATAGTAGACGAACTGAAGAGGACCCCCGCAAGAATCAACATGTATGATGCTCTTCTGCTCCCAGGTCAGGTTGATCTGCTGCAGGAATCTCTGAAAAGCATGAATAATGGCAAGCAGATACAGCCCGCTATTCTAGTGCAACCCCTAACAGTCTCAGCCACTGGGAAGAACAGGCCACCTCCCTTCTATCTGTCATTACGGATGCAAGGGTACATAGTGCACAACTGTATGGTGGACTCTGGTGCTTCCACGACCGTTATGCCGAGAGCCGTCTGCGACGAGATCGGGATGGAGTATACAAGGAGCAGCCAAGGCATGCTGCAACTGGACGGCACCCCTGTCAAGACGGTCGGTGTCATTAAAGACATCCCCATTCGGCTGCACAAAGCTCTCGATATCGTGGTCATTCAAGAAGTCGTGGTTGTCGACTTGGAACCCTACTTCGGTATGTGTCTCTCCAGGGAGTTCACTGCGAAGTTGGGAGGGTATCTGTCTCTGGACTACTCGCACATGGAAGTGCCCTTCAAAGGAAGGAGATTGAAGATCTATAACGAGAAGCCTTCCACCTTCCTAGTAGAAAAGATACCCGGAGAAGAGGCGCAGGATTGCATGGTTCAACTGACGGAGGAAGAACTGGTGGTGGTGGACATGACAGAGCAAGCTCTTGAGCTGCTGCAAGTAGAAGATGAATTCTCCTTGCAGGACTTCAACGCCGTGATCGAAACTGAGCAAGGCTGCTACACCGTCGTCCAGCCTGAGAGGCTTGACAAGTTGGCCAAAAGAGAAGTGAGACCTGCACCAAAAAAGTTGTGGAAGCTTTTCTTTGACGGCGCACGATGCAAAAATGGCGCCGGTGCAGGTGTGCTTTTGGTTTCCCCAACCGAGATCCAAAAGGATTACACCTACAGGCTGGCCTGGAGCTGTACCAACAACGCGGCAGAGTACGAAGCCCTGTGCCTGGGTTTGTGGAAGGCGGAGAGGCTGGGGATTAAGCATCTGTAGATCTTTGGCGACTCAGAGCTGGTGTGCCACCAGATTACGAACAAGTGCGCCTCCAAGAAACATTATCTCAAGGCATACCGTAATCGGGTCTGGGATCTGATGGAGTCTTTTGGCTCGTTGAATGTCAAGGCTATATCACGCGAGAAAAACAAGCATGCTGACATTCTGGCGTCTGTTGGAGCCAGGTACGTTCCGGCGATGACACCGTCCGAAGCCGAAGCCGGTCCGTACCATTTACAGGCCTTCAGTGCCTGATAAGGACACCCACTGGCAGGTGTTTGACTGTGACGAGGAGATCGTCACATTTTTGGTTAACGAAGTGTGTTCAATCGAAGGTAGAGACCCTGATGACGAGCAATATGAGGGGTTGATACAATTAAAAAATAATCATGTCCCAAAAGGACTGATTACACTTGAGAGTCTATTTGATCAGAATGACAGAGCAATATCACATCGGATCAAAGTAGACCCGAAGCAGTACTCTGACCTAGAGCTTGAACTTGGAAAATCAATTAAGGTCGGGACAGACTACACCATAGAGGAACTCGAGCAGATCATAACGTTGTGCCGAGAGTTCCCTGACATAGTAGCCTGGTGCTACCAGGACTTGAAGGGGTATGACAAAGATATAATCCAGCATACCATTGAGCTAGAAGACGGTGCAAAACCATTCCGGCAGAAGCAGAGGGCTGTGAATCCGAAAATCGAAGCCATGATGAAAGCCGAGCTCTTGAAGATGCTGGAAGCCAAGATCATCTACCCCATCAAGCATTCATCCTGGGTTGCGAACTTGGTTCTCGTGAGGAAGAAAAACGGAGACATTCGTCTCTATATGGACTTCAGAAATCTGAATCAGGCCTCCCTCAAGGACCATTATCCGCTTCCCCAAATCGATCAAATCCTCCATATAGTTGCTGGAGCCCAAAGATTCTCCCTCCTAGACGGCTTTTCTGGCTACAACCAAATCTGGGTCAAGGATGAGGACCAACATAGGACGGCGTTCACCACCAAATGGGGAACGTTCGCCTATCAGCGCATGCCTTTCGGCTTATCCAATGCTGGCGCCACATTCCAGAGAGCCATGGACTTGGCCTTCCGAGAGCTGCTCAACAAAGTTATCGTCATCTACTTGGATGACATGACTGTATTCTCTCACAGAAGAGAGGACCATGTTTCCCACCTGCGGCAAATATTTGAAAGGTGTCGTGAATTCGGCATCTCCATAAACCCGAAGAAATCTGCTTTCGCGATAAAAGAAGGTAAGCTGCTGGGGCATGTCATCTCCGAGAAAGGCCTAGCCGTGGACCCTGATAGGGCAGAAGCTCTCCTCCGTTCGCCCGCTCCAATTGACAAGAAAGGGCTGCAGTCCTTCTTTGGCCAAATCAACTTCGTGCGGAAGTTCATACCGGACTTCGCACAGGTAATCAAGCCCATGGCCGAGCTATTGAAAAAGGATGCAGAATTCCTATGGACTGATGAGAGAGGGCAGGCCTTCGAGGAAATCAAGGCTCGAATTGCACAAGCTCCGGTGTTGATAAACCCGGACTACTCCAAGGACTTCATCCTGTACGCGGTGGGAGAACCCGAGAGTTACACCGCAGTCCTGACACAGAAGGGAGACGATGGCGAAGAGCGCCCCATAGCGTTCCTGAGCCAAGTGATTCAGCCACATGAAGAAAAGTACAACTTTATAGAGCGGCAGGTTCACACAGTCATGAAATCTCTCCGGAAGTTCAGGCACTTTGTCTCCCAGAGTCGAACTACTGCCTTTGTGATACACCCAGACGTCCGAAGCTTCATTATACAAGGGGAGCCGGGTCACAAGAGAGCAGGATGGATTGCGAAAATCCAGGAGTTTGACATCGAAGTGCGGCCCACCAAGCTTATTAGGAGCCAAGCCTTGTGTCAGGAGCTGGCTCGAAGCGCTGTAGCCGACATCTCCGCCTGTAAGTGGGAGGACACAGCGACAAGCATCTACCTAGCCAACTCCTTACTAGAGGAGAGTGACTGGACAGATGACCTGGTGAAGTATTTCTACACCGGGAGATGTCCAGACCACCTGAATGCCTCACAAAGGAGGAGGTTTCGGCTAGGTACACTAAAATATACTCTTCGCCCCGAGGGGCTTTACTTCAAAAACATTGACGACATCCTGTTGCGGTGTGTTCAGGGGCAAGTTCACGCACATCTGCCCCCGAGCGGAGATCATGCAGGAAAGAAGAAACAGAACGAGCGCAGACCTAGAATGGCATATCGAGCAAATGCAATCATGGCCTCCATGGCATGAATTCTACTGCGAGGAGGTAGCATACGATCCAGAGCAGAACCCGGATCACCGGTTGGAATCCGCGGGTTTCAAAAGATTCCTCGCCAAGGTGGCACCGCTCAACTGGCCACAGGACAAAGTCATCGAGTGCTGGAAGATGAGATGCCGCACGCAACACGACAAATCTAACCGGAGGACGCTGGCCGTCGATGATGAATTTTCGGCCCTATATGACCAGCACGCTGACACGTGGCAGCCCTTCGAATTTAGAGATTACGTCCCCCGAGGCGCAAGAAAAAGGTATATAAGAAGGTCTTCGTCCCAGCAATCGTCAACTCCGACGACTTCCAGCGCAACTCCGGCAAGTAGTCAAGTGGGTCCAATGCAGCCTGCAGCTTCTGAGACAGTGCCCGAAAAGGCGCAAAATTCTGAGAAGTCAACCCCTGAGGTGGCCCCTCCAGCAGAAAAAGTGCCTGCGCTGACAGCTAGCAGATCGTCTACGGCGAGCATTCTTCCAGCCAGACCCAGGTACAAGTTCACCGTAGGAACGTCAGCGCCTGCCGCCCCGACATTATCTCTTTCCTCTGGACCAGCCACGACGCTAGAAGAAAAGAAGAGGAAGAGAGTTGAAAAGCCAAAGCGGCCTAAAGAGCCTATGCAGCAATCAGTCGCAGACCAGGCGGAGGCAGCAGTGCCAAAAGTTGTCTCTTTGGACAGCCCTGAACCAGAAGCAGACACCCGGGCTGCAAGAGTCCCTCCAACAACGGCTCAGGCGGAGCCTGCAGGTACGTCCATTGTTTCTCTTCCCCAAGTCTCAGTTAGCCCTGCCAAAGCCCCATCTCCCATCTCATCAAGGCAAGCCGTAGCCGCGTCTCCCTCTTCCCCAACTACTCAGCCCTCTAGCAGCCCACATTCTTTGACCAGTTTGCTCAGGATCCTAACGCCTTCCAATCGCTGAGTCAAACCCTAGAACCCTCCCCCGCAGCCAGCGTTGAAGCTGCACATTCACCGCCGCGCTCCTCACCCCAGCCATCCAAAACCCTACCAGCACCATCCACTCAGACGCCCGTTTCCCCTAGGACCCGGTCGTCCTCAAAAGCGGCCACTCCTGGAATACCTCCCGCGTCACTGTTTGCAGGAAAAATGCCGCGGCAAAATCCAATGTTGGAGGATCTGGACTTCATGGGCGAACTACAGAGTGCCGATGACCTGCCTTTGGCAGTAAGCGCCTCAGGATGTTCCGCCTCCTTTCTCCAGGGCATGAAACGAAGGAGAGCCGAAGAGATAGCTGCCCCGGTAAAGCGTACAAAGTTCGACCTAGACAGGAGAGTGTTGACAACCAGGAAATTGATCCTGAAAGTAAAGAAGCCTCTCCGGGAGATGACCGAGGTAGACTACAAACTTCAAAGGAAGGAGAAAAGCTTTCATGACATCAACGAGGAATACGAAATTCGTGGTATTCGTCGTAGAACAGACAATCTCCTCGTCAAACATCTTGAGACCCAGGAGGCGCTGTTCCAGCTGCAGAATAACAAAAGGCAGCTCGAGGAGGACCTAGCTAGGGCTACTGCGCAGCTGGGATCAGCGCAGCAACAGATAGATGAGCTTAAGGCCCAGCTGGCCGCCTCTCAACAGGAGGCCGCAACGCAGAAACAGACAGTCGAGCAGCTGTCGGAAGAAAAGAAGGCAGCGCTGGAGCAGGTTTCGTAGCTTCAGGATTCGCTGAAACAGGCACAGTTGCAACTTACAGAGAAAACGTCACAAGTGGCGGTCTTTTCAAAAAGCAAAGCCAAGGAGATGCGGGCTGGTCTGCTGCAGGGTTGCAAGCCCAACCTTGTCAAAGCTGTATCGGTCCTAGATTTCGCATGCAGGATCGATGAAATATCTACCCAGGGAAAGCCTGTGGTAGAGGAGGCCGAACACCAGGCGAGGCAATGGCTGGACCTGGCTATGAAACTTGAGCAGTTTGAGCGCAAAGGCCTCCAATTCTCTCCTATGTCCCGACTTGCCTCAGAGTGGGCAGATGCAAGGGTAACCTTGCATATTTACTTCAAGAAAACAGAGAAGATAAGGGCCGCCAGAAGGACACTGGACGCCCTAGAGCATGAAAGGAACATTCTCCTGGCCCCCTTTCACACTCTGTCCGAGCACGGGTGCCCGAGCTTCGTCAAGGATGGCGAATTTTTGGCCCTTGAACAGGTCAAGCAGAATTGGCTGTCTTTCGAGACAGATACAGCAGAAATTGATAGCTGTGCAGAGCCAATTCAAGAAGCTCAGGTCACCCAGATGGTGTCGAAATCCTGTAAAATCAACTCCTCCCTAAAGGAGTTGGGAAAAAGATATAACACCATCGACCTGCACACAATCGCTGCATTCCACGCAGCATTAAAAGAGGTCAACGACCTCGGACCCTTCCAAGCAGCAGTCTGGGACCAAGCCAAGACTGCATACGAGCGCATTAGCAAGTGGGAGGCCGACAGTGGAGAGCATTCAGATTCAGAAGGTGAAACTGAGGAGGCAACTGCTGAAAGCGAACCTGAAGAAGAACAGTTGCCCCAAGGGAAGCGGTCAGAGCAGCAGAAGGCAGGGGAAGGAAGTTCCTCTGCACCCAAAGGATGAAGGCATGGTTCTTTGCGTCGAGGCGAGCTCGACACCCCGCGAGCCGCCAGGAATGTTGCCACATTTTGCACGGGGTGCCTTGTTTTCAGTTTTTGTAAGAGAGTTGCTCTTTTCCTTTCCTTCTCCTCATTTTCCCTTTCTTCATTTCTCCCTTTCTCCCTCTTCCTTGCAGTTTCATTCCTCCTTCTTCCTCCCTCTTCTTCCCCCAGTGAAGTTTCCAGCAAGTGTTCCCTGAAAAATGACTAAGTCTGGGGCGCAACCCGACTTCGCAGCGAAGTCGGAGTGCGCCCCCCAGTTGGAGCGCAGTAGGGAACGCGAAGTGCGCAAGCAGACAGGAACAAGCAAAATCTGACTAAGTGTCAGGGCGCAACCCGACTTCGCTGCGAAGTCGGGTAGCGCCCTTCTTCTTGGGCGCACTTGGGAAGCAGTCTGGCAGAAAATCAGCTAAGTGTTAGGGCGCCACCCGAATTCGCAGCGAAGTCGAGGTGCGCCCCCTCCCCAGTGCGCAGTCCAAACGACGGTAAAGACAGCAGAGTACCGGTGCGCAACCCGACTTCGCAGCGAAGTCGGGGTGCACCCTCTGACCGATGCGCAGTAGGGTAAAGTGAACTCAGAAATTGACTAAGGCACGGAGGCCTTCCCAACTGCGCTATTTTCCACCTGCGCAACTCGACAGCGCTCCAATCCTGGGCGAAGTTGGATAAACTGCCTTTCAAGGCAGACACATGTCATCGATCAGCATCCGACAAGTGTCCAACTTCAGGATTCGAGCCAGGACATGACCGGGAAAAGGACAAAGCATGGGCTGCACTATCTACGCCAGCTGCTATCATTTAAGGCTGATAAGAAGTTCCATCCGCCTCAACTACCCGCATTCCTGTTGACCAAAGGTTTGACCCGACACACCGCCACGTAGCTGTACATCTTTCAGGGAGACCATGCCATAAGTACAATTCTGCCCGACAGAAGTCGGCATCAGCAGCTCTTCAGCCGCTTGTGTCAGCTATTGTCTTGTCTGGGACTTTGTGCCCATGAATGTAATCGGGGGGAACTGAGGCTATAAATAGCCCCCTCATTTTCATTGTAAAGGGTGGAAGGGGAATATATTGCTAGGGAACCATTGTAGCTGTGCATTTGCCTCTAATACAAGCATATACTTGGCTCTGCTTACTGTCTTTTATCTTGTATGTTGCCTCTCCTTGTCATTTTTGCCTCATGTTTCTTGTATCATTGCTTACTATTGTACTGAATTCTGGACTCTGGTATTTGATGATCAAGTATTCCTGGAATGCATAGATAGAGGATACATAGGATTAATGATAGTTGTAGTTTCAATGTGTGCTTTGTAAAGGAATGCTGTTAGTAGCGGTGATTGATCGTTGCCGTGCTGCTTATTCCTCCCACCCAACTCCAATCACATTTGGATTCTCTTTCCACACTTTTATCTCTTTCCCTGCACGCTTATCTTAACACTAAAAACCCCACAGGAAGCCGGCCTTCTCCGGAGATTGGCACGGAAGGCATTCCTTCCTCCCGGCCTTTCAATCTGGTGGGCGAATCTGGACGCAATAACAACAAATCCTTTCCTCATGGCAGATTCGTAACCAACAATTACCATGCAAAAAGTGGCATATAACACACTATTGGGACAATGATGGTTGCGCATGACCAAGGTAAATCACAACTGGGAGAAGGATTGTTTGACTTTCAAGAAAGGACTACACAAATATATGATTAATTTCAAATCAATCTATGAGTGAGGATCTCACGACAATTGGGAAATTCTTCTTCAGATAATGACAACGAACATGAGCCAAATGAAGGAGTGCTACAATTAGAAGAATGCACAGAATATAAAGGGCATTCAGATAGTGGACTTCTCCATTGGTAGATAGAGGATTATGAAATTTTCTACCAAACTGTCTTTGGATTAAGGAAAAAAAAGACCATGATGAATAGAGGAAAAGTGTGTACAAGGCCAACGAGAGCAGTAAGAAATAAAAACCTACACCCAAGGAAGAAATTGAAGTTAGTTGCTAGTCATGAAGAATGTATGGTTTCGGAGTAATTACAAGTGAATGTGCCCAATTGTGAAAGGGACGAGAGTCCAACATCGGTGCAAGTGGAAGATGGCATGATCAAAAGTGCGTGGGATGCGAGTTCGCCACTAGGGGAGCTACAAGATGGTATGCTCAATGGTGAGCAGGATGGGAGTCCGACATCGAAGCAACTATAGGTTCACACGTTTCATGGTGAGGATACGAGTCCAATGGTAGAGCAATTGCGAAATGGTGCACTTTATAATGTGTGAAGAATAAAATAAGAGTATAGGAAGATTGATTACAACACCAAATTAGTCTTTGAACGCCTTTGAAGGTATAGTGGTCAAGGAAGAAGGAGAGTCGAGGCAAACCAAAGTTGAAGATGGTGCAAAAGAAAGAGAAGATTGTGATCCAAGTCTATATTGATTGTTTGGGAGTGCAAGAAGAGAGCAGCCCATAATAGAATAGGAGTTGGAAACACTTCTCATGGAGCAACAAAGGTTATGGGTGCACGTGCGATTTCCAGATGTAGACGAAGAGAGAAGACTAAGATCACTAAATGAGCAAGATGAATAGAGAAAGGTGGTAACAGGAGAAGACCCACCAAAGCATGAACCTCAGATTAATGAAAGTGAGCAGGAAGATATGAGTTTATTGGCAAGAGTTATGTTGCAACAACAAAGGATGCGTCGAGAGACATAGCAATTACAAGACTTATAAACAATTGTGAGAGAGGAATGAACAATTAAGGGAACAAGCGGAGCAGGAGGTAGGAATGTTGCGAGACAATCTTCAAGATGGAAGGCAAAGACGATTGGTAGTAAATCAGATTCTCTAGAGAGATGTATTCAAAGTATCTACATCGCCAGAGTGAGAGACAAGGAATTGGAGAACAAACTCTAGTAGTGTGTCCTTGACAAGTAGTGATGATTCAAGAGGGGACAGACCAGTACTACAACCAATTTCCCAAGAAAAATAGAGGAGCAATGAAGCACAACAAACTAATTCCGAGGAAGAAAGGAAGACAAGAAGGGGAATTGGAGATCAACCAATAAATAGGAATGATCCTTTGGGAAGTCGAAAGATTTTGCAAGTACAATTAGGCAACCCGGGAAGGGTGCATAGAGTAATTAGCTTAGCCAGGTCAAGGGGAATGCCAGGTTAAGTGGGCCATCTAAGCTTACCCCTACTTGTACAACAAAGTTACAAACCCTATTTGTACAACAGTTTTCATTTGTATGGCACTCCGTCGTATAGGTACCACTTGTACGGCAACATCCTCCATTTGTATGGCACTCTGCCATACAAGTGCCTTCTCTAGCACTTTCACTTGTATGACAAACTACTCTGTCATATGGTCTATGATTCTATTGTCGTTTTGCCTTCCTGGTTGGTCTTGCTATGCACTTATTCTCCATGACCGTATTTATCATTGCCTTCTCCTTTGCGACAATCCAACAAGCTCAAGCATATTCCTTTCTTCATCTACTATCATCAGGCAGGCCTCCCTAGCTTGGGACTACCTATTGCTTCTTGCAGGCTGTCCAAGGTTCATCCAAGTTCTCCTGCGCTGCCTATTCCTACGGCATCTTCTATTTGGGTGGTGTTGACAGCAGTTTGAAGAAGATTTGACATGCCGAACTGTTTGACAGAATGTCTACGAGACACAAGCAATTTTGATATACAATTTTGATAAATGTATAAAGCAATTTTGGTATTCCTAAGTTTTGCAATGTAAAATCAGCCGACAATTGTAATTTGGACTGATTATTAGAAATGCACTAAAGGACAAAACTAGTCGTCATTTGTTAACATGACATAGACTGATTAGTTAAGATGTCAAGCCACTTAAGGAGGGCAAAGTCCTATAAGCCACTTAGAGAGGGCGGAGTCTCGTAGCCACTTAGAGAGGGCGGAATCTCTTGTGGTATATGCAATAGGAATTAATTGTTATTCGATGATTTAAATTGGATAAACCATTCTACTTATAAATAGAGGAAATGAATCAATGAAATGACACAATAGTTCAATGAACCGACATGACTATTGGGATCGTTACATCTAGGCCCTATCCGTCTAAGCTTGGCAATTAGATGTCTAGGCCTATCCATCTAGACCTTGACAAATACTCGTCTAAAGCCCTCTACAACCCTTATGTGATGTCTACAACCCATCTGTGACGTCTAGCAGTTACACGTCTAAGCAGTCTACACGTCTAGGTAGACTAGACGTCTGACAGGTTACCCGTCTGATCAGCATAGCCGTCCAAGACTCAACCCATATAGACCGTACACATCTGGGTCTCACACGTCTGAGCCTTACACGACTAACCTTATCCATCTAGACTAGACGTCTACAACAAGTTCCTGTTTGAGACTAATATTGCCAATTGGGATCATGTCAAGTTGTCAGTCCCTCCCTTCCTAATTTCTGTCATTCCCTCCTCTCGAGTAAGCACTCACCCTTGTCTACATTTGGCGCCACTGCCTAAACTAACTTTGGGTCAAGAAGTATCTGTGATAAGGCAAATATGTGAATGATAGATTCCAGGCCATAAGGCAATCGAGGAAGGAGTCAGATACCGTTGCGACGAATTGCACGACTGGCGAATCAAAGGACACAACCTCAAGACGAAGTTTCACAACTTGAGGTGGAACAAGTGTGGAATCCTTTGGAGGATAATAACCTGCGAGAAGCACAAGAGAGGTGGGAGACATTGTTGGTGACAACAGAAGACGAAGAACGGAATCAAATAGCAGAAGACGTATCTCACATTGGAGGTGAGGAGCGGATGGTAACACCTGAACCAGCGGAAGAGAGTTGGCCACTAGGTACAGAAGAGGAAAGCTTCATACCAGAGCAACTACGCGAAGGTTCGTGGGGAGGAAGACCAGAACCGCACCTTGTATATTCGCGAAGAAGGTCGCGAAGTAGGGACGTACGTGAGTCGAGGAGAAGGCTATTTGAACATGTCTTTGATCAGCACCACCTACAGCAGACAGAGAGTGGAATTCAGCACCACAACAATCACCGTCAAGTGGCATGCCTAGTGGGTCAGTCCCAATGGCGAACATTTCCAATAGAGCAGGCAAACAGAAGTGTCCACCTTTCACCGAAGAAGGGAAAGAAGACCCGACATGACACATAGGAACTTGCATTACCATTTGGGGAGCAAATGGAGTGTCGCAGGAAGCAAAATGGTTACAACTGTTTCCGGCCACCTTGCGAGGAATGGCTATGGATTGGTACTTGAAGAAGCAGAGTACTCAACCATTTACACAATGGGACACCTTGAAAGATTCTTTCATAGAAGAATTTCGGCCATTAAGAGATGACACGGAGATAATCACTGAGATTTTTGCAACGAAACAAAAACCAGATGAAGATGTAAAGAGTTATAATAGGAGATTGAAACAATTGACAGATAAAATGCAGATGCCACCTATAGATGGAATGATAAAACGCTGGTTTTTGGGTGGATTACTACATAAATATAGGGAGAAAATGAAAGCAGTTCCATCATCTACGTATGTAGAAGCACTAGAGAAGGCGAAGAAATTTGGAAGTGAAGCCAAACAAATCGTTGCAGGCATTGAAGGACATCCAAGAAATGATGATTCCGATAGCGATGTGGATGATAAAGTTCAAAGTGCAATACACTCTTTTCACAAAGAGTTTGAGAAGATTATGAAATAGGTGAAAGGAGAAGTACGAAAGGACCAGAAGGACATTTGGTGTTCAGATTGCAAAACAGGACACACGAGTCTCAATTGCCCAAAGAATAGATATTGCAACATATGTGATATAGCGGGACATCCAGTGGCTAATTGTCCATTTAATTTGAGGGGGGCAAGGCATTAGACTATGACAGTCCCACAGGAAGAACAACCAAATGCCTCACAGGATGGACAAGGTGCAACGAGCAGAGGATTCACGAATAATCATTGAGGAGGAAGACAAGGAGGACAAAGTCGGTTGCAGTATGACTCTGAAAGGTGACTAATTATCCAGTGCCGAAATTGCCAAGAGTGGGGCCACTTTGCAAAGAATTGCCCCAACACATAGAATATAGGCAACACTAACGGTAGCAATGCTACCCAATGTGTAGATGGTGTGGTCTAGGGAACTACAAGGAAGCCAATTGCCCGAATAAATCAAGTTCAAGAGGAACACAAAATGTCAATTTGATTGACATAGGAGAAATGGGTGTGGAGATAGAAAAATAAAATAAAGTACTAGCAGTGACAAGAGCACAGGCTAGAAAAATTGAGCAATACCCAGATCCTACCAAGGAGGAGTGATGGCAAGAAGCTCAAGAGTTGATTAAGACAAAGCTTGTAATGTCCCCATTTTCAGTGACTTGGTGGTAATGATCCTGATGACCTATTTAGAGTCCTTGTAGGTCATGCAGAGTGATGCTTAGGGACTCAATGCCATGGAGGATATTACTATGATCGAGCTTCAGCATGGGTTTTGCATTTTGTTAGCCATGTTGGTTATGGGATGATATATTTGGCCTAAGTTTGATTTATTTCCCTTTAATTATAATATATTTTTATAAAAGCAAATTATGAAGGGAAATAATAATATTTAATTATAAGGGGGCCAAAGTTGTTTTAAAACAACGTTATGACTACTAGGGAAGGGTCCAAGATGGGCGACCCATTTTGGAAGCTTCTAAAAGACGGTTGGAAAAAAGAATAAGGGTTGTGTGTGGTCATTCTATCATCCATGTTTGTATGCTTTTGCTTATATTTTTCTGAGGACACTGCATATTGTTGCATTGTTGGGCTTGTGGGGAAATTAGAATATTGGTTTCGTGTGTGAAAGACCACACCTAATCAATCATTGAGGAGCTTCTACTTCAGGAAGTTCAGTTGTGCTTCAGATTTCCATTACTAGGGTTTGCAGAAATTTGAAGGTCATCATATGAGCAAACCAAGACATGGGTTTTGTTGGTCTTCATCAGCCACGAAGGAAACCACAATTATTTTGATGATTTGAGGGCATATAGAGGTATTTTCAGACCATTAATGTTGACTGTAATTTTCATGGCATACCTATATTTTCAGTCATATCTTCATATTGTATGCATATAATTTTGTGGGTACTTCACCAAACTGTTTGCCCAAGACAAAGAGATCAAGTATATATTTGTGCCCTATTTTGAAATAATATCTGAATGAGTTGCAAGTTTGATTATTATTGTTGCAAAATAGAGGTTGTTTGTTATTCAAAATTTATTGTTGCAATTAAACACATCAGAACAGAAATTTGTGGAATCCCAACCGGGGGTGTCCATTACAAAGCTAGATAAGGAGAAACAAGAAAGGCTAGCTATGGAGAAAACCTTAAAGAAAGCGGATATCGTAACAGACAAGCAGGCATCCGTTGAAGGCTTGGTGACTCAAGTACTCAATACAATGGTGAAAGTAAAAGTGGCCAATCTATTCAATATAGTACCTAAATTGTATGCTATAGTCGGAGAAGCTATGAAAGCAAAGAAGAAAGGTGAAGTTCGACAGGTAGCCAACATCAAGCAAGAACAATTCATCGACCCCACCATACTGATGATTGAAGCTAGAAAGAAGCCCACTTTGGTTCATATGGAGATATTGCACCACAAGCTGAATCAAGTCATAGTGGACGATGGATCAAGCGTAAATGTGATGCCAGAAAGGACGTGGTGGAGTATTGGCTAACCCGCATTAAGATCTCCGAATTTTAGACTATATGGTGCTGATCAATATGGCATCGAAACGATAGGAGTACTAATGAGCCAAAAAGTGCGCATAGCAGAACAGGACTTTGTCATGGATTTTGTTATAATAGCTATGCAGAAGCCAGCGTATGATGCGCTACTGGGATGTGGGCGGTTAAGAATGGCGAAAGTAAACCACAAATAGGAGAAGGAGCATTTGACCTTCAAGAAAGGCCAACACAAGTATATGATCAATCTTAAAAACCAGGTAGTAAGCCAAGACATTGCAACTTCAGATGAATCAGAAAGCTCTTCATTAGAAGAAGAAACTGGATATGAACCAGATGAAGAAGGCGTGTTGCAATTGGAAGAATGCACGGAGGACGAGAATGATGACGAAAGAGGCTTACTCCACTGGCAACTCGAGGATACAAAATATTCTCTTACCAGTGTCTTTGCATCAACACAGGAAATGAAGCAGAGGAAGATGAGGAGCCCAAGAGAGGTGAAGGCAATAAAAACTTTGAAACCTCAGAGGACACTTCTGGTAAAGCAACCGAAGAAGTACAACCAGGTTTACAATCCTACAAACACGGTGGACCAAGTAATGTTGTTCAAACTATTTGGAACTGAAGGAGAACCTGTGATCGAGCAGAGGGAGTTAGAACCTCAAGGAGGAGAAAAAAAACGATTACAAGTTCGTGTACAATTTCCAAATAGCGAAGTAGAAGATCAACTTCGAACTATTTCACATGTCGCTTCACAAGGACAAATAGTAGAAGTAGAGGAATATGAAGGTCAAGGACCGCAAGTTCTGCAATGGATGGCTTGGGAAACGCAGCGATTGCAGGAGTATGAGACCCTTCGCCAGTACAATGCACGATTAAGGGAACAAGTAATTCAGGAATTGGATGGAACCATGCAGCGAATGCACCAGCGAGAGGAGGCACGTAGAGCGGAATGGGCTGATAGGGATCGAGGAGAATTCAGGGGAAGCTTGGATGGTAATTCATCGGAAAGTAGCCTATTTTCCGTGGCTTCAAATAATTCACCCTCAGCACCATCAAAAATCCACTTGAGACACTCTCGGAGGCAAGAGAACCGAAGGCTGCAGGGACATGGGTTGGAGATGCAATACGAAGTAGGGGAGAATACAAGAAATAATGCAGAAGGACCCTCGAGGAATAATGCATTTTCTTCAGATCGGGTAGCTCATCTCTAGCAACATTGATAATCCTCTTAAATATCGAAGACTCCTCAAGAACTGCTTCACCATTAATCCAACGTCCTCGAAGATTTCTGAGATCACCAGAACAAGATGGGATGAGGGAACCATGTCAGAATTTGGCTACCAATAGCGAATATTGGATAAGTAGAGAACAAGCAGCCAATATTTTGTGGTGGGATGTCAGAGAGGTACCTGAACATCGTGGATATGGAGGATGGCTAGAAGACTCAAGTGAAGATGAGAATCAACCTCGGGACCTTGACATACCCTACGCCAGCCCCAACCCAGATTGAAGGAGATAAAAGGACGAGCTCCGCAATCAACAAGTAGGGGTTAGGTTCCTCAAAACAATACAAGTGATTGGAGATGAGGAATCACTAAACCCACAAGACGAGGAGAACAAAAGAATGAGTAACCCATCGGATAATGAGGGTGCGGTACCAAGAAGACTAGCTGAGTGTTGGTGAAGGACGACATATAAAGAATCAATGCAAAGACCTACCGAGTGTTGGGAGGTGGCAGTCTATCGATTGGCTGCAATGGACTTACGTAGACATCGAAGGGAAGTGCGAAGATTGCAAAGAAGGGTTCAAGAAACCTCAGATTGGCCAATGAATACTGCAGGAGAAGGGAATGATTCAAGTACGGATTCAGCCTTCTCAAATCAATACAAAGAAGCCTTAGCCCAATGTGCACCACAGAGACGCTTTGAAGAAGCAAGGTGGAGACGACGATTGATAAGGGCAGACAGAAGGTTAAGAATCCTAAGCCAACTGACACCTGAGAATCAAGCGCACACGAAACCAAGTATGCGAGCAGAACTTATGGAACAGGCCCGAAATAGAGGTGACTTGGGCAATCCCGAAAGTTCGTCAAGACTACTAGGTAACCCAAGCTTACCTGACCAAGGGAGGAGTGTGGTTGGTCTCCTTCCCGATAGCTTGAGAGGAAGAAATTCCCCTCCTGCTGCCCCTAGGTCGACTAGTCCGTGGATTAGGCCGCAAGGACCACCTGTGGACTTAGTCCAAACCAACCCATCACTATGTGTTCCTGAGATTATACCATTTGGTTTACCTCAGCGAGCTTGTAGGAACCAAAGACGTCATCAAGAACGATCGAGGGACCAGCCGAATCTCGAACAGTTGGGAATGCGGTAGCCCCACACTAGGGAGATTCGACCAGAATTGGGAAAAGGACGATTCAGACAGACTCGGGGAAGACATGGATCTAAAGGCAGGCATCCCAATCAAAATCAAACACACAAAGGATGGGCAACAATCTGAAGGCAAATCGATAGACTACAAGGGCAAGGACAGGCCCTAGGAAGAGCCTATCGAAATATTGGGCGAAGAGGAAATCATCATCCAGGAGGAAGGACGAACGTTCATCAAGATCACGAATGGACGGAATTCCACCACCTAGATCCAATGGGCAGATGGAAGAACTGAACGAGTCAGCATAGACAGTGATAGAACCCATCTGGATGACGAGTTAACCCATCTGGACGAGTTAACCCTTCTAGATAGTGACAGGACCCGTCTGGAAGATGTCTGTCCTGAGTTGACATGTCTAGACGCAGGCAGAACACATCTGGAAGACGTCTGCATTGAACCTACACGTCTGGACACAGGCAGCACATGTCAAGCTGATGTCAGCAGAACACGTCTAGATGCAGATTGTCAAACGGATGAACAGGGAACTCATCGTCAGCCATCAGAAAAAAGAAGTCATCCTTACGCTGACAAACAAGCAAATTGGCATATCATTCGGAGAAGAAATGATGGATATGATGAACAACCTCAGCCAAAAACCCCCCGAAGCCATGGTACTCACCAGAATCGTCAACAATCTGAAGCGCGAGATGATGGTGATGATTTTAGCAATCACGAGACTGGTAGCCATCAGCAAGAAGACGTCTCATCGAAAATGTTGGAAGTACACATTGGCATTGCCATGTGCTTCATCCGATTGTTAAGGAGAAAAGTGCATTTTTGAAAAAATATAATAAAAGAAAATAAAAAGAAAAAGAAAAGAGAAAAAGACAAAAATAGGAAAAGATGAAATAAGGAAAAAACACAAAAATAGCAAAAGACGAAATAAATAAAAAGACAACAGACGTCTTGTGCATGCAAAAAGAATGACATGGTGCGCATGCAGACGACAGGGTGATAAGTGGCAGTTAAACAGGCAGTTCCATGGGAGGTCAAGCGTCTATAAATTGGGAGCTCTTGGACGAGTTGTTCATTTCGTCTTGAGCAATTGCAGGTGAAGCGCAAGAGCATTGCAAAGGATTTGGAGCCGAGGTAGGGTTGGCTGTGCACCAAGCATTATTCGGGACGAAGCGAGATGCCATCGTAACTGGAAAAATCAAACGCTTCATGGATATTTTTAGAATTTTTTCTATGCAAGTGCAAGCATTCTATCTCCTGATTCGCATGCAGATGGAGAGCAACGTAAGGGAAGTCGTGCGCACAAGTTCTTGCTACGACGCATCCAAGATCTAAGATGCCTGGAGGCGACCACTTGCAAATTAGACGTCTAAGGGCAACCGTCTAAGACTGCTACTCATCTAAACTATGCACCCGTCTGCATTTGCCACCCGTTCGAGGACAAGTACCCATAAAGAGTTTGCACAAGTCAACTGAGATTAGGCGTCTAGAGGAAGTAGACGTCTGGATGAGATAGACGTCTGAAGACAGTGGAGGTTTGACAGACCTAGAAGTTTGCAGCAGGAGACATCTGGCAGAATAAAACGTCTGAGGCGAAGAGACGTCTAGGAAAGAATACGTCTGATAGGAAGATGAGTCGTCAGAAGTCAAAACAACTTCAGATTAATGAGTTTGGGCATTATGGAGGAAGTTGAATGCAGGTTACACTGCGATCCGAAGTTGTGCCAAAATTAGTTGCTACCAAAAGACTCCGTCATCATTAGGAGCACGGAGGAATGATGCGTGGACAAGTACCAAGCCTTGAGAAAGGGGTAGCACCTACAAGGAGAACCAGAGAGGTTCAACAGTTTGATCAGGTTTCGATTGCAAATATTACTTGGATTCACCCCACAAGAGATTTTTGTCGACAGTGGTGGGAGCAGGCACCAGCCAAGGACCCCATCAAGCAGAAAATAAAGGCTATAGGAGTCAACTTTATTCTATAGCTTCCAAGTTTTCCAAAATATATCTTCAAGGGGTACTTGATCCAGATGTTGCAGACCTACAATTTGTTGAACAATACCAGCATAGTCCGTGTTGGTGATATAGATCTGGTAGTTGAGTTTTCCGCGGAAGCATTTCAGTGCACATTCGGATTTCCGAAGAAGGGCAAACCCATGGTGAATGAGCAGGTAGATCCCAAGAAGACTCCACAGTTGATCCAGAGCATCACCACGTTGACCAAGGAAAATATTGATGTTATGCTAGCAACTCATGGTAATCGTGGAGTCAAACAACTATAGTTGGCCAATAAAGGGTTACAGTGCATCATGAACATAATCATGGCCAGATTGTCAGGAGAACAGCGAAGCTCAGATCTTTCGATTTGGTTGATTCCATACTTTCCAAGGATTGAGCAAGGAGTGGCGTACAATTGGGCAACATACTTGGCACTTCGTATCCTGAATTTTTTGACGAGAGCGACCAAGAATTTTTCAATGGTTTTTCATGCCATTGGATTATTGTTGGATGCAGTTTCTAGAGCAAGAATACTGATCCCAGATTATGACCCTCAAAAGTTACCAGACTTGGCACCAACAATTTTGCGCTGGAAAGATGCTAAGCCACACGTGAAACGCCAAACGTCAGTGAAGAAGCCACGAGTGAAGTAGATTTCTCATAAGCCTTCACCAGGAGAAGGGCCAATGACCGATTCAGAAGGGGAGGATAGTGCACCTCTGTTGGAGGAGACAAGCCCAACTAGGAATATTGTTGTACCCCCACAAGAAGCACCTAAGCCAACACGGAAGAGGCGAAGATTTGAGCCACCATCATCTACACCGTCACCTGATCCGGTGGATGTGATCACAACAGATAAAATCGCACGTAGTCGGGAAGTAGCTCGAAAACTTGAGCAACAGCTAAGTGTACACGTTGTGGAATTGGATTTTCAAATTCCTGCAGTTTTTTAGGAAATGCCAGTAGGACCCAGCACTGTTGTTCATATAGGGCCTACGGAGTATTTGGCAGAGGCCCAATTTCGGGATCGTGAGGAGTCACCTAGAGTACCCTCGGAATCCTTGACGGCCCAAACTTCTTTTACAGAAACCTTTCGAGCTTTCTCGTTTGAGAATATGCTTGCAGCATCATAAGCCAAGGCAGGCCACGTAGCAGATATTGGTGTCCCCATAATAATTGCAACGGAGAAGGTGAGTGAGGAACTACCGCCCCAGATGGTGGGGAATCCGGCAACAGGGACACAAGAGCACCCGATTGCAATCAACAAAGAGGTCTCTTTGGAACCTGAGACCAGAATAGCGCAGGAAGAGAATCCCCAGTCCAGCACAGAACCTCAGCCAATTATGGGGACAGAGGGCCACAACAGCCAAGCCCAATTATTGCAGGAAGAGCTTGCAGTCACAGTAAGGAAAGAAACTAAGAAGCCCATTGACCTATACGGGAAGGGGAAGGCGATGTTGCAAGAATAGGAGGAACATGAGGATGCATGGTCATAACACATTTTGCTAGAACTGCCCAATTTTGTTGACCCAGCCGACATGGTTGATCAGCAAGCGGTGGATTGTTTTTCTAAACTGTCCCATGTGATGGATAGTCTCGCTTGCAATTTGATGCAGCTTGCGTTGGCCGGTGGAAAAAGTGGTAGTTGATGGCGGAGGAAGAGCTCGAAAAGCTGGTGAAATGGGCTGCACAGGGATCCTAGCGAGCAGAAATTTCCAGCATCTATCAGGATCAGCCATGGACTCTGCCTACCACGCATTTGACGACTATGGAGGGAATGGAACAACTGCCAGAAAAGACACCTACCCTCTACTTGGAATCAGCACAAGTATATGTTTGTGGCCATGGCAATAACCCTCCTTCCCAACACTCCACGGAACACAGATCACAGGTGGAGTTAGTACCCGAACTGTTGCCGATGTATAGTCAGTTTAACTTCCTAGCCCATTTGTTGTGTTGGCTAGCTGAAGAAAATTAAACATTTGCATCGAGTTAGGCAGACCCTGGATAAAGAGCTGCAGTTGACAAAGGTGGAATTGCAAGAGAAAGAGCAACTTCTGTCAGAAGGAGTTACTCAGCTAGACGATGCCTTGAAGCACATTCGGGAAAAACAACAGCAAATGGCAGACCTTAGCGCTCAGATCCATGACAGGGAAAAGGTGATCATAGACATAGAAGCTGAAATGTTGAAGCATAAGGAGGCTAAGGAATTGTTGATCAAGCAAACTGCAGAGTTAGTGGCCCAAAACAGCCAAAATGAGGAGACTTGGCAGAAAGAACGCGAGGCCTTGCGCAATGAATTGTTTCAGTCTCAGAAGCGCGAAGCAGCTCTCAAGGCAGAATTGGCATAGAAGGTACCATCATCCTCAACCGTGACAATGCAGCAGATGAAGGAGATGTTCATTCAACGTGAATCACAATTTTTAAGCTGCAAGAGAAGGAAACACGAGCCAACAACATGGGAGTCGAGTAGGCCAAGTACTACACTTATGCCAAGCGAGTTCACGATGAACGAGAAGCTTTCTGGATCAAGGTACAAGAATTGGAGGAGGCACTCCAGGCTACAACACCAAAAGATGTTGACACCCCAACAGGACAGCGTAGAAAGTCGCTGAGGACATCGACTTCTTCGAAGGGGAGGATAGATGTAGACAACAATTTGAAGAAGACTTGACATGCTGAACTGTTTGACAGAATGTCTACGAGACACAAGCAATTTTGATAAATGTACAAAGCAATTTTGGTATTCCTAAGTTTTGCAATGTAAAATCAGCCGACAATTGTAATTCGGACTGATTATTAGAAATGCACTAAAGGACAAAACCAGTCGTCATTTGTTAACATGATGTAGACTGATTAGTTAAGACATCTAGGATTAGTTTAGACGTCTAGGATTTGTTAGACGTCTAAGACTGATTGTTATGCTATGAAACAAAATTGTTAAGGCTAACATAGGGAAGTTGGGATGGTTGAGCCAGGTTGGTTGCAGTAACCGCCTGGGCTTGCCCTATAAGTACCCCCCTATTCATTTTTTGTAATCTGTCCATTGTATGCTGAAGCAGTCCATACTTGACATAAATGTAGATCCATTACAACAAGCATTGTTCTGGAGAGTGTGTTCTGTGTGATTCCATTGTTGTTGTATTGTCATATTGCAAGTATTGAACGATGACTTGTATGAGATAGACTGGTGTATATTTGTATTGTTTTTGTTGTTGTGCAGTAGGTAACATAGTTGCAGACTGGAAGATGGCGGATTACAGTAGACGTCTAGGCCCTATCCGTCTAAGCCTGGTAGTTAGACATCTAGGCCTATCCATCTAGACCTTGACAGATACCCGTCTAAAGCCCTCTACAACCCGTCAGTGACGTCTATGCTACCCGTCTGTGACGTTTGCAACCCGTCTATGACGTATAGCAGTTACACGTCTAAGAAGTCTACACGTCTAGGCAGACTAGACGCCTGACAAGTTACCCATCTGAGCAGCATAGCCATCCAAGACTCAACCCGTCTAGACCGTACATGTCTGAGCCTTACACGAATAACCTTATCCGTCTATACTAGACGTCTACAGCAAGTACCAGTCTAAGACTGATATTGCCAATTGGGATCATGTCAAGTTGTTAGTCCCTCCCTTCCTAATTTCTGTCATTCCCTCGTCTTGGGAAAGCACTCACCCCTGTCTACAAGTGGTAACCAAGAGGTGGTCCTAACGAAACAACTCGATGGCTGTGTAGAAACTGGTTGTTTTCTTTGTGATTAGGTGTTGATCCAAATGAACCAACCCATTGACCACATAGCCTAGGGGT
This sequence comes from Wollemia nobilis, assembly GCA_028583015.1. Classification (NCBI taxonomy): domain Eukaryota; kingdom Viridiplantae; phylum Streptophyta; class Pinopsida; order Araucariales; family Araucariaceae; genus Wollemia; species Wollemia nobilis. The sequence continues at coordinate 2,454,419 of JAQPPZ010000912.1, forward strand.
AGCCAGGGAGAAGATCCTTCCCCTCGAACTATCGAGGCTTGTTGCTCCATGAGAAGTGTATCCAACTCTATTTTATTATGGGCTGCTCTCTTCTTGCACTCCCAAACAATCAATATAGACTTGGATCACAATCTTCTCTTTCTTTTGCACCATATTCAACTTTGGTCTGCCTCAACTCTCCTTCTTCTTTGAACACTATACCTTCAAAGGCGTTCAAAGATTAGTTTGGTGCTGCAATCAATCTTACTAAACTCTTCTTTTATTCTTCACACATTATCAAGTGCACCATTTCGCAATTGCTCTACCACTGGACTCCTATCGTCACCATGAAATGTGTGAACCTATAGTTGTTTTGATGTCGGACTCCTATCCTGCTCACCATTAAGCATACAAGATTGTAGTTCCCCTAATGTCGAACTCCCATCTCACACAATTTTGATCATGCCATCTACCACTTGCACTGATGTTGGCCTCTCGTCCCTTTCACCATTGAGCACCTTCACTTGTAATTGCTCCGGCACCATACATTCTTCATGACTAGCAACTAAATTCTTTTCTTTCTTGGGTTTAGTTTTTTATTTCTTACTGCTCTCATCGGCATTGTACACACTTTTCCTCTATTCATCATGGTCATTGTTTTCCTGAATGCAGAGATAGTTTGGCAGAAAATTTCATAATCCTCTATCTACCAATGGAGAAGTCCACTCGAATGCCCTTCATCTTCTGTGCATTCTTCTAATTGTAGCACTCCTTCATTTGGCTCATGTTCGTTGTCATCATCCAAAGATGAATTTCCCAATTGTCCTGAGATCCTCACTCATAGACTAATTCTTGAAATTAATCATATATTTGTGTTGTTAGGCAACCTAGGAAGGGTGTGTAGAGTAAGTAGCTTAACCAGGTCAGGGGGAATGCCAGGTTAACTAGGCCATCTAAGCTTACCCAGTCAAAGGGAGAAGGTTGGTTGGCCTCCCTCTCGATAGTTCGAGGGGAAGGATCTTCTCCCTAGCTACCCCTAGGCTATGTGGTCAATGGGTTGGTTCATTTGGATTAGGACCTGATCATAAAGAAAACAACCAGTTTCTACATAGCCATCAGGTTGTTTCCTTAGGACCACCTCTTGGTTACCACCCAAATAGAAAATGCCATAGGAATAGGCAGCGCAGGAGAACTCAGACAAACCTTGGACAGCCTGCAAGAAGGAATAGGTAGTTTCAAGCCAGGGAGGCCTGCCCGACGATAGTAGATGAAGAAAGGAATATGCTTGAGCTTGTTGGATTGTCGTGAAGGAGAAGGAAATGACAAAGACGGTCATGGAGAAGTGCATAGCAAGACCAACCAGGAAAGCAAAACGACAACAGAATCATAGACCATATGACAGAGCAGTTAGTCATACAAGTGAAAGTGCTAGAGAAGGCACTTGTATGGCAGAGTGCCATACAAATGGAGGATGTTGTCGTACAAGTGGTACTTGTACGATGGAGTGCTATACAAATGAGAATTATTGTACAAATAGGGTCTGTTGTACAAGTAGGGGTGGTCATACAACTCCAAGTGGCTATACAAGTGATGATGATATGGCAGATCATCGTACAAATGTAGCACAGGTAGATAATTGTCGTTCAAGTGCGAGGGTTTGAATGTCAGATCGAACGGTGGAAGATTGTTGGGATGAGAGGACTGATTCATCAGCAGAACATGCAGTGGAAGTAGCAGTCTGCCTGGCCATACAAATTGTATGATAGAGATAAAATTTTGATTTTAAAAAAGTAATAATAGAAAAAAAAGGCAAAAGGACAAAAAAGCTCACCATGCAAAGGTGGCAATGTGGCAAACTAGCAGTTAATAGGAAGTTATTGCATGAGCACCAACTGAAATTTTCCCTCCATGAGCATTATAAATACATGCATTGGGGAAGGCTTGGGCATCTATTATCTAGTGCCAACTGAGTGGAGGAGAAGCATCCCAACATGTAAGGAAGGAAAGATGCAGTGCTGAGGAGAGAAGTCGTACGAACAAGCTGAGGAGAGTCGTACGAAAGTGCTATAGAGGAGTGTAAGTGACTAGTAGTAGGAGGAAGGAGCTGCCCATAAAATATTGAACAGGCATCTGTAGTGAAATTTGCTGCAATATCAAAGAAGACCATGTTGAAAAAAGGGTAACTGCGCAAAGGGGGAATTGCAAGAAATTGTAGGCATACAGACAATCATACAATTGTGTGGACATTGGAGGGAAAGATTTTTTAGTTGCAGATGCACAAGCATTGCAGAACCATTGCAGAGGAGTTGTATAGATAGTGTGGTGTTGTCAGACAATAGAGCGACATAGGTAGTGTGCAGAGGGAATGAGAAGGTTGTTGTACAATTGCGTGAGGAGTGTTGTACAAGCAAAAACCCTATGCCATACTAGTAGATGAAGTTGTGTCGTACAAGTACAAGTGTGTCATACATTGTCGTACAAGTGTGAGCTAGAAGGGTGCAGTACAAGTGCAAGCATCAAACAACAGTGTCTTACAAATGAGGTCCATTGTAAATGTGAGGAAGTTGTATAACAATGTCGTATAAGCAAGATTGCATCTACCGTACAAGTGAAGCTGTCTAACGACAGGTGCCATACAAGGGCAAACACAATTTGAATTGGTTTGTTGAAGGCCAAAAGGATGCAAAAGCAACCAAGTATTGCAAAGAGGATACACCATGTGGAGCAGTAGTAGAGGAAAGCTCCACCTAATCCAAAGTTGCAGACGAGGTCTTGTTCAAATGGAGAGGGCTTAGGAGTTTTTGCAAGGAGAAGACTTGTAGAACGTCTACACGCAAGAGAGAGAGAACACTGTTAGGATGTTGAGCGTGAGCATGGGACGTCAACAAGGTGCATCCTTTGGAGAAAGTTTGAGGACTAGCAATCCCAGAGAAAGAGAAGTGGAGGATGCACCTCAGGAAAAAAAGAAGAGCAAGGGACGAGAGAGGATGCTCGTACCCTTGTAGGAGATGACCTGGCAATAGCTTGCAGGAGAGTTTAATTGAAATTGGTGGTACGATAATAATCATGATCATCCATAGAAGGATGCATTCAAGAATACAAGAGTGCACAATATTTTGCAAATCCCAAATTTTGAAAAGGAGTTTTTCAAGGGATATTTGCTACAGATGCTACAAACATACGATCAAAAACATCATATGGGTAAAGTTGTAATTGGTGACCAAGAAGTGTAAGTAGTATTCTCACCTGGAAACTTTGGAAAGACATTTGGGTTGTCGAGTTCAGGAATACGAGTGAGAAAGGAGGTAGCTAGCTTGCAATAGTCACAGGATTTGATGAGTAGGGTCACCAATCTCAGTCCTAAGGAGGTGGCAAAACTGTTGAAGCACGGGAGCCGTAGACTAAAGCGGCAGTAGCAAAAGACAATAGAACTATAGTGTGTGATGAATGTAGTGATGGCAAAAGACAATAGCTAACCATTGCAGTTTTTACAAAAAATAGATCCATTTGGATCACCTCCATTGGATGAGGATGTACAAATTGAAATCACATCCATAGCATAGGAGGCAATACCAACACCAATTGTGCCAGAAAAGGAGAAGAAAAGGAAAGTAGTCTGCATTAGAGTTTAGCATGTGGCAAAAAGGCGCAAGGAGCCAGCCACCAGAATGAGGGCAGGAAACGGTGATAAGAACTGATGTAGCTCAGTTGATACAGTAGGCCAAGGCAGCCATAAGACCGATCAACCTGACAAGTCATGGTGGAGAGGACGTGGAGGAGAGGACCACCAGTGATGACACTGACATGGAGCTAGTAGGAGAGGAGAATGAGCATTTCATCATTAAAGTGTCGAACTTGATAAGACCACCAATTCTGGGAGAACAAATCAATGAGCAAGTTGATACATTCTTCAAGAAGTTGATTAGAGTACCCAGGTGTTGTAGGTGAGTTGGAGAGGAGAGGGCAATCCTCCAAGGGAGGTCCCAGGTTCGAATCTCCACCCTACCAAAAAGTTGAATTGGGTACCCAAAATCCAATTGATAATGTTGGTGCGGGGCGGGGCCGGGCGCGACTCCCGGGTGACTTTGACGGTGTAGAACCCCCTGTTCGTGGTCTCTCAGACCAAGGTGGACCCGCAAGGGGTTTTTCGCTTTAAAAAAAAAAAAAAAAATTGATTAGAGTAATAGATAGAGTTGTTGTGAGTTCAAGGTCAATTGCATGGGGGAGTGGCGACTATGGCAACTCAGATTGGATAATGATTTGGGCGAACTAATGCATTGCGCTTGAGATGATGAGTGAAAAGTTTTTCAAATTACACCAAATGCAGCCATCAGAGCTAGAAGGCAGTGTTAAAACAATATTGGGATTGACAAACTTGCCTGAGTGAACTCAAGTACTCTATGGGCATCCACCACGAGAGTATATTAATGAAGGGGATATGGCAGCTTGTCCATAGGAGGAAGCAGGTGTCAAGTATATCAATATTGCATCTGAGATGGTCAGGTAGTATGCAAGAATGAATTTCTTGGCATGCATGATTCAGTGGTAGCCAACGGATTAGAGAAATTCCAAGAGAAGAATGTAGAGCAGGCTAACCAACTGAAGGCTATGGAGGTACGACTTTGGCAAGTGTAGGAAGGCACCAAACCAGAGTTGGGAAGGCTGAAAAAAGAATCTAAGGAGAAGATCAAGGCTCAAGAGGAGTAGGACCAGTTGATAGGGCAACTCAAATTAGAATGCATGGTGAGGAGCAATTGCTAGAAGCAAAGAAGCAAGTCACTCATTGCGATCAACTAATAGCGGGCAAGGATGAGTAGTTGGCAATTGCAGCAAGGAGAGAAGTTGAAGCTGCAAAGAGGGAAGCCGAGTTGAAGGCAAAGTTGGTAGATGTTGAACAAAGGGAAAATCATTTTGGCATATAGTGGGCTCGCTATCAGACTTATGCCAAGAGACTGAAGGGAGAAACAGAGGCCTTGAAACTCCAAATCCAAGAGTTAGGTACAGTTCCTATTCTGACACATCAACATCAGCAAAAACAAAGTCCTCAAGAGAAAAAACCAGTGTTCCACGGGGACGCGTCCCCCACCCTGGGGGATGCGTCCCCCCGTTTCCCACGTCCCCCAGGACGGGGGGACGGCAAGGGGGACGTTTCCCGGCTGGGAAACGTCCCGGGGACGGCTGAGGCCTGTGGCCTCCTGTCCCCGGGACGTCCCCCTTTTTGGGGCGTCCCCGGGGACGCCTAGCCATCCCCGGGGACGGCGGGGCCCCATGGGGGACGCCCAGGCCGTCCCCTCCCGTCCCCGGGACGTCCCCATTTTTGGGGCGTCCCCGGGGACGCCTAGTCGTCCCCGGGGACGGCGGGGCCCCATGGGGGACGCTCGGGCCGTCCCCGGGGACGGCCTAGGCGTCCCCCATGGGGCCCAGCCGTCCCCCACGGCTGGGCGTCCCCACCAAGGGGAAAAAAAAAAAAATTAACTTTTTAAAAAGGGATGGGGTGGGGCCCATTTTGAGTCTCACCCCCCTCCAAAACCCTAAACCTAAAACTAAGTTATATAAAGTGAAAACAAAAAAGTAAAAACTACTTACACTCATCTTTCATTTTTCAAGAGTAGAAAAAGAGAGCTGGAGAGCAAAAGGAAAAAGCAGCAGTAGCAAGGGCAGCATAGCAGCAGCAGTAGGCAGCAAAGGCAGCAAGGGCAGCATAGCAGCAGCAGTAGGCAGCAAGGGCAGCAAGGGCAGCAGCAGTAGGCAGCAAGGGCAGCAAGCAACAGCAGAAGGCAAGGGCAGCAGCAGTAGGCAGCAAGCAACAGCAGAAGGCAGCAAACAACAGCAGAAGGCAGCAAACAACAGCAGAAGGCACTAGGTTTTTAAATTTTTTTTACCTCTTCCAAGCTGTTAGGGTTTTGAAGTTTTCAAATTGAAATTTTATATTTTAATTTCAACACAAAACATGGCCAGTAGTGCATTAGGGTCTTTTGAGGTTGATTTGGAGGAGGAAAACCAAACTAAAAATCCAAACATAAACATGAATACTTTTGCTATTAGGGATTCATCCTCTAACATCCAACCCCAAACTTCCAAAGGGGATAGCACTTCTTCTCAACCTAGTTTTGGCTGCCCATCTTTGTTACTTAAAGAATATGCCGGGGGTCCATTTAATATAAAAAAACCACTTGCTGCAATTTGTAACTAAGCGTGACCAAGGGAAAAAAAATTTACGGGGGCTCAAGAACATGGCTGTGTAATATTTGCAAAACTACATTTAAGGGCAGCTATACTAGGGTTGAGTCTCATCTCACGAGATAAGGCGAGGAACGGGGGTTAGGGCTTGCCAAAAAATGACCCGGGCACAAGTTAATGAAATCCATAAGATTGTGCAAGAGTCTAGATTTAAAAATTTTGGTTTGTCTTCATCTACAGGCAGCCCATCATTTAGAGAGGACGTTGGGGCCTCCTTAGAACAGCCACAAGAATTAACCCAAACATCCGGTATGCCACCGCTGCCCTCAAAGAAAAGGGAAACTGTAAGTGAAATGTTTAATGTGCAAGGAAGAGAATCAGCAGATGATGCTATAGCAAAATTATTTTTTGCACATGGGCTGCCTTTCCATATTGCACGCTCCCCCTACTTCAAGGACGCGGTAAGAGAAATAACCAAGGCGGGGACTTCATATCTACCGCTCTGGAGAAAATAGGCTGCGTACCTCTCTTTTAGACAAACACTATTCCAAATGCGGTGTGGTTATGGAGCGAGATGAGGAACACATGGTTGACTCATGGATGTTCTATCATCATGGATGGGTGGACTGACATTCGTCAACGTCCACTCATCAATATCATTGTCACATGTAAAGCGGGTCCCTATTTTCTCAAAGCCATTGATTGCACGGGAAAAAAAAAGGATGCTTGAGTTCCAGTTCCTTCAGTTGAAGGAGGCTATTGAGGAGGTTGGAGCCTCCAATGTTGTACAGGTAATCAATTCGATAATTTCTGTTTTACTTTAAGTTTTAATTTTTTCAGATTTTTTAAAGAAAATTAAAATCTTTAAATTTTAAAATTACAAATCTAGATTCTAAATGGCTGTTAAAAACTTAAATGAGACCATTTTAATTTTTTTTGTACACTACGAGTAGTTACAGATGCAGCCCCTGTTTGCCAACGTGCAGGCAAAATGATAGAACAAGAATATAAACATATTTTTTGGACCCCGTGTTGTGTTCATGCATTGAACAATGCATTGAAAGACATTGGGAGGATAGATTGGGTGAAGGAGATGGTTGCACAAGCCAGAGATATGCAAATGTTCATTTGCAACCATCACACTTCGTTAGCCCTCTTTCGGTCCTTCTCAAAGAAGGAGTTCATCAAACCGGGAGACACTAGATACGCCACCTACTTCATTTTATTGGAGAGGATGATTGAGGTGCAAGATGCTCTACAATCCATGGTAGTATGCACGGAGTGGAAGAGGTGGCGAGAATCAAGGACGAGAGGAGGGCAAAAAAATTAGAGACAAAACATTGGATGATAGTTGGTGGTCTCAAGCCAAGTAAGAAACCAAAATGTTATTTTAATTTATGATTTTTCAATTTTCATTGTTTGTTTCAAATTGGAGTGCTCATATGACAATGTGACATATAAGTTTCTAAATTTTGTTTTTGATTTCTTGTAGGTATATTGTGTCTTTTGTTGCCCCTATTGTTGCTGTCATCAGATATGCTGACACAGATGCTCCTAGTCTAGGAGAAATATATGAGACTTTTGACAACATGTTGGGGGAGATTAAAAAAGTCATTTCTGCTAGAGATCCATCCCTGTTATTCTATGAGGCCTACATCAGGCCTATTATACAGAGGAGGTGGGATAGGATGAACACCCCCCTTCATATGGCAGCATATGCAATAAACCCAAAGTGGTATGAGCTTAGGCACTGGGAGAGTGCCTCCCCTTGAGGATCCAGAGGTGAGAGAAGGGTTTTTGGAGGCCATTAGAAAGATATATGCGAAGGAGAGCTCAAATATTAGAAATGAGTGGCTCAATTTTGCTAATCTCGAGGGCCCTCGCTTCAGCCACCCGAGTGTAGGGAGGATAGGGCTACCATTGCCCAAAAAATCCCATTGGATGGTGGCAGCTATATGGGGACAGCACACCTAACTTGAAATATTTTGCAATTAGGGTTCTTTCACGGGTTGCTAGTTCCTCTGCTGCTGAGAGGAATTGGTCTACATACGGCTTTATCCACAATGTGAGGAGGAATAGGCTTACCTCTCGCGGAGCGGAGAAGCTAGTTGCGGTGCATAGCTCTCTTCGTCTTCGTGAGAGAGTTAAGCCGAGTACAAGCAATCTCCGGCTACACGATGGGATGTTGATCCGAGAGGATGCGGGACAGATTGATGAGGATGAGAGTCATGAGGGGTTGGTGGGAGTTTCATTGGAGGATCTTCACTTAGATGATGAGGGCATCTCATCAAATAGTGATACTGATTTTGATAGTGATAGCCCAACGGAAGTTCCATAGGAGTTCTATTACATTGTATAACTATACTCCTTTACTATTTTAGTTTTGAGTCTTTTTGTTGCAAATGAGCATTGATACTATGACTATTTCAAATTTCTTATTGCTGTCATATTTGAACAGTTAGTGACTGAAAATTTTTAAACATGACAGTCTTTGTTTGAACATTGGTGGCTGAAAAAATGATGACTGTTATTACTTAAAATGATGACTGTTTGAACATTGTTTGCACTTGATATCCTTGGCTGAACCTTCAAGTTATAGTTGTTGAACTTGAAACAATTAAATGGCTGCAAATTAGTAACTAATATGAACATGAAAATGTTAAATGACTCAATTATGGCTGCACTTATGTGTTAGTAACTAATCTGAATATGAATGGCTGCACTTACATAATTGATTAGTAATATGAAATATCATTTTTGTTGGGTGTAGAATTTTGAATGTGTAGATTATTCTAAATTTCTAAAAAATTTCATTTTTTATAGTATTATACCAGCCGTCCCCCCAGCCGTCCCCGAGCCGTCCCCTAAAATCGACCCGCCGTCCCCCGCCGTCCCCGTCCCCCCGTCCCCCAGGCTTGTGGAACCTTGGAAAAAACACTCGTCGTCAATGAGGACATCGACCATTTTAAAGGGGAGGGTAGATGTAGGAGCCAGTTCTGGCCAGCCGAAAAAATTATGGAGCAGAATGGAAGATCTAGAGGTTCCAATTCACTACAAAGCAGCAGTTCACAGATTATATGAGCTTGTAAAGGCTAGAATCATAACGCAGGAAGGGTTATTTGAATGTTTTAGGAGTGACATAGGCGTCAAACAAGGTTGCCCTCTATCTCCGACATTATTTGGGTTGTACATTGACAAGTTAGAAGAATGGATAAACAAATTTGGGGGAGAGGGTGTGCACTTAGCCAAATATGTGGTAAAACTCCTCACGTATGCAGATGATGTAATTCTTGTGGCCGAAATAGCTAAAGATCTAGAAGATCACCTTCGGGCTCTAGAACTCTTTTGTAAGGAAGTTGGGATGCAGGTGAACACGGGAAAAACAAAAATCATGATTTTTTCAGAAAAAAAGAAGTAGCAACATCTCAAATTTCAGTTTGCAGGAGAACCTCTTAAGGTAGTGGTAGAATACAAATACCTAAGCATATACTTTCATGACAAGCTCAAATGGAATACATGTAGGATGAAAATAACTCTAAGTGGTTGGAGAGCGCTATATGCACTTCAAAATTGGTGTAGGAATGCCGAGTTGTGGGACCAATAGACCACCAAGGTCTTATTTGGCCTACTTGTCACACCGATTGTGTTGTATGGTTGCGAGGTGTGGGCCAGTGGCACTACAAATACAAAATGGAGGCAAATAGAAAGGATTCAAAAACATCTAATTACAAATTTTCTTAGAATTAAGGCCATAGTCCCTTATGAAATTACTCTAGCTGAAACTGAAATGTTCCCTTTAGAGGCAATTGCTATGACCAAGCTGTTATGTTACTTGAAGAAAATAGAAAACATGAAAAACAACATATGGCTTAGGGAAGTTAGGGACGAAGAGTTGCATAGACGGAAGAACACATGGATGAAACAAAATCAGAAATGGATGAAACGTTGGGAAATCAACATAAATGAATGCCCAAATTTCAATAAAGACATAAAAAACTATGTGAACAAAAAGTTTAGAAGTGGAATGTGGAAAAATGCAAGCAATAAAAGACAATGCTATATTGAAAAGTTTAACCCAATGTATGACCACAAGGAAAAAGCATATATAGGCATTGAAATCAAGTGGAGGGAAAAAATCCTCATTGCTCAGATAAGGACTAGCTCTCATAGGCTTAGATGTGAAACAAGGAGATGGACAACGCCCAAGGAACAATGGGAAGAAAAGATATGTACTCTATGCAACATAGGGGCAATAGAGACAGAGGAACATTTCATCTATGAATGCCCGAGTTTTTCGGACATCCGTGGCAAATAAAAATAAACGCTTGGAAAAGGGTCTCTGATAGAGTTATTTGAAGACAGTAAAATAAAAAAAGTTTGGGAGTTGCTAACCCAAATCAGCAGGAGAAGGAACAACCTTCTCAAGGATATTAATGGTCATATGATTTGAATAATTGTGCTTCCATATTTGGGGGTCCCATAGGCCATGTTTGGGTCTCGCGGACGTAATTAAAATCTTTTATTTCATTTCATTTCAATAAAATACAAACAAAATGGAATGTACATGTAATGCAATTTTGTAGTATGGGATGTCAAGGGTGATGATGTCATCATTGATTAAGTACAAATATATTGTAATGTGCGGTAATGTATGATATGCATGTATGAAAGGGGAAGTAGTTGTGTCAGGTGTCCTGGGCAGCAGTTGTGGGTAACTTTCAGAGCCCAAAGTTAAATAGGACCCCCCATTCATTTGTTCAAATACCGATAAAGACACCAGCATACCGTGTAGGAGAACCATTGATGCCACTAAGACCAGGAGATAATCACTGTACTAGAGGAGATTACATTGCATACCAAAGATTCTAGGCTAGTATAGTTTGTGTATCCATTTTGTACTATGAATGCCATATAGGTAGAATAATACAATGATGATTCTTCCTTTATCTATGTAGTGCATTTGTTCTGTGTGAAATTGTTGTTGGTAGTAGTTTGGTAGATTGTGTGTATCAAGTTTTGTATGCAAGTTGGGATAGTTGTATTGTAGAACCTTGTATGAGGAAGTTGTATTCCAGAACATCGTACGAAATTTTTCATACTAGTGAAGCTATTGGAGTGTCATTCTAGTGGATTGTGTTGTGTCGTACAAGCACATGTACTAGTGAGTTATTGATGTTGCCATACAAGTAGGTTGCAATGGTTCTCATACAAGCACTTGCCACTCTAGTGAAGACCAAACCTGTCGTACAAGTGTATGTTATTTAATTGCCATACAAATACATTGTCGTAATGGTGAAGTTGTACTGATTGCAGTCTTTCTTGGCTTCTAAATCTGTCATTTTGTTCCTCCGTTGTTGGAATACTCACCACCGTGCTACAACAGAAAGTAGATGAAATCCCTACAAGATGATATCAAAACTAAGGTAGTAAACGCCAAGGGGTATTTTGAATTTGTGGTAAGTGTTGAGGCCATCCTCAACCAAATGGAAAAAAAATCATTCAAAAAACAAAGGATGAGCTAGCCGCAAAGGAGAGACATCAAAAGGTAATTGGCCACTATGACAGCAATGCAAGCGCAACAATTAGGGTCGATAGAAAGGAATTAGTGGTTGAAGGTAACTCCGAACACCAAGCAACGATTTCAAGTATACAAGGAAGCTCTAGCCACCATAGTAATCCTATATAAGAAATGATAGCAAAAATACAGGCATTAGTAAATGCTAGACTAGCTAACATATTTGATGACTAGAGAAGACTCCTCAATGAAGATGTAGTATGAACTATGTTTAGAGAGAAGAAGGGCAAAGTTGAGGCAGAGATACTAGAACAAATAGAGAAACTAAAACCATTGTTGGCCAAGCTAAAGAAACTGGTGGAGCAGTAAGACATTCTATCCGAGAACCCATACAAAGATCTTGCTGGAGAAGCCAAAAATCTAACACACCTAAGGTTACTAAGAGAGTGAATGGAAGATTTTGCTAAAGATGTTGCCATAGGAGGATAGGAAGCATTAACAATTTTGGAATTTTGCTATGGAGCGGTCCCAATTTTGTAGACTCTGTAACCAAGGATAAAGGCAGAATTTGGGATCTCTTGCCAATTGAGCATGGCACCCCATGAAATTACCATGAATGTAGTAACTTGGTCACTACCTTGGGGTTTCCAACATTTTGGAGATATGCTAAACTGAAGGATTGATCAATCGAAGCCTTCAAGAGGCCAGTCTTACAAAGTCAAGTCCAAAGATACGATCTGCTCCAAGAGGTGCGATTGGTCCAATAGGAGTGAATCGCTCCCAAATAGGAGCCAATTATTTCTCTTTTAGGAGCAAATCACTCATCAACAAGAAAAGCAGGACAAGTGTGCATGAATGTCGAGGAAGAGCTTTGGAAAATGATCTTTTTGTCTTGTAGTGGTGCTACTAACCCTTCTATAAGGCTTCTAAGCCACTTAGAATTGTAGTTAGAGATACGTAACAAAGATACGTAACAACTGGAAATGCATCATTTTGCTAAAGATGCCCCCAAACCTTTACTTTTACTAGAAGTAAAAGATTCTCATCCAAGGTAACTTAGGGGTGAATTCTTTATTTAAATAGGAGCCAACGATTCCATTGTAAGAATCTTTTGGCCTTGAGAGAATAAGAGCTACACTTTATGAGACCCACATTGTAATTGCTCATTTTGAAAAATAGTAAGAGATTGTTAAAGACTTTTGCTTTCTAATTATGGGACTGCTCTTTTGGATTGTTGAATGTGTGAAAATTGTGGCATTGCCCTTTTGTCCTCTTGTCATTCCTTATTGTTTCTATTCCATATGCACAAGGATACATACTTCTTAGTCAATATTCTCATGTGTTGATTGATCACACAGTCCCCTTGCTACAATCATAGCCATATATATTTTCATGCAACTTGCTTTAATATCTCGTACCCTAACCTTCAAAATTTTACTTTTATACATTTAATTTCCACATTTACTTTCAACATTTAGGTTAGATTCAATTAATTTAACAAGTATAGTGGGAGGCCATCCTAAATCCATAGGTTGAAAAGGGGCACAATCTCCCTTCTTTCAATTGTTGAAACAGAATTATGGGCACAATAGAAGTTAGACCTTTTCACAATTCAACAAGAAGGAATGTTTCCCTTGTATCAAAGCGTTTTGGAAGCAATTCAACAAATTTTGGGTCCGAAGAAGGTTCTATTGGACCTGCAGTACAGGCCTTCTACCGTCACTAATGCAGGTACTTCCCAATTAGTCAGGACATCAAATGAACAGGATAGTTTCGCCCTGTTTCATCCATACAAGGCCTAAAACACGTGTCAACACTAGGATAAGAATCTAAATGCATACCTCAAGGGTTGAAGAAGTTACCACATTATCAAGGAACTCCCAAGAACTGAAAAATAATGCTTACATGAAGGATTTAATGAGAATTCATCTCAATCCCAAGTTCAATGTAAAGTAAAGCAAATTTTAACCTCCACGAGGCCTTAGGCCATATGGAATAATCCTTGCAGAGGATTTTGTTTATCCAATATATGTTTATCCAACCAGACTATAGTTACAAGAACAGATTGAAGGAATTAAATGATCATTGTGAAAGTTTGAAAATACCAAACAAAGCAAAAGGTTTCCAAGAAAAGAAAAATATGAGAAACATGGGAAAACACTGCAGAAGATCTGAATGGAATATTCATACTGCTATTCAATTACAAAAATGCCAAATTTGATGTCAAAACCTTGTAACTTCTCCATTATGCAGTGGAGTAAAGCTGTCTGTAATTTTCTCCATGGTGTCTTATTTCCCAAATGTCTTCTCCATGTAAATCCAAAGAATCAAAACCCATTTGTGTGATATTATTAATCAGTTGTCCATTTTGTTTCATTTAGATCACATTTGAGTAGAGAATAGTATTAATTATGCATTTCTTCATTAGATCCCACTGAAAGTTGTTTCTAAGATCTGATTATTAAATCCAAATGACAGGTTTTCACATCATATGAAAATATAATTTTACCTCCACAAGACATGTACCACACGTGCCTCCACCTCCACAGTTAAGTAAAGGTAATTTCTGCCAAGATCAGATGTGAAATATAATTACTGTGAGTGTCCTTAAAACCATATCTCAAGTAAGCCTATTTAATAGGAGGCTAGCATTTCTAAACAAACAGGTATATAGATAAGTATTCCACATGTAAAGGATCATCTTTAAGATCAAGCCAAAATGTAGTAGAATGCATATATATCTTAGCAGGAATAGCAAACAAATTAAGGAGCAATGCAATTATATTGTTCTCTATTATTTTAAAATGCATGATAATTAAAGTATAGACATGTATCACTCAATTAGAATCCTGAACAACATATTCATAAACAGAAATATTTGGAACTTCAAGAGGGTAAAACCACATAAAAATAATTCTCATGTGAACAAGAAGATGACTTCCATGTCAACCAAAGAACATTTTCTTTCTGATAACATTACCCATAGGGCCATATTATATCAAGCCTTTAAAACTAAAGTTTCAATCACCAGGAAACACGAAATGGAACTAAATTTTGGTTTTGCTATAAAATGTATTTTTATTCAATAGAATAATTGCTCATACTAGTAACTTAGAAGTAGCATTAGAATACCCCAATGCACTAAAAGGTCAACTCCCAACATGGATATGCTTGCTATTACATACTAACTTTCATAAACCACGCACTGCAACATCAAAAAAAAAAAAGTCAATGACTAGTAATCCTAAGTAATAAAGAACAGTGTTACAGTTCGCGCTCTCTGTTGGCCGGGTGCGTGAATCCGCACCCGCACCCTGTTGGCCTGGTGCGCGAACCCGCAACCGTACCCACATCGGGTGCACGGGTTCACGAACAGGTACGGCTGAGCCTAACCCCATACGAACCCTGTCAGTTAGGGTTCTTCCAAGCCGAACCCTGTGGCTAGTCAGGGTTCAGCTAGCCGAACCCAACCTAGTTTGGGCATTAACATAGGAAAAAAACTATTTTTTTTTTTAGGTGGGCCCAACCACAACCAACCCATACGGGCTAAAAAAAATTTTAAAAAGTTTTTATAAATTATAAAAATAGGAAAAAAACTATTTTTTTTTCAGATGGACCCAACCACACCCAGCCAATACGGGCTAAAAAAAATTTAAAAAGTTTTTATAAATTATAATTTAAAGTTTAGTGAGTATATGCTAAACACTTTTTTTTATTAAAAAATTATCTCAGCAAGAGGCCTGTAAACTTTAAGCAAGCATCATGTGACGTGGTGAGATCCAAAGTAAATAGACTGGATTCTTATTCTAAATAAGGACTATTGATAATTTTAAACAAAGTAGAGATATGCAAGCCTAATCCAAGACCAAGAAGTTGGAATCACTTTCCCATTGTGAATGACAAAAGTTGGGTGTCAATGATCACATGCTCCTATAGGATTAGAAGTACTAATCTTTGATGCTTATACACAATACAACATACATAGAAAATCCTATAGAAAGCAAATTTAAAGTCCTTCTTAGCTGAAGTTTTCAAAACGTCTAATCCTGTTTCATCCCTATAGAGCATACAAATAGAACATAATTAGACTTGCTGCTAGAGGGCCTAGAAGATGATGATGAGGAATATGACGAATGAGAGTCAAATATCATATATTTGATGTTATCTTTGTACATGTCCACTACTATATAGCATATACTTATAGTATATTGTTATCTCTTGACTCTTTATGACTTGACATCTTATCATTTTTTTACCTGAATATCATATATCAATATGCTTTTATGATGCCATATTTAAATATTTTGCAATGTGTATGAGTGATTTATTTTATTTCACAATGTGTATGATTTATCATTTATTTAATTATTTGGCAATGTGCATA
Organism: Wollemia nobilis; assembly: GCA_028583015.1. NCBI lineage: Eukaryota > Viridiplantae > Streptophyta > Pinopsida > Araucariales > Araucariaceae > Wollemia > Wollemia nobilis. The sequence continues at coordinate 2,470,477 of JAQPPZ010000912.1, forward strand.
ATTTATTCTATTTTTTATTTATATATATATATATATATATTAAAAACTAGCTACACCCGCACCAGGGAAACCCTATGTTTGGCAGGGGCCGCACCCGTACCCGCAACCGCGATTCCCGCCACACCCGCACCCCCAAACCTAGTAACCTTGATAAAGAAACTTGAAGGCTTAGTACAAAGAGTGAAAATCTTCACACCATGTCCATAAGTAGGTCTTCCTCGATGTTCATCAATTGTTGGTCACTAATTTAAGCATTAAACTAACTTATTACTTTGTTTATCTTTTTTTTTTTTTCAATTGGTTATACGAGATTGAAACAGGCCTCACCCGTATTACATCATCACTACATAGTGGTATTAGAACAAAGCTTGGTCACTAATTTAAGCATTAAACTAACTTATTAGTTTGTTTATCTTTTTTTTTCAATTGGTTATAGAGGATTGAAACGGGCCCCACCTGTATTACATCATCACTACATAGTGGTATAACAACAAAGCTTGGATATTATCCATGTATTGCTTGGCAAGATTTGAACCTCGGTCTCCTCCTTGAATGTTGAGGAATCTTACAAGTTGAGCTAATACCATTTGATAAAAATTTAAGTTAACATGGGTTTTTATGAGCGGTCCCGGTCACCTTGTACCAGGGTTTGACCTTGGGTCTCCTAGATGAAAACCCAAGGACTTACCACTATAATATCCCTCACGGGTACTTTTTTTATCCTTTAATTAAACCAGCAGAAATAATAGGAAAAGCCCACTGATTTTTTATATTAATTTTATGTCAGAATTATTTTTAATATTTATAATTTTATATCATGTGCCCAGAGCTTTAACCCATATGTCTTCTTTTTATATTTTTATCCCTGGGCTTTAATCCACAAGTTGTCTAACTCTTGCCCATAGGCTTTGTTTTAAGATTTAGTACACAGCAAGAACCAAAAAGAGAACAATGGCAGCAAAACTAATCATTAAATAAGTCAACAACAATAAATGCAGAAGGGCATTTATGGTAGTAAAAAGCATTTATAAAACTCAAAGTTTATTCTAAACCTGAATTTGTTTAAATGTTTTTTTTGAATTTAACAAAAAACCCCTTGCAGGGCCGCATTGGTCTGAGAAACCACGACCAGGGGTTCTACACCGTCAAAATTACCCGAGAGTCGTGCTTGGCTGTGACCGCACCAGCATTATCAACTAGATTTTGGGTACCCAATGTGCGTTTGGTAGGGTGGAGATTCGAACCAGGGACCTCCCTTGGAGGATTGCCCTACCCTCTCCAACTCACCTACAACACGTGGGTTGCATTTGTTTAAATGTTAAAAAAAAAAATGCTAAGAAAGAACAGTACTTAAAACATTAAATGAGCATAAAAAACACTTGCTAGTAAATAGATGTCTTGCTAATGCAATTTGTTGATGTCAGCAACATGTTACAATTATTAAAATATTTCTTATTTGTCATCTCCCATATAAGAACGAGAGAACACTTTGCTTTAAATGCACATAAACTAACCTTTTGAGGACGTTGACATTCTTTTCACATAACCATTGTATGGTGTTAAAATTGACATAGGATTTTTATTTTTATTTTTTTATTTCAAATTAGTGGGCCTTTTAGTTGTTGAGGACCCAGCCTATACGCTATGTAACCAGATAAATAACTATTCAACCTCCATCAAATCACTAAATCAGAAAATGCAATTCCATAATTTTAAGGGGTCACATTAGCACCCAGGGGCATGCATTACGAGTTATAAGAGCTTGTTCGACCCCCAACCCCTAACCCCACACACATATGTAACAACCCACCCTATTCTGAATTGTTTCCTATCTATTTTGACCAATTTTCCTCAAGTCTGAAAACAAATCGCAGCAATCCACCTTCTGGAAATAGTTTGTGAATAGTGCCATGAATAGTAATTTGCTACAGTGCCGCGTGAATAGTAATTTGCTACAGTGCCGCGTGAATAGTAAACTGCTACAGTGCCGCGTGAATAGTAAACTGCTATAGTGCCGCTTGAATAGTAAACTGCTACAGTGCCACGTGAATAGTAAACTGCTACAGCCTCTAAATAAGTACCGTCTACAGGTCTAAATCGCTGCTATCTCCCAACACACACAAGATATCGGTGACGAACCAGAAATTCTCTTTGATCTCCAATTTGCCCTCTGAATGAAGACAATCAAAATCCAATAGAGCTGATCTTTCACAGCCGTAGTGGATGTCCTTGCCGAGAGTTTCCGTTCTCAACAAGCTCGAATCTGCAAGCAAATTCTCCAAAATGCATCAAGCAATATATTCAATGTTCAAAGATGCTGGAATGAGAGCCCGACCACTTTATTTATTATTGACTCGGCCTGGCTGTATCATAACATAATCAATGTGGGATAAAAAAACCCCCTTTTTAATAAATCCTTATGTCTCCCTAAGTCACTTTATCAAATAATTAATAATTCACTTAAGTGACTTATGTGCACACATAATATAAAGTCTATTTAATTAAATACGACTTTATAATTAAATAATTATGAGTATTAAAATAATTGCACCAGAAGACCCAAGCCAACATCTGATAGCATTTTTGGATACCCTTTTGGTCGAACTGTCCAAATATAGAAACTGTTCTGAAAAAACACGGCCCTAAAAAATAGGAAAGCTGCTCCAAGCGACTTCCAAGATTCTTAAACTGCTCCCATAGCCTACAGGATCGCGTGAATAGGCTATGCACTGTGCCAATGCTGACGAGCTCAGAAAGGGGACATGACAGTCCTCCCTCCCAAAAATTGCTTGTCCCCAAGCAATCTTAGTGCCCGATGCTGTAGAATGTCTTCATGTTCCCAGGTAGCATCATCAACAGGTAAGTTCTTCCATTTAATCAAATATTCCTTAATTACCTTCCGCCTCAACACCTTCTCCCTGTAATCAATAATAGCTTCAGGAACCAAAATGAGTTTACCCTCATCCCATGGAGGCAACTCAGTAGAAGGAACAATGCGTGCACCAATCGCCTTTTTGAGGCGTGAAACATGGAAGACATTATGTATTTTGTTGTCACCAGGTAGCTCCAACTCATAAGCTACCTCACCAATCCGCCTGATTACCCGAAAGGGTCCATAAAATCTGGGCTTCAACTTCTCCTTCCCACTCTTCTTGAGAGTAGATTGTCTATAAGGCTGCAACCTAAGATAGACCAGATCATCCACCTCAAAACTGCGCTCAACTCTGTGCTGATCGGCATAAAGCTTCTGCCGATTCTGAGCCTGAAGGATATTATCCTTGAGGGACCTCAACAAGTCCTGGCTGTCCTGCAAATAATCCTTAGCTCCCGGAGCTCGACTGTCACCCAATAGAAGATCAATGAAGCTTGGAGCCTCATAACCATACAAAGCCATGAAAGGTGTCATACCAATAGTCATGTGGTGAGTTGTGTTGTAGCAGAATTCCCCAAGATGAAGCCACTTCACCCAAGCTTTCTGCTGCCCTGAAACATAATTCCTCAGGTAACCCTCTATCCACTTATTAACTATCTCTCGTCTGCCCATCGGTTTGAGGGTGGTAGCTAGTGCTGGGAGTGAGCTTGGTTCCTCCTAACCTGAATAACTCCTGCCAAAAAATACTCATGAACCGTGTATCCCTGTCGCTCACAATAGTCTTGGGTATTCCATGCAAAAGGAACACCTCTCTGAAAAATAAATCGGCCACCTGAGCAGCCGTAAAAGTAGCTTCCCATTTCTGGTTCGATATTGGAAGGGGTTGCAATAAACCTGCTGGGTGTGTATGTTCATCCTTATTTTGCTGACAGATAGAACACTCACGAACATACTGAAGAACCTCATTCTTAAGCCCTTTCCAAGAAAATCTCTCCCGAATGCTCCTGTAAGTCTTAAAGAAACCTGAATGACCTGCAGTCGGATCATCATGAAAATACTGGATAACTCTCTTCCTAAACTGTGACCCAGATAGAAGAAAAACACGACCCTTATAAAGGATCAAACCCTGTGAAATCATATAACGGTCATCCTGCACTTTGCCCTCTAGCAAACTGGATGCCCACTCATCCTCGGCATATTCTGCAATAATAACATCTCGCCATTCTGCTGAAATACCAGTCACTGAACAAATGTGAGGCCTTCGAGATAAAGCATCAGCAACCACATTCGACTTTCCCTTAACATAAACTATGTCAAAATCATAAGCTTGTAGCTTGCTGACCCACTTCTGCTGCCTCTCATTTAGATCCTTCTGAGCCAAGAAGTATCTAAGACTGTTATGATCCGTGCTGACAGTGAATCTACCTCCAACCAGATACTGTCGGAATTTGGCGAGAGCATGCATTATCGCCAACATCTCCTTATCATAAATAGAATAACTCCTTTCTGCACCCTGGAGCTTCCAACTCTCATAAGCCACTAGGTGTCTGTTCTGCATCAGAACTGCACCAATCCCTTCACCGGAAGCATCACACTGTAAAATGAAAGGCTGTGAAAAATCTGGCATAGCAAGCACCGGGCAAGAACACATAACCTGTTTGAAGTGTTCGAAACACTTCTGAGCTTCATCAGACCATTTGAAGGCACCCTTCTTGGTCAAATCTGTGAGTGGGGCTGCCAACTGCGAAAATCCCTTCACAAACCGTCTGTAAAAACCACAAAGTCCAAAGAATCCCTTAAGCTGAGATAGATTTGTTGGAGCTGGCCAATCCTGGATAGCTTTGATTTTATCCGGGTCCATACGTACTCCATCTGCACTGATAATGTGCCCAAGATACAAGAGCTCTGTCAACCCAAAATCACATTTTGTTTCCTTAGCATAAAAGGATTCCTGTTCGAGGATACGGAGGACCTCCTCAAGATGCTGTAGGTGCTCCTCCCATGATCGACTGTAAACCAGAATATCATCAAAGAATATCAAAACATACCTCCTCAACTGCCTGCTAAAAATCTTGTTCATACAAGACTGGAAAGTCGCTGGGGCATTGGTCAACCCAAAAGGCATAACCAGAAACTCAAAGTGCCCACAATGACAGCGAAAAGCTGTTTTCTCTATATCCTGCTCTCTCATTCTGATCTGATGGTAACCACTGCGCAGGTCTATTTTTGAGAAGAGTTGAGCTCCATGTAGCTCATCAATCAATTCGTCGATGCGTGGAATAGGGTACCTGTTCTTAATTGTTTTCTTATTTAGCTCCCTATAGTCAACACACATACGCCAAGTCCCATCTTTTTTCTTTACCAAAACCACGGCCGAAGCAAAAGGACTCTTGCTTGGTCGGATATGTCCCATGTCAAGCAATTCCTGAATTGTTTTCTCAATCTCATCCTTATGTCGCCTAGGGTGCCTATAGGGTGTAGTGATAACTGTCTTAGCACTCTCCTCCAACTCAATAATGTGCTCCATTCCTCTCTCCGGAGGTCTCCCTGGAGGAATATTACTAAACACCTTGGAGTGTTTAGTCAAGATGTCCTGAATCTCTGGCTGGTAAGTGGACTTAACCTGTACATCCCCTGCTGAAGTAATGAGACACTCTGCTGCCCACTCAACCTCATCATGTCTGAAAAGCCTCTCCATTCGCTTAATGGAGACAACTCGGGGTCCACCGTCTGACATGCCTCTCAGCGTCACCTTCTTGCCACCTGTCATGAAACTCATCTCCATAGCCCTCAGGTTCATAATGAATTCGCCCAAGGATTCTAACCACTGCATTCCCATAATCATATGAGTATCCCCAATATTAACCACATAAAAATCATCAGTAAGATCATAGCCTCCTAACTTCATCTGTAGTTTAGGGATCCTGCGGTTACACTGTATGGCTGTCCCATCTGCTACCATTACTCTGAATCTTGGAAATTCTTCTGTCTGCAACCCTCTCTTATCAACCAACCCAGCGTCAATAAAGTTATGAGTTGCCCCTGTATCAATCAGTGTCACCACCCGCTGCCCCTGAAGGACTCCTCGGACCTTGAAAGAAGATCCCTTTTTAAAACTATACAATTGTGCAATCTGTACCTCAGTCTCTTCTTCTGTCTCCCCTGCTCCACAATTCTCCTCATCCTCCTGTTGATCTGAATGCTCTGAACCAGATTCATCAACTTCAAAATATTCTCTAGCCTCTAGTTGCTTCACCTTAACTGAACACTTGTGGCCCAACTCCCATGGTTCTCTACATCTGAAGCATAATTTCCTTTTTCTTAATTCATTGAGCTCATTATCTAATAGTTTCTTAGTTTCAGTTTTAGGTGCGTTCTGGACAAACCCCTTCTTATCTTTGTTATTCTGAAAAGGTTTGAAGGCTGGTTTTTGTTTCGGAACAGCGAACTCCATGCTTCTCGCCTTTTTCATGGCATCCTGTAAAGTGACTGGATCAAATGCCTTTACCCAACCACGTAGCGGCTCAGACAATCCCTCATAGAAGAGAATGATTAGACGCCTCTCTGAGATATCATCCACTTTGACAGAAATGGATTGGAATTCTGTGATGTAGGCCTCTACTGAACTGTTCTGCCTCAACTGTGCCAGATCTCGAAAATACAACTCAAGATCCTTCTTATCGAATCGATCGATAAGTAGCCGTGTGAACTCCTCATAGGATGTAATCAAATTATGACCCAAAGTGATCAACCCATGAAACCACCAATCATGTGCAGCTCCTTCAAGATGTAATGTGGCGAATTTTATAGCTTCTTCTTCCAGCATAGGTCGAAGTGAGAGGAAATTATCAAGTTTATCCACCCATGTCTTGGCTGTACATTTGCCACTACCATCAAACTGAGGTAAAGAAACCTTGTTCAGTGCTTGGTTGAATTCTTTCTGTGCTGGTCTAGCCTGATCAGTACGGTGACCACCTCCCTGTCCCATACTCCTCTGCTTCTGAGTGACGTATTGGTCAAATGACCAATGGGCCCTAAGGCCTTCCGGAAGAGCACTATACCGCTGATACCACTCCTCAAACTGATCCTCTATAGGCCCTTGAGCTGTGTGCATCTCAGGTGCTGGAACTTCAGCTCTAGATAAGAATGTAGGCTGAGTCGATCGAGAAGTAACAACTGTATGTTGCCTCTGATCAGTCATGCCCTGGCTGCCCTTGCTCGGAATACGCCTGTTTGATGAGCTAGGCCCACCATCCTGATTAGTCCCTGTCTGTAGCCCCTGCAAAGTATTAGTCATAGCCATAATAGCATCTGCTAATGCTTCCTGTCCCTGTATCATCTGATCCTGCATATCCATCTGTGCCTTTGACAAAGCATTAAGAGCCCCAAATATACTAGGGTTCTCCCGATGCTGATCATCACCCATATTGTCTAGTAATTCAGTAGATCTCTTATGTCGCTCGTACTGAAGATGAAAATCTTTCTCTTTCCCTTTACCAACTGGTTCACTCATTAATTAAACCCACAAGTCGGCAGATATAACTCGCTCTGATACCACTGTAACAACCCACCCTATTCTGGATTGTTTCCTATCTATTTTGACCGATTTTCCTCAAGTCTGAAAACAAATCGCAGCAATCCACGTTTTGGAAATAGTTTGTGAATAGTGTCATGAATAGTAATTTGCTACAGTGCCGCGTGAATAGTAATTTGTTACAATGTCGCGTGAATAGTAAACTGCTACAGTGCCGCGTGAATAGTAAACTGCTATAGTGCCGCTTGAATAGTAAACTGCTACAGTGCCGCGTGAATAGTAAACTACTACAGCCTCCAAATAAGTACCGTCTACAGGTCTAAATCGCTGCTATCTCCCAACACACACAAGATATCAATGACGAACCAGAAATTCTCTTTGATCTCCAATTTGCCCTCTGAATGAAGACAATCAAAATCCAATAGAGCTGATCTTTCACAGCCGTAGTGGATGTCCTTGCCGAGAGTTTCCGTTCTCAACAAGCTCGAATCTGCAAGCAAATTCTCCAAAATGCATCAAGCAATATATTCAATGTTCAAGGATCCTGGAATGAGAGCCCGACCACTTTATTTATTATTGACTCGGCCTGGCTGTATCATAACATAACCAATGTGGGATAAAAAAAACTTCTTTTTAATAAATCCTTGTCTCCCTAAGTCACTTTATCAAATAATTAATAATTCACTTAAGTGACTTATGTGCACACATAATATAAAGTCTATTTAATTAAATACGACTTTATAATTAAATAATTACGAGTATTAAAATAATTGCACCAGAAGACCCAAGCCAACATCTGATAGCATTTTTGGATACCCTTTTGGTCGAACTGTCCAAATATAGAAACTGTTCTGAAAAAAGCACGGCCCTAAAAAATAGGAAACTGCTCCAACTGACTTCCAAGATCCTTAAACTGCTCCCATAGCCTACAGGATCGCGTGAATAGGCTATGCACTGTGCCAATGCTGACGAGCTCAGAAAGGGGACATGACAACATAGTAATTTTTCATTGATTACGGCACAAATTCATAAAAACAATTATTTTCTTCTTTACGTCATCATTGGACAAAAGAGAGAACATATCATGTCACTATACCTACACATCATTCATTGTCTTGGGTTATGATGTGGCCAATTTGTACCACACATAACTCCAAGTAGTCTTCTAGATGTTTCTTACAGTTTGCCTTTCTTGAATAGTGACAGTAATTAGCAACGATTAGGCTGAACTAACCTGATTAGACCTATATAAATCGGACTTCATTCAGAATCATCATTATGGAATTCATTTATTGGTTCATCATATTTGTAGGTTGCCCTATTCATGTGTCATTTGCAGTCCTATTTCGACATTACACCATTTTCAATCTTTGGAACTAATGGTTCTCATTTCTACTCTATTTCATTGACATTGCACCATTTTAATGTTTTTTATTGGATTCCAATGTTGCTCACATGTAATAAAGAAATACCATTGCAAGTAGTATCAAAAAAAGAATTTTGGAAAGTAGGAAAGGATTTTGCAGACCAATTAATATTTGTTAAAATTGATTTGAAAAATAAAAGGTCTCATATTATGATTTCTCTTAGCTGAAATGTCCAAACAGAAATGTTCTTTCACCACTAGAAAGAAAATTTCATGCTAATATCCAAAAAGTAGTCATGATGGAAAGAACTGAGGAATTTGACCTTCCATAACTCTCACAATTTATTTTTTTTTCAGTCATGACTTATGGGAGATAAAGAAAATTTATCATGTATTTAACTCAAGGAAACAATCAAATTTTATATTTTATAATTTAAAGTAAAATTTAAGATGTGCTTGCCTATAGTTTTTTGTATATAGATTTTCAGGAGTGACAACATAATTTGTGGGGTATATCTTCCTGATTCTTCCATGTGAAATCTATTTTTTTCATTTACATTCCTCCCCATTTGTTCTTTCAATATTTTATCTCCCTTGCCTCTTTTGAGATTCCTATCACATTCACATCTATAACTTTAGGCTAAAATCGCTAACCCTGACCAAACCCAAGCCACAAATCCCTAACCCTAGCCAAACCCCAACCATCTAGACATCGTTGATAAGATGCTATGTTGATCCCCACCTAATTGTTTCCAATAAAGTATTAGTACAATGGGTTGCTACGGGGACCATAAAATACCATGCAAAGTCACAAGCTTAGAGAACATTCATAAATAACTCCCAAAGAAGTAAGATCCTTGATTGGTGAAATCAAGTCAGTCAAAAATAAAATGGAATTGAGTGTAGGTTCCCAGCTAAACCTACTGAAGACGATCACAATAGATATCAAGTAGATATTACTAGCATGATAGAATGAAGGGAACAAAAAATAGCCAATATTCTTCAATCAATTCAATAAACAATATTTAAGTAGTAGCAATGACAACAACAATAACACAACCAGAGCTCCTCTCCTCTTGGAAGGATATGTAGACAATAACAAAACCAATAGTAGCAGCAATACCACATTCCTATCTACTTCAACTATGGTCCTTGACTTAACCTTCCAAAGATTCATATCTAAATATTCAATAGTAACAATGTGACTACATGGATCAATCAAATGATTGGGAGCAGCATATCCATAAGTCGAATTCATGCGTGGTTTCTTGGATCAATATAAGAAAACATGGGCCAATGATTATTTTAGTCAGTTCACAAATCTATGACAGAATTCTCAGTTCTGTCAATGAATTTAGGTATTCTGTCAAAGAAAGGTTCAGTTGAGGCCATTTCTAATGGCACTTTCTTCTCACTTGTATTAATTCATTATTACATTAATAAAATAAACATCACAGCCAACTCCATTCCATCATGTGGCAAGAGAGCATTTGAAGATCTTCCCAGGCCATTTCTCGGAGAGAGATATATAAAGTGGCAACACGTTTGAGTGTCACGTATTTGTGTTTAAGTGTAATTTTTGAAAGTCATATCTTGCAACACGTGTGTTTGGCTCCATTATTGCTGCATAACTTGCTGAACGTGAGGGTGTTTGATCTTCAGAGAGAGACATAAGAATCTATAAGTGTAATCTCCTGCTCTTTTGATAGCACTACTTGGCCAGATCTGAAAGAAAGAGATGAGAGATGTGCTGAACATTGCAAATGTGTTGGACAGAATTTGTGGAGGTGATGGACAATTTTTTATTTTTTTCTGAGAAGAAGGCATGAGGTAGGACTGTTACATTGCAAGGCAGAACATGGACATTGAAACGAATCTAGACATTAATATGGAAGAAGGATGCAGTCAGTGGGAGGAAGATGTCTCCACGGTGTTGGATGAGATCAAACTTCTGCTGCATATCTGTGAAGTAGAATGGAGAGGTATGTAGCACAATAAATGGCTGCAAATCTGCAATTCGATGAGACATACAAATCTGCACAGAAGATATGTTTGAAAGAAGCTTCAAGGGCAAAGAAATAATGAAACCATTCTTCCTTGTCACCTGTTACCAAAAGTCTGAATTAGAATGTGTTTGGAGCATGAACCAAAGATGGTGCAGTGAGAAGAGCAAAGTGCTACATGTTCGAACCGTGAGTGGATTGTAGGCAACAAATCCTAGAGAAACGAGGCGTGAATCTCTATCCACAAAGATAATTGTTTATTGATGATCTTTGAAGCGTCAGCGTGCAACAAAAAGGAGGGTGGGATTAATGTCATTCGCGGGCGCACTCAGACAATGTCAGAGAAAGGCTAAAGGATTTCACGAAGCAATTGACCATTCTCATTAATTTCGAATATAAAGGTTACAATTGGTTACAAGTTGGTTCTAACCAATTAGTGGTTATACAACCAAATTGGAGAGCGCCTATGAGCGCTAATTTTGATGTAAAATAATGTAATACAACATAATATTCTAACATCCCCCCTTATTACATTATTGGCAAATCCCAATTGTATCTCGAAATTTTTCATATTTGATACGCCCAAGTGCTTTGGTAAAGATATATGCAACTTGATTATCAGTAGAAATGTATTGAAGTTGTATATGGTGCATTGGAACTTCATCTCGAATAAAATGACATCTGGTATCAACATGTTTGGTACGTTCATGAAAGATTGGATTTTTGACAAGATTCAAAACACCTTGGTTGTTGCAAAACAAATGAAGAGGAAGACTCTTTGGGAGGCCCATGTTTGTAAGAAAGCGACTTAACCACATTATCTCGCAGACTGCTTCACTGGCTGCACGATATTCTGCTTCTGTAGAAGATAAAGCAACCACATGCTGCTTCTTACTGTGCCATGAGATAGGTCCAGATCCTAGATGAAAAACATATCCAGAAGTGGATTTACGATCATCAATAGATCCGGCATAATCTTAGTCTATGTATCCCAGTAAGAAAAAGTTATTATTCTTTCTATATTCCAGACCATAATTTGTACTACCATGAACATAATGAAGCACTCTTTTTGCTGCTTTCCAGTGTGTCATCTTAGGCTCTTGCATGAACCTTGAAAGATATCCCACAGCAAAACTGAGATCTGGTCTGGTATTTGTTAGATATAGGAGACTCCCAATCAACTGGCGATAGAGAGTACCATCTACCTGAGGTGACTCATCATATCGAGATAACTTAAGTCCTTGCTCCATGGGAGTTGCCTTTGACTTACAGTTAGTCATCCGATATTTTTCTACTAAAGTCTTGGCATACTTCTTTTGTGTTACTCTAATATGAAATTTTTGCTGAGTAACTTCTAAACCAAGACAATAGTGCAGAAGTCCTAGATCTGTCATTTCAAATGATTGCTTCAAGTCATTTTTCACTAAGTCAATCATTCTTTCTGAGCTTCCTGTAATGATCAGATCGTCCACGTAAAGTACAAGAATCACTATATCAGAACCAGTTTTCTTAATATAGAGATTTGCATCTGAAGGACTTCTTATGAAGCCATGCTGCACAAGGTGACTGTCTATCTTGATATACCAAGCTCGAGGAGCTTGTTTTAGCCCATACAATGATTTGATCAACTTGCATACTTTTTGTTCTTGCCCCTCAACCACGAATCCTTCCGGTTGAGTCATGTATACTTCTTCTTGTAAGTCACCATTCAAGAAGGCACTTTTAACATCCATCAGATGCAATTTCCACCCAAACTGAGCTCCCATGGCACAAAGTACACGAATGGTAGTCATTTTTGGCAGTAGGGGCAAAAGTCTCTTCATAATCTATGCCTTCTTTTTGAGCATATCCCTTTGCAACAAGCCGGGCTTTATGCTTATCAATAGATCCATCTGCCTTATACTTCACTTTAAACACCCATTTGCAGCCTATGGGTTTCTTTCCTGTTGGCAGATCGACTAACTTCCAAGTATTATTTTTAAGGAGAGATTTATGTTCTACAACCATGGCCTCTTTCCACTGTGGTTCATCAAGTGCAGATTGAACCGTTGTGGGTTCGTTTGTATTCAATGTAGACATATAATTTTTTTCTCCATCCTTATCTTCCTCTATCATTTTCTGTACCTACTGACAAATCATCAAAGTGTTGACAAAGTTCGTCAACCTCTGAAGTAGACTCTTCTGCTCTCATCCGTTGAGTCATACTGCGAGTACATGGCCTATCAAGAGATAGATCTGGAAGGGATTTCAACTTAGCATCTCTCAAAGTGCTAGTATACCATTTTGGAACTTTCTGTTTTTGTTGTGGAAGTTGAACCTCCTTCTTAGGCTCTTCTTCATCTAGGTATACAGTTGTGGATGTGTCTTTTGATGTGAGAGCTTCATCAAATACAACATCTCTACTTACATGTGTCTTCTTGGTCTTAGGATCAAGCAATCGATAACCTTTTGAGTACTCATCATAGCCAAGAAAGATACACTGCAAGGTTTTCTCATCCAGCTTCCTCCTTTTCTGTTTTGGAGTGCATGAATGCTTTACATCCAAACACCTTCAGATGAGAAATGGAAGGTTTCTTACCACTCCATGCTCCTTGTGGAGTCTTCCCTTGTAGAGCTCTAGTGGGTGCTCTATTTAGGAGGTATGATGCTGTGTCTTCTTGGTCTTAGGATCAATCAATCGATAACCTTTTGAGTACTCATCATAGCCAAGAAAGATACACTGCAAGGTTTTCTCATCCAGCTTCCTCCTTTTCTGTTTTGGAGTGCATGAATGCTTTACATCCAAACACCTTCAGATGAGAAATGGAAGGTTTCTTACCACTCCATGCTCCTTGTGGAGTCTTCCCTTGTAGAGCTCTAGTGGGTGCTCTATTTAGGAGGTATGATGCTGTGTTTACTGCTTCTGCCCAATATTGATCCTCAAGATGTGCTCCTTTTAGCATATATCGAACCATTTCCATAATGGAACGATTTCTTCTTTATGCAACTCCATTCTGCTTGAGGTGTATAGGCTGTAGTCAATTGTCTTTTGATCCCATGTTTCTTAAGAAACTCTGAAAACTCTTCAGAGGTGTATTCCCCCCCTCGATCTGAGCGGAGGGTTTTTATCAAACATCCCGACTCCTTCTCAACAAGTTTCTTGAACTGTTGAAAGTAGAGAAACGCTTCTGATTTCAATCGAAGAAAGAAAACCCACATCTTCCGTGAGTAATCATCAACGAATAGTTGAAAATACTTTTTCCCACCATAGCTGGTTGGCATAGGACCACACGGATCGGTATGTACCAGCTCTAAAGGTTTTGCGGCTCGAGAGGAGCCGGCTTCAAAAGGCATTCGATGTTGCTTCCCCTGCTAAGCAATCCGAGCAAACTGGTAAGATAGATGAGAGGGGTGGAAGACCTTTCACCATCTCATATTTGTGTAATTCAAGCAAATATCCAGAACTGAGATGCCCATAACGCCAATGCCAGAGAGAGGTAGCCTCCTTTGTAGTTGCAGCCAAAGCAACATGTGGAGTGGAAATAGCATCGAGAATAAACAAGCCATGTTTGTATGATCCGGTTGCAACATGTTTACCACTGTGTGTGATAAAACATCTCTTCTTGCCATTGACAACTCGAAACACGACTTCCATGTTTCTATCCAACATTTGTGTGACTCGAAAGCGGATTATTGGCTAAGCCTGGAACATAGAGAACTTTTTCAATTTGACAATTACCATCGGGAAGAGACACAGAAATATCCCCTTCTCCTTTTACTTGATATACCTGATTGTCAACAATTGTGATCGGCTTACCCTCTTTCGCCACAAAAGTATCAAACCAGGATTTATCCCCAGTCATGTGTTTGCTAGCTCCTGAATCAATATACCATACAACATCTATCTGGGAAGACGAAGTATGAGTCATGAGCACCTTGTGTGCTCTTTCAGAGTCAGAATCTGAATCGGACTTAGGAGAATTTGAGTCTGAGTTGGATTCAGCATAAGCAACATGGCCTTTAGATTGCTTATGCTTTTTGTATTTTTGCTTGTTCTTGCCCTTCTTTTGTGAACCTCTTTCATTTGGTTGCTTGTTTTTGAACCAACACCTGTTGGTGTCATGGTTATTCATGTCACAAATTTTGCAATATTTTGTATCTTTTTGCTGAGATTGCTTCCCTTTTCCTTTGGAAGAAGCACCTCCTTTTTGAAACTGGCCTTGCTTTGGACCACTTTGTTGTGTGGAGAGAGCATTATCTGGCATATCATCTTTTTGGACCTGAGTTGCCTCCTCAGTCTGAAGCAAGTTTACCAGTTCCACAAATGAGACTTGTCTACCGGAAACATTGAGAGAAGTGATCAACATCTTGTAGGAACTTGGTAATGCTCTCAAGATAACGGAATTCAAGACATCATCATCCACAGGTTTTCCCATAGCATTCAATTTTGCTTTCAAGTCTGCCACTCTGCAAAGGAATATGTCAACTGTTTCTCCAGAACTCATACTGAGATTATGTAGTTGAGTTTGAAGATGGAGAATAGTGGATTGATTCTTCCCTTCATATACTGTGATCAAAGCATCCCAGGCTATCTTACTAGTGTTTGCATCACAAATATGAGGCTGCACCTCATCTTTGGTAGCAAGAAAGATAAACACTAGACTCTTCTTGTCTTTCTTATCCCAATCATCTTGATCTGTTCCCGTTGTTTGAGGACGTTTTTCAGTGCCAGTCACTACATCCCATAAATCTTCCAACTGAAGTATGGCTTTCATCTTTGTCTTCCATGGAACAAAGTTAGGACCTTTCAACAATTGTGAATCTGAGAGATACTTATGAATTGTGGCCATTATGAAGGTTCCTTATATCACCAATTGGTCTCCCTTTCTTTATACCTGCTAGATCGTTATATTGTAACCATTCAATATACACCCGCCCTTACGTGAGGGAAACTATAGGTATATATGAACAATATACTACTCAATATGTACTCGCCCTTACGTGAGGGAGACTATAAGTACATATGAGAAGCACAATATATTGAACATAGGCAATACTGAAAGGGCATCGTGTTGTTAATGACACCTACCATAGAAAGTTTTATTCCGCATGCGTGGGGCGTAACTTCCCCTAAACACTTTGGAAAAAAGAGCTTTCGTCAGGATTTACGCCTAACAACAATCACGATGTGGGTATGAAATGGGAAAGAAAAAAACTGGTTTGCCTTATTTCTCTCCGACAATTTATAGAGAACAAGATCAGACGTCGTTGTTGCAGCTATATTAGGCGGCGAATACAGTAGTCCAAAGGACGACAGCATTACCTGTAAGTGTGGACCAGAGGTATCTCGAATACCGAACGCTGTTGTGCAATATTGCACAAATAGGGTATAAATTTGGGGTCTTATATTTTTTTAATTTATGATTGATAATGCAAGAAAACAGAATATTTAAATGCAAAAGAAACAATCATAAATGCCCACAAATTTTAGTAGTTTGATTTCCCCCCTTTATCTGACAATTTTGCAAATGAATATGTGAAGAAACTCTCCCCCCATTCAAGTTGCAAATGAGACAAGGATTTGGAAAAAAAATACCTAAACAACAAGGTATTCAGGTGTCAAAACACCATTGGCGGGCGTCAACTGCACTCCGCCGTCAAAATAACCCTCCAGAGGCGTCAACAACCCTTTCCGCTGTCACTTGAGCACGCAGGGCGTCAAAAACACCGTGGCCGCCGTCACTGGACCATTCTGGGTGTCAAAAAAACCTTGCCCGCCGTCACTGGGACACGCAGGGCGTCAACAACGCTTTCCGCTGTCACGGAGGCAC
This sequence comes from Wollemia nobilis, assembly GCA_028583015.1. Lineage (NCBI taxonomy): Eukaryota > Viridiplantae > Streptophyta > Pinopsida > Araucariales > Araucariaceae > Wollemia > Wollemia nobilis. The sequence continues at coordinate 2,487,062 of JAQPPZ010000912.1, forward strand.
GCGAGGCGTCAAACTGTAGATGTCGTCGTCAAAAAAAAATCCCCGCAGGGATTGGAACCTGGAACCTTCTGCCAAACAGTCACCATACGTACCACCTGAGCCAGAGGGCCCGACGAGGATAGGCGGGCACTCGGTAGGTATTGGCAACGTCGGGGCTTGAGAAACGGGAAAAAAAAACTTAATCCCACATGGCCTGTGCGGCCATTGTGGGAGGATTTAAAAACGCCGAAGGCATCTATTGCTTTCGGTTGCCTTCGGGCAACCACCCCGTCCTTTTGCCTCCTTGTAGTCGAACCTCCCCCGATCCGCGAACCACTTCGATCCCCTTTTCCACGTTCTCGGTCTACGTCCCCCGATCCGTCAGTCTGGTCTGTCGTCCATGTCAGGTCCGTTGCCAAGTCCGTCCGTGTCAGGTCTGCCAGTCTGGTCTCCGTCCTCGGTCCGCCAGTCTGGTCTCCATCCTCGGTCCGCCAGTCTGGTTTGTCGTCCGTGTCAGGTCTGTTGCCAGGTCCGTCCATGTCAGGTCTGTTGCCAGGTCCGTCCGTGTCAGGTGTTGTTGGTCTGCATCCGTCCTCGATCCGCCAATCTGGTCTTTCGTCCACAGCTCTGATACCATAAAGGATTTCACGAAGCAATTGACCATTCTCATTAATTTCGAATATAAAGGTTACAATTGGTTACAAGTTGGTTCTAACCAATTAGTGGTTATACAACCAAATTGGAGAGCGCCCATGAGCGCTAATTTTGATGTAAAATAATGTAATACAACATAATATTCTAACAAAGGCTAGCGATGGAGTATGTCCATATTAAATACATTGTATGTGAAAAGGAATGTGTGGAGAATTGTTTTGGACATGAAGCACTCATTTACATCAGATTGAATAGTGAGTTATTGTTCTCAATTGCACTCGTTTGTATCCAATTGAACAGTGAGCTATTGTTCTTAATTCAATGAAATGAAGTCAAACATGGAGACATGCCGTAAAATAATGGAGAGTGTAAGGTATGCTATTATTATTTAAGAGACATTGCATTTCTTCAGAGTATTTTGCAAGCGAACGTTGTGTGGAGAAGGGAGTGCATGTTCCGCAAAGACGAGGAGGTCGGGAATGAAGGAGAACATCCTTTTGTTGGATAAATTCAAGTCTTTGCCCTCTGAAGGGTGTGAAGGACAAAATCTTGTTGATTGAGATTGGGGGGGTGAGGAGAGGAGGGGGAGATTTTTATACCATGGAAAAGAAATTGAAGAGAAATTTGAAGGGCAAGATTTCCATACTTGGAAATTCAAGCTCCGATTAGTCCTTATTGAAAAATATCCATTGGATGTCATGAATGGGAACACAACAAGGCCATAGGACATTGATGAAGTGACAAAGTGGACCATTAAAGATCAAAAAGTGATAACAATTATTGGTCTTGGATTATTTGATGCATATTTGCATCACATAGATCTTTCGTAGACCTCGAAGCAAGTGTAGGGCAATCTAAATGCCTTATTTGACTCACAAGCATTAAGTTCAAAAATGGCCCAAACGTTGAAACTATTTTATTAAAGATGAAGAAAGACAACAATGTTGTCCAGCACATAAGTATGTTTCCTTCATTGATAAATCAACTCACTAGAATTAATGCTAAGGTAGAGAATGATGATGCCAAAGTTGTTTTGTTAGATAGCATGCTTTCCAAGTATGACAATATTGTATTTACATTAAACCAAATTAATTGCAGTTTGGAAGATGTAATTTCCTCTTTGATTAATGAAAAAAAATGAATTAAGAAAAGTGACTCAATTAAAAAGGAAACGTCATTGTTTGTGAAAAACTAGCTTAATATTTCCTCTGAAGCCAGCCATAGGTAGGCTTCTTTGAAGACAAAACATGATAGAATTTTGTGTTTCTACTGTAAGCTATGAGGCCATATTGTGATGCACTATATTCAATGAGCCAAGAATCTCATAGATGACAAGTTGAAGAAAGACAAGGCATTGGTTATTAGTGAGAGCAATGACAAAGACATAGGCTTTACAACACATGAGGAAGACCTTTCCCACGAGGATAGTGAGAAGGAATATGTTTACTTAATTAAATCAAGGATTTGTACATGTGAATAGTTGTATGTGTCCCTATTCACAAGGTATTGTTTAGTTGGCCAAGATTCTTATTATAGTTGTGAGATGTATGAAGTGAAGGCCCATGCCACACTCAATGTGAATACTTGAGTTTGCCCCTATTCATAAGATGATGTAATTTGGTAAGGCCCTATCCTATTTATCATCTATGATTGTTTGTGTGTCCCTAGTCACAAGTGTTGTGGATAGTTGTGTGTGTCCCCGTTTGCAACTTTGATAATGGATCGTATGTCTTTATCAACATTTGTTGTAAGATCATGGATAGCTGAGTTTATTCTATCCTTGGCTGAGAGTTCAGTTAGGCCATCTAATGTCCCCTTTCTAGACAGTCAGTGTTCAGTGGTGATTTAGCCTATTCCTGGGTTCCCATAGGCTAAATAGGGATGTTTGGGAACCCAAAGTTGGTTGTTCCCTGGCGATCAGTGCTTCACCAGCTCTCCTCTGCCTCTTTCTAGAGGTGATTCGGAGCATTTCTTCACCACTTTCTATTTTTAGTAACTTACTATTTTTAGTAAGTTAGGGTTTGGACAGTCGGTGGTGGTGATCCTATCAGGGTTTCTATTCAGAGAGGCATGTTGAGCTGTTTTTGGTGATTTGAGAGTTTACTGCTATTTTTAGCAGTACTTACTATTTATAGTAAGTCAGCTATTAGGGTTTCTGGCAGATCGGACAGTGCAGTGTTATTCTTTGGCGAAATGGGTGTCCGATTCTATCCCTTGATTGAGGATTGGTTGAGCAGAAGGTTGAAATTTTAATGTGCAAAGATAAATTAAATAAAGTTAAATAATTTATTTAACTTTATAAAGTTCAACCTTATTTTATAAAAAGGAACGATGGGGGGACATAAAGTCACTTAGCAAATAAAATATTAATAAAGTGACTTAGGAAAAAAGGAGTTATAAGGGGTTATTTTATAAAAGTGATTTTAAAATACATTTTAAGTGTGCAAAACCCTAAAAGTGAGTTGTGGAGTTATAAAAAGGTGTTGGAGCTCTCATTTTCATTCATGCTTGGATATTTTTCTTGGTTTCTCTGAGGAGAAAAAGCTCTGCTTGCAGATTTGGCTCTTGGGGACGAAAACCTCCATTGGCAACACTGATTTCGAGGGTTAAAGGTCCTTCCTAGTCAGTTTCTGGGAGTCTCTACTTCAGGGGATTCAGATTTGGGCATTATCGCAGCAGTAGGGTTTGTGAAATTTGCAACTTCAGTGGGTGATTGAGGTAATCATCTGGGTTTTGTAGTTTTGGTTTGTTTTCATCTGGGTAAGCATCGATTTTGGCATATGAGATGCATTTTGGGGTGTTGTAATAGTTGGCCTTACCATTTCAAGTGTGTTGTGGAATCCATGTTTTGCTTGTATCTTTCCGGGAGATCATAAAATCATTCTGGGTATTTTAGAAATCATCTTCCTTGACCGGAACGATCATGTTGGAGGCATTTTGAGGTTTTTAGAATGCAAGTTTGAATTTTCTAAGCCAGTCGTACCTTTCTTGGGAATTGTGCCAAAAATTAATACTGCAGTTTTGAAGGTGTTTTTCTGCTCAGATCTTGGCGCCTATCAAAAACAAGCCTATTGCACTTTACGGCACGCAAAACGGAGTTCGTTTGAGGAAGATATGAACATTTTTGTGTTTCAGCTGTAGGAAATGCATTTTCAAAACTTGTATCAGACCTGTTCTGAGTTGTTTCCAGGTCAGAAAAATTGAATAAAATAATGTTGTTTGCTCAGATTTATAATTGGTTTCAGTTCTATTTCATTTCCAGTTATTTCCATGCTTTATAGAGTGTTTATTTATGCATGTTTGCAAGCATTATCTATCAAAAAAACCGGAAAAAAAAAACATCTCCAACTCGGTGATCCTTTTAAAAATATTCTTATGTTTGAGGTTGTTAAAAAAAATAATTCCCTTGTCTCCCTAAGATATCCAATTGAGGCAAGATCTAATATGCACCCTCTAGCACGGTAAGACAAAAAAATCAGACCTTGCAAAAATCAGAAAACAAACAGAAATTCAGTCATTTACAAAGCAGCCATAAGGGGTAGCCATTACAGCCCTATCCTATTTATCATCTATGATTGATTGTGTGTCCCTAGTCACAAGTGTTGTGAATAGTTGTGTGTGTCCCCGTTTGCAACTTTGATAATGGATAGTGTGTATTTATCAACATTTGCTGTAATATCATGGATAGCTGAGTTTATTCTATCCTTGGTTGAGAGTTTAGTTAGGCCATCTACTATAGTGTGTCTTAGTCCATGAACCTTTGAATACTCGGTGAACTATGAGTGTCCTAGTACATCAAGTGATTGGAGATGTATGAACTGAGAGTTTGTCCCAATCTAGTTATAAGTATGTCTACTACTTCAAGGAACATTGATGTAACGAGGGGGGAATGTTATGAAATTAGGTAATCCATTAAAGGAAGGTTCGGTTGAGGCCACTTCTAACATCACTTTCTTCTTTCTTATATATATTCATTTTTACATCAATAGAATTAACATCATAGTTAATTGCATTCCATCAAGTTCATTGTGGACCACTATTCAACATTGGCCACCAGCTATAAATTTTGACAGAATGCATGAAAATTGATGCATCTAAAAAAAATATACCAGTAGTTCATTCAGTTTGGGCCCAATAGGCCATTCAAATATGTCTCCAATTGCATCTATTTGTCTCTATATCATCATATAAATATTTTTGGAAATCTCCCTTAGCACCATGGATAACAAAGAGAATTGAATGTCCATGATAGATGGGATGAAAGTTGTAAGCGATGACTACTCTTACTCATATTTGGCAAACAAGTTTCTAGAGCTAGTTTTATTGCTCATAACAAGCACCCCTATCCCAAAATAACCCCCGATATGCATGTCAATGTTTCATTCTCCAAATGCTCAGTGGGGGAGGGGGGTTGATATTAGTAAAAGAATTTCAGAATTCTAAGGTTGTATGGGTCACCACTGAAACCCTATAAACTTCCATGCAATCACAGAAAGAATGTTCATTCTTGAATATTGGAGGCACCAGCTAGATTTAGATGCTACTTAATTCTATTGCAAAAATAAGGTTGACATTGTCAAGTCACCCTTGAAGTTGACAGATTTTGACCTAAATACTAAGGAAGGGTTGACAATTATTGATGACATATTTAAAATATATGAGTTACTACAATGAAACAACTTCCAAAAAACTACAATTTCAACAATAAATTTTCAAATAACGGCAATAGAAAGCATACACCAGAATATTCACAATAGAATCAAATTTCAAAAGAGTAAATCCAATAAAGTATAACAGATCCAAATTCTAAGTCTTAAAAACAATCCAAGCCACTCAAATCGGGCAAAGTCTCCAATAAAGTTTCTTATGGACACCAAAGGCAATAAAAGCTAAATGAATGAATGATGAGCTGACTACATCACGTCTCTCTTATTTATAGTCTAACAAAGTAATAAAAAACTAACCCTAATGCTCAAGGGCCAACTAACCTAAACTAATGACCCAAGCCAATCAAAATAAATATAGTCGATGTGGCTACATTGGGGCCGTTACCTAGCTCCCCCCTCAAAATGTGTAGTCCTCAAAGCTGGAATTTTTTGGAGAATGGTCGTCAATTCCTGCATTGCATCATATTTAGGAAGATCCTACAATCTAATGAGTAGCTCCTGCACTTGGAAAGACTGCAGATTAAATGTTCATGACTATAACATTGCTTTCAGCCTTAGTTCAACATGACCACCTTCATCCAACTCTGGAAGCTCTTTCTGGAACTGCATCTTCCGACCAAGTACCTGTCTAAGACAAGAAGCATGAAAAATAGGATGTATTTTGGATGTAGGGAGAAGATCCAACTGATATGCCACATCCCTAATACGGTGAATCACCTTTTAGCGACCAGAAAATCTGGGTGCAAGCATTAGGTTGGAATTAGTCAAGAGAAAGTTGCTTATACAATTGAAGCTGCAAAAAGAACATATCAGCCACCTCAAAGTGTCACTCTGAGTGGTGTAAATCCAATTTTTGCTTCATACAATTCTGGACCTAAAAAGCATTGTCCTTGAGGAGTTGGAGAGCAGTCTATCATAGCTGGGAAAATCATCCACTTGAGCAGCACAGGAAGATCCTATACAATGCCTCAAATAGGGACATCTTAGTGGAAAGATGATAAGAAGTATTGTACCACCATTCTGCTAATAAAAGCCATTTAACCCATTGATATTGCTTATCTTGGGCAAAGCATCTCAGATATGTACCTAGGCACTTGTTCACAATTTTGTTTGGCCATTATGCTAAGGGTGATAGGAAGGGCTCATATTAAGCTAAAAATCATTGAGAGCAAACAAATCCTTCCAAAAGTTGCTAATGAAAATAGGGTCATGATCACGAACAATAGACTTTGGCATACCATGCAGTTTGAAAACAAAGTCAAGTAGTGAATGGGTATTGTAAGTCACAAACTTGGGCATACTTGGAGAGGTGATCCACTACCACAAAATTACTATTTTTCCCTCTGATTTTGGAAGACCTTGAATGAAGTCCATGGATATGTGTTCCAACTAGCAAGCTAGAATAGGGAGGGCCTGCAACAATGTAGGAGACTTAACTATTTCACCTTTATTCCTCTATCACACTTCACATTGTCCCACAAACTATTTAATATCAGCTTTCATTCCCTTCCAAGAAGATGTTGGGATTAGGTGTTATACACCTTGCAAATCCTAACATTGAAGTTTAATTAATTATTTTGTATTAATTATGGGTACACATGCATCCCACTTGATGTGGCAATTTTTTGTCACATGTATTATGTACTAAGAGCATGTATAGAGGGAGAAAAAATAGTGAACTAGAGAAAAAAAACTTGGATAAGCCCAAGTTGAGGCATCTATATTGATCGTACTTGCTATTAATTCACCATGCATTCTAGGCGGCTAGATAAGACTAACTGGGACTGCCCAAATTTGGTGATAAATGTTGTTAATTTTCATGCAATTAAGGTGTTGGATAAGTCTAAATTTAGACCGGCTAATTTTGGTGCTTCATCATGCAATTAAGGCGCTAAAGAAGTCTAAATTTGGACTGCCAAATCAATGGATAAGTGTTGTTAATCTGAACATGCAAATTGAGTGGCTAGGAGGTCTAAATTTAGACCGTCTATTTTTGGTGATAAGTGTTGTTAATCCACCTTGCATTCTAAGTGTTGGAAAAGTTTTTAAATAAGGCATTTGGGGTGGGGATCTAACACACTACGTTCTTAATATTTTCAAGAGGATTAGCAGCCTTGTATTTTTCTAGCTGTGTTACAATTTGTGAGTTTCCAATGTTACTGCCTGTGTATTTCCAACTTTGTTGATTATTGGGACTGAAGAAGTGGATACTCAGTCATTGTATTGGAAATGCAGATTGTTGATTATAGAATAATGCATTGAGTGCTCCTTGATTGCGAGGCTTTTCTCAAAAGGGTTTTCCCAAGATATATGCTACGTTCAATTTGAGTTATATGTAATTTTCTAAATGTTGTGTGTTGCTGTAGTAAGTTTACATGTTTAATTTCTTTGCTGAAATTGAAAGGTCTAGGCCTGTTTTGCACTGCTTTCCTCTAAAGATTAAGTAGGAAGTTGTTTCGTATTTATGTAGTTTCCTTTCATTTGGTATCAGAGCCAGGCCAACTTTTGAGATCTTTGGTTAGAAAAAAGTATTTTTGCTATTAATCTTGGTTTGAGTGGGAGTTGTGCACAAGAGTGATCTTATTTCAAGATGACAAGTACATCATAGTTGGAGATAAATAAGTTCAATGACACAAACTTTGAGCTATGGAAACTTAAAATGGAGGATCTACTCATAGGCAGAGATCTATGTGTTACTGTTGTAGACAGAAAAACAACTTCCCAAAAAAGAAGAAAAAGTAGAAAATACATTGTAATTTGAGTGAAATTTTGTATTAGAATTTTGTAATGACATGTAAATGAAATGTAAGCCAAATGCAAATGAAATGTAATTTGGGTCTAAGTTTTGATAAAGTGCAAATATTATAAGGTTTTCTAAAGTCATGCAATAATGTTCATTGGACATCCGAATGGGGTGGCGGTTGTAATGAGGTGTCCTGGAAACCATTGTATGCAATGGCCTAGGGCTGTTAATAAATAGAACCCCCTCCTTCATTCGAGACTATCATGAGAATATGTTTGCACATTGTGGAGAATGCATAGGAGAGAATCATTCTTGCGTATGTGTATATGTTGTTTGCAGGCATTGTCGTCTGCCATGAATATGTAATGCAAGTGCCGAACAGGCTAAGTTAATGCCAATATAGTTGATTCCAATTGCATTCTACTTGTCCTATGTTTGGTGGTATGGTTTTTTGTTGCCTTGTATTGTGTATGCATTATATTTGCAGGTTAAAGGGATAGACGACCATTGACAGGTAATCTTGGAGTTAGGTGTTGGATACTGTACACATCTACCACCGTATAAGTCTATACTAAAGTCTCAGCATATTACCATCATATCCAGACAACATTGTCTTAACAAAGGATCAAACATTGTACGTGTGTCTATTGTACAAGTTACTTGCCATACAAACCTAAGGCATTGGATTGTCATATACTACACCGTCTCTCACAGAAGACAATCTTATGCAGTGTGTCATACAAGTGAGAAGACTATGTCATCTTGTGACTATTATACAGGACAGTTATGTCTAATGACTGTGAGAATGACCTTATGGCTGCAGTTTTGATTGGTTCTTAAGTCTGTCATTCAACTTCCCTAGTGTTGGGAATATCACCACCATGCTACAATTGTCTTTGGAAGCAAAATTACGTCTATGAAGGATGGAAACTGGGCTGGGATGGATCGGAAAGCTAGAAGCCTTGACTGATTTTGTACTCTTGAATGTATCTGCAGTGTCCACCATGGGGAGCCTTTGAAAGAGGTTGGGAAACCTATACCAAGCTAAATCCCTGGTAAATAAACTTTTTCTATGGAAGAAGTTTTACTCTTTGAAGATGGGTGATGGGGTTTTAGTTGCAAAGCATTTGAATGCATTCAATATCATTGTGAGCCAGCTACAGTCCATAGGCGTGCAAATGGATGATGAAGATCAATGTATCACACTATTATGTTCTTTGCTAGATTCATGGGATAACCTTGTGATGGCAATCAACAACACCACCACTAAGCTAAAGCTTGAAGAAGTGGTGGGTGCTTTACTCTTGGAGGAGATGAGACGAATGGCTTCGATTTTCGTCAAGGATGCATTCGTTGTTTGAGGTAGATCGAAGGAGAAAGGCAAGAACAAGAAAAGGGAGAACAGATTCAAATCTAAAGGGAGATATGTGTCTCTTGGTAAATCTAAAGTGAAGTGTTGGAACTATGGAAAGAAAGGCCACATCAAGAAGGACTACAAGGAAAAGAAGAAGAGTAAGAAGGAATCAAATGATTCAAACTCCAAGGCTCCTCAAAAGGACATGGGTGACATGTTTTTTGCAGCCCTTTCCACACATTCATGTGAGGATGCATGGTTGATTGACTTTGGATCTTCCTACCACACGACTTCCCATCGGGAGTGGTTTTCCAAGTATGTGGACTTTGATGATGGGATGGTATATTTGGGAGACAACTTGTCTCTCAAACTTATTGGTCGTGGGAGTCTTAGTTGCACATGGAGATGAATACACCAAATCCCTCTCCAACGTAGGAACTTGATTTCTATGAGTAGATTGAATGATCTTGGAGTGCAAGTGGTCTTAGGGTTGTGGTAGGATCCTGCTATAAAATATACTAAAAAACACACTCTCAACTCAAATAAACACACTCTCACACAATTGCTTGGAAATAAACTCACAGAAAAATTATAACAGTATTCAAAATTAAATGCATATGATAACATAAACTACTTAAAAGGAACAATCTCACAATAGATAGAATCGCAGGCCTCTTCGAGGGGGCAACCTCCTTCAACACTTCATTAATTTGCAAAAAGATGATTGCATTGGTGCCTTTTCGGGTAATTTAAAGAGTTTCCTTCCAAGGTTGGCTTACATGCAAAATGCCACCTGGATTACATGCATAATGCCACCCGAATTACATGTATAGTGCCACTTTGAATTACATGCACAATGCCACTCGAATTACATGCATAATGCCACACGAATTACATGCACAATGCCACCTTACCTAACCTATCTACCATGTGTTACATAGAAAAGGGTGCCATTTGTCATAGGCACTACCTAAGCTAAAACTTAGAACATTACAAAATATTAATCATGGGTACTACCCACGTTCACTAGGAATTATTACATCAAGGAAGTTATTACATTAAGGGTTAGGATGAGATCCTAACATGCCCTTCTCCTTGAAGAAGCTTTGTCCTCAAAGCTGAAAATGAGGAAACCGTTGCTGGAGTTGATGGAGAGACTCCCATGTAGAATCCTCAGGTTGAAGCCCATGCCACTGAACAAGGACCTCTGTAATGGTACGGTTGCGTAGAGTGCGAATTTGACAATCCAGCAGCTACTCAGGTGCGAGTAAGATGGAGCCTTCTTCATCCAATTCGGGAAGTGTTGATTGAACCTGTACCTTTGTGCCCACAACTTTCTTGAGAAGGGAAACATGAAAAACAGGGTGGATCTTGGAAGTGGTGAGAAGAGCCAATTTGTAAGCTGTAGGGCCAATCCGTTGTAGAACCTGATAAGGACCATAGAATTTTGGAGCGAACTTCTGACACCTGCGAAGTTGTAGGGATGATTGTTTGTATGGCTGTAAGCGAAGGAAGACCATATCACCCACATCAAAACTGCGCTCGAAATGATGCTGATCAGCTTGTTGGCGCATCCGATTCTGGGCCATGTTCAAATTTTGCTTGAGTTGGCGGAGGACCTCGATGTGTTGACTCAGAGCATTGTCAACGGCTTGGACCTTGGAGCTGCCCGGAATGTAGGAGGAAGGCATGAGTGGAGGGCGCCCGTAAACTGCCTCAAACGGTGTGAGTTTGGTGGCGGTATGATAGGAAGTGTTGTACCACCATTCGGCCAAGGAAAGCCATTTTGCCCAATGAGTAGGATGATCGAAGGCAAAGTAGCGAAGGTAGGTTTCCAAGCATTTATTAACAACCTTTGTTTGACCATCCGTTTGCGGATGGTAGGCTGAACTCATTTTGAGTTGAGTCCCCGCAACTTAAACAACTCTTGCCAAAAATTGCTAGTAAAGGTGGGATCACGATCAGATACAATGGAGGTTGGCATGCCATGAAGGCGAAATATGGAGTCAAGAAAAATTTGGGCAATAGTGGATGCTGTGTAAGGATGGGCTAGGGCACAAAAGTGAGCATACTTTGAAAGGCGGTCCACTACTACGAAAATAACTGACTTGCCTCCCGATTTAGGTAGCCCTTCTATGAAGTCCATGGAGATGTCAGTCCACACCTTCTCTGGAATCGGCAATGGTTGAAGAGTGCCCGAAGAGCGCACTGTTTCCCGTTTCATCCTTTGACATGTGTCACAGTCAGCTACAAAAGAGCGAATGTCCTGTTTCATACCTTTCCAAAAGAAGGTGCACTTGAGTCGCTCATAAGTTTTTAGGAACCCTGAATGGCCAGCAGATGGAGTAGCATGTGATTCCTTCATGAGGAGCTCTCGAAGTGGGGACTTAGGAGGAAGAACCAGGCGTTGATGGTAACACAGATCCTCGGCCATCCCAACTATATCTTGGTGTAGACTCTAAATCATCCATAAGTGAAGCAACCAAGTCTTTCAAATCTGCATCCTGAAGTATTTCCCGACGTAAGGGCTCAATCCATTGGGGCAATGGTGCAGAAATGGCACACAACATACTAAGGGTCTCAAATTGGCGAGAGAGAGCATCCGCCACAAGATTTTCCTTTCCTTTTTTGTACGTGATGTCATAATCATAGCCCATGAGTTTTGATACCCACTTTTGTTGCTTGGGGGTGGCAACCCGTTGTTCTAGAAAGTATTTTAGACTCTGGTGGTCAGTTTTGATGGAGAAATGGCGCCCAATGAGGTAAGGTCGCCAATGTAGGACTGCATGCAATATTGCCATCATTTCCTTGGCATATGTGGATTTCCCTAAATTGCGATCAGATAGGGCTTTGCTGGTAAAAGCCAAAGGGCGTCCTTCTTGCATCAATACCGCCCCAATACCACGACCAGAAGCGTCACTTTCAATGACAAATTTTTTAGAGAAGTCTGGCATGGCTAAAACCGGAGTGGTGGTCATGGCATGCTTGAGTTCCAGGAATGCTTGCTCAGCCGACCCTGTCCAAGTAAAAGAATCCTTTTTCAACATGGAGGTGAGGGGGGCGGCTATCTTTCCATAATTACAGACAAATTTACGGTAATAGCCTGTAAGCCCTAAAAATCCTCGAAGTCCCTTGAGAGTGCGAGGTTTCGACCATTCTTGGACTGCTTGGATCTTCTTAGGGTCAACCTTGACGCCATCCTTTGAGACAATGTGTCCTAGATACTCCACTTCAGTCAAACCAAAGGAACACTTGGATCTTTTTGCAAACAGTTGATGGTCAACCAATAGTTGTAGGGTTTGATCTACATGCTTGAGATGCTCTTCCCATGTGTGACAGTAAATCAAGATGTCATCGAAGAACACAAGGATGAACTTCCGCAAAAAAGGGCGAAAGATGTTCATCAGGCTTTGAAATGTGGAAGGAGCATTTGTGAGGCCAAACGGCATTACCAATAATTCATAATGACCTTCATGAGTGCGAAAAGTAGTTTTAGGAATATCTTCGTCCCTGAGCCGGATCTGATGATACCCAAAGCAAAGGTCTAGCTTGGTGAAGTACATGGTCCCATGTAATTCATCTAGTAATTCATCAACCACCGGGATAGGAAATTTATCCTTGACAGTTATCTTGTTGAGTTCTCGGTAGTCAATACACAGTCGCCAGGAGCCATCCTTCTTGAGGACCGATAAGACCGGTGTAGAGTAAGGACTAGTACTAGGCCGAATGATACCCGCCTTGAGTAATTCCTCGTATCATTTTCTCAATCTCTCGACTTCATGGCATGAGGGTACCCGTATGGTCTGATATTGGGAGGTGCACTATCCGGCAAAAATGGAATGGCATGGTCGTGAGAGCGATGCGGTGGTAGTGTAGTTGGTTCCAAAAATATGGCCTCATGTTTGTGGAGAATCTGTTGTAGGTCTGATGGAGTTTCACCCATTTGAGAGGTGGATGGTTGGATGGAGAATAGTTGTGCAATGACCCCACGTGATGATTTCTTTAGCAATTTCTCCATGCCATTTGAACTAATAATTTGAGGTGTTCTTGCTGGGGAGCCCTTGATGATGTGTGTTTGTCCATTTGGGAGAACTGCATCCAGAGTTCGGCAAAGTTCCAACTGATAGTGCCCAAGGTACTCAACCATTGAGATCCCAAAACAATATCACATCCACCCAACTGGAGGGCAAACATGTCCTGCTTGAGTTCATAGTCCCCTATCTTGATTTTAACATTGCGACATTTTCCTTTACAAGGTAAGGTTCCCCCATTGGCTACCATGACCTCAAAGGAATTACAAGTGTGGATATAGCAATTTGCCCGCTAAGCCACTCTAGGGTCTATGAAGTTGTGCGTGCTTCCCGAATCCATAAGGATGGAAAGACGTTGGCCCTTGAAAAATCCCGCAACCTTCATGGTTTGTGGAGTAGTAATGCCTGCAAAAGCATGGACTGTAATTGCTGTCTCAGGTTCCTGTTTCACTTCTTCTTGTGGAGAAGGTGTTTCCGGAGGGTCCTCATCCTCATCACTCTGGTCAGAGTTATCAGGTTCTTCAACATCTATCAAGAACAAATTTTTGTGTGCACACTTATGCCCTTTAAAAAAAAATTCATCACAATTGTAGCATAATCCTTGGGCACGACGTGCATCCATCTCTTCTGTGGTTAGGCGCTTGGGTGCAGCAGGTTTATTATCAACTGGGTGTTGAGATCGAGGAGGAAATGAAGGTCTATTTTGAGGAAAATTTGATGGGCGCCTTTGGGCAGAGAGTTTAGATTCGGCCAAATGGGCCAAACTAATAGCTTCCATCATAGTTTGTGGTTTCAACATTCTTACTTCCGCTTGGAGTTCCACCTTCAACCCATCGATATAACAACTCGGAAGAACCCTTCATTCAATCCTCTTGTCTTATTGGCCAATTTTTCAAATTGAGCTTGGTATTCACGGACTGACCCCGTTTGTTGTAGTTTGGTCAAGGCCCCCTGTAAAGTCCTCATACTCACTAGGACCAAATCGAGTGAGTAGTTGGGATTCAAAATTCTCCCAAGAGAGATTTGGGTTGGCAATACGTACCATTGAAACCAGTGTAGAGCCTCAGATTCCAAGTTAAAGGAAGCAAGCTGGACTCGATGAAATATGGGGACATTATGAAGTCTAGATCAACCCTACATAGCCACCCATCAACATCCTTCCCACTAAATTTGGGAAAGTCCAATTTGGGCATTTTGAAGGATGGATCATGGTCATGATTCCTTGCAGAACCCTCAGCTTGGTGTTCCATTTTGGGGGGTCCTCTTTTTAGTTTGTTGTCTCCTTCGTCGGTGCTTCTTCTAAGCGATTACTGGTGGCCTCATGCTCTAGGCGAAGACCTTGGACTTCTTCCCTTATGAAGTGAAAAGCCGAGTGCAAGTTCTCAATGGCTTTTGTTAAGGATTCCAAGTGGTCTAGTTCCTTTTGATGTCCACGGGTATCCTGGGCCATTTTGAAACCTTTTGTGACCAATTACTAAAAATAGAATTGAGTTTTTAGGACTTACTATTTTTAGTAAGTGCCCAAAAAAGTGTTTGGGTGCTATATATCAAAACAATCAGCTCGAAGAGGTGGTCACAATGAGCTATATCTATCTCCTGTTTTGCTGAGTCTAACGGTGTTTACAGTTTTTGATTCTGAGCTACAGAGCAAAAGTTGGGTACTAGAGCACTATCTATAACTGGCCTTGTGTCATGCTCTCACTGGTTGGCCCAGTCCTAACTTCACTAGCTCCAAGATTCTCTGTATTTTGCAGGTGACTATTACGACAGTTCTGTTTAGACTCTGAAAACTGTAAATTCTGACCTGATTGTGCTGACCTCTCGACTCGATTGTGACTTGCCACTCAGTAAATTTGATCGTTATTCTCCGGATCGTCAACTTAAGTGTCACCCTCATGGTCTATCCCGAATGCATGTTCTTTCTGTTATTTTTTTAGTAGAGGACTCCTTTCTCATATGCTCACTTTTTGGGGATTTGAAATGCAGGTTTACAAATAGGGAGGTTTGGTTTTCTTTTTCTTTTTTTTTTTTGTTTTTTACAGGTTGAATTTTTAACAGAACCAGGGAATGCTAGGTAGAGGATTATGTACCACCCATAGGCCCTCTAATATACCGACAGTGACGAACAATAGTGCTTGGACCAATATTTCAGGCCACTACTCAAGGAGGATTCCACACATACCCTTGAGCACACTACCTGCCTCTCTGACAATACGGGAGGGTAATCGTCCAGGATGTTGTGTCCCGTAGACTATGAGTAATACAAGGCCGAAAAGCTTCCTAATGGCTAAATGTTTGTCTAAACCTAGATGGTCTCCCAATATACCCGAAGATACATGGGAGCTCAAGTCCGTGCGCGAGTTCTGTCTGAGGCCTGGGTATTGGAGCCTGATCGCCCCTCACTTCACTAGATGCTCTATGGGCTATCTAGCCTAGCCAATAACGACAGATCCTTCGCGATATTTTAAAACCCCCAGCACAGGGTTTCTACCTACTCAACTACAAAGATTTTTTTTTTGGTCTGGAAAAAAATGCAATGTATTTCTTGGATTTTTTTTTTTTTTTTAATAAGGAAAAACAGGAATGGAAAAAACACAGAATTTATACCTAACAGGCAGATTGGATGGCAAGAATCGTTGCAGTTGCAGCAGAACTTGGCCCTGGAAAGCGCTCTGATACCACTTGGTAGGATCCTGCTATAAAATATACTAAAAAACACACTCTCAACTCAAATAAACACACTCACACAATTGCTTGGAAATAAACTCACAGAAAAATTATAACAGTATTCAGAATTAAATGCATATGATAACAAAAACTACTTAAAAGGAACAATCTCCCAATAGATAGAATCGCAGGCCTCTTCGAGGGGGCAACCTCCTTCAACACTTCATTAATTTACAAAAAGATGATTACATTGGTGCCTTTTCGGGTATTTAAAGAGTTTCCTTCCAAGGTTGGCTTACATGCAAAATGCCACCTGGATTACATGCATAATGCCACCCGAATTACATGCATAGTGCCACTTTGAATTACATGCACAATGCCACTCGAATTACATGCATAATGCCACACGAATTACATGCACAATGCCACCTTACATAACCTATATACCATGTGTTACATAGAAAAGGGTGCCATTTGTCATAGGAACTACCTAAGCTAAAACTTAGAACATTACAAAATATTAATCATGGGTAATACCCACGTTCACTAGGAATTATTACATCAAGGAAGTTATTACATTAAGGGTTAGGATGAGATCCTAACAGGTTGCAATATGGTGCATGGAACCATGGTCTTGGCTAGGGGAGTTCGAGACAAAACTTTATTTTGTCTTGAGGCGAGCACTATTGCATGCAATAGTTCAAAGGTTCTTGTTGCTAAGAACTTGAAACTTCTAGCCAAAAAGACTATGTTGTGGCATGAGCGGATGGGCCACATTGGTGAGAACGGCCTTAAAGCCTTGAAATACAAAAATATGGTTGAGGGGTTAGTTGATTGTTCTTTGGATTTTGAATTTGTGAACATTGTAGTTATGGAAAGCAAAATTGTGTTCAATTTTACTCGAGCTCTGCTAGATCTTTAGGGGTTTTGGATTTGATTCATAGTGATGTATTTGGTCTAGTTGTACATTCACTTGCAAACTCCTTGAATTATGTTACTTTCATTAATGATTTCTGCAGGAAGACATGGGTCTATTTTTTGAAGAAAAAATATGAGATCCTCAGTCAGTTCAAAGAGTTTAAGGCTCTTGTTAAGAACCAAATGGAAAAGAAGATCAAGGTGTTGAGAATAGATAATGGTGGGAAATTCTGTTCAAAAAAGTTTGACAAATATTGTAAGGACAATGGCATTGCACGACATAAGAACACTCCATACACCCATTAGCAAAAAGGAGTTGCAAAAAGGATGAACAGGACGTTGATGGAGAGAGCTAGGAATATGCTCAGAGGAGCCGGTTGAAGCAGTTAGTACAACTTTTTATTTAGTTAATAGATTTACATCAACTCTTATTAACAAAACCCCACAGGAGGCTTGGATGCGCAAGAATCCCTCACAACCGCATGTCATTTTTTTTTTTGTGAGGCATCTGTAACAGTGTATGTGCCTATGGAGAAGAGATCCAAA
The DNA here is from genome assembly GCA_028583015.1 of Wollemia nobilis. Lineage (NCBI taxonomy): Eukaryota > Viridiplantae > Streptophyta > Pinopsida > Araucariales > Araucariaceae > Wollemia > Wollemia nobilis. Next base: position 2,504,621 of record JAQPPZ010000912.1, read on the forward strand.
TTGGATTTCAAAGCAGAAAAATGTATCTTCATTGGATATGGTGATTGTGTGAAAGGATACAAGCTTTGGAATCCTGTGATAGGAAAGATGGTATATAGTCATAATGTGATTTTCAGAGAGATCAAGTCTTCTCCTAAAGTTGAGCAACCAAGTGATAATGCAAAGTCAATGGTGCAACTTGAGCCAAAGACTAAGAAGGATAAGCTAGAAGTTAAGGATGGACCAACTGAGGAGCATGTTCCAAAAAGTTGGGATAGTTTGGAGGAGGAAGAACCTCCATCTCATTGGGTGAGGAGGTTCACTCGGCAACAAAGGAAACGAGTAAGGTATAGCCCACCTAATTTTAGATGTATTTTTGCTTTGTCTACTAATGTTGATGAGCCTAGAACTATGAAGGAGGCAATGGAGAGGAATGATAGTGAATCTTGGAGGATGGCCATGGATGAGGAAATAACAGCTCTAAAGAAGAATGGCACATAGGACCTAGTTCAATTGCCTGACAGAAGAAAACCTGTTGGCTGCAAATGAGGTTTCAACAAGAAATTTAGTTCTGAGGGCAAGGTAGAAAAGTACAAAGCAAGGCTGGTTGCTAGGGGATATTCCCAAGTGGAGGGAATAGATTTTGGTAAGATCTTTTATCCAGTTGAAAAGCTTACATCCATTAGATTCCTTTTATTTGTAGTTGTTGCATTTGACCTTGAGGTTGAGCAAATGGATGTGAAAACAACTTTCTTGCATGGAGACTTGGAGGAAGAGATCTACATGAAACAACCGGAGCACTGTGTGGTAAATTGTAAGGAAAAATTGGTTTGCAAGTAAAAGAAATCTCTTTATGGTCTCAAACAGTCCCCTAGAATGTAGTACAAGAAATTTGATTCTTATGTTTTGAGGTTGGGATTTGTTAGATCCAAATCAGATCATTGTGTTTATGATAAGCAAGAGGGTTGGCATTTTTTGTTATCACTTTGTATGTGGATGATATGGTGCTGACTAGTAACAGTAAGGATATGATTAAGGTCTTGAAATCTCAGCTTTTATTACAGTTTGAAATGAAGGATTTGGGAGTTGATAAGTTTATCTTAGGGATGGAGATTAGAAGAGATAGAGCTAATAGAAAACTTTGGTTAAGTCAGAGGAAGTATGTTGACTTTGTTTTGCATTGTTTCAACAAGAAGAACTACAAACTAGTGAGTGTTCCTATTTTTGTGGGAACAAAAATTTCAGTTGAGGAATGTCCTTCTACACCTAGAGAGATGGAGGACATGAGTCATGTACCCTATGCTAGTGCGATTGGGAGCCTCATGTATGCTATGGCCCACTCCAAACCAGACATTGCCCAAGCAATGGGAGTCTTGAGTCGGTTTATGGTAAATCCTAGAAAGGATCACTGGGCAACAATGAAGAGGGTTTTTAGATATCTTTGTGGTACTTCAGATTACTCTATTTGCTATTAGGGATCCTTGGTAGTCGAGAAGTTCCACAACATGCAGGGGAACATACACGTATTTGTAGACTCGGATTGGGTAGGAGATGTTGATAGCAGAAGGTCTACTAGTGGCTATGTTTTTAGCCTGTTCGGTGTTGCAATTAGTTGGATGAGCAAGCGACAGGATGTAATCATTTTATCCACTACAAAGTAGAGCATGGAAGCCACTCATGCCTGTAAGAAGGTAGTCTAGCTTTGAAAATTGCGTTCGGATGTTGGGTTAAGTCAAGGAGCAATGAAAATTAACTGTGACAGTCAGAGTGCCATCAGCTTGGCAAAGAACCCTACATTTCTTGCGCGGACAAAGCACGTTGATGTTCAGTACCATTTTGTTAGCGACATGGTGGACGATGGGAAGGTTATACTTGAGAAGATGGATACTTTGGTGAATGTCACAAATGCTTTAATGAAGTTTGTTAGAAGTGAGAAGTTCAAATGGTGCAAAAAGGCTATGGGCATTTCTACCCTTAGCAATTATGGGCATTTCTACCCTTAGCAATTAGTTCACTCTTTTGTTGATGATTCCATTTTTCTCTTGCAAGGTATATGACAAGTGGAATAATGTTAGGATTAGGAGTCATACGCCTTGCAAATCCTAACACTGAAGTTTAATTAATTATTTTGTATTTATTATGGGTACACATACGTTCCACTTGATGTGATGATTTTTTCTCACGTATTATGTACTAAAAGCATATATAGAGGGAGAAAAACTAGTGAACTAGAGAGAAAAAAAAGAGGCTGGATAAGCCCAAGTTGAGGCACTTATATTGATGGTACTTGCTGTTAATTCACCATACATTCTGGGCGACTGGATAAGACTAACTGGGACTACCCAGATTTGGTGATGAGTGCTATTAATTGTCATGCAATTAAGGCATTGGAGAAGTCTAAATTTAGACAGCCTAATTTTGATGATTCATCATGCAATTAAGGCGCTCTAGAAGTCTAAATTTGGACTGCCAAATAAATGGACAAGTGCTTTTAATCTGAACATGCAAATTGGGCTGCTAGGAGATCTAAATTTAGATTGTCTATTTTTGGTGATAGTGTTGTTAATCCACCTTGCATTCTAAGTGCTGGAAAAGTTTTTGACTAAGGCATTTGAGGTGGAGATCTAACACACCATGTTCTTGATATTTGCAAGAGGATTAGCAGCCTGTGTATTTTCCATCTGTGTAGTCTGTATATTTCCAGTTGTGTTACTGCCTATGTATTTCCAGTTTTTCTGATTATTGGGACTGTAGAAGTGGATACTCAGTCATTGTATTGTAAATGAAGATTTTTTATTACAGAATAATACATTGAATGCTCCTTGATTGCTAGGTTTTTTTCTTGAAAGGGTTTTCCCAAAATATATGTTACATCCAATTTGAGTTATATGTGATTTTCTAAATGTTGTGTTTTGCTGCAGTAAGTTTACATGTTTAATTTTTTTGCTGACATTGAAGGGTGTAGGCCTGTTTTGCACTGCTTTCCTCTGAAGACTAAGTAGGAATTTGTTCCACATTTATCTAGTTTCCTTTCAGAAAAAGACCGTTTGACCCTCTTATAGGTTTTGAGAAACCTAGTATGTCCTACCAAAGGAGAAGCATGCAATTCCTAAAGGATTTGTTCTTTACCTGGGAGGACTAAAGAAGGTAAATGCAGTCCTTCACCCTTAGAATTCCATTGGACCAACATAACAATGGATTGTGCGGATTACCATCCTCAATATCATAAACCAAACAAACAATCTTAGGATCCGAATACCATTCATCCCAAAGTTGGGTGTTCCGAAGGAGAAGAAAGCTGGATATAGCATGAGCAACTATTAAATCTTCATAATTGTGAGAAAGAGCATCCACTACCACATTCTCCTTCCCTGTCTTATATTCAATCTCAAGTCATAGACCCAAAACCTTGGTCAACCATTTTTTTGTTTCAGACAAGAGAGACATTGCTCCAAAAAGGGCCTGAGATCACTATGATTGTTTTGATAATGAAATGTTGGCCCAGTAAGTAAGGCTTCCATTTGTCTACTTCATGCAAGATGGCTAACACCTCCTTCTCATAAGTAGATCAACCCAAATTCTTACCAAAGGGTTATTCACTTTCATAAGCTAGGGGATGACCTTGCATCAAGACAACACCAATACTTATTCCAGAAAAATCAAATTCAATAACAAAGGGCTTGTTGAAGTCCAAAGTAGCCAGAGTAGAAGTGGTAAATAGCCTCTTTTAAGGTATTGAAGGCTCTTGAAGCCTCATCAAACCAAACAAAGGCATCCTTATTGGTAAGAGTCGTTAAGGGAGCTACGATCTTCCCATAATTTTTGACAAATTTCCTGTAACACTCAGTGAGACCTAAAAACCCCTAAGACTCTTAAGAGATAAGAACTGGCTATTCTTGCATGGCATTAATCTTGTTAGGATCCACCTTGACACCTTCATGAGACACTATGTGACCACGATACTCTAATTCAAACACACCAAAGGAACATTTGAACCTTTTGACATATATTCCCCTTTCAGAAGTTGGAGCACTTGTTTGATGTGATAGACTTTTCCAGGAGAAGACCTTGAAGAAATTGATTACTTTAGAAGAAGTTCCGAGAAGACAATCATCAACGGAACAGTTGGTGGTGAAAGTGCTGAACACAATGGTAGAAGTAAGGATGTCCAGTTTACTTGGTGTAGTACTTGGGCTTTATGTGAAGGTAGGAGAGATTGCACACACAAAGAAGGCAGCAAAGCCAAAATGCCAGGAGGTGGCGTCGATCAAGAAGGATTAATTTATTGATCCCACTGTGTTGATGATTGAGGTAAGGAAGAAACCGACATTGATACACATAGAGAAGTTGAATCATAAGTTGATGCAAGTAATTGTAGATGGAGAGTCTAGCGTAAACGTGATGCAAGAAACGACGTGGAAAGATATTGAAGAACCATTCTTGTGGTCTCCAAACCTTCATTTGTATGGAGCTGATCAATACGACATAGAAATGAAAGGTATATTGACAAATCAAAAAGTGAAAATTGTTGACCAAGACTTTATCATGGATTTCGTAGTGATTGCAATGCAAAAACCAGCTTATGATGCATTGCTAGGATGTGGATGGCTGAGGATGGAAAAGGTGAACCATAATTGGGAGAAGGAATGCCACATTAAAGAAAGGCCAACACAATTATATGATAAACCTAAAGAATTAATTCGTGAGTCAAAACATACCAACATCTTATGAATCGAGAAGTTCGTTGTCAAATGAAGATAGTGGATATGATCTGAATGAGGGAGGAGTGTTGGAACTTCAATATTGCACAAAGGACAAGGAAGACTCTAACAATGGACTCCTTCATTGGCAGATGGAGGACTATGAGGTGCTCCTGTCACATCGTTTTTGCATCCACACAGAAGCCCATGAGGAAAAGAAGAGTATTATGCAAGAGGTTGGCAAATGTAGTCAAAGAAGAAAATTTGCACCTAAGAAGGACGAAGAAAAAGAAAAATGGATATTTCCAAAGAACCATGCAGAGTACATGGTGGGAGATGAGGTGATTGACTAGAAACCAGCCCATCCTATAGATGTACTCAAGGAAACAAACGAACCTAACAACATAAAGTATGAAGGACAAAATATGGTGCAGGTGAACCTCGATGAAGGAGAAGAGAAGATCATTCACTGTGGAGATGAATGGGACCCAGTGCTGAAAGCAGCAGCTTTCAGAATTTTCCTGCAATATAAGGATGTATTTGCATGGACATACAAGGATCTAAAAGGGATACCACCAGAGTTGTGCGTACACCGAATTCCATTAATTCAAGGTGTGCAGCTAGTACGAAGACGGCCATACAGGATGAACCCAAAGTATGCAGCCTTGGTGAATGCAAAAATTGAGAAGATGTTGGACGCAGGCATTATCTTCAAAGTGACAGTCAGTGAGTGGGTGTCACCTATAGTGATCACTTTGAAGGAGGCAAACCGGATCTGTATGTGTAGATTTTCAGAGCTTGAATGTCGTAACCATAAAGGATCCCTTTCCCATTCCTTTTACAAACTCCATATTGGAAGAAGTTGCAGGACATGAGATCTATTCATTTTTGGATGGATTCTCGAGGTATAACCAAATTAGTATTGCAGAGGAAGACAAGATAAAGACTACCTTTGTAGTGGAGAATGGCATCTATGCATAAAACTGAATGCCTTTTGGTTTATGCAATGCACCAACCACTTTTCAAAGGATAATCTTGTATATCTTTGATCAAATGTCCATAGGGAAGTTTAAGGCTTTCCTAGATGACTGGTCCTTATACAGAAAGACAAACAAGCACTTGAAAGCATTGGAAGAATGCATGAGCTTGTGTAGGAGAGCTCATTTGGCATTAAACCCAGGAAAGTGCATGTTGTTTATTCCTTACGACAAATTGTTGGGACACATTGTCTATAAGAAAGGATTAAAGACCGACCTTGACAAGATACTAGTCAAAGTGAGCATGGAAGAGCCATACGATTTTAGTTCGATGAAGACCTTTTTTGACACGCTAAGATATTATCGAAGGTTCATTAGGAACTATTCGTAGGTGTCCTACCCATTGGATGCTCTCACATGCAAGAATGTTCCTTTTAAGTGGATGGAGGAACATCAGAAGGCCTTTGAAGGGCTAAAGGCAAAGTTGGTATGCGCGCCCATTATGGTATTCCCAGATTGGGATAAGGAATTTCACATCCATGTTGACTCATCGAATTTTGCAATTGGATGTGGACTGGCCCATGAGGGGCAGTTTGGGCTAGATCAGCCCATCTATTTTGCAAGTCGACTATTGTCAAGAGCAGAAAAGAACTACAACACTACGAAGAGAGAAGCCATAGAGATGATATATGTAGTACAAAAATTTAGACATTATTTGCTTGCCAATCTCTTTGCCTTCTATGTTGACCACCAGGCATTGTTGTATTTGATTAACAGGGCAACGATATAGGGGCGAGTGAGCAGGTGGTTCGTCACATTGAAAGAATTTGTGTTTCGGGTAGTGGCGAGACCCAAAAAGAAGCACGTAATAGGGAATCAATTATTTGGATTTGCTCTAGAGAACTTGTTGGAGGAGGTATACCAGATGAATTCCCCGATGCCCAATTATTCATGGTGAATGCAGTACCGGCATGGTACAAATATATTGGGGAATATTTGTCTAAAGGGGAGCTGCCAAAGGAGATGACGATAGTAGAAAGACGTTGCATTATCGTGAAATCGACATTGTTGCAACTGATTGTGGTCTTGTTATACAAAATCAGACTCGACGGGATCTTGCAGATATGTGTGATGGAAGAAGTCAATATAGTATTGAAAGAAGCACATGAAGGACGAAATGAAGGACACATGGGGCCAGATGCAACAGTAAGGAAAGTGTTGTTGGCAGGGCTATGGTGGCCTACTTTATATCATGATGCTAAGGAGTATGTGAAAGCTTGTGATACCTACTAGCAAATAGGCAAGCAATTGAAGAGGGATTTTATGCCGTTACATCCCTCACAACTGTAGGAATTGTTCAAAATATGGGGTCTAGATTTTGTTGGACCATTGAAGACAAGCAAAGGAAGGAAATGCCGATATATTGTAGTAGCAACCGAATATTTGACAAAGTGGGTAGAGGCATGGGCTCTACTGGATAATTCTGCAAGGAGTACGGCCCGCTTCTTATATGAACAAGTGATTATGAGATTCGGAATTCCCTTGCAGTTGATGAGTGATAGGGGAGGACACTTCGTCAATGAAATTATCCAAAACTTAACCACAGAGTTCAGGATCTTTTATTCTTTGTCTAGTTTGTACCATCCCAGAGCAAATGGGCAGGCGAAAGCAATGAATAAGGTCCTAGTCTCAATTATATAAAATATGTGTGGAGTGGAAGGAGTCGATTGGGAAGAATGAATTGCTAGCATAGTTGAAAGCAAAATCCAAAAGCATCCTTACCCGCCGTCACCGACACACACTAGCTATCCTGTGGACGTATAGGACAACCTTTAAGCCAACAATGAACCATACGCCATTCCAATTGATGTACATGCAAGAGGCAGTAGTGCTAGTGGAGTTCCTAGTACCCACTTTGAGGGTGATGGTACAAAACTATCTAGATGACCAGAAGAGCCTAGAGGAGAGGCCTGTAACACTTGTACAACTAGATGAGAGGTGGGTGATGGCTCAATGGGCAATGTAGATTGCCCAACAACGAAGAAAGTTATGGCATGACAAGCACTTGAGAAAGATGAAGTTGAAGGTAGGTGACTTAGTGCTCAAGTTTAATGGCAAGCGAGAAATCAAGCCAAGGAAGTTGAAGACCCTATGGCTTGGGCCCTTCCAAGTGGTGGAAGTGATGGATAATGATGTGGTAAGGTTGCAGAAATTAGACGGGATGCAATGTCTCAAGACGGTTAATGGTTCGAAGTTGAAACCATATAAAGTAAAAGCACAAGTAAATATGGTTAATTTTGGATCATCAGAGGAAAACCATAGCAAAACTGGTTGAATCATCACAACAATCTTCAGATAGCTTTGAAGGAATTTGGGTCTAGGAATGGGGAGAACCAAGTAGGACCACACAAAATCATGGTGCAACTCAAGAGGAAGAAGAAATGAATCTAGGATGGTTGTTTGGGACAGAAGGTGGAGAGCAACTTGTTATTGAACAAAGAGAGTTGGAGCCTAGACCAACTAAACAAAGAAGAGTGTAGGTACATGTAAGGTTCCCGAACACAGGAGAAGAAAGAAGACTCCAAGCACTTACAAATAGAGATGTGCAAAGGATGAAATTTGTGGCGAGAGAAAGGCCCGATCACGAACCTCAGAGCGACAAAAATTAATATGAAGACATGAGTCCACTAGAGTCCACTAGCACAAATTGGTCTCATGCATCAGAGAATGTGTTGAGAGACACAAAGGTTGCAAGAAGAGTATGAGACTCTGCGAAGATACAATGCATGAATGAAGGAGTAGATTGTTCAAGAGCTTAATGACATTATGCAAAGACTCAATGAAAGAGAAGCACAGGGACGAGAAAAGCTGAATGATCTTGAACAAAGGTTGACCAGAGCACAAACAACGAAGATATTATAGAGAGATATCTTTGAAACACCTACGTCTCAGGAAGGAGGGGGTAGACGGACAGAAAGTAGCAATTTATTCTCCACAAGTTCGAGTAGTTCCTTCACTAGCTCATATGCAATTAATATATTAACAACAATAGCAGTAGCAGTTCGAGCTCACCTTTGACAAGAAGATCCATGAGGAACATGACAAGAGTCCAACCAGTTCGCCAAGTAGAAGAAATAAGGGACATGCAAGATGACTCTGAGGAAGGAAGATGGACTAGAAGAAGATTAGATGATACACCTGTACTTATTGATGCAAGAGAGGGTGAACCTAGTAGTTCACAAAGATTACTAGGTACTAAAATAGATGTATAGGAAATAGGTAACTTGGGCAATTCAGGGAGACTGTCAAGTCTTCTTGGTTGTCTAAGGTTACCCAGCCAAAGGAGGGGTTTGGCTGGTTTACCTCCCGACAGTTCGAGGGGAAGAATTTTTCCTTAAATTATGTCTAGGACACATGGTTAGTTGAATGGGTTGCAAGGTCCATTTGATGTCCATATACCAAACAACCAATTATCATGTGATCATGAGGTTGTCCCATCTAAACCACCCCATGGTTCATGACGAAACCGAAGACGTCATCAAAACAAATGGCTAAGGAACTAACGAGGAGGACAGACAAACCTTGGACACCTGGGAGAACACAAGTAGTCCCACATTATGGAGGCCCATCCGATGGAAGGAAGTGTGCCTCAAATTGGGCAGTCATTACAAGGAAGACAACAAAGACAGAATAGGACTGCGGGAGAGTGAAACCAAATAAGACGAGAGAATTCAACGAAACAGGGAAAAGTTGTGAAGAATGGGCCATCAGATAGGTCCAACCAAGCAGGCAATTAGTGGCCAAACAAGGCAAGCGCTTGGGTGTCATCAACAAGTCATTAGGATGCCAATATGCCATCAACAAGTTGACAAAACAGTAGGGTGCAGTCTACAGGTTGACAAGATGGCAAGGTGCAGTCTACAGGCCGACGGGGTGGCAAAAGGCCATTAGTAGGACAACAATATGGAAGAATGCCATCGAAAAGGTCATCGAATAGTAGGGTGTCGTTAGGAAGAAATCCAAGAAACGAAGTGTCATAAGGAGGGAGTCCAAACTAAAGATCGTTGTTAGGAAGATGGACAAATGACAAGAAATCATAGTCATGAGACGGAGGAAGATACATGCAATTCATCAACGAAAGACACAATGTGCATGGCTGTACAAATCATTTGATGGAGGTGACATGTAAAATTTTCCATGCAATCATTTGATGGAGGAAGAAATCACCGTGAGAGGGAAGATACATGCAATTCATCAACGAAAGACACAATGTGCATGGCTGTACAAATCATTTGATGGAGGTGACATGTAAAATTTTCCACATTAGGAATATGTAAATAGAATTTTTAAAAAATATAAGAATAATAAAAATAAGGAAAAAGACAAAAATAGAAATGAGTAGGGAAAAACACCATCACTCGCATGCAGGGTGGTGAAGTGGCGATCATCCGACAGTTGATTGGACAAAGTGGTAGTTATACAACCATTATGCATAGGCAACAACTAAATCCTACAAATTATAAATAGAGACAAGTCAGGGAGGCATAGCACATTTGCAATCACTCAAGCTACAGGAGAGACAAAGAAGAACGCAAAAGGGATTGTAGACGCCGAATGCAGTGCAGGAGAGGAGTTGTAGGAGCATGTCTACATTGTTGAAGTGAAGAAGGAAAAATGTTTGGCGGAGGGTGGTTATACACACGGTCGCCAAAGAAGCAAGTTGTAGACAAGGTTTTCAGATGGAGGAATAGTTGCTTTGATAGCAAAAAGGCAAGAAGGTACTTGGGCATGGAAACAAGGGTGGAAAGGTCATTTGCAGTCAAAAGAAAAGACCAAGTTGCAAAAACCACCGTCGTACAAATCTCTCGCATAGAGGAAGTGCAGCCGCAATTAGGAGGATTGACGCTTGAAGCCATCGTTAGAAGGAAGACTACCATCTAAAGTCACAGTCAAAAGGAAGACTATCGTCTAGAGCCGCACAGAAAGAGTTACAGTAAAAGGAAACGCAATCTGCCATCTGAAGTGTAGTCAAAAGAGAGCATCGTTTGAGGGACTTTAGCTAGGGCAGTATGTCGTCTAAAAGAGGCGTTCGAGAAAGGTGTCATCTACGAAAAGTGTTGTCTAAGAAACGTTGTCTAAAGGATTGCTATCAAGCAAGTGAAGGTAGGGGTTGTCGAGTAAGATGCATAGAAAACTGACTATTCTCGAAATAATTCGGCAAGCAAAGTAGTAGAGAAGAACTCCACTTGACCTACGAATGAAAGGGTGTACAAGGCATAGTTATGCTGAATGCTCACGAACAAGTGAGGGAGACTATGGCTCAGACATGGGAAGAGGTAGTGAAAGGCAACTGCAACAAAGAGTAGGTTCTAGCATTCAGGAAGAAAGGGAAAGGGATGCTAGACTTCAAGAAGTAGAGAAGAACAAGGAGAGGGAGAAGGTACCCAAAAAACATATTACATGGGTACATTCGATAGGAGGGTACTACCAGACATGGTGGAAGAAGGCTCTTAAGAGGCATCCATTGCGGACTATGTTACAGAACATGAGAGTTAACTTTATATTGCAGGTACTAAAATTTGACAAAGAATTCTTTAAGAAGTATCTGCTACAAATGTTGGAGACACTTGATCCGCAACAAAATGCTAGTGAAGTGCAAGTGGGTGACCTACAGCTAATTTTTGTTTTTTTAGCAAGCAACTTCAGAAGGACATTTGGGTTGCCAAATCAAGGAATATTGGTGATAAGAGATTCAGTGGATTCCAATCCAACTGGTGCAGACAAATGATCCATGAGGTGACTGATCTCACTCCAGATGAAGTGCAAAAATTGATGTCACATGGGAGTTAAGGAGTCAAGCAACAACAATTGAAGAATGAAGAGTTGCAATGCGCCATGAATGTCATAATGGCAAGACTTTTTGAAGAGCAAAGAGCCTTAGAGTTACCCATATGGCTCATACCTGTACATGCAAGGGGTAGTAGAGGGTATAGCCTATGACTAGGCATCTTATCTCTCATACTGCATTAAGAATTTCTTGATGCGGAATATGAAGAATTTTTCAATGGTATTTCATGCCATTGGCTTGCTATTGAATGTTGTGATGCAAGCAAGGGTGCATATTCCAGACTTGGATCCTCCTAGAGATGATTTATCGGAACTGGTGCCAACAATTCTAAGGTGGATGAATGCAAGGCCACACACGAAGAGAGGCACATTAATAAAAACATCGAGAACAAAAAATATGTTGAAGATGACAAAACTACTAGACGATTTACCTAGTGAAGATTCGGAGGAGGATGCACCACCGTTGAGGCTAGAGTTGGGCCAAAAGGAGAAAAAACACAGGAGGTTGGAAATGGAGGAGCAACCTCAACCCCACAAGAAACCATAGTGGATGCAGGTGGCAAGATGGAGGAGACTCAAGAGGAAGAACAACAACAAGGAACAACACGACTAGAGATTGGGGAAAGAGCTACAATCGAACAATAGCCTGATATGGAGGCTCAGCAAGAAGAACAACAGGGACAAGTTTTCGGAGATTGTGCCTATCGACAAAGAAGTCCACGAAGCAGTGGCTGTAATGGGAGAAGTGAAAGTTGGATCACCTAAGTTCCTTGCAGAAGCTTAGTAGTAGTTTGATCCAAGTGCATCACCTCCAGTGTAGGGGGAGGCACAATTTGAAATCACATCCACAATAGAGGAGGAACAAGCAAGGAAACAAACTGAGCCAACTACAACACAGGAAAAAGGAAAGGAGTCGACAAAGGAGGATGCATTGCTAGCACAACCAGACCCAAATTCAAATGATAATGAGACCATAGTAAAATATAAATGGGTAAAGGATGAAGTAGTCAAAGGATTCAACAATTGGCTAATACTATGGAGCAGCCAGTAACAGAGGGCAAAGCAACTAGGAAATCCATCAATCTATCAGGACAAGGAGGAGAGTGGAGACAACCACAACCGATGACACGGATAATGACCTGAGTGATAATGTGTTGATAAAAGTGCCAAATTTTAGGCAACCACCAGAGTTGGGGGAGCACATTGATGCGCAAGTGATACCTACTTGCAGAAGCCATCTAGAGTTATCAACAGATTGAGATTGGAGTTTGAAGTGGGCTGTTTTGGACAGTGAAGAAAATGGCAGCTGATGACAGAGAATGAGCTGGGCAAGTTAGTATGTTGGATCCATGATGAGGAATGGATGACAAGACTTGCCAGCATCCACTAGACGCAACCTTGGGAGTTGCAAATTGGTAGTATTAGAACCATGATTGGGGTGCAAGAACTTCCAGAAGGGACTCAGACACTATATAGAAGACTAGCTTGAATCTATATTAACGGAAGAAGTAGTGTACTTTGTCCACAAAATGAGGTAGTTGTCCAATATGTCGAATTGGCACCAGAGTTAGTACCAACATATGTCAGGATCAACTTTTTGGCATAGTTGGTGCAGTGGTTAGCTACAGCTAATGAAACGATTCACAGTGTCGGTGAAGAGAAAGCTAACTAGTTGCAAGCAATAGAAACCAAACTTCAGCAAGTGAGTGAAGAAGCCGAAGCAAAACTAGTCAAGCTAAGACAGGAGGTTGAGGTGAAGACCAAGGAGATTGAACAAAAGAATAAGGCTAAGTAATTGCACAACTGAAATCCGAGTGCTCAATTAGAGAGTAGCTAGTGGAGGCCAAGACAAAGGAGTTGTTAGTTGATTGTTGAAAGAGATGAACAGCTTGCAGCAATGGCGTAGGGAACTCCAAATGAAGCCTTCGCAAAAAGGGAAGAGGAGCTCTTGATGAAGTTGGCAGCAATGGAACAAAAAGCCAACCATTATGGTCTAGAATGGGCCAAGTATTACAATTATGCCAAGAGACTCAAGGACGAGAAGGAGGCACTAAAGTTGCAGATTGCAGAGATGAGAGAAGTACCTGTTCCCACACTCCAACAGCCAAGTATGATTCTGCCAGAGCAGAGAAGGATGCTGACGAGAACATCGATCAAATCAAAAGGAAGGACAGATATAGACACTAGTTCTAGGCATAAGCAAAAACATAAGTAAACATGTCTGCAAAAGTGTTTAAGTGTTTATGCACTAAGTTTTGGTCTAAGTGAAATGTAATGAAATGATGGTTAAATGCCAATGAAATGTAAATGTAAATGAAATGCAAATGAGATGTGATAGCCATCATAGTTAAGTCACTAAATATTGCGCATAATGTAGAGTTGGTGCATATGTCTCACATACTTATAAAAGGAAGAAACTAGTTATGTGCCATGTGTCTTGGAAATCCTTGCCAACAATGGCCAGGACTGCACTATAAAAGAAGACCCCCTTTCATTGTTGCAGGTATGGATATAGATATATGAGTATAGACAGATCATATACACATATGTACCAGTACAAAGTATATTGCGAGTTTAAGTGCAATTGTTGTAATCTGTAAATGCCTTATAGACAGATTACCAATGCAAATCCATTCTCCAATTGTGAGTTGGATGTCTGTGTGTTGATATCAATTTACTAGATTATTAGACTTGTGCATTGTTAGGGTAATTTGTTTGCAGGTTGGGAGACGCAGTCGGAGTACAGTTTTAGGCCGCAGTCAAGAGTGCAGACGCCATTTGATGAAGCCGACAACCATTGCTGAGGATAACTGTTGTCTCATTGGAGTGCAATCATCGTCTGGAGAAGCTGCTGTTTGGGGATCATGTCGTCATGCCGTCACATGGGTGCCGTCATGTCGCCATGCTGATGCAGACCTATTTGATGTCGTCTGGAGGATGCTGTCAGGTGAGTGCTGTTGTACTGACTAAAGACTGAAGTCCAATCTGCCGCCGCATGTGTGTTTTCATCTAAACAGATGATGAGGGTAGTTTTGTTCGAGTGTTGACTGCAGACGTGTTGGCCCCTAAACCCTGTTACTCTATCTCATTGTTGGGAACCCCACCACTATGCTAAATGCAGTTGTCCACCAACCTTCCATAAATGAATTATACATTCAGTTCTGCTGTAAATGGGTTTGACCGCGCCAAGAGAAGGCTTATCTTTCAAGAATGGATGGAAACATGTTTGATGAAAATTTAGAGATCCTCTAACCAAACAAAATAAAGCCTTCCTTTGATTTATCCAGGATTAAATGAATTTCTACCTTTTGTGCACAAGGTTGCTAAAGATGTGCTAAAATTCAGCAAGTTCTGCTTCCCACTGCTTTTTTTTTTAAGTAACCTTAAACTGTATTAAAACTCTTCCCCACAAACTCATTTCTACTCCGATAGGAAAAAGGAAAAATCTGGTCTTTTCAAGCATGTTCAGACAGATAAATTTTTGTCATGATATGACACAACCGTTGTTCTGTCTAGTTTTATCTGCAGATTCAAAAGCAATCTGCATATGTGGTTATCAAGGTTGACTAAATTCAGGAGCCGATTGTCCACTTGGACAATTGGGTCTGCTAGGTAGAAGGACAATATACAAAAGGGATGCAAGGGCTCCTGTCACCAAGACCCCTCACAAACAATTTTACTGACTGATTGGCGAGGCCAGGCCCCATTTTTAGAAGAGTTGTCAAATGATTGACATCTAATAAGATGCATAGTTTGAAACTATCTATATAAGGTGACTAAAATAAAACGGTAAGCAAAAAGTTCTGTTGTTATCACAAAAAGAATCTCTTGCATCAATTCGAAGAGCTGACTTAAGATAGACCTAAACATCACATTTAGTTCAGCCAATACAACTTTCATCGACAAAAACATAGCCCCCTGGGTTCTGTCCAATGTGAAGTTAAGCACATCAGACAACCCCCTACTCCCCTGCATCCACTATGACCTTACCCTCTTTCGGTTTTAAATCTAGAATCTTCTATTTGGAGTACCCAGCCTTAACCATCAGCCCCACTCAGGCTATAGTGGTGGCATTTTCCAGTCGAGGTTTGAATGTTCACTTCTCTTGGGCTCAATTAGTTACAGTGCATCAACAGCATAGGATAGGCACCAGTAGCATAGGTATTTGTATCCGCTTATTTCTGAATTACGAAGGTAGAGCTCAGCTTAAGACGATTTCATTATGGGATGGAAATTTGTGTAGTAACTAATGCTGTATACTACCCAGACAAGGAAAAAAAAAACTTTCGGCAATGAAATGCATGATGGCAACTTACATAAGGCCCGTATAAATCAAGATTGTTTTCCAGCATAATATCTCTCAATTTCTGGCCCCCAGTGGCTAGACCTCTCTGCACCTCCAGTTCCCCATCTTCTATACTCTCGGGCTGCTCAATATTTTTCCCAAAAGAAGCAAAATCAGGATTATGAACGTTCACATGTGCTTCATTGGAATAAGACCAATTTAGCTCCAATCCTCTATAAATACAATGCAATGTGGATGTGATTCAACTCTCAATTATAATCGTACCCATCAAAGAAATTAAGATTCAAATATTTGAAATAATAATAGAAGACCACTTCAATGGGAATCTAAAGCATGAACAAGAAATTTACGGAAACAAATATGAAGTTAATTTGAGGGGGAGCCTCTGCACTCGTTTTCTCTCCGGACTCAGGAACTGCAACCTCTGGATTGCTTGAGGCCAAACTCACAACTCTTGATCCTCCGCAACGCCCAAAACGTACATGTTGTTTAGAGTACTTGATACCCTTGGGTTCATTGACTGGTAATAATTTGCTGAAACCATAATTTAATGAGGCAGAATTTATTTGCAGAGTAGCCATGTTAAAGGAAAACAAACTTAGAAATGGAGAAGAAAGAGTTCAAGGATTTGAACTTCAAATCCTGATCGGAACGTGTGGTCATTTTCGTTGTGGCTACCTTATCCGCAATTTAATGTGTGTAAGAATTTTGCCCAAATCGGACGCCATTGGATATTTGGCCGTCCAGGCTAAGCTTCAGTGTAAAGGTGGAAAACTAAGCGTTTAATTATTTTTCCTTTCCTAAATGGTTATATGGAATTACATCATGATACTATTATAACCGTTTGACTGTTTCATACTTGTATTTTTATTTATTTTTACTGAGTAATACTTCGTATACATATACATATTGGGGTTGAACTTGGGTCACATCACCGATAATGCAAGTGGCATCCTCGTGAAGATTTTGATTTATATATAAAATCCGTGTGGTTTCAGTTTTTATTTTTGTGTCCATTAACGAGAATCATTGTAATTTCGTGTGGTTTGAGCTTTGATTCTGTGTTTATTGATGAGAATCACTGTAATTAATTTTTTTTTTTTTGGTTAAACATACACCCACCCTCTCACACTCACCCACACCACAGTTTGAAGCCAAAGCCCAAAACGTTGCGCTGTCTATTTCATGTGATTTGAGCTTTGATTCTCGTGTCATGGAAAATCACTATTCCATAATGGTGTGGGTTGACAAAAAAAAAATTAAAAAATTAATATCATTTAAGTATTTAATTTAAAAAGTAAAATAGAATTTAAAAAGTAATTATGACTTAATTCGAACATAGATTAAAAAAAGTTAAAGAACTAATATCATTTGAGTACTTAATTTAAAAAATAAATTAAATTTAAAAATTAATTAGAACTTAAATCAAACATAGATATGATTATCATAGAACAAGTGTAAAATTAAAGTAAAAATATTTACAAGAATTTAATATAATAATTTATAATTACGTTATTATATATTTTTAATTTTATTTTTAAGATAATATTATATGTAGAAGACTGCATGTTTGATAGATTGAATTTATTAATTTATAAGGAAAAGACCTGGCTTCAAATCTTGTGAAGCAATACATACATAATTGTTTTGCTGAAATTGTTAAAGATTGTATATTTGATAGATTAAAATCATCATCATTTAAGGAGAAGAACTAGCTTCAAAATCTTGTAAGGCAATACATACATAATTATTAGAGTTGTAATGCTGGTGGATCCATTTTAATTCTATAATCAATTAAAAAATAGAAGACTGATTATTGTGTCTATTATGATAACATCTTCAAAATAATAATGAACATTTATCTTTGAATTTTATGTGTGAACTTTTATATTATAAAACTTTAATTTTAGTTTTTTATTAATTTTAATTAAACATATGTAAATTAATGATTAATATAAGTTTATTTTCTTGATTTATTATTTAAAATCACAACAGCACAAATTTTATTATTAAGTATTCATCTAATCACAATATAGATTTACATTTTTTATAGCTTTATTAATAGAAGTCAACATAATTACTTAAAAATTTTGTGAGGAAAGAGGAGGTCATGTTATACAATAGGCTACTCTCAATCATGTCATTAATTTAAGAAATCAACATAGATGATTTAATTCATTTCATATTCTATGGAGTAATTTTCAAGAGTTTGCATTATCCCACAGTATTAAATACTTTTGCTTCATGGATCAAAGGATTCCCATAGCATAATTTATTTATAAAGTTTTTATTATATTTTTTTGTCATATTTTTTGAATATTTGAACTTCATGCATGACCTAGTATATCATAAAACTTTTATTTTAGTTTTTATTGTAAATTAATGATTAATATAAGCTTATTTACCTATGCATTAGCTAGAATTACATTTGCACAAGTTTTATTATTAAGGATTCATCTAATTATAATATAATTTTACATTTTTATAGTTTTTCTAATAGAAGTCAATATAATAACTAAAGAAGTATGTGAGAGAAAAGGTGATCATACTATGCAAGAGGCTACTCTCAATGGTATGTCATTAATTAAGAAATCAACAACTAGGATATTATTTATTTTACATTCCACCGAGGTAATTTGTTAAAAAACACTTCAAAGGTAGAATATCATAAGAGTATGAACCTTTTGCATTGTTTCATAATATCAAATACTTTTGCTCCATGGATCAAAGATTACGAGAGCATAATTTATTTATAATTTTTGATTAATTTTTTCCATCAGTTTTAGTTGTATATTTAATATTTGAACTTTATGCCACCTAGTATACCATAAAACTTTCATTTTAGTTTTCTTATTAATTTTATCATGTATAAATTAATGTTTAATATAAGCATATTCACATAATTTTATTAGCAAGAATCACATTTGCCCAAGTTTTATCATTAAGGATTAGTTTGATTACAATATAGATTTACATTTTTATAGCTTTGCTAATAGAAGTTAACATTGTTTTCTTATTAGTTTTAACATATATTAATGATTAATATAAGCTTATTCAGATAATTTATTAGCAAGAATCACATTTGTACGAATTTTATTATTAAGGATTAGTCTAGTTACAATATAGATTTGCAATTTTTTAGCATTGCTATTAAAAGTAATTATTTAAGAAGTTTGTGAGAGAAGAGAAGGTCATGTTATATAATAGGCTACTCTCAATGATATGTCATGAATTAAGAAATCAGCTAAGATATAAGTTATTTCACATTCCATGGAGGTGATTTGTTAAAGAACACTTCAAAGGTAGGAAAACACAAAAAATATTAGAAGAAAGTGTTAGCGTTTATATTGTCACATAATATCAAATACTTTTGCTCCATAGAGCAAAGGATTCCCACAATAATAAATTTAGGATTTTTTGATATAGCACCTAGTTGGTTGGTGTTCATTTGATATTCTCCCCAAATAAATCATGTTTGCACTCAAGCATATGCAACGAGGGTCTTAGCAAAAGATATGGGTAGAATCATATGATAAATACAAGCTTATTCACATGATTTATTAGCTAGAACCACACTTGCACAAGTTGTATCATTAAGGATTCGTCTAATTACAATATAGATTTATATTTTAATAGATTTGCTAATATAAGTCAACATAATTATGTAAGAAGACCATGTGAAAAAAGGTCGTGTTATGGAATAGGTTACTCACAATGATATGTCATGAATCAAGAAATCAACAACTAAGATATAATTTATTTCACACTCCATGAAGGTAATTTATTAAAGAACACTTAAAAGGTAGGAAAACACAAAAGTATTATAAGACAAGTGTTAGTGTTTATATTATCACATAATATCAAATACTTTTTCTCCATAGATCAAAGGATTTCTATAGCATAAAATTAAGGATTTTTGGATATAGCACCTAGTTCTTATTGTTGAAGATGAAAGTTGTGTCCATTTGATTCTCCCCAAAGATATCATGTTTGTTCTCAAGCATATGCAACAAGGGTCTTAGTAAAAGATATGGGTAGGACCACATTATTATTATAAGCTTATTCACATTAGCAAGAATCATATTTTCATAAGTTTTATCATTAAGAATTTGTTAGAGCTATCCTTGATCATCCATAAGCTTGGATACAATTTCTTGATCATGAAGCCTCGATCTTTCTTAAGCAAGTGGTTGAATGAAGAGAACAAAACTTGTAGATAAAAAAGTGCAAGCACATAAAGTAAGTTTTTATTCATTATAAAATGCCTTGAACTACTTTAGAAGATCGAACATGAAGTGAGTAAGCTTTTATAAATGGTAAGACAAAGATACAAAGAATCAATAATGATCTGACTAGATTGGAATAGAATCTAATTTGAGCATGTTGGTACCAAGAATCATGTTCTAGTACCTCCTAAATGGAGTGGAGGCCCTAATGGTTTTTGGGGGACCAAAAAAAAGTGGAGGGACTTTAGTCTTGACTGAACAAAGTGTAGGCCAAACAAAGTGGAGGTCCAATAGAATACACTAAATGATTATATTAGTGTCTTAGAATTGGAAAATAACTAGAGTGAGGTATTCTAGTTTGTTACTTCCATGGAATGTGAAATAAATTCTATCTTAGTTGTTGATTTCTTAGTCCATGACATATCATTGAGAGTAGTGTTTTGCAGAACATAGCCTTCTCTTCCTTCTTAGAATTTTTAAGTAATTATGTTGACTTCTATTAGCAAAGCTATAAAATGCATATATATATATATATATAGTAATTAGATATGATAGTTGGAAAATAACTCGAGGGATTCTAGTATTGCAATCCCTCACTCTAGTTATTTTCCAACTCTCATGTCTAATTACAATATAGATTATTTTTTATAGCTTTGCTAATAGAAGTCAACATAATTACTTAAGAAGTTTGTGAGGGAAGAGAAGGCAATGTTCTGCAATACACTATTGTCAATGATATGTCATGAATTAAGAAATCGACAACTAAGATATAATTTATTTCACATTCCATGGAAGTAATTTGTTAAAGAACACTTCAAAGGTAAGTAAACACAAAAGTATTAGAAGAGAAGTGTTAGCAATATACTGTCACATAATATCAAATAGTTTTATTCCATAAATCAAAGGATCTCATAGCATAAAATTAAGGAGTTTTTGATATAACACCTAGTTCTTATTGTTCAAGATGAAGGTTGGTGTTCATTTGGCATTCTTACCAAATAAATCATGTTTGTGCTCAAGCATATGCAAGGAGGATGGTAGGAACCTAGGGTTCCTAGCACATAAAATGATAAATAAATAATAAATAACCTAAAACTAAAAGAATCACTTTTTATATTGTTCGGGAAGTCCCTTCAATAAATCATATATTATATATTTCATGGATATTTTGAATGATAAAGTTGTATAGTTTTTTATACCCACTTTATCATTTTAGGTGAAAGGTTGCAATGCTTCCTAACCCTAATATTATAATAATATAATAATTAATATAATTAATTATTATATTATTTATTATTATAAACTTAAGATAAAATAATAATAATAATAATTATTAATTAATGTTAG
Source organism: Wollemia nobilis (assembly GCA_028583015.1). Classification (NCBI taxonomy): domain Eukaryota; kingdom Viridiplantae; phylum Streptophyta; class Pinopsida; order Araucariales; family Araucariaceae; genus Wollemia; species Wollemia nobilis. The sequence goes on from JAQPPZ010000912.1 coordinate 2,526,003, forward strand.
GATATGATCCTAACAGAGGATCTTAGCAAAAGATATGGGAAGATGGGTGTGCAAAACTTTATAGGTCATTCTAGAAGGGGGTTTAATAAGATTAGTGTTGAGAATGTACGACAAGGTCCATACTATACCAATATCATATTACATGCATTTATATTGGGGTGATTAAAATAAAATATATTTGAAGTGATATACTACTAACTATACAATATGATTAAATTAAATTTTAGTGATATGGATTTGGAGGGGAGGTGTTGGTTCATATGATAGGGAAGCAATGCAAAATACCATTTGAGAACAAGAGATTCAGTAGTAGTGTGTTCTTCAACTGCTGATGCTACAAGGGCAACAACATTAATTACAATTGGAACATCTTCTGCCAAATCGACAGGATCTGCAAGTGTAGCAACATCATCTAACGACAAGACAATGGGCATGTCGCCCATAGATCCTAGTTCGAGTCTAGGTGTTGCTTCATAATTTGGAATAAGTTCTTCATCGATGAGAAGAACTTTGCTAGTAAGATCATCATCAACGACCACTTCTACCAGCATGGAAGCTCGAATCTGCTGGATTTCGATGGAGAGATCTCTAAGTCGATGAGAGATCTCATTGAGCAAAATCTTCAAATTTTGAAACATGGTATCGAATGCAAAAGAAGTGAAGACAAGAATGAAATCCATGAAGGATAAACCACTCTGATATCAAACTGATAAGTATTCATAAATTCAAATTGTATTTCATTGATAAAACATGTACATTTATAGGTATTAGATGCCTTTACAATACCATGGTATTAGGTATTTAATATGCGTACAATAGTCATTCATGAGGAACAATGAAGGAGAGCGAAGGAGGATCCAGCGAGAGGATCCGCACGGTGGAATGTGGTAAAGGATCCGTCTCATTGACAGGAGGCAAGAATACCAATGAGGCAAACGGAGGTCGGAGGGCATCCAGTGGGGATGAATCAGTGCACCTGATAGCAGAAGGTCAATAGGATAGATCGAAGAAAATACAAGTATCCCCCGGAAAAAGGAGGCCAAAGGGCGACCCCCAACCTAATGTGAGAGGATCCTATGCCCACATGGTGGCAAGCCATGCAACCGCAGACAACTGCTTTACCAAGGAACTATTTCCATCTGGCAAGGATTTGGACATCCCCGACGAGGTCCTAAATAGTTTTTTGGAATTCAAAAAGTTTACCCTAATTGGCAAGTTCATAGGAGGATGCCCAAACATGGAATCCATCCACAAATGGGCTCTCTCCAAGTGGCGAATCTCTAGAAACATGGAGATTACGACACTAACCTGGGGTTTCTTTGCCATCATGCTGAACAACCGAGAGGATTACTACAAAATCCCAGTGGAAGGACCATGGTTCCTGGGGCGTAGGAGCCTCTTTCTTCAGAAGTGGAGAAACGATTTCAACCCGGATACCCAAAACATCAACATTGCTCCGATTTGGGTAAGGCTTCCCAGCCTTCCTCTTCATTGCTGGCATAAAAATGTTATCAGAGGGATAACACGGTCTATTGGAGAATTGGTCTCCATTGATCCCCCACTAAAGCCTAGTCTAGACTAACCCAGGATCGGTTCTGTGTGCTAGCGGACCTGGACTCTGAGCTCCCCTCCTTCATCAACCTATGGTCAGGATCACCCTTCATCAAGAGACATGCCATCGAGTATGAGAACAGACCCATCTTTTTTCACTGTCGCACTTAGGGGCACCTCCAGACTCAGTTTCGAGCTATCAGGGGCCAACAAGAAGAGGAGCTAACCAAAGGATCCACATACCCTCGAGACTCATAGCTGGAAACAGGGGAGAAACATAAGAGGAATCCTCCTCCCATTGACCAACTCCCAGCGAAGCCCAAACCTGACTCGAGCAGACAATAAGCTCAAGAGGAGGAACAAGACGGGTCTGTCAAGCAATAGAAGCAAGGTTCACAACAAGGAGGAAACTCCTTTCAAGAAAATGAGCATCGAGAGGCGGGTTCAAGCCTTCCACCCCAAGATGAAGTAGAGGAACCGAATTCCCAGGTACAAATCTCTCCCATCACTAACTCCCTGTAATCCCTCATGGAATATTATTTGCTAGGCAATAAGAAAACCTCACCCCATCCAAAAAAGGGGGAGTTTCCTTCTCATCATCATGAAAAAATGGGATCCTCCCTATCAGGAAGGGTCAGCCCTAGGAACACCAGAAGCAAGAAACAATCGATGGATTTTGGCAATGAGAGGAAAAGAGGAAGACCTCCTGGCAAATATTAGAGAGACAAAGAAACAACGGAGGATGTGGCGAATGGGACCCAACTGTTGCTATTTTTGGATGATTTAGACACTCAGTGGGATGAAGCACAAGGAACCAAACCCCCCTTCCAGATGATGAAGGGAGGCAAGAAAACCTCCAAATCGTCAAGATGAAGGTTCTATCATGGAATGTGAGAGGACTGATCGAAGCATCCAAGCAAAGGATGGTTGCGGACCTCCAAAAATGATCAAATCCCTCTATCCTTATCCTCCAAGAGACCAAGGTTGATGTGGTCTCTACTAAAAAAGCAACAAAATCTATCTGGGCCAAAGCAAAGCTCTTGTTCAGTCTAGCTCAAGGATCTTCAGGTGGGCTCATGGTCTTATGGGACCCAACCCTTGTAGAAGGAAGTCTACTTTCTTCATCTAGCAGGATTCTCAATATCCTCTTTCATTCTAAGACAGGCAATTGATCGTGGATCCTGTCCAACATCTACGCCCCCAACTCGGTCATTGAGAGGGTTGAGATGTGGAAGACCATCACCCAGATGCGAAGGAATTTCAATGCCCTCCCCTGGATAATAGGGGGGACTTCAACTGCCCTTTACATCCTTTTAAAAAAAAGGGAGGATCTGATATTGGTTCCAGAAGCATAGAAGACTTCAGAGATTTTGTCGACAGTAACGAGCTAGTTGACATAGAGCTCAAAGGTTCCTCTTTTACCTAGAGCAATAGGATAACAGGGAGTGGGCTTATCCAGGTCAAGCTAGACAGGTTCCTTATCTCCTAGGAGGCTATTCCCTTCTTGGGGGATGCGACCCTCCTAGCTCTTCCTAGGATCGGATCAGACCATAACCCCATCCTTCTTGAATCGGGCGAAGGGCCTAGTTTCAAAACACCCTTTAGGTTCGAATCCATGTGGACCCATCATAAATATTTTAGAACGCAGGTAGCGGGATGGTGGAAGCAGGAGGTAAAAGGATCCACCTCAAAACGCCTAGCCCTGAAGCTTAAATATGTCAAAGAAAACCTCAAGATCTGGAATAAGGAGGTCTTCGACAACATCTTCAAATCCATGAAAGCCATATCCGAAACCCTCAAAATCTTGGAAAGAAGTTTGGAGGCAGGTGTCTTCAGCGAATCTGACAGAAATGAAGAGAGAATCCTCCTGGCAGACTTTCACACTATCCTGGCTAGGGAAGAGACCTTATGGAGACAAAAATCTAGAGATCTATGGCTGAAGGAAGGAGACTCCAACACCAAGTTTTTCATGCTTCTACCCTTCAGCATAGAGGTTCCAACAAAATCAAGGAAATTTGGCAAAGTGATGGTACGACCACCAAGGACATTTTTGAGATAAGAACTGAAGCAGTGGGCTTCTTTCGGGATTTGCTGGGATCCTCCCCTGAAAGTGACTTACAGGTCCAAAGAGATATTTTGGTGAAAAACCCCTCTTTGGTACCCCAGGAGGCTAGCCTCAGGCTCCTGGATCCTTTTTATTCTTTCGATATCAAGAAGGCATTATTTTCTATGCAACCTAAGAAAACCCTGGGTCCAGATGGGTTTCCTCCTTTATTTTTCTAAACTATGTGGGAGGTTGTGGGGAATGATGTTTGTGATGCCATTCGTGAGACCCAAGCCTTTAGATCCATCCACCCCAGTATGAATGCCACCTTCTTAGCTCTTATTTCAAAAACCTCTACCTGCAGGATCTTCTCAGACTATAGACCCATTAGCCTTTGCAATGTTTTCTACAAGATCCTGACCAAAGTCTTAGCTAACAAGCTGAAGCCCATCTTGCCATTGCTCATTGACCCTTGCCAAGGCAGCTCTGTGAAAGGCAGAAACATCCTTGATGGTGTCATTTCTATCCATGAGACTCTCTACTTTGCATCTTTGTATAATAAGGCTACCCTCTTTCTCAAGCTTGACATGAACAAAGCCTTCGACAGGGTGGATAGGGGTTTCCTCTACACTGTTCTCATGAAGTTTGGTTTCCCTTCTTCTTGGATCGACCTCGTCCAAAGTTGCATATCCACCCCTTACTTCTCTATCCTTATAAATGGGTCCCTCACAGGCTAATTCTAGAGTGCCAAAGGTCTCAGGCAAGGAGACCCCCTGTCCCCCATTCTCTTCATCATCTTGGCAAAGGTTCTGGGAAAAACCCTCAAGGAGAGCCTCTGAAGACAGAGGATTTTGAGCATCATCCCCACCTTTGGAGTGGATGCAGTCACCCACCAGCAGTTTGTGGATGACACCCTCTTGTCTACTATCACCTCTGTAGCCCAGGCCAAACACATCAAGATGATCCTCTCCCTTTACAAGCGAGTTGCGGGCCAGAAAGTAAAATACACCAAGATCAAGCTTTTATTCCTAAATACTCCTCAGGGGGTGGTAGATCCGCATTTCCATAATCTTGGGATGCACGATCCAATCCCTCCCTACCGCCTACCTCAGGCTCCCCCTCTTCTGCAATGGTAGGGCCAAGAACAACATGTGAAATATGGTGGTGGAGCGAATTCACAGTAAGCTGGCCTCTTGGAAAGGCAAGTTTATATCCTAGGCAGGCAAGGCTACCCTCACCAAAGCTTACCTCCAAGGGATCCCGACCTACTTCATGTCAGTATTCAGCCTCCCAATGTCTGTCCACCGCAAGATCGAACAAATTTAGAGGAACTTTTTATGGTCTGGGAATGAAGATAAATCTAGGATCCCTTTGGTGACGGACGTGGGACAAGGTGTGTAAAATCAAAGACCAAGGTGGGCTAAGGAGAACTAGTCTGATGAACTTGGCCCTCGTGGCCAAGCATGCTTGGAGGATCCTGACCAACGAGCCTGTGGAGTTGGTCAAAATCATCAAGAAGAAATACCTTGCCAACTGCTCCTTCCTGGATGCTGAGGCCCCCTCCGATGGATCCGCTTTCTAGAAAGCAGTCCTCCAAGCTAGGCATCTGCTCAGCAAGGGAGTCTGATGGATTTTAGGAGATGGGCAGACAATCAACTTCTAGAAGGACAGATGGACCGAAGAAGATCCTCTATCTCAGAAGGCTGAACTTTCCCTCCTCAAATCCTTGGTGGACCCAAACTCCCAACAGAAGGCAAAATACTACATTGTGTGGAAGGATGGCAGCCCTTAGTGGAACATCTCGAACCTCACCAATCGTGAAGCTGAAGTCTCCTCTTTAGATAAGATCCTCCAGGGTATTACCATCTCGACTGTTAGAAGACCCGATAAGATGATCTGGACGGGCACTAACATTGGCATCTTCTCGGTTAGGACAGCCTACGAGATCCTTTCCAAGGAGGTTGAGGGGGATTTCCCATGGCAGATAGTCTAGCGAAAAGGAGTGATCCTGAAGGTAAATTTCTTTGCTTGGATTTTTTTTCATAATAAAGCTCTAACCATGGACAACCTCCACAAAAGAGGGTTTGCCTTCCCTAGTAGGTGTTATTTGTGCATGGCAGATTACAAATCCGTAGACCATCTCTTCCTTCACTACCCGTTCACCACCACAGTGTTCTACGTGATCCTCTCCTCCTTTCAATTCTCCTAGAGCTCTCCCAGGACAATCAAGGAAGTCTTTGCTCAATGGCCAAACCCGTTCAGAAATCCTAAGCTTCGATTCCTTTTCGAAGCGTCCTTCCATCACATCCTTTGGCAGATTTTGCTGGAGAGGAAAGAAAGAGTCTTCAGTAATCCTCCAAGAGACCCCCCTTCCACAACCTTCAGAGCTCTTGACTTTGCAGTAGAAAATTCAAAATTCACTCCTACTCCCCTCCCCAGGATCCTATCCAAGGAAACTATGTTCAAAAGGATTAACCTCAAGGAGGATCCAAACCACCCTAACATATTTTTTCCCAAGCTCAAGGTCAAATGGAGAAACCCCCCGGAGGGTTGGCTTAAGTTGAACTTTGATGGCGCTACTCGTGGCAACCCGGGGCCAGTAGCTGCAGGAGGAGTGGTGAGAGTTCACGGGGAGAGGATTATCCTCACCTTCTGCAAGAACCTGGGTATCCAATCTAATCATAGTGCAGAGGCCAAGGGTGTCCTCAGAGGGTTTCAGCTCCTCTTAGAGGATCCTCGCCCTTTGGTCATCGAAGGTGACTCTCTGAATATCATAAGGTATTTGTCGAATGGCAAATATCCTTCATGGAAAATTTTCAATATTGTCTCTGAGGCAAGGATCCTCATATCTAGACGAACCGATGCCCAAATAAATCACATATATCGGGAGGGTAACAGGTTGGCAAATTACATGGCTAATAAAGGTCTTTTGACCTTTGTGTTGGTAGTATGGAGGTCGTCCTTTTCGAATGAGGTGGAGAAGATGGCCAGATCAAAGTTTCCTCATGAAGATACATAAGCATAAAGGGAAGGCGCTCGGAGGTAGCGCATCCTCTCGACCACCAATTCTCTAATCAAGATGTTGACTAGGATCAAGGAGCAAAATGTTAAGGATGACCAGGAGGATCCGGAGTAGTGGAGGATCCAGGGCTGGCTTCCTTGTGGTTTTTTCTTTTTTTCCCATGGTTTTTTGTTGCTTTCATTTTAGTTTGCTTTAGATTGGTTTTTGTTTGTCGATCCTCTCACGGAGATGCCCCTTTGTAAGCCATGTGGGCAATTTTGAATCAGGTTTAGTTAGATTTTGCAATTCTGTTTGATCCTAGCCATTGAGGCCTGTAAGGACAGACTGGGCTCAGCCCTATTTTTGTACATAAGGTTTTGGGATCCTCTATAAAAATCCACTGTTAATACAATCAATCTACCAAAAATATATGTACAATAGTTAATGTCATGTTTATCTAGAAATATTTATTGATCTCTATCATTCCTCCCCACTGAAGAAGCATTGGTCCCCAATGCATACAAGTGTGGAAGAGAAAGAGGGAAATGCAAAGGAGTGTTGGATACATACAAAAATGCACTCCTGATGCAAAAGAGAAGAAGACCAATGATGAACTAGAACAGTTCTTTAGAAAACCAAAAATAGATACTGGCACTATGTTGGTTACAAAAATACTCTCCAATGACTTTAAACATTGCTATACTGGCGGACAACTAAACTATCCCATGAGTAGTATGAAAAGAATGCAACTGATGTGGCGAAAGAATATTTTGTCAAAATATCCAAGTTAAAATTAAATTAAATCAAATTAAATATTTTGTGTTTATTAAATGTTTGTTTTTAGTTTTTAATGAAATGATGCGCAATTTTAAATAGAGTGGGCACGTGAATTAAATAAAGGGAGTGTACGGTTTAATTATTGATGTGCGATTAAAAGGGAGGACACAAAGTGGACTGAAGGTGAGTGGCCAAGATATGGACACTAAAGGGGTGACAAACCAGTGCTAACGTGGGTGTTGACTGAAACTAGTATGATCAATAGGTGGTAGGGGATACAAATGATGATGTTAGCAAATATGAGCACGGGGATAGGTCGACGTTGATACCAGTGTAGAGAGAAAGGGTTAGAGGACACAGATAGAGCCACCATGAAAGTTAATGGATAGATACAGTGGGAGCGATCAATGACACACCATGAAAAGCACACAATTTGGTTAGCGATGATAGCAAAGGGCATGTGAAAAGTGACGTCAGGTAGTGGACAGGGCACATAAGCAACAAGCAACATGGACAATGTGCAGGGATGACATCAAAAGTAATAGAAGGAGGACGTTAGCAACAACTCCAATGCGGACATATCAGTGGGATCTAGGGATGTCAACAGATAGGGTGTGACTGACACGAAAGCAAGCAAGGCGTAAGACAAACTAATATCATGGACAATGGCGAACACAAAGATAGGGATGGGCCATGGTACATGACAACATGGATAGATGGTTGCTAATGTGGATGGATGACAACACGTAGAACGATAGATGCAAATGAGATATGTTAGGGGTACGTGGATGATAAACTCAAAAAGTGACAACAAGCGTTGATAGGTCAGGCAATAGTGATAGGTTGGATAGGGTCAGGATTTGGCAAGGTGCACGGATTTAATGGAAAGGACAACCAGTGAGAGTTGGCTATTAACAAAGGTGAGGCTTGGCAAATGTAAATGAGAAAATAGCAAAAGCACGAAGAATATGGGATAAACCCATAAAATATGGTGGAAAAAACAACTGCATCGGGCTGGTCGAAAAATGAACAAAGAGACGAAAAATTGGAAAATATCTCTTAAAATGGAATAACATGTCAAAAATTAGAGGATTGACATCGAAATTCACTAGAGGTTGCTAAAAAGTGGAAAACTGCAGATTGGTGATTGAAAACTATTTGGAGTGAGCAAAAACATAGTGGAAACTATCAAAAATGCAAACAAATAGTCAAAAAGATGGTGGGAGTTGTTAAAAACCAGAAATGAACCTAGTGGAAATACCATCAAAGTCGAAAATGAGGAGATTGACCTTAAAATGTAGCATATCAAACGATAGACGTGTAGGGTGGTGAAGTTGTTTGCGCAATGAACATCGACAAAGAGCAATGGTTGATTGGGCAGCTCAACGATGGAGCACAGACATTGAATAGATCTATTCATGCAGGTGTACGATGGATCTAGGTAGGAAATAATGGATCTGTGCAAGCAAATGTATGATGGATCGATGCAAGCAACGATATAGGATCTAGGTCTAGTTTTGTTACAGTAATGAAGAGAGCACAATGATAGCACAATGTTTGGAGGGGGCCATGGAGGAGGTCAAAATGAAAACCATCGATACATTCACCCATTCTAGAAGTTAGGCTATGAGGGCTGTGATCTATAAGGTCATTGACAAATGGAAGATCGATGTTGTGGATAATCAACCAATTGATGGCAACCAAGGTGCAACGAGCATGAAGAAATACATCAAACAGTGGCGATGAGATAGGGTAGTGGTGTGAGCTAGAGTTGCATGAGCATCCAAAGCCAAGCTATGTGATTGCTTGAATGAAAAGCAGGGCGAGGTGATCGTCGGGTGCGTGAGAGTGGCAAAGCTAATATCAACATAAGTAAGGTGGCATGGTGATGTAGAGAGACTAATGGGGACAATGCAGTAGAGGTTAGGAGAAAAATAAGGGTATGGTCGATTTGAGGAGGATATTGGGAGGTGATGGTAACAACTTTGTTGCGATTGTGATCGATGCATTAAGCAGTGCATGCGAGCGACCATAGGGGACTGCTATGGGAGGAGATGATGCGAGGGTGAAAGAAGTCATGAGAGGCCATAGTAATTCATGCGAAGAAACCAAGTTTAGATCGCATAAGCGAGGGATCACCGAGAGCATGATATTTTTGTGATGAAGCCTTACAAGCAGGGAATTATATCATTATGCATATTAAATGCACCTTTATCTTATTACCCACACATGGTAATGAGCCCATGGTTTAGCTCATACCATGGTATTGTAAAGGCACTTGGTGCCTATATATTATATATTTTATTAATAGAAATGCAATCTGGAGTTTTACACATAATTTCGTATCATTTGGTATCAGAGTAGTAAGATCTACCCTATGTGGGGGGATTTCCCTCATGGAAATTTCTTCCCTCCACTTTTACATTTTCATCTCTTATTTTGTTGCAAAATATAGGCTTGTCTTTATGGATCTACACTTCCTTGTACATTCGTACGCATCAATGGATTTATAATTTTGTTACCTTTCGATTATAGTGCCCCTTCACCCTTTGCTTTGCTCGCATAATGATTTGCATGATGCTCTGCGTCTACTCGCTATCTACTCACTGAACGATCTACTATATGCAATTCACACCGCAACTACCTACCGCCGCGTCACACAGTCCGCACCTCAATTTAGTCCTTGTATGGAAAAATTGACTTACCGCACACTAGATGATCACCTTGTCTTCATGGCATTTTGCACAACATTCCATTGTCTTTTCTATCAATTTTTTGCCACTTGGAGCATCGCTCTACTATTTTATGGTGATGATCTAACAATTTCAAGCATCCACTTGCATTTTGTGACACCGATCTCAATATTTTTGATAAATTCTAATGATGCTCCATTGATTTTTGGCCAATTTTTCCACTTTAGGCTTTGATCTCACAATTTTTGGGCTGCTTCTATTTTTCGATGACCACCTGTGCTTTTTGGTGCTAATCCCATGCATTCTAACCCATTTCAATATTTTAGCACTAACCTACCACATTATGATAGGGTTTGCATCGATATAACAATTTTTGGCATTTTTAGTGAAGGTTTGCAAGTTTCCAACTAGTTTTGCACATTTCGATCCTGATATGATATTTTCGGTAACACTATTATTTTTTGATACCTCTTTCTGACGGATTTTATTTTTTTCGTTAGCATTGCGAGTTTGTTTTCAAAAATTATTTCATGGGTTTATCCCACATTAGGTCTATTTTACTCCTTTTGGCCTTTAAATTCAACGATTAACACATAAGCTATCCACCAGCTTTTGTTGCCATCAAACTAGCCATTGTATTGCCATAAAACTAGTCATTGTCGTTGCTATCAAACTGGCCATTACCCAATAGTTTCGAATAAATTTTGTTTAGAGACACTCCTCAATCCACATTCATTTTTAGAGACTATTTTGGAAGCAGATTTATCCTCCAGATCATGACCTTTGCATATAGGTACTCCTTACTAATGGAGTAGTCTCAGAGATGTTCACGACCATGGACCTTCATATGTGATCCACAACCATCACATGGGTACTCCTCAATCACGGAGTTGTCATTATCTCTTCCTTCACAGGATCACAACCCTTTCATTGTGATCCTAGCCATCACATGGGTCTTTGCACTATTACGACATATGCTACTTCTTCACATTGGAGTTTGTTATGACCTCTAGTGGTTCATCTCTTAGTGGATTTCACCACATTAGCTTTTTAGCTCAACAATATCTTCCCCAAAAAGACACATTAGGCAACACTACATCATTTCTTCGACATTAGCTTCCACATTGTGAAGTGACTGAAATACAATCATTTGATAAAAACAAATAAAATATTGTTCAAAATATTGCTTTATTCATTTTGAATGCGTAGGGTTACAAAACAAGTCTCTCTTTTAGTGGAGATCTTTATTACCTGTTTCCATCACAAATTTGAAGCATCTAATGCTATTTTTCGGAGCTCCTCAATAAAGGTGGGCTTATATGCGCGTGTGTCATAGGTAGTATGTTGGTGTGTGTCCTTTTGTACCTATTTTGGGTCTGTAAAGGTTGTTAGTGTGTTTGGGAGCCTGCCTTGGTCAAGCCCCTTAGTTATGAAGATAAATCGACTCAAAACTGAAGTAAAACATGATATAAACTAATGAAAATGTTGTAGAAAGTATATAAAACTGATATATACCTGATATGGTGTTGTAGACCTATTGTACAATCGGTTCGTAGGGCAGCTTGCAAACTAGATCCCGGGTTCATAGGTTGGGGGGCGAACTAGATTGTAGTTGACTTTTGATGAATATGTTCTGTCTGGATGGGGTCCAAGAGTTTTTTGTTGGAAGCAAAGTGGAAAAAGATAATTTTGAATTGAATTCAGTAGAGTCTGGATAGGTTGATTGAAAATGTGAGAGAGGTAAAATGAGGGAAAAAACCCTCTATTTATAGGAAAAACCAAGGTCAGGGGGGTAGTTAAGTATACCACACCCTAGGGTCAAATCCTAGTAAGGTTAGGTTAGGGTTTGGGAGGTGGCAAGCTTAGTCATCCTCTCACATGCCTTGAAGGAAATATCTCATCCTCACACATGTGTGAGCAAGGATTAGGGTTAACTAGGATTAGCTAACTCCTAGGTTAGATGGGGGTTGGATTAGGGTTTCTAGGAAATATCCTAACCAACTTAGGGTGCACACATGTGTGAGGACATGTTTAGGACTAATTTGATCATTAAACCTAATTAATCCTTTTTAATGATAGTGTAACTTAAGTGAAATTCAATGACAAATTAGAATTCTAATTAGTCTAATTAGGGTTTTTAGTAGGGAATGGTCCCATGGGGGCCCTAATTAGGTGTAGGAAAGGGCTTAGGTTGCCTTAGGGAGCTAATAGGTGGCCTCCTAGTGGATAGGAAGTGTTTTGGGTGCATTTTACCTAGTTTTGTAGGTTTTGCACCTACGGATAACTAACACGACCTACGATGGCCTATGGTGGCCTACAATGGCCTATGGCAGCCTACGATGGCCTATGGTGGCCTACAATGGCCTATGGCAGCCTACGATGGCCTATGGTGGCCTACGATGGCCTATGATGGCCTATGATTGACTATGCAAAACCTACAAGTGTCTATGTAGGTTTACAAGAATCTAGGAATGAGCATGTGCAACTTTTAGGTATCTACATTTGCCCCTTTTTGTACTATGTTGTGTGAAACATAGTTTAGTGCAAAAATATGATGAAGGAGAGTGGTGAAGTGATTGCGAACTAGATGAGAAAGGGAGAGAAGAAATGGATTCAATCAAAGGTATGTAGCTGCTTGAAGTATGACCATACAACATTGATCGAGAACCAAAAGAGGTAGAGATAAGAAGGGGAAGAGAAGAATGGAATCCAATCAAAGGTATGTAGCCACTCGAAGCGTGACCATATAACATTGATAGAGAACTAGACATATGTGGAGAGGATAAGGGGAAAGAAGAATGGAATCCAATCAAAGGTATGTAGACGCTCAAAGTATGACCATACAACATTGATATAAAATCTAAACAAGGAATATGATCCAATCAAAGGTATGTAGTCGCTCGAAGCATGACCATACAACATTGATCAAAATCCAATAGAGGAAGAAAGAAAAAAAACCCAATCAAAGGTATATATCCACTCGAAGCACGACCATACAACATTGATCGAAATATAGAAGGAATATGAAAGAGGATGAAGAAGGTGTGGGTGGATGAATGACTATGAATGCAACATGGTGATTTGCCAATTTAATACAATATTTGCAATAGCATACTGGTTGTTTATGAGGGTAACTTAAGAGTACTTTGCTTTTGAGATCGATGCAGGATGATCCAATTACAAATAGAACAATTGCCTATTCAATTTTTTTTTTTTTGTTTCTGATTGAATGATGAGTGCATGATGACATATGTCAAACTATTTGAGTTGAGTGGCATGGATAAATCAAGCGTAACATTCATTATGTGGCCAGCGTCGATATACATGAATGAAAGCGAGACGTCTTCGATATTGTGCATGGTTCTCGTGATCTAAAAAATATTTGATTTGGGATGAGGTTTATCTGGATATAATATTCAACAAAAAATTTTGTAGACAAATGCGATAACTGTGATTGGATGTTTGATTGTTTGGTTGTATGTAAAGCGGATTTGTGTATGAATACCCCCTCAAACGAGGAATCAACAATGATACAAATGAAATGTGGTGATGAGTCGATTGATAGAAGAAAATTATTGACAAAAGGTGGGAAAATATGGGCAAACGATGGAGGAAAGGAAGAAGAAGTTGCAAGATTGAAGAAAATGTGGAAATGGTGTCTTGAGGGTTGGTTTGCAGGGTGGCCTGTGAACTGGACTAGGGTTCGTAAGGTGGCCTACGAATTAGGATTTAGGGGTATATAAAGCAATTTGGAGGCATGCCAAGCCTCATTTGTGCTATGATAAGTTGCAAGGAGGAAGGAGTGAGGACTAGTGTGTGAAGCAAAGCACTTGCAGGATTTCGAGGTGTTGCAGAGATTGCAATAGGGTAGACCAGCACAGGTGACCGATGTGGGAACCCATCGATAAGTATTCGATGCTCAAACTAGAATAGATTTTGAAATACATGAATATTTAGAAAATATGGGAATGTGAGTTTGCATGTGATGTTTGTTTGAAATACGTGTACAAAGTGTGAAAATGGCCAAATGGGTACCCAAAAATCTTACCCGTATTTTATGTTTACCAAAAATGGGCACGTTTGATTGTGAACTGTGTAAGATTTGACCTTGTTTTTCGTGATGAAAAATGTACTATTTTTGAAATGTGATTGAACTTTCATCTTAAAAGGGTGAAATGGGTGTTCAAAAATGTGACTGTTATTTTTATTTGTTATGTTTTTGTAGGTCACGTGAATGTGTGCTGTAGGACGAATGTTGGTGAGGTTTGACTATGTTGAATGTGGGGAATGGTGTATCGGTTTGAAAAACTATTGGAAATTTCATCATAAAAAGGTGAAATGTGTAGTTAAATACATGATTTGTTTGGTGTTTTAAACTATTTTTGTATGTTTTGTAATTACGTGCCACGAGGTATATGTGACCGAGTGAGAATGTGTTGTTGGGTGAAAGATATACAATATATTTAGAATTTGTTTAAAATTTCACTATGAAAAGGTGAAATGGGTATCCAAAAATGTGACTTGTTTATTGGCGTGTGATGTGGTTGTGTATGTTAGAAGTGCTTTCCTTGAAATGCATGTTTTTAGGGTTGCATGATTTTTTTTGTGTGTGTCAAAAACACTATTTTTGTGTATGATGAGACCAATTTTGTTAGGAAATGGGATAATGAGTTCCCAAAAATGACCTCTCAACTGGGTTCATAGGGTGGCCTGCAAACTGGGTTTGAGTTCACATGGTGACCTACAAACTAGGTTGGAGTTCGCATGGTGACCTATGAATTGAGCAAACGGGGTTGACCCACATAAAACATATCATACCTTATTATCATACAAATCAAAACCTCATAAAACCTAAAATCAAACCCAATAGCCTAGTTGATATTGAGTATCTCTATATCCCCCCATGCCTAACATATGCCACGCCCTCGTGGCATTAAAATCGTAGGCACTCTAGTCATCGCCTGTATCTGGAAGTTCCTACTGCTATTGATTTTTGCTAATCTTCTCTCCTTGTTATGGCTTCTATTGGGGATGGCATGACTACTGTGGGTGTCCTTGCCTAAAATGCTACATCTATAGCCTGCCACAGGTCAGTTTCTTTGATCTTGGGAACCGCAAGGGGGATATCTGAATCACTTGGACACCCCCACTTGTAGACTATTAGTCACTCAAGTCCACAGTCTCTCACCACTACCACAATTTGCTTTACCGCTATGTACTCCCAAGCCCAAACTTGAAGGAGAGTATAGCACACCAAGCTCGGAAAACAAAAACAAATATCACAAGTGTTAAGAAGAAGTGGGGCTAAAACCACAAATAAAATAAAAAAATAACAATGAAAATAATATCTTGGAATATTAGGGGAATGAATAAGAACCCTAAAAAAATAAATTAAGAACTTGTGAGGTTGTTTTAGACAAGATATTTCTGGATATAGAAGTTGGGCAACAAATATTTTAGTCATTCACAGTGTTGAATTTTATCTTGATAGAATTTAAATTTTTGAAGGTATTTGATATAAAAGGAGTTGATTGTGGAAAGTTAGCAGTTTGAAGAATATGAAAAATATTTTTGATAGAAGGGTAAATGAAGAATATCTCTCATAGAAAGACAAAGTTGGATATGCTTTAATTAACTTATTAGAAATGTAATGAGAGTAATGTAATGTTTTATTTTTGTAATGGGAGTGGACCCAATATAAGCCATGTATAGCTTATTAAAAAATATGATGCCTAGATTTTGTTAGAATATATGTCATTGTATTACATCTTGGAAAAATGGTAGCGCTCGTAGGCGCTCTCTAGGTTGGTTGATTAACCACCAGGTTGGTTAGATAAACCAACTAATAACTACATGCATTGTAACCTTTATATGGATATCAATCAATATGATCAATCTGCTTCGTTGTTTTCTTCATGGTATCAGAGCTACAGACGCAGACAGACTATGGATCCTACCAGATGCAGACAAGCCTGATCGGACGTAGACAGAGGACGGACGACAGACTGACGTAGACTGACAAACGCAGACAGACGAAAGCAGATAGAGGACGGACGATAGACTGACCGAACGCAGACAGAGGACAGATGACAAACTGATCGGACACAGACAGAGGACGGAATAACCCTGCCCATAGGACAATGCAAACAGAGGACAACACACAGAGGCACGCAATGCAAATCAATAGAGGCACGCAACACAAATCGAGGACATGTGAGGCAAAGATAGGGCAGACGATGCATGATTACGAAGGAAAAATGGTGGGGTGGTTTCTCGAAGGCAATCGAAAGATATAGTTACTTTTCGCACCTTTAAATATCCCCACAGTGGCAGCACAGGCCATGTGGGATTATATTTTTTTTCCTCTTCTTCGGCCCTGACTGTGTTAACACTGGCCTGATTCCTCTTTGTTCATATCGGGCCCTCTGGCTCCCATGGTAAGTGCAGTGGTTGTTTGGCGATAGGTCACAGTTTCCATTCCCTCTACGTGCGCTATGATGGCGGGTGCAATTTTTTTGACGACGGGTGCATTTTTTTGATGCCCTACGGTTTTTTGACGACGGATCGCTTTATTGTTGACGGCGGGTCGCTTATTTGATGCCCGAAAAGCCCGTTTGACGCCTGTGCAGTCAAAATGATGCCTTGACAACTCCAAATTTTTTTTTGGGTGTTTAGGTACCATTTTTTTCCCACTCCTTTTCTATTTTGCAACTTGACGGGGGAGAGATCTCAGGTCTTCACATGTTTCATTTGCAAAATTGTAAGATAAAGGGGGGAAAACCAATCATTTGGCAGAATAATTGCTAAATTTGTAATAGGTGTTTAAATTTGTGGGCATTTGTGATTGTTTCTCTTGCATTTAAATATATTTTTTTCTTGCATTAACAATCATAAATTACAAAAAATATAAGACCCCAAATTTATACCCTATTTGTGCAATTTATTGCACAAGCAGTGTTCGGTATTTGAGATACCTCTGGTCCACACTTACAGGTAATGTTGTCGTGCTTTGGACTACTGTATTCATCGCCTAATATAGCTGCAACAACGATGTCTGAGCTTGTTCTCTATTAATCATCGAGGAGAAATAAGGCAAACCAATTTTTTTTCCATTTCATACCCACATCGTGATTGTTGTTAGGCATAAATCTTGACGAAAGTTTTTCCCAAAGTGTTTAGGGGAAGTTACGCCCCACGCATGAGGAATAAAATTTTCTAAGGTAGGTGTCATTAACAACACGATGCCCTTTCAGTATCGCCTATGTTCGATATATTGTGCTTCTCATATGTACTTATAGTCTCCCTCACGTAAGGGTGGGTACATATTGAGTAGTATATTGTTCTTATATACCTATAGTCTCCCTCACGTAAGGGTAGGTATATACTGAATGGTTACGATATAAAGATCTGGCATGTATAGAGAAAGGGAGACCAATCGGTGATATAATGAACCTTCATAATGGCCACAATTCATAAGTATCTTTCAGATTCACAATTGTTGAAAGGTCCTAATTTTGTTCCATGGAAGACAAAGATGAAAGCTATTCTTCAGTTGGAAGATCTATGGGATGTAGTGACTGGCACTGCAAAATACCCTCAGACAACAGGAACAGATCAAGATGCTTGGGATAAGAAAGATAAGAAGAGCCTTGTGTTTATCTTGCTTGCTACTATAGATGAGGTGCAACCTCATATTTGTGATGCAAAAACTAGTAAGATAGCTTGGTATGCCTTGATCACAGTATATGAAGGAAAGAATCAATCCACTATTATTCATATTCAAACTCAACTACATAATCTCAGTATGAATTTTGGGGAAACAATTGATATATTCCTTTGCCGAGTGGCTGACTTGAAAGCCAAATTGAATGCTATGGGAAAACTTGTAGATGATGATGTCTTGAACTCTGTTATCTTGAGAGCATTACCAAATTCCTACAAGATGTTGATCACTTCTCTCAATGTTTTTGGTAGACAAGTATCATTTGTGGAGCTGGTAAATTTGCTTCAAACTGAGGAGGCAACTCAGATCTAGAAAGATGATGTACCAGATAATGCTCTTTCCACACAACAAAGTGGTAGAAACAATGACAGTTTCAAAAATGGGGTCCTTATTCCAAAGGCAAAGGGAAGCAAAATCAATAGAAGGATACAAAATATTGCAAGATTTTTGATATGAATAACCATGACACCAACAGGTGTTGGTTCAAAAATAAGCAACAAAATGATAGAGGTCCTCAGAAGAAGGGCAAAAACAAACAAAAATACAACAAACATAAGCAATCTAAAGGCCATGTTGCTTATGCTGACTCCAATTCAGACTCCGATTCTCCTGGGTCCGATTCACATTCTAACTCTGAAAGAGCACACAAGGTGCTCATGACCCATACTTTGTCTTCCCATATCGACGTTGTATGGTATATTGATTCAGGAGCCAACAAACACATGACTAGATACAAATCATGGTTTGATACTTTTGTGGAGAGAGAGGGTAAGCCAGTCACCATTGCTGACAATCAAGTCTATCAAGTAAAGGGAGAAGGGGATATTTCTGTGTCTCTTCCTGATGGTGATTGTAAAATTGAGAAAGTACTCTATGTTCTAGGTTTAGCCAATAATCTAATTTTAGTCACACAACTGTTGGATAGAAATATGGCTGTCATGTTTCAAGTTATCAAAGGCAAGAAGAGATGTTTTATCACCCACTATGGTAAACATGTTACAACCGGATCCTACAAACATGGTTTGTTCATTCTTGATGCCCTTTCAACTCCTCATGTTGCTCTGGCTGCAACTAAAAAAGAGGCCACCTCTCTCTAGCATAGACGTTATGGGCACCTCAGTTCTGGATATTTGATTGAGTTATACAAATATGGGATGGTGATCGGTCTACCCCCACTATCGTCTATCTTACCAGTTTGCTCAGATTGCTTAGCAAGGAAGCAACATCGAGTACCTTTTGAAGCAAGCTCCTCTTGAGCTACACAACCTTTAGAACTGGTACATACCGATCTGTGTGGTCCTATGCCATCCAACTATGGTGGGAAGAAGTATTTTCAACTATTTGTTGATGATTACTCACAAAAGATGTGGGTTTTCTTTCTTCAATTGAAATCAGAAGCATTCCTCTACTTTCAATAGTTCAAGAGACTTGTTGAGAAAGAGTCAGGTTGTTTGATAAAAACTCTCCGCTCAGATCGGGGGGGGAATACACCTCTGAAGAGTTTTTAGAGTTTCTTAAGAAGCATGGGATCAAAAGACAACTAACTATAGCCTATACACCTCAGAAGAATGGAGTTGCAGAAAGGAGAAATCGTTCCATTATGGAAATGGTTCGATGTATGCTAAAGGGAGCACATCTTGAGGATCAATATTGGGTAGAAGTAGTAAACACAACATTATACCTCCTAAATAGAGCACCCACTAAAGCTCTACAAGGGAAAACACCACAAGAAGCTTGGAGTGGTAAGAAACCTTCCATTTCTCATCTAAGGGTGTTTGGATGTAAAGCATTCATGCACATTCCAAAATAGAAAAGGAGGAAATTGGATGAGAAAACCCTGCAGTGTATCTTTCTTGGCTATGATGAGTATTCAAAAGGGTATCGATTGATTGATACTAAGACCAAGAAGACACACGTGAGTAGAGATGTTATATTTGATGAAGCTTTCACATCAAAAGACACATCCACAACTATATATCTAGATGAAGAAGAATCTAAGAAGGAGGATCAACTTCCACAACAACAACTAAAAGTTCCAAAATGGTACACTAGCACTTTGAGAGATGCTAAGTTGAACTCTCTTCCAGATCTATCTCTAGATAGGCCATGTACTCATAGTATGACTCAACAAATGAGAGCAGAGGAATCTACTTCAGAGGTTGACGAACTTTGTCAACACTTTGATGATTTGTCAGTGGGTACAAAAAATGCTAGAGAAGAAGATGAGGATGACGAAAAGATTTATATGTCTACATTGAATGAAAATGAACCCACAACGGTTCAATCTGCACTTGATAAACCACAATGGAAAAAGGCCATGGATGTAGAACATAATTCTCTCATAAAAAATAAAAACTTGGAAGTTAGTCGATTTGCCAACAGGAAAGAAACCCATAGGCTACAAATGGGTGTTCAAAGTAAAGTATAAGGCAGATGGATCTCTTGATAAGCATAAAGCTCGACTTGTTGCAAAGGGTTATGCTCAGAAAGAAGGTATAGACTATGAAGAGACTTTTGCCCCTACTACAAAAATGACTACCATTTGAGTACTTTGTGCCATGGGAGCTCAGTTTGGGTGGAAGTTGCATCAGATGGATGTTAAAAGTGCCTTCTTGAATGGTGACTTACAAGAAGAAGTATACATGACTCAACCAGAAGGATTCATAGTCGAGGGGCAAGAACAAAAAGTATGCAAGTTGATCAAATCCTTGTATGGGCTCAAATAAGCTCCTCGAGCTTGGTATATCAAGATAGACAGTCACCTTGTGCAGCATGGATTCAAAAGAAGTCCTTTTGATGCAAATATCTATATTAAGAAAAATGGTTCTGATATAGTGATCCTTGTACTTTATGTAGACGATCTCATCATAACAGGAAGCTTGGAAAGAATTATTGGCTTAGTAAAAAATGATTTGAAGCATTCATTTGAAATGACAGATCTAGGACTTCTGCACTATTGTCTTGGTTTAGAAGTTACTCAGCAACGATTTCATATCAAAGTAACACAAAAGAAATATGCCAATACTTTAGTAGAAAAATATCGGATGACTAACTGTAAGTCAAAAGCAACTCCAATGGAGCAAGGACTTAAGTTATCCCGATATGATGAATCACCTCAGGTAGATGGTACTCTCTATCGCTAGTTGATTGGGAGTCTCCTATATCTGACAAATACCAAGCCAGATCTCAGTTTTCCTATGGGATATCTTTCAAGATTCATGCAAGAGCCTAAGATGAGTCACTAGAAAGCAGAAAAAAGAGTTCTTCATTATGTTCATGGCAGTACAAATTATGGTTTGCAATACAAAAAGAATAATAAGTTTTTCCTACTAGGTTACACGAACTTAGATTATGCTGGATCCCTTGATGATCATAAATCCACTTCTGGATATGTTTTTCATCTTGGATCTGGACCTGTTTCCTGGCACAGTAAGAAGCAGCAAGTGGTTGCTTTATCTTCTACAGAAGCAGAATATCACATAACAAGTGAAGCAGTCTGTGAGATAATGTGGTTAAAACGCATTCTTACAAACATGGGTCTCCCAAAGAATCTTCCTCTTCATTTGTTTTGCGACAATCAAGGTGTTTTGAATCTTGTCAAAAATCCAATTTTTCATGAACGTACCAAACATGTTGATACCAAATGTCATTTCATTCGAGATGCAGTTCCCAAGCACCATATACAACTTCAATACATTCCTACTGATGCACAAGTTGCAGATATTTTTACCAAAGCTCTTGGGCGTATCAAATATGAAAAGTTTCGAGATACTATTGGAATTTGCCAATAATGTAATAAGGGGGGATGTTAGCATATATGTCATATATGTCATTGTATTACATCTTGGCAAAATGGTAGCGCTCGTAGGTGCTCTCTAGGTTGGTTGATTAACCACCAGGTTGGTTAGATAAACCAACTAATAACTGCATGCATTGTAACCTTTATATGGATATCAATCAATATGATCAATCTGCTTCGTTGTTTTCTTCAGATTTTGGATATTTTAAAAGTTTCATATGATTCCAATTAAGTAAGGGGTTTTTTTAGTCATAAAGCATCATTTATACCATTTTTTGAATGCTTTCTTTGGAGAAATTGTCAAAATTGATTTGATGAACTTGAATTTCATACATTTTCATTTTATCATTTATGGACACAAAGCTTTTGTGACACTTTTATTATCACATATTACCCTTGCACATATATTAAAATTTTGTAATCTAGATATAAGCATACCTTTTTCATACTTTATACTCCCTATGATTAACACTATGTCTACAAACTTTATTTAAGAGAGGCTACAATAAAATCTAAACTTGCATATCATTTTGAGACTTATTTTAGAAGATAAAATTTTCCTTTCAAACCAAATAATCTAGAGAATAATAACAAGACAAATGCTTCTAAAAATATCTAATTTTTTTTCGTTGGAATAACAAATTTAGCATTTCATCAACTCTTCCCATGTTTTCTTTGAAAATAAGCCCAAATAGTAGAACCAAAATAACAATGAAAATGTATATAATTCAATGCTCCCAAATCCTTCTCATACAAAGCACACCTAAAAGGTTCATGATAATCCCTTCTTTGTAGACTGAAACTTGTAACAATTTTAATTTTTAATTTTTTTTTTTTGCTTTGGATTACAAATAAAAAACAGTTACATCCTTTGTAAGGGCCTAAGCTCCAATCCAATGGTTGTTATTTTGAATAAAAATAAAAGGGTGATGCTTGAACCAAGCATCAAACCAAAAATTATATAACCTCCCTTATTAAAAGATCACCTAATACATTTCTTGGTTAATTGCAAAATATGTTATATGAAGTTTTATTTTATAGATCCTCCAAGAAGATATCCTTCCCTCAATGATCTTTTTGTGTGTAAAACCTATATATTTTTTAATTGATATTTTCTCCTTTTTTATTTTTGAATAATAACAACCAAAAATTTCCCTTAATGTTAAAGTCATAAATATTAAATTACCAACCCATATTATTTCCTCTACATTACTATCCCAAATGTAAATAGGAAAAGTTAAAATTATCTTCATGTCCTTTAAAAAAAATCTCTTCAAATTGTATCAAACTCAAAAGCTATCCATAGTAGTGATCTTGAAATAGACATCATGCACATTGAGATAAATATTAATATATCATTTATAAATTGTTATATTGAGCATTTCAATTGTATAGATATTTTTAATAAATTTTATAGGTTTTCATAATTTTATAATTTTTTTTTTTTTAAATTTTAATTGATTATATGAAATTGAAATGGATCCAAATCTTATTAATCATTTTGTTACTATAATTTTTTAATGAATCATATCATCATAATTTTACAACATATTATATTATCAAATGTATAAAATTATTAAAATGATATTATCAACTTTATAAATATAAAATTTGTAATTTTTTCGTGTAGTTTGAAAATAATCTTTTGCATGTATGGACTATTAAGAATAAGAATTTAACCTTAATGGAGCATAATACCCATTACTAGATGAAGATATTTTGGAGGCTATTATATAGCCTAAAGCATCAATAACAAGAGTGGAGGCTATTAAATAGGGAAACACATCAATAACAAGAACATAAAGTTTCCTAGCATTGAAGAGCCAAGAAATTTGCTACTCACCAGCACGAAGATATCTTCCAGCATGTTTTCAGAGAAGTAAATAAGGTAGCGGATAAACTGGCAAACATTGGGGTTGATGGTCCAGTTTTGTTGACTTGGACAGACACACTACCACATGAGGTACGTGCATTAGCGACTATTGAAAAATTTGACAATGATTAGCTAGGTTACCATATTTTTTGTAAGTTTTCTCATTATGTATAAGAGTGTTGAAGTTTCAAAAGGTCCTAGTAGGACAATAAGTGCCAAATTTCAAAAAGTCAATAAGGTCTTGGTTTTTTGGCCCGTCATTTTGAATAACAAATTTCGTGATTTTTCAACAGCCAAGAGTAATAGTTCATTCCCAAAGCCTACTAACGTCTCAAACATAAAGTTTGGGAACAAATCAAAGGATGTTTTTTGCAGATATAGTGGGGACATTAACAACGCAAATGGAGATCTCACTCTTTCCAATTCGAGTAATCCCTGCCGCATGTGGAAAGATCATTGGCACCAAAAGATTCTCAGAGATGTTTATTTGAAGATTGACAAGATTTGCTCCAGGATTGAGACAGGAAATCTGACAATGCTAGGAATCATCATTTTTGAAAAAACTAGAAGTCTTGGAACCATCACCGATTGTGATAGGGTGGGAAAGATTTGCTGCATTAGAAGCAATTCAAAAAATTACTCGCTTCTTCCCAGAATTCTCAGACTTTGGGAGGAGCTAAGAAGAATCTAGAAGCTTCTAGTAAAAAGGTGGACGAACAGAAAGAGGCCATGGGCAGTCCTGATCAGTAGATTGTTGCTCGGATGTTCCTACTGTTTGGTTTGGGTAGTGCCCAAGGGGCTTCTTTGTTTTTCTTGGGTTCGGCTTTCATCTTGTAGTCTTGAAGGATGGATCCTTTTCTCTGTGTTTGTTGTAGTGTTTTCTACCGATGTAATAGGTGAAAATTTACCTATTTTTTTGAGGGTTTTGTATACTTCCTCTTGGACTTAGGCTGATGCCTGTTGTTCCTTATTGATGTAAAAGGTATTTGAGTTTCAATATAATAGAATATCAATTATCTTACCAAAAAAAAAATAAAAAAAAAAAAAAAACATTTTTAATTGATGTGTAGATTAAAAAATTAAAAAATAAATACCGGGGAAAATAGACAGAAAGTGTCTTCCACCCTTGCAATTAAGAATAGGTGGTAAGGAGGCCACTAGTGAAACTCTTTCAAAGCACAAATCGTAATTTCAACGCTAGTGGGCCAAAAGTGTAGAACCAAACGTTTGCGATTTATATTGACACTAGTTATAAGACAATGAAATATTGACCGCGAACAAAGCCTGAGAACGCCGAAGCTGCCTATTTCCGTCCTCTTACCAAGCAGAGTAATTAATTAGAAATTTTCTTCACGGAGAAAAGCAGAACCTCGAGGAGGGATGGACACCATAATTTATGAGGCTACCCATGCTTTCAAAGATGTCACGCAGGAAAAGGAAAATTCAGACGCTCTCGACCAGGTCACGAGTTCCAATTACGAATACGTTCTATGTAGAGCTGCAAGGACCTGGCAGGCAGAATTCGTGTCTGGGATTATGCGGAGCAGAACTTTGGTGATGTTGTTAGTGGCAGAATTCGTGTTTGAGATTATGCGGATCAGACCTTTGGTGATGTTGTTAGTGTAATGTTAGGTATAATTGCTTGTGTTACATGGATTGATGGTTTTAATTATGTAAATTGGAAATGTGAGATTGTGTTAATTTTATAAATGGAAGGACTATGGTAATTGCGAGCAGAAAATAAATTTAAAGATGTATGAATGTTCGAGGAACTATTTTGTGTAAATTAGTTCAATAGTCAGGTCCCATGTTCAAGATCTCAAAAAAAAAATAAAACCAGTGTGGAAGACTTTACAATTAATGTATGAGAAGTTATGGACATTAAAGGGCATTTGACTCATCTAAAAATGAAGGTGATAACTAGATGATCACATTGCACAATTGAAGAATTTATGAAATCAATTCGTAATTATGAAGGTGAAATATGAAGATTAAGAGATTGTAGATTTTCTGATTGAAAGTCTTCCAAATGTGTATCATAATTTCATAAGCACATTAGAGCTGACAAGGAAATTTAATAATATAAAATGAGAATATTTGTATGGGGTTTTTTTGAATGAAAAGGATAGGCTTTAAAAATCTAAAGGTGACTCTAACAAGAGTTCACAAGTATTCATGGCTAAAGGCAAAAGTAAGAATTTCAATCAAAGAAAGTCATTCCAAAGTCAAGGAAATCGACAAAGGAATAATCAAAGGCAATGGAATCAACACAAATATTTTAATCAACAAAGAAACAATTTTCAAAAAGAACAAAAAAAAATGAAGAAGTTAAAGGGATAATACTAAAAGGTAAAAGTACATTACATATTACAATTGTGTAGAGGAAGGACATAAGAGTTATCGATGACCTAAGAAATCATATGAAAAAGAAGATAATCAAATTTTGTTTGAGAGGAAGAACACAATAAAAATATTTGGATAGCCTCATTTGTTGCTCATGGAAGTTTAAATGAATCATGGCATATTGATTTAGGGGATAGCCAACATGTTGGGACTGAACAATAAGGCACAATATATTTACAAGTTGTGTTACAATATATAGGCATAAAGCCTATGAGGGAGATATGACAAGTGTCATAATCTCCACTCCAACATGACACATCTCAACTCAAACTGAAATAAAGACAAGTGGCAAGACCTAAGTAAGGCATAGTGCACATTAAACAATATTCTAACATTCCCCCTTAATGTGCACTATCATAACTATAGAAAAAAAAAATTCAACATTAGATAACATTCCCCCTTAATGTTGACATCTATTACATACATAGAGCAATTTGCTAAACTGAGAAAACTTGTCTTGCCCAAGTGACTTGGTGAAGATGTCAGCCACTTGATATTGAGTTGGTACATAGATGTTAAAGGAGCAATGATTTTTCCACAGTTTTAGATAAATTTTTCGTAATACCCTGTGAGTCCCAAAAACCCATGAAGACCCTTAAGAGTGTGAGGCTTTGGCCAATCTTGAACGACTTGAATATTCTTAAGGTCAACTTTAACTCCACCTTTGGTGGTAATATGTACCAAATACTCTACTTTGAGAAACCCAAAAGAACACTTAGACTTCTTATCATAAAGTTGATGTTGAGCCAAAAGTCATAGTATGATCCACATGAATGAGGTACTCCTTCCAAGAGTGTCTGTAAACCAAAATATCATCAAAGTAAACTAAAATAGATTTGTGAAGGAATGGGTGAAAGGTGTTGTTTATGAAGCTCTAAAATGTGGAGGGTGCATTTGTTAAGACAAATGGCATAACCAAGAATTCATAATGATCCTTATGAGTGTAGAATGTTGTTTTGGGAATGTCCTCCTCTTTAAGCCATATATAATGCTAACCCAAACGAAGATCTAACTTTGAGAAAAACATAGCACCATGCAACTCATCCAATAATTCATCTACCACTAGGATAGGAAATTTATCCTTAATGGTGAGCTTCTTGAGTTCACAACACAACTTCCAAGACCAATTTTTTTTTGAACTAATAGGATGAGAGAAGAATACGGATTGTTACTAGGCTGAATGAATCTGGATTTTAACAATTATTGTATGAATTTCTTTAATTTTTAATTAAGTGAATAGGAGTACCAGTAAGGTCTAATATTAGGTGGAACACTACCGGTACCAATGGGATTGCATGATCATGGGAGCATCAAGGTGGTAGTTCTATTGGTTCTATAAAAACTATATCATGCTTAGTTATAACAAGTTACAAATATTTTTGGAGTTTGTCCTCTACTGAAGTAGATGATTGTATTGCAAATATCTAAGCGATTACCCCACAGGAATATTTTTTTAACAACTCCATACAATTTGAACTCATAATCTAGGGAGATCCTTCTTGTGAACCACAAAGAGTGTAGGATCTACTATTATGTGAAAACAACATCCATAACTTTGATTAGTTCTAGGTAATGGTTCCAAAATTACCTAACCATTGAGCTCCTAGAACAATATCGCATATTCCTAATTGAAGAGAAAACATATACATTTTGAGTTCATAATCCCCTATCTTCAACTTAACATTGCAACATTTGCATTTACAAGGCAAAGTTCTACCATTTGTCACCATAACCTCAAAGAAGTTGCATGCATGCATGTAACAATTGGTTTGCTTGGCGAGTCGAGGATCAATAAAATTATGCATACTTCCTTAATCAATGATAATTGTAAGATGTTGGCCTTTGAAAAATCCTATTACCACTACACCAAAAAAGGCTTTTAAGGGTGGCTAAAATACAATGATTTTTTACGGTGATAAAAAACTGCCCTAATAGACCATAAGAAGGCGGTTTTAAACCGCCATTATAAAAAAAAATTAATGGTGCCTAAAAGACGATGGTTTTTACAGTAAAAAAATACCCAAATAGACCTAAGAGGGCAGTTTAAAACCACCCTCACCAAAAAAATATTTTAATGATGCCTAAAAGATGGTTGTTTACAATGGTAAAAAACCTCCCTAATAGACACTAAGAGGGCGGTTTAAATCGCACTATATATATATATATATATATATATATATAAAGACCCTATGAGGACGGCTTAAAACTACCCTCTAAGGGTCTCACCTAAAAATATATAAAGTAAGAGGGTGGTTTTCCACCTTGGGTAGATGGATTTTTTAATTAAGTAGATGGCATTTATGTGCGGAGGGAGATTTTGAGGTTTGGTAGGTAGATCTCTTTTCATCCCCTTGTTAAGAAGACCCAAAAAAGGAGTTAAGGGGGATGCTTTTTGAGGAAAGGACATTTTTCTTGTAGAAAACAAGGATGACAAAATCTTGAAACTGATCAAGGATTTTGGAGAGCAAAACTAGGAGTCAAAGGAAGCTTAGATTCAGGTTGGAGGGTTTCTAATCTCATAGCATAATGTTTAAATTATTAGCAATTATGATGCTTTCCTATGGTTTATCTTTAAAATTTTCTTTAGCAAAAAATAAACCCATGTTTTCTTAGACCTCCTTATAATCGATTTGATGAAACCTTTATTAAGCTTCGATTGGGTCTTTTATTTTGATTGGAAACGTCAAATTTATTTCAAGCCTTTCACTCACATTTGGTTGAGCTTATTGCTTTGATTCATGAGAGGGTTGTTTATCCTTTCTTTTATTTTCATTTCTATATGTGGTTCATCACTTGAATCTTTGGGAGGTTTTTGTTGTGTTGCATATACTTGGGGGGCGTTGAAGCTCCTTTATTTATTTTACACCATATTTGCAACCTCCAAAGATTCAACCATACTTCTATTATGGCTATGTTCAAGAGGGTCCTTGGTAGAGTCACCAGTGATGTTCCCTCCTTCGACCTCTCATAATTACTCCCTAATCTGTGTTGTTAGAAACCTTGTGGTTGCTAAGTTCAAACTAGTCATCTACTTGGCTTTTTGTGCAGCTTCACCTAACCAACCAATATTTTAGAGAAATGATAACTCAGGCTTAGTTTTTATCTAAAGACTTGGTTTGGTGAGTTGGATCTTTGTTAAATATTCCTAACAATCTTAAAACAACAACATTTTTTTATATACCTCTATATGCACCAACTCCATGCTTGTGCATTCATATATTTTCACTGTGAGACCTCCATATAAGTTCATTTTAGAATCAACTGAGATTTATTTACTCTTGCCACATGGTGATTATCATGGTTGGATTGTTTACCTCACCCATTAGTGGAGTAGAGTCTTTTTTTAATCGATACATGGCCTTGCATTGAATGCTCAATTGGTCATCTAAATCTATTATGGAGGATTATCCTACATGGGGTGCAAGTTGGGATTATGTGTGTCTTTTGTTTACCCAAGCCTCATTAGGTATGTATCCAAGCACTTATGCGCTTAGCTTCAACTGTTTAAACCATGCTCACCTTTAAATTAACCTATGTACCTTGTTGAGATGCATGGCTCGTTCTGACAGTGTTGCTTCATTTTATTTATAGTCGACATGAGCCAATCAGGCAAGAGAAACCCCTTTTTATTCTTAGTAGTAACCATTATCCCACATTTGTCATGTGGAGGCTTTACCTCACTTGATTCCTGATAAAGTATAATATTATAAGAAAAAAATTGGCTTTGAATGGCAATTGCTTTCATTGATTATTAGAGTCTAATGAAGTGTAAGCATTTGTAATGTTTTTGAGTCAACTAGTTATGTTGCATTATCAATACATACAATATTTGTTATAAATAATATAAATGCAATCTAAAGTTAAATAATATCGGACCAAAACAAAGAAGAGTCAAAATGGTAATACCGTGTCTTTAATTTTTAGGGATAAAAGATAAATTGAATTAATTAAGATTCTTTATTTTTACATTGTGTCTTTATGTTTTAGGGATAAAAAAATATTGAATCAAATAGTTACACTTTCCATGTAGAAAAATACGAGATGTGTATAGAGCCTTCATCTTAACTTTTATACAGGGTTCTTGTTCAACCTTTTGAGTTGACCTTCTAGATGATATATTTGTTTGGTTATATATGTGATAAAAAGTTTGTATTTTAGAAGCACACACTTAACCATCCTATATGAGTATAATATCAAAGCTTGTGTTGCTTGTTGGGAATATTTTATGATTTTGATTGTCTCCATGTTGGAAGTGTTTTAACTATAAGCCTAAGAACATTTTCTTATGCTTATCGCATCCTTCTAAGTTGAAAATTAATAACTAGCATGTGTTGTTTGAAAAAGGTAAACTTGAAGTTCTATATATAATTTTACATCCATGAGTAGCAATAACCTCAAAGTCAAAATAAGGAGTTATTACTTTACTTAATGAGATAGAAGGGAAGTATAGATATGAAAAGGATTTGAATGAATATTGTAGATAAAATTGCAATTTTGTGTCCTATGTAGATGTGAACATAAGGGTGGCATACTCGAGAAAATTTATTAATATACCAAATATTTGTAATCAATTAACCATAAGGAATTAATCAACACAATTGATCCATCAAAAACTTTAGCCAAAACTATGATTAAATAATCATTATGTTCATAATATGCATGAATTAATTATTTTATGTAGTTAGGATGCATTGTGATGATTGTATGAAAATGTATGATGAATGATATGTGTCAAAAATTCATGCTTTTAGGATGAATTATTTGCGTGAATTTGCATAATAATGTGGCATAACAAAAATAAATTATCATATCTACTAGTTTATGTTTTGACATGGTTGTGCTATGTATCTAATCTCCTCCTTGAGAGGTCAGTTCTCTAAGTAGGGAATAGAATGAAAGGGGAATTATAGGTGAGAATTCTTTGGCTAGGTGGGAAATTGCCCTAATGATTCTCTCCCTCCTCTCACACTTCACATGTAAAGACTCATAAGAATCAATGATAGGTTTGTATTTGTTGACAAGCAACACTAGCTGAGGTCATGAGGATAAGGTCTTAGGTAAGGTTAATTGTCTATAGATGAAAATCTAGATAGTGTGGAAAATCTGAATCCTTAATATGCATTCCCTCATTGACATGATCCTAGCACATGAAGAATTTCTTTGCTTATCTAAAATAACTTGAAGTAGGATAGAGTATTTCAAAATTTGTAGGGATAAGATATATTTTTTAGTAATATAATTAATGTACATATGTGAGGAGGTACTTTTTTGTTGTAACGATTATATGTACTTGTTTTATGAAATAATATTTCATGCCTAGTAAAATAATATAATTTTTTTCTAGATGGATATATAGCAATTACAACTATCTATATGAATTTGCATGTATGACTATGTTTTGTTACATTATCAATGTAATGTTGCTTCTTAGGTATGTAGATTTTATTTACAAATATTAAATTATAAGTTATGATATTGGTTGGGTTGAAAGTTGATCCAAAAGGCATCAAGAAAAATGTTTTTGTTTGTTATTAATTTCTTATTAACATTGAATTCCATGGCTATGTAATGTATTATTATACCTATTGATTAAAAATATATTCCTATAGTATCTTATAACTTTTAAGGTGAATACACTATATTGGTTTATGAATGGATAATTGATGCCTAGAATATATACGTTAGTTTTACAACATAGAAAAGACATAGCTCAATTACGGAAACAAAAGCAACATACACATCTTGACCATCATTCAAATCATGTTCATGAGACGAATTTCAAAGACACTCAAAGTGATACTCTCTTAGACAATGGAGGAGTCCTAGATCTAACTAGCATTGAAACATATGACAGGTCAAGACCTTCCATAGAATTAGATGAAATTGTTAAAGCAAATGATCAAGAAATTCAACATATTATAAATAATGACCAGATAGAAATGACAATCTTAGAGTCATTAGATGTAAATGAGGATTGTGATAATCAAGTCAATCTAAATGCAGGAATTGATTCAATTTTGGAAACACTGGAACCATCAAAAGTGGATGAAGGTAAATTTGAAAAGGAATCTATAGATGTATCTGAATATTACATAGAATATATGGTTGAACTTCACCCCTTAGATTTAGAAGATAATTATTATAATTATTGGAAT
The DNA here is from genome assembly GCA_028583015.1 of Wollemia nobilis. NCBI lineage: Eukaryota > Viridiplantae > Streptophyta > Pinopsida > Araucariales > Araucariaceae > Wollemia > Wollemia nobilis. Next base: position 2,558,022 of record JAQPPZ010000912.1, read on the forward strand.
AAATATGAGGAATGTGTTTCTTTTATGCCTTTTGATAAAAAAAATTCTTCATCTGATATGTAGGACACTAAAGTTGCTATCTTACATGAAGAGCCTACAATTCTTGTATAGTCAGAAAATCACATGTTGTTTGAAGACACAAAAGAGGAAAGGGTAAATGTGACTCATGATTTGTTGGTTAGGGATGATGAAAAGGTAGAATCCTCACTTTTGTTTTTGACTCAGGAAATCCCTGGTAAGGATTTACATGATTCTCTCATAGATTCAAATGCAATGGATAATGAAATGTGGTGTATTTTTAACTAGAAATTGGATCCAGCTTCTAAAATTGTCGCATCGAATAAAAAAGAGGAAAACATGTTTGAAATTCATAATCAAGTTCACGAACAATTGGTTGTTGAGCCTAGGATACAAAATTATAATGATCCTCATATGTTAGATATCCTAGATGCCTGTAAATTACTACATGGTTATGACTGGTCTAAAATTATGAATAGTGGTTTGACAATCAAATTCTCATAAATAAGGGCAAGTTTGGACGAACTCATGTTTAATCATAACAATGAGGATAGTATTTGGAGCAAGGAATTGACAATGGGAACTCACACAATGCTAAGAGAAACTGTGATAAACATCCCACATAGTAAACACAAAATAATTTAAAACCAGTTGTGGACTCATGAGTTTAATGGATCAAATTTCAAATATGGTAGTGATGGGATTGAATCAAATTAGTGGGGTGAGAGAGGCAAAATAAGGGCCTTTGTATTTTTTAGCCTAATCTTATTATGTTCGGATACCTATAAAGCCTAGCATGCCTATCATGATAGATATATTTTAAATTGTGGTAATCGTGTTTGGAATCCAGGAAAATGAAAGCCTAACTTTTGCATAATATTTTAATTTTTGTATAGTATTGTATATAACTTGGGTTTTCATGTTTTTTGTATTTTTGTTTTTTTTGTGCTTTTGTACATAATCTGGTTTTACAATATTTTGCTATTTGCTTTCTTGTCAATGTTGCAGGTTTAGGGAGTAGGTTTTACCTTGCTCATCAACTTGTTTCTGGCATGTTTTGGTTTGCTTCCATTTTGAATTGTTCACTTTTCACATTTTCACACTTTTGGATTGTTCCTCTGATTGAGGTAGTATTTTGTGATAGCCACTAACTTTTGGTTTCTTTTTTATATATGTTCTTTGTCATGTATTATGGATTGCTTAGTTTAGAATCTTGAAGGATGAAGTAATCATACTTTGCAAATTAAGGCAAAAATCTAATACACTTTTGATATTTAGCCTTAAGTGGTCTCTAACCCAGTTGGATACAAATTTTGTAAAGCAATTAAATGCTTAATAAAAAAATATGTAAAATCAATCTTATGCTTGGGTGATTTAGATAATATCTACAATGGCTATAGATGCTTGGATGACAAAGAGCAAAGTCTATAAGAGATCAATGTCACCTCCACTAGGGCTATAGGCACCTGAATGGTAGTGGAGCAATGCAGAGGTACATATTTATGAGTGATATTTTGTAGCCTAAATGCAAAAAAAATGATGGAATCCAGATTGTTTCAAAAATGTAAAATGAATCACAATTCACACACTAAGCAAGAGCGAATGATTTATCTATTTTCATTTGAATTTGTTTACCCCACTTTCTCTCGATATTACTAGATGATGTATATTTCTCTAATATTTGGTTTTCTTGGTTTTAGATTGAGTTCTTCATTCGAAATACTCAGGAGCATTTCCCAGTAGAGTCACCATTTGTTGTGGTTGTCGCACAACACACCCCAATTTGGGGACCCACTTTAAATTTTGATGTTTATATGGAGTTTTGGCTTGCATTGAATAATTGTTGGAGTTTACCATGGTCTTAGTAGTGGATATTTTTGTGCTTGATCTCATTATTCTTATGTAATGGACTTCATATTTTTACCACTGTAGTCATCCCATTTCGAATATCAAGATTAGTGTCACTCTTGCTTTACCATATGGTGCATTCTCCTAATATTTATCTAGTAGATTTAAAATTTCTTTAGGATTAATTTAATATTTTATATTAAATTATTCTTGAATCCAATCTAGTCATTACCCATGCATTAATAAAAACAAAAAAATAAAAAGAGAAAAGAAAAAAAAAATAATAATCATGAAAATAAAATAAAAATAAAACAAAAAAGGAAAATAATATATATATATATATATATATATAAATCAAAATAAAGCCATCAATATATATATATATATATATAAATCAAAATAAAGCCATCAATATGTTTTTTGGAAGGTTTTGTTTTGGGAAATTTTAATTTAATTTTATCTATAGTTTTGTTTTAATTTAATTTTATTAATAGTTTTGTTTTGGAAAGTTTAATTTATGTGTTTTTTATTGCAGGCTACTATTAAAAAGAAAAAAAAATGACAGCACTCTGAAAGAAAAAATGTTACCAATAGAAATGATTACACGGTAGTTACAAGTTTGAGGAAGATAAAGAAGGAGTCAAAGTGTAACGTTAAAATGTAAGTACCACTTGGTAATAGCGTTATGAGAATATGAAGATATTGTTTGCCACATGCCACATCGTAGAAGGAATTCCAACCAAACAAGAGGAAGAGGGAAACGAATAGCCAATGTTGGAAATTTTAAATAGCCATTGAAGCTCATGAAGAAGGGTTGGAATTTTTTTGGAGCAAAATGTGTGAAGAGGATTGGAAGGATTTGAAGCTACTACCAAAAAATTTCACCTTGTATGCAACCAAAGAAGGTTTTGAATATAAGCTTTATTACATATTTTTCTCCTACATGTATTGAGTTCATTCGATGATGTTTTATGCATGGATATGGTAGCATCATTTGATATTTTTAATGCATGATTTTATTCCTTAGACTCTTTCACTTAACCAGACTTAGATTGTATGGATGTAGGTATAACCTGGTTTTGTTTTAATGTTCATGATATTCTCTTTTTGCATAATAGGAGGGATTGATTTATAGTAGATCACTTTGATCGGTTTTCCGTACTTTGTTTTCATCTTATTTCAGATTTTTTATCATTTTTTCTCTAACCTTAACTTTTTTATTATTTAATTTTTATTTTATTTTATTTTATTTAAGTTCCATCAAACACTCAAAACCCTAGGAGGGTTATATTTTTCTGCATTAAAAGTTGGGTTTTGAAGTAATTAAAATATCCAAATAATTGTTTCTTCAAGGCTAAAATGACAAATTATTTGGACACATTTAATTAAAGCATTTCTTAAGATTTTAAAATAAAAAAAATTCATGCACTCCACAAGTTATATCATTTTCAAATAAGCTCAACAAAGTTCACATTTGTTTTAAAGGAAAATGTAATTTCAAGCTTCACATAGGTTCCCACTATTAAAAGGAAATTTGCAATTTAAGTTCTACACAAATTCACTTTTAAAGGGGAATACTAAATTCAAACTTTGCACTTTTTCAAGACAAGCAAATTAATTTCATTTCAAGTGAAAGATGGAAATTTTAATAAGTTTCAAAATTTCATTAAAATGAATTATTAAGATGTCATTCCAAAGCTCTTACATTGCAAAGTTATATTTTAGTTATTTTATTTTATGCTCAAACAAAACTTAACAAAGGAAGATAAAATTTGTTAAAATTTATCAACAAAAGAAGATAAAATGAATTAAATCACCGTTCTAGGATGGTCATAGAGGACCAATAATGTTACATTTTTTTTTCAAATTTCATGAATAAAAAAGAACAAAGTAAATCAAATTAATACCAAACAACATGCCCCTTGTTAACAGTTACTTGCATGTCTAAGGTATTTTGCACACTTTGATATTTTTCACAAGCAATCAAGCACATTTAAAATAATTAAGCAAACAAGAACCTTGGAGAAGTTTTAAATTTATTTACAAGAGAGGGTTTTCTGATAATACCCTGATTGTGATGGTTATTTTGCAATTGGATAAAATTATCACTCAATGGTACTTTTAAAAAAAAATTAATTATATGAAATTGAAACGGGTCCCACCTGTATTATGTTATGACTGCATTACTATGGTTTTCAACAAACCACATAGTGGTACTACAATAACGTTATGACAACTAAGCATATATTTCCTAGCAAGATTTGAACCCTGTTCCCCACCTTGAAAGTTGACATATTTAACCAGTTGAACTCTTGCCATTTGATCCTCAAGTTAAGTAATTGTTATACAAGCTTTCAATCATTAAATTTATGCTACCGTGCAAAAATTTAGTGCAAATACTAATGTTCTATTTCATCATACTATCAACCAATATATTATATGGTGATAGAGCCTTCTATAAAAGACTTATTGTGTTTAGATGGGTGTTTTAATTATGAAAGAAAAAAATTATATTTTGAGTGTTTTATTTAGTTTTATCTCATGTGAATGTTAGGGTTAACATTATTATTTCAAATAAAAAATACTATGCCCCTGCTTTTATGGTCTTACTATAATATATTTTTTAAGCATGAGGGGGTATTTGTATCCAAATCCAGGAGGTCTATGTTCAAGTGTTGTCATTTTAATTTTTTGAAAGAGGGGTTTAGGAAATAATGGTGGATGTGATATGTACCTCTAGATTTCTTGTCTTACTATGGTGCCCCTTTTTTAGAATATGAGGGGATATTTTAATCCAAATCTAGTAGGGCTATGTCCATGTTGTTGGAATATATTACATTATTTGGTACATGCTAATGTACCATCTTGGGTACATTATTAGATTAGGAGAGTGTCTTAGATTAAGGCTTGAGTATTTACTTTATGTAATGTAATAAATACACAAGTATTATTAGAATGTGCAATGATGTAAATGTGCATGGTGTCCACATGTACACGAGTCCTTAGAATAGTAATATGAAGAGTCATAGGAAGGTGGAAGACCAAGAGTCATATCTCATTATATATAGGCCTTTGGTAGATAAATGAATCAATCAATCAATCAAGAGTACTAGATTAGTTAGTGCGTTGATAGACTAGAGTAGATACAATGTAGAACTTGTATGAAGTATGGAGCATTAATATATCCACATATTATAACAAGTTCAAATTTTGTTAGATTTCATTAATGGTTGTTTCATGAGTTATTTCAAAAGTTTCTCATGCTATTTACTTGCTTATAATATTACCATTATCTTAGATATAATATTGCATGCTTATTTTACTACTTGTGGTTGCATTTTATTTAAGTTTATAGCATCAAAATATAATAGTGGTATCAAAGAACTAGGTTGATTGATAGGAAATAGAGAGAGTCATAATAGAGATTCAAAGGACATAGAAAATATTATTTTTAGAATTTTTAAAATTGTATTTGTCTAGAGTCTTTCCACATATTTGTAGAAAAACATGTGAAGACTAGGACTCGGTATTGATTCCACTAGATTGACAAATCAACTAATAAAGTTTATTTTCTTTAGATTCAATGAAATTACTATTATCATTTTCTAATACTTTGTTGTAGAAAAGAGGAGATTCAAAGAAAGTTGAGAAGCTTTCTAAAATATCTAGGAAGAATATCTTCTTTGGAATCAATCCAGTACCTAAAGTAACAAGCTAAAGATTAAATATTTAGGGGCCTAAGAAAAATGTCTCATTGTAGGATTTGCAGATTAAATATTCCAAGTAGAAGATTGAGAAGAGAGGAAGAGGTTAAAGAAGCCACATTAAAGACTACAGATCAAGGAGGAGGTTTAAGAAAGTAGATCCCATTATAGATTGAATATTAAGTAGAACTAAGAAGGAGGTCCTCATATAAATCTAAATATTGAAGACTTCAGAGTGGAGAGAAGAAAGCAACTCTAGGAAGAGAATACCCAAAGGAGGCCCCATTGAAGAACTTCAAAATTTTGAATATTGAAGATAGATAAGGACTAAAAAAGGTCCAATTACAAATTTTAGAAGAAACATAATTTTGAAATCCAAGAAAGAGATATCATTGTAAAACTTCCATAGTTGAAAGATTGAAGAGATCAAGGAAAGATTTCATTGAAGTTTTGAGAAGAAGATTTTAAGAAACTGCAAAATTTGAAGATCCAAGAGGAGAGATCTCAAGAAAAGTTAGAAGGAGAAAGAAGGAGAAAATTAGAAAAGCCTCATTGAAGAATTTGAAGAAGGCCATTGGAGAATATTCGAAGAGATCTCAAGGGAAAATATTGATAGTAAGGAAACATTCTTGATAGAGAATAATTTGGGACAATTGTCACCATCCGAAAAAAATCCCAAAAAAGGAAGAAATATTTGGCAATAATTTTTCCAAATTCTAGAAAGGATTTCCATATACCTCAAGACATTTATATTCTTGAGAATAAGGCCAACAAAGATGTCAAGATTGAAGTCAAAATTTGACAAGGAGGTTGAAGGAGAAAGGAGTTAGAAGAGGCCACCGAACTTGAGATTTGTTACGGACAGCCACCAAGGATTTGAAGGCTAATTTGAAATAAGGAGATTGCTAATTTTTATAGCAAAAAATTGAAAGACTTTAGAAGGCAAGTTTTAGCTACAAATTGGAGGAGTTTCCAAGTATATTTAAGAGATTCAAGGGTAGCAAATCAAAGGAGGAAATTACTGCACTAAAATCTAAAACTTGTAGATTTAAGGACAACAAAAGGGCAGCACTAATAGCTATAAACATTAGGTTCCTATAACAACAAGTTGAAGGAGAAATAGGCAGCATTGGAAGAGGAGATATAAAACTGCAGGTTGAAAGAGTTTAGAAGCTAATTTGGATAGCAAGAAGAACTACAAAATAGAAATGTTCAAGGCAGCAAAAAATAAAGAATTGAAGTTTCAAATTTATCAAACTCAGAGCAGCAATTAGGTGATTTAAATCACCAAGAAATAAAGCTACAAACGAAGACCAAAAAGGTATGCAACATTGGTGCAAAAGGTTCATTATTTGAACATTCATATTTATCTTATTATTAAGTTTTTAAAGCACCAAATTTAAGGGTTTAAAGTTGCAAGAGGAAGGTTTCAAGTTTATGTCTTCAAGGGTGCAAAAGATAGTATTTACAAAGGATTAAAACCTACACAAAATAAATAGGAGTTAGATATATTTCAAAGGAAAAGAAAATATCAACTTCCTACTATTTATTGAAAGTAAAGAAGACAATATTTCAAAGCATAGATTTGATATACTATAGTTCAAAGCAAATCCATCCAAAAGGTATAGTATTTGCATGGTTCTTGGAATCATCAATGGAAATTTAACCAAGCGTTAAGCTAGGGAGGAGACTTAGGAGAGAGTTGACGAGGAGGAGAAGGCAACATTGAATCCACCATTATCTATCTTGCAAAGAGAAGAGGTACCACTACCATGTCCAAAAGTAGAATCCACCATCCAATAAATCAAGGTGAAGATTTAGAAGCACAAGGAGGCAAGTATCTATGCATTCCTACGTACAATAGCAAGGTTTATTCACCATAGCACCAAAACAAGCATTATTTCACTTTTGGAAGTTTAAGAATACAACAAAAAAAGACCAAGTTCAACACCATATGTTCTTGAATATTCAAGAAGTAAAGGAACATTGCATAGAAGAAGTAATCATTTGAATAGGCCACATGGAGAAGCCAAGAAAGAAGTTATAGTGCCAAGTGAATACTATTATAGTAGAAAGAGTGCTACATTAAAGAAAGTGCATGGAGGAGTTACAGTTTACAAGTGCTATGTGGAAGAAGCTTTATGAGCATTAGCGCCACTTGGAGATAGGGCAGCGCCATACCAAATGTAAGAAGGTTTATGCCACTTGGAAGAAGAACAACCCATTAGGAGAATAAGGAACATTATAAGAAGTTGCAGTGCTTGGAAGAAGAAGGAGTTAAAGAGCTATTACGGCCAAGTGTCAAAGTGTTAAAGAAAATTTCAAAGGAAGAGAAAAATGTTTTTCTTGCATGAGTGACAAGTCATACACTTACTCATGCAATAAGAAGGTATGCTAAAAGTACGTAGATGAGGACAGTGAAGTAATTTGAAGAGAAAATTGAAGTAATACAAAGTGCATAGTGAAGTAGAACGTAACCAACAAATGCAATTGAAGAATACATTTTTGGAGGTGCCAAAAGCAAGTGTAGTTAATGTTGTCATAAGCATTGGAGAAGTTTTAATAGCATCTCAAGACAAGTACAACTTGAAGGGAAATAAAAGGGAGGAAGACTTTAGATTCAGTGCACACCAAAATTAAATAACGTATAGAATTTATTTAAATCAAAGTATATTTTTTTATAGGAGGAATAAGGAATTTTATTACAAAGGTTAAACTAGTTAATCTTTAATGCTTGAGATTAATTAGATAGTTGGAGATATAAGGAATTGCTTTGATATAGTACAACCTTAAATGCTTTATTAAAATATTTGAAAGTATTTTTAAGCAAGGAAGGTTAAATTAAAATAATTTTATATTAGTTTATTCAAGAACTAGGATTATTTGAAAAAACCTTATTTTGGAGAAAAAAGGAATTCGACATAAGAATTGAAATCATTAAATTCACAAATAAACATAGTTTCTAAATTTCTAAATAGTTAGGTATAAGGAGTTCTACACCAAAATTAAATTATTGAAATTTAGAAATTATTCTATTGAACATTGAAAGAAGCTTATTATATAAAGTTGGAAAATTGCATTTAGAATTTGTCTCTTGCTCAAATTTATGAGACATAAGGAATCCAACTTAAAGGTCTTGAAAAAAAGAACCTTATCAAAAATTGAAGGTGCATTATAAATTATCTTTAGCTTTCTATTTATTCATTAATAGGGAGAAGTAAGGTGAAGAATAGAAGTTGAACATTAGAGAAGTAAAAGTGGATTCAACTCAAGGAAAGCTAAGAATACTATAAAATCCATATTGCACTCAAAAATTTGGTAAGATACAAAATATTGAAAAGATATTATCAAAATTGATCTTATACTTAAAACTAGGGAGATATAAGGAAGTCAACTTCAAATGTTTTGAAAGACAAAATATTCTATCAAAATTGTTCTCAATTTTAAAGAGCTAAAATAAATTCTATCTTTTAAATTTAACTATTTATTGGTCATATATTCCAAGAATTAAAGGTTAGAATCTAGATTGGGAGACATAAGGAATACTACAATTTCTAAGGCAATGGATAAATTAGAAAGAGGAACACATAACCACAAGATACACTATGAGAGAATTCAATATCAAAATCCACCCAATATACCATATAAAATATGTAAAATTACTTCAAGCACAAACAATTTCATAGGTAAAAATGAAAAGGACATATGGTATATTGATTCTGGTGCAAGTCATCACATGATAGGAAATTTATAATGGTTTTGTTGTCTTGAAGTCACTAACAATTTATTGATCTGGATTCATTGGTGTTGTAGCCATTTCCTTGCCTTTGTGTGAGTGTGGGTCTCCTTGGAGTTTTGCTAGCCTTTTCTGCTGGTAAGGTCCTTTTCCTATTTGTATTTGGTTTTGCCATTTATTTTGTGGTTTGGGGTAGCCCCTGTTTGATGGGTTTTTGTTACCTTTGTACTGATCTACAGGGGCCCCTTGGATACGAGGATCATCTTCTTCTTGTCATTGTTCTTTCTCCTTAATGAGCTGAGTATTGAGGTTAGGGCATTGAATCCTAAGATTCCCCTGGGTCTAAAATTTGACACAAAAGACCATCTTATTTTTGTACTCTAGGGGTTGCTTCTTGCAATAATATTTGTGTATCAATTTGACATAGGTAGGAAGCTCTGATGCTAGGTTGGCGTTGAAATAGATCCTAGAAACATTCATGTATTTGTGAACTTGAGTGACAAGGTTTATAACAACTAGATTTCCTATGACTTTTTCAATGGCTAGGAGAACGTCATCATGCTAGATGTGAAAGAGAAAGTTTGGAATACGAACCCAAATGGGGGCATAGTTGATGTCTTGGGTTTCAGGATCAAAGTCCTATTAGTCTAAAAAGACTACCTTGATAGATAAAAAATTTTTGCATAAGGAAGACCAACGTTTCATTTTTGAGACATGAGGCAAAAAAATGACTAAGGCATGAAGAATGTTATGATTTTGTGACATGCAGCTCGAAGAGTCCAGAATACTGGAAAACATCATGATTTTACTTCATGGCGAATTTTCGCCTGTGAGCAGCCCGAAAGGAAAGAGTGTCACGATTTCGTGACATGATGAATTTTTGCCAGCATGCCACTCACAAAAGTTAAAGTATGAGAATATGTCATGATTTCACAACATTACGAGTTTTTGCTCGAAAGCAGCCCGAAGGAGCCAGAAAGGAAAGACTGTCATGATTTTGTGACATGAAATTTTTTTACCAGCATGCTGCTCACAGAAGCTAGACTACAAGAAGATGTCACGATTGCGTGACATGATAGGTTTTCGCTCATGAGCAGCCCGTAAGAGCCAAAAAGGAAAGAGTGTCATGATTTCATGACATGATGAGTTTTTTCGACAAGATATAATTAGTAATAAATAATATGCCTCAAAGAGCTCATGTCAGTAACTGGAAGTAGATAGTAGAAAATATCAATTCCTAGATTTTTGCTATCATATTTTATTTGTTAGAAGCCATGCAAAACATATGGAAGCATGATTGTAGTCTAATTTCTTGTAATTTATTTTATATCAGAATGTACTAATTATAAATATACTCATAATAGGGTATATATAAGAGTAAACACACCTTAAAAAAGGGACGACTCTTAGGCATTTACAAGACTGGATATATGTACTATGAATACAAGCAATAAAATTTACGCTCCCATTGGCTTCTGGTTTACAGTGTGCAAGTGTATGTATTAACATTCTTTACTTCTATTCACATTATTGAGTTATATATTGCATCTATTTTAAAATATGGACTGATACATAAGATAAATCATATTTTTGGAGTAGGAATTTGATATATGTGTGTTAGATCTAAATCACATTGAGGAATCTATGATTTCTACACAGAGATAAAATAAATGCTTTGACAAGTGAAAGTATATGCACTCATATTAATTGTTGTTTAATATGTACCACAAAAAATCTCTAGCTTCGGATATATTTCCCTCCCTTTCAGTAATGCTTTTTACCTTTTTCCCATAAAAAACATTAAGGAACCAACCTCCTCTGGATATTAGACAAAAGATACTAAGATCAAGTCCATCTACTCAATGTTGAAAAAATCAAGGAGGAAATAATAACCATAGGTAGATTTTGTTCCAATAGTTTTTGGCACGTTCGGTGGGACCCTAAATCCTATAGTATTCTATAAGGTTTGATGTTTGTCTGTGATCTTTTAAAATCTAAATCAAATCACCTAGTTAATCCGTCTGAAGGTATAGACCTAAGAAATACCTTATCTATTTATCTAGTTAAAATTTATAACTATTTATATGATAACCAGATCTAAAGAAAGAAACTCAGAAGAACCCATTGAGTTCTTCAAGTTACATCTTGGTAGCCTAAGAGTGCATCCAATTTTATCTGCTAGATCAAAACCACCTACTACTAGTATTACTACCCTTGTACCCATTGTTTTTCCTAGTCCTATTATCAATATATCTTCAAATATGAAAACCAACAGTTCTATAGTTTAGGCAAGTATAGTCGCTACAATGGCCACTCCTCCACCAGTGTATCTCACATGGAACCACATAGGCCCATTAGACCTGGTGGCTTAGAACTCGATTCCAGCAACAATTTTGAATGCTTTGCCTTCATATGATGGAACGAGTAAATTAGCGTATGAAATTTTTTTAGATGTTGTAGCCTTAGCAGCAAGGCAAGCATGCCCATGTGAATTAGGTGGTACTGAATCTCCAAAATGAGGATAAGGGGCAAAAGAAATAGAATTATCAAGCCCATCCCCCTCCTACATAATACGACTAGCGCAAAAATAACTACAAGGGAAAGAACAAAGAGCAATGCCCACCTCATATATTTATGCCATTGACGAAATCAATGGCATTGATCTTTCGTCAGCTCTGTGAGGCCAAGGCAATAAGATTACCCGAAGTCAATATGGTTGATCCAAATCAGCCCAAGCCCAAAGACTATTAGGAAGAGTTGTTTTACATATTTCATAGAGCGAAAGGCCATGACATTGAGGTGTGTTGGTCCTTCAAACACATTGTGAAAAATATGATAGACAAGGGAGATCTTGTAGTACCAGGCAATTCCCAAGCACCAGACAACCAAAACATGGGGATTTTTAAAAATCCATTACCAAACCATGAGACGCCCCATAACCACACTGGCCATGTCAATCAAGTGCGAGTCAAACCACCTACCCAGGGGTTCATCGACATGGTCAATGTTGTTACCAGACATGGGAGGTATGAACAGTCGAATCAACCTCATGCTCCCATTCAAATACAAGCCACATCCCAACAACGATAGGCATAGAATATTCCAGACCCACCAACGAGATCGATGGTGACCATTAGGAGCAAGCTGGTTCAAAACCTGTAGATGACTCCTGTGAAGTTGTCGATATATGAGCTTATACAGTAGTCCCCTAGGCACAGGGAGACTCTTATGGATATTCTGAGGTCCATTGAGGTACAATCCTAGGACGCACAGGCATTCACAAACTTCATGGGGCACGTACAATAGTGCCAGGAACCAATGATCCAATTCTACGATCACGAAGTGAAAATGGTTTCTGCAAGCGTGGCTGACCCACCACTACATATCATTGCATGTGTTAACCATGTGCCATTCAAAAGGGTCTTGATTGACACTGGTTCATTGATCAATATAATCATGACTAAGGCACTACACCATTTGAAATTGCCTAAATCACTCATCGTACCAACCACCTTTACATTGAGAGCGTTTAACGATGCACTATGCTCTATGGTTGGCACGATTGTCCTACCTATTTAGGTGGGACTAAAGACCATTCCCATAATGTGTCACGTGATAGAGGGCATCTTGCAGTATAACATCCTGCTGGGGAGGCCTTGGATTCACGAAATGCATTGTGTTCCCTCGATATTGCATTAGTGTGTCAAGTATATACACGAGGGACAAGTTCACATGGTTTCATCAGATGAAGAACCATTCAAGTTCATGAACTTAGCAGATTTTCCAGGGGGTTTCATGATCCCATCAATGCACTTGGACATACAGCCCACGTCATCGGTGAGGGTTCCAAGAGGTAAACAGGAAGTGCATGTTCAACCATTGGTATCTATATCAAACATATCTGAACATACCACTGCAACTTCTCTGAGACCGAGTGCATCGACAATGCATTGGAACAACAAGAAATTAAAGGTGAAATTGGGTAGGAAAGAAGCAAAGAACATGCCCGAACCAATCGCCACTGAGGCTACCACTCCCATGGAGGTGGAGGAAGCCTAGGATCAAGTCGAGGAGGCACCTCAGCCTACTTCGCCTGCATGTTAGCAAGGTCATTTGCATCCCAGGTGACTGTTCACCTAGCCAACACAGGTCTGGGTGAATATCTTGTGCAAAATGTGACCTTCGGTCCTATTTTAGAGACTGCATGAGACATGGGCTGATCGATAGCCCATCGATACCCAGTTGGATCCGTAGTGCCATTGGGTGAGCCACCCAACCAAAAAAACTTCATTTATGCCAGGTTGGATCAAGTTCCAATGTGGGCACCCATGGAGGTGGATGATGACGAACAATTCATGGTGAACGTTTGGTATTTGTCCAACCCAGAGTACGCCATGCACATTTTTGAGCTCTATCATTGGCATGGATACGACCTTGGTCTTTTTGAACAAGGATGAAGAACCCCTCTTGAACCACGTTATCAGTTGGCAACTAATAGGTTCGGATTGGGATTGCAGATTCAGGGACATGATGATTTACTCACTGCATCATTGGATCATTTGTACCTGGGTCTGGGGGACGATGTGGATTTTAATCCGTATCATCCTAACATGTCTAGCCTTCGGGGCAACAACCCAATGGTGTCAGTCATCACCATTGAGAGACCAAAGATTGAACATGAAGAGTTCTCGGAGAAGAACCCCAGAGGCAGCCTGGGTCATCAAAACCGTATCACAATCGATGATACCGGTATGCAGGGGCACAACCCCATCATTCTAGGTGATCTCGATTCAGGAGATCTTTGTAGTGAAGATGTAGAGGAGTCCACCTCCAAAATGAGCAGACCGAGTTATGATGCAGATGGTGAGTCCTCAAATGATGATCAATCCAAAGAGGGAATTGACCGAGCCTTCGTGGTTCCGGTATTTCTATGCCATTTGCTGCCTAGAGAGCAATTAGATGAGATACAAGAGCATTTCATGGTCGATAGTGATTATGAAGATGAGATAGAGTAGGCCTACTTAAGGCCTCATCCAGCTAATCTCCCAATATTCATGGACACGATAGAGTGCCCTGCTCATAGTAGCAATCATAGCGATGAGGTTGAGATGACCGATTCGAGGCTAGTATATCCGCTACATCTATTGCCTACGAAGTCGGAGTATGTTATAGAAGAGGTGCCTCTTAACACAGATCACTCTGAAGAGGAAGCAGAGCCAGTTTTTGTGTCGATGTCGTATATACGATCATTTTATCCGGTCTATCCGGATAGTGATGATAGCGACCACAGAATCAGATACATGGGGCCACATCTGGCAGATCGCCCCTTGCATATGGGGGGAAGTGAAAGATTATATCTTTACAGTGATGATGAGGATTCATTGGAGATGGCCTATTTGGGGCCTCATCACCTGCGTAATCGGAATCCACCTCAGGGTTTGCCACCTATTACAGCTACGGGTTTGCGTCGAGAGATTAATCTCCAGTGTCGCCTCAGGGAAAGAATAAATCTGGAAGAGGAATATCAAAGGCTCTTTCCCCAGCTACCTACTTATGCCAAGCTACTTGAGCCGAGAGATCCCATTTTGTAGTCAGTGCATAGAGAGGATCCAGTTGTCTAGGCATCCCATAGGGAGGACCCTTTCATCCCCGTGCCATCCGAGCCAGATCTTGGGCACGAAAGCTACATAGATGATGTAGAGTTCAGTCCATGTGGTCCTGGAGATCAATTCCATTCCATCAGCATGGTCTCCATTGATTTGACCACTCCACTCTATAATCTAGTAGATCCATCCAAGCCATTGCATCTAAACATGGATGCTATCGATTGGGATCATGTTGATTCACCAGTAGAGCCTGAATATTTCTTCCCGAATGAAGAGATGTTGCAACCATTTCATTTTGGACTAGGCTGTGCTTATGATGTCTATCACGCTGAAAATGCTTCCAATGAAGAACATATAAATCCAGCTGATGACATCCATTTGATCCCTACGCCTCATCAACTTGAGGAGGGATCCCATATGTCAGTAGAGGAAACCTTCGAAGTGGATATCGGTAACGACCCCACCAATCCAAAGAAGGTTAAATTTGGAATGAGTCTCACTCCAGATGAGCATGCTAGCATCATCCCTCTATTGAAAGAGAGACCTGACCTTTTTTCTTGGACATACAAAGATATGCCCGGTCTAGACCCGAATTTGGTTACTCATAACCTTTCGCTAGACCCATCCAAGAATCCCATCAAGCAGAAGCTCAGAAAGATGCATCCAACAGTAGCCTTAATGGTGAAAGATGAATTGCAAAAATTGTTGGATGTAGAATTTGTCATTTCCATCGACTATCCAGAATGGGTATCCAATATGGTGCCTATAGGAAAACCAGATGGAAGGATCCGTATTTGTATGGATTTTAGAGATCTCAACAAGGCAACACCCAAAGATTCATTTTTGTTGCCCAATATCGATGCTCTAGTAGACTCTACTACCGGTCACAAAATGCTCTCCTTAATGGATGGTTTTTCTGGTTACAATAAAATTTGGATTAAGCCCGAAGACCAGCACAAAACCACGTTTATAACGCCATGGGGAACATTTTGCTACAAAGTTATGCCATTTGGTCTCAAAAATACTGGTGCTACATACTAGCGGGCCATGACATACATTTTTCATGACTATATGCACAAAATTTTGGAAGATTATATCGATGATTTTCTAGCCAAGTCATTGCTACGAGAAGAGCACGCGGAGGTCTTGAGAAAAGTCTTCGATCGCCTGATAGAGCACAACGTCAGGCTGAATCCTAAGAAGTGCGTATTTGGCATAACTTCTAGAAAATTGCTAGGGTTCATTGTCTCCAAGAGAGGCATCGAAGTAGACCCAGCGAAGGTCAAGGCCATTTTGGAAATGCATCCTCCCACCAATATTAAGGAATTAAGGAGCCTCCAAGGCAAGGTAGCTTCGATAAAGTGATTTATCGCCCAACTATCGGATAAATGTCGACCCATGAATCGACTGCTACATAAGGGTGTCCCATTCAACTGGGACGAGGACTGCAAGGTAGCCTTCACTGAGATAAAGCAATACCTGGCAACGCCGCCAGTGTTAGCTCCACCAAGGCCAGAAGAGCCTTTTTTGCTATATATATCAGCAACAGACTTTGCGTTAGGGACCATGTTGGCCCAAAAGAATGTACAAGGCAAAGAGCAAGCCATATATTACATTAGCCGAACCTTGGTGAGTTACGAGCTAGGATATGCATATGTGGAAAAGCTATGTTTAGCAGTAGTGTTTGCTACCAAGAAATTGTGGCACTACATGTTAAGTCACATGACATATGTGATATCAAAACAAAATCCTTTGTAGTATATGATGAGCAAGACATATCATAATACACGTACTGCAAAGTGGATCATGCTATTGATAGAATTTGATCTAGAATTCATAAGCCAGAAGTCCATTAAGGGACAGGTCATAGCAGATCAGTTAGCTGAGGTGCCACTATCCAATAGTAGGCCTCTGACAATCGAGCTTCCGGATGATGCAGTTTTTGTAGTATCCAAAGCTCCCGAACCCGAAGAACCAGAGAACAATGTTGATATGACTCTGTTCTTTGATGGTTCAAAGTGCGAGCAAGGAGCTGGCATAGGGATAGTGTTTTTCACACCGCAAGGAGCTCCAATGCCCTTGTCATTCAAACTAGACTTCCCATGCACCAACAATAATGTTGAATATGAAGCCCTACTTTTGGGCCTTCATACAACCATCGCCATGAATATCAAGAGATTAAACATCTTTGGTGATTCCCTGCTCATAATTAACCAAGTGAAGGGACTATTTTAGTGTTGATGTTTGGTATTGAAAGCCTATAAAGATCTTGTTGCCACATATCTGGCTAAACTAGAATGGTATGACATCGAGGCAATCCCTCATTCGTCAAATAGATTCGCAGACACCATGGCTTCTTTGGGATCCTTAATCCCTCAAAATCTATCTGTCGACTTCACTACCATCCATGTCAAGATGCTCTCACATCCTGCAGTAGAGCATGCAACCTTTGATAACAAAGAATCAGTCAACATGATTAGTGTGGAACCAAAAGCTGATTGGTTCTGCAAAGCTGAAGACTTTCTCAAGAAAGCACCCTGGGGGTCTTTAACCTCCCAGAGTCCTGCGGGGAGTGGCACCACCATTCACCACAAGGTTGTCTCCTAGTCTACATTTGCAAAAGTAAATACGTAGGGGGTATAGGTTGTCTTAGCGGTTGAAGCTGAGGCTCATCAGAATTGGATGTCACAGATTCAAGACTTCCTAAGACTTGGTTTTGTCCCGGAGGGACTATCGTGTGCCGCAAGATGCACATTTAAACAGAAAGTGACTAAATTTGTCTTGATAGGAGACATTTTGTACCACCAAAGTTACGATGGAGTTCTCCTTCATTGTCTTGAGCCCCAAGAGTCATCTTGGGCAATTTTAGAAGCTCATGATGGTACGTGCGGTGGCCATTTCAGCGGCATGGCCATCATCAAGCGCATCCTTCGAATGGGTTATTATTGGCCCACTATGGAGAAGGATTGCAATGTGTATGTCAGGAAATGCATCAAATGTCAGCATCATGCTAATCTTATGCACCTACCATCATAGGCCTTACAACCCATCCAAGCGGCTTGGCCATTTTCTCAGTGGGGGTTTGATCTAATTGGCAAGATCTCTCCTCCATCATCAAGCCGACATACATTCATCATTACGGCTATTGAGTATTTTACAAAGTGGGTGGAAGCCATTCCCTTAACAATGACCATGGGAGCTCGCATAGCAGAGTTCATAATGGAGCATATCATAAGTCATTTGGGGTACCATCCAAAATAGTTTCGGATAATGGAACTTCTTTTAAGAACAAAACTGTGTGAGCTTTAACCTCTAAGTACCGCATCAAACATAGTTTTGCATCTCCATATTATCCATAGGCAAATGGGCAAGTTGAGGCCTCAAACAAGACTGTGGTAGCCATCTTGAAAAAGATAGTGCAAGAACACCACAAGGATTGGCATACACAACTGCCCCTTGCATTATGGGCTTATAGAACTAGCATTCGGACTCCCACTAGGGCAACTCCATTTTCACTAGTATATGGCATTGAGGCCATTATGCCCTTAGAGTTGGAAATTCCAATGCTGCGTGTCGCATTGAAAGAGTTCATCGATGATGACACCGCATGACAAGCTCACCTAGATCAACTGACGCTGCTCGATGAACATCGCATGAATGCCCTTGAGCATCTCCGTGTTTATCAAGAGTGACTCAAATGAGCTTACAATATCAAAGTCCACCAGAGAGACTTTGAAGTTGGGGATCTTGTGCTAAAAGAAAACCAATAGAACTCGAATTTATTGCTCGATATGCGAGACAAATTTATGGCTAATTGGCTAGGACCCTATATCATATCTAAAAATATTGGTCTAGGTACCTATCGCTTGACGTCGCTAGGGGGTGTTGAAGAGCCTAAACCTCTCAACATCATCCATATTAAGGCATTCTATGCTTAGAGAGTGTAGCAAAAAAATCTCCAAAGGCATCTGTAAGCCCTTTGGTCAGTCAAAAGGCACCAAGGATTTCTAAAAATTGCTTGGTCAACCCAAAGGCTCCGAGAGTTCCTATAACTACTCGGTCATCCCAAAAGGCTCCAAGATCTCATTCAAGTGATTTGGTCATGTCAAAAAAGCTCCAAAGGCATCTATAAGCCCTTTGGTCAGTCAAAAGGCACCAAGGATTTCTAAAAATTGCTTGGTCAACCCAAAGGCTCAAAAAATAAAAAAAACTAAAAATCAGTAACAAAGCTTTGAGAGTTCCTATAACTACTCGATCATCCCAAAAGGCTCCAATCATTCGAGTGATTTGGTCATGTCAAAAAAGTCCAAAGGCATCTAACCCTTTGGTAAAAAAAAAGGCACCAAGGATTTCTAAAAATTGCTTGGTCAACCCAAAGGCTCTGAGAGTTCCTATAACTACTCGGTCATCCCAAAAGGCTCCAATCTCTCATTCGAGTGATTTGGTCATGTCAAAAAAAGCTCCAAAGGCATATGTAAGCCCTTTGGTCAATCAAAAGGCACCAAGGATTTCTAAAAATTGCTTGGTCAACCCAAAGGCTCCTAAATATAAAAGGCACCAAGGATTTCTAAAAATTGCTTGGTCAACCCAAAGGCTCTGAGAGTTCCTATAACTACTCGGTCATCCCAAAAGGCTCCAAGCTCTCATTCGAGTGATTTGGTCATGTCAAAAAAAGCTCCAAAGGCATCTGTAAGCCCTTTGGTCAGTCAAAAGCACCAAGATTTCTAAAATCCTTGTCAACAAAGGCTCAGTTCTTAAAGCCACTCGATCATCCCAAAAGGCACCAAGGATTTCTAAAAATTGCTTGGTCAACCCAAAGGCTTCAAGAGTTCCTATAACTACTCGATCATCCCAAAAGGCTCCAAGCTCTCATTCAAGTGATTTGGTCATGTCAAAAAGCTCCAAAGGCATCCTAAGCCCTTTGGTCAGTCAAAAGGCACCAAGGATTTCTAAAAATCACTTGGTCAACCCAAAGGCTTCGAGGGTTGCTTAAAGCCACTCGGTCATCCCAAAAAGGCACCAAGGATTTCTAAAAATCGCTTGGTCAACCCAAAGGCTCCGAGAGTTCCTATAGCTTCTCGGTCATCCTAAAAGGCTCCATGCCCTCTTGTTGAGAGTTTGGTCAACTAAAAGGTTCCAAAGGCATCTGTAAGACCTTTGGTCAATCCAAAAAGCTCCAAGGATTTCTAAAAATCACTTGGTCAACCCTAAAAAGCTCCAAAGGCATATATACTCATCGTTTGGTCAAATATGAAAGCTCAAAAATGTATAAAAATTTGAAAATATATAAAATTCCAAAAAAAATTGGTAAAGCATAAAATCCAAAAACATTTGCTTTTGCAGTTTGCATTTTCATACATGCATTCACATCATCATATTGCATTTAGGCATTTGTCATCCATTGCATTCCATAGTAGAGTGTAATGTGTCTATCAAAATCTTACAAATGATCGCACGTTTGTGTTTCAATCATGCACCCTTGCATTTATCATAATTCATTGCATTCATACACGATACCTGTTGCGGAGAAATATGTATGTATATTAAGTTTTCCAGTCACTCAACCATACCTAGTGGGTTCTTCAGATATTGTAGAAAGCTTGCTTTGCTGTTATAGACAAGGTCATTAGTTGGGATAGTGCTTCAACATATCAGAATCCCATCACTAAGCAAAACAATATAAAATCCTGCTAAGACAAGAGATGATGAAAGTTGCGAAAGCAGTCTTAGGTATCTAGAGAGATGGGTTTCACGACCTGCTTATCTTGCAAATAGTCGGTTTAGAAAGGTGAACTTTGGCAAAAGGACAAGAATTTCCCCTATAAATCCCAAAGTCACAAAGTTTAAATCCCAAGTTACAAAGTGCAAAAGTACAAATTTCAAGTTCAAAATGTAAAGTGACATAGTGAATCAAAAGCACTATAAAAATCCCTTGCTCAAAGAAAATGGTAACACGTGGACTAACAATGATTTTTATCACTACATATGAGCAAGTAAGAAGGGTGAGAACTTGAATCCCTGGATTGTCCACCTTTTGAAAGCCATAGAGTGATCCTCGATCGTAGCAATGGGTTGGAAGAGTCCCGCCTGCAATCGGAGGGGTAGTTCTATTGGGTGATCCCCAAACGTAGCAATGGGTTGAAAGAGTCCCGCCTGCATTTGGAGGGGTAGCCCTGATCAATTTGCAAGATGAGCTAGCTCTAGGTACCTAGGATTGTCTAGTTGTATAAGTCTAATCAAAGCTGAAACAAGGATGGTACGATCGTATGAGGAACCCTATCTCACATATGGGTTGAAAGAGTCTCGACTGACATACGGGGTATGCTTATGATCTATCTAAAAATACTCACATGCACACACAGGGATAATGAATAGTTGGGTCTGTCACGACAAAAGCCTTGTCCAATAAAAGCCTTGTACAGTTAGTATGTGATTTTTGGAGAAGTCTACTAGGGTGTTTGAGTCTCAAGGAAAACCCCAAAAAGTTCTCTAATAGCAACAAGATACCAAATATCATTAAACATCAAAAATACGAGTCATTCATTCATCAGAATGCATTTTACAAAGCACAATCAAACATATAGGATAGATACCGCATGAATATCAGAAATGATGTTTAGACGACCACTGACTATATAGTGCAGCAAAGAAGAAATATACAGAATGACATATTCATTCATTAGCATTATACCAATCCATTTCACTGCATTTCATATATGGGTGATTAATTGATTAAGTTCTTGTAATGAGAATTATCAATTATTTTGCATGATTGTCATACATTCTGTGGTGTCGCATTTTAAAATTGATATACACAGTTTACATTCATTCCTTATGTTTTAAGTGATTAAAGCATACAGGTTCATTCCCATTAGATTACGATTATGTACATAATGCATTACCATACATTGCATAGCATACCATAACTTCATAAAAATAAATGCATGCCCACAAAGCAAAAATAAATATGCATTCAAAATAAATACTACATCCATTTGCATCCATTATATATGGCACATCTAATCATATAGATCATTGCATAACATCATCATCATAAATAAGATAGCTATCTAGTGCATGTCATCCATACATTGCATCATATAAACATTGCATCATATCAACATAGCATCACATAAGCATTGCATCCATGTGCATCAAATAAACATAAAATCAAAATTAAACATCAGATACACATAATGAGCCAAAATGACCAAGTCATATATATATATATATTTTTTTTTTTTTTTTTTTTTTGTGTGCAAAAAGAGTACATATGAGGAGTATCAAAATGCCCGTAGGCTACAAAGTGTGTAGGTCCTCGACCTTACACTCAAAATGAATACAACATAGCAAAAGTATAGTCTGCATCTAGCAGAGCCCAGGTCTAGTCTGCTCCCCTTGTACCGGAGCTCTCGTCGCCTCCCTCAACACTATGCTCTGGAGCCTGCTCTCCTATCTACGCTGGCACCTATGGTGGGTCCTACTATGGGTCCTACCTGCCTCCAAATCCTAAGGCACCCAACACATGAGAAACTGGTAACTACAGTAGGCTAGTCCCCTGACTGGCGGCCCCTAAAGTCTACCCTGCATCTCTAGGCCTGGCACGCGATGTCACCCCATGTGTGCTAGAGGACCTATGCATCCTCTCAGTCCTATGAGTCCTATGACCTGAGCTCACCATAGACTACCCTGAGGTCCTAGACCTAGTACACTGAGACTCTAAGGAGAAAGGATCCTCAAGAACCTGTAGCCCATGCATCTCAATATAACCGACTAGCTGATCAACGTGAGCAAGTCAGGCTACATGCATCTCATTGGTCCTCATGACCATACTACGTAGTCACTCTACCTCGATCATCGGATCCTGTGTAGCTACTGGTGCTATCATTGGTGCTGTCGGAGGCCCCATAGTAGCCTGAGGAGGTGGCATAGCCCCCCTCGATACCCGGAGGAGATCCCTCTCCACCTCTACTATAGTCTATTATGCCTACGCTAACTCTAGAGTAGTCTACAATCTCTGAGCCTAGGCCTCTGCATCTATGGCCCACATAGTCAGATCCTATATCTGATCTTGCACCTCAGTAAGGCGCCTATCCCTGTCAGCTACTCTCACCTCTAGAGTGGCGATCGTAGTATCTCGCTCTAGCTGCTGCATGTGGAATCGTCCTAGCTGACTCTGCAAGTCAGCCACCTAAGCTAAGAGCTGACCCTCTACACTATCGAAAGGGACCTCACCCTCCTCTGGAGCCTCCTCATCAGGGTCAACCTCGGGAGCCTCCTCGATGGTGGCCGCTGTGCCCCAGCCACCCTCTATCCACTGGTGCACCCTGCGCCCATCAGGATCCACCTCTACCTCTGCCTGATCTGGCTCCTAGCCCAGAGGCCCTATGTCATACCATATAAACATGGACCACCACCCATCATACTCTAGAGTGGTCCTAGCAGTCTCGACTCTAGTCTCCTGGTAGTCATCAACAACATCTCCCAAAGGCTCTAGAATGATCCACTATAGATCATGCTCTATGACCAAGCATCGATACCTGAGGGGGATATCTAGAATATCCTGCATGAGCCCAAACTACCATAGGACCCGAGAGTAGAACTGGTACTCTCGAATCTTAGCCTTATAACCGATCAACCATCTATCATGATGTGCCTATCTCAGCCACTAGCCCTCCTCTAGCCATGTTGGGCAATCCATATAGGGCCACCACTAAACATCATTCAATCCAAGTGCCATGAACTGAGTGATATAGTGTTGGACATCACCAGCATGGATCCTACTATGGGTACCCTCCTCCTCATGAGGCTAGCAGGTGGTATAACACTGATGATCATCAGCAATAGTAGTAATCCATAGTGGAAGATCTATAGGATGCTCGATCCGAATGTGCTACCACCCCTAGATCTATAATAGAAGACTACAACTGAGGCCCTTACGACTATGCTCAATAATCTGGTATAGCTCCCTATAGAGCTGACATAGTAGGGTGCTCCCCCAAGCTAGAAGTAGAGGTGCCTCTATAGAGCTCTACAACACCCTCCAGGTGGTGGATAGGAGGTTCTAGGGAATCCTCATGCCCGAGGAGTCTGGAAGCACAATCTATACTATGAGGTGCATAAAGAGGGCTTCCCATGTAGAGAAGACATCCTCGTGGTACCACTCACCAATGTGCACCCCTCCATGGTCAATCGTATCCTGAGCATCCTCGCTCTGGTCATCGAAGATAGTATCAAAAATAGCCTCCTTTACCCTGGAGGTAGAGGAGATGATGGCCTCACCATCAATGGGGATCCTGAAGATCCTGTAGATGTCCTCTAAAGTAATAGTCATTTCACCTATAGGCAGGTGAAATGTGTTGGTCCATGCATTCCAACATCGGGCCAACGTAGTCAGGTAGGATTGATCTACCCTAATAGTGGGTAGATCCATGATGTATCCAAACCTGACAACTCGAAACCAATCTCGATCATCATCAGATAAAGCCTCATGGAGAGTCTTCAGAATATCTGGCTCCCAAGCTCTAGAAGTCAATATCTAGAATAAAAAGCATAATTTAAGACAAAATCTAGCTAACTAGAGCTTAAAAAAAAGCAACAACAACAAACCATAGCTGAAACCTATGGTCCCCAATTTGCAAATTGGGAACCATAGCTAAAACCTATGGTCCCCAATTTTCCAACTGGGAACCGTAGCTACCAACTATGGTTTAGGAGTGGCACCCATTTTGGGTACCCTCCTAGACCACTAAAGCATAAAATTAAATTCCTAAAGCTAGCCTAGACTAGTGGGGTTCATTACCAGCAGTTTAGTGAGGTTCATTATCTGCATTACTTAATGTGGTTCATTTTATTGGTATTGAGTGCGTGGTCTCGGTTTTGAGTTACCTTGCCCGCACCCTAGCCTCGACTAGTAGATGGCTGATCAGGATCTGCCATCGAGGTCGAGGAGTGTAATCACGGTAGAGTGTGGTAGCATTTTAGATCAGGAAGGGTCTTCTCACTCTCAGAGCTCTCAAATTGCTAATGTTTGCCAAGAAATAATGAAAAATTTCAAATGGGAATTCAATTTATAGGTTTTCCTAGTCTCGATGAACCGTAGCTGACACCTGCGGTTCCAGAACTAGGGTTTTTCGCCCGTAGGTCTGACCCGCGGTTCCCAAAATTTGGAAATGTAAACCGTAGACCGTACCTACGGTCTACAACTAGCATTAAATGCACTCAAAACCCACCGTGGGAAGGTCTAAAAGAGCAAATTAATGACTTCCACCGGATAAAAATTCAAAATCAATGATTAAAATTGCAAATTTGGTGATGTTAAAAGCACCAGGACCAATCAAATACATGCAAAATTAAAACAAAAAAAATCAAATAATTAAAAACCAAATGTGCCTCGTATTCAGTGATTTATCCTATACACTTGGCGGTTGCAGTGAGTTGCGATCCATGCAATCCGACAAGATGAGTAAATCACCATAAGGACATTTGGGGTAAAATTGTCATTTCTTTTATGACATCTTTCAGCAAATCATCGACAAATATGATTCAACACAAGTCTAATTGCATTTGTATCATTTTGATTCCTTAAGACGGCTATTGTAGCCTGACTGCTCCAGGGGATAGAAATGTGCCAATACTACTAAGAGTTGCAATCATAAGCTGAACTAGGCCTAGCCAAGGCATTAAAAGGCTCGAATCTTAATTTGTTTAGGATCATTCATTATGGTCAAGCGATTTCGTCGCTTCATACATTGTCATTACCCTCATCGACTCATCACTTGAGGGGGTAGTCATAATTTCATAATCATAATCAAAGTCAGTAGAAGATCCCTGAGATCGTAGATCCCTTGATCTTGTCAAAATTGTGTTCGTTCTTGTGAATCATTGTCAACAACTATCATAAGCTTCCCCCTTTGCTTGGGGTAAACAACAAATATGATAATTGGTTTGTAACTCTCATCCTTCAGATTTATGGGTCAGAAGATACCCATACTTGGCATTGATGCTATCCGAACGTCTGATGACGAGGGCAGACTTGTCAAAATGTAAGCCTTTCACAAGTTGGAAGCAATGATTCCAAGATGCGCATCCTTTTGCTGGACCTGGGGCATCTAATGTTGATCTGACTAATGATCATCATAGAACCTTAGACATCATTTTAGGATGTATATTTTTGCTCAACGTTGTTCAATCTCACAATGCATCTCAAAAGGGGCATCTGTAGACACCTAAAACGCGTCATGTCGAGGGTGACTACTCATATGGACATGCTACAAGACCATATGGAGGATCTTGGATAGACTCCAAGATAGAGCAGTGGTTCTAACCACTCAATTTAGGCATTTTGGCCTAAGCAGTCTGAACCGCAGCCCAGACCTACGGTCTCTAGTCTAAACCATGGTTGACACCTACGGTCTACAGTCTGGACCACAACTGTGACCTGCGGTCTTAACTAAAGTTCAGTTAGGCCTTCCATCCGAGCCAAATCGGTTGGAATGGCCAAAAGATCTAGAAGGAGGTAGTTGAAGGATGGAAGATTCTAGAGGCTTCCATCCCAACTATCCTAACCAACCTTCTTGGTCTTGGCTTCTCCATGAAGCCACCCCTAGCCCTAGGGGCATGCTATAAATACCCCCTCCAAATGGGGAGAAAAAGAGAGCAAGCATTGGAGATTTGAGCAGCGAAGCCCTAGCGAATTGTACACTCAAACTGAGTATACTAAGAGATAGAGCTATTGCACTTAATCCCCGACCCTTTTGCCACCATTCATGATGAATTGCATTATGGATGCCCTAGGTGCTTAGGAGGATCAAGAAATGCAAATTCGGGCAAACGAAGGCCCTTCACATCGAATTGACCACCAAATCAGTCTGAGGACAATGAAGGTGACCCTTGAACATCAATTTGGACAAGGAGATTGAGCCCACTACCCCTAATTTTGAGGGTAAACTCATCGGGAGGTCAAACCGTGGCTGTCAACCATGGTTCATAGTGCAGACCGCTCACCAGAGCTACGGTTTGCAATAGGTGATAGATCACCTTACTCTTTTATTTTTTGTCTAGCTAGTTAGGTTAGATTAGCTATTTTGTTGATTTAATAGCATTTTAGAAGACTTCTGACCGTAGAACTAGGCTAGATTCACATTTTATGCTTATGTTTCAATTAGGACTAAAATGCTTTCTTTATGCATGTTTATGCTTCATTTTCTATATTTGATCCATGCATAGTGTAGATGCTATTTTACTTTATGCTATTACATGAATCTTGATTCACTTTGCATAGTTTAGGAGCTTTCTTTATGCTTTCTTGATTATGCATGTTAATGGTGTCATTATGCATTTTACCTAAAAGGGCCTCATCATGAGAGGCTGCCTATATTTTTGACATTCTTGTTGTTTCTTGACCGCAGGGAACAGTTCCAAAGGAGAGATAAAGCATCCAATCCCTTCCCCATTGCGAAGAAGAGGGTCATCGACACCCTAGAGCAGTTCGTGTCACCCTGAGGGGCATTTTGATCACACCTACCCTTGATAGGGATTAAACACTATTGTAATTAATGTATCAAATGGGTATCCCTAAGAGGGACGAATCTATAATTTGACTTCATTGAAATTAATAAAGGATTCCTTGTATTCATGTTATTTCTTGTTATCAAATTATGCATGCCTATTTGTGTATTTTTCTTCGATTGCGATAGTTAGATCGGGTGTGAGCCTCTTTGGTGGTTACAAAACAACTACTCATTTATGGAGATTCAGAACTTATCATGAATCAAGTCATGAGAAAATGTATCAGTAAGAAACACTATTTAAAGGCTTATAGAAATAAAGTGTGGGACCTTTTAGAAGCCTTTGAGGCTCTAAATATGAAGTCTATCCCTAGAGAACAGAATACCCATGCAGATTTATTGGCATCAGTGGGAGCTAATTTCTGTCCTGTTAGCAACGTCATACAGAAATCCAAGATGGTTAGACTCATATATAGACCCTCAGTGCCAGACAAGAATATCTTCTGGCAAGTTTTTGAGAATGATGAGCAAATATTAGATTTTTTAATCTATGAAATGAACTGCTCGAGTGGTAGGACATTGCAAGATGAAGAAGAAGAAGATGTGATTCAATTGAAGAATAATCATATCCCCAAGGGACTTATCACCCTTGAAAGTTTGTTTGATAACAATGATAGGGCTATAGGCCATAAAATAAAAGTTGATAAGCATCGGTATAAAGAAGTGGAGTTAGAACCGAGAAAAATGATTAAAGTTGGGGTTAGTTGTACAGAAGAAGAGTTGAACCAAATCAGGGAATTATGCAAGAAATTTCCTGATATTATAGCTTGGGTGTACAGTGATCTAAAAGTGTATAAGAAAGAGATTATCCAACACACCATTGAATTAGAAGAAGGAGCCAAGCCTTTTAGGCAAAAGCAAAGACCGGTAAATCCAAAGATAGAGGCTTTGATGAAACAGGAGTTGCTAAAACTTCTTCAAGCTAAAATAGTGTATCCTATTAAACATTCTACCTAGGTGGCAAACTTGGTTCTAGTTAGGAAGAAAAATGGAGACATTAGATTGTGTGTGGATTTCAGGAATCTGAACAGAGCATCACTCAAATACCATTATCCCCTCCCTCAGATTGACCAAATTTTACACACAGTTGCAGGGGCAGAAAGGTTCTCTTTACTAGATGGTTTTTCAGGGTATAATCAGGTATGGGTCAGAGACGAAGATCAATTCAAGACTACCTTTACCACAAAATGGGGAACATTTGCCTATCAAAGGATGCCTTTCGGCTTGTCTAATGCTGGAGCAACTTTCCAAAGAGCAATGGATGTAGCTTTTGGTGAACTTGCTAACAAGATTATAGTCATCTATTTAGATGATATGACTATATTTTCTCATCATAAGCAAGATCATATAACACACCTTGAACAAGTATTTGAAAGATGCAGGGAATTTGGAATATCCTTGAACCCAAAGAAATCCATATTCATTGTAGAAGAAGGTATCCTACTTGGTCATGTCATCTCTAAAGCTGGATTAGCCATTGATCCTGATAGAGTGAAAGCACTTTTGGAGCTTCCCCTACCAGTTAATAAGAAAGGTTTGCAATCTTTCTTTGGACAAATAAATTTTGTGCAAAAATTTATTGCAGATTTTGCACAGATTGTTAAGCCAATGACTGAACTATTGAAGAAAGATGCACCTTTCAAATGGACAGATCTAAGAAAGAATGCTTTTCAAAAAGATCCTAGAAGAAATAGCTCAAGCACCTGTTATGATTAATCCTGACTACTCCCGAGGTTTTATTCTATATGTTGTTGGTGAACAAGAAAGTTATGCTATAGTCCTTACATAGAAGGGGGCAGACAATGAAGAAAGACCCATAGCTTTTCTGAGTTCCACCATGCATGATCATGAAGAGAGATACAATTTTATCGAGAAGCAAGTGTATGTTGTCATGAAATCCTTGAACAAATTCAAACATTTTTTGTCACAAAGTAGAATCATTGTTTATGTGATTCATCCTGATGTCAGAAATTTTATAATACAAGGAGAACTTGGCGAAAAAAGAGCTGGTTGGGTGACTAAGATACAGGAATATGATGTAGAAATACATCCAACAAAAATAGTAAGAGGTAGAGCCCTATGTCAAGAATTGGCCAAGCAAGCTACAAATGATCATGTGGAGCACCAAGGTGTAATGGCAAATACAGAATCAGATCCAAGTTCGAGAAAAACTGATTGGATTGATGATCTTGTGAAGTACTTTCAGACTGGAATGTGTCCTGAGAATCTGAATGCTTCACAAAGAAGAAGGTATAGAGCACAAGCATTGAAGTACACCCTTCAATCAGAAGGGTTGTACAGAAAAAATATAGATGGTGTACTTTTAAAGTGCATAAGAGAGGATGAGAAACAAAAAGTGTTAAAAGAATTTCATGGGGGTCTCTCTAGAGGACATTATTCAGGAAGATCCACTGCTTTGAAAATACTCCGAGCAGGTTGTTACTGGCCTTCTATTTTTTCAGACACTTACAAAGTCACTAAGAGTTGTGAGTAGTGCCAGAGATATGTAGGGAGAAATAGAAATGCCCCTATGCCCTTAAAGCCTATCCAAGTTGAAGAACCTTTCCAATAGTGGGGGTTAGACTTTGTTGGGATAATAGAACCCAATTCATCAACTGGCCATAAGTACATACTTACTGCCACAGACTATTTCACCAAATGGGCTGAAGCTATCCCTACTAAGAAGGTTGATCAAGAGGTGGTAATTGAGTTTGTGGAAAGCTTGATTACAAGGTTTGGTGTACCAGATTCACTAATTACAGATAATGGATCAACTTTCATTGGAGCTAAAATGATTGAGTTTACTAGCAGATATGGCATATATTTGAAGACTTCTTCCAACTATTATCCACAGGGTAATGGTCTAGCTGAGTCTACAAATAAAAATCTCCTCAGAATCCTGAAAAGAACACTGGAAGATAACAAGAGAAACTGGCATTCTTTGATCAATCAAGCACTATGGGCTGATAGGATTTCAATCAAGAAATCTATCGATACATCACCCTATTCCTTAGTCTATGGTAAAGAGGCCATTTTGCCTATACATATGGAAATACCAGCACTAAAATTACTCAATCAAATGAACGAAGAAGGAGGTCAACCAATGGATGCCCGGTTAATGCAACTTCTACAACTGGAGGAACAGAGAGAACAGGCTTATAATCATCACCAGAAACATATGGCAGATACAGAAGGATGGTTTAATAAAAAGACAACCTGTAGGAAATTTAAAGTGGGAGACCTAGTTTTAAAATGGAATGTGAAAAAGGCTAAGCCAGGTAACCACGATAAATTTGATGCTTTTTGGGAGGGCCCTTTCGAGATAGTCGTTGAAAGGTAATTTAATTCTTTTCAACTGAAAGATCAGCAGGGTATGACTTTACCCATAACAGTGAATGCTTTTCACTTAAAGCTCTATTTCAAATAAAAAAGGGGGAAAAAATTCTTATGTATAATATGTACATTACGATAAGTTTGTAAATATTTCCTAAGTTATTTCTAGTTCATTAAAGTTTTGTCATCATCCCGCAACCAACCAGAGGCTGCCAGCAAGAGAGAGATGAAATCAGAAAGTGTTATATTGTCGGATATAGCGGTTTAAATTTGAAATTGCCATACGGCTTTCCAATTATTGGTGGGAGAAAACCATTTTCTAGAAGGAGCCTTGATAAGCGTTATTTTCATTAAATAAGGTTGATGGTCAGTTGCCGAAAGAAATTTGAAATTTGCCACGTGGATTTTCGATGATCGAAAGAAAGGAACCACCTTTGCAAATGGGAAAAGCTTTGGTAAGCGTAATATTTATTTGTCTGTAGAAAATAATCATTGGTTTGATTTTTGAAACATTCGAAAAGGTGGCAGAAACAAGGCATAGAGGGATTCGAGAAGATCTAGCCCACCAACCGCAATTAATGCAAATCATGCATATGTTTCTAATTGACGTAAAACCCTAATTTTACTCCTGAGTAAAATCCGTTGCATCACTTTCTATTCTTGCTTTTCCTATTTCGAGTTCAGTTCAAAAAAAAGCTCAGTGTGACAAATTTCTCATGGCTCCAAAAAAGAATACCCAAAAAACAACAATGGTGGGCCCATCTTCTACACCTTCAGCAGCAAGACGTGGAGAAGACATGAGTGAAAAATTCATCGATCGAGATGCTAGAATCGGTGATACGGTGGTAACATGGAAAGACCCAACAAGAATCTAAAAGGATATTGAAGACAGAATGGCTACTGGGATTACTGCATCTTCTCCTGCCACTTATGCTTTTCATTCATTGCTATACTGGTATGTTTATATTCCTGTGCACCCTTGTCCCGAATTGGTTAAAGCAATCACAAATTGTTACGATGAAAAAAATAAAGTTGTTAGAAATCAGAGAGGGAGATTGCTTTTCACTTTGAGCACAGATGCTTTTATTTTTGCTTTTGCCATTGGATATGTACCCGCTCTTGAGCCTAAAGCTTTTAACCCAGAAGATCAAGCAAAATATTTTGTTCCTTCTAAAAAGATAAAGAATTTCCTCTATACACAGTTGAAAAATCCACCTACCGGAGGAAAAATGCCTGAAACCCCCATTCCCCTAGCTGAGTTCAAAAATCTGGAGTTATTTTCTATATTAGCCATGGTAGCTGGACTGAAGACTGATGAGAAAGTTCATGGGTGGCAGATTGCCTTAGTCAATTGCCTATCAAATCCAAAAAATTATGACTCTACAGTTATGGATAAGAATGTTAGACCTTTGTTTTTTGACTGGCCAGGGTATCTATTTAGAGAAATCCATGAAGGGTTATCTACAATTAAGAAGGGGTCTCAGTTTTATTTTTGTTTTTCTTCATATTTGGTGTGGCTATTATTTTTATTTATGGCTAAGGAGTTAGCATTTATTTCTATTAATGATAAATATGAAAAAGGGAGGACCTTACCAGTGTATGAGTGGACCAATGTGTTGTACATAACTGAATCATATTATGATTTTAATAGGGAATTTTTGGGTCCAGCTTTGAAAATAATGTATGGAGAAATCAGAAGGTTAACCCTAAAAGCTGAAAAAGTTTTATAGAATAAACATGCTGAAGAGGGTGACTGGTTTATTCTCACCCAGGGGGTTGTCATCAGGTTGTATGGGTTTGCTGGAAAACCCTTCTTACTTCCTCATTATGTTACTGATAAATTGTTTGCATTAGAGTATGTAAGACAAATTGAACACATTAATGTAAAATATGGCACAGGTATAGGTAAAACTGGTACCTGTACTATGCCTTTTCAGTTTGAAGGTATTATTATTTCTAAAAGAGGTCAAAATGAGCAAATTGCTCAAGCTCTGAGAGATTTGGGGTTAGTAGAGATCCCTCAAAGATGGAAATATGATCCTATAAATAGATTTGCAGAAAGACAGGCAATTTTGAATAGAATTCCAATGAAAATTTATCATGCATCCATCAGACCGGATATTGAAGCCTGTAGAAACAATAATGAAGAAGATGCACTAGAATGGCATGTAGAAAGAATGCAACCGTTGCCTCCTTGGCATGATTTTTATGAACATGTGATGTATTATGACCCTGAGAATAATTTAAAACATGTGTTAAATGAGAACACTATTTCTAGAATGCAAAAGAAAGGTGCAGATTGGACGATAGGGAAGATTCATGAATGGTGGACTATGAGAGTGCAAACAGACATGATTGATTCAAGGTACCCTATAAAAAATGATCTTGAATTTTTGGTACGATATGACCATTATCAAAAATCCTGGTCAGGAGTTTTTCCTATGAAGATACCTCGTAGCATTGGCGGCAGCAAAGAGACAAGTCCCGAAGCTGCTAAAAAATAGAATGTTGACCAAGGTAAAGGTAAGAAAATTGTAGTTGAGCAACCATTGGCTCAAGCACAGACCAGGCTTAGAACTTCGAAGAAAAGGGCCACTGAAGAAGTCTTCACAGAAGAGCAGGGAAAAACATATGGGAAAGCTGCTCAAATGATGTTAAAAATGGGATATGAAGGCAAAGGCCTAGGAAAAGAAGGACAAGGGATCACTGAACCCTTGCAGGCCGAAAGAAGAGGAAAACGCCTGGCCCTAGGAGCTGATTCATCAAGAGGTAAAGCTGCAACTTCTAAAACTGTTAAGTTTGTTCCCCCGTCAAACTCAGCTACAGAATTTGATGAAGAACCTCTTTGTATTAAGAGGAAGAGGCTAAAGTCTGTAGCAGAAGTTCAAACAAAAAATAAACAAAATGTTGAAGAAATCCTAGTTCATGAGCAAATCGCTCAAAATGATGATGTTAATAATATTGGAACTGCTCCAGATGGCGAGCAAATTGTTCAGGATAGTGAGAATAACGTTCTAAATCCAGAGCTTACTGAACAAGAAAATATCCATATTGGGACTATTGATGATCCAAATGACCTTGCTCAGGAGGATCAAAATGTATCTATTTTTAAAGAAATTATTGTAAAATAGGAAAATGTGGAACATAGAAGAAAACAGCCTGGGGAAATTCCCCAAAATGTTGAAATTATAAATCTTGAAGAAGATATAGATGGTGAAAATATGGTTGACAACAGAGAAAATGTAGGAGTTCCTACACAGGATGAAAGTCAAAATTCTATCATGAATGAAGACAATCAAGATCGCGAAGGAGAAGATGGAGATCAACAAGCGCTTCAAACAGAAAAAGGTATGTTTTCCCTTTTCTCTCACTCTTTTCTCTCTACTCATCCCCAAAGTGATTTTCCTTCCTTTTCTTGTTCAAAGAAAGATGTAATGTTTCCTTTGAATTCATGGTTTTCTTCCTCAGAACCAACATTATCCCCCAGTTCCAATCTGAAGTTAATGTTGAGTTAGTTCCAAATCCATTTCTCCCTAGCATTTGCGTCCCAACCATTAAATCAATGTCTACTCCAGATGCTGAGAGTCATCCCACTCTTTCAAAATTAAAATATTTGAGGAAGGCAAACAAAAATACCTTAGACTGGTGGACATCTCATTCTACTGGAGATTCCAAAACTCCAGCTCGTATTCAAGAGATAATTTCTCTTGATCCCACCACAATGCAGAGGAAGAAAGTAAAATTGACACCTGTGTCAAGGAAATCAAAAGGAGATATGACCATTGAAGATTATCAAGCGGAAGATACAGCTGAAGACATTACTCAGCTACATATGTCAGATGAGTGGGGGAAGGCTCAGGCACATTTTGGCACTATTTACTTACATGGAGAATTTTTCAAAGAAAAGTTTGTTAAAGAGCAAGAGGCCAGGAAAGAATTAGAGTCAATCCTATAGGAACAAAAATTGACAGAAAAGGCCCTGAAACTAGAAGCAAAGAAATGGGAAGATAAGTTTGGTGAAGCTGCTAATGAAGCAACCAAATACAAAGAAAAATTGGAAGAGGCAGATGCACAGATTCAGTCCCTGAATCTACAGGTTCAACAACTCTAGCAACAGATAATAGAAAAGCAGAACACACCATCTGGTCTCTCGAAAGAACGGGCCAAGGTAGTAAGAAAAGAGATGCTCGAAGATATATTGACATTAAGCCTTAGAGCAAGGCCTATGTTATTGTACCTAGCCAAAGTGAAAGAGGTAATTGAAGTCGTCAATGAAGAACTAAAAGCTTCAGTAAACTTCCTTCAAGAAAGATCAGATGCGGCAACAAAGATTCAAGTCTTATCAAAAAGATGCCAGAGAGCGTTGTTGCTAAAATCCGGAGTGAAGCATGGTCTCAAGCTAAGATTGTAGCTAAGAGTTTCTTTAGGAGACTTAAACTTGTAACTCAAGGTGACAAGCTCCTTCAAGAATTAGAAGTTGAGGCCAAGGGATTAGTGAAGCATTTAAATCTGGCAAACAAATGTGGACTTCCATATTTGTGGGATGAAAGTTCAAAAGTTTTAAGTGAAGATGCGCTAACACTATCCCTAAAATATTTCATAGAAGATGAGTCAGAGATAGAGAATTGGGAAGAACCTGTAGAGGAAATGCTAATATTCGCTATGGTGTAGAACCTCACATAGATTAAGTCTTGCTTGCAGGAATTGATTCTGAGGAATAAGATAGTGTCCCATGATAAAGTAGAAGAGTTGCAATATATATATCAGTTGTTTATGGATTCTTCAGACCTTGAGGATGAAGACTGGAAGTAAGTTTGCCTTACCTACAATGAAGTGGTTGCTATGATAGAAAAACTGAAGAAATCCAAGCATGATAACCAAAAGCAGCTAACAGAAGGAGGGACTAGTAGCCAACCATGAAACCTGTTTGAGACTATTTTAAGTTGTTAATGTATTTTTAGTAAAAAATCCATAAGCCGTAAAAGGTATCCTGAAAAGGTAATGCTTTATTTGTCTAAATGCATTTCTTCTTGAATATTCTTTTCCAAAATCTCCTCTCCTGTATTGTTTTTTAACTCCGTTTCCCAATGGATGAAGGTCTTGGATTCTAATATTTTTGCCAGCAAAATTTCCCCGGAAGGCGCCAAGAATGTTAGTCTAAAAAGACTACCTTGATAGATAGCATATTTTTGCATAGAAAAATTTTATGACATGATAGATTTTCGCCAGCATGCCGCTCACAAAATCTGAAGTACAAGAAGATGTCACGATTTCGTGACATGACGAGTTTTCGCTTGTGAGCAGCCCGAAAGAGCCAGAAAGGAAAGAGTGTCATGATTTCGTGACATGACGAGTTTTCGTTGACATGGATATAATTAGTAATAAATAAGATGCCTCCAAAATCTCGTGTCAGTAACTGGAAGTAGACAGTAGAAAATATCAATTCCTAGATTTTTGCTATCAGATTTTATTTGTTAGAAGCCATGCAAAACATATGGAAGCATGATTGTAGTCTGATTGCTTGTAATTGATTTTATGTCAGAATGTACTAATTATAAAGATACTCACCATAGGGTATATATAATAGTAAACGCACCTTGAAAAGAGGTCGGCTCTTGGGCATTTACAAGACTGGATGTATGTACTTTGAATACAAGCAATAAAATTACGCTTCTATTGGCTTCTGGTTCACAGTGTGCAAGTGTATGTATTAACATTTCTCACTTCTATTCACATTATTGAAATATAGATTGTGTTTGTTCTAAAATCTGGACTTATGCAAAACATAAATCATATTGCTGGAGTTGAAATTTGATATATGCATGTGTTAGATAGACATCTAAATCACATTGAGAAATCCATGATTTCTGCATGGAGATATAATAAATGCTTTGACAAGTAAAGTATATACGTTCATCTTAGTTGTTGTCTAATCTGTACCGTAAGCAAGCTCTAGCCTCGGCTATATTTCCCTCTCTTTCAGTAATGCTCTTTTCCCTTTTCCCATAAAAACCATTAAGGAACCAGCCTCCTCTGGAGATTAGATGGAAGATCCCAAGATCAAGTCCGTCTACTCAATGTTGACAAAATCAAGGCGCAAATAACAACCATAGGCAGATTTTGTTCCAACAAGTCTAGGTCTCATTTCTATAGGAACAGGCTCTTGAAATCGAGGGACCACAATACCTTGGTGAGGATGCGATTGGTGTCTTCGTGATTGCTCAGTTGATTGTAAATAAACCCATAGAAAGAGCTACGAGCTCCATGTTTCCTAGGGTCTTCCATTTGTCAAAGGCCCATCTACGGATGGTTTCCATGTAGGCCTTCCCTCGATAAAATTTCCCACAAGGGTAAACCTTTCCATTGAGATATAATTATCAACTAAGCTATCAGGGATGAGAATGTTTTGCCCTTTAGGAACAATGGTTGTTGAAGAAAAATCATGAGGACAACTTCCTCCCTTGGATAAGACATTTGCATAGGATATTCCCTTGGTAGGATCAGCATGGGACCCTTTGAGTGTTGGGGAGGGGGCCCGGTGTCGGGTGGTTCTTCCCCCAAAAACTCTCAAGTTGTTCATGATATTTGGCTATTTTTATTGTCCATCCTATGCATCACCACTATTCTCCTTATTACCATCTAGGTCCCTACTGTCATCTTGTTCTACTGCCTTGCTTTCGTCCTTCCTTGCACCAGAAATTTAAAAACCAAGTTTCATGCCTTCTTCGCTTTTCTCGCTGCTCCACTCCATGTTGTTTTTTGTTATGTTGAGGTAGATAATTTCCCCTCTTGCTATATCCAATAGATTAAACATATTAGGTGATTCTGATAAAATTTTAGACAAAAATTTGATCTCCTCTGTCTCAAATCCTCTTCCTTAGGAAGCCCAAAAAGCTATTCCAAACTTGTTTCAAGAAGGAACTAAGAGTTGTCCCATCCCAAAGTCCACTCCTTAGGATACTCAAATTTCCTCCTCAAAACCAAAACAATCCTTTCCCTCCGATTTGAACATTGACCTAAGCTTCTTTAATTCTCCCTCAAAGTCAAGACCCTATCATAGCCCTCATGATGAAAGTCTGGGAAATATTCCTAAAAATTTTGAGGTAGATTTGATGTCTCCCCTTTTGAATCAAATAAATAGTAGACCTCTAAGCCCCATCCTTGAGTAAATCATTCTTTACAAATTTAGCCCCAAGAAAACCCGAAGCACTACCAAATCACCCATTGACCTTGGCAGTGAAAAAAGAGAGGAAGGATCTCTAAATATGAACATTAGAAGAGAGGCCTTGCAGACAAAACTGCCAATGGTATTAAGAAAACCCTCTACCCCATCATTACTACTCAATCTAAAGAAGAAAATAGAAGTTCCAAACCCCCACAACCTCAAGGAAGGGGAGTCATAAAAGCATCCAAATATTCTAAATGAAGATCCTCTCATGGAATGTGAGAGGCCTAAATGGGTTCGCTAAACAAAGACTTGTTAAGTAAATGAGGAGAGACATAAAGCCCTCAATTTTCATCATGCAAGAAACCAAAATAGATGCTAATAGCTCCTTGTTCATATCCAATATTATCTAGAAAAAAGTAGGTGCAGTATTCAGTCATGCTAGAGGATCCTCTAGAGGCCTCATGTACCTATGGGATAAGAAAAAGTCGATGGCAAATTACTACATTCCAGTGATAGACTCTTAAGTGTACTTTATAATGACAGTAGTAAGAATTTATCCTGGATCCTCACTAATGTCTATGCTCCTAATTTGATCCTTGCCAAGGAAGCTCTATCTAATGAAGATCAATCCTAGATGGTGTCATTTCTATCCATGAGGCTCTAAATTCTATCTCAAAAACCAAAAAGTCTACCTTTTTTCTCAAAATTGACATGAATAAAGCGTATGATAGATTCAATTAGGACTTCATTATGGCCATATTGCTTGAATTTGGTTTCCATCATGAGTGGATTGAGCTAATTAAAGCATGCATATCCTCATCGTGGTTCTCAATCCTCATCAATAGATCCATAGTAGGGTATTTTTTAAAGTAGTAGAGGCCTGTTGTGGAGTTTTTTTGCTTACCCTTAGTAGATTTGTCACGTCACAAAAAACTTTGGAGATCACAACCAGCACTATGCATTCTGGTAGATCCACCTCATTAACTTGGGAATAAACTACCTTTGACAACTCTAAACTGACCAGGTTGGGTAAGGAAACCCCAAGCAGTGGGTCCTTTTACTAATGCTCTATCGTGCACATGCCCACTATGCCAGAAAAAATGTTGTTACTTTATTATTTTGATATTTTTAGTGATTGAACCTATTCATATTAAAACCTATAAAACCTAGACCAGTGCCTTATCCATTATAGATTCATAGTAGTTTGATAAATGACTTTAGAAATATAACATGAAGAAGAACTAGTTTCTTTTACTCCATTAAAATTATGTAATGTAAATAAAATAATTAAACTAGTGAGGGAAAGCGTTATTTATGGATT
The DNA here is from genome assembly GCA_028583015.1 of Wollemia nobilis. Taxonomy (NCBI): domain Eukaryota; kingdom Viridiplantae; phylum Streptophyta; class Pinopsida; order Araucariales; family Araucariaceae; genus Wollemia; species Wollemia nobilis. Next base: position 2,597,325 of record JAQPPZ010000912.1, read on the forward strand.
CTGATTGTAGTAATATATAAACAAGCTAACACGATACAATCACACAAAATATTCCAAGGGAAGAGTTGAGATTTTAATTAATAAAAGATGTGCATATAATATATCAGTAGAGTGCTTGATCCTCATATGCCATTTGAGTACAATAAACCCCTAGTTTGAATGTTCAGATCCTGATTGCAGTGACATAAGAGTTCTCAACTTCAGTGTGTTCCATAGGAAATAATCACAGTGAACAACACACCTTAATAGTCCCTGGTAAATGATAAGAAACACACACAGGAGATACAAGGGAAAATATGACTCAAACAATAGACAAAGCTATACCTAGATTTTCTCTCTCAAAGGTTCGATAAAAAATCTGTTGTAGCAGTCTTCTTCTTATAGCATGGGATGCTTGATTTTTGTAACTAACCACCCTGTTGGAATAATCATGTTGTACCCACACCTAGGATGCATTCAAAAAATGCCACGTATCCCATGTTACCTTCATGAAGGTGGAGGTTGAGTACCTCTAGTGGTACTACTTTGTGCTGGTGGTTGTGGCCCTCCTGGTGCATGTGTTGTGGCAGCGATGGGCTCCACTCCTACCTTGTAATTTTGAATAGCTTGGTCAATAAATTCCCAAGCCTCATAATGAAATTTCAAGGAGAAGATGAGTAGGTTCAAACCTTGTGTGGCCTCAACTATCTGATCCTTAGCCCACTACACATTATTATTGGTAAATTCGCACAAACGGTCTACCATCTCCACTAAATCCGCAACAAGCTTAGATAGCCTATCGCCAGACTCTAAATCAAAATCTTATATTTTTTGGAAAACAAAATCTTTGATAATCGAGGCTCATCCAAAGTCCTCAATGGAAATACTATAGTCGGTCACCCCATCATTGGCCTCATACTCAGATTCTTCTACCTCTTGGCCCCACTGGAGGCAATTTTGCTCATTTTGTAGCAATAGGAAGACCTTGATATATTCTTCTGCAAAGAAGCTTAGGGAGTCATCTCGCAGAGTGGTTGTTAGCCCAGAAATGGGCACATAGTCCTCTTGAAACCTCTTATAGATCAGCATGATTGCATCTATCCTTTGCCTCCCATGTTGTAAGTTGTCCTGGATGAGACCTACTACTCGTCTAACAACATATATATCTATCAAGATGGACTCCAAATCTGCCATTTTGGGTTGGATCTTCTCCTTCATTTCTTGTTTAAGCTAATCTGCCGACCTGAGTTGGATGCTATTCTGTGTAGTGGAAGGAATGGGCATCTTTAGCTTATCAAATTCTTTCTAAAGCTACTTGAACTTGAGTTGTAGTGGCTCAACCTCAACAGCCTTGGCTTTCTATTCTTCAATTTCCTTTTCTACTGCTTCAGCCACTTGTTCTTGAGTAGCCATTTGTGATTTCATCATTTGGATGGGTGCAAAATATGTTTGAATGACACCTTTTCTTGTATCTATAGTAGCCTCTCTCATGCTAGCTGGTAGTGGGATCTCAAAGGAGGCGACAGGTGTGTTAGTGGTTTCTTATCTAGCTGTCCCCCCATATCTGACTATCCCCTTGCTAGGGGACCTTTGTTCTTCCATGTCTTAGATCTAGCCTTCTTCATCAGTGATGAACTGGCAGGTGTCAGTGGCCCTTGTCATTGTAAATCTCTCCACTCCTTGATTATGAGGATTCGATCCTAGCATTTTTGCGAGTGGGGTACTGCATGGGGCTTCGTACTTTGTAACCTCTTAGAATATTAGATAGCCCCCAGCTTGCACTATATTTTTCATCACCTTGGTTTTTATTTGATGTTCTTCTTGATTCACTATCAGGGTGGTAGAATACAACAAGCATTGACCTTCTACCAATTGACCTTGCTCACATGGGCTTATCAAGGTTAGTGTTGATGATGTGGTGGTCTGCTGAGAGGGGCTAATGGCTAACTCTTTATCCTTTGACGAGGTGACAGGGGAACTAGAATAGGAGGGTAGTTTGGCATGTTCATCAACTATCTTCATCATGACCTCAAAAAGGTTAGAGTCCTATTGAGCTATTTGAAGAGTGGGGTCTTCAAATTCTTTAGGAGGGGCTGCAGGGATTAGTGGGGACATCTTATCCATTAGTAGACTTCAATGTAATTTTAGCTGGGTGCTATAATCACTGATAGCCTGCAATCCACTGTAAGGCCGCTTGTCCTTGGACATCCTCCATACCAAGTCCAAAGTCTTGTTATTTCTAGGAGCCTATTGCATGGTGTCTTCAAAATCATCACCACTATGTGTGACTTCCAAAAGGGTCAGCTTTCCATAAATGAGGAGAGACATAAAGCCCTCAATTTTCATCATGCAAGAAACCAAAATAGATGCTAATAGCTCCTTTTTCATAGTCAATATGATCCAAAAAAAGTAGGTGTAGTCTTTAGTCATGCTAGAGGATCCTCTAGAGGCCTCATGTGCCTATGGGATAAGAAAAAGCTGATGGCAAATTACTACATTCTAGTGATAGACTCTTAAGTGTACTTTATAATGATAGTAGTAAGAATTTATCCTAGATCCTCACTAATGTCTATGCTCCTAATACCATATCCATAAGAGCTCAGCTTTGGGATGCCCTGAGTAGAATAAAAGACTCTTTCCAAAATATTCCCTGGATTGTAGCAGGGGACTTCAATACCCCCCTCTACCCTTCAGATAAAAAAGGAGGGACTGAGGTCCCGGTCAAAAGAATGGAGTATTTTAATGAAGTTTTTAACTCCAACAATCTTATAGACATAAAACTAAAAAAGGCTAAATTCACCTGGAGCAACAAAAGAGTGGAAAATCAACACATTCAAGTCAATATAGACAATTTTTTTCTTTCTCAGGAAGCATTTCAGGTTTTTGGATATGCTTGTCTTCATCCTCCACCCAAAATAGGATCAGATCATAATCCTCTCATGATTGAAATTGAAAAATCAAACCCTTATAAAAGACATTTCAGATTTGAGGCCATGTGGATACATCATCCAGATATGAGACAGAGGGTTGCACATTGATAGCAATAAGACTTTTAGGGATGTCCTTCCTACAAACTTACCCAAAATCTCAAAATCCTCATTTATTTTGGTTTCTTGCATGATGAAAATTGAGGGCTTTATGTCTCTGGGAAATAGTAGATGTCCATATTTTAGATAGCTCACAGTGTGGAAAAATGGCCAAGATAAGTGTAGTGGCCAATTGCATAGGGAATGGAAAACCACCTCATTGGTCATTTATTCCTCAGATACCTAATTTTTACCTCTTCGACCACCTGCCGAGTGATCTCCAAGATTGTAATGGAAGTCGAGAAGTGGAAATGCAGTGCCTTTGGGGGTAGTTTTGACCCATAAATCTTGATATAGGATAATTATTCTACATAGAAGTAATCCCCCACTTTCTCCTTATGTAGAAACTCTCTTACCCCTACCCTGATTCTATCTGGGAAACTCCCACACAACCAGAAGTGCACTATGGGAAGGACCTTCTTGAAGAAGGTTGTATAGCTGGAGCACCCCTCTTGGATGCATAACAGCCGATCTTGTATGGTAGGCGCATTTACTCCCCCCATCTGGGCCACCAAGGTTTTATCCAATTGTGCCACAAATAAGTGAATAAAAAATGAATAGTATGAGAAGGGAGGCATTTCCCTCTTATTGGTAAATACGACCTTTTGTAGTAGTTACAGTTCTTCATCTATCTTGTCACTGATGATATCCTCCCATCGGTAAAGAGGGGTCTTGTCTATTTTGTTGCACTAGAGGATTAAAAACATCACTTCCTTAGTGATTAGCTCCAAGTATTTCACTCCTAGGGCCATATTTATCATATCGATGTAATCTTGTGCCCAAGGATGGAGCATGAATTTTCTAATGGGAAAATATGTGGGCCTCATCTTCCCTCTCTTCAACAGGCTCTAAGGGAACATTGTGGTCATCATATAATTGGCTTGAAGGGCCAACATTTTAAAATATACCACATTGGAAGCAGCGACCAAATCAAAAACTTGTAAAATTCTATCGATCGACGTCCAGGACACTACCTGTCCATTAAAATCATGGATGGTATGCACCCTAGAGTCATAGAAGATAATGATCCATGCCAACATATTGAAATAATGGTACACTTTTGGACATATTAACCAGACCAGGTTTGTATTCCACTTGTTGCATAGAGGGGTTGATCTATTATTGTCTCGATAATCCCATGCATAGAGATCACTCAGGAGCGATGGGTGGCACTGGTTATCCTCCTATGTGGGGTCGAATACATAGATAGTGACTTATTCTACCTCCATTTTTTGCTCTTCTGTAATTTCTCTATCAGTATGAGGTAAATTTTCAAAGGCCTTAGGGTTTTACGCCCTTCCTGGTCTCTTATCAATGAGTTGTGCCCCAATAATTTTACCAATTCTCCATCGAACTATTGATGTCTCAAGGGCTGAAGAGCTGGTAGACATCATCTTACCCAAACTATCGCACGTTTTTTATTCTCGGGCTGTAATTTCTCCTCTATGATTCCCATAGTTTACTCTACATTTGACCTCGTCGACGAGTAATTCTGCATGTGTGGGTGGTGCAAAAATGGGATCACCGCATTCCATTTTAAAACATGTGTATTAATCATGAGATTTGGTGCATGTAATTTTTTCCTTTTGGAAGCTTTATGATTGGTCAAGTGCACCACGTCAAATGTTACCTTCTGATGTTGATGGGCTAATGATTAGGACACAAGACGGCTAAGGATTGGCAGAGACAGGGTGTAGTTAGGTATGCACTTGCTTGAAGTGCATTGGAATTAAATTTAGCATGTGTGCCCTCTTCAGGGAGTGGGGTGCATGACTTTCAAGGCAGGTGCATAGGAATGTGCACCTGCTAGACCTTCATGCACTCTGAGAGAGTAGAGCGCACTTGATTTAATCAGGGTGCATGAGTTGTGCACCTTTATAGACTCTACATGCTCCACTAGAGTGGAGCACAAAACCCGAAGGTGGGAACACAACCTTGTGCACCCGTCTTGTACACTTGTGCACCCCAAATGGAGGGGAACACTAACTCAGGATGGGGCACATAGCCTTGTGTGTCCCAGCTAAGGTTATGTGCTCCACTTGAGAGTGGAGCGCATTCAGCTTGGGGGGAGCACACTACTTGTGCACTCAGATGGGTTGAGTATGCTCCATGGTAGGGCACACATCAAAATTTGGGGTGCACAAGTCATGCATCCTTCACAGGATTGAGTGCGATTCGCTTCATCAAAGTGCATGGGATGCACAAGCTAGTGCACTCCAAAGGACTCTTATGCACTCCACCTCCCCGTGGAGTGCATAGATTGTTGGTAGGGTGTCCTACCTTGTGCACCCCTAAGGGACATTGTGCACCCCCTCCTTCAATGGGACACACTAGCTAGAGGTAGACGCACAACCTTGTGTGCCCACTCGGGGGACTTCGTGCTCCATTGGAGTGGAGTGCACTAGCTTGGCTTGGGGTGCATGGCTTGTGTGCCCAGGTGGTTTTGAATGCGATCCATTGTAGTAGAGTGCACAGGATAAATTTGGGGTGCACCACCTTGTGCAACCCAAGGGAAAATGTGGACTTGGCTCCCAAAAGGTGGTTAGCCTTTTAGGAGTCAACAAGGCCTACGATAGGGGGATCCTGTTTCACCCCTTTTATTCATCATTATTATTGAATCCCTGGGAAGGACCATCCAGGCAACTTGTAAAATGGCCTCTTATTCGAAATCAAATATTTTTCCTACCAATCTTGTTTTGCACCAACAATTTAAGGATGATACTATTTTATCTACTAATGCTTCTATCTTCGAGGTGTAGGTTATCAAATTTATCCTTCAGCTTTATGAAGCATCTGTGCAGGATGCCCCTACTAGTGGATCCACGTTCTAGAATTCTATCATCAACACTAGGTCCCTTCTGAAGAAAGGTCTAATATGGAAAATATGGGATGGCAAAAAAATAGATTTATAGAATGACAATTGATTACCAAAAATCCTCTCATTAAAGATCATATCATGCCTAGACTCCAAGCCTACATAGATTCTAGGATAGGACACAAAGTCTCTGACTTCCTATACATCTAGAACAACACTACCAGATGGAAAACCATTAGGTGCACTACCCTTCCTAATGAATCCTCAAGTTTGAATTCCCTCTTGCATTCTACTATCATTCCCTCCACTAACTCTATTGATAATTTCATTTGGGAACCTTTAGAGAGTGGGGAATTCACTGTTAAATCTACGTATCTTCTTCTCCTTGATAATGAGGATATCCTATTGCCTTTCAACCTCATCTAGATTAAATCCCTCATTCCCAAGGTGTCTTTCTTCACCTAGATCACCATCCAAGAAAGGATTCTAACTATAGATAATTTGATCAAGAAAGACATTACCATCCCCAATAGATGTTCACTTTGCCTTACTACTTGGGAATCCCCCTCTCACATTTTCCTCCACTGCCCCTTCTCCTCATCCATCCTTGACTCCATATTCCAATCCTTCCACATCCTTTGGGCCAAACCTTGCTCCATAGTTGACCTTTTTATCCATTGGCCCCCCCATTTCTTGATCCTCACCTCAAATTCTTCTAGAAAACTTACCTCCACCATTTCCTTTGGCAAGTCTGGCTTGAAAGAAACCATAGAGTCTTCTCCCAACGCCCGACTATCTTGGAGCTAATATCTAGAAAAATCCTAGTCAATGCCAAAGAAAATGCTTCCCTCATACCCCCATCCCCCAAACCTACCTCTAGATTTGAGATTGCTATGGGCAGATCCCTAGGCCTATCCTTAGAGGACTTTCATCCTCCTATCAACCAAATAATCGATTCCAAATGGATTCCTCCTTCGATGGGTTGGTTAAAATTGAATTTTCATGGAGCTGCAAAAAGAAACCCAGGGAAAGCAGGAGCAGGAGGTATCCTCAGAAACCACCAAGGAGAAGTCATCCTCACCTTCGCTGAGGGATTGGGTGACCATAATAACCATGTTGCTGAGGTAAAAAGCATGTGGAGGGGTCTTTCCCTTGCCAATAACTTTTCCAATAGGCTAATTGTTGAAGGAGACTCCCTCAATATCATCAGCTACCTCAAGAACAACAATAACATTCCATCCTAGAGAGTCAGGGACTACATTGAAGGTGCTAGGAATTTAATCCTTGACATGCAGGAAGTTATATTCCAACATGCTTACAGAGAAGCAAATAGAGTTGTGGATAGGTTAGCCAACATCGGAGTCCACACGCCCAATATATTGACCTAGAATGATGACATTCCTGATGAAATTAATGCTATTGCTGACCAATAAAAACCCCAAAGGAATAATCATACTGGTCTTCCTCATGAGGACGTGGTCCTCCAGGATCCTCATCCTTTGTCTCATGCATAATATCATAAGGAGAAGTTGGATATCCATGTGTATAGTGAATATTCCAACTAAGCACAAGAAATGCGGGCTCCTTAATATCCATACGAGGAGTGGGATCCAACTGTCCACCCAAACCATCCACCACCAAAAGGTCACGTTTGTCTGGATAATTATCTTTGGAATGTACGCTAACATTTTTTTCAATTTATGGCATTCCATGTCAACCATGTGCAGGTATCTAGGTGACATGTTGATTTCCAACAAGAGGATGCTCCATGAAGGCATCTACCTTAATTACTCCAAGTGTCTATTGTGGCATCAACACCATGCCAACTTAGGGCCAAGTAATCTCCACTCCCAAAACATAATCGCAGCCCGAGGAAAGCAGACCACCAACAACATCGTGAGTAGGATGTGGCACATCAAGAGGGAAGGAAACAATGGCAATGGTCAAATAAAGATGGCATCTTGGAACCTAGAGCACACATTCTCGAAAGATCATGATGGCAAAGGTAAACTTTCCAAAAACACCATGCCAGGATCCAAAACCAATCATGCCCAAGATCCAAAGATTATCATTCCAAACCTTCCATATCTCCTCGATCAACATCCTCATTCGAGAAATAATTCCCAATACAAGCTTGAGCCTTCCAATCCCCAAGTGCCAAATTCAAATTGCTTTGTTGTGTTCATTAATGGCAACCTCTAATTTTTGTGGCATTTTCCTCAAGCCTCCATCCATAAATTCACCATTGTTCCTCCTTGCAACTCCATCATCTCCCTGGTTGTCTTCCTTCCTCACTGGCATAGTAAACCCTTCGACCCTCACATCCTTGCTTTTCCTTCCAGCTCCTTCCCAAACCCCATCACCATTTCACCATGAGTTTCATCGAACCTAGAAAATTTGTCTACGACCCCCTTGTTGAGAGAATTCTCAATGAGCACCACTTTTTTCCCTTCCTCCATTTATTCTTTGGTGAGGAGCTCGACATCACCTTAGCCTTCCTAGAGTCATGGTACAATGGCTCTATTACTATTTGAGGGAGGAGCTTTTGCATGGATCTCAACCTTTTGTCCATGATTATTGGTGTAGGACCTGAAAGGACATTCAATTCAAAGACATAAGCACAACTGGGAGGTAGAACTCAAGGAGTTCAAGGATAATAAAAGAATTTATAAAGGTGCCAAGCAAGGAATCTATAGGAGTGACTTGAACACCCCCTAGAATGATGTGATGAAGCCAGTCATGGAGTTCATCATTGTCGATGACCCTAAAAAAGTCCTCTGTACTTATCATCTGGCCTTCGTGAATAATTTTTGTGACATCAATCCCCTCAACATCCCCAATTTTCTCCTCAATTCCATCAACTATTTGATTACATCTTGTAAGAACAAGAAAGACCATGACCTCCATCTCCATCAAGGCTTATTTAAGGTAATTTACACCTATGTCCTGGCTCATAGTCCTAAGGCCAACCCAAGCATCCCTAGCCCAGCCAAACCTATGGGGTCCTCTGCCCACCTTTCCCTTGCTGAAAGAAAGAGGAAAGTCATTGAGGCTATCACAGAGCTGAAGGTGAGGAAAAGCATTAGTTTTGAAAGCATGGAAGGGCCCATAAGGAAATCTATTTACCTCCAAAATTAGGTGGCGAGACGTAAGATCATTGATATAAAAATTGAGGATGAAGAGGTGGACGATGAGGCGAGGTAGCTAAAGGAATTCATTATCTCTTCCATGATAGGCATGATGAATGCCATGGTCAATTCGATCATTGACATTAGGGAAGGCCTTCAAAAGCTATTCTTTGGAGGTCAGAGTGGCCAGGAGGTTGATGATGGTTCTAAAGCTGAGGAGGTGGCTACGGTCAAAGAAGAGCCTAAGGAAACTGGTCAAGGTGATACCAAGGATGAGGATAGGATCTCCATTGAGGAATAATTTCCTTATTTCCTTAATTTTTGCTTCTATGGCTACCCTATATGGAGCCTGTTCCTTTCTTTTTAGTTGTTTGCATTTTGTTCCTATGGCTGCCCTGCATGGAGCCTTTTCATTTTTGCTTTGTGGGATTATCTTATTAGGCAACATCCTTTTCTCCTTTTTCCTTAGGTCTAAGGCAATGTTCTTTGGTTATATTTTCTCTATTCTTGGCTCAGGGTGTCATCCCCTATTGTTAATCTTCTCTATTCATAACAAGGATGGTTGTTTTTGTATCAAGGTTTTGGGAACCTTAAAACCTGTATAAGCAATGCAATCTTTTTAATTACCCAAAAAAAATCACTAACAATTTCAAGTTGAAAATTGTAGATGGGAAAACCTTTCTTATACATGGATATGGGTGTGTAATACCTAGTATAACATTTCCAAATTTCTTGCTAAATTATGTAATATATGTTCATGGATTAACATCTAATCTTATTTCAATAGCCAAGCTGATAGAGAGAAAAATGATGGTTGATTTTATATACTTAAATGGATTCAATATGTGTCTCATCATAAATCAAAACGAGATAGAATCTACTGGATCAATCCATAAAGATATATATGCTCTGGATTCAATTTACATTTCATAAGATGTATTTTAAAACAACACTAATGCATTTTTTGAGGAACAATTTGCTGAAAATGGAAGATATGTATATCATAACGACAAAGAAATAGAATATTTAGAACAAGAAATATGAGAGGACAACAAAACTATGGATTTCTTGGCCATATACAATAAGAATAAGAACCTGATCAAGTCGAAGAACACTCGAATGATGAAGACCCATATTGAAGACTAAAGTCTTCAATAACCAAATAATGTAATGGAGGGGGGTGTTGGAATATACTACATTATTTGATACATGGTAATGTACCATCTTGGGTACATCATTAGAATAGAAGAATATATTATATTAAGGCTTTCATATTTACTTTATGTAATGTAATAAATGCACAAATATTATTATAATGTGCAATGATGTAAATGTGTATGGTGTCCACATGTGCATGAGTCCTTAGAATAGGAAGATGAAGAGTCATAGGAAGGTGGAAGGCCAAGATTCATGTCTCATTATATATAGGCCTTTGGTAGATGAATGAATCAATGAATCAAGCAAGAGTAGTAGATTAGTTAGTGAGTTGATAGACTAGAGTAGATACAATGTAGAACTTGTATGAAGTATGGAGCATTGAGATCTCCACATATTGTAACAAGTTCAAATTTTTGTGAGCTTTCATTAATGGCTATTTCATGAGTTATTTCAAAAGTTTTTCATGCTATTTACTTATTATATTTTCATTATCATATATATATATATATATATATATATATATATATATATATATATATATATCTAATTGTATACTTATTTTAATATTTGTGGTTGCATTTACTTTAAGTTTATAGCATCAATAGCTAACACAAGTGTTGTCATTCTAAATTTTTAGAAGAAAAAATTATTTTTGGAATAACCAAATAATCACATGGCTTTGCCAAGTTGTGGAGTTTTTTTGACAATTAAAAATCTAAAACTATTTACTCATGTTAGATGAGGAATGTCAAACAGAGTTATGATATTTCAAAATCAGTGATTGAGATTGGAGGATCTGGCCATAGATAATGAATAATGAAGAATCCGGTAACACATGTCTATTGTATTCATATGTAACATCAACAACAATGGTTGTTATACCCCAGTAAATGAAATATAAGATGATATTATCAATTATTAAATATCATCAGTGCTACTCATAGCCCAAACTTCATTCTAGATTTATTGATTGACATCAGTGTTGAAAGAATCACCGAAGATCCAAAACTAAAAGTGATACTATTCTAGCATCCAAGGGAAAGCTCACCATGGAGCCTATGCCCTAAAAATTTATAAAGCTTAGTGTGTAGCTTAGGCCCTGAAGCTTTGTACCTATATAGTTGATTCCTTTCTTAGAGCACAATTTGTGGTTGCATATTACTTAGACCTTATGTTGGAGTGTAGGCTATAATATAGTGGTAGTAGGTGTTCAAATATGACATTAGCCTTGTATTTAGTGAGGAATAGCATCAGATTGTAGAAATTTGAACAATTCCTCATTAGTTTGCTCTATACTAGCTTGAACTTAAGATATTGAATTTTCTTATCAACGATCTCAAACTTTCAAGATATGGAGAAAAATACAACAGTTTATGGTCTATCTACTTGTACAACATCCCCTAGAGATGCAAAAGTATCTAAACAAGCAAGAAGCATCAAACTTATTTTAGGATTGCACTTATTAAAAAAATATGTAGTATTTTCAATGCACTACTTTGAGACAATTCTCAAACAAAGATGCAAAATCAACATATGATGTATACCTCTAGTCTATAGTACCATACCTTGTTTATATCATATGTTGATATTCATTTTATACCTCCAGTTATAATATAGACTGGTAAAATTGTGTTGATCCCTTTTTACTTGAGCAAATTGCTTTAAATTATAATATTTATCTTTGTAAATAATCATATCTGTTATGATTCTTGTACTACAAGAAATTATTTAAGCTTAGGGTTTTCACCTAGAAATCAATTTGCAAGATAAAACAATTTGGAATGTGAATTGTCTTGTAACCCTAAAGGCCTCTTTGCCCTCAAATATTAGATCAACTATGGCTATGTGAACAACTATAAACACATTCATTTAACTTCCACATGGTAAAGTTATGGGATTAATATTTATTGAGGATGAAACTTGTTGAGAGGAATGAATATTAATATAAATTATTGAATTTTTATTTGAGATTTTCCCTGGGGTCTCCACCCCTCCAGTAGATGAAAACCAGTGAGTACAGACAATGAATCAATGCCCTTTCTATAGTAAAGGGTCCCTCCAAGATTATACTTAAAAATATCAAGATGTACATTAGACTTGTTATAACAATAAAACAACATTCAAATATCCAATCATTAATCTAAGAGATCCTTTCTCTTGTTTACAAATTTTTTAGGCAACTCCTTCTCCTATTTTTCTTGCATCACATAGTATTAGGACTCTTTAAACTCATAGTCTCATTGGAGCAGAACATGATTATTACATAGATATTTGGAATGTTTGCTTTACTTACTATGTTTGTCCTTGGAGGATTTGTGGTTTCCCGAGGTATAATCTACTGCAATGTATGCATGCAACTATTTATATTGTAGAAAATAACTTGTGTAACTTTCATAAAATTTTCAACTATCAAATCAATGCTTGATTTTATCATGTTTTTGGAATAGATAATATACCTAATTGGTGGATTTGGGTATATTGGTGCTCCCCACTTTCTTTTAGCCAAAATGTCATTGTTGTAAATGAATTTTTGGCTCCTAGATGGAACAAAGTAAGTGAGAACATGCATTCACTAAGGCTCATTCGTTCGCAAGCCTAAACAACCATATTGTGTATGTTTATCTAAATATTTCACCTATATGTAGCCAAGTAGTACTACCTCAAATGAGACATTGGGACATGTTGTAATAGAAGCACATGGATTGTTTGCTAAATCTAGATTTTATTGGATTGGCATTGGAGCACTACTTGGGTTTTGTGTGCTCTTCAATATTATGTTTGTTGTGGATTTAACATATCTCAATCGTAAGTCTCAGATTTCATTATAAAGCTTTAATTTTCATTACTATTATTGTTGTTGTCACATTTATTTGTAGTGATGTCTAAAATGACCTCCATCATCTATAGATTTTGGGAAATCAGAGGTTGTAATATCTGAGGATGTAATTGAAGAGCAAGATGCAAACAAAACTAGAAAAAGTAACCATGGGGAGAAACTTAGATCTATTGAATTAACATTGAGAATAAAGTCTAGTGGTATGTTGCACATTTTCATGAAATCCTTTTACTGCTTATGAATGTTCAGATCTACTACTCAAAATTAAAAGTCCCTTGCTTTAGGGAGTGACTAAAACATAAAATTTAGAATGACATCAGTGATAAGTCTTGAGCTTTTTAAAATATTTGTACTACTTGTGAATAGCTAAATCTACTACTAAAAGATAAAGTTCATTGTCTTAGTTAGGGAGTGAAAACATTTAAATATAGCAGTAGCACTGTTATTATAAATTCAAAATATTACGATAGAAAAAATACTGAATGCTTTAGTTTAACTAAAGAACTTGTTTATGCTACGTGTGTAAGTGAACACTGTAATGAACAAGCAAGGTGAGAAACTTTAGAAAGTTATAATATCTAGTTGAAATTTGTAGACACCTAAAACGTGTCATGTCGAGGTGACTACTCATATGGGACATGCTAACAGACCATATGAATGATCTTGGATAGCTCCAAGGTGAAGCAGTGGTTCTAACCACTCAATTTGGGTAGAGTTGGCTAACTCAGCCTTAGCCATGGCTGAGACCCATGGCTAACAGAGCTAGCTGTGCCTCAGAGCTGTGGCTAGCATCAAAGTAGTTTTGGACCCAGAATCGGTTACAATGGCCTAGGCGATGAATCCAAATGACTTTTGGGTGGGGAAGCCTCTAGAAATTTCCCTCCAACTGCTCCAACTATAGGTTTCTTGTTCTTGGCTTCTCCATGAAGCTAGAGCAAGGCCTTCAATGTGCTATAAGATCCCCCTCCAAATTGGGGAAAAGTCTAGAAGGATCTCGAGTTGAAATGCAGTGAAGCCCTATCAAATTGTAGACTCACTTGCTACCTTTGAGAGGAACACTCTTGCTGCCCAATTGGAGATCATGAATGCATTCGAAGCCATGAAGGTCCTAGAGGTCTAGGAGAATCAAGAAACGCAATTGAGCCAATTCCATCACAAATTCAGATAATTCACACCACCAATCCATCAGAGGACACTAAGGTGACCCTTGATCATCAATTCAATGAGGAGAATTGGAGATCCAAGCCCAAATTTGGAGAGCAAGAACATTTTCAGCTCAATCATGACTATCAACCATGGCTAACAATGCTAATTGCACCTCAAACATGCAACTAGGGTTTGATCCCTAATTTCCTTTGTTTAGCAGTAGATTTATCTTTCTTTGCATTTGTTTAGATAGATCTCAGTTAGATTTACTTTCTTAGATACAATTGTATGGTTGAATTAGAGATTTAGGATAGATGTCCTTCATTTCTTAGCATTTGGCAATTAGACTAGTTTCCTTGTTATTTTCATGCATTTAACATTTCTAATGGCTAATTAGATTGATTCATAGCTAGATCTTTACTTCTTTATTATGCTTTATGACAATTTCACCATTTCTTGCATAGATTGATAGTTTTACAAGCTTTCTTGATTTCATGACATGTTTTATGCAAGATTCCTCTAAAAGCCTCATCAAGAGAGGCATCCTTTGCTTTTAATATTTCTTGTTGTTTCTTGAATGTAGGGTTTTCAAGACTCCATTATCAAAGCATTCAAGGCAACAAATACCTCTTCCAAGGAGAGAAGAAGGTCATCATTGACCTGGAGTAGTTCATGTCTATTTGGAAAGTCTACAGATTATACCAACCCCATTGTGGGGCTCAAATGATTGTATTGATTGTATCACAAATTTGGTATCCCTAAGAGGGATGAAATTGTAATCCATTGAAAATATATTAATACAAAGAACTCCTTATTTCTTATCAAATTTATTGTTATGTGATTTCATGTTTTAAATATTTATCAATTGGTACAATAGCTTAGGTATATGCTTTCAAGATGGTTACAGATGGTGATCATGATGGGAAACCCATATTTCATGCTACCAAATTCTAACTTACTATGTTTTTTGATGGTAGGTCTCAATCACGATTGACAGCCATGGTGAATAGTTGTAGTTGCACCTCTGAGCCATGGGTAATAGTTGTAGCCATGCTTGACAGACATGGTCAACAGAAAATAGAATAACAGTAGATAATAGACACCATCATCAGACTTGGATCTGAGGTAGGACCATTTCCTTATCTCTATATTTTTTGTCTATGTTTTTACAAAAGTAGAATGCAATAGATGGATGTTAATTAGAAAACTTAGCAAAAAGTAGAATGAAGAATTCATAGATGCTTTTTAGTTTTCTACTAGTCATTGCTAGGAACAATGGATCTCTGATTGCAATCCACCCTAGTCTCCAATGGTCTAGACCAATTATGTTTTGAGTTTGCATGCATGAGGTCCAATTAGTGGCCATTCCTTCATAGGTAGAATTGCATTCTCTAAAAATCATCTAGCATAGTCATGCATTCTCTTAAAATCAAATATTATTTTTCAAAGCATGTAGGGAAAATCATTTGAATGTTCTTTGATGCATTTTATTTTTCATGCAAAGTAAAAAGAACCACACACACCATGACACAATTTAAATGCTAGTGAGTTGGAAGTCATATCCAACCACTAGTAGGGTTCAATGATGGTGGTAGTGATTTCCATCCATTGGCCCAACTCCCTCGATCCTTGTTACTAGACCAATACTAGATCCAAGAACCATCATAGCCCATGGAAAATTTACATGTATCTCTCTTCGGAGAGGTATATCACTAACTATGGGTGAACAGGGTGAGGATCGGGAGGACCTGTGCTCCCTGACCATGTGTGGACTTCATTACCACACATTATAGGTTGGATTACATGATCGTGAATTTCATTATCGATTGTCGAGCTATGAGTATACAGGTGAAAGCCTTAAACTATTGAGTATATCATCAACAATTTCAAACATGATGAGAGTAGTTTAGAGTTTTCAATAAATCTCAAACACATCAAACCAGTTAGGGCTCACAAACAAAAATTTAAAAGAGATAATCATCATTGTTTACTTTGTTTGCCTTAAAATTTACATACGAGATAATATAATATCATGGTTAGAACATGGAGAGGTCGATACAAGCATAGAATTGAGGTCGAGGTCGAAGCTCCACCCAATGCACAACAAAATGTAAGAACCCTCAATCACAAGATCCTCTCAAATGATGTTCGATGAGCATTAGAGGGGATAACTCTATGTATGGGGGTTCTCATCAGAATACCCCACTTAGAGGAGGCAATGCACATGCCTCATGAGAGAGATCTGAGTATAGAAGATCCCAACATGGGGCCTTCAAACATAGGAGTATATATCATGATCGTACACCTCGTGGATCCACTAGATCTATCAAAGAGTACATCATTGAGGAAGGAACAGTAAACAGATTGGTTCCCATTCATACTCGAGATAAGGGTGGCTCAAGGCCCCCATTAGTTCAAAATAGACAAGTAGAAAATCTACCCATTCAGGGGTAGGAAGAGAGGGATGCTTCAAGGCGTAGACCCTCATAGACTCCAAACAAAAATCAACCTAGCAAGTTCACATTTGACATGTCAAAGGTTGGAGTCAATGGTATGCCACCACATGAGTCATGGTGCACTAGATAATTGGATGGTCTAGATAGAGTCTTAGGGTAGCTAGGGTATAAACCCTTAGTTGTGCATTCTCATTCTATGAGTTCTCATAGTGAGAGCACACGTCAGACCATTCAAGAGCTAGGAGAATTCTCTAAGCATTCTCATAGTATAATTGCCTCATCGACCCATACGGGCATAGAGTATAGACAACACCAGAATGTGAATGTCATCTACACAGACAAGGGCAAAAGTATGGCAAACAAGTCTATCAGAGGTCATACCGATAAAGTTGCTAGGATAGAATGAGTACACCAAAGACCGCACATGATCGATCTTATAGATCGATCACAGAGATTGGTGTTAGAGCAATGACATCAGATTCTCCAAGATCAATTGGAGGATGTTCATGTAGAGCATGAGTACCTCAAAAATGAGGATACTCAGAGGTAGAGGTTGCATAGGCAATATATTTTTGAGCAATGCATGCATGAACAATGCATCCTTGAGCAAAAGGAGCATGCTAAGTGAGAGGATCGATTGGCTCAAGCCAATTTACCCCCTCGTAGTGAGTATAGGGAGTGCACTCATAGATGAGCTACTTCATAACCTGATTTGCACCCTAAACATATTGAGAACCATACTCATCACATAACCCAAAACATGATGCAACACCAAGCATTGGAACATCATGGGCGTACATAGTATGAAGAAGAAGTGGGAGATGATCAAGAACAAGAATATCCTAAGATCTCCCTAGTAGATGTGGAGGATGATCCCATTCCCCCACCTCATTTGAAGAAGAATTTACCTCCAAAGGCTCCTCGTGGACCTCTCAGAGAAGAGGAAATTCTATCTTCAAAGGCCTATCAGGCCTTGGTAGACAAGGTTCAAGCTATAGAGAAGCAAGGAATGGTTTATCAAAAACCTACCTTAAACAAGATTCACAATGAACCTTTATGCCCTTTGATGCCAATTCTAGCATATCCCGAGCACTTCGAGATGCTAAAGTTGGATAAGTTTCAAGGTGAGGAGGATGCTCAAGAGCATGTTACGAGATTTATGGATAAGTGCTTTCAGATTGAAAGCAATGATGCTCTAATGTTGAGAACCTTCATCACAACCCTCTCAGGTCCTACTCGAGAGTGGTTCAATCAACTCAAATGACATAACATAACCAACTTTGAATAGTTGGTTGATGCATTTCTTGAATGCTTCTCCTTCGACATCAAGAAGAAGGCTAATCTATCCGATATGGTTACTTTATTGCAACATGATGATGAGCCGATCATGGATTATGAAAAAATATGGAGAAAGATAATGGTAAAGTTACCATTTTCCATTCTGACTATCGAACTGACTCAGATGTTTACCAAGAGTTATGTGAAGCACATCTCATTACTACTATAGCTACAATAGTACCAAACATTTGAGGAGGCCTTGGTGCAAGCCAAGGTGATAGAGGATATCAAGTTACAGGAGGGTAACTTGAAACTCAAGAACAAGAAGGAATGGAACAAAAAGAACACCCACAATCAGAAGGAATAGGCCAAGTCGGCCCATGTCAACCAAGTGGTGTTAAACCTCCAGAAAGGGGATAAGGGGAACAACAATAGAATTATCAAGCCCAACCTCCTCCTACGTGATATGATCAATGTAATAATAACAAGAAGGGTAAGAATAATGAACAATACCCACCTCACCAGTTCACACCTTTGTCAGAATTGATGACATCGATATTCCATCAACTATGTGAGGCCAAGGCAATAAACTTACCAAAAATCAAATTGATAGACCCTAATCAACCCAAGCCAAAGGGGTATAGGGATGATCTATACTATGTTTTCCATAGAGTGAAAGGACATGACATCGAAGTATGTTGGAGTTTCAAACATTTAGTACAGAACATGATTGAAAGAGGTGAGTTAACTATAGACAACCCTCAGGTGCTAGACAACCAGAATATGGGGATCTTCAAGAACCCCTTACCAAATCATGAGCCATCGAGGAACAATGTCGGACATGTAAATCAAGTGTGGGTTGAACCGCCAACTCAAGGATTCATCAATATGGTTAATGTTATCATGAGACAAGGGAGGTATGAAAGACCAAATCCACCTCCAACTCCTATTAGAGTGCATATTGCACCTCAACAAAGGCCAGCTCAAAATATTCTAGGCCCACCTACAAGACCGGTGGTGACCATTAGGAGTAGGCTAGTTCAAAGCCTACAGACAACTCCAGCAAAGTTGTCAATCTATGAACTAATTCAGTAGTCTCCCAAGCATAGGGAGATGCTCATGGATATTCTAAGATCAATCAAAGTTCAGTCCTAAGACCCTGAAGCATTTACAAACTTCGTGGGACATGTGCAATAGTGTAGTGAACCAGTAATCCAATTTCATGATCATGAGATTAAGATGGTCTCCACTATTATAGCGGACCCATCGCTACATATCATTGCATGTGTTAATCACACACCATTCAAATAGGTTTTGATTGATACAGGATCATCAATCAACATAATTACAACCAAGGCATTAACGTATCTAAAGTTGCCAAAGTCACATATTGTACCTTCCACTTTCACCTTGAGAGCATTCAATGATGTGCTATGCTCAATGGTAGGTACCATAGTTCTTCCAATTTAGGTTGGACTAAAGACCATCCCTATGATGTGTCATGTGATCGAAGGTGCCATGTAGTATAACATCCTTTTGGGGAGGCCTTGGATTAGAGAAATGCATTGTGTTCCCTTGATCTTACATCAATGTATAAAGTATATACATGAGGGACAAGTTCACATGGTACCTTCTGATGAAGAACCATTCAAGTACATGAACTTAGCAGATTTGTTGAGGGATTTCATTCTCCCCTCAATGCATCTAGATATACGACTTGCATGTCACCTATTATACATCCAGAAGGTAAACTCAAAGGAGTGTGCATGGGACCTTCCATGGTAGCACCACAGTTATCAGAGCACATTACAGTAGCTTCAACTAAACTTATGGTATCCAAAGTGCCTAGGAATGATAAGAAGCTTAAGGTAGTTATGGGTGACAAAGAGTCAAAGCAAAAGCCCAAGGAAGCAACTATCGAGGGTCCTACTCCCATGGATGAGGGGGATGCTCAAAATCTAGTCGAGGAGGTACCTCAACCTACCTCACCTGCATCTTCAATAGGGTCATCGACACCATCGATGACCATGCAGTGGGTTAACTCTAGGTTAGCAGAGTACATTGTGTAGAACATGACATTCATGCCAATTATCAAAACTGCACAAGACATGGGCTGACCACAAGCCCATCACTTTCCCATGGGGATGGTGGTACCACTAGGGGTGCCACCCAACCAAACAAACTTCATTTATGGAGGGCTAGATCAATTGACAAATCATATGCCCATAGATGAGGATGATGATGAACCATTCATGGTGAATGTTCATTATCTATCTAACCCTAAATTCACCTTGCACTACTTTGATCATTACCATTGGCATGGTTACAGCTTAGGCTTATTTGAGTAGGGGCATAGAATTCCCATAGAACCATAATATCAGCTACCAACTGATAGGTTTGGGTTAGGCTATCATATCCGAGGATGAGATGAGCTCCTAGCAGCATCTTTAGATCATCTAAACCTCACTTTGGGGGATGATGTGGATTGGAATCCTTATCACCCTAACCCTTCTTATCTACGAGGGGGTAATAGGTTGGTAACCTATGTCTCAGAAGTACCACCAGAGATCTATCATGAGCACATCATGGTAGAGGTAAATCAAGGAGACAATCCAAGAGCCGACTTGGACAATCAAAGTCATGAAGCTATCGATGACACAGGCATGCAGATCCAGAATCTGGGTATAGCAGAGTCCATTGTTGAAAGTGATGGACCAAATTATGATTCTAGAATAGATGATGATGAGCTATCCTCACACAATGAATGATATGAGGATGAAACTGAGTTGGCCTACCTAGGCCCTCTAAATTTATATCATCTATTACCCATGGAACAAATGGGTGAGACTGAAGAATACTTCATGGTTGATAGTGACTATGAGGATGAAATAGAGTGGGCCTACCTTGGGCCCCATATTGCTAATCACCCAATTCTAGTGGGTAGGGGTGAAGGACTCATATACGATAGTGATGATGAGGATGAGACCGAGAGAGCTTATCTCGGGCCTCCATATTTATGCCATCGACATGAGTCATTTTACATCGATGAGATGTATCGATGAGTCTATCCTAGTCCATGCCTCAGAGGAAGACCACCTAATTTGGATATGATTTATCATATAGTCTTCCCTGATCCATCGATGTACATGGAGCTCCTTGAGCCAAGTGATCCTATTTTTGAGTCTATCCATAGACCAGATCTAGAGATCCCCATACCCCTAGAACCACATCTCGAGGATGGAAGTTCTATCAATGTAGAGTCACATGCACGTGGTCCTAGAGATCTAATCCATTCCATCAATATGATCTCCATTGATTTGACCACTCCACTTCACAATCCAGCTGATCCCTCCAAACCATTGTATCTGAATGTAGATGCTATTGATTGGGATCATATTGACTCACCACTCGAGCCTAAATATTTCTTCCCTAATGAAGAAATATTACAACCTTTTCATTTTGTGCTAAGTTGTGCACATGATGTTTATCATGCTGAGGGAAATTCTAATGTAGGACCTTTAAACCCAATTGATGACATCCACTTGATTCCTACGCCTCACCAGCTTGAGGAGGGATCACATATGTCAGTAGAGGAGACCTTCGATGTGGATATCAGTAATGATCCCACTAATCCAAGGAAGGTTAAATTTGGAGAGAGTCTAACTCTTGATGAGCATGCCACACTCATCCCTCTACTGAAAGATAGACCTGACCTTTTTTCTTGGACATACAAGGATATGCCGAGTCTAGATCCAAAATTGGTTACTCATAACCTTTCGCTAGATCCTGCTAAGAAACCTATCAAGTAGAAGCTCAGAAAGATGCATCCAACAGTCACTTTAATGGTTAAATATGAGCTACAGAAGTTGTTGGATGTAGAGTTCATTATTTCCATCGACTATCTAGAATGGGTATCAAACATGGTACCTATAGGAAAACCTGATGGAAGGATCCATATTTGTATGGATTTTAGAGACCTCAACAAGGCAACACCAAAGGATTCATTTTTATTGCCCAATATAGATGCTCTCGTAGATGCAACTACAGGTCATGAGATGCTCTCCCTGATGGATGGTTTTTCTAGTTACAATCAGATTTAGATTAAAGTCGAAGACCAACACAAAACCATATTTACAATACCATGGGGGACATTTTGCTATAAAGTTATGCCATTCGGCCTTAAAAATGTTGGTGCCACATATCAACGAGCCATGACATATATTTTTCATGACTACATGCATAAGATCTTGGAATATTATATCGATGACTTATTGGCAAAGTCATTGTTATGAGAAGAGCATGTTGAGGTCCTGAGGAAGGTCTTCGATCACTTGATAGAGCATAATGTCAGGTTGAATCCCAAGAAGTGCGTATTTGGTGTAACTTCAAGAAAGCTCTTGGGATTCATCATTTCAAAATGAGGCATCGAAGTTGACCCAATGAAGGTCAAGGCCATTTTAGAGATGCATCCTCCAACAAATATCAAGGAATTAAGAAGCCTTCAGGGCAAAGTAGCATCCATAAAGTGATTTATCACACAATTATCGAATAAATGTCGACCCATGAATTGACTGCTACACAAGGGGGTCCCATTCAATTGGGATGAGGACTATCAAGCAGCCTTCACTGAGATCAAGCAATACCTAGAAACACCACCAGTGCTAGCTCCACCAAGACCAGATGTGCCTTTTCTACTATATATCGACAATCAACTTTGCATTGGGAACCATGTTAGCCCAAAAGAATGTGCAAGGCAAAGAGCAAGCCATATATTACATTAATCACACCTTGGTGAGTTATGAGCTTGGATATGCATATGTGGAGAAGTTATGTTTAGTAGTGGTGTTCACAATGAAGAAGTTGTATCATTATATGTTAAGTCATATGACATACATAATATCCAAACAAAATCCTTTGTAGTATATGATGAGCAAGACATATCATAATACATGTACTACAAAGTGGATCATGCTATTGATAGAATTTAATTTGGAATTCATCAACCAAAATTCCATCAAGGGATAGGTCATAGTTGATCAACTAGTTGAGGTACCTCTCGAGAATAGTAGGCCTCTCACCATAGAGCTTCTTGATGATGTAGTCTTCACATTATCAGAAGCACCCAAACCTGAAGAACTAGATAACAAAGTTGATATGACTATGTTCTTTGATGGTTCAAAGTGTGAGCAAGGGGGTGGTGCAAGAATTATCTTTTTCATGCCACAAGGTGCTCCAATGCCCTTGTCATTTAAGCTAGAATTTCCTTGTACTAACAATAATGTTGAATATGAAGCCCTAATATTGGGCCTCCAAACAACTATCACCATGAAGATTAAATGGTTAAATATCTTTGGTGATTCCCTTCTCATAGTCAATCAAGTGAAGGGACTTTTTCAATGTCGGTGTCCCATCTTGAAAGCTTACAAGGATCTTGCTGACACATATCTAGCCTAGCTAGAATGGTATGACATCGAGGCAATCCCTCATTCATCGAATAGATTCATAGACACTATGGCATCTTTGGGATCCTTAATCCCTCAGAATCCATCTGTTGACTTTACTACCATTCATGTAAAGATGCTATCGCATACCATGATGCAAAGTGTAGATTTTGATAACAAGGAATCTATCAACATGATTCATATAGAACCAAACCATGAGTGGTTCTATAGAGCCAGAGACTTTCTCAAGAAGGCATCCTAGGGGTCTTTGATCTCGTAGGGTCCTATGAGGAATGGCACCACCATTCACCATAAGGTTGTATCCCAATCTGCATTCACGCATAATGAAATGCCAGGGGAACAAGTCATCTTGATAGTTGAGGTAGAAGCTTATCAAGATTGGATGTCACAATTACATGACTTCCTAAAACTTGGTTTAATCCTGTAGGGATTATTGCATGCTATAAAATACACATTTAGATAGAAAGTGACAAAGTATGTCTTGCTTGGAGACATCTTGTACCATAGAAGCTATGATGGAGTTCTCCTTCATTGTCTTGAGCCCCAAGAGTCAGCTTGGGCAATTTTGCAAGCTCATGATGGTACATGTGGTGGCCATTTTAGTAGCATGGCCATTGTCAAGTGCATCCTTCGAATGGGTTATTATTGGCCCACTATGGAGAAGGATTGCACCATGTATGTCAAGAAATGTATTAAATATCAACATCATGCTAATATTATGCACTTGCCATCATAGGCCTTACAACCCATTCAAGTGGCTTGGCCATTTTCTCAATGGGGTTTGGATCTAATTGGTAAGATCTCTCCTTCATCATCGGGTCGACATACATTTATTATAATGGCTACTAAGTATTTTACAAAGTGGGTGGAAGCCATTCCCTTAACAATGACAACTGGAGCATGTATTGTGGAGTTTATACTTCATAATATCATTAGTCATTTTGGGATACCATCCAAGATAATCTTAGATAATGGAATATCATTCAAGAACAAAATTATGAGGGCTTTAATGTCTAAGTACAATATACAACATAGTTTTGTGACTCCATATTATCCATAGGCAAACGGGTAAGTTGAGGCTTCAAACAAGATAGTGGTAGCCATCTTGAAAAATATGGTACAAGAAAACCATAAATATTGGCACATCCAGCTACCCCTTGCATTATGGGCTTATAGGACTAGCATTTGGATGCCCACTAGGGCAACTCCATTTTCACTAGTATATGGCATTGAGGCCATTATACCCCTAGAGTTGGAAATTCCAATGTTGCGCGTCGCATTGAAAGAGTTCATCGATGATGACACTATGTGGCAAGCTCACCTAGATCAATTGATGCTTCTTGATGAACATCATGTGAATGCCCTTGAGCATCTCCACATTTACCAAGAGTGCTTAAAATGAGCTTACAATAGTAAAGTCCACTTGAGAGACTTTAAGGTTGGTGATCTTGTGCTGAAAGAGAACCAACAGAACTCAAACCTACCACCGCACTTGCGAGACAAATTTATGGCTAACTAGTTAGGTCCTTACATCATCTCAGAGCATATTGGACCTAGAACGTATCACTTGACATCGCTTGAAGGTGTTGAAGAGCTTGAACCTCTCAACATCCTTCATATTAAGGTGTTCCATACATAATAATTCAAAAACTTAAAAATATGAAAAAATTTCAAAATCCATAAAAATAAAAAAGCAATAAAATCTAAAAATATTGCATTTCATTTGCATCATGCATTTTCATTTTACATAGGCATTCATTTAATTTCATTGCATTGCATTAGGCATTTCCATCCGTCACACTTGCATTAGGATAGGTTGTGTTTGCAATCTTACAAATGACACCATGTTTGTATTTCAATCATGCATCTATGCATTATCATCATCATCCATCACCCTTGTGAGTAATTGTGTTTCTCAACACAACCCCTCCTATTGCTATGAAGAATATACTAGGGTTTTTCGGTCATTCAACCATACCTAGTGGTCTTCTCAAGAGTTTAGTAGAAAGCTTGCTTTGCTTTTGTAGATGAGGTCTAGTTTTGATAGCACTTAGCATATCAGAATCCTATCACTAATCAAACACATTTAACAATCCTAATTAGGGTAAGGAAGGATGAACACTACAAAAGTGGTCCGGGTCACCTTAGGTGAAAGGTTTTATTACTTGCTCATTTTGTGAGGAGCAATGGTCTAGAGTAGAGGTCATTGGAAAAAGGACAAGTTTACCCCCTACCCGAATAGATCCCTTGCTTACAAATAAAGGAGCAAAATCCTAGAATCAAATCATATCCCTTGCTCAAAACAAAGAAAAATCATATACAAAATAAATAGTGATTTTTATCACTATATATGAGCAAGTATCCCAATAAATTGAAGAAAAGAAGGGGGTGAACTTGAATCCCTAGAATGATCAATACTCAAAGCCATGGAGTGATCCCCAATACAACAATGGGCTGAATGAATCTCGCCTGACATTGGGGTAGGTCTAGCAAGTCACAAATGAGCTAGCTTTAGGTGGCCTGTATTGCCTAGTGGTCTAGTCTAACTAAATCCAAACCTAGGATCGGGTGGACATTTGAGGATCCCCAATACAACAATGGGCTGAATGAATCCCACATGGCACTAGGGTATGCTTATGTCTCATCTAATATATTCATTTGCACACACAGGGGTAATGAATAGCTTGGTCTTTCATAGTGAAAACTTTATTTTTCAGAAGTCTAGTATAGTCATTATACAACTTTTGATAAGTCAACTAGGGTGTTTGAGTTTCATGGAAAACCTCAAAAATTCCCAAATAGCAACAACCAATTTTCAAGCAATCATCAAATATCAACTTCTTTTTATAAGAGTTTGTTTGTTAGAAGTGTTCATAACATAGGTTAGATACCGGATGGATATCAACAATGATATTTAAATGGCCACTGACTATGTTGTGCATATTATTTTAATTTACAAAAGCTTATGAATAGAAACAATACATCATTTCATAGCACATATGGGTGTTTAATTGATTAATTCTTATGATAAGATATATCAATTATAGTTCATGATTGTTATACATTCTGTGGTGTCATCCATTAGATTGTTAAACTCATATTGCATTCATACATTATGTTTTAAGTGATTAAAGCATACATGTCCATTTATATTAGATCATCATCATGTAAATTATGCAGTACATACATGGCATTTATCATATCATAACATCATAAATTAAATGCATACAAGTACAGTAAATTAAACATGCATTTAACATCAAATAGTGCATCCATATGCATACATCATAGTAGTCCATCTACATATCTAGATCACAATATCTAGTCATACATCCATCATCTAGCTAGTGCATGTCATCCATACATCACATCATATAGCATCAAATAAATATAACATATAAGCATTGCATCCATATGCATCTCATAAACATAAAACAAATAAATCTACACATATAATGAGTCTCATAAAATTTTGATCATATATATATGTGTGTCAAAAATAGAGTGCATAGGCATATGTCCAAAATGCCCATAGGCTACAACTGTGTAGGTCCTCGACCTTACACTCAAAAATGGTACAAAAATATCTATCAAGATCTGTACTAAGTAGGCCCTGTGCCTCCTACCTGTGAAGCTCCTCCACCAGTGCCACCCTCCCTATGAGTCTACCTAGAGCTAGTACCTGAGGATCTCTCTGTCTGATGTGTCCTATGGCTAGAATGAGCTGAAGACTGCCATGTCTCTCGATTTTGAGTCCTCTGAGTACCTAGATCTATGGGTCACTCTGGAACCTCACCACTTAGAAGTCTAATCTCTCCTACCATTAGAGATATGTAAGCCGTATTTGATGACTATTGTGCATTACCCTCCTAGATGAGGGTATGCAATATATGAATCCATATTCCTAGATCCAAACCTACTAATCCCAGTATAATTGGAGTGGTAGGGGTAACGTGTGAAGTTGAGGGATCTCCCCTTGATTCCCAAAGCAAGTCTTGCTCTGTGATGATAACATCCATTTGAGCCTAGAGAATATCATGCTATATAATGATCTTACCTATCTCTGTATCCATGGTGGTAATTCTATGCCTAGTGAAGAGTCCTCTCCTCCTGGTAGCTCTACCATAGCTCTTATCCCTACCTCAACTGATCTTGCATAGTACTCAACTACACCTGTAGAGTAGCCACGGTGGTATCCCTCTATAGGATCTACATCTATAAGGTCCCCACATATGTCTGTAGGCTGGCCACCTAGGCCCAGAGCTATGTAGCCTCATCATCAAGCTCCTCCTCCTCCTCCTCCTCAACCTAGGGTACATCCTCAACAGTTATACCCTCTCCCCATCCACCCTTGGTCCATTGGTGAACCCTACACCCATGAGGATCTACTCCCTCTAGGTGCACCTCAGGTGCCTCTACTCCTGGAGCTCCCTCTCCATCCCTACCGAGTGGACCGCCACCTCACCAGATCAATAGAGCCCACCAGGCATCATAATCTATAGTGGTCCCCACATCTACTAGCCTAGAGTCCTACCAGTCATCATCCTCATCACCCAAGGGGGTGACCTATGACCATGCTAGATCTCTCTCTAGAGTTAGGTGATGGTAGATAGTAGGCACTGGTGGAATGTCCTGGTGGATACCAAACTACCTCAAGATGCACGAGAAGTGGAAAAACTCATGCATGTCGGCCTTACGCCTGATCAGCCACCTATCTCATCTGGTACGCCTCAAGTACCTATCCACCTCTAGCCATGGGGCAATCCATGTAGGCCCTCCATAGTACCTATTTGGGTTGTAGTCATGAGATCCTATCGATGTAGTACTCTAGGTCTCCTGCCCGAGTCCTACTCTGGAACCCCTCAACCTCTCTGGGCTAGCACATGCATAGCACTATGAAGCCTACATGATATTACCAATCTAACATGGAAGTCCCCCTGGATGATCAATGGTGATATGCTGCCATGCCCATATCTATAAAAACATGCTGCAAGTGACTCCAATGTGGCCCCACTATGTAATCTTATATAGCTCATCATAGAGCTGGGCCAGGAGGGTGCTACCCCATGATAGAATCATCGGCTCCTCTGTAGTGCACCCAAGAAGATCCTGCATCCTAGAGAGGAGGTTCCAAGGGAACCTCATTCTTGATGTGTCTGGAAAGAGGATGTGGATGCATGAGAACATCAAGATGGCCTATCTCTCTGAGAAGACATGTGCCCTATACCAATGCTCTATGGGCACACCCCCATGGTCAATGTCCTAGAGCACCGCATCACTTCGATCATCGAAGATCCATCAAAAAACTATAGTCTTCATTGTAGTAGGCAAAGAGGTGATGGCCTCACCATCAATGGGGATGCAAAAGATGTGGTAGACATCCTCCAAAGTGACCGTGATCTCTCCGATCGATAGATGAAAAGTATTGGTTCGCGCATCCCAATGGTGGGCCAAAGCAGTCAAGTCAGGGTTATGCATAAGGGGTCGACCCCAAAATCTATTTATAAAATCAAGGTGAATTGTCTCAGAATGCCGATGAATTATGTAGAAGTATACATGACGAATTCCATTTATTTATCTCCAAATATTTTCAAACCTTGGCGAATTGCATTAATTTATCTCCAAAAATTTTCAAACTGTGGCAAATTTTTCTATGTTAGGGGCTATGAATATAGATTTGATATTTTTTAAAATGTACGACAAACTTAAAATATTTAGGCCGACATGAAAGACTTTTAGCCTTTATGCTTTATAATGATCGATTGTAGTCATGATGATCGACTGCAAACATGACAATCGATGGCATGCATGATGATCAGTTGTGGGCATGATGATCGGTTGCAGGTATATCGATCACATGCAGCTATGATGACCAGTTGCAAAAATGCTGAACAGTAGCAGGCATAAAAATTGGCTACAGGAATGCCAATCGATTGCAAGAATACTTATAGGTTGTAAGATGATGATCGACTATAGGCATGATGATCAGTTGTAGACATAAGCATCGATTATAGACATGATGATTAGTGGTATGCATGATGATTGGTTGTAGGCATGATGATTGTTTGTAGATATACTGACTAGGTGCATCTATGACAATTGATTACAAAAATGTTGATCGATTGCAGGTATGATGATCAAATGTAGGCATGATGATCAGCTATAGGCATGACGATCAGTTGCAGGAATACCGATTGGTTGCAGGCATGATGATCGGTTACAGGAATGATGATATATTGTAGGCATGACAATCGGTTGTAGGAATGATGATCGATTGCATATATGATGATCGACACTCCTTTAGAATCGATCAGCTTATGTCAACAAACACTCCTCTACAACCTTATCAAGTTTTTCATTATTTCAAATCTATTTTTGAGTTAGGGTATTTTAGATGTATGTTTATCGATACCCACTACAGTATATATATGGGTAGTATATGAGGCAATTTGGGTGGGAAAAATAAAATCATTTATAATTTGAAGGCGAATTGGGTAGGAAAATCAAAATCATTTATAATTTGAGGTCAACGAATTAAAATAAAAATAGGTTAATTATTATCAATAGCAAGTGAATTTACCCCAAAAAAAATTTCACCCTATAAATTTCGGGCGAATGGGCCGTAGTGAAAGGATCCAAAACTAGCCAATTTAAAATCTTGAAAATCCTAAATAGAGCCAATTTACAATATTTTGTGCTTATGCATAACCCTGAGTCAAGTAGGTCTGATCAGGCCTAATGGTAGGGAGGCACAGGACATAGTCGAGCTCTATAGCACCGAACCACTCTAGATTAGCATCGCTAATCCCTCGAAGGAGGTCTCGATAGAGCTAATATTCCCTCACTCATGAAGTCAGCTAAAAGAGCAAATAATAATAAACATAAAATCAATCAAAAACATAAAAAAAATGAACCTAAAAATTCAAAAAAATTCAAAAAAAGATAAAAAAATTCACAAAATACATGCAATACATTTCAAAAATCAAGATTTTGTTTCAAAAACTTTTAAAAAAATCAATTAAACCAGTTAACATTAAAAAAATTTGAAAATTTTGGAATTTTTTTTGAAAGTTGCCTCATCGCAGCTGGGACCCACGACCGATGCCAATGGTCAAATTTATGATCATTGGAATTTGAACCTAGCCATAGCTAACAATTGTGGCCCATAATTTTCCAATTGGGAGCCACGGATGCCACCCGTAGCTAAGGTCAATGACCTTTTTGGGGTCACATCCCACCTAGAAAACAAAAAAAAAAAAGACAAAAAATTAATTAAAAATTAAACCCTTCCCACTAAAACTAACCTAGACTAATCCTAAGCTAGGGTGAGGTTCATTACCAAAAATTTAATGTGGTTCAATTAACCCATTACTTAATGAGGTTTATTTTTAACTACTAACCCTAAGCTACGATGAGGTTCTTTACCAACAATTTAGTGTAGTTCATTTAACTCATTAATTAGTGAGGTTCAATTTTAATTCGGTAAAATTAAATGAGAGAGATTCAGTGCTACCTTTGCAGCACCAACTCCACCACTAGTAGATGTGTCCATCGGGTCAGCCATGTTGAGTTGGTCGTGTGTAAAATTTAGTAGCATTCCATATCAATTTTTTTTACCTCACCTCTCAGAGCTCTCTGGACTACGACAACAATTGGAAAATAATGACCTTGAAAATGATATATTTTTATTTTGTATTTTCCAATTTGCCCTCGACTATGCCTAGCACCCGTGGGTGCAGATTTAGGGTTTATCGACCATAGTTCAAATCATCAAACAATATGATTCAACATGAACCTAATGGTAATTGCTATCATTTTTATTCCCTAAGCAGGCCTAAACGGTCATACTACTCCATGGGATAGAGATGTATAATTACTATTGATAGTTGTAATCATGGCTGAATTAAGCCTTTCCAAGGAATTAAAATACTAAAACCTTATATTGTTCAAGTCAATCATTGTGGTCAAACAACTCATCACTTTATTAAATTTTCCTACTCTCATCGACTCATCGCTTGAGGGGGTAGTTATAATATCATAATCATAATCAAAGTCAACAAAAGATCCCTTGATCTTGTCAA
Source organism: Wollemia nobilis (assembly GCA_028583015.1). NCBI lineage: Eukaryota > Viridiplantae > Streptophyta > Pinopsida > Araucariales > Araucariaceae > Wollemia > Wollemia nobilis. Next base: position 2,628,750 of record JAQPPZ010000912.1, read on the forward strand.
AAGTGTATTCGTATTATGAATCATTTCCAATGACTATCATAACCTTACCCTTTGCTAGGGCAAAAATCAAATATGATAGTTTAGTTTGTAGCTCTCCTTTTGGATACATAGGCTTGAACTCCTATAGTAGCACTAAAGCTACCCGAGTGACTGATGATGAGTGAAAGCTCTTTCAATTTAAGCCTTCCATAGTTGGAAGCAATAATTCTAGAATGCATGTTCTTTTACAAAACTTGGGCATCTAACGTTGATCCAACTAATGATCATCATTCAACCTATGACATAATTTTAAGAGGTTTATTTTTGCTCAACATTGTTCGTTCTCACAATGCATCCCAAAAGGGGCATCTATATACACCTAAAATACATCATGTCGAGGTGACTACTCATATGGGATATGCAAATAGACCATATGAATGATCTTGGATAGCTCCAAGATGAAGCAGTGGTTCTAACCACTCAATTTGGGCAAATTTGCTTAACTAAGCCTTAGCCATGGCTGAAACCCATGGTTAGCAGAGCTAGTCGTGCCTATGAACTATGATTAGCATCAAAGCAATTTTGGACCCAAAATCGATTGTAACAGCCTGGGAAATGAATCCAAATGGATTTTGGATGGGGAAGCCTCTAGAAATTTCCCTCCAACTGCTCCAACTGTAGGTTTCTTGTTCTTGGCTTCTCCATGAAGCTAGAGCAAGGCCTTCAATGTGCTATAAGACCCCCCTCCAAATTGGGGATAAGTTTAGAAGGATATAGAGTTGAAACATAGTGAAGCCCTATTGAATTGTAGACTCACTTGCTATATTTGAGAGCAACACTTTTACTTCCCAATTAGAGATCATGAATACATTCAAAGCCATGAATGTCCTAGAGGTCTGGGAGAATCAAGAAATGTAATTGAGACAATTCCACCATCAATTCAGACAATTCACATCGCAAATTAATTAGAGGATATTGAGGTGACCCTTGATCATCAATTCCATGAGGATAATTAGAGATCCAAGACCAAATTTGAAGAGCAAAATGATTTTTATCTCAACCACAACTATCAATCGTGACTAACAGTGCTTGTTGTACCTAAGACACACGGCTAGGGTTTGATCCCTAATTTCCATTTTTTAGCAATATATTTATCTTTCTCTACATTTTATTAGATAGATCTCAGTTAGATTTACTTTCTTAGATACAATTGTATGGTTGAATTAGAGATTTAGGGCATTTTTCCTTCATTTCTTAGTATTTGTCAATTCTAGACTAGTTTTTGTTATTTCCATGCATATCACAGTTAGTAATGGTTGATTAGATCAATTCATAACTAGATATTTACTTCTTTATTATGCTTTATGGCAATTTCACCATTTATTGCATAGATTGATATGTTTATAAGATTTCTTGATTTTATGCCATATTTTGTGCAATATTCCTCTAAAAGCCTCATCAAGAGAGGCATTCTCTACTTTTAATATTTCTTTTTGTTTTTTGAACGTAGGGTTTTTAGGACTCCATTGTCAATGCATTCAAGGCAACAAATGCCTCTTCCAAAGAGATAAGAATGTTATCATTGACTTCGAGCAGTTCGTGTCTATTTAGAGAGTCTACGAATTATACCAACCCCATTGTGGGGCTCAAATGATTATATTGATTGTATCATAAATTTGGTATCCCTAAGAGGGATGGAATTGTAATCCATTGGTAATATATATTAATACAAATAACTCCTTTCTTATCAAATTTGTTTTTATTATGGTTTAATGCTTTAAATTCGCATTTGATTGGTACAATAGCTTAGGTATATGTTCTCGAGATGGTTATAGAAATCATTCTATTGCTTAAAAGAATGCTATGACAAGTCAACTAAGAAATATGTTAGAAATAAAGCTTTCTAACATGGTCAAATGCACAACTTGTGAACTAAATCTAACAACCCTAAAACAAAATGGAAAAAAACTTGAACTCTTCATTTAAAAATTGTAATATTTCTGGCAGGCCATGCATACTCATCAGAGAGGAGAGAAAGTCTACACTTTGAAGATAATTCTTCTCATGATGAAGTAGTTGGTGAGATCAAAATATTAGCACCTTGCAAAAAAGGAATCATCCTTCCTTTCTAGCCATTATCACTTGCTTTTGAAAACATCAACTACTATGTTGACATGCCACAAGTGTGTGCTTTGATTTAACTATAATTACTTGGCAAGAGTTTGACACACCCAAATTATTTCTAGTAGGAAATCTAGAACTAATACCTAGTTTGGTAACAAGAGATGAAGACTGAGGTTTAGGTCAATATAATTTATAACTCCTTTGCACTATAAGTAGTTCTTTCAGACCAAGGGTGCTTACAACCTTGTTTGGAGTTAGTGGGGCTAGAAAAACCACACTGATGGATGTATTGGCTGGGATAAAAATGGTAGGATACATAGAGGGAAATATTACAATCTCTAGATATGCTAAGAAACAAGAAATTTTTGCTTGCATCTCAGGATACTATGATCAAAATGGTATACATTCACTGAATGTCATAGTCTATGAGTCATGTTTACTCTACCTGGATTTATCTTCCTAAAGAGGTTAATTATAGAGATAAAATGGTAGGGTTTTAAGTTCTACTCCTTAAATGCAATTCTTTAGATGGAGTTCTTTCATTGTAATGAAAATAAGCAACAAGGTATTTTTGATGAATTTTTTGGTAATGATGGCAGATGTTTGTGCAAGAAATCATGGAGCTTGTTGAACTCACTCCTCTTAGGAATGCTCTATTAGGTAGGGTTATGCATAAGAGGTCAACCTCAAAATGTATTTATAAAAATAAGGTGAATCTTTTTTGAAACCCAAGCAAATAGGGTCCAAAATCATGTAGAAGTCATGGCGAATTGCATTTTGTTTCCACCAAAAATTATAATAATGGGGTGAATTTTTGTTAATATTTGGAAAAAATATTAAAAAATAGTAAAAGACTACCAAAAGGAAATTTTAACTGCTGTAGTGTAAAACTGCCATCAACATAACATATATATAGTTGTAGCTATTGACAACATATGTATGTGTGGCACAAATAGCTTATGAAAGCTACTGGTGTATCAATGGTACCAGTAGTAGAGGCTATCAACATATGTGTGGTACTAGTATTCTTTGAAAGCTATTGATATATCAATGACATATATAGCATTCAAAGGCTATTGTGTAGCATTGGTAGCCTCTGTAGGCTATCAATGTATTAGTGGCACCAATAGTAGTAGATGATACCTATGTATGTGTGGCATCAGTAGCCTTTGAAGGCTAATGGTGTATCAATGGCATCAGTAGCATGATGAGGCTATCAATGTATATGTGGTTTTGGTAGCCTCTGCAAGCTACTGATGTATCATTGGCGCTGGTAACAGTAGATGTTATTGGTATATGTGTGGTACTAGTAGCATCTACAAGCTATTGATGTATCAATGGTACTGATAACACTAGAGGCTACTAGTGTATGTGTGGCATCGATAGCCTATGAAGGCTATCAATGTATAAGTGGCACTGGTAGCCTATAGAGGCTATCGGTATATGTGTGGCACTGGTAGCCAATGCAGGCTACCGATGTATGTGTGGGTATGGTAGCCTCTATAGGCTATCAATGTATCAGTGGTTCTGGTAGCCTATAGATGCTACTGACATGTGCATGGGATCAGTAGTTTGCATAGGCTACCATCCCAAAAGGAGGCTTGACATCACCATGTGTCAGCATCTAACTTAATTATGACATGTTTCAGCATGCATGGCTCCAAATTATCTATAAAAGGCCAAAAACCCTCTCATTTTCAACTTTACAATCACGTTCTCAGAGCCTACCAAAGCCTTCCAAAGCCTCCCAAACCCTTCCAAATGCTAGATCTATTGCAAAAATGGCCACCTCAACCTCCACTCTTGCATCAAAAGTTCAATTCAAGAACAAGTGTTGCACAACCATCTCGAAGATTCTCACCATGCCTAGATACGATCTTACATGGGTGAAAAATGTAGGCCTTTTTGGGTTGGTGTCAATGTTGCAATTCAACCCAAACACAAATTTACTCCTGAAGATTGTCAGATATTACAATAGTGACACAAGTGTCTTCCAGATTGACGTTGACAACAATAGGACTCTATCCTTCACAGTGAACCCTCGGGATATCGAGAGATTGACTAGGCTCCCACACATGGGTTACCCAATGATCACATCCAAGTTCTCTTTAACGGATAAAGAGAAAGATTACCTCAAGATGAATTACGAAATGTCATCAAAATCATTGTCAGGTACATCTATTTTTTTCTAATTATATGTTATTAATTTTATGTAAATTATTAATTTTATGTTCTTTTTTGTAGTTCATGCAAATCCATCCAGGAGGGGTCTCGCCTTGAAACATGTTAACAACAAGTTCCTTCGGGTAGTGATCGAGTTCTTCCAAGCCCACATTATTTTGCAAGGAAGGTCAACAGACATTCCATTGTGGGGGTTGGGGTACTTGGTTCGCTACCTCGGTTTTGAAAAGTTCGATTGGTGCACATACCTTTCGAACAAAATTAAAACTGAACTAAACGTTGCCAAGTCAAACATTGGTGGTACTCTTTGTACCACCAATTTTCTTCTTGCATTTTACTATGAATCATTTTTAAATGTTTAAAATTCCTCAGTTTGAACCTCGCTCCACAAAAAACTAATGCCACTTGGCTTGATAGATGAAGAGTTACAGGTAAATTACAATTTTTAGTAAAAGTTATTTTTATTGTTTTAAAAAATATTTTTTTACTAAATTAAATTTTGACTTATATGTGAATGCAGAAAAAAGCTTCTTCAACCTCATCTAAAAGAGAGGTTACAATTAGGGGAATGCTTCCAGAGGAAACAAATATTTCGAAGGTCCATCAAAATCAGACCAACCCCTATGTTTTTAGAGGTCTAAATGTTTGAAGACCTCTATGGCTGCATCTCCTGCTATTCGTTCACATGCATCTCTTCTCATCCAGCCATCATCTCTGCTTCTCATCAACCACATCATCTACTCCTCATGCAACTCCATCAAGAGTTGCACAAAGAGTACAAATAAATATTGAAGATGAAGTTTCCCAATAAGACCCCACAATAGGTAATGTTTCTCTTTCATAACTTTAAGTGAAATTCATTATTAGTGAGATTTGATTCAAAAGTTTTAGGTAATTTTCATTTCACTTTAATTATTTTTCTTTTTTTTTAGGGCAACAAAACAACAATCCGACAGAGTCGGGATAACTCAATCTGGTATGTGCAACTAGTTAGATTTTTAAATTATTTTTTGGCATTTATCAACAAATTTACTAATTTTTTAGGGGCATTGGTTTGAGCACCTTGTCATGGAAATCAAATGATGCCCCCACCACCTCCACCATGCTCACCAAATATGAGGGGTCAATGTATGGCTGGAAAATAATTATTTGTCATAAGGAGTTGGGGAATAACATAAATCTTGACTCTTTCAAGCCTTCGTGATATTTTGATTGGGAATATTTCAAATATACGTGGTCTGACAGATATGGAGGAAGCACCTCTTGAAGAGGATTATCTTTATCAAGGTAATATTCCTCAACATTTCAAAGCTACTGACATGCTGCAAAGACCACAACAACAAACAAAGGCTACAGAGGTACCAACAACTAGTGGGAGCTCCCCTCATCATACTGGTGGTGTTGTTCCTCTTTCTGATGATGAAAAGTTAGAATTTTCATCAAATATTATTTTGTCTGATAGTACTGAGGTGACCATAAAAGACTTGGTCCTGGTTGATTTGTTTGAATTGAGAGACTAGGAGTATCGCGCAAAAATTCTAATTGAAGAAATAAGTGCATGATACAAAAATGTTGATAGAAGAGATAATTTATTTTCTTTGGTTGAACATGAACCAGAAAAGCTTAATGCTTTGTTAAATCAAGCCAAATCTAAAAATGTGAAGTCCACAAATTTTTATGATGATGAAATTTTAGATATTATTTTGAATAGATTAGAGAATCTAAATGTTGAAGCCCAAGCCTATTACAATCAATGGGCTAAAGATAAGAAAAAGGTTCAAGTTGCAGAGGTAGCAAAAGTAATAGCAGAGGTAAGTTATAGTAATTATTGTTTATCATTTGATTTATTTGTAATAATATATGAAACTAATAATTTTTACTTTTCTATTTTGCAGTCAAATTTTGAGAATTTGAAGAATCAAGTGGAAAGTCTAAAAGTGTTTTTGGAGATGGTGAAGAAGAATCTACTTGGCACCATAAAGCTGAAAGAGAGATTAGCCCAAGTCATTGTAGAGAATAATTATTTTAGGAGGATTATTGTAGAACATAAGATGGATCCAAAAATTTTGCTAAAGCTCAAAGAAAAAGAATTGGCCTCAACATGTAAAGAAGACCCTGCTAAGGAAGAAAGGGCATTGATAAAGAGCTTTGAGGAAATGGAGGAGAGGTTGGTCAGAGCTGGTGCAATAGCAACAACTATTATGTAACAGTTTGATGAGCTAGATCAGATCTTGGATCCATTAATGAGATTTGATCCTCCTTTAGAGATAGTTTCTGTAGATCCTCAGCATCCATTAGAGACAACAACTAGTTCGGGCCATGTAGCAGAATAGTGACTAAGTGGACTTATAGTTCACTAATTTTTTAAGAATTATGTAATGAGATGTTATTTCTATTAATGAAAAATACTTTTGCAAATATGATGATCTTTTTTATTTTTATGTAATGTTGAATGATCAGTATTTTCTAAATCAATGTTGAATGATTTATATAATCAATCAAACTTGCTTCCTATTCTATTTATCGATATTTTCTAAAGTAATGTCGAATGATTTATTACTTTCTACTCAAACTTGCATTGTAATTTAATCATAAAATAAGTTTAACAAGTAAATAACCAATATTTACAATGCTCAATCATGGAAATAAAAGTCTATCAAATGTAATAAAAAAATTTCTATATGAAGGCTATGATATAAGTTACATCATTTTACAAAGAACACAATAATATACAATGTAAAAATCAACATTTCATAAAAATTCACCAACATAATTTTTGATAAAATCAATATTCCATAAAAAATCATTATTGCCAAAATATAAGTATGGACAATCACGAATCAAAATGGTGGAAGCTAAAACAAACACTTCTCAGCCCATCCAAAATCAATAGTATGCAAAGTTGAATGTTGTGGCTCTACACTCTGATCAATGTGGTTATCATTATCCTCATCATCTTGGATATTAGTGATACCTCTTCTATCTACAAGAGATTTCCAGTATGCCAATGCTCTTTCGTAAGGAAAATTATCCACTTCATATGTTGACACATATAATCTCAAACAATGTTCTAAATTTTTATCCAACCTATTACGAACTTTAGATTTCACAAAAGATAATGCACTAAACACCCTTTCATCTTCTACTGATCCCAAAATCATTGTTTGACATAATTCATATAAGCAGAAATATTCACTCATGGTATACTGCAAAACACTACTAGGATACAATTTTTTCCACAAGCGTGTAATTGAACCTGCTTCATACGGATTAGTCAAATGAGAAATTTGATCGACCATTGTTGATCCAAAATAAGTTGATTGATTTGTCAAATGTTCTTTATTGAGAATACCATTGATATTTATACCATTAACTTCCACATGTCTTGAAAAATGTGTAATAATGGTACGCATATATTTAATGAACAATTCATTTGTAATATTTTGGTCAATACATGGATCCCAAAACATGGGGTTAACCACAACCATGGCCTCAAGCAACTCATCTCTTTGAAAATGGTCTCTTATTTCTTTTGTCAATGTTTCTGCTATTCTTCTCATTTTAATCCTTGTATCCTGCAAAACTACATCAAATATGCTGTGTTATGGGTAGTTGTTCAAGATCATCTATAACTATTCCCATTCACTTTTCAAAATAATATAATGGTATCTCTTTTCCATTCACTTGAATGGAAATATGATCATTGATGTTGAACTTCAAAAAACTATTTGAATCATTGATGTTCGTAAGAGTTCTCCAATCATCAAAAAAAGGATCCATATAACTTTCGATGGACAAGTATAAATTATCAATACGCATACATATTTGTTTTCTAATCCTGATGAAATCAACAATATAAATTGATCTTTCTTGGGCAAGTTTTGTCAAAGTATTCATTTCATGCAACATTGGAAGAATACCACATAAAGTGAGCAGTGTCTCCAAGTCTATCATTCGGTACAACAAATATTTTGCCTTATCAACTGCCCTCCTATTAGCATTCATAAAACCTACTAAGGATTGATATTCTTTGAAAACTCTACATGCAGGTTGGAAAAGTGAAATCCATCTAGTATCTACATCTTTTAACAACTTTTTACCTTTAGTAACTCCAAGTGCAAACATTTGAAACTCTGCAAACCTTTTTGGACTGGATGAAAAATAAGCATGTATTTCATGAATGAGTTCTTCAACTCTAGCAACATTTTCAAATGTGCTCACAATTTTGTATGCAAGATTCATTTTGTGAGCCATGCAATGAATGGGGATCAAATATGGGGTAATTATTATTTGTAGTCGAACACAAAGCCCATTCCTATGACCTTGCATTATAACAACACCATCAACTCCAACACATATTAATTTATTAGCTATTGTTGTATCATCCATTCCTACAATTTCCTTTAAGTTGGTTACAACAATATTGTAAATATTTTTTGCATTACAATTTTCCATCATTTTATGTAATGCTAGCAAATGAGGTCTCCTTACATGATTCTCAAATGTGTAAACATGCATACAAATCCAAGATGTGTTGTCAACAATAGTTACTTCATCAATTGAAAGTGAAATAAATTTTGCATTGTTAACTTTCTCTCTCAAGTCATCTTTCTCAATGAAAGAGAGACATTTTACCATTTCCCAACCACTTCGATCTGACCAATGGGCACAGGGAAGGTTTTGTACATCAACAAGCTGAAATAGATGCTTATAATCAATAAAATTAGACATTGGCCTTCCCTTCTTAAGAATAGTATATACGATAACAAACTGTAAACTTTTAGACACTAAAGTTATTTTATGAATTTTTTCAAATTGTGTTGCGATCGTTCCACCTTTCTGAACAAGTGTTTTTTGTTGTTTCATCTCTCTATCATAGTCTTCTGCATATCTGACATGAATGCATTCTGATGCATTCTTCCACCTAATTGTTTTCTTAATTGTTCCATCAATTTATTTTTCTATCACATAAACTTTCCCACAATGTTTTTCTATTGTATCCAACTTAAGTTGCATTTTGTGATCCTTCCCTAGTTTCCAACTACAAATAATGCATCTACATTTTGTTGGTATGTCATTGTTGTTCTCTGGCTACACTGGCTCAATAAATGGATATTTGGATGACCATTCAAGCTTAAATGTCCTTCCAATAGTCCACCTAGTTAACTTTCTACGTTTAGATTTTTGAGTAGAAGATTCTCCTAAAGTTGGTATTTGGTTAGAATGGTCGGTTTCTTTATCGGTTGGTGTTCCATATTGAGGATTATCTTCAAGTTGTTGAATGTCATTGTTAAGAAAATTGTCAGGTTGAGGTATCTCTTCCTCGGGAACATCTTCAAGTGGAGGCATGTCAGGGTCAATTGGGTATTCTGCATACAAAGGGGTTCTACATCATTTTTTGAAATTACATAAAAAAATTACTCTTTTGTACAGAAGATAGATATGTACCTTGAAGTTGTACAGATGTCGATGCCTCCTTGGATTTGGATATTTGGCTAAAGTATTTTAGGATACTTTTTCTTTCAGAAGATTTGTCTTGCTTACTTAGATTTGGTGTAGGTGCCATTGTATCTGTATAGGAAAATGTGTTTCATGTTAGAAAATGAATCCCCAAGAACTTTAAGCTTTTGGTATTGTACACAACTCTTATAATTGATAATCATTGAATAATTTATTATAATGTAATTCCCTTTATTATTAACCAACTTACCAAGTTCCAACTAATTGCAATATTTTATTATTCACAACATGAAATATCACACTAGGAGAGAACTAAGATTTTGAGGAAGACAAATGGTTTAGTAACAGTCTATATGCTACTTAATTCCAAAAATCAAGAGAGATGAGGGCTCGCACAACCTTCCATTGCATTCTACACCTTGCATTCCAAAAATCTATTGTTTAATGCTACTTCATAGTATCAGTGAATGTGCTAAGAGAATGAAACAATCCATTCATACATTGGTAGTCCCTATAGGCTACCAACTTAACATGGCATTGGTAGTACTTGTAGGTTACCAATGTATTGTGGCATTGGTAGCCTATAGAGAGTATCGATGCCACTATCATGCATTGGTAGCCTCTAAAGGCTACCGATGCCATGATATCTAGCCTCTAAATGCTACCAACACTGTGATACACCAATAGCCTACAGGGACTACCAATGCCATGATACACCAATAGTCTTTACAAGCTACCAACACCATAATACGATGGTAACCTGCAAAGACTACCAATGTATCATAGCGTCAGTAGTCCCTATAGGCTATTGGCGTATCATGGCATCGATAGCCTTTAAAAGCTACCGATGCATGATTATGGTATTGGTACTCTCTATAGGCTATCTATGCCATAATACACTAGTTTCCTACAAGTACTACCGATGTATGGTGGTGGTACAGATAGTCTCTACAAGCTACTAACTTATCATGGAGCCGGTAGCCCGAGAGGCCATTAACTCCCTTAGTGTTGCTTGGAAACTATAAGATCCCAATTCAAGCACTATAAGAATTGCTATGGAACATGGATGTTAACTACCTAACTTTTCTCTATTGTGGGTAGGCACCAGCTACTACGAGTAGGCACCATAGGTCATTTTTTGATGTTTTAGATGGTTTTTCAGTTGCTTTAGATATTTTTTTGCCATTGTAGAGTTTTTGGTGCTATGGGTCATTTTTTGGGTATATGAGTATCGTTGTCACGTTAGGTATATATATTGGTGGTATAAGTGGTAAATTTGGTAGGAAAAATAAAATTATTTATAATTTGAAGGTGAAAAGGTCCATGGATTTGGGTGAAAGTGGTTGGCAAATTAAAATAAAAATAAAAAAATTATTATCACGGTTGGGCGAGCCGACCCCAAAAAATTTGCACCCCAAAAATTTTGGGCGATTGGGCCCTAGTGAAAGGTCCCAAGATTAGCCAATTTTAAATTTTGAAAATCCTAATTTTCATGAATTAACGATGATTCACCGCTATGCATAACCTTTCTAGTAGGGCTTCTTGGAGTGAGGCCTTTCTATAGAAGCCTACATAGGGTTTTAAGAGGACATTTTTAAACCACCCTCTTATCCCTAAGAAGGTGGTTTTAAAATGCCCTCTTATCCCGAAGAGGGTGGTTTTAAATCACCCTCTTATCCCTAATAGGGTAGTTTTAAACCACCCTAATAGACCCTATGAGAATGGTTATAAACCACCCTCTTAGGGTCTATTAAGGTAGTTTTTGAGGTAGTTTTTAAACTGCCCTAATAGACCTAAAGAGGGCAATTTTTGAGGTGATTTTTAACCACCGTTGTATGATGTAGAATTTTTATGACTCTCTCATAGACGATGATTGAATAACTGCCCTTAAATATCCTTTTTGTGTAGTGTACTCTCATCATTTGAGAGGTGGTAATTCCTACAAGAGCATAGACAAATGTTTTTGGCTATGCTTCTTGTGTTTCACTGATGCACCTTTCTAGAGCCATAACTTGTGAACCGTACACCTGTTTACCTTGAAATTTAACAGGTGGTTCTGCATGCGTGTTATGCATCAAGAGAATATCTTATTGGCATGACTCTCCAAAAATCATGTTTTTAGGACCTAACTTCGATATCTAGTGTCCCAAAATTAGCTTTTAGAATAGATTCTCGAGTTTTTTAGGTTTTTTTGCATATTAGAAGTTTATTATATTTTTTTATACCTTAAGTTGAGACCTAATATTTTAAAGTAAGTTTTTTTATTATAAGAGGGATGTGTGCACCAAATTTGGGTGCAATCTGACTCATTACCTGTGCAAATTTATCTTTTTTCTTCTTAGGCATCTATCATGTCCAATTTGTTGTCTCTCGTAATTCACCATCCTTGGTAGTACCAAGATACTGAAATAAATTGAAAACATTAAAAATGGGTGAAATATAAAATTTAGTGGGCAACTCCACTTTATAGTCATTATCATTGATCTTCTTCAAAATCTTGCATGGCCCAATTTTCTTAAGTTTCAGTTTGTTATACGTCCCCTTAGGAAATATTTCTTTCCTAAGATGAACCATGACCATATCACCCTCTTCAAACACTTTCACCCTTTTGTGTGCATCAGTAGACTCTTTGTAGTGAGAATTACTACTCTGCAATTTTTCCCTCACTAACTCTTACACTTTATGTATATGCTCAGCAAATGCTTCTGCATCATCACTAACTTGTTCCCCAATTGGTAACTCAACCAAATCTAATACACCTTTAGGATTTTAACCATAAATAATTTGGAAAGGAGATTTACCTGTCGACCTATTCACTGAATTGTTGTATGCAAATTCGGCTTGTGACAAGGCTAAATCCCATTGTTTTGGTTTTTCTCCAACTATGCACCATAAGAGGTTTCCCAAGCTTCTGTTCACTACCTCTATTTGCCCATAAGTCTATGGGTGGTAAGCACTATTGAACTACAAATTGGTGTTAAAATTCTTCCAAAATTTCCTCCAAAAGTGACTCAAGAACTTAGTATCCCAATCAGAAGTAATAGTATTTGAAACACCATGTAACCGCACAATCTCATAAAAGAATAAGACTGCAGTCCTAGTTGCATAATTATTTTTTTGGAAAGAAATGAATGCACCATTTTTGAAAATCAATCTACCACAACAAAAACTAAATCCTTACCCCTTTATGTCTTGGGCAACCCCGACAGAAAATCCATACTCAGATCAGTCCATGGTACTATAGGAACTGGCAATGGCATATACAACCATGTATTTTGTGCATGGCCCTTAGTAATTTGACATAATCTGCACCTAGAGACAAACCTGATTATGTCTCTATTCATTTTTAGCCAATAGTACTTCTCCTCTACAAGAGTGGTAGTTTTGGCTACTCCAAAATGACCAGCCAAACCCCCACTATGTAATTCCCTCAATATTTTCTCTCTCATAGAGCCATTGGGAATGCATATTTGATTACCCTTAAACAAGTAACCATTCTATAAAAAATACTTGTAAAAAATAGTATGAGAATCACCCTCTACTACGCTTTTACACTATTGCACAATATTCCTAAAATCTGCATTAGATTCATACAGATCTTTAATCCCCTAAAATCCTACCACTTCATTCTCCATAGTGGTCAACAAAATGACTCTCCTACTCAATGCATCAAAAACCTTATTTTGTTTGCCCAATTTGTGCTTAAGGACAAATGTATACTGTTGCAAAAATGAAACCCATTTTGCATGCCTACTATTTAACTTTTTCTGAGAGTTGACATACCTCAATGCTTCATGATTAGTAAAAAACACAAACTCCTTTGAGATTAAGTAGTGCCTCCAATGTTACAATGCTTGCACAATTGCATAAAATTCCACATCATATGTAGAATAATTCTTCCTTGCATCATTTAGATTCTCATTGAAAAATGCTATAGGTCGGCCCTCTTGACTTAAGACACCACCAATTTGAACAAATTAGGCATCCCAATCAACCTAAAACACCTTACTAAAATATAGTAACACTAGAACAGGATCTTTCGACACCTTCTTCTTCAAGAGTTCAAAACTCTTTGTAGCTGCCATAGTCCATACAAACTCTTTTCCCTTTGTGCACTCAATTATAGGGTAGCTATACTACTGAAGTTCTTGATGAACTTTCTGTAAAAAGTAGCTAGGCCATGAAAGCTCCTTACTTCTATTATAATTTGTGGAAGAGGCCATTCCATAATCACCTTCACTTTCTCGTCATCCATTCTCATGCCATCTCTTGAGATTAAAAATCCTAAAAACACTAAACTATCTTGAATAAATCTACATTTCTTCAAGTTGACATACAATTTCTCCTTCTTGAGCACGTCTAACTCTAATTTTAGCTGTAACAAATGCTCCTCTTCACTTTTACTATAAATCAAAATATCATCAAAATACACAACCACAAACTTACCATTATATTCCCACAATACTATGTTCATCAACCACATAAATGTATTGGGTGCATTAGACAACCCAAATGGCATCACCATCCACTCGTACAAGCCATATTTTGTCTTAAAAGTTGTCTTCCATTCATCCCCTTATCTAATTTTGATCTGGTAGTAGCCACTTCGCAGATCAATTTTACTGAAGTATTCAGCTCCATCCAATCCATCCATCATGTCATCCACGCTCGGTATAGGATACTAATACTTTATTGTGATCTTGTTTATGGATCTAGTATCCACACACATCCGCCAGTCACCATATTTATTTGGGGTCAACAACGTTGGTGTTGCACATGGACTCATAATCTCACTAACTAATCCCTTCTTTATCAACTATGTCACTTGCCTACTCAACTCTACATTATATGTTGGGTTCAACTGATAAGCTGCCTGATTTGGGAGCGTTGATCTTGGAATAAAATCCATGTGATGTTGGATATACCTCATTTGTGGTGGCCCATATGGTAACTCATCTGGTGTAACATCTTTATATTCACTTAGCAACTTAGTTATTGTTGTCAGCATAACAACTTCCTCTATTTCTAGTTTCCTAGCTGTTAAGGCATAACAAAAGCTAACATCCTTGATCTCAGAAAGAAAATCCTTCATCATCAACAAGCTCTCACTCAGCCCATCCTCCTTCAGAGGTAAAAGAACTACCTTTACACCATCCTTCCAAAATGTGTAAGTATTCTTTCTCCCATTATGGTTAGTAGCCCTATCGTACTGCCAAGGTCTTCCCAATAGAATATGACATGCATCCATCATGATCACATCACACCACACTTCATCCTTGTAAGTACTCCCAATTGCAAATTTAATTAAACACCTCTGATCTATTGTTACCTCATTCCCCTTCTTAACCCATGATATGTGATATGGATAAGGATGCTTTTTGCATTCTAGGTTCATTTTATCAACCATGACATTTGACACCATATTTTCACAACTACCACCATCAATGACAATGTTACATACCTTCCCTCCTGATGTACACCTTGTTCGAAAGATGTTTGTTCATAGCCCAAAATCATCACCATCTATGGTCTGCCCCTTTTATTTGCTCTACACCTTATCTTTATTAGGAAAAATCAACATCCTCCTTATCATAAGTGCTTCCCCCATGTCAGCAACAACTTCATCCTCATCTTGCTCTTCCATATCAACCAGATTGACCCTTCCTTGTCCTCCTTGACCCCTTTCTTGGACATCACATTGGGGACACTCAAATGCTCTGTGCCCCTCCTCACCACATCCATAACAGGTATACGACCTTATTGGATCATTCCCATTTCATCCACCATCGTAACCTCTACCTTGTTGGTATCCTCTTCCTCTAAAATTTTGCCCATATTATTCTTGTTTAGCAGGTATTGAGGATTCTCCCTTGAGAAAATTAGATCCACTTCGACCCCGACCTGAAGAGGGTGTCAATCCCTTCTTACCTCTTCTATTAACCCTTTTCAATTTATCCTCTACCTTAAGGGCCATTTGATATGCATCCTCCACTATAAGAGTGCGATGTATGCTCATCTCATCTTGGATAGCAAAGCTTAGGCCATTTACATACCTAAAAACCTTTTTGATGGCACACCGAAAAACACACACATACTCACACTCACAAGTTCCAAAAAATTTCATCTATTAATTCTGAAAATCTTTACATAACACTGCCCGCAGGCTTACAATTGCTAGCTCCCGGCTTAGCTTCACACTTCTATACCTCTGCGTGCATTCTTCGATCCACCGTCCCGACTAAAACAACAAACTGGGTTTTTATAGAGGCCTCGACCCTCTCACGCATTAAACCACGCATTAATCGGGACACCAACCCGATTAATTACATTAACTAGGTTTTTATAGAGGCCCCGACCCTCTG
This sequence comes from Wollemia nobilis, assembly GCA_028583015.1. Lineage (NCBI taxonomy): Eukaryota > Viridiplantae > Streptophyta > Pinopsida > Araucariales > Araucariaceae > Wollemia > Wollemia nobilis. The sequence goes on from JAQPPZ010000912.1 coordinate 2,644,856, forward strand.
AAACAAAAACACAAAAATCGAGACACCAACCCGATTAAAGACCCCTCTCCGCATGGTCCCTGTCATCTCTGAATCCGTCAAAAAATTCTGCGCGCCCATCCTTCTCATCTTTCATGCTTCTGGGTAGTCCCCCGCTTTAACTTCAATTCATGCCACGTGTCATTTTTGAACGGTCCTCGAAAATGCTATTCCCGCCATCTCTTTCTCCTCCCGTGCCTTTTTCTCTCTTCGTCGCGATATCGCGACGTTTCTGTCTTCCTGCGCTCTTTTCCAATTTTGGTCGCGATATCGTGACATGTCGTGATATCACGACCATTTTGCCTTCGAGCCCCTTGCCTTGAATTATGTCGCGATATCACGACATTTTGTCTTCGAGTCCCTTGCCTTGAATTATGTCGCGATATCGCGACGTCGCGATATCGCGACAAAACTGTCGCCTCACCTTCGTTGTCATTCGACGTCACAATTTCATGACGTCGCGAAATCGTGACGTCGTGATTTCGCTCCCCTTTTCAATTTCTGCCTTTGCCTCGCCAGGACGTCATAATTTCACGACATCAGGAATTCACGACGTCAGGATTTCGCTACAGCTTTTCGACGATTTCGCTACAATTTTTCTCCTCCGCTTCCGCCTCACTGAGACGTCACGATTTCGCTACTATTTTTTGCCTTCACTTTCGCTTCCACCCTTACGTCACAATTTCATGACGGTCACGATTTCACGACATGTCATGAAATCACGGGTCATGATTTTGCGACATGTCACAAAATCGTGGCCACTTCCTTGGCATTTTCTCTCTCTTGTAAACTGTCACGATTTCATGACATCATGAAATCACGACAATTTCTGCTGTGAACTTCCTCCTTGCCTTCAGCTTTCTCTTCTTCTGACTCTTCAGCACTGACTTTTCTGAATCTTGATGCCTCTGCATCAGATGCTACTGGATGCTCCTGCATCAGACACCCGGGGTACGTGGAGAAGTGATCTTCACTTCTGCTTGGTCCGGTCACTGCCTCCTGTAGCATTTCCAGACTTATCTCTGCCTCTACAGTCTATTCCAACTCTCTCTCCTGGCTTCTGTCTTCTACCGGATAGATTTCCCCACTGCTGCATACTTCTTTTGCAGCCTGCTTTAACTCCTCTTGCACAGAAAAATCTGTGTCTTCTTTCGGGCAGGTTTCGGTACTGCTGCACTCTCCTACAGCCTTCTTCAACTTCTCCTCTTTCTTTCTCTGTCTTTCTTCCCGCATTCTTTGCCACTCCTCTTACTCCCGCAACTTTATTGCCACCCATTCCTTTTGCAGGGCTTTTAATTGCCGTTGCAAAGCTAAGACTTCTTCCTCCGGCACCATATCCTCCTTGTTGTCCCGTCTTCTTCGAGAATGCATTTTTTTTTTTCTTTTCTTACAAAGCTTTAACGATCCGATGTAGCTGCCTCACGTCTGGCGATCTGCTAACACGCTCGGGATCTGAACTCACTCTCTCTCAGAACCCTCCACAGATCCTGGCGTAACTGCCTCATGTCCGGTGATCTGTTACGCACTCAGAATCACTTGCTCTGATACCACTGACGACACACCGAAAAACACACGCATACTCACACTCACAAGTTCCAGAAAATTTCATCTATTAATTCTAAAAATCTTTACATAACACTGCCCGCAGGCTTACAATTGCTAGCTCCCGGCTTAGCTTCACGCTTCTATACCTCTGCGTGCATTCTCCGATCCACCGTCCCGACTAAAACAACAAACTAGGTTTTTATAGAGGCCCCGACCCTCTCACGCATTAAACCATGCATTAATCGGGACACCAACCCGATTAATTACATTAACTAGGTTTTTATAGAGGCCCCGACCCTCTAAAACAAAAACACGAAAATCGGGACACCAACCCGATTAAAGACCCCTCTCCACACGGTCCCTGTCATCTCTGAATCCGTCAAAAAATTCTGTGCGCCCATCCTTCTCGTCTTTCGTGCTTCTGGGTAGTCCCCCGCTTTAACTTCAATTCGTGCCACGTGTCATTTTTGAACGGTCCTCAAAAATGCCATTCTCGCCATCTCTTTCTCCTCCCGCACCTTTTTCTCTCTTCGTCGTGATATCGCGACATGTCGCGATATCGCGACGTTTTTGTCTTCCTGCTCTCTTTTCCAATTTTGGTCGTGATATCGCAATTTTACGTCTGAGCCCCTTGCCTTGAATTATGTTGTGATATAATGACGTCGCGATATCGTGACAAAACTGTCGCCTCACCTTCGTTGTCATTCGACGTCACGATTTCACGACGTTGCGAAATCGCAACGTCGTGATTTCGCTCCCCTTTTCGATTTCTGCCTCTGCCTCGCCAGGACGTGGCGATTTCACGATGTCATGAAATCATGACGTCGTGATTTCGCTACAGCTTTCCGACTTCACCTCTGCCTCGCCAGGACGTCGCGATTTTGCGATGTTGGGAAATCGCGACGTCGCAATTTCGCTACAATTTTTCTCCTCCACTTTCGCCTCACTGAGACGTCACGATTTTGTGACATCGTGAAATCACGATGTCACAATTTTGCTATTGTTTTATGCCTTCACTTCCGCTTCTACCCTTACGTCATGATTTTGCAATGATCACGATTTCACGACATGTCGTGAAATCGTGGCCACTTCCTTGGAATTTTCTCTCTCCTACAAACTGTCGCGATTTTACGACGTCATGAAATCATGACAGTTTTTGCTGTGAACTTCCTCCTTGCCTTCAACTTTCTCTTCTTTTGACTCTTCAGCACTGACTTTTCCGAATCTTGATGCCTCTGCATCAGATGCTGCTGGATGCTCCTGCATCACTTTTGGTCCTCCATATCAATGTGTTCCACTCGAATGGATATCTTGTAGAATTCATTAGTATAGTCCTCGATGCTTTGATCCTTCTATCGAAGATTATGAAATCTACGAAATAGTCTTTGGGAGTAGTATACAGGTATAAATTTTTCTTGTAACTTCTTCTTCATCTTTGTCTAATCCTTGATATTTTCTTTTCCATTCCTCTATTGTGTAGTCTGTAAATGATCCCACCAAATAAATGCATGTCCATTCAACTTTGTGCATGTGAAATTAACCTTATTCTCTTCAGCAAGGTTACTCCATTCAAAATATATTTCTAGGCTATTGATACAATTGATCAACTCCTCTGGTTTTAACCTACCAGCATACTCAAGAACCTCAATATTGATCTCATATCGATTCTCCTTAAGCCCCTCTAGAGCTTGTATCAATCGATTTTCAAAATCGTGCCCTTCTTGCTCTAGGACCTCTAGTTTTGCTTCTATGTGGACCTCAGATCCATGTTCCTCAGGTATGTTTTCATCATCAGATCCTTGATCTGCACGTGCTCAGGGACATCTCTCTCCCATGAGATCAATCACACCAATAAGTCATGTTATTTTTACATTCATATCCTCAATCTGCCTATTCATCTAGGTATATCTTCTAGGTGGCATCTTCCCTTCACTAGCGAGATCACACCTGCTCTGATACCAAATTATGTGAACTCAACTACAAGAGATCAACAAAATGGACTCCAATCACATAACACAAATGCAATATAATGGAAGAAACCTGCAAATTGATATTCTTCTCATTCCTAAATTCACACCCCTTATCCAAAAGATTACAATCCATCATATAGCAACTAAAAACCAAAGAAACCCTAAATAAACCTTAAAAACCTAAGAACCTATTCTAAAATCTAATTTTGGGACACTAGATGTCGAAGTTAGGTCCCAAAAACATGATTTTTGGAGAGTCAGGCCAATCGGAGATTCGCCTGATGCAGAACACATGCGAAACCACTTGTTAAATTTCAAGGCAAACGATCGTACAGTTATAGCTCAAACAAGGTGCATCATTGACCCTCATCCTAAAGTGATTCCTTTGATGGTTCTACTTTATCATCAATTTATTCATTGCTTACTGGCTCCTCTACATCTAGCAAAAATAGCTTCTTTTGTATGTATTTATGCCCTAGTGAATATATTTCATTATAATTATAAAATAAACCTTGTGTGCATCAAGAATCCATATCTTCTATAATCAAGCACTTGTAGGGGTAGATTTATTTCCAGTATTGGATGTGAACTTGGAAGGAAATGTGGGTTTGGCTTGTGTAAATTTAGGTGACCTCCTTTGAGCCAAAACATTTTCTTTGACCAACTGTGCCAATCCTAAGTCCTACATCATAGTTTACGGTTTGAACATCTTGAACTTAGCCTTGATATCATATTTTAAGCCACTAATGAAACAACCCAAAAAAGGCCTTCATTCAACCCCTTGATCTTTTTAGTCAGTTTCTCAAATTGGGTCTAGTAATCATGAGCTGTAGAGGTTTGCTTTAGTTTGGTTAATGCTCTTGTAAAGTCCTCATACTCTCTAGGGCATAAATTAGTGAGTAATTATGACTCAAAATATTGTCAATAAGGGTTGGGAATTGTGTGTTGTAACCAATGATACCATTGTAAAGCTTCAAATTCAAAGTTAAAAGATGCCATAGTGACCCACAAATATTTAGGGATATTTTGAAGTTTGAAAATTTGATATGCTTGACATAACCATCCATTAGTGTTCTTTCCTTTGAATTTAGTAAAGTCTAATTAAGGCATTTGGAAGGGAGTATAAGGATAAAAAAGAGAGTGAAATCCTTCCCTTTCCTTATGGATTCCTTTTTCTCTACCTGGTGGGTCAATGTCATGATGCTCAAAACCTTTGGGTCATCCTTAAGAATATTTCTTCAAATGAAGCTTTGGAGCTTATGTAGTCACCTCTCAAAAGTTGTATTTCATCCCTCATTTGTTTAGTGTCATTGAGAAGGTTATTAATTGTGGTATGCATTTACTCCAAAAAATTGGTTTGTTCTATCTCCTTTTGGTGTCCTCTAGTTTTGCTAGATATTTTGTTGTGATTTGAACCACTTCTATTGTATTACTAAAAATAGAAGTATGGTTCCAAGAGTTACTAATTTTAGTAAGGAGCTAAAAAAAGTGCTTGGGTGCTATGTATCAAAATTTTTAGCTCTAAAGATGATCGTAATGGAATACACCCCAAAATAATATTTTTGGCACCTCAAAAAAGCACATGGAGGCTATATACCAAATTGATCTACTCGATGAGATGGTTGTAATGAGCTATACATCACAACATTGTATTTGGGCACCCTAGAATTTTTTAGGGAAAGTGGTCTTCAAGTGTTGTTGGTTTTTCTCCTGGAGGATTTTTTCACTCAAAAATTTGGTTTCTTTTTGGATAACCCCTTATGACATTGTCTTTGCACTATCGATTACTAACATTGTTTTATCCTTGATACTATAGTGGCAATGTTTGTTATTAAAAATTTTATCACTAACGTTGTGGTTCCTTGTATTGACAATTGTTTGGTATGACTTTGTCACTAATAATTTTTTATATATTATGAATTTTGACTATCAAAGGCAACTATTATTGACATTGAAAACTAGTAACTTTATCCTGATTGTTACTATCTCAGACTAAATTAAACCTGACTGCTACTAACACTGGTAAACTTTGTCCTAATTATGATTGACTTTAACTATTTTTGGATTGAATGTTATGTTCCTCTCCAATTTTGTTTATCTGTTTCATGCAATAATTTTATGATAGGGATGTCTCCTCATATAATCAATTTTTGTGGTAGGATTTTTGGTTGCAGTTTAAACATTCAATAAAATAGGAAGTTTTTGCAAGTTAAATTTCAATAGAATAGGGTATTCTAAACCAGGGTGTATGTACTACCCATAGGCCCTATATTATATGGTAGTGATGAACGATAGTGCTCAAATCAATATTTTAGACCACTACTCAAGGTGGATTCCATGCATACCCTTGAGCACACTACCTGTATTTCTGATAGTATGGAAGGGTGATATTTTTGAATGTTGTGTTCAGTGTACTATGGATAATACAAGGCCAAAAATATTCCTAAGGATAAATGTTTCTCCTAATCCTAGGTGGTCTTCCAATATACCTAAAGATATATGGGAGCTCAATTTTGTAGATGGGTGTTGTCTGATGCTTGGGTATTGGAGCTTGATCACCCCTCACTTCACTAGATGCTTTATAAGAAATCTAGCTAAGCCAATAATGATAGCTCCTCCATGATATTTTAAAACCCCTGACATAGGGTTTCTAACCTAATAAACTAATGCAAAAACAAGGTTGTGTTTTTTTAATAGGAAAACAAGCCAAAAATAGAAAACATAGGAAATTTATACCTAAAAGTCAAATTGTAAGGGAAATAACTATCATAGTCACAACAAAACTTGACCCTAACAAGTGCTCTAATACAAATTGTTGGGAAAATTCTATTAAAAATAAAATCATTCACTTAATTATTGCAATTAAAATAGAATTTCATGCAAGAACAACATATTACAATACAAAATATAAATTCAAAATTAAAGCAATCTCACAAAACAACACATAATCGTAGGCCTCTTCGAGGGGGCAACCTCCTTCATTACTTTAATTAATTTGCAAAAATATACATTCCTTCATGAGCTTATGCCTTTTAAATATACACTTCATGCAACCCTAACCTAATGCTTAAGAGTTGTCTTACATGCAAAGTGCCACTCAAGCTAGAATCTTCTACCAAACATAAGTTACATTCTTAATAATGGTTACATGAAATGACCCCACTTGTCTAGGTACCTCACTTGTCACATACCATTACAAAGTATTACAAAATAACATTATAAATGGGTACCCAAACTGGAAGGGGGTCATTACATAATCATATGATAATTACAAAAATAGTGTTAGGATGGGGTCCTAACGATAGACAAGATGACTTACCTCACTATAGGTGACTCTACAAGTGAATTGTGCCATCGAAGTTTTAGTCATTTGAATTTTCAAAGTTTGACTATGCTTTCAAATATGAACATAGTTGAAGGACTTCTTTGGATTAGGGTAAATACAAGTGTGTGTATAGGGTGTATGGTTGGAAAACAACATAGGAAATTTTTTTAAAAATTAAATTTGAGGGAAAGTGAACATTTTGAACTTGTCCATAGTCATTTATGTGGGCCTATCACTCCTTCATCATAGAGAGGGGTAAGTGTTTGGAAAATTTGAAATGTTTAAGGTATTTATGGAAAATAAAAATGGACAAAGGATAAGAGAATAAGAATAATAGATAATGGTAGAGAATATTCAATAAAAAAAATCAAGGATTTTTGTCAGCTCAAGGGATTAAGAGAGAAATAATCAGTAGGTATACTACCTGGCAAAATGGTGTTGCTGAACGGAAGAATAAGACCTTGGTAGATATGGGTCGATGCATGCTACAATCCTAGGCTATTCCTTTGTTTCTTTGGGGTGATACAGTCAATACAACAACTCATGTTTTAATTAGATCATCTACAACTTTTTTGAAGAACATTACTCCAAAGAAATCATGGAGAGGTAAGAAGCCTGATGTTAAGTATTTTAGAATTTTTGGATATGAATAATTTGCTCGCATACCTAATGAGGTTAGAGAAAATAATTTTTATAAGAAAAGTGTTAAGTGCATAATTATTGGTTATGATGATGAGAAAGGATATAAGTTGTATCAGTGTTTTAAAAATCATTGAGATCTCATGAGAAATCACTTTTCTCACAAGTTAAACCCCTTGGATTTTTTTTTTAAATCTTGGGCCATGAAAACTGTTCACTTCTCTTACGGATTTTTCACCAAAACTCATGTACATAGAGGTAAGGGTCAATTTTACATTTAAAAACCCATTTTGGGTTGTAACTCATTTTTCCCACTCTCCAAAAAAGGACACAAATTTTTTGAAGGTCAAACCACTCCAAACAACGAATCTAAATTATTTTTTAGGTTTAGATCAAATATTGGACACTGGTGCATGGATATTTCATGTTGTTTCTTTTATTTTTTCCAAGGTATTTTTGAATCCCCTAATCACAAACTAGGGTTTTGTATTTTTTTTTAAATTATTTTTTTGTAGTTATTTTTAAATTAAAAATTGTAGGGTAAAGCCACTAGGATATATTTTTAATTTTTTTCTATTACCCTACCCCCCCCAAAAAAAACCCAAGGTTTTGTTAGGTTTTTTTTCTCAAACTTTTTTTTTCGTACTTTTCATGCGTGTAGCTACATAATAATTTTATTAAAAAACATGTAGGATAGGGCAATTGATTAATTAGGAAATATAGATGAATTCTTTAGGTAAGGTCCCTAAAACCATCATAGGTAACAATGATCCTCCTACAAGTAGAACCAAATTACTCCATCGCCAAACCTAACTCAAAACCTAGGAAGAGATCTAATATGGAAGCTTAGGATTAGGGAAAACATGTCAAATCAAGTATTTTATAAATTTTGTGGCCAAGAAATACAAGGAGGCATTTGTCACCTCATATACCATTTGATTGGGCAGCCAAGGAAATATGTAGATCACTACCCTAAAGTAGATGAAATAACTAAAGCTGAGGTGAATGCTTTTATGTTCAACAAAGAGGCCAAGAAATTAGAGCATAAAATAGAAAGAAATATAGTGGGATAAGGATTGGGGTTGTGGGGATACTTTTATGGGGATAAGGCCAAACTATAGGATATTCATTGTACAACTAAATAATCTATTCTTAACCCTTGTATTCAATGAGATAGTGCTAGTGGGAGTAGGAGAAGTATGGGATGAGGCACTGATACTAGATAAACCATCATTTATGATACTACATTAGGGAGGGAAAAGGTGAAGGAGGTCAGGAAATCCATAGGAAATTTTTTGTATTATTGCAATATTCCCTTCCACTCTATGAACAACCCCTATTAGGAAACTAAAGTGAGGGCATTGAGCGAGTGTTGCAAAGGAATAAAGATATCTTTAGCCCATGAATTAAGTGGACCACTATTGGAGGAGCGTGTCATCAACATACTTGTTCTTCTAGAAGAGCAAAGAATGATATGGAGAAAAAGATATGTAGTACTCTTTAATATGGATGGATAGATGCAAGAAATTGCATAGTCCTAAACTTCATGGTGGATTTGGGTGGATAATGGTCTTCCTAAAGTCAATTGATGCCTCATGATAGGTGAAGAATGCACAATTATTATTCAATTTTTTGGAGGAGGTTGTGGTAGACGTAGGAGTGGAGAATGTTGTCCAAGTAGTGATGGACAATGCAGCAACATATGTATCTACAAGGAGACTTCTCTAGAAGAATTAACCCTCTATATTTTGGAGCCCATGTGCTATCCATTGCATTAACATTATGTTGGAGGAAATTAAAAAAATATCATGGGTGAATACCCTGGTAGAAGAGGTGAAGAACATTACATAGTTTATCTATAACTACACATGGATGTTCAGATTGATGAGCGAGCATAATGATGGGAGGGACATTCTTCATCTGGGGTCCACTTCATTTACCTTCAATTTCATCACCTTAAAAATCCCTTTCTTAGCATCACCCATTTTGAAGTAGATGTTTGTGTCTACGGAATGGGATGCCTCACCATTTCATGCTAAAGAATAAGGGAAATAGATAAGACACCTAGTGTATAATTTTTCATTTTGGGATGGTGTTCAAAAAAATCTCAAGGTAATTGCAATTTGCTTGTTGAGTTCAAATTTAAATTTAAAAATCTTATTTTATACTTGAGTATTACTTTTTCTATTTTTTTAATATTTACTTTAATTATAATTGAATGAACCCTTGGTAAGGGTTTTTCATCTTGTAGACGGTGAAAAATTGGCCATGGGATATTTATATAAGGAAATGAACAAAGCCAAAGAGTTCATTCACCAATATTACAGTGGCAACCTACGCAATTTTAAAGCAATTAGCCACATTTTTTAGAAGAAATGGACAAGGAAACTATGTAAACCAATTCATACCATGGGGTGCTTCTTAAACCCCAAAATATTTTATTGTAGTATAGTATATGTGGTAATAAAGAGAACCAAGAAGGGTTTTATACTTGTGCAAATAGGATGATAAAAAGTTCTAACAAATATTGCCTTATCCTTTCTAAGTTATAATTGTATAAGTTTGTAGGAGGGAGCTTGTTTACATCCTCCTTTCCTAGAGAAGCAAGATCAAGCTTATAACCAGGTAATGCATTTAAATTTTAATTTTTTTTTTATTTGTATAGTTAACATTATTGTAATATAACCCCATATATTTATACTTTGAACATTATCATTTTTTGTAGATTATGGTGGGATGACTATGGCTCCAAAATACCTACCCTATAGAGGATGGTTATTTGTATCTTGAGTCATCCTTGTATAAATTTTTGGTGTGGGATCAATTAGTCTCTATTTGAGGCCATACACACCAAGAAGTGTAATAGGTTGAGCCAAGATCACATACTTGACCTTGTGTTTTTACAACACGATCTTAGGCCTCATACAAGACAAGTGGAGGGTAGTTAATCCTATGAAGCAATCCAATTGGATGGGCTAAATCCACTATCTGATTGGATTGCTGAGAGTTATATGTATCCTAAGTTTACTATAGAGGACCTTGAGGCACATGAGGAGAAAGTAAAACATTTAAGAGGATTGGAGGAGATATACCATGATGATACTAATCTTGAGCAACCTATAATTCATCCACAAGTTTAGATCCAAGGCAAATCATCAAGTGCAAGGGAAAAAATAGAAAAACAAAAAACAATTTTAAAATTGCATTACATTTCAAAATATTGTAATTTTATGTTGTATTTGTCATTTGCATTGAATGCCGTATTCATAAACTGTAATTGTACCTTTTGCAATGAATATCTAATATAAAATCAAATTTTTGAATCTCCAATTATTGCTTAATTTTATTTTTTATTTATCAAAAAAAACTTTGATTTTTTTTTGCCAAGTTTTCTCGAGTTGCCAAAATACTCTCCAAAATTAGGTTGTCAAGTTTTTCCTAAATTTTGAGTTTCAAAACAATGGGTTGTATGATCCTAGTGTGGATGACGTGTTCACAAGTAGGTATGTCAAGTTTAATGAAGGGTTTGAGGATAGGATATAATACTCTCCCACTTATATTCGACAAGTGGACATAAATGATAATGTACCACATAGTACCTTTGAAACTAGTGAAATTTTCAAGGCAACATCTAGTGAAGATGAAGAATCATGTCCTCCTAGTAAGACAAAGAGTCTTCAAGAAATATATCAAATAACTCAACAAATTAAGTATTCCATAATTACCACAATTATGAAGACTAATGATCCTCAAACTTATAAGAAGTCCAAAGAAAAACCTGAAGGGAAACAAGCTATGTAAAGTGAATATGACTCTTTAATGAAAAATAAAACTTGGGAATTGGTAGAGTTACCTAAAGGGAAAAATATGGTCAAATATAAGTGGGTGTATAAGAGTAAGTTCAATTCTAATGGAAACATTGAAACATATAAGGCACGATTATTGGCTAAAGGTTATTCACAAAAGGAAGGGATTGATTACATACAAACCTTTGCTTTAGTGGCCAAATCGGTTCTCTTAGGACTGTTATAGCTTTAATAGATAATTTCAAATGGTATATTCACCAATTGGATGTTAAAAATGCCCTTTTAAATTGAGAACTTGATGAAGAAATATGTATGAATTGACCTTAGGTATTTGAGCATTTAGGACAGAAACAATTAGTTTACAAGTTAACAAAATATCTATATGGCTTGAAGCAAACTCCAAGGTCTTGGTATACTAATATTAATGAGTACTTTAAGGCACAATAATTTCATAGTAGTCACCATGATACCAACATGTATATGAAGAACATTGATGGGGATGGCATACTTATTATTGTGCTCTATGTTGATGATATTATTATCATAAGTGATAGATTGGACAAAATTAGTGAAACAAAGATGAATTTGAAAAATATATTTGAGATGTCAAATCTTGGTTTTCTACATTACTTTATCAAAATGTAGGTGTGATAAAAATATGATGGAATTTATCTCTTTCAAACCATGTATGCTACAAAGTTGTTGAGTAGGTTCAGGATGGAATATTGTAAGTGTTTCTACTCCACTTTATCCCAAATTAAAATTTACCAAGGATATGGAAGGTGATTATGTTGATACTACCTTGTAGAAGCAACTTGTTGGAAGCCTTGTGTACTTGACTCACACTCAACTAGATATTTGTTTTGCAATAGGTATGGTTTCTAGGTTTTTGAGTTCTCCTAAGGTTTAACATTGGAGAAAATAAAAGAGAATATTGAGATATATGCAAGAGAATTTTTACTATAGGTAATTACTATTACTGCTTTGGAGACTTAAAACTTGCAAAGTGTTCTTATTTAGATTGGGTAGGTTATGTAGATGACAAAAATTCTAGCATAGGGTAGGTTATGTAGATGACAAAAATTCTTCCTTGGTTCTAGTCTAGTTTCTAGTATAGTGAGAAGTAATCTACTCTTATTTTATCAACTATAGAGGTTGAATATACAGTAGCAAATGAGGTAGCTAAATAATTCACTTGGTTATGGGTTATTATTTCAGTACTCTAAAAACATCCAACAAGACCTTATTTACTCTATTATGATAATCAGAGTGTCATTTAGCTTTTCAAAAATCTAGTGTGAAGAACACAAGCTTATACAGAGAGGGGGGTGAACAATATAAGACCACTTTTTACTTTTATTTCCTAATCAATATTATGCAATGTATAGATAGCAGTATCAACAATAGTAATCAAAGCAATGCAAAAATAACACACACAATAGAGACACCAATTTTATGTGATTCACCCAATGTGGGCTACTCCACGGATAAAATCTCACTAAAATTTTCTCAATAAATCTCTTGGGAATACTTTCTCTATTACAATGTTTATGTATCTATATCCAAAGGAGACACCAATCCCCTAATCAATTTCATGGATATCTATCTATAGGAGAACTCCTTTCTCCTTAGCTCTGACTGGTGATCTTCTAGAAGAACTGTTGCCCCCACTACTCTAGCTAATGGATATCTATCCACTAAAGACATATGTCCTCACTACCCTGGATTAATGGATCTCTATCTATTGGATACTATCATATTCTATACTCTATCACCTTCAAGATCTATCTCAAATATGTACTAAACACATTCCTTTGGTCTAGCATAAATCTGATCAATCTTTGTCTCTAGTCTGGCACAAACATATCCTCAAATCTACACCAAAATTTGTCCTTGAATCTGTACTAAACATAGTCCATTGGTCTAGCACAAATCTATCCCTAATATTTATCCTCTAATCTATACTAAACATAATTCTTAGGTCTAGCACAAATCTATCCTCAAGCCTTGGCATAAATCTTGATCCGATAAAAAAATCAACACAACTATATCTACCCCAAACCTTAACCCAAGGTTTGAACAAATCAATCAATCAACACTGCTCACAAGTCTACTCAAAGACTTATCTCAAATTTTCCTTGTAAGCTTCCATAAAATCTCACACTAATCTTTCCACAAGTCCTCTCTTGAACTTGTCCAAATCTGCTCAACAAGTCCTCACTAGAACTTGTCCAAATATGCTCAACATGTCCTCACTAGAATTTGTCCAAATATGCTCAACAAGTCCTCGCTAGAACTTGTCCAAATTAGCTCAACAAGTCCCCACTAGAACTTGTCCAATATCATAGAAACATAAAGAGAATTGTTAGAGACTCAATATGCTTCACATTCATCAAAATACTCAATCACTTTTAATAACTATTTTAGAAACATATAAAGAATTGTTAGAGACTCAATATGCTTCACATTCACTTCAATGCTCAATTACTTTCAATAACTCTTTTAGAAACATATAGATAATTATTAGAGACTCAATATGTTTCACACTCATCAACTCTCAACCTCTTTTTAAAATCAATTCAAAATATAGAACAATTTGTTTCATAGAACTTGAACAATCACTTTGCACATCCACTTGACTAGGCTTAACTAACTCTACTCAACCAATCACTCAATAAAATAGTCCTTGCTCATAAAACCTAGTCCAAGAATATGAATACTCACTCAAAATATTTCCAACAATGCTCATCAACCAATCTCACATAACAATGGTACTCATGTTCTTTCCAAACCCTAGTTCAAGTTCTTCACTTAATTACTCACTTCAACAACAATGCTTATAAAACAATCTTCACATAACAATGATACTCATGATATTTTCAAACCCTATTTCAAGTTCCTCACTTAACCAATGGCTTCAACAACAATGCTTATCAAACAAGGTTCACATAAAAATGATACTCATGCTCTTTTCAAAACCTAGTTCAAGTTCCTCACTTAACCAATAGCTTCAACAACAATGCTTATTAAATTTTTTTTTATCAACAACTATTTATTGTAGAAAACCTTGAAGCATTTTTTCAAAACACACTTAACAAGAAAACCTAATTAAATCATTTTCACTCTAAAGTTGTTTTCCAGAAAACCAACCAATCAACTCAATCAAGGAAGAATATGCCCATACCTTTTTCTTTGATGTAGAATGATCTTCAAAAGCCTAGATCAATTATCACAACTTTCTTTTCCAAGTACAAAGGGTTATATGACAAGAATTATCACCCTAACACTTTTCACAAAATACAATGATAAATCAAATCCCAAATACACCTTATTGCTCCATCTCAAAAATAAATTTCAACATCATAATTTTCATCAAAAATCCTCTTATAAAATATAACACAATTTCTACTTATAAGTCCTTTCTTAAATTTCACTTATCAAATAAATCAATTTCTCTTTCCGAAGGTAAAAATAATGTTACCCTAGAAACATTCACTATTTACCACTTAGGTAAATAAAACAATTTATTTACACCTTATCCCTCCACACAACTTTGGCAAAAGCAATAATTAAAAATAAAAATTATAAAAACCTTTTTCTGCCCTCTCCATGAATTGTGGGATTTGAACTTACATCACTTGCCCTACAGCAGTGCATTAGCCATGGCTTCCACACCGTGTGAGCCAAGCGCTCACCTTGCACACCTAAAGCACAATAAGCACTTTATTATCTCTGCCTTGCCTTAGAGCCTATTGGCTCCCTCTTCGCCTTCTCCCACATAGCACTTCAAAGGCGCTTGCCTCATGAAATATTGCATGAGCCTTTGCACGATGTTCATAGAAATTATGGTGCTTCTTCTCACGAAATATTGCACAAGCCTTTTCATGGAGTTCTTGGAGATTATTCGAATTCCAAACTTTGGGGTTTGACTAAGGTATAAATACCTTTACCCTTATATTTCATCCATTTCGAAAGAGGTGAGTTTATGGAGGTTGGCGCTAAGGTTTTACATTTAAATATTTTAATTTATAAATTATTTAAATTCTTTAGAATTTAAATTTTATAAATTAATATTTAAATCTCTTAGCTTTATTAAAAGCCTTCTTAGGTTTTAATCAAAAACCTTTTATTTTTTTCCACCATGGTTTTAATAAAAACCTTTATGTTGCCCACCATGGTTTTAATAAAAACCTTTGTTTTGCTTCTCATAATATTAAAAAGAATATTATGAAGCCCTTTTTCATCAACCTCTTACATTGCTCATTTTGACCTTTTGGCATCAGTGGTAGCTTATTCCTTGACATCAATGACAACTTCATGCCTTGACATTAATGACAACTTCATGGACTCAAAATGTCCAACATGTTCCATGCTTGCATGAAGCATATTGAGGTATACCACCAGTACATCATACAACTGATCTGATAATAGATGATCCATCTCCAATATTGTAAGATAGAGGACTAGATAGCTGATATTTTAACCAAGGTTTTATGTGTGACCAAATTTGTATATATTATAGATCTCTTAGTCTTGAGAGAGCTCCCATAAGTTTTTGGTGTTGATATTTAAGGGTGAATGTTGTGAATGTCCAACCCCCATTTTTGTATTGAGTCCTGTAACCCCTACCATTAAAGGAGGATGTTAACATATATAATATTAGGCATGATTACTTAGGTGTTGTAGTGATTTTATGTCTTAGTGAGTTAGTGATTGCTTAGGTGTCTTAATGTTTTGGTGGTGATTGATAAAATATCCATGAGTTGATGTCATAGTGAGTTGATGATTGCCTAGTTGTCCTAGTGTATTCATAGTGATTTATGAGTTGTACCATATTATCGTTAATTTAGATACACTTTCATAGGTGATGTGTCATCTAAAAATCTCTATATAGTATTTTATGTATGATACAATGAGAAAATCCTTCTGGGTCATAAGCCCTTGAAGTAGTATATTCATAATGTGATGCTTTTATTTCATAGTCTATATTTTGTTTTCTTCCCTTTTATAAATGTGTTGCATAATATTTCATGGTATTAGATCCAAATCCTCATTTATTATTTAGATTTGCATTACATTATCTATATGTGAAGAGAGATCTATTTTGTAGGTGATCTAAGAGCATTACCTAGGTTCAAGGATCTAGTTTGGGTTTATAGAGTATCATTCCATTCTATAACATACAATAGTTTGGTGCTACTCATGAAGGAGGGAAGACATATTAGAAGCATTGAGGGTAGTTGCCATGAATTTATTTTATTATCATTTGATAAGATTTTGGGGCTTGTGTACATCTCTAAAGCAAGATGTGGACATCAATTTTTAAACTTCAATTAAGATTTTTTTTTTAAGCAAGGGGCTTTTATATTTTGTTTGTAAGTGGAGACAATAATTTTTTGAGACATCAAATCTCAAGGCCTTGGAGGCAATTGTAAAGCTTTCAATCTGAAATTGCATGATTTTTTTATTCCTTGAGGGTGGCTCATTAAGAAGTCTAACATCAAGGCACAATAGTAAAAGGACCTAATTTTATGTGTTGGTGCAAATTTTTAGCCTCCATATTTGTGTGGAGTATTTCTTATGCTTATGATATTGTATATTCTTCTAGCTATGGCCTCATCATCTGAAAACTCAAATTTTATGGTCATTACAAAATTGGATGGTTCTAATTATGAAAAATGCCAACGTGGGATTGAGTTAATTCTAAAAATGAAAGGATTCTAGAAATTAGCAACAAAAAATAAACTTGTGTTGGAGAATATTACATTATTTGGTACATGTTAATGTACCCCCATAGTACCTATGGTACAAGTGTAAATATTAGAATAGATTTTCAGTTTATAATTTAGGCGAGTTATTTATATTTTCCCTTTATGTAAGTATTTATATGTAGGATATGCACAAGTATCATGTATGTAGGAGTGCAAGTGTGAAAATGCACAAGTGTCATGTAATTATGTATGAAAATATATAATGTAAGGACGTACACAAGTGTCATGTATTAGAAGTGCATGTAGGAGTGTAAGAATCATGTAGAAGTGTGCAAATGTCATAGATTTAGGTGTGCATGTAGATAGAGAGTCAAGATTCATGTATACAAGTGGCGGAATGAGAAGCCAAAGGACTTGAGAGTTGTCATATGGAGAGAAATAGTCAAGTACTTGAAGAGTCATCTTCTATGGCCATATTGTAGAGGTAAAACTCTATGTAGTGAATAAAAGAAAATAATCTTAGAGATCATATTCAAGCATTAATAATATTGTAGCTTGTATGCATATTTTGAGAAATTATATTGTAAATGTTCTTCATGTTAATTTTTTAATAGGTTGAAAAGTTGGGGGCACATTGGGGGTCATCCTCACCATCAATTGAACTTGGATTTCTATTATAAGTATTGAGTTGTCATTGATGTCAAAGGCAGAATTGGTTGATAGCAAACAGTGGACAAATTATTTAAGGCAAATATATTTTCTTCAAGGGTGATATAATATCAAAGGATGAAATATTTAAATAAAATTTTAAATATTTCTAATATGTGCAATGGGCAAAGGTTGAAGTATTTAAATATTTAAATATTAATGTGAAAAAGAGCCGACTTCTTGAGAAAATATTATCATGAAAGGTTTGATATAAATACAAAGACTAAAGTACATTTTAAAAGATATTTTTTACCTTTGTTACATCTGAGCAACAACTATGAGCAAAAGGGAGCAATGAAGGCAAGTGAAAGGAAGCAGTGGTTGCAAGACATGGTGATAAGTATGAAGAAAGAAGTGATTCAATTGTATCTCACTGGACGACAAAAATACATAGCAGTAGCACAAAGATGAACGCGACGATAAGGGTGAAAGAAGGAAAACTTCCTACGTGTTGTATCGAATGGTGAAAGCAAGCATGGACATCACAAAAGAAAAGCCATGGAAGTGGTTGAGGGATGGCAAGAGTAAAATAATACATCGTAGACTTCAAAAGTAGACTTAAGAAAATATACACTTTAATTTTGAGCAAAGGAGGATACCGTGCAGTGCATATTATTTGTTGGTCAAAGGGAGAAGAGCACCCGAAATATCACTAGCCGTTGGAAATTATCTATATATGTGTGCAATGTTAAAGAAATTCAGATCCTTGCTGTGATTTTTCTATACAATATCAGGTTCCACAAGATCATGGAAGGACAAGAGGAGAAGAAAGTTATCCAGTGTGACATCAAAGGGAACTACTCCGTCCACTACAAGATCCTCATTGGTGGAAGGAAGAAGGTCATGGTGGAATAGAACATACTTGATAGTCATGGAGAGAATGCACACAATAGAAGACTCCATCAAGCATAGAGGTCATTCGAAGAATATCAATAGTAAAAGAAAAAATTATATGGTAGCACCAAAGACATGGAAGATTGAATCAAACAAAGATTTCCAGAGCCAAACTAAGAATTCATCAGGTTAGAATCTTGTGCTTTCAAGAAATTTATATTAGGGCAACATTTGCTTTCTAGAAAGAAGTGTGAAGTCGAGAGCATAAGAGATAGTTGTCAAAGGCTATCGAAAGATAGAGGCAATTAGTAGTACTCCTTTTCATCGGTTTGGAGCTGGTGTTGTGGAGCCCACAAGACTGGGCCATTGTTAAATGGATGCATTGCAAAGGTAACACGCATGAATATCTTATAAGTTTTGCATTTCATGTAGGACATATATTATGTTCACTATATAGGTAGAACTACAATGTTCCAAATCGGGGAGAATAGTAGGTGAAGAAGATGAAAACATGGGGATGGTTGCTTTATGTTTACGCAAGATTATGTGATTGACTAAAAATATTTCTAAAGCAAGATAATATAGATAACAACTTGTATGGAGAGGAAACGACTTTAAGGGCAATTTTTTTTTTTAGTAAGAACAATAGTCATTACACATCTAGTTGAGGATACGATCGAATAAGATTGCAAGTCATTCATTGGAGAAGACCACAATACTAGATTGGAATAAAGGATGAAATTATTGATGGAGTTATCTAGCCTACAACATTGGTAAAGTAGATAACATAGTTATAGAAGGCATACGGTATTATTTGTTGAAGCCTACATGAAAGGATACAATTCCTCTTCCAGAGTAAGGTGAAATAGATAGTCGTATTTGGGATAGACATTTTTGGAGAACGCACAGTAAGAAGAAAGACTATGCCTGAAAGTTTTGGATAATATTTGGGTAGTTTTTATGAGTAGATTTAGGAGCAGAGTTGAGCAATGTTTGTGAGCAGATTTAAGAGAAAACCTAAACCGAGCTTTGGACCTAATTTGTGAAGGGGATTGGTGTCTCATATGGGTTGGTGCCCACTAACTTACGGGTTTGGTGTCTCCTATGGGTTGGTTCCCATGAACTTGGGGGATTTATGACTCCTATGGGTTGATGTCCATGAACTTAGAGGATTGGTGTATCTTGTGGGTTGATGCCCATGAAATTAGGATATTGGTGTCTCTTGTGGGTTGGTGCCCATGAACTTAGGGGATTGGTGTCTCCTATGGGTTGATGCCCATGAACTTAGGGGATTGGTGTCTCTTGTGGGTTTTTACCCATGAACTTGAAAAGGGGATTGGTGTCTCCTATGATTTGGTGCCCATGAACTTGAAAGGGGATTGGTGTCTCCTGTGGTTTGGTGCCCACAAACTTGAAAAAGGGGATTGGTGTCCCTTGTTGGTTTGTGCCAATGAAATTGTACTAGGGTATTTGTATCTCATGTGGGTTGGTGCCCATAAATTTTGAAGAACACAAGCTTATACTGAGAGGGGGGGTGAATAGTATAAGACCTCTTTTTACTTTCTCTACTTAACTTCAACTCCGCAAAGCAATGAACCAATAGAAATATCAAAGCAATGCATAAAGCAACACATAATGAGACACTAATTTTAACGTGGTTCACCCAACAAGGGATACCTCCACAAAACTTTTCTCTAAAAAGCTTTCTCAAAGTTCTTTGGGAATCCTTCCCAATTACAATGTTTATGAGCCTCAGACCAAAGGAGAAACCTTCCCCTACTCAAGTATTTATGAGCCTCTGCCGAAATGATAATCCTTCCCCTCCTCATGAATTTATGAGCCTCTTGCCCAAAGGAGAATCCTTCCCCTCCTCACGAATTTATGAGCCTCCTGCCCAAAGGAGAATCCTTCCCCTCCTCACGAATTTATGAGCCTCCTACCCAAAGGATAATCCTTCCCCTTAGCTCTGGAAATGATACTTCAGAAGATTACTTGCCTCTTATTCCACTAGCACATGGAACTCCTTTCCACAGAAGACCTCATGTCCTTAATGCTCAGCCTCAAGAGACCTCTATCCTCATTGATCACCTCCACAACAACTCATCAACCTGTACTAAACATATTCAGTCGATCTAGCACAAGTCTTCCTCACTCTGTCAGATCTGTCCCAAGCTCAACTCATAAAGCTTCAACAAATCAATCTCTACTACACACAAGCCTTCTCAAAGACTTGTCAAAACTGTCCTTAGGTTCTTCTCAAAGAACCACTTCAAATTTATCCTCAAGTCCTCTACTAGGACCTGTCCAAATCAGCTCACAAGTCCTCCCTATAACTTGTCCAAATCATCTCACAAGTCCTCACTAGAACCTATCCAAATCAGCTCACAAGTCCTCACTAGAACCTGTCCAATTCAGCTCACAAGTCCTCACTAGAACCTGTCCAAATCAGCTCACAAGTCCTCACTAGAACCTGTCCAAATCAGCTCACAAGTTCATCATGAGAAACTTGCTTAGCATGAACCCAAAACGAGAATTGTTAGAGACCCAATGTGATTCATCAACCTCATAGAAGCATAAAGAGAATTGTTAGAGACTCAATATGTTCTATACTTAACTCCCAATCTCAATCTCAAATATCATAGAAACATAAAGAGAATTGTTAGAGACTCAATATGTTCTATACTTAACTCCCAATATCAATCTCAACTCAATCTCAATCTCAATCTCAAAAGAATAAGATAGATGTAGTATGCTTTTCTCAAGAACATGAAACACAACCCAACAATTGCCAACCATGCAATATCTCATATAACAATGATACTCATGTTATTTCCACAACCAATATCTTTGCTCAACCAATTAGGGCTTTAACAACAATGCTTATAGACAAGGTTTAACCACTATCATTCAACTCAACATTAAATTTGAAGCATTCAACCAATCACCACATGAAAAGGAAACTAGTAGACATCCTTTTCCCTCCAAAGGTATTTGAACAAAATAGCCACCAACATAAATTACCAATGCAAAGAATAACTTGCTCAAATCAATCTCAATGGAGTAAGCCCAAATCATGTATCAAGTAAAGTATTAACTTGATCAAAACAACCTCTATGGAAGCAACTCAACCATCAATATCAAAACAACCAACTAAGGGTTTCACCATCTCAATGCAAGTAGCAAGACTTACTAACATAAACCCTAGTGCAAAAATGCTTCGTCTTCCTCAACCAGAATTATGCATTCACCCAAAAAACTCAATTTCAAAAAATACACCATCAACAATATACATGGAAGAAGTTTCCCATACCTTTGTTTGAGGAAGAAGAGAATAGTTCTTCAACCTGTTACCAACACCACCCTCAACTTTGCCACCAAGTTAGGGTTAGATCATAAAAGTAACCACAAAATATTTATTCCATAAAACACCTTATGACTCCAATCCTTAGAAGTCAACTACCAAAAATATAAAGCATACAAACAATATATCCTTTTACACCTTATTTCTCCAAATTAATTAAACCATGCTCAAGGAATAATAGCTTCTAAGCAAATCTCACTCAACAATCAAGCCAAAAATCTCAACCACACACTATCAACCTTATATCTCCAAAGAAGCATTTAACCTTAAAAATAATTTTAAATAAATCTGCCCAACCACTTCTTCTTTAACAAAATGCAGATTTTATTTAAAAAACCTTACCAAAAAAATGCTTCCAAAAATCGTGGGTCAACAGTGCCTCCAAAAAAATTGGAGCACAAAAACTCTTCTCACACTCCACGGCGGGAGTCGAACGCTTGACCTCCCTTCAAGCGCCTTTGCAAGCAGTCATTGCCACTAGGCCAACGATGCTAGCTTGAAGGCTAGCAAGAGTCTCCTTCTCCTTAACCCTTTGGCGGTGGATAAACGTGGCAAAAAAATGATAGCCGTAGCTTTTACTTCCCAAATTTTGCGCAATTCGAATTTCTTTCACACATTTGCTTTGGACTATAGGTTATGGCTTATATAGCCAAACTTCCATGCTATGCACAACGTCGACGAGAGGATAATTCAAATTTTTTGAATTAATATTACTTTGGCGCCTTCGAAACAACTTTAGGGTTTATGAAACCCTTTTGATTATTTAAAAAAATAATCAAAGGTCTTTTAGACCTTAGACCTTAGGTGGAGAACCCATTAAATTATTAAAATAATTTAATCACTAAATCAAATAAATAATTAATTAAAAAACCTTAAAAAGGTTTTATTAATTAATTTATTTAATTAATAAGTGTCTCCATCCTTTGCATTAAGCTGAGAGTG
The DNA here is from genome assembly GCA_028583015.1 of Wollemia nobilis. NCBI lineage: Eukaryota > Viridiplantae > Streptophyta > Pinopsida > Araucariales > Araucariaceae > Wollemia > Wollemia nobilis. Next base: position 2,667,715 of record JAQPPZ010000912.1, read on the forward strand.
GTTTTGAGAAAAAACCCTTAATGCATCCACCTGGTTTTAATAAAAACCCTTAAAACTGCCATGGTTTTGATAAAAACCTTTTCATATGCCACATGGAATCTCTCCAGAATCTTCTAGAAAATATTCTTTGGAATATTCAACCGTTGAAGCCAATAAATCCTCTTGACATTAATGCCAGTTCCTTTTGACATCAGTGACAACTCATAGAAAAGAAGCTAGGATTTCAAACCCAAAATTGCCAACAATCTCCCCCTTTGTCATTGATGGCAAACCATGCTTCTCAACAACATTGAAACTCAAAACTGCTGTATAGAAATCAGCTCCCCCTGACTTGAGGCTCTCCCTCTTACTCATATCTCTCCCCCTTTGTCATCAATGGCAAAGGGTCACCTTTGGGGCTTGGGACTAAGAATGAGCCTCTTAGCTTAGTCCCTCCCCCACCTCCTATTGAGGTGATTAATTTTGGGGTGGGAGTAAAACTCCCATTAGGCATTGATCTTCATCAATGTCTATAGTTGCATTACCATGTCTTCTCTTGTTCTCCTTGTCCATATTCCTGTTCCTGTTCATGTCACTATTGTTGTTCTTGTTATCATTCCTATTCTTATCCATGTCTTGATTCTTGTGCTTGTTCATACCCATGTTCCTGTTCCTGTACCTTGGAATTTCAGATCTACACTGTCTAGCTATGTGACCTTCATTGTTGCACTTATAAAAACTAACAATGTTATTTATTTGAGGCATACCTGATCTTTGACTCCATCTGTTCTGACCAAACCTGTTCCTGTTATTAGCCTTACAATAAACAACCTTGTGCCCAAACTATTTACAAGAGTAGCAATACCCTTAAAAAAAATTACCACTTCTGAATCTATCATTTACCTTCCTCACTTGAGTCATGCAATGTGAAGCCATGTGACCAAACTTGTGACAAGCAAAACATATGCCATTAAACTTTCCTTGATTTGACCTCTTAGGTCCTGTAAACTTTCTCCCCTTTTTTTGATTCATGTTTTCTGATTCTGTGCATCTATCACTCAAGGACTCTTTTTCTGAAGTACTTTCCTCATCAGAACTCTCTTCCTTTTGGAATCTCTTACTAGATTCCCCAACCTGTTCCATGTGTTTCTTACCAAAACCAAGACCTATTTTATCTGTTGTCCTTCTTTGATCTTTGATGATTGACTTTACCTTTTTGGTGCTATCTTCAAACCTGTAAAGCTTCTCCTTGTACTATTTAGTTTCCTCTTTCAAGGAATCCAATTTCTATTCTAACTCTCTACACTCGAGAACCTTAGACTCTAACTTATCCTTAAGTTTCTGTGTCTTAGCTATAGAGAAGTCAAGACTTTCTATAAGCTCATCTCTCTCAATACAACATTCATCCAATTTATCATTGAGTCTAGCATTCTTCTTTATTTACTTTTTCAAAGCATTAAGAGCACTAACAAGTTTATCTTCAAGATCTACTTCACCATCCTCTATAACTTCCTCTATTTGTTTGCCTTTTGAAACATCAATGACTTTTTCAGATTTCTTATCACTAGAGGTGCTACCCTTTTCTAAAGCCATACAAAGATCTTCCTTAAAATTTTATAAAGCATCCTCATATATAGTATAACTAGAAATCAATCCATAATTTGTGCAATCATCCTCAAGATGTCCAAAATTTCCACATCTAAAACATTTCATAAGGACAAATCTATGTTTCTTTTCTTCTTCTTTTTCGTTAGGAACAACATCTCATTTCCAACATCACTTGAACAACTTTCACTATCACTACTAGAACACTTATTTGCCTTGTCTAGGTAGAAAATTTTCTTGTGTTTGTGAGAGTACCTCTTTCCTTGATTGCTTTGCTCATCTTTATTCTTCCTTTGATGCTTGTGCCTTTCGAATCCTTGCTCTTATAATCCTGTTTATCTTCATCACTTTCATCCTTGGCAGCAATACAGTTAGTAGCATAATGACCAAACTTTCCACAATTGAAACACTTGACATATTTCATACCTTTATGCTTTCTTGAGAACTTGCCCTTCTTGCTATAATATGTCTCTTCATCACTAGAAGACTCATCACTATCTTGAAGCTCTTTACCCTTGGATTTCTTGGTAGCCTTGAAAGCTGCCTCCTTTTTAACATCAACCTTAACTTGAGTTCTCAACTCAAATGCTGCAAGTATACTATGAAGCTCATATTTTTTCAACTTATCCAAATCCTTAGCTTCCTTAATAGCAAAAATATTTTCACTAAATTTATTTGGAAGAGACCTCAAAATCTTATCACAAATATCATTTTCAGCAAGCTCAAGACCTAGTTCCTTCATAGAGTTAACAATCTCATCCATACGAAACATATAGTCACTAATATTTTCTTGATCATTCATCTTGAGTTGTTCAAACATACCTTTGAAGTGTCTCAACTTGGCCTTTCAAACATTTGCATCACCTGTATGAACCACCTTCAACTATTTCCACATTTCACTAGCTGTCTTGTAGTGAATCACCTTGGTAAGATCTGGCCTTCTGTAAACCCTTCAGGATTGCATTCATTGCCTTTGAATTGCTATGATGTATGAGCCTCTCTTCTTTAGTAGAAGGACCATGCTCAGGAATGGTATACTCATCCTCAATCACTTCCCAAACTTCATTTCCAAGAGCCATAAGATGAACCTTCATCCTAGCACTCCAAAGCCCAAAATTTGTCCCATCAAGAATAGGTGTTGCATTACCACTTGTAGATTCCATTGTGTTCTTTACAATATTTTCCTTCAAGCTGTTAAAATTTTTGAAGGAACCTACTCTGATACCAATTGAAGAACACAAGCTTATACTAAGAGGGGGTGTGAATAGTATAAGACCTCTATTTACTTTCTCTATTTAACTTCAACTTCGCAAAGCAATGAACCAATAGCAATATCAAAACAATGCATAAAGCAACACACAATGAGACACCAATTTTAACGTGGTTCACCCAACATGGGCTACCTCCACAAAAATTTTCTCTTAAAAGCTTTCTCAAAGTTCTTTGGGAATCCTTCCCAATTACAATGTTTATGAGCCTCAACCCAAAGGAGAAACCTTCCCCTACTCAAGTCTTTATGAGCCTTTGCCCAAAGGAGAATCCTTCCCCTCCTCATGAATTTATGAGCCTCCTACCCAAAGGAGAATCCTTCCCCTCCTCACGAATTTATGAGCCTCCTGCCCAAAGGAGAATCCTTCCCCTCCTCACAAATTTATGAGCCTCCTGCCCAAAGGATAATCCTTCCTCTCATCTCTGGAAATGATACTTCAGAAGATTACTTGCCTCTTATTCCACTAGCACATGAAACTCCTTTCCACAGGAGACCTCATGTCCTTAATGCTCAGCCTCAAGAGACCTCTATCCTCACTGATCACCTCCACAGCAACTCATCAACCTGTACTAAACATAGTCAGTTGGTCCAGCACAAGTCTTCCTCACTTTGTCATATCTGTCCCAAGCTCAACTCATAAAGCTTCAAAAAATCAATCTCTACTGCACACAAGCCTTCTCAAAGACTTGTCAAAACTGTCCTCCGGTTCTTCTCAAAGAACCACTTCAACTTTATCCTCAAGTCTTCTGCTAGGACCTATCCAAATCAGCTCACAAGTCCTCCCTAGAACTTGTCCAAATCAGCTCACAAGTCCTCACTAGAACCTATCCAAATTAGCTCACAAGTCCTCACTAGAACCTGTCCAATTCAGCTCACAAGTCCTCACTAGAACCTATCCAAATCAGCTCACAAGTCCTCACTAGAACCTGTCCAAATCAGCTCACAAGTTCATCATGAGAAAATTGCTTAGCATGATCCCACAAAGAGAATTGTTAGAGACCCAATGTGATTCATCAACCTCATAGAAGCATAAAGATAATTGTTAGAGACTCAATATGTTTTATACTTAACTCCCAATCTCAATCTCAAATCTCATAGAAACATAAAGAGAATTGTTAGAGACTCAATATGTTCTATACTTAAATCCCAATCTCAATATCAACTCAATCTCAATCTCAAAAGAATAAGATACATGTAGTTTGCTTTTCTCAAGAACATGAAACACAACCTAACAATTGCCAACCATGCAATATCTCATATAAAAATGATACTCATGTTCTTTCCACAACCAATGTCTTTGCTCAACCAATTAGGGTTTTAACAACAATGCTTATAGACAAGGTTTAACCAATATCATTCAACTCAACATTAAATTTGAAGCATTCAACAAATCACTACATGAAAAGAAAACTAGTAGACATCCTTTTCCCTCCAAAGGTATTTGAACAAAACAGGCACCAACATAAATCACCAATGCAAAGAATAACTTGCTCAAATCAATCTCAATGGAGTAAGCCCAAATCATGTATCAAGTAAAGCATTAACTTGATCAAAACAACCTCTATGGAAGCAACTCAACCATCAATCTCAAAACATCCAACTAAGGGTTTCACCATCTCAATGCAAGTAGCAAGACTTACTAACATAAACCCTAGTGCAAAAATGCTTCCTCTTCCTCAACCAGAATTATGCATTCACCCAAAAAACTCAATTTCAAAAAATACACCATCAACAATATACATGGAAGAAGTTGCCAATACCTTTGTTTGAGGAAGAAGAGAATAGTTCTTCAACTTGTTACCAACACCACCCTCAACTTTGCCACCAAGTTAGGGTTAGATCATAAAAGTAACCACAAAAATATTTATTCCATAAAACACCTTATGACTCCAATCCTTAGAAGTCGACTACCAAAAATATAAAGCATACAAACAATATATCCTTTTACACCTTATTTCTCCAAATTAATTAAACCATGCTCAAGGAATAATAGCTTCTAAGCAAATATCACTCAACAATCAAGCCAAAAATCTCAACCACACACTATCAACCTTATATCTCCAAAGAAGCATTTAACCTTAAAAATAATTTTAAATAAATCTGCCCAACCACTTCTTCTTTAACAAAATAGAGATTTTATTTAAAAAACCTTACCAAAAAAATGCTTTCGAATATCACGGGTCAACAGTGCCTCCGAAAAAATCAGAGCGCAAAAACTCTTCTCCCACTCCACGGCAGGAGTCGAACGCTTGACCTCCCTTCAAGCGCCTTTGAAGAACAGTCGTTTCCACTAGGCCAACGACGCTAGCTTGAAGGCTAGCAAGAGTCTCCTTCTCCTTAACCCTTTGGCGGCGGATAAACATGGCAAAAAAATGATAGCCGTAGCTTTTACTTCCCAACTTTTGTGCAATTCAAATTTCTTTCACACATTTGCTTTGGACTATAGGTTATGGCTTATATAGCCAAACTTCCATGCTATGCACGACGTCGGCGGGAGGATAATTCAAATATTTTGAATTAATATTGCTTTGGCACCTTTGAAACAACTTTAGTGTTTATGAAACCCTTTTGATTATTTAAAAAAATAATCAAAGGTCTTTTAGACCTTAGACCTTAGGTGGAGAACCCATTAAATTATTAAAATAATTTAATCACTAAATCAAATAAATAATTAATTATAAAACCTTAAAAATGTTTTATTAATTAAGTTATTTAATTAATAAGTGTCTCCATCCTTTGCATTAAGCTGAGAGTGGTTTTGAGAAAAACCCTTAATGCATCCACCTGGTTTTAATAAAACCCTTAAACCTGCCATGGTTTTGATAAAAACCTTTTCATCTGCCACATGGAATCTCTCCAGAATCTTCTAGAAAAGATTCTTTGGAATCTTTAACCTTTTAAGCCAATAAATCCTCTTGACATTAATGCCAGTTCCTTTTGACATCAATGACAACTCATAGACAAGAAGCTAGGATTTCAAACCCAAAATAGCCAATAAATTTTATTGAATACATATAAAGAAATATTCTGCCATGAAACTCTTGTCTCTATTGTGTATGAATTTTGTGCATTGATTGTTATTGTATTCATATTATTGTAGTTGTTGTTTGGAAGAAATTTTTTTATCTTATATTGTTCAGACCCCCTTTTAGTATAATCTAGTGTTCTTCAATTGGTATCAGAGTGGGTTACTTTGTGAAAGCCTCACCGCTTGAAGAAAGATCTTGTAGGAACACACATGGCTCACCAAGAAGGTTTTTCATCAAATAGGGCTCCATTGTTTGATGGAACTAACTATATTTTTTGGAGTGTGAGGATGCAGACTTATTTGATGGCACATGGCTATGATATATGACAATAATTTAAGGATGGGTTCACACCACCTACAACTCCTCCCATGGACCAATATGGCAAGAAACCATTTGAAATTAATGCCAATGTAATGAATTCAATATTAAGTAGGTTATGTGAATCATATTTTGTGAAAGTCATGCAATGCACCTTAGCAAAAGAAATATGGGATAAGTTACAAAGAACATATGAAGGAGACAACAAGGTTAAAATAGCAAAACCTCAAAACCACAGGAGGAAGTTTGAAGAATTGAAGATGAAATATAAGGAATATAAATATCTACTCCACATTGATGAAGTTGTCAACAACATTCATGGATTTGGAGAAAATATTGAAGACTTTAAGATTGTTCAAAATCTTAAGATCACTTCCTAGTAGATTTGATGCAAAGGTTTCAACGATTGAAGAAATGAAGGATCTTAAAACCTTAATCATGGATGAGCTACATGGAATTATCATAGCCTATGAGATGAGGACTGAAAAATATCAAACATCCAAATGGGAGTCCATGTTTAAAGCTTCAAAGAAGACAAAGAATTTAGAACCAGAGTCAAGTGAAGAATCAAGCAACGGAGAAGAAGCTAACTTTGTGCAAAGAAATAAGAAGGGTCCAAGAAAACACAAAGGTATGCATTTTGTGAAATTTTTTAATTGTGGTAACATTGGTCACTATGCATTTAATTTCCCAAAAGCTAAAAGTAGTAGCAATGAAGAAGAAAATAAATACAAGAAAAATAAAGAAAGAAAATTTTATCATGAAAAAAAAATAGGCACGATCAAAACAAGAATGAGAAGATCTTTCAAAGGCATAAGAAGAGTCTTTATGTTGAGGAAGCAAGCAGTTCTTCTAGCTGTGATAAAAGCCTTTATGATAGTGAAAGAGAAGAAATCTTATTTTTTGTTATAGAGGAGAAATAAGATGCTCTTGTTGACGAAAATAAAGAAAAAAAGAGAGATCCAAAAAATGAAGAGGAAGCCATAGTTGACATAGAAGAGGAATTTGTTGTTGCTCTTGAAGAGTTGAAAATGTTTAGAAAGAAGAACTCAAGATTGAAGACTCATTTACAAAAGGATGAGATGACAAAGGTAAAATTGTCGCAAGAAATCATTGAATTGAAAGTTAAAGTTAAATAGGTAAAGTGAATTGAAGAAGGTATGGCTGAGCAGTTAAAGGAAAAAGAGTTGGAATGTGAAAAATGGAAACATTTTCAGTGGGATTCAGAATGTCAGAAAACTTTTGACGGTCTCAAAAGGTATCTTACTTCTCCACTTCTTTTAGTTTCCCTGGTGCTTGGTAGGCATTTATTGCTTTACATAGCGGCTACCACTCATGCTTTTGGAGCCATGCTGGCTCAACATGATGATGAAAACAAAGAGAGAGCTATCTACTATATTAGTAGAAAATTGGTTAGCTATGAAACCATGTACACTCCCTTAGAGAAGTTTGCTTCTCAAAAATTAAGATACTACATGCTTATTCATAAGACATTGGTGCTTGCAAAGTTTGATCCTTTGCGATACTTAATGTCCAAGCCCCACCTATCAGGTTTAGCTGCTAAATAGGTGTTGGCCCTTAGTAAGTTTTATTTGACTTTCAAATATCATAAGGCTATCAAGGGCTAGGTGATCATTGATCAATTAGCCTCCACTCCCTTAGAAGCTGCCCATCCTATAATTTTTGAGTTTCTCGATGAGTGCTTCAATGTTGTAATTGAAGAGTTTGAATCTTGGACTTTGTTTTTTGATGGAGCCCAATGCATGAAGGGCGATGGAGCTGAAGTCGTTCTAGTTACACCACATAAAAAACTCATCCCTTTGTTCTTTAAGATTCATTTCTCTTGCACAAATAATACTGCATAATATGAAGCTTTGATCCTTGATCTTAGAGTAGCCTTAGCTTTGCAGGTTAAGGTCCTTTCAGTCTTTGGTGACTCTCAACTTGTGGTTAATCAGATCAATGATGTTTATCAGACTCGAGATGATAAAATTAAACCCTATAAGGATATTGTTACCAAGTTGTCTTCCTTTGAGTAGGTAACCATAGATTCTATCCTTAGATCCTCAAACCGCCACGCGGATGCCATGGTTGCTACTACATATTTGTTTTCTTTGGAATTAGAAGATGATCAAGCTTCGATTATCATCTGAAAACTTTGGGAACCTACATATTTGAGTTCTTGTTTAGATCCCTTATACCATCAAAGATTCCCCATTTGAACCATGGTATAATGACATATTTAAATTTCTTAAAGATGACTAAATGCTTGATGATTTAGATTGCAGTCGACGTAAGCTATTGCATAAAAGAACGTGCTAATTTGTTATAATTGGAAATACTTTATATCGACATTGTTTTGAAGGTATCCTTTTACAATACATTAACTTTGATGAAGCCCAACATGCTCTTACTGATGCTCATGAGGGTTCATGTGGAGGTCATTTTAGTGGCAATTTTATTTTCAAAAAGCTCCTTTGGATGGGGTGTTATTGGCCTTCTCTAGAAAAGGATGCATGCAATTATGTTCAGTGTTGTGAAAAGTGTCAACACCATGATCATCTTATTTATACCCCTTATCAAGACCTTTGGGTGATATCTTCCCCTTGGCCTTTTTCCATGTGGGGATTGGACATTATTAGGAAGGTTAACCTCGTGTCATATGATGGTCATAAGTTTATCATTATTGTGAGTGAGTACTTCACTAAATGGGTTGAAGCCATGCCTTTGGTTATGGTGACTGGAACTCAAGTTTCTAAGTTCATATTTAACCAGATCATTTGTAGGTTTGGGATTCCTTCGGTAATTATTTTTGACAATGACACTCCTTTAAAGAACAAGTATGTCCGTAATATTTGTGCTAAGTACAAGATTCAACACAAATGGTCAACTCCTTATTATCCTCAGGGTAATGGACAAGCTGAGGCATCTAAAAAATCCTATATCAGGATTTTGAAGAAGCTGGTTAATAATACTATTCATGACTGGCATACTTAGCTTTATCCTACCTTATGGGTCTATCGTACTAGCATGCATACTTCCATAGGGACCTCATCGTATGTCCTAGTATATGGTTCTAAGGTAGTGTTCCCTTTTGATCTAGAGGTTACTTCTTTGTGCATCTTGTTGCAATATCCTAAGGTTGGCGATGAGTTTTATGCAGAGTGTTTGCACCAATTAGAGCTGCTAGATGAAAAGTGTATTCATGCCTTAGAGCATTTGCGAGCCTATTAGGATAGGCTTCGATGATCTTACTCTAATAAGTTTCACAATCATTATTTTGGGGTTTGGGACCTTGTCCTCAAGGAAAACCAAAAGAACACTAATTCTCGTGTTGATATTTGAGGTAAAATTCCAACCCAAGTGGTTAGGGCCTTTTGTCGTAACAACTAAATTTGGTTCTGGTGCTTATAAGTTAGCTTCTATGGATGGTAAAGAACTTAAATAACCTATGAATATAATGCATTTAAAAATATTTTATGCTTGACCTATTTTTCATGTTGCATATGTATTTAGTTAGATAATGTTGCATGTTTACTTGACATATTCTACATATTTGCCTGTCATATCGTGAATGATTGCCTTTAATTCTATTATTGCATATTGCTTGTCATAATTGCATTGTTGCTTGATCATGACTGCTTGCTCATATAGCTTTTGGGGATTCACAACAATGGCATGTTATGATACCTAGTTAGGTCACAACTCACATGCATTGCACTTTTCACTAGGGTCCTAATGCCTAGTGAAGCCCCAACCTAAGGCTCATGCATTTTCATCCATTCCTCTCTTCTTTGTTTCCTTTACTCTTTATTCTCTTCTCTCTCTTCTTCCTATATTCCTTGAATTTAAAAAATTTACAATGATCATTATCTCATCCAAGTCAAGGAATTCAGTCTTCTTTTGGTATGTCCTTGTCTTTTTTCTTCTTTCTCCTTTGTCTTATTTGTTCATATAAGGATGTCCATTCTTCTCTTCTTTGATTATAAATTTCCTCACTCTTGATTTTTCACTAGTTGAAACTTCAAGTTGAGGTCACACACGCATAGTTCATTGCTCCTCGTTTTCTTCCTCTTATTTCTTCTAGCACATGCACACACTCACATTGTGTTATGCTCATATTGATCGGTCCATACATACATGCGTATACACCTTCTCGAGTAGTACTGGCATACACATACATTATCTTACATCAACATACACTATAACACCCTTATCAGGTCATGTCTCTATTTTGACTCAGCGGGCCCAACACCCCATTACAAGATCAGCTCCTTGGCCATTTCGTCAGGCCTTAGCATACATCCTAATAGGTAATCGCCCCATAACAGTCACTAGTGAGCAACCACCCATAGTGGGTTACACTATGCACTTCAATTATTGGTCCATACTTAGTGAGTACTACACCCATAAAAAGTTCTTCACTCCATACATGGACCATGTTTTGAGCATAACATCCTCTAGTTAGGATTTTGATATAGCTTTCTTCTTGATTTTAGATGATTGACCTTTGGAGTCTTATCATTGTCTTCTTCTTCTTCTTCCACTTCGTAGTTTTTGTTTCCTCTCTTCTTTCTCTCTCTTATTCTTTCTTCTTCTTCTCCTCCCTTCTTCCCTTCCTTTTATTCCATGCATTTCATACTAGTTGCATTAGATTCATCCTATACCCAGTAATCTTCATTTTGCTTCGCTTGTTTTTTCTTTTGTCTTTACTTTCTTTCATTTTCCATTTTGAGTTTTCTTAAGGAAATCCTTTTCCTCTCGAAACTCGAGGGGGCACCCTATCCATAGAGGCATTAATATTAGTAATATCTCACCCTTTTTCCCAAACTTGGCCACCCTTTCTTTGTGTTTTTTTGTATGCTTACCCGTAGTAGTCTACATCATTTCTTTGACGCATTTAATAGGCCATAAATGCATCAAAGAGGGGGCAAAATGTAGACACAAAAAATTAACCCACTTTTAGTGGGAAATATTCCTTAGTGTCTCTAACAGCCCCTCAACCCCTGCCAAGAGCAAGGGAAGACCTCTTTGCCTCCTTTTTTTTTAATTTGTTTGCATTTTAGCAAAATTGCGCCATGTCTTTACGAGGCGTGACTTTGCGATAGCGATAGGGGGTGCGACTTCGTTGTTTAACCTAATTTTTAATTTAATTTAATTTAATTATTTTTTGAGCTTGCTTAGACCTAGGTTTAAACCTCCTGCATGTTTTGGCTTTGGCTATGATTTTAATTTTACCCATATTTTTCCTCCAATTTCATCTATAAAAGGAAGGATATTTTTGCTTAATCATATGTGCAATTTTTGATATACAAGTTTTTAATGTGTGATCTTAGTGCAAATTTCTGATTATTTATTAAGCTTGAAATATTTATGATAGTTCATTCTTCTTCCTTTATTTTCTCTACTGTAAGCTAACCCTAAAGTACAAATTTTGGATTGATATTCTATTGCATGGATTGGATTAATTTGTTGCATGACTTGGTGGATTCATGGTATAGTTCAAAGATATAGAGTGTCTGCTTTAATACGTTGATCTTATCTACCTAATTTTGTGATGTCCATTAGGGTTTAATTACTTTGTTTTATACATTTATTTCATCTTCTGCATTAATTTCTTATTTTTATTTATTCTGTAGCGATATCACACATGGCATTAGTAGGGCACAACTTCACCTGCCCTAATTAGGGTAAATTAATATGTAAAAGTGAAATCTCACCTCGTCCAATTAGGGCATGACTTTGCTACAGCGTTATCATGCCTGTTCCAAGTGAGACGTGATTTTTCCCTAGGGGACACCAAGGAAAATTTTTAAATTCTGCTTTCACTGTTGTATTCTATTTTATTTCTAGATCATACTGCTACAATTTTATTTCTATTCTCTACTACTGTATTTTTAATTTATGATTAATTCTCCAAAGATCAATTTCCACTTTTGTATTAAAATATCATCTAAAATGGCCTAGGGGTTTTTACTGCTGCACCTCCAAGAATTTTTACATAGTGGCCTAAGTAGGCTCCCTAATGCTAATTCTATTTTTTAGTGTTTCATGAGTGATCTTGTAGAAATAGGTATTCTTGATATCATTGGACAAGAGGTAGAAAAGGCTAAGTCAACCACTGGTCTAGATAAGTTCTCTACTCATTATATTGGTTGAAAATTTGATTTTATTTTTTATTCTAGGCATCTTAAAGTGAAATTCATTTAGCTTGCATTTAGGGATAATTTTTGTGCATTTACTTTGTGTGTTCTCTACTTTAAAGGTTTTTCAAAATAAACCCTAGGTTAGTGAGCATTCAAATAAAGAATCATTCCAGGATAGCTCTTGTATGCTTGAACTCTATTTTCAATTGCATTATTTTGTTTTTGCATTGTCCTTTATCTTTTCTAGCTTAGATCTAGAAAGGCCAAACTTAGGTGTTTGTCTTGAAACTGAATACATCAAACTATCCCGAAATCCCGAGGACTTGGAGCGAGTCCTTAAACCATTTTTGGTGAACCCTTCCCCCTAGCACCGAGTGTAGAGTACAACATAACCTCATGGTTCACCCCACAAAAGGTTCCCTCCTTGTGGATCTAGCCTTTTGTTTGGGAATTGTACATGGTAGGGTAGTTTTCCCCCTCTACACATGTTATTGCATGAATGATTTTGGCCATTTTACATTCATATTTGATATTATTTTAAATATTATTATTATTATATTGGTCAACTTATATTTGGATTGCTCTTATATTTAATTATGCTCTTCATCAAATATATTATGACCTAATATAGTTTGGCTTAAAATCCAAGAATGGTATTAGAGTCACTGTAGATGCAAAGACACAACACTAAAAATGAAATTACAAGTAAATACACAAAGAGACAAATATTGCACAAAATGTTCCAATTTTAATATTCACAATGGGGGGACCCAAGTGAACTCTTTGATACAATGCTACTCTCCAAGAGTATTTTGATACAATATTACAATGGGCTAGGGTTCTCCGAAACCCTAGCAATAAAATAAAATAGTGTCTTTCGAATATTATGCCTTTGATCCCAATAGGGTGAGTGGGCTTTGAATATCCAAAGCTGGGCCACTCTGGCTCTAATAGTCTGATGATCTACAGACCTGCAAGTGACAAAAACAATTAAGGGGTTAGTAGCACATGAGAGGGATCCATAGAGTGAGACCCTCAAATAATTATTAAAAACCCTAATTGAAAGAAATAGAGAGTAGCACTTACAAATATGTAGATTTAACAATAAAAATTCATAGAAGTGATTTACCTTGCTCAACAGTAGATGTGACTTGACCGTGCTGATTTATTAAGATGCAGATAATAGTGTGAAAGTTTTCTAGGCAACGGTGAATGAGCGAAATTGGCAGTGATGGAACGAATGGGGCTGGTTGGAATATATCCTAGGGTATGCTAAAGGTGCTTAGGGTATTCTTCAGCAGAGAGGCCTCAAGATTCTTCAACGTTCCATTCTTTCAGTATTTTTAGCCCCTTTTGGGAAATATGAGGGGCTTGTATTTATAACTTAGCTTTAGGGTTTAACTTAGGGTTCTTAACTTTACACTTTTGATCGTGTGGCTAAGATTAAGTCATATCCTAGGGCTAAGATTAAATTATGGAAGTGGCATGGATTGAGTGGGATGGATGGTAGGGATTTAATCTGATCGGACGGTGGAGGTTAAATGAACTTATAATTATATAATATAATATTAAATAAATTAAATATAATATAAAATAGTATATAATATATTAAAATAATATAATATATATTAAAATAAGTCCTATTTTGGCGGGAAAGGGGAAATGGGCCTTTTTGAAGGCGGGAAAGGGAAAATGGGCCTTTTGAAGGCGGGAAAGGGGGATGGAGGACAAGTGGAAGGTGGGATGACTAGGAAGGTGGATGAATGGCTACAATTTGGTGTCTACAGATGCCCCTTTTTGTACCATGTTGTGTGAAACACAATATGGTGCAAAAATATGAGACACTTGCATGGGCTATGGGCAACATAAACCGCTTCTCTCATTGGAATTGCACATTGGCGTTGAAGATAAAAAGAATGAAGAATTTTTAGAGTTCATTGTGTAGCTTACCCCCTCAATTGGTGAATGAGAAAATTCTCACAAGCCAATTGAAAAAGCATGGATTTTGTGCAAACAATGGATGAAGGATGAATTATGATGCGATGTGATACCATTTTTGCCCCAACGGTTGCAGAAAGGGGGTTGGTGTATAATACCATGATGCTTGAAGAATGATGATTGATGATTTGATACCGTTTTTGCCCCAACGATTGAAGAAAAGGGGGTTGGTGTATAAACCATGATGCTTGAAGAATTATGAATGATGATTTGATACCGTTTTTGCCCCAACGATTGAAGAAAAGGGGGTTGGTGTATGAACCATGATGCTTGAAGAATGATGATTGATGATTTGATACCATTTTTGCCCCAACGGTTGAAGAAAGGGGGTTGGTGTATGAACCATGATCATGTAAGATGTATCCCATCGTGGGAAATCAAAATCAATGTGGTTGTCCCAAATTTGGGGGTGATTCAATGCTGTTGAAAAAGATGCCTCACAGGCATCATTGAGTATGCAAGATATGAAAATGCAGAATGACTGAGTCACCGTAGGGTTGGCCATTGACTGTAGAAGATTCTTCATCAATTCCATAATGGAACCAATCAAACCTAGCGATATTGTCTGCTTTGTGACTATAGTCAGATGAATGAGTGATTGATATTAGTTATCCATGATTTTGCATCCCATGGAAAAGGATGTCAATGATTCCTATTTGGTGAATTCTTCTTGGCAGTGTTTCACTTAGAATTTGAGGTTACTGATATGATTATGATTCTTGGTAATGAGATAATTGGTGATGATCATGATTAAGTGTCCTTATTATAAACTATTCATGTTATTGAATTGCATGGATTACTATCGCTACAACCGCCAAGTTTATAGAATAATTTATTGGATACGAGGTTCACTTAGAGCCAACTTATGAGATACCGTTTTTGCCCCAACGATTGAAGAAAGGGGGTTGGTGTATAATACCATGATTTTTGAAGAATGATGATTGATGAGATACCATTTTTGCCCCAATGGTTGAAGAAAGGGGGTTGGTGTATAATACCATGATTTTTGATAAATGATGATTGATGAGATACCATTTTTGCCCTAACGGTTGAAGAAAGGGGATTTTGATGATGTGAAAATGTGATGAAATAAAATGATTTGTATTCGTTATTTGCCCTTAATAGATAAAGGGGGTTTTGATGATGTGAAAATGAAGTGATTATGTCTATTCTTTGCCCTTAACAGATAAAGGGGTTTTTGATGATGAAAGTGTTCTTATGGTAGTCTATCCATCCTACCGGATTGCATGGATAACCAGTCATTGCAACCTCCATGTTTATAGGATAAACCACTAAATACAAGGTTCACTTGATAGGAATGTAAATGTGATCTATTTTTGCCCCAATAGATGAAGGGATTTTTGAGAAATGAATGAAAATAACATGATTTGTATCTATTCTTTTCCCTTAACAGATAAAGGGGTTTTTGATGATGTAAGATGAAAAAGTGTCTGTTCATTGCCCTTAACAGATAAAGGGGTTTTTGATGATGTAAGATGAAAAAGTGTTTGTTCATTGCCCTTAACAGATAAAGGGGTTTTTGATGATGTAAGATGAAAAAGTGTCTATTCATTGCCCTTAACAGATAAAGGGGTTTTTGATGATGTAAGATGAAAAAGTGTCTATTCATTGCCCTTAACAGATAAAGGGGTTTTTGATGATGAAAGATGAAAAAGTGTCTGTTCATTGCCCTTAACAGATAAAGGGGTTTTTTTGATGATGAAAGTGTCCTTATGGTAGTCTATCCATCCTACCAGATTGCATGGATAACTAGTCATTGCAACCACCAGGTTTATAGGATAAACCACTAAATACAAGGTTCACTTATGAATGGATAATGATAAAAGAACGTAAATGTGATCTATTTTTTCCCCAATAGATGAAGGGATTTTTGCAATTTGGATGATGTGAATGCAAGGCAAAGGGCGCAACCTTTGACAAAAGAATGTAGTCTTTTGAACCTAGCAATTGACTTGTTGATGATGTGATGTGATTGAATGATTGAATTGTTTATTGCAAGTGTGGGGAAGGTGTGAAAACTTGAACACCCCCAAGTTCTAGCTATGATTTTGATTGATTAGGGGAAAGGTGTGAAACCTTAAGCACCCACTAGTTGTGATGTTGCTTGCTTGATTGGGGGAAAGGTGTGAAACCTTGAACACTCCCAAGTTGTGATGATGTTTGAACTTTCTAGTGATCTTTGCATATGTGAGTTTGATATATATACATACATGGCTTTTATGTTTGTGTTATGCTTTTGTGTTAATGTGTTAATGTGAATGCAATGCATGTTTAATGAAAATGTTTTTATGGAATGCCTTATGGATGATTAATGCAAGCTAAATGATGTATGTGCCTAAAGCTTATATGGATGATTCATGCAAGCTAAATGATGTATTATTGATGCAAGTAAATGTGTAATGAACCTAAGCTATATGAGAGGGATGCATGGTGTTCGAATGATCTTTTTATAGTTCAGAAATTTTATTGGCCATGTTTGATGTCCACTATTTTGTAATCAGGGGTACCCAATTTTAACGACTTTATGCAACTTGACGTATGACGTAGGCATGAATGTTGACATGGAAGAAGATATGGATGTTGATATGGAAGAAGATATGGATGTTGATATGGAATGAGTACTGCAACATTTTCAAAAACTCAAACATACTAGTATTATCAATCAAACTCACTTGGGTTGTCTAACTTTCTTTAGGACCAATGTGTGTGCAAGTGAGGTTCAATTACCAAATCTTGAGTGTGAAATGACCCTATCTAATCAAGAACCAATGTGTGTGCATGTGAAGTTCATTGATCCACTATGAGTAAATTGGGCATGACCTGTTATGGAGATGACCTGAAGCTAGCCTATCCTTATGTGCGGTCAGAGGTCTTCTTGTTTGCCAAGGAGACATGTCGCCCCGCATGAGCTTACTCCACTGCCAGCTAGGCGTCTATAGCCCCGATGAATATTCACTCCATAGTCCAATGGGATTTGATCTTTTAGGCCTTGGGGATGACTACCCATCCGTGCTAGGGACATGAAGTACGAATCCTTATGACTTGAGGGATCAAGGGTGTTTGGGATTTTATTTGTTAATTTTTATAGAGCTTTGGGGAATCGGATTCTCAACCAAAGTGTGATGAGAATTTTGACCCTATCCTTACTACTCTATGTTTTTATGCTTATTTTTGAAGAGTAATTGAGGTAGTGGTGAAAACCACTATTTTTTCTTTGGACTATGTTGCATGATGGGACAAGCGAGGATTATCCCTTTTTGCTTCAAGGTACTACCCAAGTATGGTACTAACCCTCTTTGGCTCATAATGTTTTTAAGATGTGATGGAATGTGATTGGTTCAAGATTGTATTCGGAATCAATTGGCAATACTCAAGACCTTCTTAATGTGTAAAGTGTATTTTTGGTCCCAAAGAAAATCGGACATTCATTTGGAGGTTGCTTGCTACACTAGTAATGGCTGAGTGATTGAAAATCTAGGCTTTATGATTTTTGACACGGGATGTGGTTTGACATATGGCTTTTGTGAGGGTTGCATGATTTCTTCAAACTAGGTACCCCCAATTGTTATAACTTGACTTTGTATTTGTGGCCATATCATCATTACTAAGTAAGATCATTCGAACATGGGATGGGATGAATGCAATTATGAATGACTATAGTGGAATGTATATGAAATGTGCAATTATGAATGTATGAATCTAGATGTATGAATGCAAGCAAAAATGAAATGCATGTGAAAAATGCTTATGAATGCGAATGTGGAAGTGTATATGCAAATGCCTATATGTATGCATGCTTATGAAAATGCAATTTGATTTTGTTGTTTTGATTTTTTTTTTTTTAGCCATGTATGTACATATATAGTAATCACAATAAGCATGGAATGCTTTCAAGTGTATGATGTTCATCAACTCGGGTTTGTCTACTCCCACTAACATAGTAAGCTTATGACCAAAGGAGATGGGTACCTTTGGGGCCTTTTGAAAATTTGATGTGACCAAAGGGATTGAGACCTTTGGAGCCTTTTGAAATTGATGTGTGACCAAAGGGGTTAAGACCTTTGGAGCCTTTTGAAATTGATGTGTGACCAAAGGGGTTAAGACCTTTGGAGCCTTTTTTAAATTGATGTGTGACCAAAGGGGTTAAGACCTTTGGAGCATTTTGAAATTGATGTGTGACCAAAGGGGTTAAGACCTTTGGAGCCTTTTGAAATTGATGTGTGACCAAAGGGGTTAAGACCTTTGGAGCATTTTGAAATTGATGTGACCAAAGGGGTTAAGACCTTTGGAGCCTTTTGAAATTTATGTGTGACCAAAGGGGTTAATACCTTTGGAGCCTTTTGAAATTGATGTGACCAAAGGGGTTAAGACCTTTGGAACCTTTTGAAATTGATGTGACCAAAGGGGTTAAGACCTTTGGAGCCTTTTGAAATATATGTTTGACCAAAGGGGTTAAGACCTTTGGAGCCTTTTGACATTGATGTGACCAAAGGGGTTAAGACCTTTGGAGCCTTTTGAAATTGATGAGACCAAAGGGGTTAAGACCTTTGGAGCCTTTTGAAATTGATGTGACCAAAGGGGTTAAGACATTTGAAGCCTTTTGAAATTGATGTGACCAAAGGTTTTAAGACCTTTGGAGCCTTTTGAAATTGATGTGACCAAAGGGGTTAAGACCTTTGGAGCCTTTTGAAATTGATGTGACCAAAAGGGTTAAGATCTTTGGAGCCTTTTTTAAATTGATGTGTGACCAAAGGGGTTAATACCTTTGGAGCCTTTTGAAATTGATGTGACCAAAGGGGTTAAGACATTTGGAGCCTTTTGAAATTGATGTGTGACCAAAGGGGTTAAGACCTTTGGAGCCTTTTGAAATTGATGTGTGACCAAAGGGGTTAAGACCTTTGGAGCCTTTTGAAATTGATGTGACCAAAGGGGTTAAGACCTTTGGAGCCTTTTGAAATTGATTGTGACCAAAGGGGTTAAGACCTTTGGAGACTTTTGAAATTGATGTGACCAAAGGGGTTAAGACCTTTGGAGCCTTTTGAAATTGATGTGACCAAAGGGGTTAAGACCTTTGGAGCCTTTTGAAATTGATGTGTGACCAAAGGGGTTAAGACCTTTGGAGCCTTTTGAAATTGGCGTGACCAAAGGGGTTAAGACCTTTGGAGCCTTTTGAAATTGATGTGACCAAAGGGGTTAAGACCTTTGGAACCTTTTGAAATTGATGTGATGAAAGGGGATAAGACCTTTGGAGCCATTTGAAATTGATGTGACAAAAGGGGTTAATACCTTTGGAACCTTTCGAAATTGATGTGACCAAAGGGGTTAAGACCTTTGGAGCCTTTTGAAATTGATGTGACCAAAGGGGTTAAGACCTTTGGAGCCTTTTGAAATTGATGTGACCAAAAGGGTTAAGACCTTTGGAGCATTTTTGAAATTGATGTGTGACCAAAGGGGTTAAGACCTTTGGAGCCTTTTGAAATTGATGTGACCAAAGGGGTTAATACCTTTGGAGCCTTTTGAAATTGATGTGTGACCAAAGGGGTTAAGACCTTTGGAGCCTTTTGAAAGTGATGTGTGACCAAAGGGGTTAAGACCTTTGGAGCCTTTTGAAATTGATGTGACCAAAGGGGTAAAGACCTTTGGAGCATTTTGAATTTGATGTGACCAAAGGAGTTAAGACCTTTTGAGCCTTTTGAAATTGATGTGACCAAATGGGTTAAGACCTTTGGAGACTTTTGAAATTGATGTGTGACCAAAAGGGTTAAGACCTTTGGAGCCTTTTGAAATTGATGTGTGACAAAAGGGGTTAAGACCTTTGGAGCCTTTTGAAATTGATGTGTGACCAAAGGGTTTAAGACCTTTGGAGCCATTTGAAATTGATGACACCAAAGGGGTTAAGACCTTTGGAACCTTTTGAAATTGATGGTGACCAAATGGGTTAAGACCTTTGGAGCCTTTTGAAATTTGTTGTGACCAAAGGGGTTAAGACCTTTAGAGCCTTTTGAATTGGTTGTGACCAAAGGGTCTAATACCTTTGGAGCCTTTTGAAATTGATCAGCCACCGAAGTGACCGGGGAGTGGGGTATGTTTTCTATTACACAATTTAAGTTACTTGTTTTCTTTTGAATTCTATCTTGAACTATAAATTGCGTAAACAAAATATATGCAATTAAATCCAAATAACACCAAACCAAACAATCTTGTGTAGTAGGTTTTACCTTGTGTGGCTTACCTCATTCATTATTATTTAAAATGTATTCCTTTTTATTATTATTTGATTTACTTATGTTATGGTACTAACTCAAAATCAAACAAAAGTAATAAGTCAAAATAGCTTAATGGAAAATACATCAAATCCACCTACTACGTAATGATGGAATGGCTATTGTGTAAGCCATGTTAGTGATGAAAGGGCTATGGGTTAAGCCATGTAAATGATGAAATAACTAAGGTTGAGCCATGTTAATGATAAAATGGCTAAGGTTGAGCCATGTTAATGATGAAATGGCTAAGGTTGAGCCATGTTAATGATGAAATGGCCAAGGTTGAGCCATGTTAATGATGAAATGGCCAATATTGAGCCATGCTAATGATGAAATGATGAAATGGCTAAGGTTGAGCCATGTTAATGATAAAATGATGAAATGGCTAAGGTTGATCCATGTTAATGATGAAATGATGAAAAGGCTAAGGTTGAGTCATGTTAATTATGAAATGATACAATTGCTAAGGTTAAGCCATGTTAATGATGAAATGATGAAATGGTTAAGGTTAAGCCATGTTAATGATAAAATGATGAAATGGCTAAGGTTGAGCCATGTTAATGATGAAATGATGAAATGGCTAAGGTTGAGTCATGTTAATGATGAAATGGCTAAGGTTGAACCATGTTAATGATGAAATGGCTAAGGTTGATCCATGTTAATGATGAAATGGATATGGTTAAGCCATGTTAATGATAAAATGATGAAATGGCTAAGGTTGAGCCATGTTAATGATGAAATGATAAAATGGCTAAGGTTGAGCCATGTTAATGATGAAATGGCTAAGGTTAAGCCATGTTAATGATGAAATGATGAAATAGATAAGGTTAAGCCATGTTAATGATAAAATGATGAAATGGCTAAGGTTGAGCCATGTTAATGATGAAATGATGAAATGGCTAAGGTTGAGCCATGTTAATGATGAAATGGCTAATTTTGAGCCATGTTAATGATGAAATGGCTAAGGTTGAGTCATGTTAATGATGAAATGATAAAATGGCTAAGGTTGAGCCATGTTAATGATGAAATGGCTAATGTTGAGCCATGTTAATGATGAAATGATGAAATGGATAAGGTTAAGCCATGTTAATGATAAAATGGCCAAGGTTGAGCCATGTTAATGATGAAATAATGAAATGGTTAACATAAATCCAAGTTAAATGTATTTTCCATTAAGCTGTTTTGGTTTATTACTTTATTCTGATGTCTTGTTAATACCATAAAGTACTTAAACCCAATATTTAAAGCTTATCAAAATAAAACCAACTGTAAAAAATTGTACAAGAATTTAAAGATAAAAGAAAACAATTAGTCCTAGGTTTCACCTTGTGTGGCTTACCTCATTCCGTATTATTTTCTTCATTAATGTGTGGTTCCTTTTAAAATTGTGTGGTTGGTGTGTTTGATGTTACCTAATATTTGCTAAATTAAATAAAGGAAAAATCTATGGCTGGATAGGGCTGTAAGATTCTTGTTGGTAATGACCTCCAACGAGTTTGCTTGGGGGTAATCCTATGGTGTATACGGGCATATATTTGATGGATGGAGATGTTAATTTTATGTTTCTTGTTCTTTATGGTGTGTAGACAATGTTAAATATGACTAATTTCACTAATCTAAATCTTAATCCAACACAAAGATGCATATTTCATCTAAAGAGCGCATAGTACACCCTTAAAATCCCTGCCTCCAAATGATACTCGAAGATACCAAAAGAGCATCGATGGGTTCATCCACCTCTTTGCCAAAGGGTCTAGCCTAGGGTAGGATTACTTTAAGTGTCCAAATGTTGTTCCTATTTAGATACATGAAATTTAAGTGATATTTAACCCTAAAATGCAAAATCTAGGATGCTTTTCTGCTTCACATGCACTCAACAATGCAAACAATCTCCTAGTTATAAAAATTGAGGACAAGAAATAAATTTGAAATATTGAAACGCACACAAACCCTAGATATGACTTGTTGCATATTATTTCTTAGATTACTTAACGTTAAACCCAAAAAAATGAAAAACAACAGTAGAAAATAGAATAAGTAAATTGTTAAATGACCAACTAAGGTTACAAAACTCACTTGGAAGCCTTAGCTCTACTTCAAATTAATATCAGGTGCAACCAGGTGCCTGCACAAGTGTAGGAGAGTTCCTGCATAACATAGAAGGACACCTGCATGATCTCTGGAACTACTGCAGAATGCTTCAGAAACCCTAGCGATGAACACGACAACTTTTACATTTTCTAAAAAATTTGGAAACCTTAGCTCTACTTCAAATTAATGCCAAGCACAGTCGAGTGCCTGCGTAGGCGCAGGATAATGCCTGTGTAACATGAAAGAACACCTATGTAACACGGAAGGATGCCTACGTAACATGGAAGAGCACCTGCATGATCTCTGGAACTGCTACATAATTCTTCAGAAACCCTAGCAACAAACGCGGTGACTTTTATGTTTTCTAAAAAATTTGCAACAAATAGCAATAACAATAAATTAGCAAGGTAGATCTATCAAATAGTGAAATCCTTGTGGGGTCCCACCGTGATAGCCATTTGTAGATGCAAAGACGCGACACTAAAAATAATATTAAAAGTAAATACACAAAAAGATAAATATTGCACAAAATGTTCCAATTTTAATATTGACAATGGGGGGAGCCAAGTGAACTCTTTGATACAATGCTACTCTCCAAGAGTATTTTTATACAATATTACAATGGGCTAGGGTTCTCCGAAACCCTAGCAATAAAATAAAATAGTGTCTTTCGAAGATTGCACCTTTGATCCCAACAGGGTGAGTGGGCTTTGAATATCCAAAGTCAGGTCACTCTGGCTCTAATAGCCTGATGATCTACAGACCTGCAAGTGATAGAAACAATTAAGGAGTTAGTAGCACATGAGAGGGCTCCACAGAGTGAGACCCTCAAATAATGATTAAAAACCCTAATTGAAAGAAACAAAAAGTAGCACTTAAAGATATGCAGATTTAACAATAAAAACTCAGAAGTAATTTACCTTGCTCAACAATAGATGTTACTTGATCAGGCTGATTGATTAAACCCTAACAGATGCAGAGAAAAATATGGCAGTTTTCTAGGCGGTGGTAGATGAGCGAAAGTGGCAGTGATGAAACAAATGGGGTTGGTTGGAATCTATCATAGGGTATACTAAATGTGCTCAGAGTATTCTTCAATAGAGAGACCTCAAGATTCTTCAACATTCCATTCTTTCGGTATTTTAGCCCCTTTTGGGAAATATGAGGGGCTTGTATTGATAAATTAGCTTTAGGGTTTAACTTAGGGTTCTTAAATTTACACTTTTGATCATGTGGCTAAGACTAAGTCATATTCTAGGGCTAATATTAAATGATGGAAGTGGCATGGATTGAGTGGGATGGATGGTAGGGATTTAATCTGATCGGACGATGGAGGTTAAATAAACTTATAATTATATAATATAATATTAAATTAATTAAATATAATATAAAATATTATATAAAATTTTAAAATAATATAATATATTAAAATAAGTCCTATTTTTGCGGGAAAGGGGAAAATGGGCCTTTTGAAGGCAAGAAAGGGGGATGGAGGACAAGTGGAAGGTGGGATGACTAGGAAGGTGGATGAATGGCTACAATTTGGTGTCTACAATCACTACCATATTTGAAGCTACCACAAGTAGTCTCTATTAATACCATCAAAGGAAGTCTTCAATGTGATTACTACAAATTTTAAATTTATAAATTAATTGGTCCTCTATCAGAGTCTTTCCACTTTAAAAGAAGTCAAGACTAGGACTCCATTTTAAGGATTGTAGAGTATATATAAATAGGAAAAATGAAACTCATCCTGATTTGTATGCTAGGGTCTATTCAGTTGGTTCAAGAAAAAACCAGTGAAGATAAGGACTCAACTAGAAATATTAATAGGGCTTAACTCTAAATAAATTTGGATGTGATGGGACATTCAAAGTCACCCTAATACTAATTGGATTCTCTAGATAAGATGAAAATAACTATAGTGGTTTAAAACCACCATTTAAGGACAAAATTCCTTATATATTGTTCCATGATCAAGTGAACAAAGGAGAAATATTATACCATAATATGTTAATCAAAGACAAGAAAGTTAAAGAATCCAAAGCAAGCGAAGTGTGCCTAAGGGAGATATATCCAAATCAACAGTGTGAGATATCTAGAAGGCAAGACAATTTATCTATATGAGATAATCTAAAGGATAGAGTTAAATCCTTTACATAGAGACAACCAAAAGGATAAAAGTGTCTTGAGAGCAAAAGCCTTGTGCTAGTTTTTGAGTGCTCAAGAGAGCAGAATCATCTATAGAAGAATATTAGAAAAATTAAAAGAGTGTTTTAGTTGATATCTCTTCAAATAACTTATCTCATAATCATCTTATCTATTTCTACGGGTTAGAAAGTAATGCACTAAAAGCGTTAAAAGTCTAAGGCATTGATTCTTGCATGAGCATTACAAAGGATTAATGTTCAATATTCAGCAAATTTCATGAACATGAGTGTTTCATTAGGCTTCAAATATTCTACATAGATTTTCCAAGTGGAGAATAAGGAAAGCTTCATTACCTTAATTATTTGATAAAGTCCTAAGTTATGGATTACTAAAGTATTGAAACTTAGGTACTTTAAGATTAATATTTAAGAGGGAGATAAAAGGTATTCAACTTTATTTAAATGATATTATTTAGGTGGGAGTTATAAGGGCTTCTACCTTATTCATAAAAAATGAAAATTTATTATTTGCAAATTAGTTTTTGCAATTTATTTGAGTTTTTGAAAATATAAATATTTTGGAGAGAAGGATTTCTACTCCAAATTGAAATATTTGAAAAATGAAATATATGAAAATTTAAAGTTTATAGGAAATTTGAAATTTGAAGAATTTAGAAATTACATATTTAATAAAGTACAGAGATAAAATGTTTGCTACTTCAAGGGATTTTGAAATTAGAAAATTTTAAAAGTTTATTTTTGAATTTTTTGAAAAAAGATTTTATTATTGAAATTGCATTAACTTTGGAGTAATAAGGCATTCTACTTCAAAAGTTTTTTTATGGATATTATAAAAATTCAAGAAGAAAACAACACATCATTAGAAAATATGCAACTTATTTATAAATAAAATAAAGGAATAATGGATTTAATATTGCATCATTGGTTGCATTGTTTTCTTAAGAATACAAATTATCACGATTATAATGCATTTATATGGAAGCATGAATATAGAATAAATAAGGCATATTATAATTAGTTGAAGTGTAACCGTTGCAATAGAATTGGGTATGAAGAAGCAAGATGTTAGAATATTTATCCATGTAAATTTTGCGAAAAAATACTCATTCTCTAGCATTTTGTTGGTACAAAGAAAAATTTATGAAAATTTTGAAAAATGCTATTGTTCGTATTAGACATTTTTCTTCAAAAACTTATTTTGAAGCAACTCCCAAAGTCATTAAAAGTGGAGCAAAATGTTCTATTTCAGAGATACAGATCAAAATTGAAAAAGATCTAGACAAGGAGAAAGAAATATAAGTCCAATAAGAAATATTAAATCATTTTTTTGTCTAAGGATAAAATTAATGATGAATTACTTGATTTACCAAAATATAGGAAATAGGAAAATGAATCAAGCATAGTTTGATATCATCTTGCAAAGACTTTATACAAGGTAATGGATGAACACAATATCGAAGATGAAGATAAATATTGAAGACTAAAGTCTTCAATAACCAAATAATGTAATACAAGGGGGTGTTGGAGAATATTATATTATTTGGTACATGCTAATGCACCCCCATGATACCTATGGTATAAATGTAAATATTAGAATAGATTTTAATTCTATTAATTAGGTGATTTATTTATATTTCCCCTTTATGTAAGTGTCTATGTGCAGGATATGCACCAGTGTCATGTATGTAAGAATGCAAGTGTGAAAGTGCACAAGTTTCATGTAAATAAGTATGCAAATATGTAATGTGAGGATGTGCACAAGTGTCATGTATTATAAGTGCATGTAGGAGTGTAAGAGTCATGTATAAGTGTGCACATATTATAGAGTTAAGTGTGCATGTAATTAGAGAGTCAAGAGTTATGTGTACAAGTGACAAGATGAAAAGCCAAGGGATATGAGAGTTGTCATATGGAGAGAAATAGTCAAGTACTTGAAGAGTCATCTTCTATGGCTATATTATGGAGGCAAAACTCCATGTATTAAATTGAAGAATAGAACTTGAGAGATTATATTAAAACATTAATAATATTGTAGATTGTATGCATATTTTGAGAAATTATATTGTAAGTGTTCTTCATGTTATTGCATGAATGATTTTGACCATTTTACATTTATATTTGATATTATTTTGAATGTTATTATAATTTATATTGGCCAACTTATATTTCGATTATCCTTATATTCAATTTTGCTCTTGATCAAATATATTGGGACCTGATATAGTTTGTCTTAAAAGCCAACAACTTAAAGATGTTCACAAGCATGCAAATTGGGATAAAATAGAAATAAATACTCAGATAATTATTTTATGGAAAATTAGTCCAATAATTAGGTCCCATGTTCAAGATCTCAAAATAACAAAAGTAATATGGGAGACTTTACAATCAATGTATGAGAGAACCAACAAATTAAAATATATGGATATTAAAAGATAATTGATTCATGTAAAAATGAAGGAAGGTAATAGCATGAATGATCACATTGCACAATTGAAGAATTTAATAAATATTCTTGCAAATTGTGAATGTGAAATATGAAGATTTAGAGATTGTAGATTTTTTTATTAAAACTCTTCCAAATTCCATATCATAATTTCGTACATGTATTAGAGCTAAAATATCAATTTTATAATATATAACGAGAAGATTTGTCTAAATATTTTTTGAATGAAGAGGATAGACATCAAATTTTTATAGGTGATTCTAGCAAGAATTCACAAGCATTTATGACTAGAGGTAAAAATAAAAATTTCAATCAAGGAAAGTCATTCCAAAATCAAGGAATAATCAAAGGTAATGAAATCAACAAAAATATTATAATCAACAAAGGAATAATTTTTGAAAAGAACCAAAGGAATGGAGAAATCAAAGGGATAATACTAGAGGTAAGTATACATCACATGCTACAATAATGGAGGGGAAGGATATAAGAATAATCAATATCCTACGAAACCATATGCATGAGAACAACAAAAAAATTATCAAACAAAAAAATTAAATTTGTTCAAGGAGAGGAAGAGCACAGTAAAAATATTTGGATAGCCTCATTTGTTGCTCAAGGAATTTTAAATGACTCATCATATATCAATTCATGGGTTAGCCAACACATGATTACAACAAGAACTAAAATCTTTAGAAGTAATGAAAGCTGCAAGGATATTTATTGGTGATGATGCTTCACATGAAATTTAAGGAATACGTTCAATTCCAATGAAAGGACATGATACCGGGGAATTGAAAATAAAAATATATGAATATTATGCCTAAGTTAAGGAAAAATATTCTCTCTGTAATCCAATTACCTTAACATGGTTATAAGTTTGAGTTATATTTAGATAGATTTTTGATAAAGAACATTAATGATAGATTCAAGGTTGTAGCTATAGGAATTGAAAGTTATGGCATCTATTAATTCTTAGAATCTATAGACAATATGGCTTACCTCACTATAGGTGACTCTACAAGTGAATTATGGCATCAAAGGTTTGGTCAATTGAATTATAAAAGTTTGGCTATGCTTTCAAATATGAACATAGTTGAAGGACTTCCTTGGATCAAGGTAAACACAAGTGTGTGTACAAGATGTATAGTTGGAAAACAACATAGAGAAATTTTTGAGAAATCAAATTGGAGAGCAAGAGAACTGGAGGCCCAAAAATACCACATACTTAGCAAAATTTTGTAAAATTGGCTAAGTGTTGAGAAAAAACTTAGGAACAATTTTAAATTTCACTAAAGTGCAAAATTCATGGTCAATGTAGTCAAACAACATTCAACAGAAATTGGAGTAGAAGAATTTAGAAGAGCGAATTCAACCCAAGGTTAGTTTCCATAGTGAAAATCCATAAGCATAGCAGGTTTAATAAAATTGGCTAAGTGTCAAATTTTTTTTTTCTAAGTGTTGACAATGGTAAAATCCATTGGAGTGAGAGATCCGTAATCAGTGCAATCAAACAGTGCCTAATGGAAAATGAAGTAATGGACTTCAAAAGATAGCATAGATTGTTCCAAAGCTCTTATTCCATAGTCAATTTGGTCAAACCTGATCTAATGAAAAATGAAGTAGCGAATTTTAGAGGATGATGTAGTTTACTCCAATACTCTTATTCTGTGGTCAAACTAGTCAAACCTGACCCAATAATTTTTGGAGCAGCGAATTCCAAAGAAGAAGAGAATGCAGCGGAAAGAACCACGGGAGACCAAGCATCACCAAAATCAATATTTTCCTATATTTTTAGTTATAGATCTATGGATGAAAAGCCTGATCAAGAACAAGGGATGATCTAGATCAACTTGCAATCATTTCAGCTACTGGATTCAATTGAGGATCAAGCAACTTGTAGAGCTTAGAATTGTAGAGTTCATGGAGTGTAGCTCCATTCTTTTTCTTGAAAACCAATAAGAGATCACCACCTCAACATTCTACTGATCTGGCATGAAAATTCCTTGTAATGTTTCCATTATTTCTACTGTTATTGTAAAATCTATATAAAGAGGTCAAACCCTCAATTTTAAGGGTCAGATCTGGAGTGTTTTCCTGATATATTACTATAATTTTGTTGAGAAATCAATAGAAGGAGCATTACTTGGATGTTTGCCTCAGGCTTGTGTCTTCATCTCTGTGAGTTTATTTTGTGAATTCATTTCTGCTATTATTGTTATGATTAGTCAATTCTGCTGATATTGGATTGCTAATTTGGAGAAAATTGGAATGGTTCATGCCTAAAAAAATGTTGTAGAGAACTTCTTTTTTTGTTAGTCTGAAGGTTGATCTAATTTTTCTATTTGGATTATTAACATTTTAGATGTTTGAAATAGTTCTCTAAGTGTTTTATTATTCTTTAATGGTGAAGATGATGAGTTTTGAATGTTGTTAGTCTTAAGTGTGGCATACTAGAAATGTGATTGATCAGAGGATTCTTGATATTTGTCAATGTTGTTAGCTTTATTTGACCATTATTCACTCAATTATTTTCTAACCCTTATCTCATTTCTATCCCTAAACTTACACTTTTAATTGAGCTAAATTGAGTCAACACCAATTAGTTGACAAGGTATACCAGCCTACTCTGGAGGTTGGATTGAAGTAATATTTGATCCATCCAATGTCAAGGTTTGAGCTATGATTAGTGGGTGTGCACCTCCAAGAAAGTCATAGATTCATAGTCACAATTCAAGTTTTTCTTGATGTCAATTTAGACCCCAATAGTTTTAGCATACCCGGTGGGACACTAAAGACACACTATCTTTCCCCCTACCCATTTCTTTGATAATACCCAGAGGAATCAAGATTTAGTGAATTGTCTTGACCTCATTCAGTAGAGAGAGTAAATTCACTTGGTGACTCCCTGAGTGCAAGAATCTAGAAAAATCCACCCTAGTATAGTATCTTTTTCATGAATACTAGGTCATTTGTTAAAAATAGTTATGACCTTATTATATTTTATGAGCTTCCATTAAGAGGGTCCAATATCATAAGAAGTTTATTCCTAGACTCATTGGTGGAAGAAGTCCTAGTTGAACCACCCCTTGTGGTGCCTCCAAGACCAATTCCACCAAGAATACTACCTACAATGGCTCAATACATTAATCAGAACTAGCCCCCATAGAATTATCCTAGTTGGGATACTTCTAGACCACTCAGACTTGCTAATATGCATGACATTCCTCAAGTTGTTACAAAATCCATACCCATATTTTATGGTACCAAAAATATGATATACGAGCATTGCTAAGACATATTGAACTTAGCAGTTATCCATAATATCAAGAATCAAGATGTCATAGTCAGACTTCTAGCCCTTTCTTTTAGAGAAAAGATCTTGCACTGGTTTAGAAACTTAGAAGATAAAACCATTACCTCATGGGAAAATCTAGTAGGTCCTTTTGTAGAAGAATTCAATGAGTCATATGATCCATTTTCCCTTCTAAATCAATTTACAACTATGCAAAAACATCAGCATGAGCTAGTCTCTAATTTTAACTTGAGGTTTAGAAAAATTTGGAAGAGGATTCCCCTTAAAGTTAGACCAATGGTATCTTTAGCATATATGTATTACATCAAAGCCCTTGGGTCAAAACTAGGGCTACAAACTCAAAAATATAGCATAAACACCTTTCCACAAGTTTACCAGGAAGCTATCCAAGCAGAAAATGTACTAATTGTTGTAGGAAGACTTCCACAAAAAATGGTAATGCCTTACTACTCTGAGATTCCTCAGTTCCCACCAAAATTTACCACTCCTTCATATATGGATCCTCCATTAGCCCCTCAAGTAGCACGACAATATCCTCAAAAAATAGACCTTTGTCATCCCTTTTCCTCCTCTTCCATCTCAGAACTCCCAAGAAACATCTGTATTACTGGACATCCAGAGCACTCTGAAATCGCTCAATAATAAATTCAATGCAATTGAAAAGTGGGAAATGGAGAGATTTCAACCAAGAAGGTTCCCTTACATTAATAAATATTAAAATTCAAGTACAAGTGGCAGTGCAAGCCCCTAGAGTCAATGCAAATCAATCAGAGCAAGAGTTTGAACCTAAAACTAGCTTGGTCAATGTTTGGTGCTTAGTTTGCAATGATCCGCATGATTCTAAGACTTGTATGATGTACCAACATCATGTACAACAAGTAATGGAAAAGGTAAGAGAGAAATCATAAGGGGAGAGTTAACATGTTGTGGCAGTATGATCAAGTCATGATTGGACAAGAGTTTTTGAAAGAGGAACAGGTCTCGATCATGACCAGATCGGGAAAGAAGTCTTTACAAGTAGACCCATAGAAAATGGGTGGTTTCCAGGTGCCTTCTTAGAAGAAGAGAGAGTCATCACCATAAAGCAATGACAAGTTTCCCATTCCACAAGCTGTTGATAAAAGTAATGTGGTGCCTAGGAGGCAAGAGAAGGAGGTGAAAGCTCCAAGAGAAGGTGAAAAGGAGAAAAGCAAGGAGCAAGAAAGTGCTAGGAAAGAAGCCCAAGAAAAACTAAGTTTCCCTTCCATTACAAAAGGCCAAAGAATAGAGGCTACTCAATAGTACAGAAGAAGGTTTGGAGAACCAAAAAAAAGGTATGAAAGGCCTCCCCCAGCTCAGGAGGAATATAATATAGTAGATGAGTTGAAAAGAGTACCATCTAGAGCAAGCCTATATGATACACTTTTTCTCCTTGGACAGATAGATTTGTTGAAAGCCTCTCTGCATAAAAAATTCCCAAGGAAAGGAAACCACCATAGTTTTCAATTTGGCACAAGATAAGGAAAATATGTCTCCCACCACCCTGAATGAACAAGCCTCCTCCATTCTACATCTCTCTTAGAATGGAAGGATGGGTCATTCACAATTGCATGATAGACTCAGGTGCCTCAATGACTGTTATGCCAAAAGCAGTCTGTGATGAGATGGGCATGGAGTACACAAGGTCATGTTAGGGAGTCTTGCAACTTGATGGTACCCCGATTAAGACTATTGGAGTTATAAAGGATGTATTGATGAGGTTGCATAGAGCTTCGGAGGTGACCATTATCCAAGAAATTGTGGTAGTTGATCTTGAACCATATTTTGGCATATGCCTTTCAAGAGAGTTTACAACCAATATGGGAGGATATATGTATTTATATTACTCTTCTATGATAGTTCCCTATAAAGGCAAGAGAATAAGGATAACCTCATAGAATCATGTATCTTTCCATATTGAAAAAATTGAAGAGGATTTGTATAATCATTCAATGATGGAAGAGCTAGAGTTAGTAGAAGTCTTGGAAGATTTAGAAATCAAAGATGAATTACCCTTTAAGGATGATTATAGCTTGTCAAAAATAGGTTTGGGTACATACAATATTTCATCAGAGGCAGAGAATAATATCCTTGCCATATCTAACCAGTCACTCAGGTAGACGGAGGTTTGTACAATGCATTTTGAAGGAACAAGGTGCAATAAAGAAGCTGGAGGCAACGTAGTGTTGAAGTCTCTTTCAGAAGGAGTGAAGAGTTTTTATTTTAGATTCACATGGGCTTGTACAAACAATGCTACAGAATATGAAGCTCTATGCTTAGGATTGATGCAAGTAAAAAAAATGGGAATCAAGATACTAGATATTTATGGTGACTCAGAGTTGGTGGTCAACCAAGTTATGGAGAAGTGCAGCAGTAAACATCACTATCTGAAGACATATAGGAACAGAGTATGGGACTTGATGGAATCATTTGATGCACTAAATATTCACTCTATCCCCAGGGAATAGAATACATTGGCTGATGCTTTGGTAATGAAGGGCTCTAATTTTAATCCTTCCTCAGACCTTGGGTCAACTACAAGTAAAAGAGTCAAATTAGTCTTTAGACCTACAGTTCTAGAACATATAAATTTTCTAGCAGGTCTTTGAGAATGATGATCAAATAATAGACTTTCTAGTCAGAGAATATTTTTTAGCCAATGTGTAGGAAGAGATTTCCCAAGAAATAGATCAACAAGATATCATCTAATTGAAGAATAATCACATTCCTAAAGGCCTAATCACATTGGAGAGCTTGTTTGATAACGAAGATGGAAAGAGGTCAAGGACTATGAAAGTAGATGATAAAATCTACAATGATATTGAAATAGAAGAGAAGAAGAAGATTAATGTTGGAATAAGGTGTTCCCCAGAAGAAGTTGAGGGAGTCAAGGCATTGTGCTTTAAATATCCAAACATTATTTCCTGGTCATATGAGGACCTCAAGGTCTATGATAAGAGGGTCATTCAACATACCATTGAGCTAGAGCCCGATGCCAAACCTTTCAGATAGAGACAAAGGCCTATCAATCCTAAAATTGAAGCCATAATGAGGCAGGAATTGCTTAAGCTTCTTAAAGGGAAGATCATTTATCCTATCAAGCATTCCACATGGGTTGCCAACTTGGTCCTAGTAAGAAATAAGAATGGAGACATCCGATTATGTGTGGATTTTTGAAACTTGAACAGAGCATCATTAAAATATCATTATTTGCTTCCTTAGATGGATCAGATTCTGTAGATGGTATCAGGAGCGGAAAGATACTCCTTACTGGATGACTTCTCTGGGTACAACTAGATCTGGGTCAAAGATGAGGACTAGTTCAAAATAGCCTTCACCACTAAGTGGGGCACATTTGCTTATCAGAGAATGCCATTTGGCCTATCCAATGTAGGAGCCACATTCCAAAGGGCCATGGACTATAATTTTGGTGAATGACTCAATAAAATCATTCTGATTTATTTGGATGATATGACAATGTTTTCTCATAGAAAGGAATCACATCTGGAACATCTAGAGAAGGTCTTCCAAAAGTGTAGAGAGTTCGACATCTCCCTCAACCCAAAGAAATCATTCTTTGCTATCCATGAAGGCAAGTTGTTGGGCCATGTAGTCTCCAAAGAAGGGATGGTGATAGATCCTGATAGAATAAAGTCAATTCTAGCCCTTCCCCTCCCTACAAATAAGAAAGGTTTACAGTCCTTCTTTGGGTAAATTAACTTTGTGAGGAAGTTCATCTCAGATTTTGCTCAAGTAGTGAAGCCTATATCAGAGTTACTCAAGAAGAACATGGAATTCAAATGGACTGAGAAAAGGAAACAAGCCTTTGAGGCTATAAAGCAAGCAATTGCAACTGTGCCAGTATTGATAAATCCTAGATTTTAGAAAAGACTTTATTTTATATGCCTATGGAGCTGAGGAAAGCTATGCATCAGTGCTCACTCAAAAGGATGAGAATGAGGAAGAACACCCTATCTTCTTTTGGAGTTAAACTTTGCATGAGTATCATACCAAGTATAATTTCATTGAGAGGCAAGTATTTGTAGTGATGAAATCCTTAAAGAAGTTCAGACAGTACTTGGTTCAGAGTAAGACTCTGGTCTATGTGGTTCATCCAGATGTAAGAAACTTTATACTTCAAGGAGAACTGGGTGATAAAAGAGCTGGTTGGATTACTAAAATATAGGAGTACGATGTTGAAATCCATCCTACCAAGTTGGTCAGAGGAAGAGCATTATGCCAAGAGCTTGCAGCTAAAGCAGACTCAGATCAGACAATAGCCTGTCAGGGAGCAAAAGATGATCATAGTGATAGTTTTCTAGAGAGCTCAGATTGGGTAGATCAATTGACAACCTATTTCCAAATAGGAGTATGTCTGCAAGGCCTCAATCCTTCATAGAAAATAAGATTCAGACTACAGGCTTTGAAGTATGTATTGCTTCCTGAAGGATTATACAAGAGGAACCTAGATGGGGTACTTCTAAGATGTCTAAAAGATAATGAAAAGCAAAAGGTCATTGAAGAATTTCATGGAGGCCTATCGAGAGGTCACTTTTCAGGAATAATAACTACCATGAAAATAATAAGGGTAGGATACTATTGGCCCACTATCTTTGTAGATGCCTTCAAAGTAGCTAAGTCATGTGATAAGTGTCAGAGATATGTGGGAAGGACCAAGAATGCAATATTTCCACTCAAACCAATTTAGGTGGAGGAGCCTTTCCAACAATGGGGACTTGACTTTGTTGGAGTCATTAACCCAAATTCATCAGTAGGTCATAAGTTCATCCTTACTACCATTGATTACTTCACTAGATGGGTTGAGGCTATCCCAACCAAGAAGTTAGACCAAGAAGTAGTGATTGAATTTCTAGAGAGTTTGATCACAAGGTTTGGAATTCTAGAGGCATTAGTAAGTGACAATGGCCCAACTTTCATAGGTGCAAAATATATTGAGTTTTAAAACAAGTATAGCATAAATATAAATAATTTTTCTAACTATTACCCTTAGGAAAATGGACTAGCAAAATCCACCAATAAAAACTTGCTCAGAATTCTGAAAAGGGCATTGGAAGAGAACAAAAGGAGTTGGCACTTGTTACTTGACCAAGTTTTATGGGTAGATAGAATCACTGTCAAAAGGTCTATCAAGACATCTCCTTATGCATTAGTTTATAATAAGGAAGCTATTTTGCCTACTCATCTTGAGATACCAACTTTAAAATGGGCCATCCAAGATCCAAAGCTAGATCAAAATCCGCTAGAGGCTAGGTTGATACATCTACTTCAATTAGAAGAGCAGAGGAATCAGACATATGAGAATTTCTAGAAATACTCCATGAATACAAAGGAATGGTTTGATAAGAAATCAAAATTTAGGAAGTTTAATGAAGGAGATTCAGTGCTAAGGTGGAATGTTGAAAAGGCTAAACCAGGCAACCATCAAAAATTTATTCCTTGGGGGCCCAAAAGAAAAAAAAAAAAATTGATTTTTGCCAAAAAAAAAAAAAAACATTCAATATACAACCCATTCCTGTAAATGGGTATCATCTCAAACTATATTTTAGTTAGATAATATTTCCTATTATAATATATGTACATATTTTGTATTATATTTTCTTTATGTACGCATTCTGTATTATATTTTCTTTATTGAATCTCCAAAAACAAAAAAAAGAAGAAAATGGAGAGAAGGATGTTATTTTTTGCTTTCAATATGAGATTGTGCTATACTCCATGAGGAAGTAATGTAGTGCAAAATCCATAGTCAACATGGTCAAACTTTCTCCAGTGGAAATCAAAAGAGCGAAATGTAGAGTCCAGCTAAATTTTCCAAAGAGAATACAACTCCTGGTGGTGCCTAATGTGAAAGCCATCTCAAAATCTGCAATCAACATGGTCAAAAAATGCTCATCAAAAATTAAGAAGAGTGGAATTCGATGTCCTAGTGGAGTTTTCAAAGGGCCATAAATCCCTTGGTATTCTCCAAAACAAAAGAAGTTCCAAAATCCATAGTCAACTTGGTCAAAGTTACCATTGTGAAAATACAACTAGTGGAATTTAGAGGAAAGCACCCAAAAGGAACATGCAATGCTTAACGAGCAGAATCAAGAAATGGAAGTATAGTGTTAAAATCCATTGAGTACATGATTCCACCATGAAAAGGGGTAAATAAATGAGCCTTGAGAAGCATACCAATGGATAGTTTACCACCATCTACTATGAATTCCATCCAATCAGCTATGCATACTTCATTGACAAGCCATGCTTCACAACATGTGATTTGCTCATTTGAAATCATGGGAGGTAACTACCCACTCATCTTCATTAATGGTGGAGGAGTGCTTGAAGATCTATTTAAGTGAGGAAATTCAAATTTCAGTCATTTGCGAATAGTTTGAGCTAAAAAACTAGAGCACTATCAAGAACTGTTTTTTGCATACTCCTGAGAGCAATTTGTGAAGAGAAAGTTACTCAAAAGCTAATATGGCATCATCTTCAACAAAGCATACTGGGAAATCTAGCAAGGTTGAAAGACCAAACTACACAGACAAGAAGGTAGGGGTCGTAGATACAAAAATGACATATGTAACCGGAGACCGCCTGAGGATGGGATATGAGATCAAATTCTTCAAGGGGAGCCTCTTCCAGACCAAGGTATTGGAGCTATGTACTCTCTTCTTTCTTATTATATTTGTGATGCAGTCCATCCTTACCCAAAATTAGTCTCTACCATGGCCAAATTTTATGACCCTGCAACTAGGTCTGTGAGAACGTCCCATGACAAGGTCTTGTTTCACATCACTGAGCAAGCTTACCAAGATTTGTTTGCAATGGGATAGAAACCCCCTGTACCCCCAAAGAGTTCAGCTTAGAGTAGTAAGATAAGTATTACACCCTAAAGAACCATGTGCAAAATGGAATCCATTTTAGAGCCTGGGTGTATGGCCAATTTAAGACCATTAAGTCTAGAGAAGCCCTACCCACAACTCCCATTCCCACTAGTGAATTTGCATACCTAAATTTGTACTCCATGTTGGTCGTGATAGCTAGCCTAGAGTCTGACCTGGATGTAAGATACTGGAAATTGGCCACTGTATACTGCATATCCAACACTAAGATGTATACGGTGCAACTAGGGGATAACAAAAATACCCCAATTTACTTCAACTGGCCTGCATTCCTTACCAAGAGAATGCATGAGCAATTGGTGGCCATGAAGGAGAATGAGGAGAACCCATCATTCAGACATTGCTCCAATTTAGTTTGGATGTTCTTCAACACCACTAAGGATGATTATCCATGGATATCAGTAGTTGATAAAGATGCAGATGGGCATCAATTGCTAGTATATTATTGGACTAGGGTTTTGAGTAGAACAGAGTCCTATTATACTTTTAATTATGAATTTCTTAGACCAGATTTACGAGTTATGTATGGAAGCTACCCTAGGCTAGCCCCAAAAATTGAAAATAAAATAATATTCAAAGGGGTTGAAGAAGGATATTGGTACCTCTTAACAGAAGGTACAATCATCATATTGTATGGTTTCATAGAGAAGCCATTCCTATTACCACATTACATCACCCATCACATATTTGTACTAGAATATTATAGGTAGGTAGACTACATAAACTATAAATTTGGTTCTAGGAATAAGAGGAAGGCAACTATTGATTACGCTTTCAAGGAAGGTGATATCACCATTTGGAGGAAATGGCAATGTGAGCAAATTACTACAACCTTGGAAAAATTAGGTCTTTGCCAGCTCCTGCAGAGGTGGGGATATGACCCAGATGATTTGTTTGCAAAAATAATTAAGGAGCTGCATGGGGAGAAAGTAGCTAAATTGGTAAAATCCAAGCGCACACACATAGAGAAACATAGAAATAATAGAGAGTAGTCCCCCCTCCAATGGAATGTAAATGCCATGGAACCACTTCCATCCTGGAGAGATTTCTATGAGCATGTGAATGACTATGACCCAACCAAAATTTCTCATCATCTTGATGATGCCAAAATGAAAGAAATGGAAGAAACTTACAAATGGTCTCAAGCCAAAGTTTTGGAATGGTGGAAGATGAGGGTTGAAAGAAA
The DNA here is from genome assembly GCA_028583015.1 of Wollemia nobilis. Lineage (NCBI taxonomy): Eukaryota > Viridiplantae > Streptophyta > Pinopsida > Araucariales > Araucariaceae > Wollemia > Wollemia nobilis. The sequence goes on from JAQPPZ010000912.1 coordinate 2,706,477, forward strand.
CGCAATGAAAAGTAAGTACCCCAATCCTAAAATTGATGTTGAGTTTGAAAAGAGGTACAATGAACACATTGCAACTTGGAAGGCTAAGGAAAAGAAGAGCCTAGCATTAGTTCTTGGAAAAGCGAAAATGAGTGAGTTCAAAAAAGGTAAAGCGAAAAGCAAGAAGGCTAAAGCAACTAAAAAGCAACAAGAGTCCACTCCACCATCTGCTACTCCTTTACAGCAAAAGGAAGATACCACAAAAGAAATAGGTGCGATGAAAGATACCCCAAGGAGGAGAAGGTCCAAGCGTAGAGCCACCGAGGCAAAGACTCTTACAAAAGAGGAAAAGAAGAAAAATGTGAAAGTGATAGACCTCACTACTACAACCTCCTCCAAAAAGAAAGATAAACCTAGCCTCGATTATGAAATTCATAGGAGCACTTCCTCAACAAGAACCAGAGCAGAAGATATGTTGGTAATTGATTTGGTATTGCATGCCAAGGTGGGGATAGACCAATGACACAACATAGAATGACCACTACATCAGGGTGAGGTGGAAAATCTTCGAAGAAGGTTGGTTCCTTTGGGGTGGTTCCAGCTACCTGTGTCGTAAAATAGGAAAAGGAAAAATTGGGGAAATAAATAAAATGGCCATAGCTAGATGTCACAAGGATGGGTATAGTTGCATCAAGACATATGCAGGTGGTATACCACATATGAAACATAGACTCATCATCTAATAGATCAGCCAACTACACCTTTGTTCTATATCCTATTAGTGGTGGGTGAGAGGCAAATTCCAAGACCAACAAACAGGTGCATGAGATCCAAGATGCAGAATCAAAGAACTCTTGTTTGAATGGATTTAGAAAAAATAAACCCAGAACCCATATCTACAAATGCACACTCCTAAATCACTCAAGTCAACCCCACAGAATCTAGATAGTTGAATAACACGAGATAACTTAAACAACTAGATAGAAATAAGCATTCATACAATTAATTAAGAACAGGGAGATGAAATAAAAGACCAAAAAATGCAAAATTTATATTTACATAGAGGTAAAACTTACATATGAATTGTAATGGCTAAAGAGCCACCCTTAGGAATGACCAACATTCCACTATTTATAGGTATATTTACATCAATTACAAAATCAAACATTAATGGTGGTAGGTGGGAAGACAATCCTTGTAGCAGACAAGCACCACACTGGTACATTGTTCCACTGGATGGCATCGATATTCTACAAGGTACCAGATACATCTGGTTGGTTCTGGGTCCTTGGATCTTCTAATGTTTCTATCCAATTCATTAAATCATACCTATTTCATCCTTCTCCTCTAATGGCAATCCTCTGGTTAGGTGGTGAGTGATAGGTATTAAAGCACCTTGGGAGCAATGCACCTCAAATAATTCATCTCCATGTACGTTTTTAGGTACCCAAAACTGCTAGATAAGCTAACAAGTATTCTATTTGAATTTTTGGTGATGGCAGGAGCCTTACATTTCATGTGGGTGCTTCATTTTCTCTTCTTTTCATCCGCAAGGGCACTAGGGAGTGAGGGTGGGAATTTATATGAGGTTTTGTCAATTTTTACATTTGTATCTCCCACCCAATATGGGTGGGGTCTATCTCCTCACCAACAACGAGGTTGTACAATTCATCTACCCAAGCTAGCCCTTTGAAATGTCCACCCAACAAGTTGGGCAGGTCTTTTGGTAAGTTTTTCCCAAGGTTAAGGGTAGGCATATGTCCACTTTATCTCCCACCCTGCTTTAATCTTTTTTCTGCCCGATGTGTTGGTTTGCCCTATGATCATTGCTGCTACTTTGATATCTTCCGCCCATCCATCAATATCTTCAAAACTTGGTGAACTCCTTTTGAGCAAAGGGAATCACTTCCTGAAGGGAAGAGTGGGTGTAAAATTTCACCCACACTTTTGGTGACTTATAGGGGTTTTCCATCTCGTGGAAAAAAGGAACCCATAAGGATTAGGAAATACAAAAATCACAATAGAGAAATGAAGGAGAGGAAGGAAGGGCACAGAGGAAAGGAGGACGAAGAAGGACACACAAAAATGAGCACAAAAAGATGATGGAAGATATAGGGAATTTAATACGACGAACAACTGGGTAGAGGAAAAGAAATAATGGCCCAACTAACGAGAGCAAAAGGAGAAAACAAGGAAAAGAATACCAAAAGGACAAGTCCAAGGTGACCAACATAGAGAGAAATACTGTGGATAGGAGTAATAGGAAGACAAGATATGGAAACAACAAGTAAATACTTGAAAAACCTGATGTAATACACATTCAGGAAGAAAGGGGAACAAGAAAAATAATAGACATCGAAACCTCTATTACAAATCGAAAGAGTTATAGGCAACAAATTGGAGAGGACAGCGGAGGGGAGGAAAGGGCAATGAAATTAGGAGACACAAAGGGAAAAGCGATCCAAAGTATATCAAGTGAAACCAATAGGGCATAAACCCTTCTTCACGAGGCATTCTTATGGATTGAATCCCCCTAAACGTAACCCACTAAAGACCTAAGATATTCCAAGAGTAGACATATTACCAATGTTTCTTATCTCTTCTATCCTAGACCTTATTTTTCACATGATCTAGCAATGATCCTCTTTTACTGACTGTTATCAACCAGGAGGTCATTTTGCTTCAACCATGATTTATGGTTTGCACTTTATGGTCTCATTTACATCTTACCATAGGGGCTATTTATAGCATACTCGCCTTACCTTGTGCTTGCATCTATGAGTTCCAAGGCTTGTTGCAACTCCTGGGGATGAGTTAAGAGGCCTTGAAAATTGTTGAATGTATCCATTGGGCTACGGGGTCATGACAACAATAGACAAAAGAATATAAAACTAGGAAAACAACATAGGGATGGAGGAGAATGTTACATTTCCTAAATAATTTTTGGAGAATCCTTTGTTGATGCCCTTCGATGCTTGACCAAGTGGTAAATTTTCATAGGACTTTATTGCACCAATGGTTGGTGATAAAACTTGTGATTCCCAATGCATTGGCCCTGCATAATGCAAGGCTTTATTTACTAGTCATAAAATTATGGTGTGACAAGCACGCTTGAGCTAGGATGTCATATGTAAATCATCCTCTGAATCTGCAATGGCTAGACTAGATCACATTGTATTTGAGGCACCACTTGTGATTCATTTGGTTTCATCCACACCAGCTCATAATTATGATAAAATCATAATTCTTCTTGTTTTTCTTGAGCGTATAAACACTCAGGCATTTGAAACCTAGGGTGGCAATGCATTTTACCACCATATTCTACCTTCCTGGTGGTGAGTTGTCAGAGACTAGATTTTCATATTGTCCCTCTTTGATATTGGCCAGCTATGCCAATCCCATAGCTAACTCTTCCTCTATGTTGAGGTATTTCTCCTGCTCATGGGTATCCATATCCTCACCCAGATCCTACTAAGTCTGGGATTGATCTATATCATTGCACTTATGGATGTGGGCATTGTGGCACACCTTCTCCTGGTATGTACCTACTACATGATCCGACACCAACTCTTGAAAGGAACTAATAGGATGGAGCCTCCACATCAAAACTTGCTTGGCTTTGATAGCTTCCTTGTAGAGTTGTGGGAAACTGGTTTCCCCTGATTGGTGCAAAAGGAAGCTGATCTTAGGACCAAGAGCTCGGATGTAGAATAGATACACTTGGGTGGAGGTTGGGAGGATTTGTCATGAAATCCTCTTCTAGCTCTTCTCAAAATGGACATTGAAGTCTACCACACTTTCAAGAGGATTCCTCTTGATAAATGTGAATTGATTCAAAGACTGGAAGGGGTCCTCCATTTCACCAAACGTATCCATGAGAGGCTCTACCAGATCCACCCATGTAGATATACTTCTAGGTTGTAGGGTTTTGTACCAGATCCATGCTCTACCTTCAAGGGAAGCAACCAAAAACCTGATCATTGCATCTTCGTGCATGATATTGTGAAGGGTGGCCATAGAAGCCACATTTTCAAGGTGTTCCTTCATAGCTCCCTTGACGCCACTATATTTTGTCAGGGCATCAAAGGTAGCTTTTGAAATATCATATCGATGAGGGAGATTGAGGGGACTAGGATCGTTCCACTGGGAAAATAATGGTTGAGCCATTAAGGCACCAATCATTTAGAGGTCCCAATTATGATGTTAGAGTTAGATTCGGAGTCACCATATGAGCATGCTATCTCCACTAGTGAGGTCAAGGTTGCTCATCATACCTTGAGTCCTTCAGGATGTTTGGATCTTTAGCATGGGTGGGTGACTGGTCTCATGATCTGGATGTGTCATGCAATCAAAGTCACCAAGTGACTTTGAGAAGATTTGGGTAAATCAGAGAGTCACCAAAATCTTATTTCTTGAAACACAACAACTCAGTGAGTTCCCTAGCAAAGTCACCAAAAACTATTGGTCACCAATTCAACACTGTGTGCTATGGCAAGGGCAGACCAACGATGCATCATAGAATGACCACCATGTTGGGACGACTCAAATGATCTCTAGAGAAGGTTGGTTCCTTTGGGGGTGGTTCCATCTACCTATGCTATAAAATAGGAAAAGGAAAAATGGGGGAAAGAAATAAAATGGTCATAGCCAAAACTCACAAGGACGGGTATAGCCACATCAAGACATATGCAGGTGATATACCACATATGAAACACAGACTCGACACCTAACATATCACCCAACTACACCTTTGTTTTGGCTCCTATTAGCGATGGGCGGGAGGTGAATTCCAAGACCAATGAACAGGTGCATGAGATCCAAGATGCAGAATCAAAGCACTCCTATTCGATTGGCTTTAGAAAAAATAAACCCACAACCCATATCTACAAATGCACACTCCCGAGTCACTCAAGTCAACCCCACAAAATCTAAACAATAGAATAAAATGTGATAACTTAAATAATTAGACAGAAATAAGTATTCATACAATTAATAAAGTATAGGGAGATAAAATCAGAGACCAAACAATGTAAAATTTGTATTTACATAGAGGTAAACCTTACATATGAATTATAATGGCTAAAGAGCCACCCTTAGGAATGACCAACATTCCACTATTTATAGGTATATTTACATTAATTACAAAATTGAACATTAATGGTAGTAGGCGGGAAGACAATCCTTGTAGTAGAAAAGTGTCGCATTGGTACATTGTTCCACTAGATGACATCGATCTTCTAGAAGGCAGCGGATACAACTAGTTGGATCTGAGCCCTTGGATCTTCTGATGTTTCTACCTAGTTAATTATATCATAGCTGCTTTATCCTTATCCTCAATTGGTGATCCTATAGTTAGGCGATGAGTGACAGGTATTGAAGCACCTTGGGAGCAATGCACCTCAAATAAGTCATCTCCATGTATGTTGTTAGGTACCCAAATTGTTGGACAAGCGAATAAGTCTTCTATTTTAATTTCAAGTGATGGTGGGAGCCTTGCATGTCGGTCGAGCGCTTCATATGCTCTTATTTTCACCCGCGATGTTATTGGGGAGTGAGAGTGGGAATTTCTCTAAGGTTCTACCTCTTTTTGTATTTTTATCTCCCGCTTGAGATGGGCAGGGGTTTATCTCCTCCCCAAGGGTGAGGTTGTACAATTCATCCACCCATGCTTGCCCTTTGAAATGTCCACCCAACAAGTTGGGTGGGTCTTTTGGAAATTTCTACCCAATGTTAAGGGTACCACCCACTTTATCTCCCACCCTACTTTAATCCGTCGTTTTCCCGATGTGTTGGTCTGCCCTGCAACTGTTGCTACTACTTTGACATCTTTGGACTGTCCATTAATATATTTAAAACTTGGTGAAATCCTTTATAGCAAAGGGAATAAATTCTTGAAGGGAAGAGTGGGTGTAGAATTTCACCCACAAGATAATATTCAAGAGAAAATTGGAAGGTGCAACATGGGAAATTGACACCTTAAGTCCTAAGAAATAAAATTTAGAAGCGAAGAAGCTGACACAATCTCCTGATATAACAGGTGAACCAAAATTCCAAAAAAAGTAGTAGGAGAAAGCTGAGAAGGTTTTCAAACATTCTACTATAGTAGGATCAAGTAGGGCTTCTAATCCCTCTCCTCCTCCTACTTATTCCCCAAAGAAATCCCCTTCCCTTTCTCAAGTTCTATATATGGTAAAAATATCATCATCAAAACCTAATTCTCCACAACCATATCCACCTCATCCACATTCATCTCCTCATCTAGACCACTCTCTACTTCATATAGTAGAGAGTTCTAAACCATCATATCCCCCTCCTTCACCATAGGTTCTAGTTTCTTCTCCACATCCAACTTCCATAAATCCAACTCCTCCATCCTCACTATCCCTATTGATGATGGAAATATCACTACCATTGATCTTGCCATCAAATGTAGGCACTAGTTCCATTCTAGCTACTAATTTCATTATGGATACAAAATCCACTCTTATAACCACTACTCCCCTCCCAGCTATGGTGGTCCCATTTTTCCCAAAAAATATCACCCCATATACTCCCATGGATCACCCTATAGTGGCATCCTTGCAGAAGGTCAAAAGTACTTCACTAAGATCTCAACACTATTGGAACATGAAATTAGCTCAATATTCTAAGGGAGCTTCTAAGGTAAGAAAAATAGTGGTCGTAAAACTTGTGTCCTGGCAGAGGATAAAGAACAAGATGATCCCCTTGGTTGATAAACCAAAGGAAGATATGGCAATGGAAGACTATCAGTTAGAGGAAGATACTAAATATATGATACAACTGGTTACAGAGGAAGAGTTTGTTACAGCCAAGGCCGAGTTAGAAACCATTTTTGTCAAAACCAATATCTACAAGGAGCAGTATGCAAAAATTGAAGAAAAAGTCACCAGACTTCAAGCCACCATTAAATACCAAAAGAAATAAATAAAATCCTTGGAGAATGACACTAAAAAATGGTAGAATAAATTTTAGAAGATGGTTGAATTCAAAGAGCAGATTTAGTAGTTGCAAGAGCATAATAAATAATATGTGAAGCAGATACAAGTTTTACAACAGCATCTCCAGGTTGAGAAAACTAACGCTACAGGATTCTCCAAGACTAAGGTGAAACAAGTCAAAAAGTAAAATTTGTTTGAAATCTTGGAGAAGTGCTATGGAATCCAACACATTTTTAACTTCATGTATGAGGTCATCCATGTGTTGCAGAAGACCAAGAAATATATAAATACCATCACCAAATAAATACAACCAATAGCTCCTCAGACCAATGAACTCCTCATTTTTTTGAAGCTAAGTGTAATCAGTTGGGTAAGCCCATCCCTAATAAGAACTAGAGCACTTCAAGGATCATAGCCATAATTATCCTTAAGAAGAATAGTTTGCTTTAGAAGGGGTGGTCATTGATTAACAAATTGGACGACGAGCTTCAAAGGATCATAGATACCAATGAAGAAATGGTGCAATACGACTTCAACAGATTTTGGGGTGAAAATAATTCGATGGTATCAAAGGAGGAGTTCCAAAAATGCATACAAGCAATGATTGAATATGAATCATATGTAGATGCATGGCAAGATCCCATCGACCAAGATAAAGTAACCCAAATTATTAAAAGCTTAACCAAATTGAAATACTTTATGGTAAATTTAGAGAAATAGGAGACTTCGTTCTCTTATGATAAGATTGTTGAATTTCTTTAAGACCATCAAAAAATTTTGGAGATACAAAATACTTCTCTAGAATATTGGAACAAGGCCATGAATATCTTGAACCAAGCTAATCATATTTTAAAAGGAGATGCAAAACAAAAGGAATCCAAAGATGAGGAATACTAGAAGCATACAAAGGGAGATCAAGAGGAAGAAGTGTAGGAGGAGGAATCTGAGGAAGATGACAAATGGGAGGAAGACCAATAAGGAGAAGGAAATAAATATGAGGAGGTGCAATATGAAGAGCAAGAGCAAGAGGTTTAAGAACAAGAGGAAGCCAAAGAAGAGACACATTAAAAGAGGATGATACAATAGAGATATTAGATGAAGAAAAAGTAGAATACACTGCCAAGGTCTAGGATAGCTAGAAGTAGGACCAGTAGTAAATGCATGAGACTGCCAAAAAATTGTTGTAATATAGTTGAAAAGTTTAAATAACAATGATTAGAGAAATAGCCATAGAGGCAAGTTTTTTTAATGCATTTTGAAGTTTGTTAATGCCATAAGGTAGAAGAAGCATGAGCCTACCCAGATATGAGAAAACTATAAAGCTGAGTTTTGATGAACAAGTATATAAAGGTGCATACCTCCATATATTTTGGGTATGGCAATAGCTGCTTCTAGCATGGCCTCCATATGAACTTTTAATCTCTGAATATTTCTACAATGGCTTAGAAGAGTGAGGTTTATAAGGAAGTTATTCCTAGAAGCATAGTCTGCAACCAATAGGAGCAAATTCCACCTGCCCATGAGGTCAATCAACAAAACATATAAAGGTAGATTATTGAGGTACACGGCCACGATGTTAGCTCACCCGTTCATTTTTTACTCTAGTGCCCAAAGGATAAGGATCTGAGTTCGTAAGCCTTGCTAGAAATGCGCCCCATGAGGCACTAGAATGTAGGCTCAAAAAGGCCACATACTTAGCAAAATTTTGTAAAATTGGTTGTGTTGAGAAAAAACTTAGGAGTAGTGTTAAATTTTGATAAGGTGCAAAATCCATGATCAATGCAGTCAAACAATGTTTAGTGAAAACTGGAGTAGCAAAATTTAGAAGAGCAACTTCAGTCCAAGGTTAGTTTTCATATCAAAAAGCCATAAGCATCGCAGGTTTGATAATTTGGCTAAGTATTAGAACACAAATCCACTAAGTGTTGACAATGGTAAAATCTATCGGAGTGTAAGATCCACAGTCAACGTATAACAAAAAATGAAGTAGTGGATTTTGAAATATGACGTAGATTGTTCCAAAGCTCTTATTCTGTAGTCAAACTGGTCAAAACCGACCCAACAAAAAATGAAGTAGTGGATTTTAGAGGATGATGCAGCTTACTCTAGAACTCTTATTTTGCAATCAAACCTGACCCAAAGGAATTCAGAGCAGTGGATTCCAAATAAGAAGAGAATGTAGCAGAAAGAACCAAGGGAGACCAAGCATCACCGAAATCAAGATTCACCTATATTTTCAATTACAGATCGATGGATAAGAAGCCCGATCAAGAACAGAGGATGATCTAGATCAGCCTACAACCAGTTCAACTGTTGAATTCAATTGAAGGTCAAGCAACTTGTATAGCTCAAAATTGTAGCATTCATGGAGTGCAACTCCATTATTTTTTTTGAAAACCAATAAGAGGTTGCCACCTGATATTCTCATAATGGCACTGAGACGGGGGGTGAATCAGTGTAGCTATTTAAAATTTAAGTTCACCGGTTTGGCTACTCCTCAAAATAGACTGTTTGGACTTCAATCCAAATCCAGCCTTTGCAAAGTTTCAACTTTACAAACAATTTACCAGCACCCACTGGAAGGAGCACCAACCCCTGATTTATCTGCTACAACAGAAAGGAGCACCAACCCCTTATTCCAAGCACCAACTTGGATCTCTTATTTTTAATCTTAGATTGACATAAGAATGCCTTCCTTCTTACAAGACCCTCACTGGTCTATTGCTCACTCAAATCAATCTCATAGAAGCATAAGGAGAATTGTTAGAGACTCAATATGTTCTATTTCTTACCAAAACCTCTCTTTCAATTTTTCAAGAATAAAACCCGGTTTCAGTAACCTCTCTTACTGCATTTTTTAGCTCTTTATACCGGCTCATTGTTTTTGGCTCATAGCAATGGCTCATTTCAAATGGCTCTACTTTTCCCTCCATTTTGCCATGCTTTCTCAGCTGCATTCAATCCGATGCACTACCCCACCCACCCCACTTTTTACCGCCCATGCTTTTGCGCTTTCTCGGCCTCGAGCTCCTATCGCATCTCGACTCACTTCCATGCATGCTGCCATGTTCTTTTTGTTGTACTATTACAACCTATGCCATCTGTCCTTTCTTGGCCTCGAGCTTCCACCCTCGACTCACTACCCACCATGTCTCTGTTCTTTTTATTTATTTTTTTTTACCCATACTTTTTGTAATTCTTGTTTCTTGCACTCTTACTACCACACCGTGCACCCACTATAGTAGTCTTATTATTATAATATATTCTGCCTAGTTTTCTTCAGATTCTGTCGACCACTATAGATTCTGTCTGCTTGTTACACGTGTAGCATTTTTGTAACCCCACCTATAACAGTTCTTGTTTTGCTGCAAGATTTTATTCTACAACTATCCCTATGTATGCTTCTTCGGCTTGCAACCGTGAAAACCTTACATGTCACGAAATCATGACATTCTCTGCTTCCGTACACTCTACTTCAAGCACTAGCAAAAACATGACATGTCACGAAATCTGACACTTCTCTCTCTCTTCCAAAACACATGTCCAGAAATCGTGACACCTTTCGCTTTCGTACAACTCTCTCTTCATGCACTAGCGAAATCAAGACATGTCACGAAATCGTGACACCTTTCGCTTTCGTACAACTCTCTCTTCATGCACTAGCGAAATCAAGACATGTCGCGAAATCGCGACATCTTTTCGCTTACTCTCTCTTCATGCACTAGCGAAATCAAGACATGTTGCGAAATCGTGACACCTTTCACTTCCGTACAACTCTCTCTTCATGCACTAGCGAAATCCCAACATGTAGCGATATCGCTACATTTTTGTTCCTTGCACTTTTCTTTTGCTTCAGCCCACGAAAATCCAACATGTAGCGAAATCGCTACACCTTTTTCCCTTTGCACTTTCTCTTTGCTTCGGCCTCCGAAAATCCAACATGTAGCGAAATCGCTACACCTTTTTCCCTTTGCACTTTCTCTTTGCTTCGACCTTCGAAAATCCAACATGTAGCGAAATCGCTACACCTTTTTCCCTTTGCACTTTCAACTTTGCTTTGGCCTCCGAAAATCCAACATGTAGCAAAATCGCTACACTTTTTTTCCTTAGCGCTAAACTTTGCTTCGGCCCGCGAAACTTCAACATGTAGCAAAATCGCTACACTTTTTTTCCTTGGCTCTAAACTTTGCTTCGGCCTCCGAAACTCCAACATGTAGCGAAATCGCTACACCTTTTTCTCCTTAGCACTTCTAAACTTTTCTTCGGCCCACGAAACTTCAACATGTAGCAAAATCGCTACACTTTTCTTCCTTAGCGCTTTTTCTCCAAACATGTCACGAAATCGTGACAGTTTTCTTCCTTAGCGTTTTTTCTCCAAACATGTCATGAAATCGTGACAGTTTTCTTCCTTAGCGCTTTTTCTTCCAACATGTCACGAAATCATGACAATTTTCTCGACTTAGCTTCTTTGCCTCCAACATGTCACGAAATCACGACAGTTTTTCTACTTGGCTTCTTTTCTTCCAACATGTCACGAAATCATGACAGTTTTCTTTGCACCTTCTCTCTCCTCGACCATGTCACGAAATCGTGACAATTTTGACAGCATTTTCTCTCTCCTCCGAGATGTCACGAAATCGTGACAGAAAACATGTCGCGATATCGTGACAGTTTTCTTACTTGTCTTTTTCTTTGATTTTCTGAATCTAGGCCACTTCTGTCTTCCTGGAAACTTACTGTACATGATCTCACTGACCTCTGAACTCTTGTCCACTGCATCAACTGATCTGTCTATTTGTGTTGACAACAATGACAATACTTTTTTTGCATCTTGCTCAACAATCTCCCCCTTTGGAATTGTTGGCAACACTCATGCAATTTTCTGTAATTCTTCTCCCCCTTTGACAATAATACCAAAGGGGCTGCAGACTCCCCCTGAGTCTATGCACAACATTCTCTGGCACAATTTGTTATCCTTAGTAAAAATCATAAATAAGAGCAAAACTATCAACATAGGCATAAATGCTCCCCCTGAGAATGTGTTCCCAATAGCTAGTCAGTTCTTGGGTAGTGTGACCACTCCCAACTTACTCCGAAGGTACTCAAAAACTTCCTTGGGCAATGGTTTTGTGAATATATCTGCTACTTGCTCTGTAGTTGGAACAAAATCCAACTTAACCTCACCTTCTGCAACTTTATCCTTCAAAAAATGATACCGGATTGCAATATGTTTGGTGCGGGAATGCATAACCGGATTCTTTGAGATGTTAATTGCACTGGTATTATCACATTTAATGGAAATTGGCTCTTTGAAATTAATACCCAGATCTTTCAGTGTTTGTCTCATCCATAATATCTGTGTACAGCATGTTGTTGCTGCAATGTATTCTGCTTCTTGTGGATAAAGAGACTGATTCTTGTTTCTTGCTGTGCCATGCTACCAATCTGTCTCCAAGATAAAATGCACCTCCACTGGTACTCTTTCTGTCATCTATACATCCTGCCCAATCTGCATCTGAATATGCAATCAGAGTGAAGTCTTTTCCTTTTGGATACCATAACCCATACTCCATAGTACCCTTGAGGTACCTAAAAATCCTCTTCACAGCTGTCACATGAGTCTCTTTTGGACTAGCCTGAAATCTTGCAACCATGCAAACTGCCTGTAAGATGTCTGGTCCGGTGGTCGTCAAATACAAAGACTCCCAATCATAGATTTGTACATTGTTTGATCAACATCTGGAGATTTGTCATCCTTGCTTAACTTGCAGCCTGTTATCATAGGAGTGCTAACAGGTTTACTATCCTCCATTGTGAACTTTTTCAGCATTTCTTTCACATATTTTACTTGAGAAATAAAAATTCCTTTGTCAGTTTGATTAACTTGCAGTCCGAGGAAATATGAAAGTTCACCAATCATAGACATTTCAAATTCTTTCTGCATTTTATTTGCTATGTCTCTACATGACTCATCATTGCTGCTGCCAAATATTATATCATCTACATAAACAACAAGGACAATAAGATTGCCATTCTCTGTTTTGATATATAAATTGTTGTCCACCATACCTTTCTTGAACCCTTGCTGAGTGAGATAGTTGTCCAGTCTTGCATACCATGCTTTGGGTGCCTGTTTCAAGCCATACAATGCTTTCTTCAGCTTGCAAACAAAGTTGGGATTATCACAGAGTTGAAAACCATCCGGCTGTTCAATATAAACTTCTTCTTCAAGATTTCCATTCAGAAATGCTGATTTCACATCCATCCGATAAACTTTGAAATTCCTGTGAACTGCTAAAGCCAGAAACAGATCGATTGCTTCAAGTCTGGCCACTTGGTGCAAAAGTTTCTTCAAAGTCAATCCCTTCAACTTGAGCATAGCCTTTACAGACCAATCTTGCTTTATTCCTTACAACCTGTCCATCTTCATTCAATTTGTTTCGAAAAATCCATTTTGTACCGATTATGTTTTTATTTGCAGGCCTTGGTACTAATTCCCAGGTTTTGTTTTTCTCAATCTGATCAAGTTCTTCATTTATTGACTCCATCCAACTTTCATCTGTGCTTGCTTCAGCAACATTTTTGGGTTCAATGCTGGATAACAGGGAGTAGTTACTTACTACTCTTCTTCTTGTCTTAACACCAACTGTGGGGTCCCCAATAATTTGCTCTCTGGGATGATTTTTCTGCGAGCTTCCAGTTTTGAATTTATTGTTTTCTTCTACTTCTGAATCAATACTTAAATCATCTGGGTCAATTTTTTGATTCTCTTCTGCTTCCTTTTCTTCATCTCCTTCAATAGCTTCTTTATAAATAGGGTAGTTTTCTTCACAGCTGACTGTTTGTTTCCTATCTTCATCAAATTTAACATCAGCATTGTCTACAATTTTCTTTAGCCTTTTGTTGTAGCATTTGTAAGCTTTGCTTTTTGATGAATAGCCAACAAAGATACCTTCATCAGCTCTATCTTCAAACTTACCAAGATTATCTTCAGTTCTTTTGATGTAACACTTGCTGCCAAAGACTTTGAAGTATTTTGTTGTTGCCTTCTTGCCGAACCAAAGCTCATAAGGGGTTTTGCTTTCATGTGTCCTCAACATGCACCTGTTTTGGATATAAACTGCAGTATGGACTGCCTCTTTCCAAAATCTGTCTGCAATTTTGCTTTCAGTCAACATTGTCCGTGCCATTTCCTGTATAGTTCTGTTCTTTCTTTCTACAACACCATTCTGCTGAGGTGTCCTTGCTGCTGAAAACTGTCTTCTGATCCCATATTTTTGACAGTATTCTTCAAACTCCTCTGAGATGAACTCTCCTCCTCTATCTGATCTTAAACATTTGATCCTCTTTCCTGTTTCATTTTCAACTTGGTTTTTGAAAGTCTTGAACATTTCAAAAGCTTCAGATTTATGCTTTAAAAAGAATATCCAGGTCATTCTGGAATAGTCATCTATGCACAACATAAAGTATTTATCACCATTTATACTTTGTGTTCTCATGGGTCCACATAAATCAGTATGAATTAGTTCTAAAGGTTTGCTGGTAAAGTACTCCTTTGATTTAAATGTGGCTCTAGTTTGTTTCCCCTTTTGGCATGAAGCACATATGCTATTTGAAGGTTTGCCAATAGTGGGTATATCTCTTACTGCCCTTTTTGAGCTGATTTTTACCAGATTGTCAAAGCTTATATGACCGAGCCTCTTGTGCCACAGCCAATTTTCATCTTCCTGTCCAATCATGCACGATCCTTCTGAAGTCTCTGAGAGAGTATACAGATTTCTAGAAGTCCTCAATCCAGTGGCTATCAACTTCCCACTGTTTGCTTTTCTTACTTCACAACCCTGCTTTTTAAAAATTACTTCATGACCTTTGTCACAAATTTGACTTATGCTCAGCAAGTTATGCTTCAGACCAATAACAAACAATACTTCTTTAGATTTTATTTTTTCATCACTTATCTTGACTGATCCTTTGCCAACTATCTTGGCTCCATCATTATTTCCAAATTTTACAGAACCACCTTCATATTTCTGTAATTTCTCAAATTTTTGTTTGTCACTTGTCATGTGACTGGAGCATCCACTATCTAGTATCCATGGTGCAGATTTGTTCTGTGCTTTGAATGTTGTCTGTACAATCAAGGATTCCTTTTCTTCCTTGGGTTGCTCCTTTTCTCTCCACTCTGGTTTGACTGTAGTTTTGGATACTTGTTTAGCCTTTTCCCTTTCATTGACTTGTGCCTGTTTTTCGAGAAATTTTCTGTTTTGTTTCAATCCATTTGGTTGATATTTTCTTCCCTGATTTTTATTTCCTGCAAAAGAGCTACGACAATTTCTTGCAATATGTCCAAAGTTATGACAGTTATAACATTCTACTGCATATTCTATCAAAGGTGAAAAAACATTTCTACTATTGAAATTCCTTTGTCCTATATTATACCTGCAATTTGAAATTTTATGACCATAAGCATTGCATTTAAAACAATAACCAGAAAAGGAATGATTAAACCTGGGTGCAGATATTTTCCAGTTTGAAGTAGGAGCCATGAATCTTCTCCTTCTTGGATGTGTGACTTTTGTGAATCCATCTTTGTCAGTACTCTTCTTGAGTCTGGCATTATTGCTTTCTTTGGCATGATTTGTTTTTTCTTGATCAACTCTGATCTTTTCTTCTTTCTTTATGGGTTCTACATTTAAGGCCTTTGAACCCTTTGATGATTCTCCTTCATCGAAGCCCAAACCAAATTTGATGCCGGAAGGCCTTTGGTTATTTAACATTTTATCCAGCTTTACAGTATTGTCTTCAAACTTATGATAACAGCTCAATTTCCTATTCATCTCCTCTAGCTGCATCCTTAACTTAACAATGTCTTCTTCTAGCTTGTTGCATTCATCTGTCTTTATAGTTAATTGTACATCGAGAACTTCAGACATTTTCTTAAATTCATCTGTCTGTACTTTCAAGTTGTTTATTATTTCATTGGCATCCTCAAGCTTTCTTGAAACCTTTTTATTCTTTTTCCTTTCTGAGCTCAGTTCTTTAAGTGCAGCAACTAACTCACCTTCCAGATAAACTTCAGCCTCATCTTCAGGTTTCTCATTACACTCTAGTTTTTCCTCTGTTATTCTTTCTTCAAATGCCATGAACAGAGCTTCATCTGCTTCTTCTTCAGAATCCTCACCGGAGCAGTCTTCAGAAGAGCTGACATTCTTGGATATGAAACTTTTCTTCTTGAAGTTGCTTTTTCTAAAATGTGGTTTCTTCTTCCAGTCACTTCTTTCTTGGTGTGACCCTTCACCACTTTTGTTTTTCTCATTCATAGGGCATTTAGCTGCAAAGTGCCCGATGCCTCCATAGTTGAAACACTTAAACGGTAACTTACCTCTGTACTTTCCTTTTCCCTTTATTAGTTTCCTAACAAAGTTTGCTTCTGTTTCATCTGAAGATTCTTCTTCTGCAGATTCTTGATTAGCTTTTATATTTTTGTGTGCTTTAAAAGTAGCTTCTCTATCTGAGGGCTTAGTTTGTCCTATTCTCATTTCATATGCAGTTAAAGAACCATGCATTTCATCCATGCTAAAAGAATTTAGATCTTTAGCTTCTTCTATAGCAGAAACTTTAGAATCAAATCTTTTATGAAGAGTTCTTAATACCTTTTTCACGATGACCGCATCTTCTATTTCCTCATCGAGTCCTCTAATTGCATTAATGATTCCATTGACTCTCAGCATATAAGCCTCTATGTTCTCATCATCATTCATTTTTAATGCTTCGAACTGAGCTCGATGCGTCTGTAGCTTGGCTTCCTTGATCTTGTTGTCTCCTTCATGAATGCTCTGCAGTTTGTCCCACATGTCTTTTGTTGTTTTACAGCTCATGATCCTTATCAGTTCACTGTCTACTAACCCACACATTATAGCATTCTTTGCTTTAGAGTTATTCTCAAACTTTTTCTTCTCAGCAACATCTGTTGGAGGAATAGAGGGTATTATGTATCCACTGTCTACAGACTCCCAAATGTCATATCCCAAAGCACACAGATAAGTCTGCATCCTGAGTCTCCAGAAAGAGTAATTAGTTCCATCGAACAAAGGAGCTTTGTTGGATGAAAATCCTTCACCACCGGCCATTGTGATTCTTCCAAGATCACCTTAGCTGATTAAGCTAGTTCAGGAACCTTGCTCTGATACCAATTGATATTCTCACAATGACACTGAGAGGGGGGTGAATCAGTGCAACTATTTAAAATTTAAATCTGTAACACTTAATGCTGAAATAATGCAAGCTCAAAATAGATATAGCAAATGTAACAAAAGAGCAAAACACAACACAAGATGTAACGAGGTTCACCGGTTTGGCTACTCCTCAAAATAGACTGTTTGGACTTCAATCCAAATCCAGCCTTTGCAAAGTTTCAACTTTACAAACAATTTACCAGCACCCACTGGAAGGAGCACCAACCCCTGATTTATCTACTACAACAGAAAGGAGCACCAACCCCTTATTCCAAGCACCAACTTGGATCTCTTATTTTTAATCTTAGATTGACATAAGAATGCCTTCCTTCTTACAAGACCCTCACTGGTCTATTGCTCACTCAAATCAATCTCATAGAAGCATAAGGAGAATTGTTAGAGACTCAATATGTTCTATTTCTTACCAAAACCTCTCTTTCAATTTTTCAAGAATAAAACCCGGTTTTAGTAACCTCTCTTACTACATTTTTTAGCTCTTTATACCGGCTCATTATTTTTGGCTCATAGCAATGGCTCATTTCAAATGGCTCTACTTTTCCCTCCATTTTTCTAGGCTTTCTCAGCTACGTTCAATCCGATGCACTGCAGACCCACTACTGTACCCATGCTGTCACATTCTTTCTGCTGCACTGTTACCGCCCATGCTTTTTGTGCTTTCTCGGCCTCGAGCCTGCCATCGCACTGCTGACTCACTACTGCATGCATGTTGCCACGTTCTTTTTGCTATACTATTACAGCCTATGCCATCTATCCTTTCTCGGCCTCGAGCCTGCCACCGCACTGCTGACTCACTACCACACGCATGCTGTCACGTTCTTTCTTATACTTCCCATGCTATCTGCGCTTTCTCCTTTTGTATTTTTATTGCAATATATTATATTTTATTACGGCCCATACTTTCTGTATTTCTCATTTCTCATGCTCTTTCCATCGCACCGCGCACCCACTACAGTAGTCTTATTATTATAATATATTCTGCCTGGTTTTCTTCAGATTCTGTCGGCCACTGTAGATTATGTCTGCTTGTTACACGTGTAGCATTTTTGTAACCCCACCTGTAACAGTTCTTGTTTTGCTACAAGATTTTATTCTACAACTGTCCCTATGTATGCTTCTTCGGCTTGCAACCATGAAAACCTTACATGTCATGAAATCATGACATTCTCTTCTCCTCGTTCACTCTTCTACACAAAACCTGACATGTCACGAAATCGTGACATCCTTTCACTCACTCTCTTCATGCACTAGAAACCAAATGTCACGAAATCGTGACATCTTTCCTTCTACATCTCTCTTCATGCACTAGCGAAATCAAGACATGTCACATGAAATTCGTGACATCTTTCCTTTCTCTCTTCATGCAACCAAATCATCATAACACCTTCACTCTCTTCATGCACTAGCAAAATCAAGACATGTAGCGATATCGCTACATTTTTTTCCTTGCACTTTTCTTTTGCTTCGCCCCGCGAAAATCCAACATGTAGCGAAATCGCTACACCTTTTTCCCTTTGCACTTTCTTTTGCTTCAGCCCTCAAAAATCCAACATGTAGCGAAATCGCTACACCTTTTTCCCTTTGCACTTTCTTTTGCTTCGGCCTCCGAAAATCCAACATGTAGCGAAATCGCTACACCTTTTTCCCTTTGCACTTTCTCTTTGCTTCGGCCTCCGAAAATCCAACATGTAGCGAAATCGCTACACCTTTTTCCCTTTGCACTTTCAACTTTGCTTCGGCCTCCGAAAATCCAACATGTAGCGAAATCGCTACACCTTTTTCCCTTTGCACTTTCTCTTTGCTTCGGCCTCCGAAACTCCAACATGTAGCGAAATCGCTACACTTTTGTTCCTTGGCGCTTTTTCTCTAAACATGTCGCGAAATCGCGACACTTTTCTTCCTTAGCGCTTTTTCTCCGAACATGTCGCGAAATCGCGACAGTTTTCTTCCTTAGCGCTTTTTCTCCAAACATGTCACGAAATCGTGACAGTTTTCTTCCTTAGTGCTTTTTCTCCAAACATGTCGCGAAATCGCGATAGTTTTCTTCCTTAGCGCTTTTTCTCCAAACATGTCGCGAAATCGTGACAGTTTTCTTACTTGCCTTCTTTGCTTCCAACATGTCGCGAAATCGCGACAGTTTTCCTTGCGTCTTCTCTCTCCTCGGCCATGTCGCGAAATCGCGACAATTTTGATAGCATTTTCTCTCTCCTCCGAGATGTCGCAAAATCGCGACAGAAAACATGTCGCGATATCGCGACAGTTTTCTTACTTGTCTTTTTCTTTGATTTTCTGAATTTGGGCCACTTCTGTCTTCCTGGAAACTTATTGTACATGATCTCACTGACCTCTGAACTCTTGTCCACTGCATCAACTGATCTGTCTGTTTGTGTTGACAACAATGACAATACTTTTTCTGCATCTTGCTCAACACCACCTTAGTATTCTACTAATCTGGCATAAAATTCCTTGTAATGTTTCCACTCTTTTTTTTCCATTGTAAAATCTATATAAAGAGGTCAAACCCTCATTTTTAAGGGTCGGATCTAGAGTGTTTGCCTGATATATTACTATAATTTTGCTGAGAAATAAATAGAAGGAGCATTACTTGGATGTTTGCCTTAGGCTTGTGTCTTCATCTCTATGAGTTTATTTTGTGAATTTATTTCTACTACTGTTGTTATGATTAATCAATTCTATTGATATTGGATTGCTAATTTGCAAAAAATTGGAATGCTTCATGCCTAAACAAATGTTATAGAGAGATTCTTTTTCTATTATTCTAAAGGTTGATCTAATTTTGCTATTTGGGTTAATAACATTTCAAATGTTTGAAATAGTTATCTAAGTGTTTTATTATTCTTTAATGGTGAAGATGAGTTTTGAATGTTGTTAGTCTTAAGTGTGGTATACTAGAAATGTGATTAATCAGAGGATTCTTGATATTTTTCAATGATGTTAGCTTTATACGACCATTATTCATTCAATTATTTTTAACACTTATATAATTTATATCCATAAAATTACACTTGTAATTGAGCTAAATTGAGTCAACACCAATTAGTTGATAAGGTATACCAACCTACTCTAGAGTTTGGATTGAAGCAATCTTTGATCCATCCATTTTCGGGCTTTGAGTTGTGATTAGCGGGTTTGCACCTCCAAGAAAGTCATAGATTCATAACAGTTCAAGTTTTCCTTGATGTCAATTCAAACCCCAATAAGAACCTCTTGAATTGGTCCATAGTCATTTATGTGGGCCTATGACTCGTCCATTAGAGGGAGGGGCTATGTACATTTTAACATTCATTGATGATTTTTCAAGAAAGGTTTGGATATACTTCCTCAAGCAAAAGGATAAAGTGTTTGGCAAATTTCAAATGTTTAAGGCATTTGTGGAAAATCAATGTGGAAAAAGTATAGAGTATAAAAAATATGGCAAACAATATGCCAATAAAAAATTCAAGGAATTTTGTGAGCATCATGGGATTAAGAGAGAAATGACCAACATGTATACTCCCCAACAAAATGTTGTTGAAAGGAAGAACGGGATCTTGGTAGAGATGGGAAGATGCATGCTACAATCCTAGGATCTTCCTTTGTTTCTTTAAGGTGAGGTAGTCAACATAACTCATATTTTATATAGATCACTTACAACTTGTTTTAAGAACATCCCTCCAGAGGGAGCATGGAGCAGTAAGGAGCCTAATGAGAAAAGAAATTTGATAAGACAAGTGTTATGTGTATCTTTGTTGGTTATGATGATCAGAAGAAAAGATATAGATCGTATGATCCTTGTGTGGAGGATGCATTCACAAGTAAGGATGTCAAATTCAATGAAGGGTTTGAGGATATGATGCAATACTCTACCACTCCTATCCCATAAGTGGATATAAATTATAATGTATTACATAGTACCTTTTAAACTAGTGAAAGTTCAAAGGTAACTTCTAATGAAGATAAAGAATCAAGCCCTCTTAGGAATACCAAGAGTCTTCAAGAAATATATCAAAGGACTCAACAAGATAATTATATCCTAATGACCACAATTATGAATACTAATGACCCTTAAACTTATGAGGAGGTTAAAAAGAAACTTGAGTGGAAACAAGGTATGCAAAGTGAATATGAATATTTAATGAAAAATAGATCCTAAAAATTGGTAGAGTTACCTAAAGTGAAGAATATAGAAAAAATAATTGGGTGTACAAGACTAAGTTCAAATCTGATGGAAACATTGAAAAATATATGGCAAGATTAGTGGTTAAAGGGTATTCACAAAAGGAAGGGATTGCTTACATAGAAATCTTTGCTTTAGTGACCAATATCAGTACTGTTAGGACTATTATAGCTTTAGCAGCTCAATTTAAATTGTCTTTTCACCAAATGTATGTTAAAAATACCTTTTTGAATGGATAACTTGATCAAGAAATATACATAAATAAATCTCACATATTTGAGCATTTAGGACAAAAACACTTAGTTTGCAAGTTGAGGAAATATCTCTATGGCTTGAAGCAAGTTCCAAGGTCTTGGTATGCTAATATTGATGAGTACTTTAAGGCACAAGGATTTCATAATAGCCCCCATGATCCCAACTTGTATATGAAGAATATTGATGAAGATGGCATACTTAATATGCGCTCTACCAAATATCTCTTTTGTAGTGGGTGTTGTTTCTAGATTTTTGAGTTCTCCTAAGGTTCCACATCGGAGGGCGGCAAAGAGAATATTGAGATATGTGCATGGGACTTTGACTATGGGTATTTACTATTCCTCCTTTGGAGACTTGACACTTGCAAGGTATTTTGATTTAGATTGGGTAGGTTCTATAGATGATAAAAATTCTACCACAAGATATGTTTCCTTCCTTGGTTGTGGTCTAGTTTCATGGCATAGTAAGAAGCAATCTACTATTGCCTTATCAACTATAGAGGCTAAATATACAGTAGCAAATGAGGTAGCTAATGAAGTCACTTGGTTACAATTTATTCTTTCAGCACTCCAACAACATCTAGCAAGACCTTTAATCTATTGTGACAATTAGAATGTCATTCAACTTTCTAGAAATATAGTGTTCCATGTTCGCACGAAGCATATTGAAGCATACCAACATTACATCAAACAACTCATCCAATAGTAGGTGATCCATCTCTAATATTGCAAGACAACGAACTAGATGGTTGATATTTTCACCAAGGCCTTATGTCCAACCAAGTCTATATATCTTAGAGGTCTCTTAGAATTGAGAAAGCTCACATAAGTTTTTGGTGTTGACATTCAAGGGGGAATGTTGTGAATGTCCAATCTCATTTATGTATTGACTCTTGTAACCCCTAACATTAAAGAGGAATGCTGAGAGGTGTAAAGTTAAATGTGATTGCTTAGGTGTCTTAGTGAGTTGGTGATTGCTTTGTTGTCTTAATATTTTGGTGGTGATTGATGAAGTATTTTTGTCATCTAAAAATTTCTATATATTCTCTTGAGTACGAGGTAATGAACTAAGCCTTATGAATCATGAACCTTTAGAATAATATACTTACAATATGATGCTTTTCTTCTTTAATCTATCTTTTTATTTTCTTCCCTTTTACAAAAATCTTATATATTTTTAAAATCTTTTGTTTTTTTCTTTTTATAAAAGTATTATTTATTGTTATATATTTTTAGAATAATATGTTTTTTTAAAATAATAAAGTATAATGATGGTCCAATTGAGACCACACTCTTCAACAACATAATAACAAAAAAAAATAACAAAAAGCCTCCTTCCAGTTATTTGTACTCATGTAAATGAAATATCATTGAAGTGTCTTGGTAGCAACAATAATATGGGTTTAGTATGATACTTTGCTTCCATAATCTATTTTTCACAAGGTGATACCGCGGTAGACGAGGGTTCGAGAAAGAGATGGATATGTCATACACGTATTGTCCGAGAAGGAATCGGCTTTCTCGGGAGAAATAATGGTCGGGGCCGCCATGGGAGAAGTCGAAGCCGAAAAAAGATCCGAGTTCTCACCAGAGTCCTCAACCCCGGAGGAGCTGGAAAGAAGCGTGGAATCATTTTCAATTAATAACTAAGCTCTGTCCCTAGAAATCCAGACCCCTAAAATGGTTGGCCGGCTTACGAGCAGCACAAGAGAATTGAGGGAGCTTCACAAAGACGGGATTAAAAACGCAGTCACCGTAATTGCCGTGCTTATCGCAGCGGTGACTGTTCCAGCCATATTCACCGTGCTTGGGAAGGTCTGGAGAACGACGGCAAACACAAAGGGGCGGCCATCAAGGCAGACACAGTCGCTTTGAAAGTATTTTTACTATGCGACACCGTGGCTTTCTTCTCCTCGGTGATTTTTCTGATTTTGGTGACTGTGGTGCCCTTCCACAGGAAATGTTTAGTGAAACTGGTGTTCTGCACCAACAAGATGATGTGGGTGGCGGTAGTGGTGGCCCGCAAGACTAAATGGATTGGAGTAAGCATGTGCATTGTCGGTGGTGGAAGTCTGGCATTCATGATGTTTACTGTCTGTTGGCTTGTGTGCGACCATGACAAAGAAAGCCCAGCTAAGACGGTTCAGTATTAGTATGGTTGGACATTTATCAAAAAGAGATTTAGATTTAAACCTTGGGGTGCTATTTAGCAAAGAAAGTAGTCTGATCTGAATCCTCGGAGTGCGTGGTAGAGTGCGTCTTAAAGGACGATGGTACAAACCCGGGTGGTCTCCATCTCACTCCAGGTCAACAACAACTAGACAACTAAGCTTATTAGGAGCAATCCCTGTGATGTGGTTTGAACCGTGATTCAAAGTGCAAACACTGAATTATCAGTGGTCTCCATGCAATCCATGTGGTTTGAACCCTACACTTCAACACTTCCACTTACTAAACAAAAGGAAGACAGTTTAAGTTTTTTAAAGAAATAAATTAAGTTTTGAATCTTCTTAAATCAATATAATATTATTGGATGGTTATTATTTTGTTTTTGTTACTGTAGAAATCGATTCATACGGATGAGCAATCTCCCACGTTAGCTTATCAATAGAAAATTTAACACACATCCACTCCCTCA
Organism: Wollemia nobilis; assembly: GCA_028583015.1. NCBI lineage: Eukaryota > Viridiplantae > Streptophyta > Pinopsida > Araucariales > Araucariaceae > Wollemia > Wollemia nobilis. The sequence goes on from JAQPPZ010000912.1 coordinate 2,730,737, forward strand.
CACTCACCCACGCCACGGTCTGAATAGGGATTTATTTTAATTTTATATAATTTATTTTAAAAAAAATTAAAAATGTTTTAAAATAATATTAAAAAATTAAATATTAAATTTAATGAATAAAATTTCCATTTTACTAATTATTATAAAATTCTATAAATGTCACATTTGATTAAATATTATAAAAATACTAGTTATTTATTTATTTAATTAGTGTGAGAAATCCTTATTATTCACTATCCCAATCATGATACTTAGTAAGGTTTGATACCTAAACTTATCAATAAAAGATTAACATACAACCATACCCACACAAAAATTTAAACCTTAAATGAAAAACCAAACCCACCAACTTTACATTATCCCATTTGAATATAAAAATACTAAAATAACTAAAAAGAAATTAATAAATAACCATACGCAACAAAGTCCAAGCTATAATGTTAAATAGGATGGAAACCGCCTTTGCCACATGCCTCAATCGTAAGGCAAGAGTCCTCCGATATTTTTGTCTCCGCCCGGTAGCTAACCGAGTCTTCAGATATTTTTGTCTCCGCACAGTGGCTAAACGAGTCCTCAGATTTTCTTGTCTCCGCCCGGCGGCTTAACGGAAGCAACGCAATTTTCTCCCTCTTCTTCCGTTTTAGCTGTGTTTTCTTCCTCTGATGGTCGCACACGAGCCAACAGAGGGTAAAAATCATGAACGCCAGAGTTACACCGCCTACAATGCACATACTCATTGCAATCCATTTAGTCTTAGGGGCCACCACCACATAACCTGCCGCCAAGAAAGCAGATGCCGTGCATCCAATCGCCACCCACATTATCTTGTTGCTGTAGAACACCAGTTTCACTAAAGATTTCCTGTGGAAGGGCACCACAGTCACCAGAATCAGAACAATCGCCAACGAGGAGAACAAAGCCACGGTGTCGCATAGTAAAAATACTTTGAAAGCGACTGTGTCTGCCTTAATGGCCGCCCCTTTGTGTTTGCCGTCGTTCTCCAGACCTCCCGGCACGGTGAATATGGCTGCGAATGTTACCGTTGCGATAAGCACGGCAATTACGGTGACTGTGTTAGCTGCGTTTTTAATACCTTCTTTGTGGAGCTCCCGCAGTTTTCTTGCCCTGCCGTTGACTGGGTCGCCAGTTTTAGCAGTTTGGAATAATTGGGCCTGAACGTGGTGATTAATTGAACTCACGCTTCGCTTTAGCTCCTCCGACTTGGAGTAGACGGGCGGGAGCTCGTACGCGCGTTTGGCTTCCGCCTCCTTGAGGGCCGCCCCGATGATCATCGCTCCCGAGTGAGCAGGTTCGTTCTCCAGAATGTCTAGCGCAGTCAGCCCCTGTTTGTTCAGTGCGTTGACGTTTACGCTCGTATTGGACACCAGCCACCGGACCATCTGCAAAACAATCAAAGTTATCAACCAGCTAATTACTCGAACTAATATACACTGGACAAGGGAACAAGCCTCTTGTGATGAAGAATCAGAGCTTCACCTGCTTGAGTTTTTTTCTGGTGGCTAGATGCAAAATTGTGTTGCCGTCATTATCTTGTTTGTTGATAAGGCCTGACGTGTCTAGGATATCCACTAAGTGTTTCACGACCTCGAATTGGTTCGTTTCTACGGCAGAATGCAAGATTGTTTCGCCCATTGCGGTTAGGACATCGGCAGATTCTGGCCTTTGGAACAGAATTTCATGAATAACGCCGAGCCGGCCTTTCATGGCTGCGATATGAAGAGCAGACCTGCCACAGCCATCAAGCGTAGAATAAATATCGGAATCGGCGCTTAAAAGTTCTCTTGTTACATCCAAATGGCCGTGAGACGCAGCTGAATGCAACGGAGTGTTTCCTTGCTTGTCTACTTTTCTCACCAGCCCAGGTCTGGCCTTAAGCAGCTCCTTTACAATTCCTGTAAATATAAAAATTATTAGATGAATTATGGAGAAAAGAAGATTGACTGGGCGATTTAAAAACGGGGTCCAGATATATTACCGGCATGTCCTCTGGCTGCTGCGGCGTGAAGAGACGTCTGCGCGTCGGGTTTCTTCGACTCGACTTCAAACAAGAAATATATCTGAAGCAATTGCTTAACCACGTCAATGTGGCCTCCCTCACAGGCAGTAAAGAGGGCCGTTTCATAATCCCGATTAACCTTGTAAGCGATGCGTTCGTCGGTCTCCAGCAATATTTTGGCAACATGTGCGTGTCCTTCTCTAGCAGCCTCGTGCAAGGCAGTGTCGTGCTTGCTGTTGAGGGCTGTTAAGAGCTGGGGCCTGATCTTAAGAATCTCAGACACAAAATCTGCCTGTCCAGTCCTTGCGGCCACATGCAGAATTGAACTGTGATTGCAACTCGTGACCTGGTCGAGAACATCCGGATTTTCCTCCAGCAGGTCTCGAATTGCCTGGATGTTACCCAGATGAGCGGCCTCTAAAACTCTCGGGTCCATTGCACCTTGATTTTCTGCTCACACCTTTGGTCTAGTATCTTTGTCTACTGCAGCCATAGAATCTCATGAGCTTCACTTCGTGATTAAAATATCGATTATTAAAAGGCGCACGCAAGTCTGCAGCTTCGTCGTTGCCTGCAAGTGGATTCCTATTGATCCCATGCTTCTTCCTGGAATTTTAGATTAAATTTCGCAGTAGTTTGCCTCGATTGATTTGATTGTCGGTCATATGTGCTCCTTTCGTACTAAAGTCACAAAGTCAAAATGGCCTTTGTTTGCTTATGTTTCAGAATCCAGAGTTTAATATGACTTCTTCACTAAAATTTTGACGTGGCTAGAGGGGCACCGCAGCTTCTAAGAGAACGTCCTGTTGTGACCTTTCACACAATTTTCAACGTGCAGAGTTTGCCTCTCTCTTTTCTTCCCACTTAAATACCTTTTCACACAAGTTTGAACGTGCAGAGTTTGCCTCCCTCTTTTTCTTCCCACTTAAATACCTCTTCTAACTTTCCGCTCGTGCGACAATTTTCCACGCTGTTAACTACCACGTTCCCCTTAGATTCTGCTGACGTAACATGCTACCATTGCATAAATTCGTGGATTCTTGGTGTGTTTTTCCTAGAACTTGCTTAATACTTTCGCTGATACATAACTTGCTTAATACTGTCGCTGATACATACGGTGTTTAAGTTGAATCGGAAAATGAAACATAACAATTTTATCATTTATAATTACATAAGCAAAGCCCTTAAAGTTTTGGTTTTTTAAGGTTCAAATTAGGATAAGGTTAAATGGTAGCGGTAGTGTTTGTTCTGTTAGCTGTCCAGTTTGATACCCTATAAGGTTGGACTCACATCGAACTAGTTTTATAATGACAACACCCAATAGTGTTATTGTTATTGATTCCCTTATGTATTACAAAACAATTTTATTATTGATTCTCGTTTATTAATGAACTACAATTCATAACTATGAGGTAAAATTCATATCCCTAACTACCAAGTAAAATCTACATTTGTTTGTTTCAAGTATTCCATCATCACCACCACATGGTGGTATTAATAGCTTGAGAAGGTTTGAATTTTGATCTTTTCTTGGTATTTACAACAAAGCTAGGATATTATCCATGCTAGGATATTATCCATATTGCTTGACAAGATTTGGACTTTGGTCTTCTTTTTAAATATTGAGGAATCTAATTGATTGAGCTAACAAGATTTGAATTTTGATTTTTTTTTTAAATATTCACGAATTTAACAAATTATCTTAATAATCTTTTTTTTTTAAAATATTTAACAGATTGCCTTAATAATGTCACTTATAAAATTTAATGAGTTTACACAAAATTTTATGAGGGAACCTGGCCCCCTAATGTTGAGTGGGTTTGAACCTTGACCTCTTAAAAAGAGACCAAAACCCTAATCACTACAATAAACTTGCATTATAAAATTTTTATTATAATAATATTTAAATAATAATTATTTATAATTTAACATGTTAAAATATTGAAATTTTATTTAGCGTTTACTCTCTAATTATAAAAATAATAATAACTACTTAGGTAGATATAAGAGCACATTCGTTTTCATACTTGAGCGTAACTATTATTTCACCTAAAGTAAACTTTGGCCAGTGATAGGCCAATTATGTGAAAGATGACGAAGAATGTAAGGGTCTTCAAGCTTCTATGCAAGGAGCAATGTCTAGGATTTTTCCCAATTGACAATAATTTCTCTAATGCGGACCACTTTGGCTAAGATTTATTTTACAAAGTGCAAATGATAACCATATCATAAGAGCTTTAGATATTAATGTGTTTGAGTACGTATTTGCTCTATTTTGTCCTTGCAAATGAGACGAAAATAACAGCGAGTAATAAGCTCAGTGGTTATTGTTTATATGCGAAAAGGAAAAATATTAAACAAAATTATATTAAAAATAATGTCATAAATTTAGTTGGACATTGCTTAAGCGACGGTTAAAAAATATTAAATATTTTATGCTATAGAATAAATTTGTATTTTTACTGAAATAAAAAATATCTCAATTTTGTTACAAGGGAAGAGTGTAACCGTTTGGGCTTTGTTTTTTTTGGAAGGTTCAAACCGCTTTATGGATGAGTGGGTGTGTGTGGTGGTTGTGTTAAATTCTCTATTGATGAACATAGCTCTTGGCTTTAAGAGGGTACGAGGGCTCATGGTTGGGATAAGACTGCTCAGCCCTGTGAGTTGGTTGGTTGGTCGTAGGGGTTTCTCACACTAACCAAATTAATATATATATATATATATATATATATATAATCAACTTTAGATGAAAGAAGTATTAAAAAATAAGATATAAGGAAGGAAGTAATTAATTATTTTAATAATATTGTCCTATCTTAGGTAAGATAAAGAGGCTTTGGATAAACATTTGCAAAATATTTCATCTATTACCATACTTGATAAGGAAGATCTATATTATTCAGTTATAAGAGATGATTTTCTCTTTCTATTCTAATAAGGCAATTGATCCTAATTGATTTCCTACAATTTTCTTTCCAAAATTTTGGGATTTGTTGAAGAGTGATATGTTAGTTGTGGTTCAAGAGGCAAAAAAAAGAAGACTATAATATGTGAGATGAATGCCAACTTTATTACATCGAGTCTTAAGAATGGTGAGACAATATTTTGATATTTTTTGTCCAATGAGCCTTTGTAATATGATCTGTAAGATATTTTCAAAATTTATGAAAAATAGATCTAAAATCATATTAGATTGTGTTGTCTTAGAGGAACAAGATGGTTTTTTTCATAGTAAACAATTTCTTGATGGTATAATAATTACATAAGGAGGTCATACATTCTTTCCATTCGATTATAAAACTAGGTATGCTTGTGAAATTAGGTATAAACAAGGCATATGATAGGGTTGGTTGTAGTTTTTCATATGATATTCTTAAAAAATTGGTTTTGATCAAGGTTAGTATAAATGGATTAGACATTGTTATAGCACTAAAAGCTATTCTATTTTGATCAATGGATCCCTTGCTAAATATTTTGAATCATCTTATGGACCTTATAAAGGTGAATATAAGAAAAAATTAAAGGTATTCATATCCCAACAAATGATGTTTTCAAACCTTATCTCCAAGTAATTGATGACACTTTATTTTAGGTCATACCTTAATCATGGAGGTCGTGTAGTTTAAATAATTATTATCATGCTATGAGAAGATCATATAATTGGTTCATACTATGAATTATAGGATCATTTGTATTAATTTTGCTTTAGATTTTCAAAAAAATTATGTGAAGCTAGGGTTTAAATTAAGAAAATAAGCATCAAAATATCTAAGTACTCCTTTGTCTAATAAAGGAATGGTGGAGTCGTGGGACTCAATTTTTTATAGGATGAAATCTTGTTTGGTAGGATGGAAAGGTAAGTTAATTTAAAATCTATCAAAAGATGGTGAATAAATGATCAAGATGGGATATATGTCTTTAGAGAGATAAAAAATACTACTCTCAAATATTTTTCTTGAAATAATGTTTGGTCATTTGAGGCCCTCTCACAGGCCTCAACATTCCCTTGGTTAGGAATCAAAAGTAAGATTCTTATAGGTGGGAATATATAAATAAAAGGATACCATGGAAATTTTAGGTGTGCCTTGTGTATGAAAGATCTAAAGCCATTGTATCATTACTTGCTTATTGTCCCTTTGCTTATATCATTTTCAGGTTACTTTTTTGAAAGATGAGAATTTATTGGGTATCTTCAACAACATTGAAAAAGTTGATGAAATATTGGATTAATTATTTTAAAGTTAAAGCATTATGCATTTTGTGGAGGATGGGTCCTATTGTGGAATCTATGGCTTGAAAGGAATAATAGAATTTTAAAAATAAATATTAAAATCATTCTCAACTTTAGAATCATATTATTGCCTCTTGTAAAGTATTTACAATTATGATGTTCATCATAGGAAGTCTTAAGTGTGACAAAAAGGGATGTTACCTACTTGGTTATAGGTAGTGAATATATATGTAAGGTTCATCTAGGATAAAGGAGTTAACACAAAGAATGTATGTTGGGCCATGATAAAATAAAAATATATAGAAGTTAGGTTCATCAAAATTAATTTTCATGGTTCTTCAAAGGAAATCTAAAAAAATCTAGTGCAGGTAGAGCTTTTTGAAATAGTAAAGTCAAAATTCTCTTTGCATGCTTAAAATCATGTGGGAATTCGACTAACAACCATGTGGAGGCTAAGGAACTTCTTATAGGGATCAAGACTATAATAAAAGGATGAAAATATATTTGAGCTATGTTAGGATTTTATATCCTAACCTTTATTAATAATAATAATATAATAATTTCGGTCGCGATTTCGCGACGAATTTCTCTCTCCAAAGGCGAACCTCCATTTGGTCGCGATTTCGCGACGCTTTTTCTCTCGACAGCGGCAGTCTTCCAAGTTGTAGCGATATCGTGACCTTTTTTCTCTTCAGCGGCGGTCTGGATTTTTTGTCGCGATATCGCGACCTTTTTTCTCTTCAACGACGGTCCTTCTTTTTTGTCGCAATTTCGCGACATATTTTCTTCTTGGTTGTAGGATTCTTCTTGCATCGTGTTTTCAGAGCTCTTCTTCTTCTTCGGCTGTGGTCTTCTTTTGCGTCGCGATTTCGTGACACCCTACTTCACATCGCGATATCGCGACCTCCTCCCTCCTTCGGCTCCGATGGTGATTCTTGTCACGATTTCGCGACCTCTTTTCTTCCCGTGGCTTCTTCGACGATTCTGGGCACGATTTCGTGACATCACCATTTTGGTCGCGATTTCGTGACACCTCCCCTAGTGTGGAGGTTTGTCAACTTTCTTCTCTTCTCTTCTTGGACCTCCTCGGTCGCTATGAATTTATTGTAACCTCTCTTGTTCAAGGTTCAGGGACCTTTCAAAACCCTTTCTACCAATCAAAAAAAATAATAATATAATAATAATTTAATATCATATAGTATAGTTTATAATATAATAATTAATTATTATATTATATTATTGGGCTTAGCATAAGTCATAATAATTAATTATATTAATTATTATGAACCATTGTGGTGAAGAGACATGATGGTTAAGGTTAGGTCGGTATATATGATTGTTCAAACCATTCATTCAAGATCATTCATGAAATATTATATAAAACATTTATTAAAACATTGAAGGGACTTCCCGACAATCCAAAAGCAATTCTTTTAGTTTTAGGTTATTTATTTATTTATTTATCAATTTATGTGCTAGAAACCGTAGGTTCCTACCATCTGGTATCAGATCCTTATGGATCCAACCATATTGGTCAAGGAAATAAAAAATGACATTACAAAAATTAGAAGAATGATTGAACAAAAACAAAAAAAACAAATAGAACGTTTCGATCATATTATACAATATTTAATTAAAATGCAAGAGGAGACCCTATCCATGGAATCTCAGGTAGAGGAGGAAGAACCCATAGCCGACGAATCTCAGGTGGTACCCATTGCTCTTCCCAAGAATGAAAAAAATGCAACTGAACATATTGCTCCAAACCCTAAATTAATTGTTTCTCTGGATGAGCCCATAACCATAGAACTCCAAAAAATACCTATTCCACTTCCGAATAAAAATTATAAAAACCATAAAAAAACTTCAATACAAAAAATAATTATAGGTAGCTAGGAAACTAAGTACGGCCACAATGTACATTTTTCTTGGAATTCGTGTGCTACTACAAGAACATTTTTGAAATATTATACCCCAAAAAAATGTTGTTGTAAAGCTATTGACCTATTCTATAAAATAGAAAAGACATACTTGAAATCAGATTCAACCACTATTTCGAGTGTTCTATCCATATGCACCGATGTATCTACTTTGAAGAATAGAAAGGAGATTCATGCATACATAATCACATGGCGTCTATGTTCTGAGAGGCCACCTCCTTGGCGACCACCAACTTCTACATTTGATCCCAACCAACTAAACAAGAAAAAACTTTTTCGTAGATTGTAGCAGTGTGCAACTTTGAGATCAACAAGACTTTCTAGAAGAGATGGCAATTCCCAGATACCACAATTACACAATGTGATTTTTTTTTTAAAAGAATACATGGAGTTCAACAATGGAAGTTTCGTGAGACTTGTGCAAAAAGAGACATCAAGGACCTTCAATTTTTTCAAATGTGAAATGGTGGACACTTCTTACAGATTTGTACAACAACAAATATATATTAAGTTTAATGAGACTATTTGAAAGGGCTGACAATTCATCAAGTTTGTCATTTTGGTCTGCACATAAATGTACTAGTGATTTCAGCTGATGAAAATTTTCTAGAAAACTGCTTATATCATTTTCACCGATGTTAAGAACTTTCTGCTTGATAATATTACCCAAACATTGAGGAATCTCTATTAGATTACACCCAGACAAATATAACTCTTCTAGATTGAATAGTTCTCCAATTTCATTGGGAAGATGCACCACCCAACACTTACTCATATCGAGAAAGCGAGAAAGTTTAGTACTCATATTTTGAGGTAGCACTGCAACTGGAAATGCATTCTCTCCTTGCAACTTATAACTAGTTGGAAATATCATCCATAATTTTAACATACCATGAAATGGTAATTATGAACCCAAACATAATCAACTTCTAGATTTATAACTTCTATAACCTTGTCTGCAAAGATCTTATTAATAGAAAATTACGCCTGCCAACGAGATTGGTCAAAATGGCCTCCATGATTTGGAGAAAGTGGCAACTGAAGTAGCTCATTTTTTTAGTTTGTATGATAAGCGACGATGGTTCATCATATGCCACTCGTGTGGAGAAGTTCATGTTACTCATTATATTTAGGAATTCTATAGAACTGGGAGACCACAATCCATCAAATGGGTAGTCTGGATATCTGGATACACATAATGTTGATTTTAGCAATGGCTGCAAAAATTTACCTATTGTATTTATCCATTTGGAGCTCTGAAACTGCGTTTCTTAGAGTCTTAGCAGTGAAAATTTTTGATCGTAGGTAATCCTGGACACCCATCCATCAAACAAAGGAAACCTATTTTCTAGCTCTCATATGTCTCGTATTTTTTTTTCTTATAAGAGCCGAGGGAGGTCACAGTGTGTGGGTTCTAGAAGATCAAAGAATATATCTATCAAGCGATATAACCCAACCTCAATTTCTCCCCAAATCTGGGAACAGTCATTGCTAATGAGGGGAAGAGTGTACCCGATAATAAGGATGTTCTTATGTTCGTACTTTTCCAAAGGAAAAATTTCATGAACGCATGAACCACCCCCCGTAAAATTTGGTGAAAATTTCATTTGTTTCCCGATCACAAAACACTCGGTCACATTTTCGAGAGTTTTCACAACACTGTCTGTTAGAAGATTATTTTACAAAAAATGATAGAAGACAATTGCTGGTGGATATGATATTGCTACTCAGCTTCAAAAAACAATATGTTGTTCAAATGATTGAAACATGTGACATGTCAGGTTGAAATTAATTACAAATATGTTATAAACAACATCATTTGTTGCCCAAATTTTGGACATGGAAGAGACTATTACAGGGTATAATGCAAGGCCAAAGGACCACAATGCATACAATGACAGAAATATTTGATTTGGGAAATATATCTGACCAAAATAACATGAATATTGAATCATATATATTGAATCATATATTTATTAGGGTGAACGGATAAATCTTATGGCAGCTCCAAATTTACCTGATTATCAGGTTTTTTGAAATAGTTCTAACTACAAATTTTGAAACATATGAAGCCATGTTGGTACCAGTAGTTCATTTATTAATGCGTGGTCCTACGAAAATGCCAACAATACTAAAAATATAGCTAGTCAAAGTTGCACTACTAAAGATAAACTAACAAGTGGTTGGAATTATGTTTCAAACATGCAGTAAAACATTAGGAGCATAGGAGATATATTGGTTCATCACCTTCGAATTAATCATGTGGTTGCAGTATTTTAGAATCCCTAATTGCTTAAATTAGCCAACACATTTGATTGGTGAAACAATTGACTAGCCATTTTAAACCCCAAGGATTGAAAGCATTAAAAGGAGGACTATTTTTTACGTACGATGTCATTAAAAAAAAAAAAAAGTTGCTACCAAATTGCCAAACGAGAGAGCTTCAAAATATCTACGTGCCTAGGGAAGAGAACGAACCACTACAAGATACTTTCAATGCATGTGGAGGAAGTTCAAAGTAGGCTAACGGTAATAAAATTATAGTTGTGTCAAATTGGATGGAGAGTGCAGTGTCTTATCACTACGAATGAAGTAATTGAACCATTTAAGAGAGGTAAGTAACAATTGGAAGACATTTATTACAACTGGAAATACAAGACTGCTAGAGAAATAAATAATATTAGTACAATAACTAATTCAAGTTGTATTTGGTTGACTGACATGATACTGTTCAACCTTACATTGCGTACTGATTACTGGACAAGAGCGTTCTTTCTTGACCCAATTATTGATTGTTTGGTGAAGTGTTGCTAAGTTGTTGTGGTGAAACAAATCCTGTAAGGTGTATTATGTAGTGCTTATTTCTTGACTTGCTAAAATTTAGGATAAAGAACATAGCATTCTAAGCACCACGACATTATTGGCCTCCTTGAGTAAGGAATAAAGATGTTTGATCAAGAAGACACAAGTTAATTAAGAAGCAACAAGCTAAAACAAACCGTTACAAGATAGCACATACAACAAATGCGTACCAAATGTTAAAAGATAGCTATTGCACCATTATCGAGGGGTGTTCATAAGCCAAATATTGTTGTTTTTGGGATGCTACAAGCCTCGTATAGTCCTCTCTTATTGCCAAATATTGAATACTAGCAACTCGGTGAAGTAGCCCACAAAAATAATATAATTTCCATTATTATTAAGGAATATATTATTAAAGGTTTGTGCCAGGATTTCATTAAGCTATGGTAACTGTTATCAACAAAGTCCACAATGCTACTATTTACCCTATAAACTGAGCCCCAATGGTAACTGTTATCAAAAAAGTCCACAATGCTACCAAGCTATGTCATATTCATAAATTATTATATTTGAGCAATATTTTTTAATTTATTATATGGGATTGAAAGGGGCCCCACCCATAATACATCATCACCATATACTAGTATTACAACAACTTTGCTATTATGCATGTATCACTTAACCCGATTTGAACTTAGGTCTTATCTATAAAAGTAAATATATTTAATCAGTTGAGTTGATGCCATTTGATAAGTTTTTAATAATTTTATTAAGAAACTATGTGTGGCTTTTATAGGGTCAAATCCAATCAAAATAATGATATTACGTTGCTATTAGGTCAATTAAACCATATCCAACTTGGATTTTTATCAAAGATATTTTTCATTTGCCTTTTCATAAAATATTTTCTTCATCTCTTCACCTTCCTCAAACAACTATGTTTATGCAATTGGTTCCTTCAAATTAATTGCATTAATAGTTAAAATCTCAAATAGTTAGTTTCCTTGTAATATTTGATCTTTACCAAGATGAATATCAGCATTGCAATTGGTTAAATTATTTATTACCTAGTTTTCTTCTTTATATATATGATAACATTTCCAAGATGTTATCTTTAATATAGTTAATAGAAAGTAAAAATAACATGTGTTTTTATCCAATCATCACATCCATGTTCTTGATAGCATTAATAATAATTTATTAATCCCTCTTGATTGAAATATATTTCCATCCTTTTTTAATGGAAGTTTTGATCCTTGTAAGAGGTACATTAGCCTTTATATAGTTTTTAGTTGAAGTTACATACAATTTTGAGTAAGTGACAAGAATTTGCTTTCATTATTTCTAAAACACCACCTCCACTAGATTTTCTTGGATTCTTTTAGAAGCATTATCAAAATTAATTTCGATAAAACCTTTGATAAACCCAACTTTTGGACATATCTATTTTACCATATATTGAAGAATATCTTTTTTGTTAAATCCATTTACATAGATGACCCTTCCATGTATATTCAAATTCTATAACCAAGAGGTCGACACCTATATTTCCATACTTAAGGTGTTTAATGAAGAACATCATTTCTATAAATATTGTGCAAGAAGCAATAATATCATTCTAAACTTTGGACATAATTTTGAGATAGATATCTTTAAAAATTCTATTATTCATTTTAAGCCATAAATTCCATCAAGTAATGGAAGGACCAATCCTCCATAGGGTACATAATATTTTAGCTTAGAAATAATTAATCCAATTATGTTGATGGGACTAACTAATTGTTGGAAATTTTGAGTATATTGTGTTGTCATTTATGTCAAAGGATTGATGTCATAAGTTGATGACATTGGTTGTCATTTATGTCAAAGGAAAGATAAGTGAAAATAATCTTCAAAGGGTACATGAGGTAATGTGGAAGTAAGAAAAAGACAATGCATTCTCCGTGGTGGTATTTGCAAAAGAAAAAATAAAATTTTTAATTGATTTACCATGGTGGTACTTGCAAAGAAAAATAAAATATCTCATGGCCATAAAGGTTTAATGGATTTAACATGGTGGTAATTGCAAAGGAAAAAGGAATATGTTTTATGGTGGGAAAGAATTTATCCTAATAAAAAGGTCCAAAGAAGAAAAAGAAATTATAATATTTAAATCTATGTAGATTTAAAATATTATAATAATTAAAAATTAAATGTGAGCACCAAAGGTTAAGGTTGGAAATCGAATATTTCCATGCGTCGACGTCAAGGACCAAGTAAACATTTGCATATTTAAATTGCAATGCTAAGGTGGAAAAATGGAATAAGAAAATTGTGTGCTTTAATAATTCATTCATTCATGGCAGAGGAGGAGAAGAAGACAAAGGTTGAATTCATGTTTTGAGGCAGAGCGCATGGATAAATAGTAGGGGCAATGAAATTTGGTATTAGCGCTAAGGAATGGCAAAAGGGAGGTCTCGAATTCGAGACATGATGGATGACAAGGTGTTAAATTTTTGTTGAAGAACATTTTCATGTCAAAGATTGTGTACAAGGAAGAGTGTGTGCACTCTAGGTTTTGTGTGGGTGTCTAGCCCACGTGGTGGCCTAGACGAAGCTAGGGAGCAGGCCAGCAAGCGGCGATGGAGGTTTGAATCGTGACGGTGACAAAAAGTGGGGATAAATTTTTGTGAAATAAATATTTTCCAAGTCTAAGGTATGCGCTCCCTTAGGGAGTCATAAGGACATTATTTTACTTTTAATTTTTGGATTAAAAAGACAGTGTGGAGTTTTTATTTTTGAAATAAAAGGGAATAGTGTGGATTTTATAATTTATATTGCTAGTTCTATGTGTGGTGCATAAAATAAATGATTTTATGGTTATATTAAAAATCTAAAGTGCATTGAAATATTTTCAAGTAGGAGGTATAAGGTGTATAAGAAAAATTCATGTGTGTAATTTGTGGCTTTGTTGTGTTGAATAATATTTTGCAAGATTAGGAGTAATAATTTGCTTGACATCTTATTGTAATTATTGCATGGTGAAAAGAAAACATGAGAGGTTTGATTGAGTATTAATTTTTTATTTTTTAGAACAAAATAAGGGACTTAGAGCATCATTTTTAGATTTTATTGTGCACATATTTTGAGAAGAAAATTTCATGTGGATGTTTTGAGAAGGTACCTTGCTATCTAACCCTTGAAGTGGCACAAGAAAGATTGGTTATTTGTGAGACAAGTTTGAGGACATATTCTCATCAAAGAAAAATAAGAGGTATGGGCATTTCATTCCTTCTTTAAGATGTTTTATTGAGTAAATGTTTCTGAATCATAAGGTGGAGATAAAAGGGTTGTTTGGTATGCATTATTGAAAATATTTGAGTTAGGGTTTGAGATATATTTGTGTATTCTTGTTGAAAGAAATTTGAAACACTTGTGTTAGGGTTTGTGAAAAAATTGTGAATATTTGATTAGTGAAATTGAAAACACTTGTGCTAAGGTTGAAGAGGAATTTTGTGTATCTTTGTAAAAAAATTTGGGCATGGGTTTGAGTGACATTGAATGTGAATGTGCAAGAGTTAGAGATCAGATTTATGAAGCAAGTGTGTCTATCAATTTTGATTGTGGAAAATATTTAATAAGGTCAATTATCGAGTGCTAGACTAGAGCTACCTTTAGAATGCAATAAATGTGAGACATGTGAAAGTGATAGACTTAATGAATATGTACAACATATTGAGCATTTTTCAATTACATATCATTCTCTATATGTTCAAGAGGTTAAATGAATTCTGGGTAGAATATGTCTAAACTACTTCAAGTTAAAGAAATCACATTGAAGACTAGATAAAGCATTTTATGACACTATTATGCAAAATATGAAAATAGATGAATATTGTTGTGTATGCAAGATTTGGAGAGTTGAGAACAGATTTTGTTGAGCAGACTTGAGTATGTGTGTTAAGCATATTTGAGTATGTGTGTTGAGGAGATTTGAGTATGTGTTGAATAGAATTGAGTATGTGTGTTGAGCAGATTTGAGTGTGTGTTGAGAAGATTTGAGTATGTGTGTTGAGAAGACTTGAGTATGTGTGTTGAGCAGAGTTGAGTATGTGTTTTGAGAAGATTTGAGTATGTGTGTTGAGAAAATTTGAGTATGTGTTTTGAGCAGATTTAAGTATGTGGTTTGAGCAATTTTTGAGCATGTGTTTTGAGCAATTTTTGAGCATGTGTTATGAGCAAGTTGTTGAGTTGTTTTGAGCGAGTATTCTGAGAAGGCTTGAGGTATATTTGAGCAATTCTTGTGAGAAGACTTGAGATAGAGTTGAGAGCAGATTTTTGTATGTAATGTGTGCAAATAGGGATAAAGTTGAGAATAGATTTGTGCATGTAATATGTTCAAGAATTGGCTAGAGATAGAGAGCAGGTTTGAGATAAATTTGTGCTAATATTGTAACGATTTTTGGTGTAGATTTGGGTAGAGATATAGAGTAAAATTTGAGATAGATTTGTGCTAACCTTGTGATGAGGTTTGGTACATATTCAGGTAGAAGTTTGGTGTATATTTGGGACATATTTGAGAGTATATTTGAGTACATATTGGTATAGAGTTGTGTGAAAATTTATGCATGTAATGTGTACAAATTTGAGCATATTTGTGAGAGAGTTTTGAAAGCAGATGTGTTCTAGACTTGTAGCAAGGTTTTGTGTAGATTTAAGGTAGATTTTATAAGCATATTTAGAGCATATGTGTACTAGCCTCGTGATGAGGTTTGGTGCAAATTTGAGACAAAGCTGAGAGTAGATGTGTTGTTGATCTGAGCAAGATTTATGTTAATGTTTGGGGTATATTGAAACAAAGTTAAGCATAGGTGAGTACCATATTTGGAGATGATCAGATCAGAGAGGATAGAGGTCTCCTGTATATAGAGGTCCATAAGATAGAGCAGTGGGGATAGAGGTATCCTATGGATAGAGGTACATTAGCTAGAGCAGTGGGGACAAAGGTCTTCTATAGATAGAGGTTCACTAGCCATAGTAGTGGGGACAAAGGTCTCTTATGAATAGAGTTCCACAAACCATATTTAAAGGGGATAGAGTTCTCCTATGTATAGAGGTACACAAATTTGATAATAGGGGATTGAGATCTCCTTTGGACAAAGATCCATAAGCATTATAATAGGGAATTGGTTACCAAGATATTGGTTGAGAAAATTTAGAAGAAATATTTTCTTCATGGATATAGCCCACATTGGGTGAACCACATTAAAATTGTGTGTCTCATGTGTGTGATGATTTATGCATTACTTTTTTACTTCTATTGATCATATTGATTAATAGTACTTTGGAAAGATAGTGCAATTGATAACATTGGATAATATTGTTTTGGAAAGAAAAGTAAAAGTTGATCTTATACTATTCACCCCCCTCTCAGTATAAGCTAAGGGACAATGAATGATCCAAAACTCATAATTCAAATGATTTAGAACATATAAATTTCTAGGTAAGGAATATCATGAAAGAGTGTAATTAAAAAATTAATAGAGCATAAAAAATTAGAACATAGATCTATAAGCAAAATAATAGAATGTTTTTATTGCTTAAAAAATAGAGTATAATGCAAGAAATATTTGAGAAGAGATGTGAGGCTATAACATTGCATCTATTACTCATGCTTTTTATAGCTAGGGGTACACCTATCTTGATACAAGAATTGATGTATTAAAAATCCATCATATTGAATATGGAAGGTCACCCATATGGAAATATGTTGGTTCACCTTCCATGAGTTAGAAGGTCACCCATATGGAAATATGGTGGTTCACCTTCTATGAGTTACAAAGTGCATAATAATTGAAAATTACATACATACGAATTTTCCTTTTGTTTTTTATCTTCTAATGATGTGTCAACATAGCTAGAGATGTATTTTGGCTACAAAAATTTTAAAAATAGAAACTTAGTATTTTTAGTAAGTATTTTGTTTTGCATTTTTTAGGGCCTCTAGAGATTTTTTTCTATAAATGTATTAGCAAATATATCTATCATAGAGTTTCCTATATAAATATTTTTTCTCTCTTTAATCTTTCCAATGCTTCTTGAATGAACCAAAATGGAGTCTCGAGCACAAAGTTATGCCCCTAATAGTGCCATTAGGATGAAAAATAGATTTGTGGGCTTCTTCGAGCATAAAGACATGATGTAAAAGGTCATAGTTATAAATAATTTTCCATCCATTGAAATAAAATGGTCCTAATTGTGTCAATTTTTGATATTAGGTGTGAAACTTATTTCTTCATTTGATATTTTTGTGAGTCATTCCTCTTGGTGATGAAGTTGTCTTACCTTGACCACTCTATACATCTGAGTGGATTACCTTCTAATGGTCCTGGTCAATGTGTCAATAATATGATCCTCCTACACTAGTGCTAATCTATTTGGATTTAGTTCTTCAATGTCTAAATATTCTGCTATTATGAAAGTATCCAACATATATGGATGATAAGGCCTAAGAAGTTCAACATTGAAGATTGAATGCATACCAAGATAAGTTAGAATATTTGATACAATCACATATTATCCCACCTTATTGGTTATAATGTATGGTCCATAGTTAAGAGGTATGATTTTCCTATAAGATCATGCAAATCTCTTTTTGAATATATATCAATACCTTATCTCCAAACTGAATTGATGTGGGACCGAATGTTAGTCATGACATTGTTTCTATTTATTTATCTTTTCCAAGATGTCATGGGCCTATAGTTGGATGTTTTGAATCTATTCCACAAATTGTGCTATATTTTATCCTTATTTTTTTTCATGACATAATTACTCCATGGATTTATTATGGAAAGCTACATTATTTGGTTCCTAGGGTTAGAACCCAAAATAGAAATAAAATGGGTTGTGTATTTTTGAGCTATGTAACACTAGATTGTACCCATGCTAAATGTAGATGAGGATATCATCCCATGTACATGGATGGTTGGAATTGTACATTCATAGAAGATGTACAATCAATAAATTTACAACTTCTATTTGGCCATCAGTCTAAGGATGGAAGGCTATAAACATGGTCAACTTGGTGTCCATAATGTTCTATATGATGGATTAGAAAATTCTTGGAGTTCTACTATCCTTTTTAGATACAAAAGACTTGGAATCCAAATTTGATCCACACGTGATTAAAATAAATTTTAGTATTATCCTCAGTAAAAATGGATTTCTTACAAGGAACTATGATAGCTATTTAACAATGATCAACTACTACAAAAACATAATCATTATCATGCTTAGATGTGGGAAAACCTAAGAGGATATTCATGGAGATAGATTCCCAAGGCTTGGATAGAACTCAAAATGGTGTATAAGTTATTGCTTCTTGTTGTTTGGTTTAAAAATAATGTAGGGGGTATATGAGTTGATGTGCCTCTCAAAATTGTTCCTCATGTTGGGCCAATAGAAGTAATTTTGAGGTACTTCCAACATTTTCCATTCCAAAGTGACCTGTTACTTTTCTCAAGTATGCTTCACAAATCATCTTTGAGCACTCATTAGCTAGTACACAAATATGTCCCATGTGGTAAAGGAAGGTATATTTTATATAAAACTAAAAAATATGCTTACCCACATGAAGAGATCTATATGCATTTACAATATTATTACCTACTTCATACAAGGTGGACTAACTAAAAGTAAAATACCTATAGGAATCAATAATGATGGTGAGTGCTATGATTGGAGGTCAAGTCAAACAATCTATTATTGAATTCACATTCCCTTTGTTATTATTGATGATAAAATAAAACTACTATAGATATGTGATCCAATTTTTATGTCTTTCATTCCTTAGCTTACTCTATGTCTTTCATTCTTTCACTGTTTACATGCTTAGATAATGGCATAGAGATATTTGTCATATGTGGGATATTTTTGGATTACTTCATTGAATGCTTTACTATGATAAGTAATTGGATTCCCATGTTATGAGAGAATAGATATTAGTACATAATTGGATGCATTAGTCATTAGCTCAAAAGGTTGATGTATATCAGGTAGGGAAAGTGAAGGAGATAAACATGATTTGTGCTTCAACCTTTCAAATTCCCTCTATTGTGCCTCTCCCTAATGGAACTTAGATTTGGTACCTCATTTGCTCACTTGGTATAGTGTCCAAGCAATATGTGAGAACCCTTATACAAAATTTTATAGAAATTAGAAAGACCCAAAAAGATACAAAGATATATTAGAGTATTTAGCTTATGCCAATCTCTAATTACCTAAATCTTATTAGGATCAACATGGACTCCCCACTTATCAAAGATAAACCTGAGGTACTAAATATTCATCATTTAAAATGAGCACTTCTTCAAATTAGCATATAGCTTATGTCTTTCAATAATATAAAATACCTATTTAATATGTTGCAAATGTTCCTCCTATGTATTACTATAGATGAGAATTTCATCTAAGTGGGCTACCATAAATGAGTTAGTGTAGGAATGTAATATGGCATCCATAATCCTCCTGAATATGGAAGATGTATTGGTTAAGCCAAAATATATAGCTAACCACTCAAATAAACCATCATTAGATTTGAATGTAGTCTTCCATATTCAATAGGATCTATGGGTATTTTATGATAACTAGATTTGATATCAATTTTGGTGAAGAACTTTGGACCATGGAGTTTTTCTAGAAAGGAATATATCTAAGGAAGTGGATAGCAATTATTCATAGTGCTTTTATTTAAATATTTATAATCATAATAGAGTATCCATAGTCTATATTTCTTTGAATCCAAGGTAATTAGATTATGACATGGTGAAGCACTTGGTATGATGTTCCCATTTTGAATCAATTCTTGGATTTTCCTCTTGATGTCATCATTTCAATGACTAATATTTTATAAATTAATGGAATGCTTTACCACATATTGAATTGGAGTCCCAGGTGATGACTTGAATAAGTCATCATATTTTGCTACAATCTAGTCCATATGCTTATGTCATACAAGGCCTACAATTTATGTAGTGATAATCTTCTTACTTTACAACTTGATCATCAACAAGATGAATTTTCTTGTTTTGGATATTATCTTTGTGCATTATTTAGCACGAAATAAGGAAACATAAGTAATTGGAGATACCTCTTATATACTAAAGTACTAGCCTCTAAAAGTGATGATAACATATTCAAACCTAGATTCATATACACCATGCCTCTTCCACATAAATGGCTAGCCCAAAATCACATCACAAATATCCAAAGGTACAATATCACATAAAATTCATCGTTGAAGGGTTTGATGGCATAAGAGAGGATACATTGTTGAGTGATACAAATATCTCCCCCTATTATATCCATCCAACATTACATGGTTGTAGGTTTTGTGTGATAGATTCCAATCCTTCATCATTTGGGAAAAAATCATATTCTTTTGGTTATCACTATCAACAATGAAATATAATGGACTACCCTTGACCCCCATTTATGTATGAAATAGATATTCCTCCTCTTATGACTCCTTTAGTGCAACATGTTGGTGGCAATGGTCATATTCGATTCAACTTCCATGATTTGCTTAACTCTATCTTTAGCCTTGGATGCGGAGGCAATGATGTAGTAAATTTAAAGGGTTATGATTCAATAAAAATTTACTAAATTGCTCGATACTCCCTCAAATGTTGGTTTATCTTATGATAATCACACCATTTTCCACTCTTGCCTTTGGAAGTCTTTTTTTACTTCCAACTTTAATTTTAGGGATGACCCCCTTTATCATGATTCTTTTGAGAGTCACTCTTACCTTTCTTTGGCTGGTACTTAGTGTTCTAGTTTTTGTTATTTGCTCCTATTTTTATATTTTTGTTTTTTTGTGCTTTTATTCCAATTTTAAAAAATAGTTTTATATGCCTCTCCTAATGTATTCAATTCAAAGAGGTCCATGCATTATTGAATTTACTATTGCATCCCACTATTTTACTTAAGCATGCCTTTCAATGTCTTAAATACCTAACTTTGCTACCATGGAGTGGAAGGCATCAATATAATTTTGAATAGACTAGTATTTACCTTGATGCAATTGTTACCATCACATGTATTGTTATTTATAGGCTCCCATTAGATAATATTTTTCCTTGATGACCTCCATAAAATTATCCCATGTGAATGCTACTTCATCATAATTATATTCTATAACCTTGTTACAATATGCTTCCCACCAATTTTGAACAAGTGGTGAATCTTTCATAAGTGCAAAAGTGATTTTCTTATAGTTGATGAATTTAATTATAGAAATCTATGAAGATAACTAATCCAATCATTTATCTAGGAATCAATATTAATTTTTCCTTCAAAATTAGAAATATAAAAATTCACTTGCATTTGAAAAGGTGTGGAAGCACTGAATGGTGCTAGGGCAATGAGAGGCTATGTAGAGGAGGTTGCAAAATTTATGGTAGGGAGTTTTTGAAGAATTTGAGCAAATTGGTCCATCATCCCATTCCTCTATTTCATGAGGACTTTGTTCAACATTTTCTTGAAATGATTGATTATCTTGAGCTTATCCATTTTATTTCTCACTGATATTATTAGGAATTTCAAGGGATATAATCAAAAGGATGTAGCTTATGATACCCAAAATTTAAATATCATAATCACATATTTATGACATACACTTAAAAGATAATTTGCTCGGATACAATTGATGCAAAAATCAAAAATTTGATTGATTCAAAACTCATAATTTTTAGTTAAGGATGATCATGAAAAATCACAATAAAAAAAATAATAGAGTATGAAAAAATAGAAAAAATATATAACAAAATAATATAATGATTTATTGCTCAAAAAACATAGTATAATGCAAACAATATCTAAGAAGAGATGTGAGGCTATAAAATTGCATCCATTAGTCATGCTATTTTCACTTATGGATGCATATCTCTTTTACAAGAATTTATTTATTGGAAATCCACCAAATTGAATATGGAAGGTTATTCATATGGAAATATGGTGGTTTGCCTTTCATGATTTAGGAGGTCACCCATATGGAAATGTGGTGATTCACATTCTCTAAGTTACAAAGTAGATATTAAATAAAAAATACATGCATATGACTTGTCCTTTTATGTTTTATCTTCTAATGATGTATCGACATCATGGAGATGCATTTTGACTACAAAAATCTAAAAATTGAAAATTACTATATTTAGTACATATTTTGTTTTATATTTTTGAGGGCCTTCAAAGTGTTTTTTCTACAAATATGTTGGAAACAATATATTTGAAAAAATTCCCTATGGAAATTGTTGTTCTATATTTAATATTTCTAGCACTTTTTGAATAGTTTGAAATAGAGTCCTCAACATAAATTCATACCCCTATTAGTGCAATTAGAATTTAAAAAGTAGATTTTTGGGTTTTATGAGCATAAATCCATGCTGTAAAAAGGCCACATGCTTGGATCAATGAAGTAAATAATTTTATGTTTATAGATCCTTCTCATAAAAAGCCCAAATAAAAGGTCCATGATATCTTCTTCTTTGAAAAATATCACTTGTAAGAATCTTGCTTTGGATTTCTAACTAAAGGAATGTGAAGGCCTTAGAGGACCTCAAGTACCAAACTTTCTTCCAAGGAAAATATTTGGAAGTAGGAAATTCTAATTACTTTAAATCCTTATATCTTAGCTTGATCGATTATCCATCATATTTTGATAAATTTTAAACCAAATTATCCCTCCACATAAAAACATTAAATTATTACTCTTGAAGCATCCTTTGAAGCTCATTTACTCTTTGTTTGATGTTATCTTCTTCAACTAGGTTGTTAATATAAATATATGATTTGGAGTTGTTTCTACATTAATATATTTTCACCTTTGAGCCTTTGTAAGTAAAACATGTCTGATCTAATAATTTCTAATTTGGATTAAAAATAAGAGGATAAGGCTTCAACCAAGCATCAAACCAAATATTTGCATAAATCCTACTATTGAGAGACCTTGTAATATATTTCTTAATCAATTATAGCCTATTTGATATGAAGTTCCATATTGTCAAACCTTGAGATATGGTTTGTTTCCTAAATAATTTTATTGCATCAATAAAACCTATATATTTTTAAGTAAAATTTGTACCCAAATATTTTCTTGATCTTAATTTTCAACCAAGTTTTTCCTATAATACCAAACTCATCAATCTATAATTTTAAAATCTCAACCCTCTAATAGTATTTTGTTTTCAAACCATATCTCACTTGTAGCATAATGGTGAGGATTCCCAAGGATGAGGAAATGATATTTTTAAACCAATGGAATGTAATCAATAGAAAGTGTGATCAATACTAGATGAAACAATTCATAGATGATAAGGTTTTCTCATACAAACTCTAGATGGTAGGTCCAACTTAGACAATACTTTTTCTAGTCAACATACTAGTCTGATGATGCACTCTATATGAGGATGTATAGATGGAAACTTTCACTTGTAGTCTTAGGTGATACTCATCACAACAACATGACATCATCCCATGATATCAAGACAATGTGACATAGATGCAATCCTTGACAATGATTTTTTAGATAGTGAATTCAACACTCCTCATCAGCTCCCTTTAATGGTAGTATTTGTATAGCGACATCTATGACCTTGATATTGATTGCAATGCTTTATAGGGTTTAAGCTATGATTATTTGAATTATCTAACCTACAATCAATCACCTTGCACTAGAATCTAACAATCTAATAATATAAACATCAACACACAACCATACACATAATGAGAGAAAAATATGTATCTTGCATTAAGAGATCAACCTCAAAGGCATATAATGCAGATATCTCATCTATCTCCATAACTCTAGCAATAATACATCACTCTTGCTATCATCCAAGCATACATTCATACACCATCATACTTGCAAAATGAATAAGAGATCTTATTTATAACACAATCTTGGCTATTGACAATAACAAATTCCAGGATATGTTACATTATTATTGTCCCTTCCTATGCAGAAATTTAGCCAACCTTATAATTAATCAAATATAAGGTTTAAGAAAATTATGTCTACATTTCATTAGCATTTCATTACATTCAAATCATTTCCTTAGTGCTTGTTCCTCAGACGTTTCTACAAATAGTTCACTTTTGCTTCTGCTTAGAACTAGTGCCTACATTTGTCTTTCCCTTTAAATTTATTAACGTCCTCATAGGATTATTTATCTATTCTGGTAGAGTCAAACTTGGTTTTTGAGGTTTTTGTGATTGAGGATCAGGTACTTCTAATTTAGAAATTTATAGCTTTAATACCTCATTCTTGTCTTTGAATCTCTTGGCATAATTGAAGTACTTGGTCCATTTAAGACTAAAATAGTTGACCTTCTTCTCCATTTATGCTAACTTTGTCAATATCTCCTCCTCTCTCTTTATAAAGACCTCATTTGCAATCCCTTTTATTAGTGCTACAATCTACTCATCTCATTTTGTAATTAGTTGATCCTTGTGCTCCAATTTCTTTGACTTTGCTTCCTTCAACTATTGTCTAAGTGAGCATTAAGATACGAGATGTGTAATATATTCTTCTTGTTCCTCAATGATCCTCTCCTTTTCCTTTAATTCCTCATTCTTTATTTCTAGTTCGCTCTATTTTTCCTAGATCTCCTCAAGCTATTTTTTATCTCAACCATTTCTACTTTCATTGTCTAACTTGCTTGCTCAATTTTATATTTTATGGTTTTCAATAGGTGAGCCTTCTCTTGTTCCAAACCATGCAGCTTCTTGATTCTTGTAGCTAACCACTGTACTAAATGTACCCAAAAATTAAATTGAGCATGGAAATAAGTTTGGTACTACTTCTATGTACTATACATTATTATAAATAAATGGGCAAGATAAGCTATTACTGGTGTTAATATAAACATAGGCTAGTTTTGTGTACAATGTTTCAATTCCTTATAGAAATTCCTTCCCCCTACCATGGTTTGGATACTGCCTATTTCTAAATCCCATGGTTTCTCTTGATAAATTTTGGTAACTTCAATTCTCCATTGTCCCTCATGGGTCCACTTTACCAACTTTTCAAGTTCATTCTCTACCATCAATTGTGATTGCTTCCACTATCCAACACAACCTATCTCCAGTTCCAACACCAATTTATTAATTACTCCATAAATTTTACTAATATAAGTATTAATTTATATGTTAATATGCTTTCCTATATTTGATGTTTACCTAAAATTTGACACTTCAATCAACACATGGTCATTAAGATCATCCTTTGTCTCATTATCTATTGTAACTTCTATCACATGTTCTTCCTATTTTGTTTTCATATCAATATGCTTCTTTGTCACTTTTCCCTCTATGATTATTTTCTTAGGTATCTCATCCAATCTACTCCTTTGTTTGCTATCGCCCCCCTGAAACCCTCCACCTCCCTAGGATAGCTAATTGTCTTATGCAAGTATAATTTTTGTTGCACCGACTATTTAGGCTTTTTATCCTTCATTTTTTTTGTCTTTGTTGATCGAGTTGAATTTTCCTTTTTTGGGACCTTGAAAAGTGTAATTGATTTCTAGGATCACACCTCTTCTATTATGGATGTTACTTCAAAATAGGGTTCTCTATGCATTGGAGGTGATACCATCAGATCATTCCACTAATTTTTTTGATAAAAAAATAGTTATTCTATTTGCACATCCCCACTTCCATCCACTATTCCTTGGACTTCCTTATCTATGGTATTAATTACTAAAATATTCTATTCCTAATGTTGTCCAGCTACAACTTCAATAACTCTTATTATTTATTCTAGTTGATGCATCTTGTCGGAGCCATAACTTGTGAACAGTGCGCCCATTTACCTTGAAATAAAATAGGCGGTTCCACATGCGTGTTCTGCATCATGCTAATCTCTGATGCACTTGACCCTCCAAAAACATGTTTTTGAGACCTAACTACGACATCTAGCATCCCAAAATTAGCTTTTAGAATAGGTTCCCAAGTTTTTTGGGTTTTTTGCATGTTAGAGTTTTATTATCTTTTGTTATACCTTAATTTGAGACCTAATATTTTAAAATAAGGTTCATTATTGTAAGAGGGATATGTGCACCGAATTTGGGCGCAATATGACGCATTTCTATTTTTAGCATTTTTTAGAAAAAATATCTATTTTTAGCAGTTTTTAGAAAAAAGACATTTTTAGGGTTTCTTTGGTTTTCGGTTGCTATATGATAGATTTTAATATTTTGGATAAGGGGTGTGAATTAAATAATGAGAAGAATATTGATTTGTAAGTTTCTTCCATTATATTGCATTTGTGTTATGTGATTGGAGTCCATTTTGTTGGTATCTTGTAGTTGAGTTTACACCATTTGGTATTAGAGTGGGTGTGATCTTGCTAGTGAAGGGAAGATTCCACCTAGAATATATGCCCAGATGAATAGGAAGATCGAGGATCTAAATGTAGAAATAACACGGCTGACTGGTGTGATTAATTGCATGGGAGAGAGACATACCAGGGCACGTGTAGATCAAGGATCTGATGATGAAAACATACCTAAGGAATGTGGATCTGAGGTCCACGTAGAAGCAGAACTAGAGGGCCCATAGGAAGAAGGGTACGGTTTTGAAAATCAACTGATACGAGCTCTAGAGTAGCTTAAGGGGAATCGATATGGGATCTATAGCAAGGTTCTTGAGTATGTTGGTGGGTTGAAATCAGAGTAGTTGATTGATTGGATCAATAGCCTAGAAAAATATTTTGAATGGAGTAATCTCTTTAAGAGAAGAAGGTTAAGCTTACATGCACAAATTTTAAGGGACAAGTATTGATTTGGTGGGATCGTTTACATACTACATGATAGAGGAATGGAAAGGAAAAGATCAGGGATTGGATAAATATGAAGTTACAGGAAAAATTTATACCTATAGACTACTCCCAAACCCTATTTTGTAGATTTTAGAATCTCCGACAAAAGGATCAAATCATTGAGGACTATACTAATGAATTCTACAAGCTATCCATTCGAGTGGATCAAAATGATATGGAGGACCAAAATGCTGCCAGGTATGTAAATGGCCTAATTTTTATTGTCCAATATGAGATGAGCATGCATCGCACTCTTACAGTGGAGGATGCATATCAAATGGCCCTCAATGCAAAGGAGAAATTGAAAATAGTTAATAGAAGATGCAAGAAGGGATTCACACCCTCTTCAGTTTGGAATCAAAGTGGATCTAATTTTTTCAAGGGAGAATCCTCAATACCTGCTAAACAAGAAGAAGATGGGCAGAATATGAGAGGAAAAGGATACAAACGAGGTAGAGGTTACGGTGGTGGACGAAATGAGAATGATACAAGAAGGTTGTATACTTGTTATGGATGTGGTTATGAGGGGCATAAAGCATTTGAGTGTCCCCGACATGATGTCCAATGAAAGGGGTCAAGGAGGATAAGGAAGAGTCAATCTAGTTGAGATGGAAGAGTAGGATGAGGATGAAGTTGTTGCTGACATGGGGGAAGCACTTATGATAAGGAGGATGTTGATTGTTCCTAAGAAAGAGAATATGCAGAGCAAAGCGAAGGGTCATACCATATATGGTGATGATTATGGGCTACAAATGAACATCTTTCGAACAAGGTGTACATCAGGAGGAAAGGTATGTAACATTATCATTGATGGTTGTAGCAGTGAGAATATGGTGTCAAATATCATGGTTGATAAAATGAACCTAGAATGCGAAAAGCATCCTCATCCATATCGCATCTCATGGGTTAAGAAGAGGAATTAAGTAATAGTAGATCAGAGGTGTTTAATTAAATTTTCAATTGGGAGCACTTACAAGGATGAAGTATGGTGTGATGTGATCTCAATGGATGCAAGTCACATTCTATTGGGAGGGCCTTGGTAGTACAACAGGGATACTAACCATAATGAGAGAAAGAATACTTACACATTATAGAAGGATGGTGGAAATGTAGTTCTTGTACCTCTAAAGGAGGATGGGCCGAGTGAGAGTTTGTTGACAATGAAGGAGTTTCTTATAGAGATCACTAGCTTTTATTATGCATTAACAGCTAGTAAGCTAGAAATAAAGGAAATGGTTATGCCTACAGTAGTAGCTAAGTTGCTAAGTGAATATAAAGATGTCACACCATAGGAGTTACCGAATGGGCTACCACCAAATATGGATATCCAGCATCACATGGATTTGATTCCATGATCAGTGCTCACAAATAAGGTAGTTTATCGGTTGAACCCAACACAGACTGAAGAGTTGAGTAGATAAGTGACAAAGTTGATAAAGAAGGGATTAGTTAGAGAGAGTATGAGTCCATGTGCGACTCCAACATTTTTTACCCCAAAGAAATATGGTGACTGGCAGATGTATGTGGATAGTAGAGCCATAAACAAGATCACAATAAAATATAGGTATCCTATTTTGAGAGTGGATGACATGATGGATGGATTGGCTGGAGCTAAATACTTTAGTAAAATTGATCTATGGAGTGGCTACTACCATATCAAAATTAGAGAAGGGGATGAATGGAAGACAACTTTCAATACAAAGGATGGGTTTTACGAGTGGATGGTGATGCCATTTGGGTTGTCTAATACACCCAGTACATTTATGCAGTTGATGAACAAAGTATTGCAAGAATATAATGGTAAGTTTGTGGTTGTGTATTTTGATGATATTTTGATTTATAGTAAAAGTGAAGAAGAGCATTTGTTACACCTAAAATTAGTTTTAGACGTGCTCAGGAAAGATAAATTGTATGTCAACCTGAAGAAATGTATATTTATTTAGGATAGTTTAGTGTTTTTAGAATTTGTAATCTCAAGAGATGGCATGAGGATGGATGATGAGAAAGTGAAGGCAATTCTAGAATGGCCTCTTCCACGAACTATAATAGAAGTAAGGAGATTTCATGGCCTAGCTACCTTTTATAGAAAGTTCATCAGGAACTTCAGTAGTATAGCTGCCCCTATAACTGAGTGCATGAAGGGGAAAGAGTTTGTATGGACTATGGCAACAACAAAGAGTTTTGAACTCTTGAAGAAGGTGTCGGAAGACCCTGTTCTAGTGTTACCATATTTTAGTAAGGTGTTTGAGGTTTATTGTGATGCCTCATTTTTTGGAATTGGTGGTGTATTAAGTCAAGAGGGCCGACCTATAGCATTTTCAGTGAGAAGTTGAATGATGCAAGAAAGAATTATTCTACGTATGATGTGGAATTTTATGAAATTGTGCAAGCATTGCAACATTGGAGGCACTATACTCTCAAAGGAGTTTGTGTTGTTTACTTATCCTGAAGCATTGAGATATGTCAAATCTCAAAAAAGTTAAATAGTAGGCATGCCAAATGGGTTTAATTTTTGCAACAATATACATTTGTCCTGAAGCACAAGTTGGGTAAACAAAATAAGGTTGCTGATGCATTGAGTAGAAGAGTTGTGTTGTTGAGAATTATGGAGAATGAAGTGGTAGGATTTGAGGGGATTAAATATTTGTATGAATCTGATGCATATTTTGGGAATATTGTGCAATAGTGTAAAAGTGTGGTAGAGGGTGAGTCCCATAATATTTATGAAGAGTATTTTTTTACAGAATGGTTACTTGTTTAAGGGTAATCGATTATGCATTCCCAATGGCTCTATGAGGGAGAACACATTGAGGGAATTATATAGTGGGGGTTTGGTTGGTCATTTTGGAGTAGCCAAAACTACCACTCTTATAGAGAAGTACTATTGGTTGAAAATGAAGAGAGACATAATCAGGTTTGTTCTAGATGCAGAGTATGTCAAATGGCTAAGGACCATGCACAAAATACAAGGTCGTATATGCCACTGCTAGTTCCTACAGGACCATGGACCAATCTGAGTATGGATTTCATGTTGGGGTTGCCCAAGACATAAAGGGGTAAGGATTCAGTTTTTGTTGTGGTAGACAGATTTTCAAAAATGGTGCATTTCATTGCTTTCCAGAAAACTAATGATGCAACTAGGACTGTAGTCTTATTATTTGATGATATTGTGTGGTTGCATGATGTTCCAAAGACTATTACTTCTTATTGGGATACTAAGTTATTGAGTCACTTTTGCAGGATTTTGTGGAAGAATTTGAACACCAGGTTGTAGTTCAATAGTTATTACCACCCACATATCGATGGACAAACAAAGGTAGTGAACAAAATCTTGGGAAACCTCTTACGATACATAGTTGGAGAAAAACCAAAACAATGAAATTTAGCCTTGTCATAAGCCGAATTTGCATACAACGGTTTAGTGAACAGGTCGATAGGTAAATATCCTTTTCAAATTATTTATGGTCAAAATCCTAGAGGTGTATTATATTTGGTTGAGTTACCAATTGGGGAACAAGTTAGTGATGATGCAGAAGCATTTGCTAAGCATATCCAGAAAGTGCAAGAGTCAGTGATGGATAAATTACAAAGTAGTAATGCTCACTACAAAGAGTTTGTTGATGCACACAGAAGGGTGAAAGTGTTTTAAGAGGGTGATATGGTCATGGTTCATCTTAGGAAATAAATATTTCCTAAGGGGACGTATAAGAAAATTAAACTTAAGAAAATTGGGCCATGTAGGATTTTGAAGAAGATCAATGATAATACCTATAAAGTGGAGCTGCCCGATGAATTTGATATTTCACCCATTTTTAATGTTTTTGATTTATTTCAGTATCTTGGTACTACCGAGGATGGTGAATTATAGGAGATAGTAAATTGGGCATGATAGATTCCTAAGAAGAAAAAATATAGAGTTGCACAGGTGCTTGATAAGAAGGTGATCACCACCAAACATGGGAGCTACAACAGATACCTGGTTCAGTGGGAAGGATTACCATACTCAGATAAAACTTGGGTTTTGGAGTCAAAGCTAAAGAAAATTGATAACCAGAAGCTACAAGATTTCAATTCATCTGAACTTGCAGGAGCTGAGTTCTTTTTCACCAAAGGAGAATGATACACCTTGTCGGAGCCATAACTTGTGAACCGTACATCCGTTTGCCTTAAAATTTAACAGGTGGTTCCATGTGTGTGTTCTGCATCATGCTAATATCTAATGCACCTAAACCTCCAAAATTTTTTTTATCAAGACCTAAATCCGACATCTAGTGTCCCAAAATTAGCTTTTAGAATATGTTCTTAGGTTTTTTCGGTTTTTTTGCATGTTAGAGTTTTATTATCTTTTGTTATACCTTAATTTGAGACATAATATTTTAAATTAAGGTTCATTATTGTAAGAGGGATGTATGCACCAAAACTAGGTGCAATCTGACTCATTTCTATTTTTAGCAGTTTTTAGAAAAAATATCTATTTTTAGATGTTTTTAGAAATAATACATTTTTAGGGTTTCTTTGGTTTTTGGTTGCTATATTATGGATTGTAATATTTTGGAGAAGGGGTGTGAATTCAAGAAAGAGAAGAATATCTATTTGCAGGTTTCTTCCATTATATTGCATTTGTGTTATGTGATTGGAGTCCATTTTGTTGGTCTCTTGTAGCTAAGTTTACACCACTAGTTGTTGTTGCTCTTCCTCTAGAGTCTGGTGTAATGTATCCTCTATTTCCATTACAACTTGTTCTATGAAAAATTATTGTGGAGATTGCAATTATTTTGACTAAACAAATTTTCTCCTTTTTATGTGTTTTTGGATTGGTTTTTGGCTTGGCGGTGATGCCTCCTCCTCTGAATCTTCACAAGGTTCATCAAGTAGTGTCTCTCATATAAATATGTTCTTTATCCATTTATTTAGAGTATTCTTGTTTTGTTGATGTTGTGCTTTTATCTACCTTAATATTATTGGTGCTAAGTCTGGAAATTCTTTAGGAGGATCCAATTCAAGAATTTCCATCTTTTCTTGTGATGCAACATTTAGTAATAGGTAAATTACATGCGATACCATAGATTTATTTGTACTTCACATCAAGAAACTCTTAATACAATATGAATGGTAAGATCCCCAATCATAGACTTCACCCGCTTCATCTCCTTGTATGTATAGTATCAACCATATGGGTAACTCAAAATCCCTCTATTATCTACATAATATTACCATTATCACATTCATTACGCATTGCAACCCTTCATTTTTCAACTACTGCTACTTCACCCCTCTATTTCCTTGCAACATCAATTTATGAATATCGTCCTTATTCAAACTTGGTATACTCTAAATTAACCGCTTACTCCTATTAGAATCAACTACATCCTTTATCATCAAAATTCCTAGACTTGGTAATCCAAATGTTCTAATTATTTTTACAAAGAAGACAATAGTTAACTTTTGATTGCCCACTTACACTTTACTTGCATTTTTATTTTGATCATAGGTCTCCAACATCTAGAGTAGGTACCCTCATGAGCCCATTCCATATCAAAATTATAATCTTGTTCACCTACTTAGGAATGGATTTCTTTTGTATATCAAATTTGTTCTTCCAATATGGTCTTGTGTGAAGTTCTTCTATGCTAATCCATATACTTGATCCTTTCAAGAATTGAGTATTTCCTAAGTATCTCAAAAATTACATCTGACATCAATGCTTACGATCTCTTAATTGGCCTATTGTTTTAGATGATGCTTGTCAAACTCTAACGATGCTTTTACTACTGAGGATGATGTTCATCATGAAAACAATGTTTATGGTGATATTATATGATATCTATGATGATACTCTTACTTGCTAATGATGGTGTTCAATTGTATGGTATAGTTTCTTTTGCAAATAACATGTTCTTCAAATATTCAACATCTCCTATAGTATTTAATTGACTCCTTTAGATGGTAACTCTTTGGCCTTTGACCTCAAATGATCTTTTCTAGATGGTATATTTTCATCCTTGCAATGATATCTCCTCTATCTCTTAGCCTCTAATGACACCTTTTGGTAATAAATCCTCTACTTCTACTCATGTGACTGCAATTTTTTGAGTCATAGTTACCCTTTTGTGCACTTAAATTTTATGAAGCACTCATTAATTTTAGCCATCATTTCCATATGTATGGATTTGATATCCTTCATTTGGTTTCCCTTCCTTCTCCTCTCGATGCATAGGTAATTCCTACTCTTTTATCTAAAAAAATGTTTTCTACAATGTCATGTTCCATATATTTGCAATATCGATAACCTCTTGAGGTATCTTTTTCCATAGACATCTACAATATTTCTTTACACTTCTACTGTGTAATGCCTATGCCTCTCCCTACTCACCTATCTTTATACTATTTCTAAAAATTGGTTGCAACCCATGTAAATAGTTAGCTAACTACCACTTTATCTTTTATCTATCGGATGATCACCACCTTACCACCTTGCATGCAATTGTCAACATTTTCTCACTTTATTTTCTTATTTTATCTTTTCTTTATTTTTTTGTATTTTTCATTATTTTTTCAAAAAAACTATTTACATTATTTACACTATTGCCTCTACCACATGTCACCCCTCCTTGTGAACTGTATGGTGACATTGACATGAATTTCTATTATGTATACTAATAAGTCATCTTCTTCTCTATGATGGTGGTTTTCTTCACTTTCCATATCATCACTATACATATATGTTGTTTGTTTCTTATTAAAATACTACCTTGGGTTTGGGGTTCCTCTAGACAATCTTCTTTTACTATCTATTAATCTTATTGATGACCCTCCCTTAGAGTATTCCTCATTGTTCTATTATTTTCCATTCTACCATAATGTCCCTCTGTTGATTGCTTAGTGTCATTCTACTGATATATTGGTGACATTCTATCTTGCCAACATCTTGACAACATTCTATCCTACAAACATCCTAAAAACCTTTTATCCTATTGAAATCCTAAGAGTTTATCCTATCAACATCTTGATGGCACTCAAGAACTTGCTTGATAAGAGTTATCTATGTTGGATTAAATTGTGACCCATCCTTGGCAATTGACTTCTATTTCAAAATCCATGTCTTTCTCAAAACCATTCCATAGTCCTATCTTTGTTCTTGGGCCAATATCTCTAGTTTTATACTGCCTAAATCCTAACCATATTGGATTCATTTAGTTCCTTAGTTGCTCATAATTAATTATTTGTATTCCATGTGTATCATGAGGTAATCCTATCAATCCAACCCTGTGATCTCCTAAAAATTGGTTGTTTCTTGCTTGATCATCAAATAGTCCTTGTAATCTATTATATTGATCTAGTGGCTTAAGGGTAACAAGAGTGAATTTTTTTCCCTCAAGTCATTCAAAGGGAGGCCAATTGAACTTCTACTTTATCTCGATATCCTTGTACCATCGAGAAGACCTAATAATATCCCCAAGTTTCCCAAGTTACCTCTACTCTATTCTCTCTCTAGTAGCTATTATCTATTTAATATTTCTCTATTTGAAGTTTCTAGTGATAATTGCCTTAAATTTCTCAATATTTAGTATACGTACAAAAATATTATAATGTATATAGCTTCCTCCAAACATCTTTATTTTGTAGAATGGATTAGTATATCTCTATATTTCTTTGAGAAATAAAAAATAGTTCTTGAATTGTTTGTCGTACCTTCCATTTATTCTTCTTGAAAATTTGATTGTACATCATCTATTTATTCCTAAATCCATTTAGGTATTCCTAAACTTGTTATTTTATTTGGGACTTAATTCATCTATCTTCTTAGCTACCCATTTGCATCTAGGTACCTATGTACCTTATGATGGATTTATGGTTCTCTATACCTTCTCAAGAGATCAAGATTTGAACTTGAACTACTCGTTTCTCTTCAAACAAGAAGAATGACATTTTTGCTTGAATTGGTTACCCAATTTCTTCCTCTTTATTTTGGTAGTATTGGTGCTTCCATAATGTCTCTTCATAATATTTTAACTTATCTATTTAGTTAATATCTTGCTGAGTTAGTAGGTTCTTATTCATAATTTTTCTATGGTCTTTCCTTGACCATTCTTTATTGTTCAATTTTAGCTTCTTTATCCTATATCCCAACTTCCTTATGAGGAATTTATTGCACCTAGTTCACATTCCTCCTCGATCTTATTATTAACAGAGAGCTTGATATCATATGACTACTATAATTTAGCCAAATTATATGAGTTTGAGGACAAACTACTCAAATTTATATAGAAGAAATTATTTTCATATGGTAATCCTTTATCTCCTTGAGAAGAATGCACTCCATAGGTATCTCTATATACTTTATAATATTCTTGTTCTACTCACCTTTGGTCATATCTTTCATTCATTCTTTCCATTGTCTCCTCCAGTTCTTGGATGATCTAATCTCTCAGTCTGGAATTATGCATTCACATAGTTTCACATTCCTCTTAAAATATTTGTGTTTCTATATGGATTATTTTATAAATTAACCCAATTTATTGTAAAAAATACAAATCCTCATCATCATAAATATTTTCCATAGCATAGGGTCCTTGTTATTCCTCTTCAGTTTCCTAACTCAAGATTTGTCATTAGACCCCTTTCTTTTTTCAAACTCCATTCCTTGTAAAGCTACATTCGTCATTGCTTAAAATATTCTCTCTTATTTGTTATCTAATAATATTACATGGACATGTATCCTCCATAATTCAATTGATCTAGGTTCCAAATACCTTTGTACAATCATGGGTTGTTGTCTTCCTATCCTAAATAACCAACCTAGATTAATGTAATCCTCTTCCTAAATCACACCTTGGTTTATGGTTCCACTTGGTTATCTTCATTCATATAACTATATTCCTTAAAAAATTTATGAAGACCATCATAGTACCTCTATCTATATTTCTACAAATTCTCCTTTCGATGATTCAAATTTGATTACATTTACTTATGCCTTCACCATGTATGGCTTCAATTTTGAACCATTTATTGTTTTTTAACACAATGTCACATGCAACTTCTTTAATTAGACTAGTCCATTGTCCATAATTTACACTACCTAGAAGGGCCAAAGCCATAGGATCTTCAACTTCCCTTTATTAATCTCTTTTTTACTATTAAATTTTAGCACCAAGTCACTTATCTTCAATTTTAACTTTCTTAGGTGGTTGTCCTGCCATAGCTTCCTTTATCATTGGAAAATCCCCATCATCAACTAATCCATTACCCTCATTTTCTCTAATTGTGCTAGTTACATGAGACTCTCTTATAGGAACTCCTGGTCACTCATCCAAATCTCTACCACTACCCTTAAAGTAGCTACCAAAAACTCTACTAGAACTACAACTTATTATTTGTACATCAATTAGAAAGGTGTATGGTTTATTATTGGCTTAAAATTTGCCCTATATACCCATAGGACTATTGGAAGTCTATCATCCTAGTTTAATTCTTCCACTTCATGTCTTATACATTATTAATACTATGACTTTATTTTTTGTTTTTCCTACCCATTAGCTATGGGATAATACAAACTATACAATGAGTGAAATATCCTAAATTCTATGGTCAAGTTTTGAATGATTTAGTTGAAAAAATATCCTCCCCTATCACTTGTTAACTAAAATGGAATCCCAAATCCTATAACCGCTTGTTTATATAAGAAATGGGGTGTACTCCTTATAGAATTATCTAGTAGAACTCTTACTTCCACCCAATTTGTCAGGTATTCAGTGGCCACCACAATATATTAACACTTTCTCCTTTTGCTTATCTTTAATGGACCAACAAAACCTAGACAACATATTTCAAATATTTTTTCCAAATGATAGGGATATGGTGGCATGAGGTCTCTTCTCAATGGTTTTCCCATTATTTGATAGGTATTACATGATTTAACATATTACTTGGCATCATGATACAAGGTAGGCCACCATAATACTTTCAATGGTACTTTTCTAATTGTTGCATTTGGCCCTATGTGTCCTTCAACCAATACTTATTTCACTTGCTTATATGTAATTTGTACCTCCTCCTCCATAACAAACCTTTTATAAGATTTGATTAGGTCTCAACTTATATAACAAGCCTACAATCAATAAAAATGGTCTCAATTTTACAATAATATTCCTTTTTCCTAATGCCATCATCTTCTTTGGTAGCTATTATATTGATAGATATTACTCAATCTACTTATACCATGAAGGTAATACACTCACCATTAACAATTTTGCATTAAGGAATTCATCCAATATTCCTTATTTTGTCGGTTCCCCTAATTAAATACTTGACAACTAGTCTGCTATTACATAATTCTTCCCTAGCCTTACTACCACTTGAAACATGAATTCTTGTAATGCAAAGAGCCACTTGGTCACTCACATGTATATAGTCAGTTTGTTAATCAAATACAACAATATTTTATGATTACATAGAAGGTAAAAGGGTTGGCTAGTAAGTAATGTCTAAAATTTTTTACTGTATACATCATCCCCAAAGCTTCCCATTCTATCATACTATAATTCTTCTCTACCCTTGATAAAAATTGACTTTCAATGTAAATTGGCTAAGGCACATCCAATTGTAAAATTTTATGCATCAACATGGATGTGAAATTCATTATCCTAATCTAGAAATACTATAATGGGCATGCATACTAACATTGCCTTTAACCCTTCAAATATTTTATAATGTTCCTCAATACACTTAAGAGGAATATATTTATGAATAAGGGAATCTAATGGATAAGCTATTTGTGAGTAATTTCTTATAAACCTTCTATAGTAACCAATTATATCTGAAAAGGTCTATACTAAAATCATATTGTATGGCTCCTCCATGATCAAAACAACTCATATCTTATCTAGGTTAGTCTTCAATCATTTCTTAGATATAATATGCCATAACAACTTGCCATAAGGAACCAGTAGTGTGCACTTTGTAGGATTTAATGCCAAACAAGATTTTTGATATAAGCTCATGCATTCTTCCAATGCTTGTAAGTGTTCAGTTGTTTTCCTATATAAGGATGAATCAAATAAATCCTTAAATTTTCCTATGTATATTTGATCAAAGATATATAGAATTATCCTTTGAAAAGTTGTGGGTGCATTAAATAAACCAAATATCATCCAATTATATGCACATATATAATTTTCCATTACAAATGGTACCTTCAACTTGTCTTCCTTGGCGATGTTGATTTGATTGTAGCTTGAGAAATAATCCAAAAAGAAATAGATATTGTGCCCTACTACTTCTTCAAATATGGAGTCTATTAATGTGAGATGAAAATGATCTTTTAATGTTATATCATTCAATATCTAGATGTCCACACAAATTTAAATTTGGTTAGCTTATTTCTTCAAAGTGATTACTATCGATGATGCCCAATATCTTACCATCACTTTGATGATGATGCAAACATCTAACATCTTCTCAATTGTTGTATTAACTAGGGTTGTATACTTTGGATTCATCCTGTATGGTCATCTCCTTACTACTTGTGCAACTGCAATCAAAGGGATTTAGTATACACACAACTCTGGTGGCAACCCCTTCAGATCCTTATAAGTCCATGTAAATACATCCTTGTATTCTAGGAAATATTGAAAGCTATTGCTTTCAATATACGATCCCATTAATATCCACATGTATCATCTTCGGCCTTTCATACTTTATAGTATTAGGTTATTCCATAGATTTGAGTACATCAATTAGATGAGTCATTTTATCCTCAATGATTGTATCACCTTTTATGTACTCCACAAAATTGTTCAAAAATATCAACTTCTTTTTTTCTTGATCCTTATTTATTGCATTCTTATGACTACTTTGATTGACCTTTTGTACACATTTCTTCTCTTCATCCTTGATATCCTTTTCTATGTGGAGGTAGAAATAATATGGCATGAATACCTTATAATATTCCTTCTTCCAATGGAAAATTCCTTTATCAATGTATTCCTCATTCATTCGACTCATATCCATATTCTTTTTCTAACGATGATCTTTCTAAGTTTTTTGAAGTCACTATATCCTAACTTATAGACTAGTTCTTCAACTTTAGCATATACGTGTGTTGACATTTTTTAAAGGTAAGATGTTCCTTCTCCAAATTATGATTCACCTTAGTCATTCTTAGCCATCCACATCCCAATAGTGCATTGTAAGTTGGTTTTTGCATTACAATGACCATAAAATCTAGGATGAAATATTGATTGGCTATTTTACCTTTTGGTGTGTCAGTCCATTCATCTCTATTCTGTAATAATCCACTACATACAACAAAAAATGTGGATACCATAAAATGGTTTTCCAATGTCTCTCCAAGTCTTCTTTGACATGACATTTACGCTAGATCCTCCATCCATAATCACCTATGTCAACTTATGATCAAATAAATACATGTGAATCAAGACTAACATCTTTCCTGATGTAATCATCAACACCGTTGGTTCTATAAATTTATCTTGCTTAATTTTTGCAACCTCCTTTAGTTTATCTACCTTCTTGGCTCACATAATTTCTCCTAATTTTGTATATATCTTAGCTATAGCATCAAGAAAATTGGACACCTTTACTTCAACTATTATATTTATGATACCAATTACTCTATTGATGATTGTTTACTTGATGTTCCCTCAAGTTTCTTTAATGCCTTTTCATGGAATAGTTTTTCTTGCTTTGTTTTCTCTAATTTTTCCTTGATCATGTCATGTGCTTCCACTCATCTCTTCTTTTCCATGAAAATATTAGGGTACTACTCAACTTCCTTGATTGAGTTCTTTTCACTACCAAAACTTGCTTGTATTTTTCTGTTGATCTATTGATTCTTCTATGTCAACCAAATTAACATTTTGGGTTCCACTAGAACTTATCTTCTTTGGATAAATTACTTCCTTAAGGTTGTTTGACCCACACCACCTACACATGTGCATTATATTATTCTAATTTGTTCCTCTTATCTAGAGCTTAGGATAATTCTTTGCAAAGTGTCCTCATTCTTAGTAATTCCTACACTAGATGACTAGTCTCCCATCACAATCATACTATAATTGATTTTGTCCTCCTTGTTGATTGTTTTACTAATGTTACCATCCATCATGATGATTTTTATAATATCCTCAACTAGATACACCTTGCATATTCTTTGAGGTATTTGGATTCTCTTCCTCTTATTTCTATATAATTATGATGTGATGCCTTCTTCCTCTCAAGTTGAATGAATATTTTATGAAAACATGCTCCAACACTTCACATATATTACAATATTCATTCTTAGGAAAATATACATTCATGTATCCTTTTGTATTATAGTCTGAGCACCATATTTCTTTCTTCACTTCTCCATTGAATTTCTTAATCACTATTTTGAAATATTTTTGCATGGATTGGATTGCCATGTGCACATATTCTTTATCACTATAATTATTCACTCTTGTAGTGACCTCCAATTCCTATTACCATTTGTTTTGATTCACTCTCAAAGTTTTGTGTTCATTTATAGGTTTTGTCATATATTGACAATGGGATAGTTTTTATTTCCTTCCTATATTTTAGTAGTAATCCATCAATAAACCAATGCTTGACCATTACAATTGCTAGTTTCAACTCCATCTTGTTTGTTAGTTGTTTTAACTAATGATTATAGGTTTTTATCTTCATCCTTCTACATCATGGAATATATCTTTGTAATGAGTTCCATATCATCTTGTAATAGTTTGAACTTCTTCTTGAATTCCCCCACTTGGGCTAGGGTTATGCATAAGAGATTGGACTTGAAATTTACTTGTAAAAAATGGCAAATCCTAATCAAAATCAAGGTGAATCCTAAGCAAATCAAACCAATCATCTTCACACCAAAATTTGGGGTATTTGAAACCCTAAAAAGTAAGGTCATATTTGGGGAAAATTTTGATCCATTAAATCACCTAATAACTTCATAAAAATACCATCATTAGATCAGAGAGCTTTCGAACGAGTATAAATATGCCTATGTTTGGATATATATTATGGCAAATTGACCCTAAGAAAAAATTGATCCTAAAAATTTTAGGCGAATGGGTCGACATTGAGGGTCCTCATATTTGCCAATTTCTAATTTTAAAAATCCTAATATTCACCTAATTTATGAATATTCACCACTGTGCATAACCATGACTTGGGTGTCCCACAATGTGGTTGGGAATAATTGTAATTAGGCCTAAGGGCATCTCACCCTAGTTGCTTTCAAAATTGTTGTGCAAGTTCCAATATATTGTGTCAAATCTTCTTTCCCTTATCCAATAAAGGGTGGGTATTTTTGCTTCCTTGCTTGGTTTATAATATTTTCCATTGGTGAACAGTTTTCTTCCTCCTCTAATTCACTTCCCCTTGGCTTGAATAGCACTTCAGTCTAATGAATTTTTATTCTTGGTAGTTTCTCTTGTTGTTTCTCTTCTCATACGTCTTCTCTTGGTATTTCATGGTCTAGAGATGCTTCTCATATTTCAAATAACCTTTGTCCTAACTTAGATGCTTTAGCACTGTGACCTCCTTTATGAATATACAAGTGGTGGGTTGTCCTTATTTCCTAAACACTCTTGCATGGTTGTTTCTATTCTTGACTCTCATCCTCTACATCCCTTGGAAAACTATTACTTGCTTGTCTAGGTATGTTCATCCAACATTCATCCCCTTGTGCTTGTTCCACATTATTATCTTATTTTACGTGAACGTTCTCATTAGCTATTTGGTTTACTTCTTCTCACACATTGCTCTCTATTATTGGAAATAATATCTTCCACTTTTCAATTTCGTCTCTTCTACTATCTTCCTAAGGGTTCCAAACTTACTTCACTTTTGGTTGCATAAGTTCTCTTGGTTGCAATCCTTGGTTAGTAAGTATTGCACTTCTAATAGGTTGATTCAAATTTCTTCCTTGTTTTTTTTTGTTTATGTTTTTAAAACCTCAAATTTTTCATTCATCTCCATATTCTTCATGCATACATAGAATAATGCTTATACTTCTATTGACCCATACTTTGATTAGGCAATGATGCCAAATATAGCACATCGATGAGGATTTCTAAGGATGAGGGAATAACAAGTTTAAACTAATGGAATGTAGTCAAAGAAAAGTGTGATCAGTCCTAGACAACAATATTTCATAGATGAAAAGGTTTTCTCATACGAAATCCAACATGATATAGATCCAATTCAAATGACACTTCAACTAGATGATACTTTCCCTAGTTAGCACACTAGCCTGATGAAAAACTCTAGATAATGATGTCTAGATGATAACTATTACTTTTAGTCTTAGATGACACACATCATGATGATATGACAATATCTCATGATGGCATGACGATGTGACATAGATGACAATTGCTCATATGATAATTTTACCACTCCTCATTGGTTCCCTATGACTATGGTCTTTGTCTAACAAGTTGGTTCTCCCATGAGTTTGAGGAAAGCAAAGGTCAAGAGTCATGTAATATGAAGAGTCTCATGTATCTATATATTGAAGATAAATTCATGTAATATGTATCAAATAATCATTGTATTTATGCATACTTTTAGAAGATATATTCTCAATAAATTTTTCTATAATTTTGATTTTCATTGGTTTATGCATGTTATCATAAGCGATAATATTGAAAATTTTCTAACAATAGCATCAGAGCTATTGTGTTATAAATGAAGAGAAAGAGGTTTGGTGAGGATAATGACTAGTGTTTACCAGGCATTATCTTTGTATCTAGATTTGGAGGAAGCTACATTATTGGAGAAGAGAATATGTGAGGAGAAGATAAGAGAGATTTTAGACTATGAAGATTAGTGTTTAAGGAAGTGGAAGTATGGTGAAGTGACTAACCAAATGAGGAGTTTTAATGGAGAAGAATTTGAGTGGAGGAGGAGCTACAATGAATATATAACCAAGTAAAGGAGGAGATATGGTGAAGTTTCTAAGTGGAGGAGGAAATTCAGTGGAGAAGCAAACAAAGGAGAGGAGAACATGGATTCTAGCCCCAAGTCTAGAACTAGTACGAGAGAACATCATGACATTGTAGTTAAAGTGATGTTAGAGTAAAATGTTCTCATAAGAATATTATTATTTGGAGAACTCAAAATTTATAATGCATTACAATATTGATTTATTTTGAGAATGCGTTGTTTGGAAGATATTGCCACAATGTTGTATTTAGAGAACATGTCATTTGGAGAGCATTGAATCTAGAGATAATGAGAGTGCATTCATTGTATTCAAAGTAACAATGATATTGAGGTGACTTCCTGTAGGGCTCTACAGATGACTTCCTATGGAAGTCCTGTTTCACTTCCCTGCATCCCTTCCTTGGACCTATCCCAGGTCCTTGATCCTGTCCTAGTTTCTTTGGCACTTTCTTAATCCTTCCTTCTTGGAAATATGGTGTTGCAGATGATCTTTTTGGGGTGGGAGATCACTGTTCTAATGTTTTGCATTTTTTCTTGCCTTGTGGTGGGATTTTACTTTGGTGCTTGGGTCCTGGGATGGTTTTAAAATTTTCCTTGGGACTTTTCTTGGGTTTTCTAGGTTGCTTAGGGATATTTCCTTGGATTTCCTAGTTTTTTCTAGGTTTCCATGGTATCTTCTTGATGTTTGCCCTTGGAGGATCTTCAGTTGCAAAATTTTGGGTCTGTTGGAAAGTGGCTTCATGAGCAGTTTTGCACATAATAATTTTTGTCTTGGGGAGTAGGACCATGTGCTTTATTTTGTGACTCTACTTTTTAGGATCGATGTTGCTGCCTGGGATTTTTGGTTGCATCTTTCATGTATTTTTACTATGGTGTGATGTTCTAATTTTGTTTTTTTTTTCTATTGGACTGGCATCCTTGAAGGCTCTTTTCTTCACTGCATGAGGACTTCATGGCCTGTGGATTTCCTCTATATGTTGACCCACTTTTCAGGCTGGTGATACATTGCATGAGGATTTTGTAGCCTGAGGAAATCCTCTAATTGTTGTTCCTCTTTTCAGGCTCACAAGGGATTTGTTTTATCACAGTTTGAATGATCTTATGGCATCCCTGACTGCTACTCATCCTCATTCTAATGGGTTTTACTGTAATATCTATTTTTTTGCTCCACCCTTTGGCATAGGGTGGTTTTTTCTACATTTAGCCAGTTTTCCCCTATGTGGGAAGTGGTTTTTCTCCTGGCTCCTGGTTTCCCATGGGTGGTTTGGTGCATTTCTCATTTTCCCATCCTTGGGATGTTTCAAGTTTCAAGTTAGGTGCCTATTTCTTTTTCCCATCTCTGGGAAGTTTTAATTT
The DNA here is from genome assembly GCA_028583015.1 of Wollemia nobilis. NCBI lineage: Eukaryota > Viridiplantae > Streptophyta > Pinopsida > Araucariales > Araucariaceae > Wollemia > Wollemia nobilis. The sequence goes on from JAQPPZ010000912.1 coordinate 2,774,905, forward strand.
TGGTTTTAGGCTGGCTTTTTCATTCTTTTTTTCTGCCTTATCCTTTCTCACCTAAAGGGATTACAAATTTCCTCACTGCATTCCTGTTTGCTTTCCTGAATTGTTTCCTCAAGGCTTTCCTCAAGCCTTTCCTGAAGGTGTTCCTCAAGGATTTCCTTAAGCCTTTCTTGAAGGTGTTCCTCAAGGTTTTCCTTAAGCCTTTCTTGAAGGTGTTCCTCAAGGCTTTCCTCAAGCCTTTTCTATTGTCCATCCTTGGACTGTTCCTCTTGAAGTTTTATGTAATCAAGTTTTGGAATCCTTGATAAAAACCCACTTTTAATTCAACTTAACAAAAAAAAAGTAATAATGATTACATTCAACAAAGAGAGGAGATAGAGGAGGAGGCGATTGTTTTTCAAAGGATGATGAAGTAAAAATAAATAAGGTCAAGCATATAATTTGGAACGTATAGAATTGGAATCTATGGTTATATATCTACTATAATGTTCGCCATATTAATTGGATTAGATTGGAAGGAAGTCAACGTACAATAAGGTAAGTAGTTTGCCTTATAACGTTGAATATTTATTGAAGAAGGAATAAGTAATTTTTGGATAAAAGATTAATTTAGGGGATATAAGGAGATAATGAATGTTTTATGTGAAGGAGGAGGAAGAATTTAAGGTTAATAATTATTGTTTAAGGAACAAAATATGGGAGATATAAGAAGAGAAAGAAATTAATTAAAGGAAGTTATAAGAAGATTAAGTATTTTTAATAATTAATTGTTGAAATATTAAAAGAAGAATGAATTAAAGTGAGATATAAGAAGAAGATTATTGAATACATGAATAAATTTATTATTGGAAAAGAAATGAAATTGAATAAAATTTTGAAATTTAAAAGAAAGAAAAATAAATTTTAAATTTTAAATTGATTGAATAGAGAAATACAAGAAAATTTGAATTAAAGTTGATAGTTGATAATTTAAATAGAATAAAATAAGAAAGTCGAAATCAAAGATTAAAATTGACATTTGAAAGGATTTCCATAATCCTTGTAGAATTTTTTAGTAGAGCCATTTTGGATGTAGTGGAGGAAGGAAAAGTGAGAGGTTTCAAACCAATATCTACAATAGACCCTATTTCACATCAACAATTTGTTGATGATACCATCCTAGTGTTGAAATCCTCAATCCCACAAGCAAAGGATCTAAAAGATTATTCTATATCGTATGAATTAGTATTAGGACAAAAGGTAAACTATTATAAAAGTAAAGTCTTCTTTCTTAACATCCCTATCATAAGACAAAGGAGGATTACTAAAAATTTTGGATGTGAAATTAGAAATCTCCCAACAACATACTTGGGGATGTCATTGTTTAAAGGAAGGATGAGGACGAGTTTATGAAATCTAGTAATTGATAGGTTGATGAAAAAAATATATGGCTAGATATGAAGCCTTCTTAGCCAAGCAGGTAAAGCCTAGTTAGTCAAATCTACCCTCTATAGTATCCTCATTTACTTTATATCTCTCATCAAAGTTCTAGCTAAATTCAGAGATAGAATGGAACAAATTCAAAGATCATTCTTATGGTCTAGTTTGGAAGAAATAATGTGTCTTAGGATAGTATATGCTCAAGGAAAGAAGTGGGGGGTTTAAGATGTAGAAGAATCAAGCAAATGAATGAAGCATTGATGGGTAAAATAAGATAGAAACTATTGATGAATGATCAGTTAGATTGGATCAAAATATTTAAAGGTAAATACCAAATAATGTGAGAAAATTTCTCCACTCTGATAGTGTGCCAAAAGGTTCTTCTTTCTAGAATATTTTGGTAGATATTAGATCTCTTCTCTTGAAGGGTATCTGGTGGCGTATTGGCAATGAAAGGTTGTTGCATTTTTAGAAGGATAGATAAATGAAAGATGTTCCTTTGATAGAGGACATGAAGGTAAAAATTCTTGAGCCAACCTTCTCTTAGCAATTTGGGAATGTTGTGGCTAATTACATGCTAGTCAAAGATGATGGTAAAGTGTGGAAGGACTTGGCTATCCTAGGTTTGGAGTTAGATTTATTTTTAGTGGTTAATAAGTTGCAAAGACTCCTCTAACTAAACCCTCTAAGTAACATTAGATCTACTAATTTTATCATTTGGAAAGGGAGGATAATGGTTATTACTCTATCAAATCAAGGTATCACATGGAGCAAGACGCACATGGATGGATTCCAATTTCTAAAATTTGGGTCAAATGCCTCTTACTAAAGGTAAACTCCTTCTTTTGGTTGGTGGTTCAAAACAGGATTTTGATGATACATTAACCTCCATATAAGGGTAATTTATATAGTGAATAGATGTTTCTTATGTGAGAAAAACTAGGGATCAATGCATTATATTTCCTTGAATGCTCCTTCTCTCAACAAATACTGGGTGACTTGATGAGTCATCTTTGTGTCTCTTGAATTTTTCCAAACAATATGGTAGATTTGTGTCTATAGTGGGAACCGTCATATAAGAGTAAAAGGTATACTATTCTATGGAATTTATTTCTCCCTCCTTTCCTATGGCGTATATGGAAGGATCACAATAGTATATTCTTTAAATATAAAAAGAGAAAAGCATCTTCTATGGCTCTTCGTATTCTAAGTGCAATAGCAAAAAATATAAGAATTCTCATTTTTAAGAAGGTTTTGGAAAATAAAGAGGAAGAAGTGATTTCTCTCAGATGTCACCTTCTACATTTAAGCCCTAAAAAGAGGTTAATACCTTCTATATGTGATACCAAATGGATACCCCCATCCCATGGGTGGATAAAACTTATTGTGGATGGTACAGTGAAAGGAAATTCAATGTGAGCAAGGGTTGGAGGGGTCTTTAGTGTCTCAAATTGTAAGATCCTACTAGATTTTGTTGAGCCTCTTGGAATTCAATAAAATCACATTGTAGAGGCCTAGGCATTTTACGTAGGATCTAAACTAATGAGCAATATTAATTCTTAGAACATAATAGTAGAAGGTGATTCATTAAATTTAATCAATATTCTAAAAGGCAACCAAGAAGTTGGATGGAGTATTAAGGATATGACTAGTGAAATAAAACAGATCTTATATTCTCTTCAAAAAAATTAGCTAAATCATGTATATCATGAAGGGAAGATAGTTATTTATATCTTGGCGAATATAGGGGTGGAGGATGAACCTAGAAGGATGACTTTTTGATACAGATTATTGAAGTTACAACTAGAGAGGATATTAGAGAAGGTAGCATTCATGAGAATTAGAGGTTCAAGGAGAGATATTATGGACTCTCTAATATAGCTATTGGTATTTTTCTTAGAAGTTTTGGGTTTTAAGTATATATGGCCTTTCTATTTTTTTCGTTCCTCGATTGATCTAGTTGTTGGTCTTCTGCTTAGAAGTATGTCTTATAACCATTTTTGTTTTTAGTTGTTATTTTTTTCTAGTTATCACCTTGGATAGTAGGATTGAAATGTAAATTATTTGGACATGTTTTATAAAAGGGATAGGTCCTTTTCAATCCCCTTCTTAACCATCAATAAAAAAAAAATGAAAGCATTTCAACAAACAAAGAAAAACATGACAATTTCTTTAAAACCTCACATGTTTAAAGTTTTAGAGGGATATGACAAAAAATAATCTATAGGAAACTATTCGTACATTGATTAAAACTCTTCAATAAAGATATGAGGAACTATTTTCTATGGTATATGATAGGACATATGAGATCAAAAGTGTGGTAAATATATTAATCATCTTATCCGATGGAGAATGCATGATTAAAAATGTATTATATGTACCAGGTTTAGTTTCCAATCTACTATCAATATCTCAAATGTTATATCAAAATCTAGTGGTTGAATTCAAAATTATTGGAAACAAAAAGAAATGTATCATCACTAAACAAGAAAAACCTATAACCATCAGATCCTTTACAAGTGGTCTATTTGCTCTTAACACCTTATCAAATATTGTTCTATACGTAAAAATAGTAGAAACAAGAGATATTTGGCATAAGAGGTTAGGGCATATAAGTACATCATCCTTAAATAAATTAAGTAAATATTAAATGGTAGTAGGCTTAGCCAATCTAACATTACAATATACAATCTATCCAGAATGCCTAGAAAGAAAACAACATACAATATTATTTGAATTAAGCTTACACGGACCTAAGGAACCACTAGAAATAATGCATATATATTTATGTGGACAAATGGATGCTAGTCTTGGAGGACATAAATATTTATAACTATTTTTTTATGACTATTCCTAAAATGGGTTTACTTCATGAAATATTAATCTAAAGCCTTTACATGTTTTAAATAGTTTAAGCAACTTGCACAAATAGAAACTAGAAGATCAATAAAGAATCAAATAGGGGTGTTTAATATCTATCAAAATAATTTAATTCATTTCTAATATGAAATGGTATATAAATACAAATCACTACATCTTATTCACCATAAAAAAAATAGTATAGAAGAAAGAAGGGATCATTCTATTATGGAAATGGTACATTGTATGTTAAAAGAATCAAATCTTGGTCATCAATATTGGGAAGAAGTTATTAATACTGTAGTATATATACAAAATAGATATTTTACAAGAATTATTAAAAATATTACCCCTTAATAAACATGGCCAGGACAAAAACCTTTAATAGCACATATCAGAATTTTTTAATGCAAATCATACATGCACATTCTCAAGTAAAAGAGAACAAAATTAAATGCAAAAATATTATGTGGCATATTTCTTGGATATGATGATGATTCAAAAGGTTATATAATAATTGATCTATTCACACAAAAATCTATGTTAGTCAAGATGTGGTTTTTGATGAAGAAAATAAAATTGATATTGAATTTCCAAAGGACAATACAATTCCTATCCTAGACATTTCATCAAATAAAGAAAAATATTTATATGAAGAATAAAAAATATTTAATAATCTAATTGACTACTTAGAACTCATAACCTCACCACAAATAAAAGAGGTAAAATGGTATGTAAATATGCTTGACTCAAAGCTAGAAAAAATGTATTATAAAAAGAACAAATATGGGGCTAATCAATTCAATAATAGAACCCACAATGATACAAGATGCCATAAGACAACTAGAAATGAAAACAACCATGGAAGATAAGCTAAGGGTCTAAGCCTACACATATGATGAGGAATCATATAATATAAAGTATATTTTAGAATATATTAAATAATACCTTATATATATGTCATGAGCAGCTTCTAGAATTGGTATTTAATAGGTTGGTTGGCTGACCATGGTATTGGTTTATGGTTTTGACCAAACAAGTGGATTGTAATAGGCACATAATACCTATAAATTCATGTTGTATGTTCAATGTAAATCAATAAAAAATATTTTGAGTTGTAGTCTCTAAATCCTCATCAGTTTGGTATCAGAGCAATGATCTTACTCTCTCCCTCTTTCGTAAGTTTATTTTCTCTAGTTTAATGAATTTTTGGTTTATTATCTATTTTAGGATATGGTTATTTCATCACATGTATTGTTGGCTCGGTATCTTCTTAGTTGCACTTGTAAACATCCACATTTCTACCATCAAATGCCTCTAGTACCCACTTTTATTTAGGATTTTGGTACCCACTTGCTCCATGTATTGGTCTTTCCAATAAATAATGTCATCTTCTCCAAGAGATTTTCTTGGGCTAGGCATAAAAAATATAGATTGTGCCACTTCAGCTAGAAACAATGGTCCTATTTGAGTCCAACCATAGGTTCATAACTACCTTACACTACTCCCCTAGTGCTAATTTAGTGGCAGCCCTACCAATGCAGCCCCTCATATCTGTTGTAGGTCTCCCAATCCACATACAACCCTAGCCATAGAAATAGAGCTCAAACATTATGTATTTAATGACTCCATGACCACTTGGGACCCTTCTCACTGGTGCATGCTCTAGTTTACCTTCACATGGTGTCCTTTCAGTCACATGGCACCAAATTATGCCATTATGGGCCTCCTTATAACACCTTGTAGTGCCACACTGACTGCTATAATTCATTGAAATTAGTGATATATCTACATGCAAATCATACTATATTCATGGTGGAGAGCATTGCTCAACCAACACAGGTTTTCTAAAACTACATCAAGTAAATCACCAGTTTAGTTGGCATCAACTACTCCAAGGTTACCTAAGACACTCAAACTATGTGTGGAACCACTCAACGTCAGCATTTCTCACCATGGAAATAAAACATACCCTTAAACCTGGTAATGTTAGGCATAAAGAGAAACCCTATAAAAGGGTAGGAGCCTCCATTCCATGGATCTCGTGTTAAAGGAATCAAATTTACCAATATATAGACTATATCGTATTATTGCTTGTAATAAATATCTATTGTATGCATCTTCAAACTCAGGTAGTCCAAGTAGTTCATAGATGAATCCTTAATGCTTTGACCAGTAATGAATGAACAAGCATACTCTCCATGTAGAGGCCCAATATAAATTGTGCATGCTTTCACTATCGATTGACACAAGTCTCCATATACCTCAAATTCTTGTCAACTCTTGTCAAGCCTTGCATGTATCCAAATATGCATACACATCACTTTATGGCCTTGCTTTACCCCCAACCACATCCTTGAGGATACGTCAGACATGGACCACTACACTCACCCAACAAGGACCCATGTTTGATCTTGTTTTGCTTCCACCTCACATCATATTTGGCCTTCTATGAGATATGTGATGCTCCTATTACATATGAAGATGCATACAGTGCAACAATGACAAACAAAGTAGTTTCTTTATTAGGGTGGAAATTAGTTATGCTATACCATATACTCCATTTACTTCAGTCCAATGGTCCACACAATTTCTACCTTAACATTGACCCCTTTGAAATTGTTGATAATGACATCATTCATTGATTATTGGCCTCCACCATAGGTGCCACATAAAAATGCAAGCATGCAACCTGGAGTATTTTCTTCGACCAATCATGAGCATGGGACACAATTTTCAATTCTATTAAATACCATTATATTTTATTTTCTTCAATACATCAAATATAAGATGTGTATAAGCCAAATATTAAATTTTAAAATGTAAGAACAATGTAAAGGATATTCCCTTGGAATATTCTCTCCTTTCAATTTGTAAAGGGTTAAATACCCCTTTTATTTTTCTTTGAAGAGTTTTACTATTTTTCTTGCAAATTGAGGCTCAATTCCAACCCAAATATAGCCTTATGTATAGTCGTTAGAAAGATATTTCCATGAAAAATCTAGAAGAAGCATCAAATCTAATTTTTATAAAGGTTTTCTTTGACCTATGATGCCCTGAAGTTTATCTTGCCAAAAAATTAACTTAAAAATCAATGTTGTATTATGGAGTGCACTTTTAGTTGTACCCAACACTTCCCACCATAATGTAAGTGAACCTAGTACTCAGTGGTCTCTATCACACCTAGCAGATGCAGCTAACATTCTTTATTGTTCGCTCTTATTTTGAGCATTTGTATATTGTCCAAACTATTTTGGAAGAATATTATCCTCCAAACCATGGCCTTTGCATACATGTACTCCTCACTAATGGATTAGTCTTGGATATGTTCATGACCATGGTCCTTCTTATGTGATCCACATACATCACATGGGTACTCCTCAATCACAAGTGTTCTCTCTTCATTCACAAGACCATGATCCTTTCATTGTGATCACAACCATCACATGGATATTTTCTCTCTTGTAGCATATGGTACTCCTTCACATTGGAGTTTTTTAAAGCCCTCTAGTGGCTCATATCTCAAGGGATTTTAATAAATCAGCTTTTCAACTTAGCACATATATTTTCTAATAAGACACATCAGTCAACATCACATCACTTCCATCATCATCAACTTCTTCATTAGCTCATTAGATATTGTATTCTTAGCATTCACTTTCTCTCTCCCTTCTATTTTGTAAAAAGCATTGGAGTCCAATGCTTCTATGGTGGGGAGGAATGATGTGGAATCATATAATATAAAGTATATTTTGAAATATATTAAATAATTCCTTCTAAATATGTCATGAGTGCCTTCTAGAATTGGTATTTACTAGGTTGGTGGGCGGACCATGGTATTGGTTGGTGGTTTTGACCAAACATGCATATTGTAATAGGCACATAATGCATATAAATTCATGTTGTATGTTCAATGCAAATCAATAAAATATTTTGGATTCTTTAGCCTCCAAATCCTCATTAGGTACCAAATTGATGAGGATTTGGAGGCTAAAAAATCCAAAATCCTTTATTAATTTAAATTTAACATACAACATGAATTTATAGGTATTATGTGCCTATTAAAATCTGCCTATTTGGTCAAAAACACCAACCAATACCATGGTCGGCCAACCAACCTATTAAATTCAAATTCTAGAAGTTGCTCAGGGCATATCTAGAAAGCATTATTTAATATATTCTAAAATATAATTTATACTATATGATTCCTCATCAACCTGCTTGTTGAAGTGCCTCTTCACTCACCTAGCAACTCTTCTCTAGAATGAACACTAGAAGAAGTTTTTGATGAAAACCTTGATCTATATACTTCTAAAGCACAAGTTGCATTCACCTGGCCACTCTACTCTCCAATGAACATCAAAAGTTATTGAGGATAATAGATCAAGGTTTTAGTGAAGGCCTTAGTCTACCTACTTTCAAATCAAATGTTGCATTCACCTAGCAAATTATCTTGAACTAAATAACTCAAGTGGCTATGAAAGCTCCACTATGGAGGCTGCATGCCAAAACATGAACACTTCCTTATTAGTGAACTTTTTAGCATAAATAAAAGCAAACCCTTTGTGAACTCTAGTACCACCATATGTCTAGGATGACTATCCAAAATCCATACTTCAAAATATTCCGTATTATGATGGAAAAGTACTATCAACCCCATGAGAGCACCTATAAGATATGATTTGCTTCTACCAATTGTATAATATCACAAAGTAGAATGTGGCTTTAAGGTTGCTCATGGATTCATTCAAAGGAATGGCTTGTAAGGGGTTCTACTCTCTCTCTGCACTCAATCATTGAATGTGACTAGCTTGTTGTCCTATTCATAAATGGATTTAAGGAGACAAAGTAGTCAATCCCAGCTATCCAATCTACTACTCCATAGTCCTCTCTTACTCAACAACTTCCTACACCTAACTAGATTGTCTCAATCTAGGAAAAGTATGATAAGTACGTGGAGGTAGAGGAAGTAGTTCTTGATAGGTTCCAAATCCAAATCAATAATTATATGGGCTAGAGGATAGTAAAGGTAGTGGAATTTTCTACTTGAGAGGTGTTTGAGCAAATACGTTTGGGCACTTCCCCAAGCTAGAATGAAGCATATTGGCCCTCTAGAAGCAAAGAAGAGGCAAATGACCTGATCTAGAGGTGGAATGTGTATGCCAATGGGGTAAAAAATAGAGAGGGGTTCCATGCTAGTATTGGTCCTACTTTGCCAAGAAATATGTCTATCCATGATACTAGTCTATTTTCCTTAAGGGGTCTACTAAGAAGTCCTAGTTTCATTAGGGTGATGATATTTCACCCAAGAAACTAAAAAAGGTGAAAGAAAAAAGTACTTGAGCAACCATTTGGGGGCCTTATCAACTCCATACCCAATGGATAAAGGTTTCGCACTTAAAAACTTGTATATATATATCATATGTAAAATAATAGTCCCAAAATCATGGGATGACAAGATTCTTAATAGCTATAATGATGTGGAGATGCAAACTACTAAAATTCATCAGCTTCACCAAGTGAATCCTTTGATTAACTCCATTTTCAATGAGCTAAGGCACCAATATCCCTAGTTTCCTTACCTTTAATAGGGTAAATATCCCCTTTGATTCACTAGAACTATAGTGATTTCTCACTACACCATTTTTGACAACAAAAGCAAAGTCCAAGAAACAACCAGTGTTAAATAAAAATCTTCAATCGAAAGTTTTGAGGATTGGAGGGTCAGTCAAGAAAAGTCCTAAGGTTAGATATTTATTAGGTTTGACAAAAAAGGAGCAAGATCTTCAATAGTTAGAAGTCCTAAGGCAACAAAATTTTTGAGGTCAAATGGTGAGGAAAATTTTTAAAGAAAGGTGCCACATCCCAAAAAGCTATAATTTGTTGAGGTGCATAATATTTTGGAATTATTGTCCTTTATTATAAAATAAATGTTGCATATCTCTAAAAAATGATAGTAGTAACTACAAAGTCATGATGAGGCCAATCCTGGGTCTTGAGCATTAAAAGTAGAAGTCCTTTGCACCTAGATTGCAAGGATTCCCAAAAGGGGTGGGTGGAAATAATAATGGTAGCTATTGATTTGAATGCTTACAACCATATAGAATTTAAGATATCAAATCTAGAGAACTTTGGAGGGATTGACAACTCAAGCAAGATATGACTTGATGTTAGAAGCAATAGTAATCTTGAAACCTCTACAATATTTTTGAAGGGAAATACTCCTCTTTGTAACCTATAAATAGAAGCAGTGTTAGCTTTGTAAAGGATTTATGAGTTTACAATTTAATTCTTTTGTATTCTTTCCCTTCATTTCCTTTTGTATATCAGTCAATTTCTAAGTGGCTTGTAATTACACTATTTGTATATATATATATATGGAGGTCTGCATCAATTTTTAGATTGATCATCTTTGACTTTTTGAGGGCCCATTTCTATATGTGTGTGTGCTTGTAGTCTTTAATTGCTTTGGATTTTATTGATCTATGTAGGTGTGATGGGCCTACATCAATTTTTGGATTTGCCATCTATGGCTTCCTGTAGACCCACCATATTTATGCATGTCTACATTGATGACTCTAATTTATACTTAACTATGTTGGGAAGTGTAAGATTTCACCACTAGCACATAGCATTTAGGTCTATTGCGTAGACAAATCTTAGTGGATATTTTGGCACGTCGCCATCCTTTTTATTTTATTAAGTTTTTTAATTTTCTCTCGCATACCTTTTTCTCTTTTGATATTAAGTGCACCACAAAGATCACATCTTAACAAGGAGTCAGCCTTGTTAAAAGTCCTAGAGACCCCCAATTAAGACAAACCTCATTCTCTCAATTGTGGCCTTGTTGTGTCACTCCTCATGAGGTGTGATTATTCTGACAAGGATAATCAAAGATAACAACAAGATAAAATTGTAGATATTTTAATAAAATCACTTGGATGAAATAAGTATAAGGTGTTTCAAAGTCATATTTATACAACAAAATGAGAAAAATAATATTCAAAGGCCTCATATCAATTAATATAATATGGTGGGGGTGTTGGAGGTATTACGTTATTTGGTCCTTTTGTAAATATTTAGATTTAATTTAGTAGTATGTGTCAAGTTCTTAAGTGTGAATGTGTTATGTAAATAAGTGTGGAGTTATGTGTGTAAGGTGTCTTGTGTGTGAGTGTGAGTTATGGGTGTGAGATGTCAAGTTTATAAGTAGGGAGTTATGGGTGTGAGATGTCAAGTTTAGAAGTAGGGAGTTATGAGAAATCATGAGAGACATTATAATATGTGGGATTTATTATGTAAGAGGGAAATATGAATATATGGTTCTCCCATGAGTTTGAGGAGAGCAAAGATCAAGAATCATATAATATGAAGAGTCTCATGTATCGATATATTGAATATAAATCCATGTAATATGTATCAAATAAGCATTGCATTTATGCATGCTTTTAATAGATATATTCTCAATAAAGTTTTCTACGATTTTGATGTTCATTAATTTATGAATGTTATGGTAACATCATGTGATTGTATCCTGTGAGATAATATTGGTAATTTTCTAATAATATTACTGTATAACTTTCTTACTTCATCTTGAACTTTATCCCATGACCAATTTTTTTCTCTTTTTCATATTTTTCACTTTGTAAACTATTGTCATGTGTCCAATATCGACAATTGTGACATCGAAATGTGATTTTTTCATAATCCACTTGTTGATCCTATAGTCTTGATTCAAATTTAATCTAAATGGATTATGGCAAAGGTTTTGAAATATACATAACAACACATATTTGGGTATATATAGTATGCTTTAACTCCTTAATAGTTAGTCATTCCTTGATGAATTCCCTTAGGGTATTTCCAATATTCTTCAAAACATACTTATTGATAAGTTGATATGGAAGTCCAAAAAGCCTAACCCATAGCGGAAGCTTTTTAATAGTTTATGTTTCAACAAAAAAATAAATAAATAAAAATAATAATAATTCCACGGTCTTAAATAAATGGAATCTCTCCCTCTAAACCACAGGCCACCACCCATTATTATATCCTTAATTTTTTAATTGGAAAATATGATGAGGAAGAAAAATTTAGGAAGAAATGTCACAAAATAATTTAAATTCAATCTCCACTTCCACTTGATCCAATTTTAAATCTCCAAAAACCCTAGTAAATACCTATGGAACTTATATATTAACCCTCTATTTTTATGAACCATTATATCATGCTCCATCATCTCATCCTATATAGTCATTTCTGGTATAAAATATGCTACTTGAATCAAACTTGCCATGTATATGCTCTTTTGCTTATCTCCAACGAGGGCATCCATACCTCCAACTAGGGCATCCTGACTTCCCATTACATATTTCAAATATGACTTACTTTCAATACTAGCTAGGGGGGCTTATTCCTGGCTTACACTTCCTCCTACCTTGCACTCCCTCCTACCTTGCACTCCCTCTCATCTTGCACTCGCTCCTATCTCTTCGTTTTCCCAATGTTCCTTCACTTTGGCGATTTTTCAAAAAAATGTTTGACTCATTCATTGTAAGCATTTGAAGCATTGATTCACTCCAGATGAACTCACTACTTGCACTCCATATCGAAAAGCACTTGATCATACATTGTACTCTCTCTTAGCTTACACTTCCTCTTGGATCACACTTGATCCTATCTCTTCTTTCTCATGGCCATCCTTCACTTTGAAGATTTTTCAAAAATAGTGTTTGATGTATTTGTAGTAAGCGTTTGAAACATTTATGCACTCTAGATGAACTCATTTCTTGCACTCTATATGAACTCATTTCTTGCACTCCATCCCAACTTACACTTGTCGTAAAGCCTATATATTTTTTAATTAATATATTTTTTCTTTTCTTTTTTAATTCTTGATTAATAACCATCCAAAATTTTCCCCTAATGCTAAAATAACAAAAATAAAATTTTACAACTTACAAATTCATATTATTTCCTCTACATTACCTATCCCAAATTCAAAGGGTAAAATCTAAAAAAATCTTCATGTCGTTTTAAAAAAATATATCTTCAAGTTGTGTCAAACTCAATAGTTATCCATAGCAATGATCTTGCAAGGTTATGCATAGTGATGAATTATCATAAATTAATGAATATTAGGATTTTTGAAATTTAAAATTGGCTAATATCGGGACCCTAAATGTCTGACCATTCACCCAAAATTTTGAGGGGAAATTTTTTTTAGGGTCAGTTCGCCCTAAAATTATAATACTTTTACGATTTAAATTTTAAATCGCCAACCTTCCCGTAAATATTTTGGACCTTTTCGCCTTAAAATTATATATAATTTTATTAACCTAGAAAAAATCACCTACTATACACCCACTATATATACCACCACTATATACACATTAAACATTGGTTCTCAATCGATAACAAAGAAGCTAAAAAAAAGTGAAAGCAGAAAAGCTAAAAAACAAGCGAAAGCAGAGAAGTCAAAAAATGAGAGGAAGTAGAGAAAAGACTACAAATGAATGACACCTAATTATAAAGAAAATACTATAAATGAACAAAATTCGATCACAGAGAAAATACTACAAATGAAAGACACTCAATGACATAGAAAATACTACAAGCGAACGATGCCCTATGGAATGACGAAGATGACTAGAGCATATCAAAGACAATCTATGGCATAAAAAAGATGATTGGTGGCCTATCGAAGATGATCACAGGTATAAAAAATATGACCGAAGGCATAATAAAGATGACCAAAGACATAATGAAGATGACTAGAGGTATATTGAAGATGACCTGATGCATAACAAAGATGATCAAAGGTTTAATGAAGAAAACTAGTGGCATAGCATATAAGACCAGTGGCATAGCGAAGATTATCAGTGGCATAGTGAAGACGACCAATGGCTTAACAAATATTATTGGTGGTATAGATAATAGGACTGATGACTTAACTAAGATGATTGGTTGCATAGCGAAGAAGATAGGTAGTTCATAATCCCTTTCAATATTTTAATTATTTTGCATTATGTTGGAATATTTTGATTCAAAAAAATATTGCAAGCTATTAGGTAGATATTAATAGTTGTCTAAATATCATATGGGTACTTCAAAGAAAATTAAATTTAGAAAAATCACTAGTCAAGACTTATTTGATTCCTTTTTTTGTGTCTATAATCTCAGTGGTCGTAGCAATGCATGTTAGCCTTTCTCCATCAGGATCTGTACCATAAAACAAAAGCCTATGTAAAAATTAGAAGCATCCCCATAGAATTAAAAAATATACTTGTAACTTTTACATTTATATATTCTGATAGCAACACAAATATTTTAAACAAATGCATTCACTAAGTATAACCTTATTCACCTATTCAGAAGTGTTAGACTACAACTATTAAAAATAGGAAGGGTTGAATAGTTTTTGTTTAAAATTTTTATCCTTCCATTTTCTAGATGGATACCCATGGGGACAAATGTTGATATCTATAAAGGAATCCATTTGAAGAGCATTTATGAAACAAGTGGATACATAATCATTCAAGCTAGATCCTCTATTGTTATTGTAAAACTTAATCTATTGAATAAAGATGAAGTTTAAAAAAAGTCAATAAAACAACCTCAGTTTGTTGAAGGAAGACAAATGCTCGATTGCTAACAACAAACCTATCCTATCCTTTTAAGTGCTTGTAGCCATAATGTTATTGGGTCATACTGGGGCATGTTGTTAAAATGTTAACAAGTGACATCCACATCTTAATTCAGACCATCATTTATGTTTCAAAACAATGACCATACAACCACACAATTAACACCATGTGATTGAAATCAAAATTTTCAATCTCGCATTCTTTTTCTAATATTTTTCTTTATAGGTATAATGGCTCCAACTCCCAATGGAAACAAGGGAGAAAAATATTCTAGAAAAAGAGTCTCCTAAAATATTTTATCCATATCTCAAAATCCAATGAGGTATCAAAATCCAATGAGGCACTAAAACCTGTATATATGCAAGGTACATATCTATTTTACCTACTTAATAATAATTTAAATAAGTTATTTCATAAAATGATATAGAATATCTTTAAATGTAGAATACCCAATTGACCCTAATATGCCTCTACTAGAATATATTCTTGAGGATGAAATACATCATGAAAATTTTATCAACAATGATATGCAAAAATTTGAACAGAATCCTAAAACTAGCACACAAATCCAAAATGAAAATGATCATTATAACCAAATGCACACTTTTGGGGAATATTCGACTAATAAACCTAAATGTAGAAAGTTAACAAGATGGACTATCTAAAGGTCATTTCAAATTGAATGGTCATCAAAATATCCATTTATTGATGCCAAAAAATAGTCATGGTATGCCAACAAGAATGTAGATGCATTATTTGTATTTGAAAACTAGGGAAATATCATAAGTTGCAACTTAAGTTGGATAAAATAGAAAAAAAATGTGGGAATGTTTACGTGATAGTAAAAGAAACTGATAGAACAACTAAGAAAACAATTATGTGGAATAATACATTATAATGCGTACCTATAAGATATGTAGAAGACTATGACAAAGAGAAAATAAAAACAAACACTCACTCAAAATGGTGGAACGATCCCAACACAGTTTCAAAAAATTCATAAAACTATTGGACATTTTGAGTAGATGAGTTTTCATTGATGTCAAGAGTGAGTGGTCATTGATGTCAAAAGCATTTTGTGCTATGTTCATCATATTTTAGGACATTAAGTGTTTCTTCCAAAAGCAAGAAGGTCTTGTAAAGAAATATGTTATAATATTTATTTTTAAATATTATACACCCAATTGGGCCCAAAGGATGAAGACCCAAGGAAGGAAAAACAAAGGATAAGAAATAATAAAATTATTATTTCTCCAAAAAAAAGACCCATGCAAATATTACTAAAGTCCTAATGTTTAAATTATTAAATATTAAATATTTTACCCAAGGTAAAATTTAATATTTAATTAATTTAATTTGAAATTCTAAATCTTTTCGAATTCGAAGAGGAAAGCACTGATGTGGTTGAAGAAAGCCACCAATGCATATATATATGGAAATGTTTTTATTTCCAAAGGATCTTAAAGAAATTTCAATAAATATTCATATGTTTTTTTGCACTGTGATTTCTCATTCGTTCGTTGTTTCACTCACTATTTCGTTTGCTGCATGTGTTCACTATTCCATCTGAAAGGGAGGGAATATTTTCATTCATTGTGTGAGGATTGAGATCTTTATGGATGGTGCAGATGTTGGATATCACCAGTAGTGATAGAGAAGGTGAAAGGTTTGAAAGTGGGGAGGCTTTGCTTATGGCATGATCATGGTTCGACTCCTGCGATCGACATCGTGAGGAGAAGCCACCAGGAGTTTTTGTTTAGCATCATTTTTACATTCGCTGTGTTCTACGAGAAGTCATAGGAAGTGAGCATTAGGTATCCCATGTGGTAACACAGTCTTTGGGAGAACCAAGTCATGGTTGAAGATACCAAAGGGAGTGTCCAAGTCTCAGTCGAAATCGCCAGCTAAAGGTTGTGAAAATAATAAAGGTATGCAAAAGTTAAATTTTAATTTTTATGGATAGGGAGTTATAAGGTGAAAATATAAATTATTTTCATTGTGATTTTTGTTTGTGGTGAATTTTATTATTAAGTTTGGAGATTATAAGGTGTATGTGGTGAAATTGTCATGTATATTATTTTGATGAAAGTTTTGATTTAAAATATTGAGTTTGGAGATTGTATGGTGTACAAAAGGACTTGATGTTTTGTGTGAAAATTATTTTGTGAAGATATTATAAAATATTGTGGTAACCTAACCCTTGAGATTGACAAAGAGTTTGATCTTGTTAGAACAGGTTTTGGAGTCTTCTCTTCATCAAGTAATTGAATGGTTGAGGTTTTATGAAAAGGTTGGAGTGAAAAGGACTAGGTCAAGTTCTCCTTTGTGATTTGATGAATTTTCTAAAATGGAAGTGAATGCTATAAACTTTATTTGATAAACATTGTTGTTGAAGTGATTGGTTGAGTGAATAATTTGAAATAGGGTTTGCAAATATCATGAGTATCATTGTTATGTGAGGATTACTTGATAAGCATTATTATTGAAGTTATTGGTTGAGTGAATAAATTGAACTAGGTTTTGCAAATATCATGAGTATCATTGTTATGTGAGGATTACTTATTAATAATTTCAGTGAATGTGAAGCATATTTAGTCTCTAACAATTCTCTATATGTTTCTATGGTAAAAAGAGAGATTGAAATTTATTGAACATTGTGGTGAATGTGAAGCATATTGAGTCTCTAACAATTCTCTATATGTTTCTATGGTAAAAAGAGAGATTGAAAGTGATCAAGCATTGTGGTGAATGTGAAGCATATTGAGTCTCTAACAATTCTCTATATGTTTCTATGAGATTGGAAAATTTCTAGTGAGGACTTGTTGAGCAGATTTGAGGTAAGTCTTAGAGAAGACTTATGGATAGATTTGTGTGAGCTTTTGTGGAAGCTTACAATACAAGTTTGAGGAAAGATATTAAGAGCAGATTGGACAAGTTCTAGTAAGGACTTGTTGAGCATATTTGCACAAATTATAGAGAGTACTTGTGGATAAATTAGTGTGAGCTTTTGTGGAAGCTTACAAGGCAGATTTGAGATAGGTATTTTAGAAGACTTGAGAGTAGAATTGATTGATTGATTTGTTAAAACCTTGAGCTAAGGTTTGGGGTAGATCTAGTAGAGTTGATTTGAGATTAATTCAAGCTTTGTGTTAAGGCTTGAGGACAGATTTGTGCTAGATTGAAGGACTGTGTTTATTGCAAATTTGAGGATAGAGATTTGAGGATAGATTTGTGCTAGAACGAAGGACTACATTTAGTGAAGATTTAATGAATGATATTTGAGGATATATTTGTGCTAGATCAAAGGATTGTGTTTAGTGCATATTTGAGGATAGAGTTTGGTGCAGATTTGAGGATAGGTTTGTGTTAGACCAGAGACAAAGATTGAGTATATTTGTGCTAGACCAAAGGATTGTGTTTAGTGCAGATTTGAGATAGAGATTTGGAGGTGATAGAGTATATAGGATTACAATCTCCAGTGGAGATAGATCCATTAGCCAAGGTAGTGAGGACATGAGTCTTCAGTGGATAGAGATCCATTAGCTAGTGCAGTGGGGGCAATAGTTATTCTATAAGATCACCAACCAGAGCAGAGGGGAAAGGAGTTCTCCTATGGATAGATATCCATGAACTTGATTATGGTATTGGTGTCTCCTTTGGACAGAGGTCCATAAAAATTGTAATAGGGAAAGGATTCCCAAGATATTGATTGAGAAAATTTTACTAAAATATTTTCTTTGTGGAGTAGCCCACATTGGATGAACCACGTTAAATTGGTGTCTCTATTGTGTGTGGTTATTTGTGCATTGATTTGATTTATTTTGTTGATATTGCTACTATACATTGTATAATATTGGTTGGGAAAGAAAAATAAAAAGTGGTCTTATACTATTCACCCCCTCTCAATATAAGCTTGTGTTCTTCAAAAACTACTTTAGTTTCAAAAATCTTGTAGTTTGTTGTTGTATTTATTATTATTAAAAATAGTAGACCTATGTCAAACTTTATTGATTTTAAGCATCTCTTTCAACTACCTGATGTACAAAATCTTCCCAGTGTCCATTGCTCAGATTGAAGTGGCTGGGAAATGGCAAAATATTTATCTTTGATTGAGAAGGACCTAAAAGAGAAATTTAAAAATTCTAATTGGACATTTTGAGTCCTCTAAGTCAAAGTTGTCATTGATGTCACCTGATAGAGTTATCACTCTTATTAAGGAATTCGGCAAGAAATAAAGTCGCCCAAGTCATCCAAGAAAAAGCTTCATCAGTGCGAAAGTACAAGGAAAGGTTCTTATTAAAACCAAGGAAGGCAAAATAAATGGTTTTCATAAAAACCAAGGTAGGCAAAATAAAAGGTTTTATTCAAAACCACGGATGGCATATTTGATATGGGTTTTTCATGAAACCCAAGTTAGCATTTTGTTTCATCGAAAAAGGAGCCCCGGTGACAAAGTTATTCAACTTTGAAGTTTAAGTTTAAATTTTAATATTTTAAAATTTATATTTAAATTTAAATTTCCAATTTGGAAATTCTCCGATGTCATAAAATTCGATTGAAGCACCGACGTGATGCTAAAAGGGCATAAGGCACTATATAAATGCCAAGTGAAATCATTTCCAAAGTTATCCCTTGCAAGTTAATTGAATTCGAAGCACATGCAAACGATAGTCTTATTTTTTGGAGTCCTCACGATTTGCATAAAGGCTAAGGAGTGGAGGTTCGGAAGTTCTACAATGCATAGGCCAGTGTGGCCTAGTGGTATGGTTACTTGGTACTAAGGTGGAGGTTCTGTGTTCGATTCGCATAAGGTCCTTTTGGTGCAAGGAAGAAGCGCGTGAAGCGCTTGTCATTTTCGAAAGAACGCCTTTTCGAGGGAACTTCACGGTGGGCGTGCTGTTTTGGACTTGTGTGGGCGCGTGGCCCAATGGTGGCTTGGCTGCGGCTAAGGTGTTGGGAAGAAGGTGATCAGGGGATCGAATCCCACCGAGGGCAAGGCAAGTGAATTTAATTTTTGTTTAATATTTTAATTTCTGCCAAGGTTGCCCAAGGAGAAATAAGGATATGGTATGCCCTAGGGAAGATTGAGATTTCTGTTGTTTTTATTTTTGGAAGTATATCATATTATATATCATTGGAAAGGTATTTTTGAGAGCTACTTGTTTAGATTTCTTAAAGGGAGAAATAAGGTGTGTGTGTGTGGAGATATTTCTAATTTAGTCAAGGAGTTCCAAGAGTAAGTTTGATTCATTCTTTTGAGGGTTTAATTCTTGCATAAGAGGGTTTGGTGCATTTTATTGAGTAGGAGTAATAAGGTGTTATTGAGATATTATTTTGATTATTGTGTTATTACTCATGACCTCTAACCCTTGTTGATATTGGAAAAAGAAAGTGTGTTGAGTGTGGCAGATTTAGTGGACAACTCATAAGGCATAAAAAAGGTATGGGCAATATTCTTCATTGACTTATGTGGGTGATTGATTTCTAAAAATATCTTTGGAGAGAAAAGGATTGATTGTGGTTGCCTTTTTGAGAGTTTTTGGTTAATGCTTCAAGGTTTTTTGAATTGAGAGTTGTGATTAAACCTTGTTTATAAGCATTGTTGTTGAAGCCCATTGGTTGTGCAAAGAACTTGAACTTGAGTATCATTGTTATGTGAGATTTGTTGTTGAGCATTGTTGGAAACATTTTGAGTTGGTTGATACATGCTTGGACTAGGGTTTGTGAGAAAGGATTGATCCTTGAGGTGATTGGTTGAGTAGAGTTGATTGAGCCTAGTCAAGTGATTGTGTGAAGTGGTTGTTCAAGTTCCATGAAACAAACTATTCTATATTATGATTTGAGTTGAGATTGAGATTTGAGAATAGAACATATTGAGTCTCTAACAATTCTCTTTATGCTTCTATGAGATTGATTTGAGTTGAGATTGGGATTTGAGAATAGAACATATTGAGTCTCTAACAATTCTCTTTATGCTTCTATGAGATTGAGTTGAGATATTGATTGAGGATTTGAGTATAGAACATATTGAGTCTCTAACAATTCTCTTTATGCTTCTATGAGATTGAGTTGAGATATTGATTGAGCATTGAGTATAGAACATATTGAGTCTCTAACAATTCTCTTTATGATTCTATGTGATTGAGGCAAGTCTTTGAGAAGGCTTGTGGACTGATTTTGTGTAAGCTTTTGTGAAAGCTTGCAATGCATATTTGAGCAAGTCCTAGAGAGGACTTATTGAGCATATTTGTATAAGTTCTGTGTGGACCTGTTGAGCAGATTTGAGTAGGTTTTGTGTGGACCTATTGAGAAGATTTGAGCAGGTTCTGAGTGGACTTTGAGTTCTTTGATTTAAGTAGGTTATGACTGTTTTGTTTATGTGGACATGTTGAGTATATTTGAGCAAGTTTTGAGTGGACCTATTGAGCAGATTTGAGTAGGTTCTATGTGGACCTATTGAGCAAATTTGAGTAGGTTCTACGTGGACCTATTGAGAAGATTTGAGCAGGTTCTGAGTGGACCTATTGAGCAGATTTGAGTAGGTTCTGAGTGAACCTATTGAGAATATTTGAGCAAGTTCTGAGTGAACCTATTGATAGATATTTGGAGGTGACAGAGTACAGAGGACAGAGTCTCAATGGATAGAGATCCAGCAGCTAGGACAATTGAAGATAGATCTTTTGAGTGAGGAGTCTTCAAGTGGAGAGAGATCCACCAATCAGTGCAGCAGAGAGACAGAGTCTTCTAGAAGATCACTAGCCAGAGTAGAAGGGGAAAGAGTTCTCCTGTGGAAGAGATCCATGAACTTGAGATTAGGGGATAAGCATCTCCTTTGGACAGAGGTCCATAAACATTGTAATTGGGAAGGATTCCCAAAGAGATTATTTGAGAAATATTTAGAAGAAATATTTTCTCTATGGAGGTAGCCCACATTGGGTGAACCATGTTAAAATTTGTGTCTCTATTGTGTATGGTGTTCTGTGCATTGCTTTGATTACTGCTATTGATATTGCTATCTATACACTGCATAATATTGAATTGAAAAGAAAAGTAAAAAGAGGTCTTATACTGTTCACCCCCTCTCAGTATAAGCTTGTGTTCTTCAATTGGTATCAGAGTGGGTTCCTTCAGAAGAGTTTGATAACTTGAAGGAAAAGTGATCTAAGAACACAATGGATCAAAAGGATCAAAAGGATGGGTTCTTCAATAATGCAGTACCAGTATTTTATGGGAGTGACTTCTTGTATTGGTGTGTGCTGATGATATTTCACCTGATGGCACTTGGCAATGAAGTTTGGGATGTAGTGGAATTTGGATATGATGCAGGAGCCAATCCTCCTACAGATAAGGAAGGTAAGCTTCTAATGCATGCAAATTCAAGAGCTATGAATGCAATTATAAAAGGGTTGCGTAGATCAAAATCTATGAAGGTTATGGAATGTAAGACAACAAAAGACATGTGGAATCTATTGCATACCATATATGAAGGAGATAAAAATGTCAGGAAAGCTAAGATCAAAAATCTCAAAGGAGAATTTGAGAACCTAAGAATGCGGGATGATGAGAACATTCGTGACTATCTCATCAAGGTTGATGAACTTATACATGAGATGAAAGGTCTTGGAATGAAGGTTGATGAATCAGATGCTTGTGATAAGATATTGAGGACTCTTCCAAAAAGGTACAGTGAAAAGGTTTCTACTATAGAAACATCAATTGATAGTGATTATTTGACAAGGAATTCTTTGCTTGGCATGCTTACTACATTTGAGATAAGAACAAAAGATCCTATTCCTCCAAAAGAAGTTGCATTCAAAGTGGACAAAAAGAAAAAGGGTAAGAATTCAGAATCAAGCAATGAATCTTCCAGTGATGAAGAAGCTAACTATGGTAGAAGAGATAAAGGTTCCAGAAGACCCATAGATATGAGATCTATTAAGTGCTTCAATTGTGGAAAGTATGGACACTATGCAATAGAATGCAAAGAGCCCAAGAGCAACAATGAAGAAGAAAAATAAGATCACAGGTACAAGGAATCAAAAAGACAAAGGTACCAGAAGAAGAGCAAGGATGGACAAAACATACAAGGGAAGAAGTTCTTCCAAAGGCAAAAGAGAAGCTACTATGCGGATAATGCAAGTAAGTACTCAATTGATAGTGATACTAGTTTTTCAGACAATGATAGAGATGAAGTCTTATTTATGGTTGAAGAAAAATATCCAATTAAGAAAAAGACTCAGTTATTCTCAAGTGTTTTAGATGTGGTAGATTTGGACATCTTGAAGATGATTGCACAAGGGATGGTTATAGTTTCAGTGATGATGATTTTGAAGATGCACTTGATAGACCAGATGAAAATCTTCTAATGACATTAGAAGAAGTGAGTGATCCTATAGAAGACAAGCCAAAAGGAAGTAATGATATGGACAAAGGCAAACAAATAGAGGATTATTCAGTAGAGAATGGATATGATCTCAAGGGAGAACTTATCTATGCCCTTGACATAGTAAAGAAGGTAAGAAAGCAACACTCTAAGCTTGAAAGACAGTTTCAAGAATGTGATGAAGAAATATTATTACTCATAGAGGATCTAGAAAAGTCAAAGGCTAAAGCAAGCAAGTTCAAAGATAAGTTAGAAGCAAAGATCTTGGAATGTGAAAAGCTAACACAAGAAGTGGCCCTATTAAAAGAAGATTTAGAGGATTCCAAGAATAAGCTATACAAGTATGTAAATAGTGCAAAGAGTGTGGATAAAATAGTCAAGATACAAAGAAGAGCAACAAACAAGATAGGTCTTGGTTCCAAATAGGTTCAAGAAGACAAGTTAACTACCAGTTCTGAAGACACTTCAGAAGAAGAGGATACTTCAGAAGAGGGTTTCTCAGATGAGAGCGAAAGTGAAAGTGAAACTCCTAAGGATGAGTCAGATTGTAGTAAGTTCAACAGGAACATGGACAATGAACAAAGAATATTCAGATGGAACAACAATCAGAACAAGTCAAGAGGAACTAGAAGACCAATGGGGTCTAGGCAAGGTTTCTTCAATGGAAGATGTTTTTCATATCACAGGTTTGGGCACATGGCTTCACAGTGCAAGACACATGATAGACAAGTATATGGGAAAGGACAACTTTTCCAAGGATATTGCTACTCATGCAATGAGTTTGGTCACAAGGCAATGAATTGCAGGGTTCATGACAGAAGAGGATATGGCTTCACTAGGAGAAATCCTAAGACAGTTGCACATCCAAGGAATAATAACATTAAGTGTTATAAGTGCAATAATGATGGTCACATAGCAAGATGGTGTAGAGAAAATATTCAAGAATCAAGCATGAACAGGAACAAGAATATGAACAAGAACATTGGCATGAATAAGAACAGGAATAAGAACATGGATGAGAACATGAACATGGATGAGAACAGGAACAAGAACAGGAATAGGAACATGGATGAAAACAAGAATAGGAATAGGAACAGAAGTGACGACAGGAACTAGAAGATGATGACTTGGAAAGGAATAGGGATGATGAGGATTTAAAAAACTCAGAAAAGAAGAGAAAAATATAAAGACAAAGAGTAGTGCTTTCGGGGAGTAGAAATACTCCCACCCTAGAATTAACCACCTCATGTGGAGGTGGGGGAGGGGCTAAGCTAAGAGGCTCATTCTTAGCCCCGAGCCCCAAAGGTGACCCTTTGCCATTGATGTCAAAGGGGGAGAGATTTGTGTATTGGGGAGAGATTTGATATTTGAGATAGCATTGAGCCAGGGGGATCAAAGTCCCAAGGGGAGCAGAAAAGAAGGCTAGGTTTCAGTAAAAGGATGTGGGTTGCCATCAATGACAAAGGGGGAGATTTTTGGACATTTTGAGTCCTCTAAGTCAAAGTTGTCATTGATGTCACCTGATAGAGTTATCACTCTTATTAAGGAATTCGGCAAGAAATAAAGTCGCCCAAGTCATCCAGGAAAAAGCTTCATCAGTGCGAAAGTACAAGGAAAGGTTCTTATTAAAACCAAGGAAGGCAAAATAAATGGTTTTCATCAAAACCAAGGTAGGAAAAATAAAAGGTTTTATTCAAAACCATGGATGGTATATTTGAGATGGGTTTTTCATGAAACCCAAGTTAGCATTTTGTTTCATCGAAAAAGGAGCCCCGGTGACAAAGTTATTCAGCTTTGAAGTTTAAGTTTAAATTTTAATATTTTAAAATTTAAATTTCCAATTTGGAAATTCCTGCCGACAATATAAAATTCGATTGAAGTGCTGACGTGATGCTAAAAGGGCATAAGGCACTATATAAATGCCAAGTGAAATCATTTCCAAAGTTATCCCTTGCAAGTTAATTGAATTCGAAGCACATGTGAATGATAGTCTTATTTTTTGGAGTCCTCACGATTTGCGTAAAGGCTAAGGAGTGGAGGTTTGGAAGTTCTACAATGCATAGGCCAGCATGGCCTAGTGGTATGGTTTCTTGGTACTAAGGTGGAGGTTCTACGTTCAATTTGCATAAGGTCCTTTTGGTGCAAGGAAGAAGCACGTGAAGCACTTGTCATTTTTGAAAGAACGCCTTTTCGAGGGAACTTCACGGTGGGCATGTTGTTTTGGACTTGTGTGGGCATGCATGGCCCAATGGTGGCTTGGCTACGACTAAGGCATTGGGAAGAAGGTGATCGGGGGATCGAATCCCATCGAGGGCAAGGCAAGTGAATTTAATTTTTGTTTAATATTTTAATTTCTGCCAAGGTTGCCCAAGGAGAAATAAGGATATGGTATGCCCTAGGGAAGATTGAGATTTTTGTTATTTTTCTTTTTGGAAGTATATCATATTATATATCATTGGAAAGGTATTTTCGAGAGCTACTTGTTTAGATTGCTTAAAGGGAGAAATAAGTGTGTGTGTGTGTGTGGAGATATTTCTGATTTAGTCAAGGAGTTCCAAGAGTAAGTTTGATTCATTCTTTTGAGGGTTTAATTCTTGCATAAGAGGGTTTGGTGCATTTTATTGAGTAGGAGTAATAAGGTGTTATTGAGATATTATTTTTATTATTGTGTTATTACTCATGACCTCTAATCCTTGTTGAGATTGGAAAAATAAAGTGTGTTGAGTGTGGCAGATTTAGTGGACAACTCATAAGGCATCAAAAAGGTATGGGCAATATTCTTCATTGACTTATGTGGGTGATTGATTTCTAAAAATATATTTGGAGAGAAAAGGATTGATTGTGGTTGCCTTCTTGAGAGTTGTTGGTTAATGCTTCAAGGTTTTTTGAATTGAGAGTTGTGATTAAACCTTGTTTATAAGCATTGTTGTTGAAGCCCATTGGTTGTGCAAAGAACTTGAACTTGAGTATCATTGTTATGTGAGATTTGTTGTTGAGCATTGTTGAAAATATTTTGAGTTGGTTGATACATGCTTGGACTAGGGTTTGTGAGAAAGGATTGATCCTTGAGGTGATTGGTTGAGTAGAGTTGATTGAGCCTAGTCAAGTGATTGTGTGAAGTGGTTGTTCAAGTTCCATGAAACAAACTATTCTATATTCTGATTTGAGTTGAGATTGGGATTTGAGAATAGAATATATTGAGTCTCTAACAATTCTCTTTATGCTTCTATGAGATTGATTTGAGTTGAGATTGGGATTTGAGAATAGAACATATTGAGTCTCTAACAATTCTCTTTATGCTTCTATGAGATTGATTTGAGATATTGATTGAGCATTTGAGTATAGAACATATTGAGTCTCTAACAATTCTCTTTATGCTTCTATGAGATTGAGTTGAGATATTGATTGAGCATTGAGTATAGAACATATTGAGTCTCTAACAATTCTCTTTATGATTCTATGTGATTGAGGCAAGTCTTTGAGAAGGCTTGTGGACTGATTTTGTGTAAGCTTTTGTGAAATCTTGCAATGCATATTTGAGCAAGTCCTAGAGAGGACTTATTGAGTAGATTTGGATAGGTTCTATGTGGACCTGTTGAGTAGATTTGAGCAAGTTCTGTGTGGACCTGTTGAGCAGATTTGAGCAGGTTCTGAGTGGACCTATTGAGCAGATTTGAGCAGGTTGTGTGGACCTATTGAGAAAATTTGAGCAAGTTCTATGAACCTATTGAGCATATTTGAGTAGGTTTTGTGTGGACTTGTTGAGCAGATTTGAGCAGGTTCTAAGTGGACCAATTGAGTAGATTTGAGCAGGTTCTATGTGGACCTGTTGAGCAGATTTGAGCAGGTTCTGTGTGGACCTATTGAGAAGATTTGAGCAGGTTATGAGTGGACCTATTGAGCAGATTTAAGTAGGTTCTGAGTGAACCTATTGAGAAAATTTGAGAAGGTTCTGAGTGAACCTATTGATAGAGCTTTGGAGGTGACAGAGTATAGAGGACAGAGTCTCAGTGGATAGAGATCCAGTAGCCAGGATAATTGAAGATAAATATTTTGAGTGAGGAGTCTTCAAGTGGAGAGAGATCCACCAATCAGTGCAATAGAGAGACAGAGTCTTCTAGAAGATCACTAGCCAGAGCATAAGGGGAAAGAGTTCTCCTATGGAAGAGATCCATGAACTTGAGATTAGGGGATAAGCATCTCCTTTGGACAGAGGTCCATAAACATTGTAATTGGGAAGGATTCCCAAAGATATTATTTGAGAAATATTTAGAAGAAATATTTTCTCTGTGGAGGTAGCCCACATTGGGTGAACCACGTTAAAATTTGTGTCTCTATTGTGTATGGTGTTATGTGCATTGCTTTGATTACTGCTATTGATATTGCTATCTATACACTACATAATATTGAATTGAAAAGAAAAGTAAAAAGAGGTCTTATACTGTTCACACCCCCCTCTCAGTATAAGCTTGTGTTTTTTAGTTCACCCCCCTCTTAGTATAAGATTGTGTTCTTCAAAAACTAATTTAGTTTCAAAAATCTTGTTTTTTGTTGTTGTATTTACTATTATTAAAAATGGGAGACCTATGTAAAAATTTATTGATTTTAAGCATCTCTTTCAACTAGCTGATGTACAAAACCTCCCCAGTGCCCATTGGTCAGATCGAAGTGGCTAGGAAATGGCAAAATATCTATCTTTGGTTGAAAAGGAGGACCTGAAAGAGAAATTTAAAAATTCTATTTTTATTTCATTTTCTAATTATGAGGTAACTATTGTTGACAATACGTCTTGGATTTGCATGCATGTTTACACCTTTTAAAATCATGTAAGGCAACCTCATTTGCTAGCAATACATAAGATGGTAGAAAATTTTAATGCATAAAATATTTACAATATTGTTGTTACTAGCTTAAAGGATATTGTTGGAATGGATGATGCAACAATAGCTAGTAAATTAATATGTGTTGGATTTTATGGTTCTACTATAATGCAAGGTAATAGAAATGGTCTTTGTGTTCAAGTTCAAACATTAATTACCCCATATTTGATCCCAATTCACTGCATGGCTCATAGAATGAATCTTGCATACAAAAGAGTAAGTATATTTGAAAATATTGCAAGAGTCGAAGAACTCATCCATGAAGTACATGCTTATTTTTCATGCAGTCCACAAAGGTTTACAAAGTTTCAACTATTTTCACTAGGAATTACAAGAGGTAAAAAATTGTTAAAAGATGTAGATACTAGGTGGATTTCATTGTTTCAACCTGTAGCAAGAGTTTTCAAAGAATATAAATCCTTAGTAGGATTTATGTATGATAATCAAAGGGTATTTGATAAAGAAAAATCTTTTTTATATTGTATGAGAGATCTAGAAACACTACTCATTTTATATAGTATTCTTCCAATGTTGCATGAAATTAATACATTGATAAAACTTCCACAATAAAGATCTATTTATATTGTTGATTTCATCAAGATTAGAAAAACAAATTGTATGTGTATTGATATGTTATACTTGTCAAGTGAAAATTTTATGGATCCTTTGTTTGATGATTGAAGAACTTTAACAAATGTCAATGAACAAAATAGTTTGATGAAGTTCAACATCAATAATCATATTTATATTAATGTTCACAAAAAAGAGATACCTTTATATTATTTTGAAAAGTGATTGGATATAGTTACTGAAGATATTGAATAGATTCCAATCACATACATAAAAATTGATATAGTTTTACTAAATACAATGATTAAATTAAGAAAAATAACAATAACATTGATAAAATAAATTAGAAACCATTTTCAAAGATATCAGTTGCTTGAAGCAATGGGTGTGGTTAACCCTGAAGAACACATGCTTATACTGAGAGGGGGGGTGAACAGTATAATATCAACTTTTAATTTTATGTCCCAAGCAATATTATCCAATATTATCAATGACAATATCAATATAAGTAATCAAAGTAATGGATAAATAATCATACACAAGAGAGGCACAAATTTAATGTGGTTCACCCAATGTGGGCTACTCCACGAAGAAAATATTTCTTCTAAATTTTCTCAAAAAATATCTTGGGAATCAATTCCTTATTACAATTTTTATGGACCTTTTTCCAAAGGAGACACTAATCCCCTATCTCTAATTTGTGGATCTCTATCCACATGAGAACTCTATCCCCTTGCTCTGGTTGGTGTATCTCTCCATAGGAGAACTCTTTCCCCTTTGCTCTAGTTCGTGGAACTTGATCCAGGAGAACTCTATTTCCTCAATTGGTTCATGGATATCTCTTCATAGAAGAAATATATCCCTTCAGCTGGTTCACATATCTTACTCCATAGGATAACTCTTTCTCCTTTGCTATGGTTCATGGAACTTGATCCAGGAGAACTCTATCTCCTCAACTGGTTCATGGATCTCTCTTCATAGAAGAACTCTATCTCCCTAGCTGATTCATAGATATTACTCCATAGGAGAAATCTTTTCCATTGCTCTAGTTTGTGGATCTCTATCCATAGGATAACTCTATCCCCTTGCTCTAAGTCATGGATTTCTATCCATAGGAGAACTCTATCCTCTCTACTTTGGCTAGTGAACTTCTAGAAGACTTTTTCTCCCACTACTCTGTATTGTGGATATCTCTCCATAGGATACCTCTGCCTCCACTACTCTGGTTGATGGACCTCTATCCATTGGAGACCTATGTCCTCTCTACTTTGTCACCTCCAAAGCCTGCTCTCAACTCTGTCTCAAATATACACCAAACTCTATCCCAAGTCTAGCACAAATATGCTCTAACTCTGCTTACAAATCTACACCAAACTCTATCCCAAGTCTAGCACAAATATTCTCTAACTCTGCTCACAAATATGCTCTCAATTCTATCTCAAATATACCCCAAGCCTTAACACAAAGCTTGAACAAATCAACAATCAAACCTGCTCTCAATTATGTTTCAATTCTTCACAAGACTTGCTCAAATATGCCTTTAAGCCTTCTGAAAAGACTTACTCAAATATACCTTCAAGCCTTCTTAAAATACTTGATCAAATCTACCTTTAATGTTGCTCACAAAACCTACTCAAATAACTCCAAATCTTGCATACAAACACAACTTAAATATTTCTTCACAGAGATAAATTCTACTTAGAATCTGTTTAACCTCTAGAACACAAAGAATAATATGCACTTTCCAATAGCAAAATATGTTCTAATCAATCATTAAGTCTATCGCTTTCACATGTTTCACATTTATTACTCTTTAAAGGTAGGTCTAATCTAGCACATGAAACCTAACCTCTTGATGCACACACTTACTTCACAAATCTGATTTCTAATGCTTGCACATTCACTTTCAATATCACTCAAAACCAATGCCCAAAAGCTTCACACATTCATTCAAAAAATGAAGCATAATCTGCTCACAAACCCTAACATAAGTGTTTCCAATTTCCCTTAACAAAGATGCATAATTTAGGTCTCAAACCCTAACTCAAATATTTTCAACAAAGCTTATCAAACAACCCTTTTATCTCCACCTTATTTTCTAGAAACACTTACTCAACCAAACATCTTAAACAAAGAATGATGTGCCCATACCTCTTATTTGTTCTTGATGAAGATATGACCTTAAAACCTATTTCACAATCAACCAATCCTTCTTGTGCCTCTACTAGGGTTAGCCAATTTCCAAATCAAACACAATAACCTCTCTCCTTTTATTTTCTCAAAATAAGGCTTTTAATTGAAGAAAAGGACCCATTTAATTTTCCTCCATCATGTAAAAATTACACATAATAATTTACCATAGGACACCTTATACCTCCTACTTTAAGACACACATAATCAACAACCAAAATTTATCACACCTTATATCTCCTTGAAAATAGATTTTAAATTATAATATAAAAATTCTTTTATGCCTTATTTTTCCTTCCAAAAAGAATTAAATCATAACACAAAAGACCTTTATATATCACTTATTTCTCATATACAAATATTAACCTTATAACTCCCAATAATCAAATGCACATGAAAAAATAAATACCTCTTTATTCTATCCTCCACACAATTCAAACCTCTCACCTCGTGAGAGCAAGATGCCCAACAAAGGGCCCACTATTGGTTGTGCTAGTGTAGCTCGTGAGAGATCTACGACACCAACCAACTATTATTCCTCTATCGTACATTGTTTTTAATAGTAAAATATTACGATGTAGTTGCCTTTCATCATGTGCTATTCCTAGAAAAATACTATGATGGGTTTCGAACCCAAAACCTCCTCCGCACTACACCTTTGCACTAACTCAACCACCAGCTGGTCTAGCTAGTTAGACGGGTCTAAAGATGCACACACACCGATCAAAAACTCCTCTCCTACCTCAAAGACTACAATGCCTCTACTTTTTTCTTCCCTATTGAGAGCACAATTTCAAGAAAATAGAAAGCACAATTCTGACTCACAAAACTTGGCAAGGACTTTAGGCATTATATTAATACATTTTCCCTTGGTCTTCTTCAATGTCAGCACCATTTGAAATTTCCTTTTCATGCGACTTCAGCCTCCACAATTTTGAATAAATTCAAAATTATTTAAATGCCCTCAACCTTATATTATAATATTAAATTCTAATATAATTTAATCACTTTTGGCCTTTGCAAAAATAACATTGAAATAATGTTGTCTTCTCTTTTTTAACCATGGTCATTGCTTTGACTAGTGTATTTAACCTTTTGCATAGCTTCTCCCTTGCAAGCCTTTGTCCCTTTGTATAATATTTAAAAATAAATATTATAACCTTTGATTTTTGCCAAAACTTTGTCTTTGGGCCTAACCACTTCAAACTCGCTTAATAATATTTAAATATTATAATCCCTTGCTTCAAAATTCTCTTTGCTTGCTTTCACACCCATGCCTTTCCTTTGCATTTATTATTTCAACCTGAAGATAAAACTCAACCTTTTCATTTTGGACATCAATGACAATCAATGACATCAAACCTTTGACATCAATGAAAACACTATACTAAAAATTTCCAATAAACCTTGTGTTTTGGGATTCAATAATAGACTATAATTGTAAAAATGAGTTTTTTATGAAATATATGGGTACACTTATCCAATATTTTGCTAAACATGTGGAAGTCAATGGTACTGAGATCAATGGTATTCTATATAAAGAACTTTTGACCAATCAATCCTCATATTTTGGAACGATAATGATTGATAAAATTTCACACTTGTCTAATCCTATTGAACCAGGTCCTATTATATGTTTGTGAAAAAAATGTACCCTAGTAGTGTTTTACAGCATACGATGAGCGAATATTTCCGCTTATATGAATTTTGTCAAACAATGGTTTTGGAAAAAGTGGAAGATGAAAGGGTTTTTAGTGCATTATCTTTTGTGAAATCTAAAATTCATAACAAACTGGATAAAAATTTAGTAAACTGCTTGAGAATATATGTCTCATCTTATGAGGTGGACAAGTTTCCTTGTGAGAGATCTCTCACCTATTGGAAATCTATAGCAGATAGAAGAGGTATCATGAATATTGATGATTATGATGAGGAAAATGATAACTACAATGATTATATTTTTGAGACACAAAGATCAACTATGCATACAAGTGATTTAGGACAATATGGGAAGTTTTTGTTTCAACTTCCTCCAATGTAATATTTACATTATTTTTGCAATAAATATCTTTAGGATAATTATTTTTATTGGATAGTTGAATTTTACACATATTGCATGATATTAATATAATACTGAAGA
Source organism: Wollemia nobilis (assembly GCA_028583015.1). Classification (NCBI taxonomy): domain Eukaryota; kingdom Viridiplantae; phylum Streptophyta; class Pinopsida; order Araucariales; family Araucariaceae; genus Wollemia; species Wollemia nobilis. Next base: position 2,807,989 of record JAQPPZ010000912.1, read on the forward strand.
TGCGAATAAGGATTATGAATTTTTGTTTGGATTGATGAGTTTTGAAAATAATGTCATACATGTACATTATTTAGGATTATGAATTTTTCATTGGATTGATGAGTTTTTCAAATAATATCATAACCTTTGTTTAGAATTATTAATTTTTTCTTTGGATTGATCTATTTTTCAAATTATATGTCATATTTATAATAAAAATTTAAATTTTATATCACACCTTTTGTTCACAAATTTATATATTTTATATTATAGCATTGCTTTGCTTTATTGAGTATTTTTTTTATTTATGGAAAACATCCCATAAGGGATGCCACTTTCGGGCAAGACCAAAGGAGGCAGGGGTATCCATTCCTCCAAAATCACCCAGGATGCAAATCTGGCCTACCACCTTTGACATACTCAAGGAGCAAACAAACACACAAAAACATTTTAAATAAATAAATAACAATAAAAATAATAAAATAAAATAAAAAACATGCAACACGAACCACAAAAAAAAAACAAGAACAACATAACAAAACACAAACATGACAAAAACAACTAGACACTACAAAGACATAACAAAAAAAAAAACATGAAAAATAAACACAACCAAAACCTAAAAAATTAAAAAAATAAAATAAAAATAAAAAACAACCAACATACAATAAACAAAAAAAAAAAACATAGAAAACACTCACACATAAAAACATGAATTAACACAAACATACAAAAACACAAGAACAAAAACAAAAAACATAAAAAAAAATACAAAACAACAAAAACACAAGAACAACAAAAAACAACACAAAGAACACAAAAACAAAATAAAACAAAAGAACACACACACCTTAAAAAACTAAACAAAAAAAGAAAAAAGAAAAAAATTGAACATAACAATGACCTTTCTAGACCAGAATACTTTTAAGGCAAGAATCAACAGAGGAAACAAAAGAAAGAATAGTTTGAGATAGAAAACTAAAATAAACACAAATTTGAGAATAAATAATATGTTCAAAATTTTGAGTACAATCAGTAGTCATCATTAAAGTTCCTAAAGAGTTTCCAATTGAAGAAAAAATAGTAGGATTCCAAAATTAAATAGGTAGGCCAAATATTCTAACCCACACGGGAGCTATAGAAGGCATCTCTTCTTCGACTTTAAATTTAGTATGCCAAGATTTCATGAAAAGCCCTGCCCTTCAAGAAAATAGGGACCCCCTTGAAACGTTTTCTCTATATATTCATTATTAGAAAATAAAACAAGAAAATAACCATTTGAATAGAGATTTGTAACTCACCTTTATTTTTCTAGCTTTTTGCAACCCAGACTTTGAAAGCAAATAGGCTCGAATGAAAACCCACAAACCTACAAATTAGTCCTCTTTTTTCCAAATCTTCAATGCCAGTCTAAATGTTACCATATCAAGCTTAACAATAGGAGTTCCATAAGCTACTTTAAGACATATTGAGTCTATTTTTCTAGGATCAATATTAGGCATTCTCAAAGGTTTATGAGAAGCCCTAAAATTAATATTAGCATTGGGCTGAGGTTGTCCACCATGGAGGGCATCCCTAAAATTCATTTTTGGGGCCAAGTCTTCGAAATTCTTACCCTTGACAAGGTTTTTCATAGTAGAATTATTTTGTGGGTGCACATTAGCACCAGATTCACTTGAGATCTAAGCCATTTTTTGATAAACTGCTTGAAACTTGTTTTGTGATATCTTTAATCCTTGCCCTAGACACCATGGAAATGTATGGTTTTCACTTTTCTTTTATGCAGTAAATTGGAAGTCATTGTCACTCAAGTTCACAACATGATATGTTGAAATATAGATTTCTAACCCATATTGGATCCCTTGCAACATATCCTACTAAAATATTGATCATAAACCATAAAAATATTGGTTTCTAGGGCCCGAAGGCCCTAAAAACCAACCTCTGGAGCTACTTGCACTCAACCTAGATGAAACCCTCACATAGTTGCTTGCCAAAAATCTTGTTCACACATAGGGATTATTTAGGATCTGTGTTGCCCCAAATTATCTAAAAATTGATGGAGATATTCTAGGATTTTTTAGGCATCTACCATCACAATTTTAGCTCAATTCGATTTCGAATGAGTGAGATATGGCCAAACAAAGTTCAACAGTTTGGGCAGTCCTGTGAAAAACCAGAAAGTGCTCTAATATCCAACCAATAACTTCAAAAAATCTCTAAATGAAATTTGATCATCATGTAAAATGATCTTGAGTATTTTAAACATTGGATGGCTTATTGATAATAAAATAAAACTTGAACTTCTTAATGATACATTCGTTTATGCTGAATTGGAAGAATCCTTTAGCACAACTACATTAAACATATAAGAAATTAGATCTTAATAAATTAACACATTTTTAAAAAACAACAAGCAAATGAATGATTTAAATCTCAACACATACTTCCATAGTTGCAATAGCAAGAAATTTAAAATCTCTTCGAACATTTAATAAAATAAAATAATGATACAAAAATATCACGCATATTTAGAAATGTCTTTTATTTATTTGGAAAAAAAATTCATTACAAAACTAGTGAACTAAGTCATCCACTTTGATACTACTTAGTTCTAGGGCCTAATTCAGGTGTTTGCTCAATTGAAGGATCTGACTGCTTTTCCTTATGCCCTTGCCTAGATGCTACCTCTAATGCAAGTTGAGTCAAATTTTCTTCATGTCCCATTGTTCCTAAAGTTTCTCCTTGTAGGGTGCCAACTCTCCTAATATAAGCCTCACCAGTATTCAAAATATCGACCAATTCCCTCTCCTCTATAGTTGGATCTTCTTTTGAAGGTATTTTATTCTCATGTTCCTTGATAAAAATATCCGGATCCATATTATGTTTAATGATTATTTTCCCAAGGGTATTATTCTCTCTGATGGTCTCATAAAATATTTCTTTGAATTTGATAGCATTTAGTAGAATTACTTTGCCGATACTAAAAACACGTTTATGCTTTCCACCCGATTCTTCACATTCTCAAAATTGAACTGCATAGCAAAAAAGTTAAAATATGTTAGTCAATATAGGTCTAAATTCATTAAAAAATATTCAAGTTAAAAAATATTGATAACTTACCTCTATAGCTACTCTGGTAGCCATTGCCACTTTAACATTTTTTTATCAATTGTCCATTTACTATGCCTAAGCTTCAGCATTCATATTCTACAGCCTATTCAAAAGCAAATCTAAAATTTCATCATCATAATCATTAGTGGCCTTCACATTTCCTGATGTTGCTTGATTTAATAAAGCATTAAGCTTTTCGGGGTGTTGCTAAATAGCTGAAAATATATCCTCTCTTTTGGAAAAAAAATTGTATCAAGCACAAATTTATTTGATTATAATTTTTTCTTGATACTCCCATTGTTTTAGTTTTACAATTTTTAGAAATACACTTTCTTTTATCGTGGTTTCCAATTTTTTTGCTAATAAAATAGATTCAAAAAAGTCTATTTTTTCATCCTCAGTAAGAGGAGCATGTTGACCAATTTTATGGGGGAGAGGAGTTGTGAGCAGTGGATGCTCTTCCTCTAGTTTGCAATGCTTGAGTTGGAAGCATGTCAGAAGCTTTAAAACTCTCGGAAGGAAAACCTTGTAAAAGATAATCCTAATCCACTGGAGGATTAGCCAACTCAAGAAACTCACGCATAATAGTGGAAATATTTCCCACTGAAAAAGCTAGAAATTTTGAAAGGGTATGGCCTCTTTAACTCCTTACAACAAATAATTGTTTGTCATACATTTTTTGTTGACCCCTCATTATTTGTTGTCACCGTGGAGGCGATGGTGGCACCTTTTGCTATCGTGGACATGGTGGTGGCACCATTTATTGTATCGACCGTTGTGATAGACCTAAGGCCCCATTAAAAAAATAGAATAAATATTTTACTAAAATGTTATCATAAAAATTTAGGAAAAGACAACTTTAATTACGCATATTGTATGTCTTTCTAATATCTTGCACTGATTCGGTCAATTGTTCATAAGGTTATGTGCATTGTTGTCGATGTAGAGGTCGTGATGATGGAAGTGGCATCATTCACTATCTTTTATGATGTTGAGTTGACCCTACAAAAATTAGATTAAATTTATTAGAAAATATTTGATGATGTTGTTAAGGACTTTAGTGATTAATTAACTATAATTGCCCATACCAGATGCTTCATCTTCAAATTGGTCCAGTTCTAAAGTATGTTTGGAATGTTGCCCTAAATACATTTAAAAACATTAGAAAAAGACAACTAAAATTAAGTAAAAAGTGAATTACACAATCCAACCCAAATAAAATTACCTATAATGGGTTGGCTAACTTCCTCAACATCGATTAACTCTTGATGACCGATCGAAGAAGCAGTTGCATGAACAAGAGGAGATGTAGAAAACCTAATGCATTTTTTAGATATTGTGAGTGGAGGTTGTGGTGACTATGTCTCAAAATATCCACTAGCCTTTGGGAGCATTCCTTTAGTTGCAACCTCTATTTTATTTGAAGATAAGGTCGCTCTTTTCTACATTCAAGTGTATTTTTAAAAATTTAAAACATAAACACTAGAATATAACAAAAATAAAGTTATTGCAAATTTGAATGTTAAAAAATAATTTTACCTACACCTCTTCAGCAAATAATCCAACTGACTTCAATTTTGGGTGGAGTGGGGTGGGGACTCGAGGTATTGTTTACATTATAAAATGCTTCATAAAAAAGTAATCAAATAATTGGTGCAAGAAACAATGGTAGGATGGACAGTAGTATTTGGATGAGTTTGGTGAAGTTCACTTGTGATTTTACTGGAAATGTATGAGGACCAGTTAATTTGTTCTTTCGAATACAACGCACAATATACGCTAAAGTCCAAAAATAAATATTTGATGTTCTCCCTTGTAAAACAATACATGCTTGGAAGAACTTGATGATCACACAAAAGAAGTTGTGGGTAACATATGAAAAACTAAGGCTCCTTCTAGATGGATTTGATTGCACTACAAAAATATTATAATATAATTAATAATTACATTTTGAAATTATGCAAGGAAGAGGAAACCTACAATTTCAAAGACTTACATTGTAACACAGTCGATGAGATATTGTAGTGGGTCTCCAGATATATTTTTTCATCTTTTGTCAAAGTGAATTTTGATAATACAGGTTCACAATTTTTATATGGAAGTGTTGTCAACCTATGGATATTAGATGGTTTAACATAGAAGGTTAGGGTTTTGTTATCAATGGTCATGATGATGATCGAACCATCATTATCATAGCTTTGAAGAATTATATTCAAAAAATAAATTTTTGTATCATAATGGGGTATTAGTGCTAGCCCTAGAAGCCTATATTTTTCAACCATGTTGAATCGTAATCAGGAGTATTCAAAATTTTTAATATGAGTGGGCACATGAGGTTTTTGAAAGCATTTTTTGGTTGAATGGATGATGTTTTGATCATTGCTATAACATATTTGAAGTGTTTCAAAAGGATTGAAGGGTTTTGAAGGGTTTCAAAAGGCTGAGATAGGTTTTGAAGGGTCTAAAGGTTTCTATAGGCTTTTAAAGGGATAGGTTTTCAATTGTGCAAAAAAATAAAATTGACTGTTCATTCTCTTTTATAGATGTTTACATGCATAGTGTTAAACAAGATGTTGAGATGTGGCATCATTAATTATGGAACTAACACATGATAGCCTTGATTGAGGAGCTAAAACATGGGATCAATTATTATTGGCATGCAACTGAGTGATGGAAAATTGTTATCAGTAGGCTCTAGTCAGGCATCTCAATTCATGACACCAATAGGCTCTCGATAGGCATCTCAAAACATGGTGTCGATAGGCTCTCCTTAGGTGTCTCAGTCTAGTGTCGTTAATCTCTCTTCAATCATCTTGTGATTGGTGTCGATAGGCTCTCCTCATGTGACTCATGTTTAGTATTGATAAGCTCTCCTCAGGTGTTTGATATCTAGTGTCAATAGGCTCTCCTCAATTGTCTCATATTTAGTGTCGAGAGGCTCTTGTTAAGCATCTCACATCTAGTGCTAGTAGGTTCTCATCAATAATTTTGTTTTTGGTGTCAAGCATATTTCATATGGTGTTAGTAGGAACTTATCAAGCATCTCACGTTTGGTGTTGATAGGTTCTCCTTAGTCATATTATGTTTGATATCGATAGGCTCTCTTCAGGCATCTCAAATTTTTTGTTGATAGACTCTTGTTAGGCATCTCACATATGACGTCGATAAGCTCTTTGTAGTTATCTTGTGTTTTATGTTGATAGGCTCTTATCAATCATCTCATGTTTGGTGTTAGGTATCTCACATCTGGTGTCAGTAAGCTCTCGTCAAGCGTCTCACATATAGTGTTGATAGGATCTCTTTAATCATCTCATGTTTGATGTTGATAGGCTCTCTTCAAGCATCTCACGTATGGTATCAATAGGCTCTCGTCAAGCATCTCACCTCTAGTGTCGATAGGCTCTTCATAGTCATCTTGTGTTTGCTATCAATAGGCTCTCTTCAGTCATCTCTCATGGGGCATCATGCATTGGTAGGCTCCTATTGGTAGTCTTTTTTCTACGCATATAAATTTTTTGATAAATTTACCATCTTTTTATACTTTCCCACAGAGAAAAAGGTAATTTGCCATGTCTTCTACATGACTTTGAACCCTATTCATCTTGGTTTTGAAACTAATTCACCCCATTATTATAAATACATTTTCGGACCTACCCCTTATGCATAACCCTGTGATCTTGAAATGAACATCATGTACATTGATACAAATTGTGTCAAACTCAAGAGTTATCCATAGCAATGATCTTGAAATGGACATTATGTACATTAAGATAAATATTGATATATCATTTATAAGTTTTTATAATGAGTATTTTTTTAATGGATTATATGGGATTAAAATGCACCCCATTCGTATTACATCATCACCACATAGTAGTATTACAACAAAGCTTGGATAGTATCCATGTATCATTTGGCAAAATTCAAACCTCGGTCTCCTTAAAATATTGAGAAATATAATTGGTTGAGCTAATGCCACTTGATAAAAATTCAATGAGTTTACACAAGTTTTTATGAGAGGTCATGGTCCCCTCATACTAAGTGGGGTTTGAACCTTGGACCTCCCAAAGAAAGGTCAAAGCCCTTACCACTACAATAAACTTGCAGTTTAAAATTTGAGTTTACACGGGTCTTTATGAGGGGTCCCGATCCCCTTTTACCGAGGTTTGAACTTGGGTCTCCTAGATGAAAACCTAAGGAATTACCACTAAGATATCCCTCATGAGTCTTTATAATGAACATTTTAATTATATAAGTATTTTTTTTTTTTATTTATAGGTAAATAATTTGTCTAAAACCTTCCATAACTATATAATTTTTTTTTTTATTATAATTTTAATTGGTTATATAGAATTGAAATGGGTCCAAATTGCACTAATAATTTCTTCACTATCATTTTTCAATGAACTGCATTATAATAATATTACAAAAAATTATATTATCAATTTTACAAATATATTAAATTTATAATTTCTTTCCTTGATAGTTTTGAAAATAATCTTTTTTATGTAAGGACCATTAAAAATAGGAATCTAAGCTCACTGGAACATAATGCCCATCACTAGATGAAGATATTTTGTAAGTTAATAAATAACCAAAAGCATCAAAGTACTCTCTATATAATATTTTTAAATTAATATATAAATTAAATATATATATTATCCGCATCAAGTACCTTGCTGGTAAGTTTTCTCAATATTTGGAAGGAGGTTTGGGGTTCAAAATTGGTAGCTTGCGCCGTATATAAAAAAACATCCTTGACTAACCTAAATAGTATTTTATCTTTTTAATAAATTATAAAATACCACGTGTTGAACCAGACTGAAAGACAGTGCTAGCCCTTTCTCAATATTTGGAAGGAGGTTTGGGGTTCAAAATTGGCAGCCTACGCCATATATAAAAAAACCTCCCTGACTAATCTGAATAGTATTTTATCTTTTTAATAAATTATAAAATACCACATGTTGAACCAGACTGAAAGACAGTGCTAGCCCTATGCATCCTGCGGTCCCCATCCCACGCCAGGTTACCATTAACGATACTATAGGTGTGTTGGAAGCCTTCGCTGATAGTTTGAACCCTGCCAACTATGCTAGAAATTACTAAAATTTGTGATTGTAACCAATTCATTTATGTAACCAAAAAATAAAATATATATTATAATTCATTACTATATATTATTAAAAATAAATATAAATAACAAACTAAACTTATAATTTAAAAAATAATTAAAATTAAAAGTATTCTAATCTTATAATATTTTTACTATTAAATTTAATAAGAAAAAACACATTGATAATAATCCCTATCTATTTTTACGGAGTGATAACCGTCCACGAATTGGTCCACTCGGCATCTAAAAATAAAAAACCCAGTATTTTCCTTAAGCTTGACATGAACAAGGCTTTTGATCGGGTTTCCTGGAAATTCCTGTTCGAGGTTCCTACAGAAGTTTGGGTTTCACAAAGATTGGATCAAGATGGTTCATGAATGTATCTCTACTGCTTGGTTCTCTGTTCTTATCAATGGTTCACCCACTAGTTTCTTCCAAATTTTCAAAGGCATCCATCAAGGGGACCCTCTGTCACCCTTCCTCTTCATCATTTTGGCCGAAACCCTTGGAAGAACCCTTACTACTGCTTGCAATAGTGGACTCGTCTTCGGGATCAAACCAACCTCAACAACCAACACCATATCCCATCAATAGTTTGTGGATGATACTATTCTATCCTCTCATGCTTCTATTCCCGAAGCAAAAATCATTAAGAACATTCTTGATTCTTATGAAGAGGCGGCTGGCCAGAAAGTCAATTATCGCAAAAGCAAGCTATACTTTCTCAATACCCCCATCCACAAGCAAAATAGGATTTCTGAGATCCTTGGGTGTATCATTGGGAGCCTTCCAACTACTTATCTCGGATTACCGCTTTTCCATGACAAATTGGTCTTGGCTATGTGGAACCCTATTCTAGACCGTCTCAATAAGAAACTTGCAGGCTGGAAAAGCTCAATGCTCAGTCAGGCATCCAAAGCCACTCTGGTCCAGGCTTGCCTGCAAAGTATTCCAATTTTTTTCTTATCTATTTTCAAAGTTCCAGCTTCCATCTGTCAAAGAATTGAGCAAATTCAATGCAGATTCCTTTGGGCGGGAAACAAAAACAAGAATAAATTTTCACTTGTTGTCTGGGATAGGGTCTGCTCCAAGAAAAAGGATGGAGGACTCAGATTCAGGGACATCAAACGGATGAACATGGCCTTCATTGCCAAGCAATCCTGGAGACTTACCATCAATGAAAAAATCACTTGGATTGACATCATCAAAGCTAAGTACCTCCATCAGGTTCCTTTTCTTTGAGAGCACAACCTTCCTAGCGGATCTCATTTCTGGAATGGCATCACCAAACCAAGGAAGATCATAATGGAAGGCTTAAGGTGGTGTCTTGGAACTGGAATGACCATTCATTTCTGGGATGACCCATGGATCCGTGACAAACCTCTTAGCCAAGATCCTCATCTTGCAGTGCTCAAGACGGTTACCGAAGCCACCTTTGGAGATAAGGTGTGTCATTTCATTAACCCAGGTATTACAAGACCTGAATGGAAACACCTAGCTCTTAATGGGCCTAGGCATATCATAGAGGTGCTCAGGCGGTTACACAACTTACTGAGGACTTGCATCATCCCCATCTCTCACAAAGATGATTCCATGGTTTGGAACCTTGAAGATACATGGAATTTCACTGTTAAATCAGCTTACTACAGTCAAGAAACTCCCAATGATGGTTGGGACTTATCTAATTAGGTCTGGGTTCCCAATATCATTCTCAAGGTCAAATTCTTTTGCTGGTTGGCCATCCAAAACATAATCCTCACCACTGACAACTTGATAATCAGAGGGTTACTCATCCCCAATTGGTGCATCCTGTGTAAAAATGCCTATGAGTCAACTTTGCATGTTTTTTTGGAATGTCCCTTCTCTCTTGCAGTGCTCAACTAGGTTCTTAACACCTTCGACATCTCCGCAGCCCTCCCTCATTCCATTCCCATCCTTTTTCAACAATGGCCTCGACCTTTCAAGAGAAATCAACTTAAATTCATGTGGCAAGCTTGCCTCCACATCTTCCTATGGCAGATTTGGCTTGAGAGAAATGCCATAATTTTCAAAAACCAAGCCACTGATAAGAAGATTGTTGTTGCCAAAATCTTGGCCCTTGTTGTGGAGAATGCCTCTCTTGTCTCGTCTTCCAAACCCCCCCTCCTGGCCTTGAATCGGACCTATCAAAACTCTTCAATCTTTCCAATTTCTCTGCCACACCCTGTACTTTTGTTGACAGGTCCGTCATCAAGTGGGTCTTACCTCCTACTGGGTGGCACAAGCTTAATTTCGATGGTGCGGCCAAGGGCAACCCAGGAGTGGCTGGCGGAGGAGGAATTCTCAGAAATCATAGAGGAGAAATAATTTTGGCCTTTGCCCAAAACCTGGGAATTCAATCTAACAATATGGTAGAGGCTCGGGCTCTGCTCCAAAGCTTGATTCTCTTGGAAGGCTTGACCATCAATAAACTCATCATAGAAGGAGACTCACTGCACTGCATCAACTAGCTCAATGGGACTTATGTGCCTCCCTGGATCCTTGTTTTGATCTTTCAAGAATGCAAGGCACTAATCGACATTTACCAAAAATTAGTCATTAAGCATCAGTATCGGGAAGGAAACAAAGCTACGGACTGGCTTGCTAACAAGGGAGTTGGCGAATCTGACATTCATGTTTGGAGAGACTCCTTTCGAATTGGCCTAAGGGATGCTTCTATAAGTACCAATGTCTGCACAATGTGAGTGGTTGGCAGGGGACCGGGTTTGTTTGCTCATGGAACTGGTCGAGTTTTCGCGTCCTTTCTTCCTTCTTCTCCCCCTTCGACCGCGTTTTGGCAACTGGTCACGATATTGGGACACTTTTTATCATTGGTTGCAAAATTTCAGCATGTTGTGATATCGCGACACTTTTTCTCTCCGATCACGTTTTTGCAACTTGTCGCGATATCGCGACACTTTTCCTATTTGGCCACGTTTTTGCAACTTGTCGCGATATCGCGACACTTTTTCTCTTCGGGTGCGTTTTTGCAACTTGTCGTGATATCGCGACATTTTTTCTCTACGGGGGCATTCTTGCAACTTGTCATGATATCGCGACACTTTTTCTCTTCGGCTGCGGTCTTCCATCTTGTCGCGATATCGCGACACTTTTTCTCTTCGGTAGTGGTCTTCCATCTTGTTGCGATATCGTGACACTTTTTCTCCTTCTTGCAACTTGTCGCGATATCGTGACATTTTTTCTCTTTGGCTGCGGTCTTCCATCTTGTCACGATATCGCGACACTTTTTCTCTTCGGCTGCGGTCTTCCATCTTGTTGCGATATCGCGACACTTTTTTTCCTTGGCAGCGGTCTTCCATCTTGTCGTGATATCGTGACACTTTTTCTCTTTGGCAGCGGTCTTCCATCTTGTCGCGATATCGCGACACCTTTTCTCTTCGGCTGCGGTCTTCCATCTTGTCGCGATATCGTGACATTTTTTCTCTTCAGCTGCGGTCTTCCATCTTGTCGCGATATCGCGACACTTTTTCTCTTCGACTGCGGTCTTCCATCTTGTCGCGATATCGTGACACTTTTTTTCTTTGGCAGCGGTCTTCCATCTTGTCACGATATCGCGACACTTTTTCTCTTTGGCTGCGGTCTTCCATCATGTCGCAATTTCGCAAAACCTTCTCTCTTCAGCAGTGGTATTCCATAAATGTTGTGATTTCACGACTCTTTTTCTCTTCGACAGCGGTCTTACTTCCTGTCGCGATTTCGTGACACCTCTTCTCTTTTGCAGCGGTCTTACTTCTTATCGTGATTTCGTGACACATTTTCTGTCCGATCGCGGGTTTGCTTCTTGTCGCGATTTCGTGACACCTTCCCTCCTTCAACTCCGATGGCACTTCTTGTCGTGATTTCACGACATCCCCTCTTCTCTTGACTGCAACAATGCAACTTGTCGTGATTTCGCGACATCACCAAACTGGTCACGATTTCACGACATCTTTCCTCGTGTGGAGGTTTGCTCGCCCTTTGATCTTTAGTTCTTGGACCACCTCGCTCGATCTGGAATTCATGTAAATCCTCTTGTACAAGGTTCAGGGACCTTTCAACACCCTTTCTACCAATCAAAAAAAATAATCTCTATCTATTTTTTACCTCTCTCTAGGATATTCTAAATAATATACTTGTTTTCAATGAAACATGTATATTGTTAAAAAAATAAAATTTGCCTTGGTAGACAAAAATTAATATTTTATTAAAAACATTATTTATATAATTAAAATAATAAAACAATTAAAATTTAAATATATGCTATAAATTTTATTTTATAAAATTAATTTTTGAAATCTTGGCGTTAATCATAATTAAAAATAACATCTATTTTCATGTGATTGAAGACAAGACATTATTGTAAAGTAAAATTTTAAAATCTATTTTATAGTACTTTATAAATTAAAAATATTAAAATAAGTTAATTATATAAAAATATGCCATTACAATTAAATAAAATTTGTTTAAATGATTAGATTTATTAATTTTTAAGAAATAAACTAAGGTTAAAATCTTGACAAGGGATACATACATAATTATCAAATTTGTTGTAATATCACCATATATTCATAATAATGTATTACGAGTAAGCATGATATATCTATAATTGTCAAACTTGTTATAATATCACTATATGATCACAATGATATAAAACCAATGAAACCTGTTTCAATCACATCAATACTGATATTAAAAGGTAATTAACTAACATAAAAAATAAATATTTAGAAAAATTGATCTTTAATATTTTTTCTGTTAAATATAATTGTCTGGTCAATGTAAATTTTTCTTAACATAATAGTAATCCATATTTTCATTTACAAACAACTTTCCTTTTTAATCAGAAAACATAGATTTCAAGCCATTTGTTTTAGCTATCATAAAATTTATTTGAGGGTTTTTTTGGTAGAGAATGAGGGTTTCTACAGAGTGTAAACTGTAATTTTTTATGACTATCAATCATCAAAGCACCTCTTGGGTACTGTGGAGGTTGAGTGCTCTAAGCACAAGCAATGGAGAACAACTAAGAAGGCCCTTTGAGGCTAAATATTCAGGGGATCTGTGGGTCTCCTAGAGGGTTAGCAGGAATCCAGCATGATCTTCCAAATATTATGTCCAATAGGGATAATCTTCATGGCACCGAATCAAGTGAGCAGCAAGCAAGGCAAATAGAGGAAATGAATATCCAATATTCCTCCATGCACGTGGACCAACAAATCTAGCTAAATTAATTGGTATTGCACAAAACCAATCATTCTTTTTAGTTTATAGCACAAAATAAGAAGGAAGGGCATCCTATTCGAAAGCACAGACAAGGTCTTAAGTGAAATAGAAACAAGATTCAAGAGTTGGATCAAGCAAAGGGAGATAACATGTTGATGGCAGATTTAGACCTCAACAAAGCTACAATTGTAGCTAGGACATATAATAAAAAGAGTCAATCATAAAAAAAAAAAATTAGGGGATGAAGCCTAAGGACCTTCCTCCAAAACTAAATTTTAAAGAAATAATCAGTGCAGGACCATCCCAAATAATATGGAAAAATAGCCAATTATTGTGAAGGAAACCATTGAGGATGCCGAAAATCGATCCACAGAAAATAGAGATGGGTTGTATGAAACCTAATGGATCCCCATTAGTGGAGTTGGAATTGGAGGATATCCAAGAGCAAATAGACATGATGGAGAGGAGAGGACTAATTTACCATTTCATGAGATTTTGATAGAATCTTGCTATCTTCAAGCAATGGGATACCAAAAACTAAAGAACTAAAGGTGAGTTCCAAATCTCTGTTTACCCTAATGGTTATTTTCTTGCTATGTTTACCACTGAAAAAGATAGCAAGGATATTTTTCAAGGGGGGCCATGGTTCTTAGGTAGGGTAGGGTTTTCACGAAGCCCTAACATACCAAGTTCAAAGCTGAGGATGAAATACCATTGCACCTATTTGGGTCCATTTATTCGACCTCCTAGTAGAATACTAGAATCCTCATATTTTAGTAGCAATTGGAAATTCTTTAGGAGTCTTCATGATAGTAGCTGTTAGCATTCAATAGTTGTATCACATGATATATGTTAGGATTTGTGTTCTAATTGACTTTGAAAAACCTCTTCCAGAGAAGATCACTTTACAATATGGGAAAAAATGTGGGAACAACAAGTAGACTATGAAAATATCCCTTTTAGATGTAGAATTTATCACGAATATGGCCATCTAGCCAAGGATTTTTCTCAAAATATCCCCAATAAATAGAAATATGATGAGGATTTAGGAGGATTTAAAATACCCAAATAGAAGAATTATATATATATATATATAACACCGAAAGATAAAACAGTAATTTTACCTAACATCTTTGAAGTTCTAACTGTTGATGAACAATCAGATGAGGAGAATGACAAAACAAAAGAAATAATTAAGGAAACACAACATGATAAAGATATGGAACAAGAAGGAATGGATGATGAAATTAGAATAAAATAAATTGCCCTAATTTGGAGAAACAACCGAGGAGAGCCATCTCATCCAGCAATGGATCTTCAAGAAAAGAACAATATAGAAAATTTAAATAAGTGCAAAACTAAATGCCAAATTCAAACAACAAAAAAGTTAGTTACTCAAAAAGATCATATGGATCCCAACAACAGTACCTTGGTTTCAAGTAAACATTATATAGCCCTTACAAGATTGAAGCAAGATACAAATAAAAATATGAGGATGGATGCCAACCAAAAGGTAGGACATAAATCCAACCATCATCATATGGCAGAAGAAGGTCAAAAGTTAATTGAGGAAGGTAAGGTAGCAAAGCTTACCCAATACTTCAAATTGGATTAATTATGAATATTATCACTTAGAATATTAGGGGACTTAAAGGAAGTCCTTCTAAACAATAAAAAACTAGAAGAATTATTCAAAATAATCGGCCTCAACTTCTCTTTCTTTAGGATACAAAGGTTTCTATTGATGAAATGGAAATTATAGCAAAAATTATTTGGCCATCCAGTAAAGTAGTTTTCCTTAGCACCCAAAGGGCCTCGAGAGGAGTGGCAAGTATTTGGGATCCAAAGGAAATTACAGTACAATGCATTAAGGGGAGTAATAGAATGCTTGCAATGGTTAACCAAAATAAAGATTCAAATCAAGTTATACTTTATATTAATGTCTATGCTCCATGTACTATAGAAGAGAAACGAACAATATAGGGAAATATAGCTTCTATCACCTCTCAATTCCCAAAATCTTTGGCTTTGATAGAAGGATATTTCAACTCTATCCTTTATTTAGAAGAAAAAATGAGAGGGAGTAGGAAGTTGAATGGAAGTTCCAAACTCATGAAGGAATACATGGCCAACCTTCATCTAGTGGATATCAAGCCAACCAATGGTTTGATGACTTGGTCCAATAGAATACAAGGCTCAACATGCATTCTTGAAAGTCTAGATAGGTTCTTGCTTTTAGATAAGTGTTTAATTCAAGGACACATCGCTAAAGCAAAAATCTAAAACAATGTTGGATCTAATCATTGGCCAGTTTTAAGTGAAGTGTGAAAAACCAAGGGTAAACCAACTCCATTTCATTTTTAGTTAATATGGCTTAGAGAAGAATTTCTCAATTCAAGGATACAATAGTGGTGGCAAGAAGGTAAGCCAAGACATGGTACTAAGATGTATTTTTTTTTCAAAATATTGCAGTATATTAAATTCAAATAAAGACTTGGAATTGGGAGGAATTTGGAGATGTTAGGGCTAAGAAAAAGGAAGCTCTAACCCGACTTGAGGAGCTGAATGAGAAAATTCATCTTGAGGGACTCACAAAAAATATGGTGAAGACAAAAATTAATATTTCATCCTAGGTGAAGGAATGGGATAGAAGGGAAGAAATAATGTGGAAACAAAAGTCAAGGATTCAATGGCTACAATATGGAGACCATAATACAATTTTCTTCTACAAGGTTCTCCTAGCCTGTAGAACTCATAACTTCATCCCCTCACTGAACAATGATCTAGGAGATATAGTCCACACATGGGAAGTCATGTCTTCATTAGCTATAAATCATTTTTCAAACCTCTTCAAAACCCAATTGCTTGACCCAGAAGCTCAACAAGAAATTCTTTAGGCTATACCTGCTCTTATTTTTGATGAGGAGAATGTGGCCCTAACTTCTCCTATAACTAAGAAGGAACTACAAGAGGTAGTTTTAAAAATGCAAAAGGGGAAAACCCCAGGTCCATATGGTTTCCCTATTGAATTTTATCAAGAATTTTGGATTTTTTGCAAGATGACATTCTTGAGGTGGTAGAAGAGGCTAGAAAGGCTAAAGAAATCCTCAAAAATATTAACAAGAATTTTATAGCTCTAATTCCTAAAGATCAAGAAGTAGATAACATTACTGGATATAAACCTATTGCTTTATGTAATGTTATTCTAAAAATCATTTTGAAGATTATGTTAGAAAGGCTCAAACCTTTGCTTCACAAGATAATTTCTCCAGAAGGAGTATTTTTTGAAGGATGAAAAATAGTTGATGAGATAATGTTAGCCCAGGAATCAATTCATTCTATGGAAGCTCAAAAATCCCCCTTTGTTTTTATTCTACTAGATTTATCCAAAGCATATGATAGGGTGGATTGGCACTTTCTCATCCAAGTTTTGGAAAATTTTGGATTCTCTCAATAATGGACAAAATGGATCAAAGGTTGTATTTCCTCAGTTATTATTCTGTTATTCTTAATGGATGTCCTATTCCTTGGTTCTCAGCTTCTAGAGGCATCATACAAGGAGACCCTCTTTCTCCATATCTTTTTATCATCCTTACAGATTTTTTGTGAAGAATATTTGCTAAGAATCAAGATTTTCAAAGGTTAGAAAGAGTTACTATAGCTAAAGGAGTCAAACCTATCACTCATTTATAATTTTTGATGATTCCACCCTTTTGGGGAAGGCAACTATAAAGGAAGTAACCTCAATAAAGTAAATTCTTCATTGTTTCACTAGAGCCTCAGGGCCACTTATTAATGAAGACAAAACAAAAGTTTTTTTTTCATTGCTCACCTAGAAAAGAGATGTTGATAATGGATAGATTAGAATTTAAAAAAACTTCTCTCCCAATTAAATACTTGGGTGTTCCGATTAATCTAGATAGCTAAAATAAAGAGCATTGGAGCTGGTTATTAGAGAAAGTGAAGAACAAAATAGGTAGTTGGACCAAAAAATGGTTTTCATCAGGGGGTCGAATAAATCTTATCAAATTAGTTCTCCAGTCTATCCCAATATTTGTTTCAGCAGTATTGAACATCCCCAAGTCAGTGCTCAATTAACTGGACAAAATTAGTCATAGATTTATGTGGAGAGGTTCAAAAATGGAGAAGAAATGGGCCCTAGTAAGGTGGAAGACTTTATGTCTTCCTACTCATGAAGGAGGTTTAGGTCTTAGATCGACATTCAAGAATAATAAGGCTTTGGCAAGAAAATTATATTGGAGATTAATTAGCCACCCCAATGTTTTATGGACCAAAAATCTAAGATCCAAGTATGCAGAAAATAAATATTTGTCTAACTTAATTCATCATCAAGTGCCTTCTAGAGGGTCCCCAATTTTAAAGATCTTAAAAATTGGAGAGGAGTTGATAAATAAAAAGCTCTTTTGGGTTACACAAAATGGTCAAAATATAAATTTCTAGACAGAATCTTGGGATGGGTACCTTTCGTGATTAATCCAACATCTAAAATTGAGGCCTATGATGGAGAAAATGCATAGGATGAATTGGATAAAAGTTACCAAATACTATACATATTAGACAAGAAATTTTGAGGTGGGAAGGTGCTAGATCCCAATAGAAGAGTGGCCAAATCAACTTTCTAAAGCTCAAAAAAAGGATATTCATAGAATCCTTCAAATGAGATCACCTTCATGGTCACAAGCAGAGGATTGCATTAGTTGGAATATTTCAATGCATGGTGAGTACACTATTGCTCAAGGCTACTTAGCATTAAGCCCTATTAATCTCCTAAAATAGCTAAAAGTTTATGTTTGATTTAATAACACATTAAAACCACATGCTATACAAGAAAATATATTTTATTCATGATAATATTGAATAGGTTACAAATGGGGGGAATTCCCCTTTTTCCTCTCTTTTCACAAATGTTACAATAGGTCTAATGCCTTCTTTTCACGTTCCTCAATGTAGATGGGCTTGCATACCATCGCAGGGTTGTAGTTTTTGTTGTTTCTCTCATTGGTTCTGTGATAAACCTATAAAAAGGGGTTAGTGGGTTAGGGGGCTTGCCTTAGTCAAGCCCCTTTGTGAGAAAGACAAATCGATTGATAAAACATGTTAAAAAATGTAAAAAAATGATGCAAAACCACATAAAAAGACCAAATGAATCTTACCTCCCAAATCTGGGTTGATTTGGGTCCTATAAACCCAATTCACCACCCAGGGGTTGAACTCATGCTAGATTCGCGAGGCAGGGGGCGAATTGGACTGTGAATGTTGTTCTTCAAAAATCCTTTTGTGGAGAGGTTCCTTTGTTGTTGAATTACTATTGTGCAGGTTCAGATTGTTGTTTATGTGCTTTTGTATGCATTTTGGCAGAGTTTTTGTGCTTTGGACATAAGTGGAGAGATATGGAAATGAGGGTTTGGGCCCACTATTTATAAGAAAACCTAAGGTGTAGGTGGGGTAGTTTGTAGAACTAAGCCCTAGGGTGAGATCCCATGAAGTTTAAGTTAGGGTTTGTGAGGTGGCATCCTCACATTCCCTTGAGGAAATATCTCATCCTCACACATGTGTGAGGAGAGATTAGGTTTGACTAGGGTCAGGTGGTCCCTAGGCTAGGTTAGAGTTAGGTTAGGGTTTCCTAGGGAATATCCTAACTAATATTGTGCACACACATGTGGGAGGGAATAATTAGGGTTAATTAGGGATTATGGACCTAATTAATCATTTTAGCCCTAAAAGTGAACTTAAGTGAAGTCACTTTAAAATTATATTTAACAATTGATTCAATTAATGCTTTTGCCAATTAATAGCCCCGTGGGGGTTTCAATTAAGCATAAAGAAGTCTTGTATCACCTTAGGAGGCTGGTGGATGGTTTTTTGATGCATGGATGGTGTTCATGATGTGATTTAGGTAGTTTATTAGGGTTTTGGACATAAAAACTAGTGAAGTGGTGTGTGAAAATCTACATAATGCTATGATAATCTAGAGTGATATATGTTAGTCTACGCATGTCTATGGTAATCTACGCATGTATACACATATCTAAAGCAGTATACGTAGGTCTAGGAGGATCTACAATAGTCTAAGTTGGTCTACGATATCCTAGGGGTATCTAGGATCACCTATGTAAACCTACAAGTGTCCAAAAGGATCTACAAGTACATAGGTATAGCAATGTGTGACTTTTAGGTGTCTATATTTTACCCTTTTTTGTACTATACTATGTGAAATATAGTTTAATACAAAAATGTGAAGGGTTTATGTAGATTAAAAGGGATATAAGGGGAATGGAATTCAATCGAAGGTATGTAGCCGCTCGAAGCATGACCATACAACATTGACTAGGAATCTTGGGGATAAGGGAAAAGAATGGGATCTAATCAAAGGTATATAGTTGCTCAAAGCATGACCATACAACATTGATCGATAGCCAAGAAGAAGGAGGGAAAACAATGGGATCCAATCAAATGTATGTAACCGCTCGAAGCATGACCATACAACATTGACCTATAGAAAATGAGGAGGGAAAAGAATGGGATCCAATCAAAGGTATGTAGCCGCTCGAAGCATGACCATACAACATTGATCGATAGCCAAGAAGGAGAAAGGATAAGAGAAGAAGAAATAAATAAAAAGAAATAGAAACAATGCCCGTGAATGGATATGGATGATTGTGGATGCAATGTAGTGGTTTTTCTGAGCTTGTATGACATTTTTGATGTCATACTAGTTGCTTGGGGGAGGCAAATTTTGACTGCTCTGCTTTTGCGACCAGTTCAACATGGTCCAAAAGTATGAATAGAACAAATGCCTATTCAAATATTTTATGTCAATTGATTTATGAGCACATGGCGATAATTTTCAAACCATTTGAGCTAAAGGGACATTTGGATTATTCAAATGTGTCATTCATTATTCACCATGAATGCTAGAAATCCTTTTCCAAAAGTTGTGCTAAGATTACATCAAACGTATCATTCATTTTGTATTCGACATACATGAATTCTAGATTGACTTCTCCATTGAAATGCATAGCTCTCATGATATAACAAATATCTAGTTGGGATTGAGATTATTTCATAAGATAATCTTCAGCAAAAAAATTCATAGGCAGATGCAATATTCGTGCTTTTGGATGTTCGGTTGCTTGGTTGCATGCAAAGCCGTCTTTGGATATGAATACATCCTCAAACGAGGAATCAACAATGAGGCAAATGGAATGTGGTGATTTGGTGATGCAATGATTGATAGAATACCAATGCATGATGAAAATGATAAAAAAGCAAATTAGAGGACAGTTTGGGATATTTCCTAGGGTTTTGGAAGAAATTTGCATGATTTCCTAGGATTTTGGAAGAAATTTGCATGATTTTGAGGGTCATAAGCTTAATTCGTGGGACAAGGGGGTGAATTAAATCCTAATTCATGGGACAAGGGGGTGAATTAAATCCTAATTCATGGGATAGAGGAAAAATTAGACCTAATTTGTGGGGTAGGGGTGAATTAGGGTTTTAGGTATATTTAAGCCAATTTTTGAATTGAAATGACTCATTTTGATAGCAGGAAAGTTGGAGAGTGAGTGGGAGAAGCATTCAGCGAGGCATGAGTATTACGATTGGTAATTTAGAGCAAGAGGATGGAATGGATCTGGCATCAAGCATGAGGATCCATCAGTAAGCATTCTTGACTTACCTTGTTTTTGTTTTTTTTTGTTTTCCAGAGATACATGAAATAAGGAGGGAGGTTTTCATTTTATTTTTAAAATTTTTACAAATTTTAATTAAAATTGGAACACAAAGTGTAAAACTAGCCAAATGGGTACCCAAAAATGTAGTTTATTTTTATGTTTGACTTGTTTCGCATTAGTTTGACCAGATGATGGGTAGAGCAGTTTTACAGTTTGACCATCCATTTTTGGAGCAATGGTGTACTATTTTTACAATGTGGTTTAATTTCATCCGTAAAAGTGGGAAATGGATATCCACTTTTGCGACTATTATTTTTTATGTCTTCATTTGGGGTGTTTTCTAAATGTATGGTTTTAAGGTGTAACTTGGAAAACTTTGACTATTAAATTTTCTACTGTAGAGACAACATTTTTAGAAACTAATAATACTTTCATTGTAAAAGGGCAAAATGGGTATCCAAAAATATTACTTGTTTTGGTAGATTATTGTATTGAGCTTTTTTTATTTATATGTCGATACATGGGTAGTTTTGAATTTGAAATTTACTGTTGGGAGCCCGATTTGCACTATTTTCAATATATGTTTGAACTTTCATTGTGAAGTGGACAAATGGGTGTTCAAAAATATGACTGTATTTTTGATATTGTGTGTTTTGGTGTATGTATCATTTGGATGTATGTGTGGTAATATTGACCTCGAAATTTGTGTTGATTTGTATATTATTTTTGAATTTTATGGAAATTTTCACTGTAAAGTGGGAAAATGGGTATTCAAAAATATACTTTGTTTTTGTATGCCTGATGGATTGACTTGGTTTTGAATTTTGTACCATAGTGGGTATATGGGTAATTTTGTATTTGATTGTTGGAAGCCAAATATGTACTACTTTTCGTATCTGTTCGAATTTTCACCATGAAATGGCAAAACGGGTATCCAAATATGCGACTGTGTTTTTGATATGTTTTGATATGTGAATTGTGCACTGTTTTATGTCTCGAAGTGTGTGTCAAATTAAATAGTTTAATTTCTATGTTGGATTTGTGTGACAATTGAGATTTATTGGATTGCATCATTGTATTGATGGCTAATGTATATTCTATTATGCTTGTTTATGGATGAATAGGTGAAGATGCTCGAGCCTCATCATCATGTTCGAACGATGAAGAGCGGGGTGGAGAAGCTTATGGAAAATAAGGATGATGAGGCATGGTTGGATGTCGTGTGGTTGAGAGGTGTTTGGGAATGCAAGAGAATTCATGAAAATAGGGCATACATATCTGCATTATGTGAGCGATGGGATGTAGATCATAATACTTTTCATTTTTGTACAAGGGAAATGACGATTACGCTAGAGGATGTATATAGGACTTATAAGTTACCCATTGAGGGTGTTCCAGTTATAGTAGCACCATATGATTCTAATGAGGCTACATTGGAGTGCTTCTTCGGTGAGGGGTGGGAGGAGATAGATGTTGGGAAGATGGATTATGAGTCATTATGGCTTAATAAGAAGATATCTAAGTTCTAGTGAGTAGTGATGATGATGATTTCTACTTATGCTTTACTTAACACTTTTGAGGTATTGTTTACCTTATACATGTTGGATTTTGTGAGCGACATGGTAGAGCGGAGTGTTGTGTTTGCATGGGTGTCTGCATTGTTAGCCCAGGTATATAGATAGTTGCATGATGTGCGTGTTGGACGAAATGGTTTTATTTGGACTCCCCTATTGCAGGTATGGGCATGGGAGCACATATCCATTGAGAGGTCATCGATATTGCCTCACATTGTCCATGTTGAGGGTAAGGAGTATTTACCCTATGCTTTGAGATGAAGGATAGATGAGGAGAAGGGAATTAAGAGGCCACATGAGGGTGATCCTTTGTGGTGGAGGGTCAATTTTGGAGACTTGACACCCAATGATATTAGGTGGAGGCATTGGTTGGGTGGGGTGTGGGAGAAGGATGATGAGAAACTATGGGTAATTCATTAGGGGAGGTGGCTAGTGGGACAATATACTCAATAGGCTGAGTACTTTCAGTTTGATCGAGTGAGATGATAGTTTAGTTTACAACAAGATATTCCAGAGGCTTCTGTTGTGTATTATAAAAGACGGGGTGACAGGGGAGAGTGGCCTGCATGGATTGGTGAGAGTGATCCACCTATGGTTATCTTAGATGTGGATAATGTAGGGACAACATGAGAGTTTGAGGCCTAGTGGGTGATGCAGAGTTGGGAGCCTGATAAGGGCATGGTTGATCTATAGGTATCACCTAGTGGTGGGGTGCCTCCGATAGAGGGGAGAGCAAGTAGAGGCACTTGATCTAGGTCATAGGGGAGATATAGTAATATAGGGAGGTTCCTCTACAACGGTCTCAATGATGATTGGATGGTGCTTCGATTTTACGATGGGTAGGAATAGGGGAGGTTTCTATGATCATTGAGACGAATCTTGTGGAGGGGGGCATGGCCATGGGAGAGGTAGTTTTGGCAGTAGGGGAGGTAGGCGGACCCACTGTGATGGGTGGTGTGGATGATACCATTGATGTTGGTTTTTTTAGAATATGGAGGAGATTCCATTTGAGGTTCAATAGAGGTAGGATGTAGATGAGGAGGCACGACTACTACATGATAGGGTTCATCAGTTAGAGACTGAGCTTCACGAGGAGCAAAGTTACAATACATATGTGATAGATCTAGAGGAGCAGTTGATATATGTGGAGAGTGCAGGTGAGGCCTCTCTGAATGCCGTCAAGTCTATATAGGGTAGTGTGGTAATAGAGATGGAGCAGATGAGAGTAGATATGGAGCAGATGCGGGTAGATATGGTTAGCTAGCAACAAGCATGAGAGGAGTCTTCATAGGCCATTAAGAGGGTGATTGGGCTACTAGTTGTAGAGTCTACAAAGAGGTCACTATGTGAGGTTGCTCTGATGGTGCATGGGATCGTACTCCCTAATTATGATCAGGTTGTATCCTAGTCTGGATCATGATCACACATGCAGGCACTTTCATAGCATAGATATCGTAGTGTTGCTCCGATATAATAGATGGGCATTAGTACTGAGGTACAAGGTACCTTTTTAGGTGTAGATGTAGCCATTGATTTGATGATGGTGATATCTCCTATTAGGGTTTAGGCTTCAGGGGCCAGGGCAGAATCTAGCAGAGCTGTAGAGGTTCGGGTAAGTCGTGAGAGGAGTGGAGAGACTCCTAGTGGTAGTTAGGGTTACTCGTGATTGTATCCTATGGGTATTTTGGATGAGGTATGATGGGCATGGTCATGATTTGTATCCTATAGGTATTTTTGATGGATTATATATATATATACCTTTTGGTTTCGGTTGTTATATATACATGTGTTGTTATTATGGTTTGAAATGTGTTCTCTTTATGTTTACATAAATAGCATAACATAATTTGTAGGTATGTATAATGAATGGATATACATGTGTGGTATGGTGTAGATCTATGATCGTACTATAGTATGAATATACTGTAGAATAGTATGCATGATTGTATTTCAAATGCAATGTAATGTGATGTAATATGAAATGTGATTTGTAGTGAAATGCATGTAATAGAAATGTGATGATGCAATGTGAGAGAGTGTATGTAGGATAAATGCATTCATGTAATGTTTGATGACTCTGGGTAACATAGATGCGTAGATGCATGTATGAGGGGACTAAAATGCGCCAAGGGAGCACTTGTATTATTTCATGTATCTATGTGGATGTGATCCATTACATGATATCAGAGATGTAGGATGGTATAAGGCATATGTAATGGTTTTGACCAATGTCGTTTTGGCAATAAAATTTCAGACCTAAAACTGTGTAAGTTTATGTGGCAACTAATAACTAATCAAACTGGTTCAAAATTTATCATGGACTTGTGTGTGTAAATGAGTGAGGTTCATTTATCCATTTTGAGGGAGGTAGGATTAACCTGTGGTAGACATGGCCGAACTAGCTATCTTATCCATAAGCGAACATTGATCTATACAAAAGCAGGTAGCTAATATGGTAGATATATTACCACTTGTAAGACTATTCCACTGGTAGGCAGGCTCTTGGAGCCTATTGCTAGCAATAGAAATTGTCCCATGGTGTTATGTTGAACCTAAGGACCAAAGGCGATGAAGCATAACACTGGTGATATCTGGAGGCTTTTCCTTTTGTTTTTTACCCCTCATCTATTGTTTACCTATTTATTGTGATGCTCTTTTTCTTTTTCTCTTTTTTTGTATGGGCATTGGCTTTTGTTTTCTGCCCCATTGTTTTAATTTTGCTTATGCTTATCCCTTTGTTTATCCCAGGTCGTATGTTGACCATGCAAGTTATAGGACGATTAGGGGAAACCATTCGCTAGATGGCAATATCTACTTGAGGTGTCATCTTCCCTAGACTCAAAATTTGTTTAATGTGTAACCTATTGTGAATGGTCCATGAGAGAAGTTGAACTAAACTAAATAACCATAAGGCGTATGTAAAACCTGTCAGCTAGGGATGATATTTGATTGACTAAACTAGTAAGTGGTCAAATCTTAGCACGACACCTATATATACCCTAATCCTAAAATGGGGGAATGGACATCCAGGTGGTGATGCTAACAAGTGCATGTATTACTCCTGTTGAAGGTGCATTTTGGGGGAGAATATACAGACTATAAGAGAAAATAAAATGAAAAATATATGGATATGCAATGGAGGTTATATAAATGATGCAAGTGGGGGAATGCAATATCTACAATAGGAAGCTTAAGAAGTGTAGAGGGATAACTTATCTACAGATGAGTATGGTGTATTGTAATGACAAAAACCATGATGCTATGATAATGGTTGCACAAATGTGTGGGGTGTGTGTGTAGTAGGTGAATAGATTGTGATATGTACCAATATATGTAATAATCGCAAAAATAAAGAGGATGTGATAGTAGGATATACAAGAAGAAGTAAGAAGAAATAGGATTTGGTAACCGAAAATATAAGGTGATTACTAAGAGCCAATGTAGATAGAAGATGGGAAGTGGATCAGCATAGGTATGTAGCCACTCGAAGCATGACCATACAAATACAAAAGGAAGTAAGAAGTAAAAGAAGAAATAAGGAAGAAGATGTGAACTGCTGACGGGTAAAGTGGCGTGGGTCAAGTCAGGAATGGTATGGTGAAGTGATGGTATGGCTGGGACTTCAGTGGTTGGTGTAGTTGGAAATATTGTGAATATAGCAAGCTGGTACTATAAAGGTTTCATATGGTGGCAAAGTTCTAGGGATGATGCGGTGTGGAGGACTCAAAAGTTGACTAAATGGGATGGAGCATTCAAGTGATGGAGTTCAATCGCCATGCAACATGTTGTGCACCAATTCTCGAATGATCAGTATTCTTCAATGTCATGACCTGATTGATGATGATAAATACAATATTGCCTCTCATGGTAATTATGCGATTTAGAATGTGAGGGGTTTATGGGCCAAATTTTTGATAATTCAAGAAGACCTTGATGCATGAGGTGATAGAATATTTCTGATAATGGAGTGAATGGAAAAGGTATAGGGTAAATATAAGGTTCTGCTAGAGGATAACAGAGGGCGGATGAAGGGAATTCCAACGATGGAGTTGCAGGTCGAGAGTCATATGTGGATAGAATTCAAGGTTGGGGAATGGATCTGCATAGAGGTGAGCATGCATGGGTCATGGGGGATTGACGTAGATGAATGTGGTAACAAAAATGGCTCATTTGTAGCTCAAGAGCCTTGAGATGAGAATGGAGATGTTGTATATCATAGCGTGGAGGCAATAGTATCAGATAAGGTGGTGATCGGGGCCCCTATGTGTATGGGGTGGTCTGGTATGCATGAGAATATGGATGAGGTCATGATGATGATGAGGAGTGGAATGATATTAGGGATTGCAAGGTTTGCTAAAATGGAAATCCTCACAGTGGTGAGGGTGGTGTTTGGAGGATAGGTGACATAGGATATGCCTTTGGATGGTGGTGTGTGTGGGATGGAGGCATGTGCACGTAGGTGGCTTGGGCACCTTGAGTCATGTGGGATTTCAAGGCTTGGGTATAAGAAGACTCCTTGCTGGGGAGTGGGGCCGTTAGGCATGAAGGATGGGCCATATGAGGAGTGTATCCTATGTTAGGATGGCAGTAAGCTCCTAGAGGGTGGTGGGGGGAATCAACTGGTGAATAAGGATTTCTAGTATATTCAAGTGAATGAGAGGGAGACCCTTGTGTTCAGGGATGGGATGTTTCCTAATTTTTGTTAAAGGAGGATAGGGAGACCTGACTGTCTCCAAAATGGGATGAGTAAGACAAACCTCAATGGTGAGGGGAAAGGCATCAAGGTGGAGTGTAAGGGTCTGAATGTGAGGAATGTGAAGACCGCCTATTATGAAGGGTGACTGGTGGTCAAGCTAGGTCAGACGGCATGATCGATATAGGTAGTGGTGGTGGAGGGTCCTGCATGATGATGTATATGGATACTATCCTATCTCGTTGCTGATGGTGTGGCTTTAGATGATAAATCCTGCAAGCAAAGACAGATACCAACAACATATAAATGGCAACAAAAAAGTAAAAGTGCATGTGTATTGTAACATTTAAAGTAAAATAGATGCATGTATAGTGATGTGCCTAGTAGGTGATGTATTTGTGCATAGTAGTGTATACTACTTGTGATAGTGAACGCTTATGTGTGTTAGGCATTGTATGCATGAAGGTGTAGGATTTTTATGGGCTCAGGTTCATCAATGCCTTTCATATTAGCCAAGTGATAAGCATCTGAACTAAATTTGTGTCTGATAATGAAGGGGCCCAACCAGTTCGAGGTAAACTTGTCTCGCTTTTGGTGAGGCTGACTTGTGATTTATTGGTTCTCCTTGAGAACTAATATTGGCAATTTTGGGTACTTTGGGTACATTGCCTTTGCTCAAGTGTATAAGTTGTCATTGATGTCAAGAAGCTCTTGAAGGAATTCGATTTGATGTCAAATAACTTGTTTTGATGAAGGTTACGACATGACAGTTTCAAAGGTCTTTTGTAAACCCCAAGTTGGCAAGTTTAAAGATTACAGGTGGATGCATTAGTTTAATGCATTTGGGTCTAGGAGGAAGTATTTATTTAAATAATTAAAAACCTTGTTAAGGTTCCTTTTAATTATTTTTTAAATATTAATTTATTGTTTGCATTGGGTTCTCCTAACCCATGGCGCAAATGTCTTAACTATGATGGCGCTATGTTCTAAGATTGTGGGCGCTAGCCAAGACCTCCGTCAATGTGTTAAACTCCTCCACCGACGTGTTAAACTCCTCACCAACGTCAAGAGTTTATGGGAAATATGCATATAAATCTCCCATGATGAAGATCAAAGATTATCCCATTTTCATTTTCAAAAAGTGTTGCTCATTGTGATTTCACGATCTAATGTTCGATTTCTTCTTCGCTGAGATTTCGTGATCCGCTGTTCGGATATCCGTTGTTCATTTTTTGTATCCGTCGTAAGGTTTCGTCATCGTCATTTGTGTCAGAATACAAGGAGGCCTGCTATTTATTTTAGCCCTGGCACAAAAGGTACAAGGGAAACAGAGTGAGGTTCATACCTCATCGGATGCCTTTGGTGCACCGGTAGCGGCTAGGCTGTTGGCACGCTACCCAAATGGGAGGTTCTGCATTCGAATAACGTGAAAGGGTTTTTCTTCATTGAAGTGGACGTAGCAGGTGGTGTTAGAGTTCGTGCGCAATTTCTCCATAGCATGATTTTTGGTGTTGGCCAAGGTATTTTTGAAATTAATTTTTGCTAGTGTATTTTGCAGATGGAGGAAGTTCATTAGAGAGAAAAACAGCTTAGGAGTTAGAAAGAGTTTGAAGCTTGCTTTATTTTGATAAAAGATTCTTTTTAAGGTGTTGTTTGCATTATCTTATTGCATTCTTATGAGAGATAAAGTTTATTGTTGATAAGACTATAAGGGAGAAATAAGGTGTATAAGGGATAAATATTTCTTATAATGTTGAGAGTGCTTTTGGTTGATTATGGAAATGAAAGCATGATGTTTTAAGGTTAGAATTGCTTCTTTTGTGAAGTTGTGAAACATTACGTGGGAAGCTTTGAGATTGACATTATCTTTCATTAAATTGGTTATAATCAAGCTATTCTTTACTTGGTTAAAGTGTTGGGCTTACTTCTTTGTTGATGATTTGAAAAGTTGTTTTGTGCTTGGTGATTTGAGTTGGTGGATACTTTTTGTTCAAATAATGTTGGAGAGAAAAGGAGTTCTACTTGTTTCCTTTTCTCGATGTTGATTGTGAAATGCTTCAAGGTTGTGTTTTGAGTTGAATGGTGTTGATTGAACCTTAGTTGATGAGCATTGTTGTTGAAGCCCTAATTGATGGTGAAAAGAACATGAGTATCATTGTTATGTGATTCTTTGCATAGTTGGCAATTGTTGGGGTTTCATGTTCTTGAAAGAAAGCATTCTATCCTATCCATTTCAGATATTGAGTTGAGTTTTTAGATTTGAGATTGAGATTGAGCTGAGTTGATTTGAGTTGAGTTTTTAGATTGGGATTTGAGCATAGAACATATTGAGTCTCTAAAAATTCTCTTTATGCTTTTATGAGTTTGACAAATAACATTGGGCCTCTAACAATTCACTTTGTGATTTCCTACTAAGAAATTTTTTCTTGGTGAGATTGCTGAGTTTTTGGACAGGTTCCGGTGGGGACTTGTAAGCAGTTTTTGGACAGGTTCCGATGGGGACTTGTAAGCAGTTTTTGGACAGGTTTCGGTGGGGACTTGTAAGCAATTTTTGGACAAGTTTCGATGGGGACTTGTGAGCAATTTTGGATAGGTTTCGATGGGGACTTGTGACCAGATTTTGACAGGTCCTAGCCGAGGACTTGTGAGCTAAGTTTGATAGTTCTATTAGAGAACTTGAGGATAGAGGTGCACTAGTTCTAGGAGAAGAACCTGAGGACAGATTTGGCAAGTATTTGAGAAGGCTTATGTGCAGAGGATTGATTTGTTCAAGAGTTGGACAGATCTGACAGACAGAGGAAGACTTGTACTAGACCTATTGACTGTGTTTGGTACAGGTTGCTGAGCTGCTGTGGACATGATCATAGAAGACAGAGGTCTCTTAGGCTAAGCATTGAGGACAGGAGGTCTTCGATGGAAAGGATTTCCACATGCTGGCAAGAGGTAGAGGCAGTTGATCTTCTGAGAGATCATTTCTAGAGCAGAGGGGAAGGTATCTCCTTTGAGCAGAGGCTCATAAATTCAAATAGAGGGGAAGGTATCTCCTTTGAGCAGAGGCTCATAAATTCATATTGGGGGAAGGTATCTCCTTTGAGCAGAGGCTCATAAATTCTGATTGGGGGAAGGTATCTCCTTTGGGCTGAGGCTCATAAACATTGTAATTGGGAAGGATTCCCAAAGAACTTTGAGATAACTTTTAGAGAAAATTTTTATGGACATAGCCCAGCCATTCTGAGTGAACCACGTTAAAATTGGTGTCACTTTGTAGATGATATTATGACATGTGTGCTCGATGGCATGGATGTGACGTTCATCGAGGAGTGTAAACTGATCTAAACAGGCTTGGCAGGCAGTGTTGTCATCAATGAATTCTTTTATGGATACCCTTAGGAAAGGTATCTCAAGCTCAAGGGGCATGATAGATTTAGCCCCATAGACAAGTAAAAATGGGGTTGCCCTAGTGGGGGTACAGATGCGTGTATGGTATACCCACAAGGCTAGGGGTATTTTGTTGTGCCAATCACGATGCAATTCTACTACTATTTTGTGTAGGATGGAGAAAATATTTTTTTTGTGGCCTCTGCCTATCCATTACCCTATGGATAGTATGGGTAGAGAAACTATGCTAAATTTTAAACTTGTTGCAAAGAGCATGAACAATTTTATTTTTGAAGTATTTCCCATTGTTAGAGATGATTTGGGAAGGGATTCTGAAGTGACATATAATATGGTCTGTTATGAATATTGCTATCTTTGCTCCTATGGTTTGGACAAGTGGGATGGCTTCGACCCACTTTGTAAAGTATCTTGTGGAAGTGATGATGAAATTATGATTACCTGAGGAGGTAGGTGTAATTTGTCCAATAAGATCTAGGTCCCATTGGGAGAAAGGCCAAATGGATTGGATAGGTTGGAGCACTTAAGATGGAATATGTGTGAGGTTTACATGTTATTGGTACTTGATACAACACCTCACATACTCACAACAGTCATGTTCCATTTTTGGCCAATAGTATCCCATGCAAAGGATGCATTTCATGATTTCCATGCCATTGAAGTGGCCACCACAAGTACCATTGTGGTATTCTTGTACAACCTGCTGAGGTTATAAGCAATGCAAGAGCATACCATCATATCTTCAGTTATAGAGGATGTCCCCCAACAATGTGTAATGGATTAGGCTTTGTTTAAATGCTCAGCACTAATCATGCGGTAAGTCACATGGTAGAAATTCTAACTTAATATAATCTTTAATCTATGCAAACCATGGGTCATGTGGTTCGATATCGACCACATGAATGCCACCATCATATTTAGGATATGTGGGTGATATGGCATATTGAGTGAGTGTATGAATGGTCACAAATGTGGTTGTTGATGTTGGATTTTGTAGGATTAGTGATCCTAAGGAGGCCATTGTATCTGCAAAATGGTTTGAGGATCGTGGAGTGGCTTTGATGTCATACCATTCAAATCGGTAGAGGGATTGTACAATGTGCTTATATTGTTGGATAACTGGACAATTGCATTGCCAAATCTCCTGCACTTGGTTTACTATTAAGAGACAATCGTCTATAATATTAGGCATTTAATATGCATGGAATGGGCTTATTTCAATCCGAGGATTAGGGTTTCATATTCCACATTGTTGTTCATACAAGGGAAGTCCAAATTGAATGATAAGGGGAGTGGTTCACCTTCACATGTGAATAATACAATGCCTGCACCCCCAACATGCATGCATCAGGAGTCGTCAAAGAATAGATTCAAGTCGGCTATCATCTCTAGTTCAACATATTCTTTGTCTTATGTTACGTGGAATATGGAGTCATAAGGGATATAAATGAGGAGAGGTTTGTCATTAGAAAAGGGAGATTCTACAAGTTGTTTTGCTATGACCTGCCCATTGATGGAATTTTATAAAATGAATTCAAGGTCAAATTAGGTTAGAAGCATGATCCACTTAGTTGTGCAAGAATTGTGATAGCTTTTGTTCATCATGTAATGGAAGGGATTGTCTTAGACAATGACAAATGTTGTATGGTTGAGCATATAATGGCATAGTTTCTGGGTGGTGAATACTACAACTAGCCATAGTTTCTCCATGTACCCATATCTAGCTTCGTAGCTAACTAGTGTGTGACTTATGTAGTAGATGGTTTTATCTTTGTCAAGCATGTTCTTTTGGGCTAGAAGTGTACCTAGCATAAAATATGTAGCAAAAATATATAGGATGAGTGGTAGTTATGGGTGTGGGGGTGACATAACTGGTGGTGAAGTAAGGTAGTTTTTGATGTCATCAAAATCTTGTTGGCAGTTATGATCCCATTTGAAATTTACTCCCTTTTGTAAAATGTGGTTGAATGGTTTGCACTTGTCTGACAGTTGTGCTATGAATTAGCGGATAGAAGTGATTTTACCCTAGAGGCTGCGCAATTGTTTCAGGGTAGTGGGTGGGGGTATCTCGGTGATGGCTTTCACTTTACCAGGAGAGACTTCAATGCCTCGTTGGGAGACAGTGAATCCTAAAATTTTGCTTGAAGTATCACCAAAGACACACTTCTTTGGGTTAAGGTGGACATTATTATCTAACAAGCAATCAAAGATCTAGCGGATATCTTTAAGGTGTTTCGAGCATTTCTTGGATATAGCAATGTAGTTATCTACATAATATTCCTTGGTTTTGTGCATGTAATCATGGAAAATGTAGGTCATTGCACACTAGTAGGTTGCCCCAACATTTTTAAGGCCAAATGGCATGACCTTGTAGCAGAAGGTCCCCTAGGGGGTTGTAAATGATGTCTTGTGTTGATCAGCAAGGTTGATCCTAATTTGGTTATAACCTGAGAATCCATCCATGATGGATATCATCTTATGTCCCATGATGGAATCGATAAGCGAGTCAATGTTAGGTAGAGGGAAGTTATCTTTAGGATAAAATTTGTTTAATTCATGAAAATCTATGCAGATGCGAACTTCATTGGATGGCTTGGGTATGGGGACCATGTTAGAAACCCATTTAGGATAGTCTATGGGTACTATGAAGTCTACATATAAGATCTTTTGGAGTGAAGTTTTAACTAATAATGCAACTATTGGGTGTATACATCGTAACTTCTACCTTACTGGTTTGACGTTTTGATCAAGTGTGAGGTTGTGAACTACCAAGGTAGGATCGAGTCCTGGCATATCCTTGTATAATCACGTGAAGACTTGAATATACTTGCAAAGATCATTTATGAATAAAATGTGGTCCTCGAGCAATAGGTTGGTAGCTAATTTAACTATATGAGGGGTTTCGGGATCATCACCTATGTCAACGTCAATGGTTTCCTCGATAAACATGTGGTAAACATCATGCAATTATTCTGGAATCAAAATAATATCGAGTTTATCGGTGGCCTCAGTAAATTCGTATTCATCATCTAGGTAAATTTTTTTGTGGTGCACTTGTGGTATGTAAGGTGGTGCAGATGATGAAGGGGCATTCACAGTGTGCAAGATATGTAGTGAGAGTAGGAAATATCGAGGTGCTGGTATGGGTGAGATGTGCACAAGATCGATGAAGTTTGGATTTGGTGTATCATCTCATGTTCTCTGGTGTGTGTATCATAGTGGAGAGAAAATATCTACCTTGACCGTATTAACTAACATTATGGGGGATGTGGGTGGTGAAGAGTCTGGTGATGATGACTCGACAACCTGTGAACGTCCTAAAAGGCTTAAAGGAGGGTACAATATGACTGGTGGAGATCGTGGTTGAGTGGCATCTCGTTGAAGTTGCCAATGTATAGGCGGTAACAAAGCTAAATACATTGATGATGGTCATGGGTATGTCATGTCCTATTCGGGGGAATGAGCATTCAAGGATAGGGTCAAATGAGCATTCAAGGATAGGGTCATGATTTGCCCCTTAATTCATCAACATAACATGAATATGGGTTGTCAAAATCGAGGTATTCTTTGAAGAAGTTACATGGAATTATAATGGTAGATTGGGGTGATGGAGTGTCTTCTAGGATGTCCATGTCAATGTATTCTTCCAAAATGTGTGTTGTAAAAGGAGAAGGATGCAGGGAAATATCCTGCAGTTCATCCTCTAACGTATGGACTGTAGTTGGGTGATAACCTAAGCCAGATTTATTGTTGGGAGATTGGACATGAGGGTTAATGGGTGTACATAACCTTTGCTCATATCGGTCTAGTCCAAAACCACAACAATGGAAATGTTGAAGGTAGCGTAAGGCAAAATAAGGATTAGCTAGGTGATCAATTGTACCATAAAATCTAGATTGTGGTGGTGGAGATACTACAGGTGGGAGTGAGGAATCAACTCTAGCATAGACAAAGTTGGTATGATTATTAGGATATCCTAGTTGTATGACGGTTCCAATAGTCAAAATTGAGGTTGAGGGGTGGCCAAATTCTCGTGTGTATTGGATGATAGGTGAACATACGTGGGCATCATGCACATTGTAATCCCTTGGGCCTGAGTTTGTCATAAAAATAGATATGCGTGGTGTTGCATGCTTTGGTGAATGAGGTGGTGAATCCAAATCAAATGAGGAAGGTGAAGTCTAATGTTCTCTAATGGTATAAATGGAAGGTTGTAGTAGTTGATCACCTAAGTGAGATGCTCGTTGCTTCCACTCATGGCATTCAACTACGGTAGCTGGTATAGGATGATTGGCCTATGGAAATTGTGAAGGAAGAGGAGTAGGTACTGGACTACGCAGGGAAGTGAATAACCTAGGCTATGGATGAAAAGAAAGGGGAGGTGTACATGGTGTAGAGAGGATAGGTGCTTTCGTAGGGGAGGATGATTGAGGTGGAGTGATAGGATGCGATGTGGGTGGTGATTGTGGTTGCAGCACTAGAGGTGATTTTGTAGAGTATGAAGATTGGGACGATCATGGTGGCCATAATATGGGAGGTGATAATGGTATGGTAGTGGAATTAGACACTTTAGATGATGGCACTAATGGTATTGATACTAAAGCTTGTGTCCTTGATGAGAATTGGGGTAACAAGGTAGATGTAGGGGAGTATGTTGATACCCTGACTGATTGATGGGATGAGACTGGGAATAGTTGTGTGGATGAGAAGGAAGGCGCATGTGGAATATATGCAATGTTATAGAAATTAAAGGGATCCCTATCAATAGGGACATAGTGGAAAAGTTCATTATGGACATACTTGAGACAATGGTGTAGCGTGGAAGGGACACATTGCATATCCTTGATCCATGGGTGACCAAGGAGGATGTTGTACTACATATCCCCTTGGATTATATGGAAGAGGATATAAATAGTATAAAAACCTACTCGAAGGGTAGGACTATGGATCCTATCGTAGGTCTCAGAGAGTCGTCAAACATGCACAAGTTAAGCAAAGGTATGGCAAAGTGAGCTGGTAGAATATGTAAATGGTGTAGAGTTGTCATAGATATGATACTAATGGATGAGCTCTGTATCAACGAGGACCCACTTATAGGTGATGTCATTGATAGTGGCTTGTATATGGAGAGGGGGATCTGATCCTCCTACAAGTTTTGTTATCTCATGGTCATGGAAACTAATGGATGGCTGGAGGTATCACGGGATGTTCTCTAAAAAGTTTATAAATGTATTTGTATCATGCATTTCTAAATCTATAGAACATAAAATGTCATTCAATACCTCATGATGGGGTTGAGATTGTTATAAGAGGTCAAAAATGGATAATCATGCAGGGGTGTTACGTAATTGATGGGTGAGGCTACCATGAATCGTGATCACATTTTGGGGTGGAGGTGGTATAGCACTAGCAATTTTGGGATACCTATGGTGATGTGAATTGGGCAGGTGGGAAGACAATAGGTGTGGTCTACCATGATGGATGTCATTGGTTTTGTGTGGTAAGTTTTATCATGCTGACCACACCGCACGATGGAGGGTCGCATTGGACACTATTCACATGGTGAGGTGGTCCTAGAGGATTAGTTGGAGGTCTTTGGGGATTGGTTCCTCTATGGTCAGGTAGAGAATTCTGGAAGATCCCTAGGTTTTGGTTTTGCAGGGCCAAAGGGTTTGATACTTGAATGGTACCCCTATCAATTAGGTCTTGCACTTGAGAACGAAAAGAGCAACATGACTTGATGTCATGGTCGCATTATCTATGGTACAGATAATAGGATTTCTCATTGTATCCACAAGGCTTAGGTATGTTTGGATATAATGGTCAAATCTTGGGTAGAAGATGTTCACCCTCATGTAACCTATGGAAAAGGGTTGACATGGGTTTGGATAGTGGTATAAGGTTATGTTGTGGACCTTGTGGACACATACCATGAGACTACTAAGGCTTAGGTGGGAAAGGCACATTGGTTTGAAATACTTTTTATTGTGGAATGTAAGGTGGCAGACTCAATGCGGGTGCTAGGGTAGGAACTGCCACTTGGTTGGTTTATGGAGGTCGAGTGTAAGGTTGGTTGAGTGTGTTTCTATTAAAATGGAAGTTTGAACTATAGTTAGGCTTTGATATGAACTTAATTTTGTCATATTGGACTTTAATGTCTTTGATAACCTTTGCCTATGAAATCACTTCCTCGAAGGTGCAGATTTGGTGAAGCTGTAGAGAGGTAGAGATGTGTTTGTAGAAAATATTGGAAAAGAGTGTCACTATCTCTATGGTAGGGAAGCTATGGGTGAGATCATGGATGATCACTCTCCATCTAGAGATAAACTCGGTGATAGGTTCATCATCAGCTTGTCATAAGGCATAGATGTCTGAGAAGGTAGTCTTATTTTTTATATTAAAGCTATGTCATGGGAGCATGTTATACCAATCCAAATCTTGTCCTACAAGGGAGATAGAGAACGTACGCAACATAAGGGGATTGCTACTATGAAGTTGGTAGAAATTAGAGCAATAGTTATTGACATGCTCTTTGGGGTCTTCCTTACATTTATACTTATCAAACTTTAGGATCTCAAAGTGGTAGGGGTAAGGTGGGATAGGGATAGATGGATGAACTGGCTCATTACATATTTCATCATAGTATTTTTTTAAGACCCGTAGCTTGTGGTGCGTAGGTTTAACATCTTGACTTCATCTCGTAGGAGTTGAATTTTAGGTGTTAAGGGTGTGGAGGATTATGCTAGGGTTGGATGAGCCTGGGAATCTAGTAGATAGTGAGGTTGTTGTTGTTCTTACCCATATTGTGGAGGGAATTATTCCTTCTGGTATTGATATGATGGGTATTGAGTAGCATATGATGTAGGGGGTAGTGGGATACTAGTCTACGAAACATATGTTTTTTGGGGGTAGTAATATTGTTATTGGGATGTGTGTGGTTGTGGCACAGGTTACTTCTAGGTAGGAACCTATTATAATTGTTGGGATGTAGGAGGTGATGACCACGAAGGAGGAGGTGTAAAAAATATAGCCCTGGTAGGTGAGAGTGGGGGTATTGACGTCATTGGTGCTAGGGATGGTTGAGGTAAGGTGTCAAAATTTGGGACCTATCTCTATCCCAAATTATGGGTGGTGGTGAAGCTAAAATGTGTGGAATAGCTTGGGGAAGTGGATGTATAAGCTATGGATTTTAATCCGTAGGTAGGAGGAGGATTAGTGGTAGGCACTTGGAAATGAGGATGAGGTATCATGAAGGTCACTGAGGGTGAGGGTATGGTAAAGGATTGGGAATTGTACACTCTAGGCACCTGAGATACATGCAATAATGTAGCAAAAAAAGATGAGTAAGCTTCTAAATTAGGAGCTTGGGAAGAGGAGGTGGTGCCTGTGTCCACTCTCAAATGAATTTGGGTTGTTGGTTGTCACTGCTGACATTGGGTGGTTTGGGTTTGGAGAGGCTTTTGTGATAAGTCCTCAAACATTGTGAAATATGGTTTTTGAGATGATTATGGTTGGGACTCCTGAGAAGAGTATGGGTATGATGTTTGAGGGGGTGTTTTTTGTTCCTGTAGAGGAGGTTGTTAATGCATAGTTTAGAATGTTGGCCTCTTGGTACCTGTGGCGGAAGAGGAAGGGTAAACAATAATTCCTACTGTAGGGGTGAATGATGTGACCTCTAGGTGAGTGTGGTTCAAGAGGGAGGATTCATTCTCAAAAAGGTATTGAGATAGACTCTAGAAAAAGGGGTGTGAAAAGGTAGGTGAAGTAGGTGTGACCTCCTCATCTATGGTAAAGAATGGATGAGGTTTTCCTCACATCGTGTATATCACATGGTCATAGAACTTGGTCAGTGGATTAGGTGAGGATGGGAATGAAATAAGTGGTTAATATTATGCAAGTGAAGTAGCGAGGGTTTCACTCAAAGTGGATGTCTCATCCTGAGGCATCACGTGTGTATACTGTAGATAAGACTCTATGAGTAGATCAAGTGTGTGTATGGTCTTCCCCTTCATGATCGAAAGAGTAAAATTAGGTTGACTAGAAGAGGTTGAAGGTGTATCCTCTATAAGGTGTGCTTGCTTGTGCACTCGACTACGGGTGACAACAAGTATGGAAACATGTTTCATGTTGCAAAGGTTTAGAACTATGCAATAATTAGAATCTGTAGTTCTAAGTGTGCTATGTGAAGGGGTTTATAAATAACCCTGTATGGTGTGGACTAGAATGTAGCTAATAGATAAGAAAACAATGATGTGTTTTATGTAGCTCGAATAATAAAGTGACAAGTGGTGTATTGTGCTGAAACCAATTTATGATCATGCAAACAATGGTAAACTAGAATGAGTTCTAAATGCTAAAAAGAAAAGTGTTTTGTTCATTTATGTGTGTTTTGATGTTGGTACCTCCTACATAATATCATAGGTAGCGGAGTGAATAGACTAGAAGATCTGGAATGTCATCGGTATAGAACCTCCTGCAACACCCAAAGATGCACAGAATAGAACTATATCGTGATGTGCGAGTAGTGACCTATATGGAAGGTGCAATAAAATGATATTCTAAAAGGAGAGAACTCAATATGCTGGTATGAGCTCACAATATCCTCTCACAATAAGAGGTGGTACTATCTATGGCATGCTAGGCATGGTCAAAAAACCCATGCTTTCGCTTCACCCTTGATCAGGCTTAGTAAAAAATGATATTTATCATGTCCACAAATGATATTATCCTTGTGGATGAAGGCATCTAATATTATCCAAATTTGAATGTAACTTTTGGTGATGAAATACAGGAGCCCAATCTCGAAAGTGGGGGGTTTTCTGGTGATGAAATCCAGAAAACCTTTCGTATGGCTACTAGGTGTCTAAGGAGGTGAGATGGTGGAGGGTACTACTCCTGCCACACCAGTCTCGAGTGATGGATTGGGGATGAAATCCAATCTCACCACTTTTTTTAATACCACATGCGTGTGTGGGGGTTTTTGTTTTGCTAACGATGGTATGTAAAATAGGAAATCTAACTAATTTTCTTTTCAAATTAAAAGCTAGCCCTATATGCATTTTCTAAAAGTAAAAGACTAGGATGAAATACTTTTTGTAAACAAAGAATCTAATCCTATATGCCTTTAGGAAAAGAAAATTGACTCTATTTTTAAAGTGTGGAAACATGCAATACGAGGGTGTGACGAAAGTGGCTTATGTGACCCTAAATATGTGTGACAACATGCAATAATTTGCAAGAAATATTTATGTAAGTATAGATAGGCAATCACATACCATGCATGTAAACAAGCATACAACAAAATAATCTACCCTAAGGATTTATAGAAGCAATATGGAATTAATAAACAAAAATTAAATCTAACATTTACACATGCAAAGAAGAATATGCATTTTGCTTTTAAGAAATATAAGAAAAAGGGGATTAAGGAACCCTAATTGTCAAAATGAAATACAAAATTTCTTTGAAACAAATGCCATGCAGCAAGAGGATGATTTAAAACTTATTAAAATTTACAAGAAATTTTAAAATTTAAAGTTGCTGGAAATTTTATAGGGTCTGTAATTACAGCAAAATTTTAAAGTAAATGGAGATGTGAAGGAGGAAAGAATTTTCTACTAGCTATGGCACTTTGACTAGTAAGCATTTTTACCAACACAAATGACAAAATAGAGAAGATGAAGTAAAATACCTGGTCTCTGATGTTGTGGGTGGTCTGGTTGACCCCTTTGCTGCTCACCCCTGCAATTTTAGGGGTTTTTGAGGCTGCCAAGTTGAATTTGCCACCCAATGTGAATTGAGATCTGGTTCACGAGGTAGAGGGTGAATCAGGTTTGGAGACCTCAGATATTTTTTTTAAAAGGCATGAGGTGGTTCCCAGGGCTTTGTAGGTCTTTGTGTCAGTCAGATATAGTACCTACAAAACACAAAAATAGAGGATAATATCATATTTGTAAAATAGTCATTCCAACACTATCCATTGTGGGGTCCCCCCAGATGTTCCAGAATGAAACAACTAAAAGTTTACATTTGATAGAATAACACATTAAAAATACATGCTATACAGGAAAATGTATTTTATTCATGATAATATTACATAAATTACAAATGGGGAGAATTCCCCTTTTTCCTTTCTTTTCACAAATGCTACAATAGGCCTGATGCCTTCTTTTTGCATTCCTTAGTGTAGATGGGCTTGCATACCACCACGAGGTTGTAGTTTTTGTTGTTTATCTCCTTTGTTCTATGATAAACCTCCTAAATTTGGGTTTATTTGGGTCTTGTAAACCCAATTCACCACCCGAGGAGCGAATTGGTGTTAGATTCGTAAGGCAGGGGGTGAATTGGATTGTGAATGTTGTTCTTAAGAAATCCTTCGATGGAGAGGTTCCTTTGCTGTTGAATTATTGTTGTGCAAATTGTTGTTTCTGTGCTTCTATATACTTTTTGGTAAATTTTCCATGCTTTGGACATAAGTGGAGAGAGATGGAAATGAGGGATTGGGCCCACTATTTATAAGAAAACCCAAGGTGTAGGGGGGGTAGTTTGGAGAACTAAGCCCTAGGGTGAGATCCCATGAAGGTTAAGTTAGGGTTTGTGAGGTGGCATCCTCACATTCCCTTGAGGAAATATCTCATCCTCACACATGTGTGAGGAGAGATTAGGTTTGACTAGGGTCAGGTGGTCCCTAGGTTAGGTTAGGGTTAGGTTAGGGTTTCCTAGGGAATATCCTAACTAATATTGTGCACACACATGTGGGAGGGAATAATTAGGGATTATGGACCTAATTAATCATTTTACCCCTAAAAGTGAACTTAAGTGAAGTCACTTTAAAATTAGATTTAACAATTGACTCAATTAATACTTTTGCCAATTAATAGCCTCGTGGGGGCCTCAATTAAGCATAAAGGAGTCTTGTATCTCCTTAGGAGGCTAGTGGATGGTTTTTCGATGCATGGAAGGTGTTCATAATGTGATTTAGGTAGTTTATTAGGGTTTTGAACCTAAAACCTAGTGAAGTGGTGTTTGGAAGTCTACGCAATGCTACGATAATCTAGGGTGATCTATGCTAGTCTACGCATGTCTACAAAAATCTATGCATGTCTACGCATATCTATAGTAGTCTACACAGGTCTAGGAGGATATACAATAGTCTACGTTGGTCTACAATAGCCTAGGGGTATCTAGGATCGCCTATGTAAACCTACAAGTGTCCAAAAGGATCTACAAGTATGTAGGTATAACAATGTGTGACTTTTAGGTGTCTACATCCCCATCAGGATCAAGATATTTTCAAGTAGTTATGGGCTTAAAAGTTATGGCCAAAAGTCATATTTTTTAGTTGGTTACTGCTCCATAAAAGGGTTCTCACTAGGGAGTAGCTTATGAAGAAAGGTTTTAATGGGCCCTTTCAGTGTGTAATGTGTTGGGATAATAATGAAATTGTTAACCATTTATTCATAAAATACCCCATAGATGTAGCATTATGGAAGATGATGGCTTCCCTTCTAAAATTAAGATGGTCCAATAAACAATCCAAAGAACAACTATGGAGATATTGGAGCAAACAAGAAGGAAAATACTGGTATGTGAACCCGATAGTTTGGATAGGAATGACTATTCTTTCCTGGAATATCTGGAAGGAGCAAAACAAACAAATATTTCAACAACTAGGGAAATCCACTATGTCTGGCTAAATACCATATAAAATTTGAGAGAGATTGTCAAGTATTTATTAACTCATCCTCACAATTCAAATCAACTATGGGAACAAACAATGGCTCAATTAAAGATAAGAAATGGATTAGACCATCATATAAGAAAGAAAGGGACCGACCAAATGATGGATATAACTCAGCAATGGCAACCTCCCACACAAGACTTCATAAAAATCAATACATATGGAGAATCTAGAGGAAATCCTCGAAGAGCTAATATAGGAGGGATAGGTATATTGGAGGATGGTACTCCAATCTTTACTTTTGTAAAAAAATTAAGAATTCTATCCAATAACTTAGCAAAAGGGCAGGGTATTATGAGAGGTTTGCAGGAGGCTCTTAAGACAGGATGGAGAAGGGTGATTGTAGAATTAGACTCTCATGTTATGATCAATTACCTAAATTCAACTTTAGGGTCTAAGAAGATTGATTGGAGAATCCAAAAGATTATAAATAAGATTAGGTTAATCATAAACAACTATCAAGAGGTTGTTTTCAATCATGTGCCTAGAGAACAGAACAAAATGGTAGATGCTATGGAAAATTGGGCTCTTGACAAAGGAAATTTGAAGTGTTTTGGTTATCCTCCTAGGTGGTGACCAAAAAAAATTAGGATTGATCTTCTCTTTGTTTAGTCTCTTGATGGGAATGCAGGAAGCTATGTTTAAATTGATCCCTATTGTGGTTATGCAATTATTATGATATTTTTTGTCTTGGTACTATTCTTCAACTCTTTCCTTAATAAATATTGTCATGGGATTTTTCAATAGCTCCAATGACTTAGTTAGTTTTTGGTGTTTTTGTGTTTGTTAGTGTTGTTTTTAATTATTGTTGTTGTTTTTAATTATTGTTGTTGTTTTTGTTTGTGTTAATTGGTGTTTTGTGTTTTGGTGTGTGAGTGTTTTATATGTTTTTGTTTTTGTTTGTTGTATGTTGTTGGCTGTTGTTTTTTTGTTTTTTATTTCTTAGGTTTTGGTTGTTTTTGTTTTTCATAATTTTGTTGGTTGTGTCTTTGTAGCATTTTGTTATTTTTGTTATGTTTGTGTTTTATTATGTTGTTCTTGTATTTTTTCTGTGGTTCGTGTTGTACTTTTTTTATTTATTGTGTGTG
The DNA here is from genome assembly GCA_028583015.1 of Wollemia nobilis. Lineage (NCBI taxonomy): Eukaryota > Viridiplantae > Streptophyta > Pinopsida > Araucariales > Araucariaceae > Wollemia > Wollemia nobilis. The sequence goes on from JAQPPZ010000912.1 coordinate 2,851,621, forward strand.
TGTTTGGTTGTGCTTTATATTTTCGACACACTCAAGGAGCATGTTTTTTGTTTAATATTATTGTGTGTTTATGTTTGTGTGTTCTTGTTTTTTTTTTTTTTTTTAAGTTTGCTCTTTGAGTATGTCAAAGGTGGTAGGCCAAGTGCGAGCCCTGAACAATTTTTGCGGAAGAGATACCCCTGCCTCCTTGGATCTTATCCAACATCCCTTCTGAAATATTTTCCACCAAAGAAAAAATATATATTTTTTTATTAAAAAATAAATATAACGTCCACAAAGATATATGCAAATTAAAAATTTTAAAAATAATAATATAAAATCATATGAATCTCTCAACAAATAATAATGAGCTAACGGAATGGTTGCTATCCTATCAAGAGTGACAAATATAAGAACGGTAATGCTTCCAAATTAGATATGCAACTAATTTTGTTTAGTCGCCTAAAACACAGATGTTCGATTTTTTTTTAATTGAAAATTTATGGTAAAAGTAGAGAAATACTATTTTAGAATACAAGTATATTATTTAAGTGTAGTTCATGTTTTCATTTTAATTGTTTTTTTAAGGTTTAAAACGTGGCGTACTTACATAAGGATAGGTTGTATGGTAGCAGTCATCAAATTGAATAGGTTGGATGGTAGTAATCCAATATTTATGGGTTGGTTGCTTCAGTTAAATGCCTCTCAGGTCAACTTTGTTGGTTGGATGCCTTAAGGTTAGAATTTTGTTGACTTCATATTCGTTGGCTAGATACTTCACCGTTGGGGTTTTGTTAACTTCATTAGCTACCCCAATTCAATACCCCAAAATTATGGGCTTAATTAACTTGTTTTAATAACATACTAAAGTTTATAACTAACAACATTCAATAATATTAATGATTTTTATATATATTAAAAAACCAGCTAAACAAGCCATGAAAAGGTCTAAGGTTAAATCAAAGTTTTGATATATATATATATGGAAGTTGGTTACAACTACATTATTTTTAGTAAATGTTGAGAGGATTCAAAGCATAGGATTAAATCAAAGTTTATTATTGAAAAAACAAGCTTAATATGTTGTCTTACTACCAACCAAAACGAAATTATAAATACATGTATTTAGATGTATTTGAACATTTTAACTTTGAAGAACTATTATTTAAGTTACTATAGGATGAATGATTATGATAAGACCATACTAATTTATTTTAACTACCTTTATAATATTTGGTCATAGGTCTTCGAGGGTTAGTGTATTGGTAAGTTCTTGTCTCGCCAGGTATGATTGTCAGATCGACGATGACAATACGCATTACGAGTGACCAATGGTCCCCTTCACGCAAAATCAACCATAACTAAGTAAAATAGATTTGGTGGGAGCATCCCTTGTGGTTTGAACTGAACTTGTCAATTATTAAAGATAGTATGATTGTGACTAACTCTCCCAAAACCAAAATCAAATATTTAATCATATTTAATAATATTTAAAATTATTTTTAATAATAAAAAATTATTTTAATAAATTAACTATTTTAATTATTCTATTAACTATCTAAAACTATATGTTTTTCTAATGTTCTTACTAAATAATACCTGCTGCATACACATTATAATTTTAATATTTATTGTTAAAACCTGAATAGCCAGTTATTTTATTTGATAATAATATAACCAACATTGAAAAAAATGAAAGGAGAAAATGGACAGGAAGTTCCTTCCACCCTTGAAATTAAGAATAGGTGGGCGAATCCCAGTGAAATCATAAAAATCTAGAGGAAAGACGAAGGGAAAAGGAAGCCACGAGTGATATTCTTCGAAAACACAAATCGAAGTTTCAACGCTAGAGGGCCAAAAGCGTAGAACCATTAAAACAATTGTTTGCAATTTAATCTGACACTAACTATAAGTCAATGAAATATTGACTGTGAACCAAACCTGGGAACGCCGAAGCTGCCTATTTCCGTGTTCCTTCTACCAAGCAAAGTAATTAATGAGAAATTTCCTCATGGAAAAAGGCAAAACCTCGAGGAGGGATGGACACCAGAATTTATGAGGCTGCCCATGCTTTCAAAGATGTCACGCAGGTAAAGGAAATTCAGACGCTCTCGACCAGGTCAAGAGTTACAATTACGAATCTGTCGTACGTAGAGCTGCAAGGACCGACAGGTATAATTCGTGTCTGATGTTGAGTGGTGTAACGTCAGGTATCATTGTTTGTTATATAACCAAAGTTTAAAAATTGATGTCCATGTCTTGTTTTAGAGATGTACATAAGTCCAAAAATCTTATCATATAATAACAAAAGAAAGTTATGATAACCACCCTCACCGATTTTGATACGCCTTCCTTATTTCACAAGCAACGCCAAACAAATTGTATGTTACAAAATGGAACACCACTCTACATCAAACAAGATCCTTGAACCCAAGGGATGCTCCTAGGTCAGCTACAAAATGGATCTCTCTTCACACATATATAATGCAATGCATATATAAATGAGGGTTTAACTTTGATACCATGAAAAAATTTATAACACTTTTATAAAAGGAAAGAAAACAAAAAATAGACTATAGAAGAAAAACATCACACTTTAAATATATTATTACAAGGACACTTTAAATATATTATTACAAGGACTCATGACCCATAAGGTTTAGCTCATTGTCATCTACATAAAAGAATATATATAAAGTTTTAGATGATATATCACCTAAAATGGATCTAGATTGATAATAAATTTGGGGCTTATGTACATCTCTAAAACAAGACATGGACATCAATTTTTAAACTTTGGTTATATATATATATATATATATAGGACTTTTATATTATATTTGTAAGTGGAGATTGCAATTTTCTTTTTAGACATCAAAGCTTAAGCCATTGAAGGCAATTGTAAAGCTTTTCCATTTGAAATTGCATGAAAATTTATTTTTCATTAAGAAGACTAACATCAAGGCACATAGTAAAAACACCTCATTTTGTATCTTGGTGCAAAGGTTTAGCCTCCAAATTTGTGTGGAGTATTTCTTGTGCCTATGGTGTTGTGTCTTCTTCCAACTATGGCCTCATCATCTAAAAACTCAAATTTTATAGTCACTGCAAAATTGGATGGTTCTAATTATGCAAATTGGAAATGTGAGATTAAGTTAGTTATACATATGAAAGGATTATGGGAATTAGCAACAAAAAACAAACCTAAAGATGTTCATGAGCACGCAAAATGGGATAAAACGAGTATGAATGCTCGAGCATCTATTTTGTGGAAAATTAGTCCACAATTAGGCCTCATAATCAAGATCTCAAAAAAACAAAAGCAATGTGGGAGACTTTACAAATAATGTATGAGAGAACCAATAAATTAAAAGTTATGGACATGAAAATGCAATTGATTCATCTAAAAATGAAGGAAGGTGATAGCAGAAATGATCACATTACACAATTGATGAAATTAAGAAATCAACTTGTAATTATGAAGGTGAAATATGAAGATTAAAAGATTTTAATATTTTTTATTTGAAGTCTTCCAAATATGTATCATAATTGCATACACACATTAGAGATGATAGGGCAATTTGATAATATAATACGAGAAGAATTGCATGGGGATTTTTTGAATGAAGACAATAGACTTAAAAAATCTATAAGTGAGTCTAGCAAGAGTTCACAAGCATTTTTGGCTAGAGGTAAAAATAAGAATTTCAATCAAGGAAAGTCATTCCAAAATAAAGGAAATTAGCAAAGGAATAATCAAAGGCAATGGAATCAACAAAAATATTATAATCAATTAAGGAATAATTTTCAGAAAGAACAAAAGGAATGGAGAAATCAAAGGGATAATAATAGAAGGCAAAAATACATCACATGTTACAATCATGGAGAGAAAGGACTTAAGAGTGATCAATGCCGTAAGAAATCATATGTAGGAGGACAATGAAAATTTTATCAAAGGAGACAATTGAATTTTTTTTAAGGATAGGAAGAACATAGTAAAAATATCTTGATAACATCATTTGTCACTCAAGAAAGTTTTAATGGATCATGGTATATTGATTCAAGGATTAACCACCACATGAATTATAATAAGAACGTCTATGATTCTTTGGATTCAATGAAAGGTGCAAGGATATTTCCTAGTGATGATACTTTAAATCCAATTAAAGGAATATGCTTAATTCCAATGAAAGGACATGATGGCAAGGAATTGAAAATAAAAGATATGAATCTTGTGCCTAAGTTAAGGATAAATCTTCTCTTAGTAATCCAAATAACTTAACATGGATATAGGGTTGAGTTTTATTTAGATAAATGTTTGATAATTAACATTAATGATATATTCAAGGTTATAGTTGTAGGAGTTGAAATGAAGGCATCTATAACTTCTTAGCATCTTTAGAAAAGATGACTTACCTCTCTACATGTGGCTCTACAAGTGAATTGTGGCATCAAAGGTTCAGTCATTTGAATTATCAAATTTTAGCTATGTTTTGAAAGATGAACATAGTTGAAGGACTTCCTTGGATCAAGGTAAACATAAGTGTGTGTACAGGATATATGGAAAACAACATAGAGAAAATTTCTAAGATTCAAATTGGAGGGAAAGTGAACCTCTTGAACTTGTCCATAGTGATTTATGTTGGCCTATGGTTCCTCCATAAAAGGGAGAGGCCAAGTATATTTTAACTTTTATTGATGGTTTTTCAAGAAATGTTTGGGTCTACTTCCTCAAGCAAAAAGATGAAGTGTTTGGGAAATTTGAAATGTTTAAGATATTTGTGGAAAATCAAAGTGGAAAAAGGATAAAGATGATAAGAACAAATAATGGTAGAGAAAATGTTAGTAACAAACTCAAGGAATTTTATGAGAATCATGGAAATAAGATAGAAATGACCAACAGGTATACTCCCCAACAAAATGGTGTTGTCGAAAGGAAGAATTGGACCTTGGGAGAGAAGGGTCAATGCATGCTACAATCGTAGGATATTCCTTTGTTTCTTTGAGTTGAGGCAATTAATACATATCATATTTTAAATAGATCACCCACAACTTGTTTGAAGAACATCACTCCAAAGGAAGCATGGAGCGACAAGAAGGCCAATGTTAAATATTTTGGAATCTTTGGATATCAAGCATTTGCTCACACACTTGATGAGGTCATAGAAAAGAAATTTAATAAGAAAAGCGTTAAGTGAATCTTTGTTGGTTATGATGATCAAAAGAGAGGATACAAGTTTCATGATCCTAGTGTGGAGGATGTGTTCATAAGTAGGGATTCCAATTTCAATAAATGGTTTGAGGATAGGATGCAATAATCTCCCACTTCTATCCCACAAGTGGACACAAATGATGATGTACTACATACTACCTTTGAAACTAGTGAAATTTCAAAGGCAACTTCTAATGAATATGAAGAATCAAGTCCTCCTAGGAGGACCAAGAGTCTTCAAGAAATATATCAAAGGACTCAACAAGTTAATTTTCCTAATTACCACAATTATGAGGACCAATGACCCTTAAACTTATGAAAAGGTGAAGGGAAACCCATAATGGGAACAAGCTATGCAAAGTGAATATGATTTCGAGAATCGATAGAGTTACCTAAAGTGAAAAATATGGTCAAAAATAAGTGGGTGTACTAGACTAAGTTCAAGTCTAATGGAAACATTAAAAATATAAGGTAATTTTAGTGGCTAAAGGGTATTCACAAAAGGAAGGGATTGATTACACAAAAACCTTTGCTCCAATGGCCAAGATCAATATTGTCAAAACTATTATAACTTTAACAACTCATTTCAAATTGTCTCTTCATAAAATGGATGTTAAAAATACATTTTTGAATGGAGAACTCGAAGAAATTTACATGATTCAAACTTGAGGATTTGAGCATTTAAGATAGAAGCACTTCGTTTGCAAGTTAATAAAATCTCTCTATGGCTTGAAGCAAGCTCCCAGGTCTTGGTATGCTAAGGTTGATGAGTGCTTTAAGGCAAATGGATTTCATAGTCCCCATGATCCCAACTTGTATGTGAAGAACTTTGATGGAGATGGCACACTTATTATGTGCTCTATGTTGATGATCTTATCATCAAATATGATAGATCAAACAAAACAAAGATGAATTTAAAAGATATATTTGAGACGACAAACCTTCGTTTTCTATGTTAGTTTTTTAGAATTCATGTGTACCAAAAAGATGATGGACTTTATCTCTCTCAAACCAAGTATGCTAAGACTTGTTGGGTAGGTTTAGCATGGAAAATCGTAAGGAAGTTTTTACCCTACTTTTTCCTAGATTGAAGTTAACCAAGGATATGTAAGGTGATGATGTTGATTCTACCTTGTACAAGCACCTTATTGGAAGCCTTGTGTACTTGACTCACACTCATCCAAATGTCTCTTTTGCAATGGGTCTGGTTCCTAGGTTTTTGAGTTCTCCTAAGGTTCCACACCAAAGGCAACAAAGAGAATATTGAGATATGTACAAGGACTTTAACTATGGGTATTTACTATTCTTCCTTTGAAGACTTGACACTTGTAGGGTATTCTAATATAGATTGGACAAGTTGTTGTATCGCTCCAAATTTTTTGCATCCTTACCTTCAGGCTATAGGATCCACGCCCAAAAGGGGGATGCGAGAAGGATGGGACAATACCTCGGACTGAGAGGCCCTTTGAAGGTCCCGCCTCTCGGGGGAGGGGTATAAGGGTGAATTTTTGATGGATGGTGGGTTCACCAGGAAACTTTTAAGTGGTAGTTTCCACGCCTAGGTTGATGACAGGTTTGATGTGTTCATTTTATGTTCAATCATTCAATTCCTAGGTTTGGCCAAAATGAATCTAAACTAATCTATATGCCGATGCTGATTTTTGTGGATACAAAAAACATAAATAAATGTTGAACACAGAGAATGCGCTAAATAAGACAGAATTTACCTGATTTCGGATGTCTGAATGAAGATTCTATAGTTTGTAGTAGTCCAAATCATCTCGAATCATACATAATCATCTGATATTTCACAGAATCATCTCAGATCATAGTCGATCATCTAAGATCAGATGGGATCGTCTGAGATCTGATGAATTTGTCAGAAACCTGCAATCACAAAAATAGATACAAAATACCAAAAATGCAATCGCAAAAGCAAGGGAAAATGATAAAAGTAACAATGAATTTGCCTAAATAGTAGATCTAGATAGCAATCAAAAGGAAATGCATCAATTTGACAATTTATTTTGACTTTATCATATATCTATGCTAAATGAGGTGAACTCCAGGATGCAGAAATAAAATAAACCAAGCTAATGCGTAAGAAAAATGAAGAGAAAAGATAAGTAAATGCAAACTTTGGGCTCTGATTGCCCCCAATCTGGACTGCAGTCAAGATCGCCTCCAATCGTACGAGATCATCACCGATCTACGATAGGATCATCCGTAATTGTCTGGAATCGTCAGAGACGATCCGAGCCTGCTCCGACTAAAAAACAATAAGATTCCTGCAAGAAGACTTGAAATATGCAATGCAAACAAAGGTACGAGGATGCACAAGGAGCTAACATCTGTAGATAAATCTGTCAACTAGGGGTTCAAGGGGGTTCAGGGGGATAAACTGAGAAAATCCTAGTTTATATAGGATTAGGGAGAGGTTAGGAGGTTGGAAATCATCCCAATTTGGGAGATCTCCAACAGGGGAGACTCTAACTACGCAGACACGCTTTCGCCCAAGTTAGAGAAGTTATTGAAACATAAGCTAATTATGAAAATTTGGTTTTGGGACGAAATCGTCTGGACGTTCTGTTCTAGATGAATTCGTCAGATCTAGGATGATTTCATCTGATCTTAGACGATATCATCCAACGGTCAAAACAAATCCTAAAAATGGCACGAAAAACGAGGAAAGCGGGTAACGGGCGGTTTAATAGGCTCAAAACAAATTCAAATTTTAATATTTTACTAAGGTTTAACCGTGCCAATTTTAGGGTGCTACATTTTTCCCCCTCTTTAGCGAATTTTTCGAAGAAAATGCGTTAAAGACGAGTTTTTCCTGTTTTACGAGAAAAATTTTTCTTCAATTTTTTAGACGACGATTCTAGGTCGAATCGTACGACTGCTTACTATGGTGCCCCCTCCGTGTTTTTACCCAAATCGAACGTTTGAGGTAAAAAAATGCGAAAAAGCAAAATTAAAAATGTTGTTGGTTTTGAATAAAATTAAGAAAAATAGGGTAAAACCCTAATTCATTTTTACTATTCCAGAGCTCTACAGAGAGAAAAATGGTGGAGACAGTGCATAGAGCGACAGAGGTCCGACGCGGGCTACGGGTAAGGATCTAATCCTAGTAAATTAGGCTTGAAATTAATTTGTGCAATTTTTTGTTTTAAATTTAGACTATTTTGGGGCATCGTGGCCGTTTTTAGGCCATCGACGACGTCGGGACGAAATCGTCCCTATTTCGTCGAAATCGTCGAAAGGCAAAATAGGCGATATAGGGGCGATCCCGTCCAACAAGGGGCGATCCCCAAGTTGCAAAATCGGAGACGATTTCGTCCTAACACAGGACGATTTTGCCAAATTTGGGACGATATAATCCAATGGTGGATGATATCATCCCCTTTTTTTTTTTAAGAAATTAAGCTTGATTAAAATGTATTTAATTTGATTGTAATGATTGATTTATTAATAAATTTCATTGTTTTATTGTTTGTTTTTGTAGAAGGGATTACTGAAGAGTCGAGAATGGAAATATGGCAGATTGAGAGATGACTTGGCCACTCTTGATCAGGTAGAGCGTGACCGACTAGCTCAGGTCGGTTTACAGCATGTGGCAGAGATGCCACAAGTGCCGACAGACATGGGGCTACTGACAGCCTTAGCAGAGAGGTGGTATCCGGGGTCGTCCTATTTTCGGTTACCGATAGGGGAGATGGCTCCCACTCTAGAGGATGTATGGAGGATCATGAGGATCCCCATACAAGGATGGTTGATGATGCCTACGGCCAATCAGGGCTAGGCGATGATGAGATTGACTAGAGACCCGAGCTTCGCCCTGGAGAAGGGCGGAGTGAACATCGAGTCTCTAAGGCAGATGCCTGGGGCATCTAGGCTGACTCAGGTTTTGGTAGGGGTGGTAGGTGGCTTACTGTTGTGCCACCAGAGCGGGTGTAGACTACCATGGCTCCTCTTAGATGTGGTCTACGACATGAGAGACCATGACTACAGATTTTCTTGGGGTAGTTTTGTACTATGCCGCTTGTATAGGATCCTACATGGGATCGTATACAAGGGAGGTCGATGTCTGGTCTTGACATCATTACTACAGGTTTGGTGCTGGGAGCACATCGTGATGCGGAGGCCGATAGGGCTCCCACTGACAGGGGTTGATCGGGAGAGGCCCCGAGTTTTCTACTAGTGGCTATAGAGGGGGTCATAGTGGCGGATAGATCTATCGATGTCACGGAGGTTGCTGGATGACCTCATCCTAGACCAGATCACCTAGAGGCCATGGCGAGAGCACCCCGGGTGGGCAGAGGATGGGCAGGAGCTGGCTCGCATCAAGTGAGTCTACTGGCTGAGGATGGAGCGGGGAGAGGTAGAGCTCCACCGCTATGACCAGGTTCTACGATAGTTTGGTCTACAACAGGGGATCCCTTCTCTCAGGGATTACGAGTACTCTCAGACTATTCGAGATAGTACTACACTGAGCGGGGCCCCAGACATGCAATGATTCTAGAGTCAGGACGCGGATGATGCCCCCATCCAGCCAGTGGATGGTGATGATGCTGGGGTCACAGACGGGTACGATGCCTGGTATGCAGGCATCCGCCCTCCTCGGATGACGAGGGCATAGGGTCCAGTGCACGTCGTGGTGCACCAGATGGGGAGGCGGTGCCAGGCTACTATTGATGCAGCGCGGGGTCGCGATGGGAGAGAGCAGTGACGGTCTCCATAGGAGAGATGCCAGAGGATGGGCCAGGCTCCATAGAGGCCTCAGGAGATAGGGAGGAGGGAGAGGGGAGTCCCTTCTCAGTAGGGGGAGAGACCATCATCGCCCGATAAGGGCAAGGGTGTCGAGGTAGGGGAGAGCAACGAGACGATGGCTCTCCGGGCTGAGGTTGCCCATCTCCGGGCCCAGGTGCAGACCCTATAGGATGAGGCTACATGGCTTAGGGCTCGGAGCGGAGGGGCGAGCACTCAGGATCTGGCGTGGTCTATTGCTCAGACCACATTCTATCAAGGGTTATACTATCACGTGGTTCTAGAGAACCAAAGGGTACCACTACCAGCCCCTATTGCGAAGCCGGTCATGATGGGATCATCGAGGACATCCTCACGATCGATGATGAGGACCCGGGACATAGCCCGGACCTCTATGGGACCACCTCCTCCACGTCAGGGCGGGGGAGGAGATGAGGCTGAGAGCTCGAGGGCTTCTCGAGGCTAGCTGCTGTAGAGGGCAGATTGTATTATTATATTTTTTTTGAGGGGATTGAGTATGCTAGGGTTTTGATTGTGGCATACCAATCCAGATGATGTACATAATTGATTGAGATATATAGATTATCTTTTTGTTTGATGATATGACTTGTGTATATGTTGTATGATGCTTTAATTTTGAATTTTTGTGATTTAATTGATGATTCATGTAATTATGTCGTTGGAAATAATTATAATTTTTATGTCATGGCATAAAATTGTAAATGAAATAATCTGATGTGCATAAATTGGTTGTTTTTGTGGTGTGATTGGATGAAAATAAAAGGGACTTCTAACAATAATTTCAAAGGACATTGTCGCTGGTATAGACCATTTCATGGAGTCGCCACTCACTAGGTCGTCAAGCTAGTCCCAGTATAGAAATATTGCAAAAAGTAAAAGGGTGCTTAAGAGACTGTCTTAAGACTTTTGTGTTGTGATGATGATGATGATGATTTGTTTTCAGATTTTCATAAAAAATATTATGTATGACATATTTAAAGAAAATATGATTTTTGCTAGGCATAAATTCCTAAGTGTGATAAAAATTTGTTTTGAATAAGTCCCTAGGAACTATACCATCATTGCAAAATTGAATGTTGACATAATGACATGAAATAGAATAAGTGTTCGTTCATTTTTAAAGCTCAAATGTGTAACATAATGATGTAAGTCATATGTTTTTATGAATTTGTTTAAAATGAATGGAAAATAAAATTAGAACAATGGTTTGCGCTAGGCATAGAATTATAGGTATAGACTTATGCCATCATCACGAAATCCGAAGAAGAAATTGATATTGTAGTTTTATTGCATGATTGATTTTTTGGTTTTTGATAAATAGAAAATAATAATATGAACATGACTTTATTGATTATATGTGTGTCATATGTTGTTTGAAAGCTTTTTGTGATTTTTGAAAACAATAATTGTTTTTATACTAAACAGATGTTCTGAAATAAGAAGATAAAATTATTCCAAAAGTTGCAGAAATATTTTACATTATCTCAAAGACAAATGTAGATTTATAAGGAATCCTCATGTGCAAATGTGAGTTCATTACCGATCTTGCTTTATCATAATGATACAGAATCTCTCAAATACAAATGTGTGTGCAATTGTATTGTTCATTCACCAATTTTGAGCAAGAAAATTTGATACAAGTAATTTTGACTTAACCAAATGAGTGTTCCTTGACCATGATTTATATGCATGTAAACCGTACCATACTACTATGTAAGTCGGGTTATCAAGAGCTAGTTGATCCATAAGCAGACATAGGTCTGTACAAAAGAAGGTCGCTAATGTGACATACATATCACCACGCTAGGAATTACCCAAGGCCAAGCGGGTTGGGCACAAACCACCTGTTATGGGGCTTACCTCACAGTTTTCAAATAATTGAGAATTCTAGGGATTCAAGCTCATTCACCCTTCTTTTCTTTTCAAGGGGTAGGGAAAGGATTTTGTTGCTTTTGCTTTTGCTTTTCTCTTTTCTTTTTTTTTTTTTTGTATTTTTGCTTGATATTGAGATAATGCTGAAATATTGTTGTGATGATACAAAATAATATTTTTCTTTTTCTCTTTTGCTTTGACTTTTTCTTTTGCTTCCTATACTAGGGATACTTGCTCGGATTGGCTGTAGAGCAAGGGATTTTTATTCTGGGTAGGGGTGAGCTTGTCCTTTTGTCAATTCTCAAAGATTCTAGACCATGTGCATGATAGGATAGCAAGGGAAACTTTTCGCTCAAGAAACCACTTCTACTATGTAGCATCATATTGAATTTGCAATGAAATCATTTTAATGTGAAGAGATGTACTTGGTTCAAGTAAATAACAAGATCAGTTCTCTATGCTCAAAACTTTATTTAATTCAACTGTGGACTTTGATATATGAGAGATTAATAATCATATCAAATAAAATCAAGATATTTATGCATGTGAGTGTGAAAGTGCGGGATTCCAAATAAATGTTAATTTATCCAAAATAACTGAAAAATATAACTGCAATACTTCATGATTTGACAAGTACGAAAATAAAAGATGTTTTTGAAGATTTTGATGTTTTTATATTTTGATTTTGAGTGATGAAAAGAAAGAATAAAGACTGTTACTTTTTTTGAAAAATATTTTGGTATAAATGGCTAAAATGAAACAATATGCAAAATACAATATATACAAATGATGAAATGACCCAATGTTATGCATAATAACGCTTAAGATGCATAATGTTCATAGGTTCTTTAAGATATTTACCATCTAAGGTAGCTAATCGATATGCTCCCGATCCAAATTTAGCAGTGATGATATACGGTCCAAGCTAGTTGGGCTCAAATTTACCTTTAAGGTCTTTAGTTGCATTAGTATTTTTTTTATTTTCTTTTAAGACAAGGTCACCGATCTCAAAGGATCGAGGATGAACTTTCTTGAGGTATGCTCTCTTAAGCTTGTTTTGGTAGGCACGAAGATGCTCCAAAGCATTGATGCGCTTTTCGTCTAGGAGCTCCAACTGACTAAATCTGCCAGCACGATATTCATCTCCTACTTCAGTATCTTGAAGTAGTAGAGCTAAAGAAGGAACTTCTAATTCAAAGGGAAAAATTGCTTCAGCACCATAAACCAAAACAAAAGGTGAAGTGCCTGTGGGGGTACGAACGCTAGTTCGATAAGCCCACAAAGCTGGATATAATTGGATGTGCCAATCTCGACCAGATTTATTGACCAGTCTTTTGAGGATTTTAATTAATGTTTTATTAGATGCTTCCGCTTGGCCATTACCCTGAGGATAATAGGGAGTGGACCAACGATGTTGAATTTTATATTTTTGACATAATTTTTTGACATCTTTATTTTTGAAACAAGTGCCATTATCTGAGATGAGATTTGCAGGAATGCCGAACCTACAAATAATTTGGTTAAAAATAAACTTGGAAACTTGGATTCCAGTGCAAGAAGCTAAAGGCATAGCTTCAACCCACTTCGTGAAATACTCAGTGGCGATTATGATGAATTTGTGTCCATCGGATGACACAGGGTTGATTTTTCCAATGATGTCTAAGCCCCATTTTGAAAAGGGCCAAGGAGATGAAATAGCCTGCAGTTCTTGTGCAGGCGCATGGACAAGGTCAGCGTGTTTCTGGAACTTGTCGCAATGTCGCACATAATTATGTGCATCATTTTCCATGGTAGGCCAAAAATATCCTATCCTAAGGAGCTTCTTAGCAATGGCGCTACCACTAAAATGTCCCCCACAAGATCCATCATGGGCTTCACTCAAAGCTGATCTAGATTCTTCTAGATTCAAACATCTCAGTAAGATGCCTTTAAAAGATCTCCTGTACAAGGTATTTCCAATAATTACGAAGCGACTTGCTCGTCTACGTAATAACCGACGCTGGTTGCGATTACAATCTTCAAGAAAGGTCCCATTTTGAAGAAAATTAAATATATCAGTGTACCATAGTTCTGGAGTAGTTTCATTGATTAGAAACACATCCAAAGGTTCTAAGCATGATTTGCTTGAAGCGGGTTCCTGGAGTCGATGAATAATTATGGTAGCATATTCGTCATCTAACTCCAAGGGCAAAAGAGATGCAGCTGCAGCCATAGCATCAGCCGCACGATTGCTAGTTCGAGGAATAGCTTCCAAGGTAACTTGATCAAATAAAGATAATAATTGTAAGACATATGCTTTATATGGGCGTAATTTATCATCTCTGGTCTGATAAACATCATTGATTTGATTTATGACAAGTTGAGAATCATCGAAAACCAATAAATTTTTAATTTTCAGTGCCAAGGCAGCTCATAATCCAAGGATGAGAGCTTCATATTCAGTAGTGTTATTGGTGCAAGCAAATGTTAGTTTGAAGGACAGAGGTATAAGATGTTTCTACAGAGATATTAAAATAATACCTGCACTAGCCCCACTCATGCATCGGGCTCCGTCAAAGTATAGGGACCATTGCTCTAGATGGTCTACCTCTAATTTAAGGCATTCATCAGGAAACTCAATGATGAGGGGATGGGTAGACTCTAAGGGTGCAACAACTAATTGATCTGCTATGATTTGACCTTTAACAAACTTTTGTCCTATAAACGTGAGTTCAAACTCGCTTAGCGCAAGAACCCACTTGGTTGTGTGACCAGATAAGTACGGTCGACTCATGAGATATCGCAAAGGGTCGAATTTAGCAATAACATACGTTTTTTGACTAAGCATATAATGGCGTAGTTTCTGTGTAGAAAATACGACTGCTAGACATAGTTTCTCTAATGCTGTGTAGCGAGTTTCATAACTGATTAAGGTTCGACTAATGTAATAATTAGCACGTTCTTTCTTCTCATCGTCAAGTTGAGCTAACATAGCTCCTAAGGCAAAATCTGAAGCAAAAATGTACAAGATAAATGGACGATCAGATCTAGGTGGGGAAAGCACCGATGGTTTAAGGAGATATTGCTTAAGGAGTTCAAATGCTTCCTGGCATTCTTCGTCCCAATGAAAAGAGACATCTTTCTTAAGAAGCTTAAGAAAGGGTCCGATTTTGTCTGCCAACTTATCGATGAAGCGATGAATAGCTTGAAGCTTACCTTGTAAACTTCGTAATTCAGATATATTTGTGGGTGTGGGCATATCAGTGATAGCCATGATTTTGAGAGGGTCTATTTCAATGCCACGAAAAGAAATGATAACCCCCAATAATTTACCGAACTTAACTCCGAATATACATTTGGCTGGATTTAGTCGGATAAGATATTCCCTTAACCGATCAAATACTTTTCTCAAGTCATCTAAATGATCATCTTCTTTGATGGAACGAGCTATAATATCATCTACATAATCATGTAGAATATCATGCATCATATCGTGAAAGATATAAGTCATGGCTCGTTGATATGTTGCACCTGCATTCTTTAAACCGAATGGCATCACTTTCCAACAAAAGGTTCCCCAAGGGGTAATAAAGGCTGTTTTAGCCTGATCTTCAGGAGCTATCCTGATCTGATTATAACCAGAGAATCCATCCATTAGGGATATCATTCCGCTCCCAATAGTAAAATCAATGATCTGATCCATGTTGGGAAGAGGAAAATCATCTTTAGGGCATGCAACATTAATATCTCTAAAGTCTATGCAAACCCTAACTTTGGTAGCTTCTTTCTTAGTTACTGGAACTACATTTGAGATCCATTCAACATAATCAATGGCTTGTATAAAAATAACCTTCAAGAGTTTTTCTAATTCTCCTTTGACTAGTAAGGCCACTTTAGGATGCATTTTTCTAAGTTTCTGTTTAACAAGTTTAGCATCCGGATGGACTACTAGGTGATGCATAACTACATAAGGGTCTAAACCTGGCATATCTTCATATGTCCAAGCAAAAATGTCTTCATATTCTTTAAGAAATGCAATGTATGCATCTTGTTTTTCTTGACTCAATTTTGATCCAATGTTGATGATGTGAGGGTTATTTTTGGTTCCAATGTTGATTTTTATAACGTTTTCAACTTCCATATGTAGATCTCTCTCAAAATTAGATGGGGCGGGTGAAACGCCTAATTCTTGTAATTCTTCCAAGGTTAGCTTGGATAATTCGTCTTGAGGAGTCGTGGCCTCAAGCTGGGCTATACTAGGTATAGAGCCATTGAAATAAAATCCGTTATGTAACAATTCCTCAACGGAGACATCATGGAAGATATCCCCTTCCAACTCATCGTCGGATTCAGCAATCATCTCAGGGTAAGCTATGGATAGCATATTGCATGTAAACGGATTATCCCTTAAACGCAAAGCATCGCGTTTATCCAAATAATCTTGGTAACATATAAGATGGTCATCATCCTCAAATGGGAAGGGCTGACCTTTACTAGGAAATAGGCCCACACCACATCGGGCAGGCCATGGTTCTACCTCAAAAGGTTCTTTCATACCATTTTGGGAAGGTCCCAAACCTTTCCCTTTATAGCCCAATCTAAGCATTATAGGTTTAGCTTTAACATACTCATTAGCAAAGTAACAACGAGCATACCCATCATAATGAGTCTTGATGTTTCTAGGTATTCTTCCCCAGTCATATCCCTTATAAATAAAAGCACAACTCCCGACTTGGTAGATACTTCCCATAGGTTGTGGGAGGCCCAAGGTACGAGGAGAGGGTGGCAATTTATTTAAAATATGGGAATCTTGCATAGCAACATTTGTTTTTTTGATACAAGAATTTTAGATAAATCGGGTAAGAGCTCGTCAGTAAGAGCGTAAGAGGTAGAAGGATCATTTCCTATGTTTTTGGATGTGGAAAACATGCCTTTGATAGGCATAGACGTTGTAGAGATGTCGATGGACGGGTCTAAAGGTATGGAAGTTATAGGAGTAAAACAAGAAGCATTGGTTGTGGGTTTAGGATTTTTTTGAGGTCCTAATGTGGTTTGTTCGGAAGATGGTTGAACTATATGTAGAGGTGTGGTTGATGAGGAGGAAGGAGATGATGTTATGAGTGTGTGTTTCACACGTTTGGGCGGATGATGAGAATTAGGATGTGTGGATGACAAAGCAGGGCAAAATTGAACTCCAACAGGTTCTGCCAAAGCACACATATCAAAGGGTCTAGGATCACCATGAATGGTAACCAACTGATTTTTAAATTCGAATTTAACACACTGATGTAAAGTTGAGGGAACAACTCGCATCATGTTGATCCAAGGGCGACCCAAAAGTATATTGTACGATGTAGGGCAATGCACAATAAACACGGTCGTGTCTAAGGTTCTAGGACCAACTTGCAATGGAATAGTAATAACTCCACACGTTTCTTGTGTTTCGTCATTGAATGCTTTTATAATCATATCAGTTCTTTTCATTTTGTCACTTCTAAACCCAAATCTTTGGTAGAAGTCAAAAGTGCATATGTTTAAAGATGAACCATTATCAATCAAGACTCGTTTAACTGCTACATCTCCAATTAGGGCAGTAATATATAAGGGGTTATCCTTATGTAGACTATGTTGCGGTATATCTCTATCCCGAAAGTCAATACAATCGACTTCTCGAGTTATGATAGTATTGGACATGGCTTCAAGTTGAATATTTTGTGGTACCATCATTTGGCTTAATGTGAGCATTAATTCATCCCTATGGGTAGGAGAAGACCTTAAAAGATCCAAAAGGGAAATTCTAGCTGTAGTATTTGATAATTGTTCATTAATATTATAAGGAGGTTTAGGTTGAACATTAGGCGCATGATTCCCTTTATTGGGATTTTTCAAAACAAATGGAGCTGATCCATCGTTCTGAGTTTGATCTTGTTGAGAGTTTTGAGCCTGTTGTCGAGTAACAACTCCGATGGTACCTACAATATTATTTTGCGGATGATGAATAGGTCTTGGTCTAGTGTTTATGACTTGTTCATTAGAAAGTATTTGGTGAGAAGATGGTCGAGTAGTGACTCTTCTAGGAAATGGTTCTTTCGGAACCATAGAGTTTGTGATGGGTTGAACAACATCTGATTCATCTTCAGAACTATTCGATTGATTTGAGGTGATTTCCATGTCACTTTCAGTCTCATATTCGGTATCACTAAGATCAAGTGTCCGAATATTATGTAGAGGTCTGGCCGTAACCATGGATAAAGTTGTGTCAAAGATTTGCGGATCGTGAACAGGTAATTGTCCACTAATAGTTCCTACATATCGGGTAGGAGGGGGAACATTATGATGCTCAATTTGATTAGCCACCTCTTTACCATGCTTTGGTAAAGGATGTTGAAATATGTCCAATGACTGATTGGCATTTTGATTCTGATTTTGGGGAATGTTCTTTTGAGCATTATTAGGAGGATTTTGTTTAGGTTGAAAGGCTTGCACCTCCATCTCATTGTTATCAATCAGGTCTTGTATTTTATGTTTTAATCTTTTACAAGAGTTGGTAGCGTGTCCAGGTCCTCTATGGAAATCATAGTGTAAATCAGCTCTGTATCCGGGTATAGTTGGATCAGGTTCCCGGATGTTTGGTAATTGGATCAATCCTCGTGCTAGTAATTGCGGGAGAATGGTTGATAAAGGTTGATTTAACCTAGTAAATTCTTGGGGTGGTTTATCGGGAGGTTTCAG
The DNA here is from genome assembly GCA_028583015.1 of Wollemia nobilis. NCBI lineage: Eukaryota > Viridiplantae > Streptophyta > Pinopsida > Araucariales > Araucariaceae > Wollemia > Wollemia nobilis. The sequence continues at coordinate 2,870,183 of JAQPPZ010000912.1, forward strand.
TATAAATTTCTCTGTTGTTTTCGCAACATTAATAGTAGCGATATTTCTACTATCAATGACTCCGTCACCCACAACTTGTTTATTTTTATATTGATTTCTGGATGTTTTCTCATCATCTTTCTTTTTGAGCTGACCTCTCCTAATGAGAGCATCTTCCACCCTTCGAGCTAAATCTATAGCTTGATCGAAGGTGGTCAAGGTAGCAGTTGATAACTCATAGGATAGTTGTTCTTGTAAATTATTGATAAAAATATCCAACATTTCTCGATAAGGTAACACAAAGTGCAATTTTCCTATCAACTGTCTCCATCGAGCTAGGAAATCAGCAAAACATTCATCTTTGTCTTGTTTTAGGTTGTACAAATCTTTAATGGTTACATGCCTTTCAATGTAGGCACTAAATTGATGCACAAAAGACTTGGCGGTTTCTTCAAAATTTCTCAAAGAATGAGTGGGTAGTTGATAATACCATTCTAATGCCATCCCTCCTAAACATTTTGGGAACATTTTTAGTAATAACAAGTCATCATGTGATATATCATGACATGCTATCCTAAACATACGAAGATGCTCTATGGGATCTTCAGTTCCTTTGTATATTGGTAGGACAGGCATAGGAAAGTGTTTAGGATATGGTTGTGCTACAACTATAGGATCTAGAGGCTGACTACACATCTCTCGATAATTGTACGAGGGACGGTAGGGATCTATCTGGTCCATGCGGGAGACTAACTGTTTCACCATGGCTTCCAGATTACTAGTTTGTCCACCATATTGGTTTGGTGGTACATGAGTATGGGATTTGTGAGCGTAGGATGGCGTGACGTAAGGATTAGATGCTATATTGTTGTTATGCAAATGGTTGGTAGGAAGAGTATTATGAAGAAGATTTGTTGTAGCATTATGTTGTACCCTAGATTGTTGGAAATTGATATTTGGTTTTGTTTTAGGCTTTTGTTGATTTGAGGTATGTTGATCAATAACTTGGCGAAATAGAGCAATGAATGATGGTTTCTTTTGTGTGGGAATAACTCTAGGCTTGGTAACAGGTACTCTAGATGGTTGGGTAACCTGTTGTTGTTGCATGTTTTGAATTATAGCAGCCATATCCAAATTGGATGGTCCAACTTGATCACTTTCTTGATCAACAAAGGACAAGGGATTAGTGCGTGTGTGATATATGTCTTCTAGGGTTGCTTGAGTGTCACTAATTTGATCCTTGTCCATATGGATTGCTCTATTAAGAGTGCCAATATTGGTATTGAGGAACTTCCAAAAATGTTCCATGTTCTCAAAAGTAATCGTTCCTTCCGGAGACATTTTAGGGGATGAGGATCCTTCCTCTCTAACAGTTTCTCTTTGTTCATTTGCGTCAACAAACTCTTCTTCTTGTTGGTCTAGGGTTCCTTCTTCCTGAATTGGGTCTTCAGGAAGAACATCTGGTTTATTTACGGTTTTTCCTAACCAATCTTCTTCTACTTCAATCTGTTTTCCATTCCTGAGTCTAGTCATTATGTTCAAATTTAGATTTTAGCAAATATATATTAATATATTTGCAACAAATTTGGGAGGTATATATTTTAATTATATACCTACTATAATGCTTAAAAGAAAATGTTTTGATTCTTGTTTTTGCTATGATTTTGTTTTGTTTTTGTTTTTTATTTTTATTTTTATTTTTATTATTTTTGTTTTGTTTTTATGGTCATAAAGATAACAACCAGCACACTAAACGCAAGAAACAACAATAATAAAAGAATGGCTTAATTTTCTATAAATAGTTTATAGATGTCATTGATAGGATCAAGTTCATCAGGAGTCATGAAATGCTCCTCTTCAAATTGGAAATGGTTTTTCAAGAACTTAACAAAGTGTGCTATGGTGATGTTATCTACTTTTGACTCTGACTTGTAAAAATAGAGCTCATGGCAATACTCTCGATATAACACAGCTCTAGGAACTCTATTCCATCTCTTTCTATCCATAAGAACGACCTCTTGATCCTCTATACGAGATAGAAATTTATGTACTACAATTGCATTGTCGAGGTATTCCTCAAAGGTGTACAATTCAGAAGACACAAGGGCTCTTTTATCTGCTAACCACCTATGGCAAGCTCTCTGAAGCTCATGATACAAGGTCACTTGATCGGGATCCAGGATTCTATCTAGGACAAACCTCTTGATCTGCCTAAGTTCGGTTGATCTAGATGAAATGAGATTCAATCTCCTATTAAGCTCGTCCCATAAAGGTGGGACTCTATATGTTTGAGATACTCTAAGCAAAGAATTAATCTCTATGGCTGCTAATTGATTTTCAACATTAATGGTGACAACTCGTCTTTTATTATAATCTACCATCTAAATATGATATGCAATCTTTGATTCTAAATGCATTTATGTTTTTTTTTTTTTGATTGTTTTCAAAAGGTTTTTAGTTTTCACGTCGGGTTCACCAAAATGTATCGCTCCAAATTTTTTGCATCCTTACCTTCAAGCTATAGGATCCGCGCCCGGAAGGGGGATGCGAGAAGGATGGGACAATACCTCGGACTGAGAGGCCCTTTGAAGGTCCCGCCTCTCGGGGGAGGGGTATAAGGGTGAATTTTTGATGGATGGTGGGTTCACCAAGAAACTTTTAAGTGGCAGTTTCCACGCCTAGGTTGATGACAAGTTTGATGTGTTCATTTTATGTTCAATCATTCAATTCCTAGGTTTGGCCAAAATGAATCTAAACTAATCTATATGCCGATGCTGATTTTTGTGGATACAAAAAACATAAATAAATGTTGAACACAGAGAATGCGCTAAATAAGACAGAATTTACCTGATTTCGGATGTCTGAATGAAGATTCTATAGTTTGTAGCAGTCCAAATCGTCTCGAATCATACATAATCATCTGATATTTCACAGAATCATCTCAGATCATAGTCGACCATCTGAGATCTGATGAATTAGATCTAACGAATTCATTAGAAACCTGCAATCACAAAAATAGATACAAAATACCAAAAATGCAACTACAAAAGCAAGGGAAAATGATAGAAGTAACAATGAATTTGCCTAAATAGTAGATCTAGATAGCAATCAAAAGAAAATGCATCAATTTGACAATTTATTTTGACTTTATCATATATCTATGCTAAATGAGGTGAACTCCAGGATGCAAAAATAAAATAAACCAAGCTAATGCGTAAGAAAAATGAAGAGAAAAGATAAGTAAATGCAAACTTTGGGCTCTGATTGCCCCCAATCTGGACTGCAGTCAAGATCATCTCCAATCGTACGAGATCATCGCCGATCTGCGACAGAATCGTTCGAAATTGTTTGGAATCGTCAGAGACGATCTGAGCCTGCTCCAATTGAAAAACAATAAGATTCCTGCAAGAAGACTTGAAATATGCAATGCAAACAAAGGTACGAGGATGCACAAGGAGCTAACTCTGCAGATAAATCTGTCAACTAGGGGTTCAAGGGGGTTCAGGGGGATAAACTAAGAAAATCCTAGTTTATATAGGATTAGGGAGAGGTTAGGAGGTTGGAAATCATCCCAATTTGGGAGATCTCCAACGGGGGAGACTCTAACTACGTAGACACGCTTTCTGCCCAAGTTAGAGAAGTTGTTGAAATAGAAGCTAATTATGAAAATTTGGTTTTGGGACGAAATCGTCTGGACGTTCTGTTCCAGATGAATTCGTCAGATCTGGGACGATTTCGTCTGATCTTAGACGATATCATCCAACGGTCAAAACAAATCCTAAAAATGGCATGGAAAACGAGGAAAGTGGGTAACAAGCGGTTTAATGGGCGGTTTGGGTTAAAATTCAAATTTTAATCTTTTACTAAGGTTTAACTGCACCAATTTTAGGGTGCTACAGTTGTGCAATGACATAAAGTCTACCATAGAATATGTTTTCTTCCTTGGTTTTGGTCTAGTTTCATGGCATAGTAAGAAGTAGTCTACTATTGCCTTATCAACTACAAAGGCTGAATATATAGCAACAAATGAGGAAGCTAAAGAAGTCACTTGGTTACAATTTATTCTTTTAGTACTCCAACAACGTCTAGCAAGACCACCTTTACTCTATTGTGATAATCAAAGTGTCATTCAACTTTCCAAAAATCTACTTTTACATGTCTGCAAGAAGCATATTAAGGTATATCACCATTACATCAGAGATTTCATCTAGGAACAGGTGATCCATCTATAGTATTGTAAGATAGAGGACTAGATAGTTGATATTTTTACCAAGGCCTTATGTGCAACTAAGTTTGTATATCTTAGAGGTTTCTTTGGCTTGAGAGAGGTCACATAGTTTTTGGCATTGACATTCAAGGAAAAAAGCTATTAATGTCCAACCCTCATTTTTGTATTGAGTCTTGTAACCCCTATTATTAAAGGGGAATGTTGACAAATGTAATGTTAGGTGTGATTACTTAGATGTTATAGTGAGTTGGTGATTGCCTAGGTATCTTAGTGTTTTAATGGTGATTGATGAAGTGTTCGTGTAAGTTGGTGATTGCTTTGCTATCTTAGTTTTTATGGTGATTGATAAGGCATATCAATTTATTGCCAATCTAGATCCACCTTCATAAGTGATATATCATCTAAAAATTTCCATTTATTTATTTTTTAAAATGTAGCAATTAACTAAATCTTCTTGGTTATAAATCCTTGCAATGATATATTCACAATATAATGCCTCTCTTTCATAATCTATATTTATTTACTTACCTTTTATAAAAATGTTGTATATTTATAAAATAATATATTTTGAGTAAAGCATCGTAGTCTATTTTTGTTTTTTTCCTTTTTATATTAGTGTTTGCATATTTTTTCACGAGCTGGATACCGCAGTAAACGAGGGTTCGAGAAGGAGATGAAGATGCCATACACGTGTTGTCCGACAACGAACCGGCTTTCTCGGGAGAAATAATGGTTGGGGCCGCCGAAGCCGAAGCCGAAGCCGAACAAAGATCCGAGCTCTCACCAGAGTCCTCAACGCCGGAGGAGCCGGAAAGAAGCGTGGAATCATTTTCAATTAATAACTAAGCTTCGTCCCTAGAAAGTTGGCCGGCTTACGAGCAGCACAAGAGAATCGAGGGATCTTCACAAAAACGGGATTAAAAACGCAGCTAACACAGTCACCGTAATTGCCTTGCTTATCGCAGCGGTGACTTTCACCGTGCTTGGGGAGGTCATCAAGGCAGACACAGTCGCTTTCAAAGTATTTTTACTATGGGACACTGTGGCTTTGTTCTCCTCGTTGTTGATTGTTCTGATTCTGGTGACTGTGGTGCCCTTCCACAGGAAATGTTTAGTGAAACTGGTGTTCTAGAGCAACAAGATGGTGAGGGGATGGTTGAATGCACGTTCTGTGGTGGTGGGCCCCAAGACTAAATAGATTGCAGTCATCATGTGCATTTTCGTTGGTGGAAGTATGGCATTCATGATGTTTACTGTCTGTTGGTTGTGTGCGACCACCAATTAAGAAAGCTCAACTAAGACAGATGAGGAGAATTAGTATAAAAATTAAGGTTTGTATTTTATTATCTAAATATAGATGAAGAGAATTAGTATAAAAATTGAGGTTTGAATTTTGTTAAGTAAATATAATATTATTAAATGAATGTGATATTATAAAGGTGATGTTAATTTTAATTTTTTATTTAAAAATAAATAAAAAAATTAATTTTTTATAAAAAATAATATTAATAATATTAAAACAAAAAAGTTAAATATTAAATTTAATGAACGAAAACTTGGTTTATGTTCAATTTTTTATTAATTATTATAATTTTTTTTGAAGAGTGAATAGTCTCAAATATAATATTTTATTAAATATTATAAAAATATTATTTGTTTTGGATTATTATAAAAATATTATTTATTTTTTGGGTTTAAATGTAATATTATTTTTTAGAATGGTTGTTCACCTATTTGCATCCCTAAAAAACATTAAATCCCTTAAATTATATTTTTATAATAATTCAAAAATCTTCAGCATTAAACTACTAAAAATTATATTTATATTATAATTTACACTAACAATAATACAAAATATATTTAAATACAGACCCCTATATGAACTCAAAATAGATTGTAATCCAAAACAAACTAAATAGCCGTCTTAGTGATAGACGTCTTGCACGAGGCTGGCCGTAAGCAAAAAAAAATTAATAAAATAACTATACCGAACAAAGTCCAAGCTATAATGTTAAATAGGATGGAAGCCGCCTTTGCCACATGCCTCAATCGTAAGGCAAGAGTCCTCCGATATTTTTGTCTCCGCACGGAGGCTAAACGAGTCCCCAGAAATTTTTGTCTCCGCACGGAGGCTAAACGAGTCCCCAGATTTTTTTGTCCCCGCCCGGCGGCTTAACGGAAGCAATGCAATTTTCTCCCTCTTCTTCCGTTTTAGCTGTGTTTTTTTCCTCTGATGGTCGTACACAAGGCAACATAGGGTAAAAATCATGAACGCCATAGTTACACCGCCTACAACGCACATACTCATTGTAATCCATTTAGTCTTGGGGGCCACCACCACATAACCTGCTGCCATGAAAGCCGATGCCGTGCATCCAACCGCCACCCACATCATCTTGTTGCTGTAGAACACCAGTTTCACTAAAGATTTCCTGTGGAAGGGCACCACAGTCACCAGAATCAGAACAATCACCAACGAGGAGAATAAAGCCACGGTATCGCATAGTAAGAATACTTTGAAAGCGACTGTGTCTGCCTTAATGGCCGCTCCTTTGTGTTTGCCATCGTTCTCCAGACCTCCTGGCACAGTGAATATGGCCCCGAAAGTTACCGTTGCGATAAGCACGGCAATTACGGTGACTGTGTTAGATGCGTTTTTAATACCTTCTTTGTGGAACTCCCGCAGTTCTTTTGGCATGCCGTTGACTGGGTCGCCAGTTTTAGCAGTTTGGAATAATTGGGCCTGAACGTGGTGATTAATTGAACTCACGCTTCGCTTTAGCTCCTCCGACTTGCAGTAGACGGGCTGGAGCTCGTACGCGCATTTGGCTCCCGCCTCCTTGAGGCCCAACCTGATGATCATCGCTTCCGAGTGAGCAGGTTCGTTCTCCAGAATGTCTAGCGCAGTCAGCCCCTGTTTGTTCAGTACGTTGAGGTTTACGCTCGTATTGGACACCAGCCACCGGACAATCTGCAAAACAATCAAGTTATCAACCAGGCAGTTACTCCAACTAATACACCCTGGACAAGGGAACAAGCGTCTTGCGATGAGGAATCAGAGCTTCACCTGGTTGAGTTTTTTTCTGGTGGCTAGATGCAAAACTGTGTTGCCGTCATTATCTTGTTTGTTTATAAGGACTGACGTGTCCAGGATATCCACTACGTGCTTCACGACCTCGATTTGGTTCGTTTCTACGGCAGAATGCAAGATTGTTTCGCCCATTGCGGTTAGGACATCGGCAGATTCTGGCCTTTGGAACAGAATTTCATGAAGAACGTTGAGCCCGCCTTTCATGGCTGCGATATGCAGAGCAGACCTGCCACAGCCATCGAGCGCAGAGTAAATATGGCAATCGGCGCTTAAAAGTTCTCTTGTCACATCCAAATGGCCGTGAGACGCAGCTGAATGCAAGGGATTGGTTCCTTGCTTGTCTGCTTTTCTGACCAGCCCAGGTCTGGCCTTAAGCAGCTCCTTTACAATTTCTGTAAATTAAAAAAATAATCAGATGAATTATGGATAAAAGAAGATTGACTGGGAGATTTAAAAACGGGGTCCATATGTATTACCTGCATGTCCTCTGGCTGCCGCGGCGTGAAGAGACGTCCGCTCGTCGGGTCTCTCCGATTCCATTGCAAACAAGAAATTGATCTGAAGCAATTGCTTAACCACGTCAATGTGGCCTCCCTCACAGGCAATAAAGAGGGCCGTTTCATGATCCCGATTAGCCTTGTAAGCGTGGCGTTCGTCGGTCTCCAGCAATATTTTGGCAACATGTGCGTGTCCTTCTCTAGCAGCCTCGTGCAAGGCAGTGTCGAGCTTGCTATTGAGGGCTGTTAAGATCTGGGGCCTCATCTTCAGAATTTCAGACACAAAATCTGCCTGTCCAGTCCTTGCGGCTACATGCAGAATTGAGCTGTGATTGGAACTCGTGACCTGGTCGAGAACATCCGCATTTTCCTCTAGAAGGTCTCGAATTGCCTGAATGTCACCCAGTTGAGCGGCCTCAAAAACTCTCGAGTCCATTGCACCTTGATTTTCTGCTCAAACCTTTGGTATAGTGTCTTTGTCTACTGCAGCCACAGAATCTCATGAGCTTCATTTCGTGATTACAATATCGATTATTAAAACTCGCACGGAAGTCTGCAGGTTCGTCGGTACCTTAACATTCCATGCTTCTTCCTAAATTAAATTTCGCATTAGTTTCGTAATCAAGTCACAAGTCAAAATGGCCGGTTTGTACGACTTCTCACTAAACTTTGACGTGGCACTGGAGATTATTAAAAGGCGCACGGAAGTCTGCAGCTTCGTCGTTGCCTGCAAGTGGATTCCTACTGACAATTCTGTGCTGCTTAATATTTCAGGCTTCTTCCTGGAATTTTAGATTAAATTTCGCAGTAGTTTGCCTCGATTGATTTGATTGTCGGGCATACGTGGTCCATCCGTAATAAAGTCACAAAGTCAAAATGGCCTTTGTTTGCTTATGTTTCGGAATCCAGAGATTAATATGACTTCTTCAGTAAACTGTTGGCGTGGCTACAGGGGGCACTGCAGCTTGCACGTTCTGTTGTGTCCTTTCACATAAACAGAAATTTTCCATCTTTTTTCCTTCCACATAAATAATAGGCTTCTTCGTGGAATATTAGATTAAATTTCGCAGTAGTTTCGTAATCAAGTCAAAAGGCAAAATGGCCTGTTTGTACTTCTTCATTAAACTTTTGACGTGGCACTGGAGCTTCTACAAAGCACGTACTCTCGTAAACTGTTGGCGTGTCTACAGGGGGCACTGCAGCTTGCACGTTCTGTTGTGTCCTTTCACACAAGCAGAAATTTTCCATCTTTTTTCCTTCCACATAAATAATAGGCTTCTTCGTGGAATATTAGATTAAATTTCGCAGTAGTTTCGTAATCAAGTCACAAGGCAAAATGGCCTGTTTGTACTTCCTCATTAAACTTTTGACGTGGCACTGGAGCTTCTACAAAGCACGTACTCTGGTGTTAAGTTTCTTCTTAGTAGATTGGTAAGTATTTATTTGGTTAGGCAAGAAGAAGACACTTAAGTTCATAGGTTGGGCCAGACACTCAAGTTTATAAGTTGGGTGAGCTTGTTTGCAAAAGTAGTAGTTTGATCTGAATTTTATAAATGCGAGCGACCAGGTCCTTTTCACGCTCATCAACAATAACAAAGCGAAATAAGTTTGGTGAAAACAGCCATATAATTTGAACCCTGCACTTATCCATTACTAAAAAATAGTATAGCTGTGACCAACTCTTTAATATAACAAGAAAAAACAAATTTTAAAAATTTTCTATTAAAATACATCTATCATTTATAATGTAGTTGTAACCAACTCTTCTATATAACCTAAAAAAATAATTTACAAAGTTTCTAAAAAACAATTTGTATATCTGTTTGTTTTTCGTTCTACTGAAATACATCTATCCTTTTTTCACCAAATGCAACAACGTCTTCCATGCTGTTGAAATATATCTATCTAAATTTAATTCTTTTCTTTAAAAATTCGAAGTAAAAAATAAAGAATACGAATATTTTCATTTTATAGTTAAAATAGTTTTGTATATAATTAAAAATATTTTAATTTTAGGTTTGATATTTTAGATCAATTGATTCTACCAAACCTAGTAAGGGAAGCGGAGGTCTAAGGTTCAAATCTCAGTTTTTTTGACTGAGCCCTTATCCTTTTTCCTGGTCTTTTTAACAGTGTAAAAGGTTTAAAATGATTGTGGCATGCTCGTTATAGGGGGAGTTGCATGAGTACTATATGATTTTTGAGGCAACAACTGAGAATATTGTGGCAACCATAAAAGACGGATTGTGGCATGGTGGTTATAGGAGGGATTGCATGAGTACTATGTGACTTTTGAGTACTATGTGACTTTTGTGGTGACCATAAAAGCTGGAAAACATATAAACTCAAAAAAAAAATAGATGGAAGAAGTATTTAAAAAGAAGATATAGAAAAGAAAACAATTAATTATTTTAATAATATTTTATTATATGTTAGGCAAGACAAGGAAACTTTGGATAAAGTTTTTGCAAAAAGACCGAAAGTGTGCCGCTATCAATTCCACCATATAAACTAAAAAAAAAATTAAGTTGGAAAAAGTATTCCAAAAGAAGATACAGAGAAGGAAGCAATTACTTATTTTAATAATATTTTAATTTTAGGTATGAGGTTTTAGACCAATTGGTTCTTTCAAATCCTGCAAGGGAGGTAGAGGTCCAAGGTTCAAATCTCGGGTCTAGTTGGGCTGAACCCTTGTCCCTTTCTTGGTCCTTTCAACGATGTAAAAAGTTTAAAATGTTTGTGGCAATAGGGACGAACTACATGAGTACTATGTAGCTTTCAAAACGAACAACGGTGTAAAAGGTTTAAAATGATTGTGGTATGATAGTTATAGGGACGAACTACACCAATACTATGTGACTTTCGAAAGGAACAACTAAGGTTTAAAATGATTGTGGTATGGTAGTTATAGGGACGGACTACACGAATACTATGTGACTTTCAAAACGGACAACTAATATTATGACAACCATATAAAACGAATAATATACTTCGATCACCCTATAAACTAAAAAATAAAAAAAATTAAATAAAAAAATATTAAAAAAACTAGAAAAAAACAATTAATTATTTTAATAATATTTTATTATATATTAAACCAAAAAAATACTTTCCCAAAATATTCTATCAATTACCACATATAAAATGAATGCTTGAAGAGGATCTCTATCGATAACGTACTGAAATACATCTGTCCTTTTTCACCAAATGCAATAACGTCTTCCATGCACTTGAAATACATCTATCTATGTTTTCTTTTCTTTTCGCTTAGGTTTTGCTTAGGTAAGGTGCCACCATTGCATAAATTCGTGTATTCTTGGTGTGTATCTTCTAGAACTTGGTTAATGCTTTCGCACATGCATAAGGTGTTTTTTTTTAAACACATTTAAATTTAAATGTTTTTTAAATAAATATTTAAATAAATAAATAAAGAATAAAAATATTTATTTTTTATAATGTATTTAAAATAAAAGAGAAAATTATCCGTTTATATAAAGGAGTTGGAAAGCAAAAGGAGTTGGAGAGCAAGCGGGTAGTTAAAACTCTCCAGTTAAAATTGAGAGGTCTAGGATCAAATCTCTCCCCTCACATGTTACGGATATACTATGTAACTGTTATATCGTAATCACATAATAAATATTTACTCCCTTTAGAAAAAAAATAAAAGAGAAAATTAAATTTAAGTTCCAAAAATTTAGGTAGAAATGGCTTATCAAATATTTTCATGTTATAGTTAAAGTAGTTTTGTATTTTTATTCAATTAAAAATATTTTAATTTTAGGTTCGAGGTGTAGACCAATTGGTTCTTCCAAACCTCGTAAGGGAGGCGGAGGTCCAAGGTTCAAATATCGGGTCTCGTTGGACTGAACGCTTGTAAAAAGTTTAAAATGATTGTGGCATTGTGGTTATAAGGGCATACTGCATGAGTACTATGTGGTGGCTTTTGAGACGGACTGCGTGACGACTTTCGAGGCAGACAACGCAGAATACTGTGGCAACCATAAAAGACAGATACCGTGCCCAGATCATCGTGGTGGGCTACCCATTCCTCCATATAAACTCAAAAATAAAAATTAAATGGAAGTATTCAAAAAGAAGATATAGAAAAGAAAACAATTAATTATTTTAATAATATTTTATCATATGTTAGGCAAGACAAGGAGGCTTTGGATAAAGCTTTTGCAAAAATTTTATCCATTACCACATAAGGATAGAATGAATTCTTGAGGAAGATATTTATCGATAATGTACAAGAGACAATTTTCTCTTTCTATCTTAAAAAGGGACTCCACCCTAATGGATTTCGTATAGTTTTCTTTCCAAAAATTTAAGATTTGTTGAAGAGAGATATGTTACTTGTGGTTGAAGAGGCAAAAAAAAAAAAGACTATAATAAATGAAATCAAATCCAACTTCATTACATCGAGTCTTAAGAACGTGAGATAATATTTGATAATTCCTCATCCAATGAGCCTTTGTAATATGATTTGTAAGATGCTTTAAAAATTATGAAAAATATATTTAAAATCATCTTTGATTGTGTTGTCTTAGAGGAATAAGGTGGTTTTATTTATAGTAAATGTAGGCAGCAAATCCACCTCCCAAAAGAAGAAGTGATTAAAGGAATTTGCTCAATTTTGACAGTTTTGACACAAGTGACAGTTTGCTCAAGTTTTGCAAATCATACAGGCAGGAGCAAACCGTACAGTAAAAGGCAAAACCGTACAACTAGAATGGTAAATCATACAAGGCACTGAAAAATCATATAGGGCACATCGAAATTCATCCAAATGCAAGGGAAATGTATTTTCAGAGTGAAATGGTGCATAGATTTGTTAACTAAGGTGTTAAACTTAGTAAAAGACCTAATTATTGTATTCAGTTGTATATGGGTAGTTATAAATAATAGATTGTCTCAGGAACCTCTTTGGAATGGCATGGGCAATGTTATAAAAGGCCCTATTTTTGAATTTGTAGGTTTGGTTGCTAGGGTGAATGGATAATATTGTTATTTTGTTGATTCTCTGAGTTATTGTAGTCACATTCATATATTTTCCATACTGTACTTGAATCCATATACATCAATGAGCATAATGATGGTTATGGACAAATTTGTACGATCCTGGTAATGAGAAATAGTGTTTTGTGAATTAATATGATGTGTTGGTGTTTTCTATTGACTGTTATAGATTAGTTTTGCGCATTATTGCAACCCTTTAGTAGAATTTGACACTGGTGAATTCTAAAGAATTATATAGAAGCATAGCAACATCAAGTAAGACATATTAAAGAAAATTGTATGATTTTTGGACGTAATTAGGCACATGGAATCTCTCAACAATCTAATTAAGATGTTTTGCCTATTATGGAGATTGCATTGATAGGTCTATAAAACCCTTACAAAACATCGTGGAGAGAGATTGGAGCAATGGAACACCTAGAATAGCATCAGACTATGTCTCTAGTTCATAAAAATCGTACATTTTTCTCCTTACAAATTGTATAAAGCACTTTTACCCGATTTGGTAAAACAGTCAATCGATAGAAACTCACCCGATTTGGTAGTTTTGGGGAATCGACTTGATCGATTACAAAACTGTGTACGACAGCCTCCAAAATTGAATTTTTTAGTTTTGCTATGTGCAATATTGTACCATCTTGATGCTATACGATTTGAGATCATACAATGTAGGCATTTGATGACCGTACAAAGTGCTTATAGTTTGTACAAGGGTAGTTTGAGCAACCATACGACCGTACGATTTGGTAATTGAGTTGGGTTTAGCCCATTGATCATTCTTAGTCTAGAAAATACATCCCAACTGAGAATAATCCACCCTTATGCTACATTTGGTGTCGTTGCCTTATCGAATCTAGCATTTTTTGTTAAAATGGGTCAAATCTGACGAAGTTGAATATTGAGACTAGAGGTGAATGATGGACACCAGTGCATGAAATCGTGGGAGATAGGAAAAAAGAGACAACATCCTAGTAATAAAGAACACAAGGATTTCTCAAAGAGAAAACACAAGTAACTCAGATCATAGTACTCAAGAACCAAAGATAGAGCAAGTTTGGACATCTAAAGAAGGGGACTTTGAAGTATTGTTGATAGAGATAGAAGATGAGGAAATAGAACCACCAAGTGTAGAGGCAAGGGTTGAAAAAGGAAAAGTGTAAGACAACAGAGAGTGGATGGTAACACCTGAGAAAGTGGTAGAAGGGTTGCAAGAGGGTGTGGAAGACGAAAGTCAGGCACCAGAGCAACAGGACGTAAGGTCTCAAGAGGACAGACCAAGATCATCTCCCTCACATTAGTGAAGGATGTCGCAAAGTGAAGACACACAAGAATTTGGTCACCGAGTGGCGGGACAAAACAAGATACCTTGAATTGATACTTTTGATGACAACGGGAGTAAGACACCCCCAAGGAGGAATCAAATAGAGATTCCATGAGATACCTCAAGTGATAGTGATGACTCTTCTAAGATGGCTAACAAGGCAACCAAACAAATATGTCCATCATTTTTAGGTGAGGGTAAGGAAGACCCCAAATAGCATATAGGGACTTACATAACCATTTGGAGAGCAAATGGTGTAGATAGACCTAAGGATTGGGTAATTCTATTTCCTGCTACCTTGAGTGGATTGACAATTGATTGGTATTTGAAGAGAGAAAATAACGTAGATTTTTAGACTTGGAATTAGATAAAGGAGAAGTTCATCAAAGAATTTTGACCTTTAAAGGATGATGGAGACATTGTTATAGAACTTTGCGTGACAAAGCAAATAGCCGATGAGGATGTGAAATCTTACAACTATAGACTAAAGTAATTAGTCTATAAGATTTAGATGTCATTGGCAGATGTTCTAGTAAAATGGTGGTTTGTAGATGGATTACTTCCAAAATATAAGAAAAATATGAAGGCAAAACCATCAGAAACGTACAAAGAAGTGCTCAAGCATGCAAAGAATTTTGAAAGTGAATAAAAAAACATATATGGGAATCCTATCTCATCCCAAGTTGAAGGATTCAAATAGTTAAGAATATGACACTATACAGAGGACAATAGCATCATTTTGCAAGGATTTTGATAAGTTCATGAAAGAACAAGAAGGCCAACCTGATAGAAATGACATGTGGTACACGGAATACAAAATGGAGGGACATACAAATATGAAATGTCCAAGTAATGACTATTATCATATTTTTAATGTGATGGGGCATGAGGTAACACTATGTCTGTATAATGCAAGAATACACCCACGATTATTGTCAATCCAAGAGCAAGAAGAGAAATTGAAGACCCAAGGAAGCGGGCAACAAGCGACAAGTGGCGGTTACAGAAATAGTAGACAATATGGAAGATCGAACCAAGGTAATCGACAAGGAGGACAAAGTAGTTTGCAGTATGATTCGAAAGGAAGACCGATCATATAATGTCACAATTGCCAAGAATAGGGGTATTTTACGAAAAATTATCCTTCACCTCTAAGACAAGAGACACCGCAAACAAGCACTACACACATGTGTAGATGGTGTGGTATGGGGAACCACAAAGAAGATAATTGTCCAAAACAGGCGAGTTCAAGTAACCCGCAGAACATCAGTTATTTGGACATCGAAGTTCCTCAATTTAAGGAGGAAACTGAGGAAGTTTTAGTCATGACGAGAAATTAGGCTAAAAAGGATAAGTATCCTGAGCCAGAAAAAGAAAAACAATGCTGGCAAGCAACAAATAAAATACTACAAGAGGAAATTGAGAAGACTAAACCAGCAGAAACGAGAGTAGGTAAGGAATTAGGAAAACCATCAGATCAGGAGGTAGTTGTGCAAAATCTGGTAGTACAAGTTTTGGATACCATAGTGGAAATTAAAGTATCCAACCTGTTAGAAGTTATTCCAAAATTACAAAAGGCAATAGTGGAAGAATTGTAGCCATGGAAGGTGATGGGAATATAGAGCCAACCAATTCAAGAAGAGGAACGAAAAGATCAATTTATGGATCCAACTGTATTGATGATTGATGTGGGAAATAAACCTGCATTACTACATATGGATATCTTAGGACACAAATTGACACAAGTTATCATGGATGGAGGATCTATCGTCAATGTGTTACCTGAGAGAACTTGGCTAGAACTAGGCACTCCATCCCTATGGGCATCGAGCTTTTGATTATGTGGTGCTGACCAGAATGGCATTGAGATAAAAGGAGTCTTAACAACACAAGTAATGATAGTTGAACAAGAATTTGTCTTGGATTTCATTATGATTACAATGCAAAAACCCACATACGATGCTCTCTTGGGTAGATATTGGCTACGAGTAGCCAAAGTTAATCACAATTGGGGAAATAATCATATCACTTTTAAGAAGGGATAACATAAATTTATTATTAATTTAGCCAATCAAAGAGTTAGTGAAGATGTAGCCACAATAGATGAATAAAAAAATTCCTCAGAAGATGAAGGGCATGAACCTAATGGGGAAGGAATGTTGTACCTAGATGAATGTAGCAAAGATGAAGCTCGATCTGATAGCAGAATTATTCATTGAAAAATGGAGTACAAATTTTTTTAGCCCAACTACCTCTGTATTGAGTCAGAAGAGATCAAGGAAAACAAGACAAACCAAAAGTTAGAAAAGAATCTAAGAAAGAAGCAAAAGATAAATAGGCATTTCCAAAAAGCTTTGTAGAGTATACAATAGGATATGCAGAGATTGATACAAGACCAACACACCCCAAGAACATAGAGAAAGCTACGATTGAACTAGAAAGTATCAAATATGAGGGACCTCGGATAGTGGACATCAATCTAGGAACGGAGGAGGAACCTAGGTTGATTCACTACGGCGATGATTGGAATACGGTATTGAAGGAAACAACTTTTAAGATATTCTTGGAATACAAGGATGTCTTCGCATGGACATATAAGGACCTGAAAGGAATTCCACTAGAACTATGCATCCATAAGATTACACTAATACCCGATGCTCAACCAGTAAGGAGGAGACCATATAGAATGAACCCAAAGTATGTTGCATTAGTGAATGTTGAGATAGAAAAGATGCTAGAAGCAAGAATTATATTCAGGGTGACAAATAGTGAATGGGTTTCACCTATAGTGATCACCTTGAAGAAGGAAGTGGACAAGATCAGAATATGCATGGACTTTAGGAGTCTAAATGTTGTAACTATTAAGGATCCCTTTCCCATTCCCTTCATAGATTCTATCTTGGAAGAAGTTGTAGGACACGAGATCTATTCATTTTTGGATGGGTTCTCGGGATACAATCAAATTATCATCACCAAGGAGGATAAGCTGAAGACCATATTTATTATGGAGAATGGCATCTATGCATATAACTGAATGCCATTTGGGCTCTGTAATGCCCCAGCTACATTTCAATGTATCATACTGTATATATTTGATCAGCTAGCTATAGGGAATTTTAAGGCATTTTTGGATGATTGGTCCATTTATGGGAAGATCAAGGAGCATCTTCTTACTCTCAGTGAATGTATGAGTAGGTGCAAAAATGCATAGATATCATTAAACCCAGGGAAATGTTTTTTGATGGTACCATATGGGAAATTGTTAGGACATATTATGTACAGTGAAGGATTGAAGACAGATCCTGATAAGATCCATGTGATATTATACATGGAAGAACCATTTGATGTGAGTTCACTCAAAACCTTTCTTGGTTCAATAGGATACTATCGAAGGTTTATCAGGAATTATGCACATGTATCCTACCCATTAGATTCTTTGATGAAAAATAATATTCCTTTCATATGGATAGAGGAGCATCAAGGAGCCTTTGAGGAGTTAAAGGCTAAGTTAGTATGTAGTCCAATTTTGGTGTTCCCTAATTGGGATAAGGAATTTCATGTCCATGTTGATACCTCAAATTTTGCAATCAAATGTCTTTAGCACAAGAAGGATAGTTTAAGCTAGATCAACCTATTTTCTTTGCTAGTCACCTTCTATCAAGGCCTAAAAGAAACTATAGTACAATAGAGAGGGAAGCTTTGGGAATGGTATATGCAGTTCAAAATTTTAGGCATTACTTACTGGTGAATCCCTTCTATTTCTATGTTGATCACCAAACACTATTGTACTTGATAAACAAATCAGTGATCCAAGGATGAGTTAGCTGGTGGTAAGAAGCATGTGATTGCATACCAATTGTCTTGGATACGATCAGGGGAGCCTATAGGAACAAGAGTTCCTGATGAATTCCTGGATGCATAATTATTTTCCATCAACATTGTTCCATCATGGTACAATTTGGTTGGCCAATATCTATCCATAGGTGAGTTACCACAAGAGATTACGACAACCAAAAAGAAGAAAGTAATCATGAAGTCAACACCTTTCCAGATAATAGTAGGATTACTATACAAAATGGGAAGTGATGGTATCTTGCAAAGATGTGTAATGGAGGAGGAAGTCAAGGTGGCATTGAAGGAAGCCCATGCAAGCTTAGCAGGAGGACATATGGGACCAAATTGTATAATGATGCAAAGAATCATGTGAAAGCACGCGACACTTGCCAAAGAGAAAGAAAGCCGATCAGGAGGGACTTTATGCCCTTACACCCATCACAACCACAAGAGTTGTTTGAACAATGGGGATTGGACTTCGTAGGACCATTAAAAGCATCTCAAAAATAGAAGTGTAGATACATCGTCGTAGCAACAAAATACTTGATAAAGTGGGTGGAAGCAAGAGAATTACCTGATAATTCAGCTAAAAGTACAACAAGATTTCTATATGAATAGGTAATCACAAGATTTGGTATTCTACTCCAAATAACAAGTGATTGAGGAGAACACTTTGTTAATGAGATTATCAAGATACTAACAACAGAGTTCAAGATTTTATATTCATTGTCTAGTTTGTGCTACCCTAGAGTGAACGGGCAGGCGAAAGTGATAAATAAAGTCTTAGTATCTACTCAGTATAAAACCTATGGAATAGAGGAAGCAGACTGGGAATAAAGGTTACCATTTATTTTGTAGGTATACAAAACAACTTTAAAACAAAAAACAAAATATACACCTTTCCAACTAATGTATGGACATGAAGTAGTGGTACCAATAAAATTCTTGATACAAAGTTTGAGAGTCACGATAGAGAATTGCTTGAGAGATCAAGAAAGTTTGGAGGAACGACTAATGACATTGACCAAGTTAGACAAAAGGAGAGTCATGGCACAATGGGCGATCGAGATAGCTTAGAAAATATGAAAGGCATGGCATGACAAGCACTTGAGGAAGTTGGAACTTAGTCCTAGTGACTTAGTTCTAAAGTTTAATGGAAAAAGGAAATCAAGCTAGGTAAGCTGAAGATACTATGGCTTGGGCCTTATAAAGTACTTGAAGTAATGAGTAATGGAGTAGTCAAGCTATAGAACTTGAATGGGACAGAGGTACCCAATACTGTAAATGGCTCAAAGTTGAAGCCTTATAAGGTATAGTATTTATTCATTGCTTTAGAAGAAATTGAATGACGAAGACAAGTGGAAGCTCAAGGTGAGGCTCACTATGAGCCAGGTCCATCATAGAAAGAACCTGATATGGGACTTGCATGCCTATTTTAAGAAGGGGAGGAGACACAACTAATAGTTGAACAACAAGAGTTGACACCCCGAACTAATGAGAGAAGAAGAATACGAGTACATGTTGGAAGGGTGGATGGGACCATACGAGAAGAAGAGAAGAGAGTTTATCTCGAATCGAGAGGCTATCAGGAGATAGCACTATTACCTAGGAATATGACCATGATGTACCCACAAGCACAGTATAGGGAACTACCTCAAAAAATAGAAGAACAAATAAATATAGGGTTAATAGTGTGTAATGAGGATGGAGCGAACACGTCCGAAATGGAAATTCTAGAAGATGATAGGGAAGAAGATGATAGGGATGAAGCTGTAGATGAGGAATGAGCCAGACTTTCTCCATTGGCTAAGATTGAGCTATTTCAACAAAGTATGAGAACACAAATGCAACAACTACAAGAAGAGTATCAAACATTGTGGAGTCACAATGCGAGGTTGAGGGAACAACTCATCCAAGAGTTGGATGGAACCATACGAAGATTGGATGAACAATGGGAAGTCAGCCTGGGAGAGGATGAAAGTGAACCTGAGGAGGCGGAAGGATTAAATCCAAGAAATGGAGGAGGAAATGAAGGTGCAAGCTCAAGTTTGCCACCTTCACCAAGTGTGTAGCAAATGACAAACAAAGACACATAAGCACTTTGTCGTGACATAAAGGAGGCCACCACATCACCTGAGTTACAATACAACAGAGTATTGGACATGACAAATTCGAACGAGGAAGGAATGCCATGGTTGGTAAGAGATCTTAGTATAGAAAGTAGTGATGAGGATGAGCCAGAGAACCCTCATAACCTTCAAAGAGATCATGAATCTCCAATCAGTACATTGCAACAAAGGGAATCAGAGAGAATTCAAAGGGATAGAACTTGTATTGATTTGTAAGCTTATGCAATAGCTCATCAAAAACTGAGAATACAAATAAGGGAATTAAGGAGATTGGAGAGAGTGATGAATTTGCCAACCGATTAGGAAGAACAAAGGGAAGACGGTCTAATTGACTCTAGCTCTAGGCCAGACTTCTCAGATGCATATAGAGAAGTATTGGCAGCATCATTTCCCCATATATCCTTTGAGGAAAGAATATGGAGACATCACTTAGTCCATGCTGATAGAAGAATCAGAACCTTGTGATAATTATCACCTAATTAGAGTCCACTAGCAAATATTGAGTTGGTAGAAATTACTTCTGATAACCAAGGAACAAGAGGAGGAATTGGACGAAGACCTCTAAGACTCCAATACGAAAGATGAGGAGGTAGGCGACCAGAGAATAAATAAGACCATGATAATGTTACAAATAGAGGAGGTAGAGGATGAGGAAGGTTCTGAACCCCTACTCCCATATGGCTAGGAGATAATCCTCTAGCATACATGAATTGGACAAGGAACCAACGAGGTATACCAAGAGTGAGAGGCATGTTACCAAATTTGGTAAGACAACGCGTAGGGGGACATCCACCCATAATTAGACAAGGAACTCAATGAGCTATGGGTAATAGGAGATTACTCCAAGAAATGGAGGAATCACCAATATTTCAGAGCAGTTTGATGCCAAGAGGAAGTGGAATGGGTAGATACCCACATAGTAGAAACTTAGAAGGAAGAGGAAGAGTACACTTTGTAGAGGAAAGAAACCTAGGCCATCAACGAGTTTGATTTCTAGGTTTGGAGCAAGAACTGATCCATGGAGATAGGCAAATAAGTCACTCAAATTATATCAGGGTGGTAAGTACACCACTACATCGAGATCAATCACCTGCACAACAAGAGGAGGGACCACCAAGTGAGGATACTCCAACTTGCCATTGTACAATTCCAAATTGTACACATTGTAGGGGAAGGGTTGAACAGGAAGTAACATCACAAACAGAGGTGAGCCAAGCAATGGAACAAGAGGTACAAGGAAACCATTAATTGAAATATTACGGTTGAACCTCCAGGTCAATATTCAGATGGTATCGTACAAGTGAATGTCACTGTACGATTACCAAGATGGTAAGTGTAAATAGGCTAGGTTGAAAAAAAAATGAGAAGAAAAGAAAAAGAAAATATATATAAAAAAAATTAAAAAAATGTGTACCTTAGTTGTGAAAATTCCTTGGGACGCAATTAGGAAGGAAGAGGTTGAAAACCGGAAACGACGGCCTCTTCAGATAAAGAAATATGAAAAATTTCTCTAAGTTCTTAGATCGTACAAAGTGAAAAATTGAGTTGGAAATTTGCAAAATTGAGAGATTGTACAAATGAAATTGACAAAATGACATGGAAAACCATACAAGAGGTCAGGTTGTATGATTTAGATCGTATACTATATGTTTTGGCCCATTTCGTACGATTTCCAACTACCCAATTAATGTGGCATGCACGGGAGAAAGAAACGGTTGGAGGAAAAAGCGGGGGAAAAAGATGAAAATTTAAAACTTGCTGAGTTGTCAATCATCCATGCAAAATGGAGGAAAATATGCAAAGTGGTGCAATTTTAAGTGGATCGAATTAGGGTTTAGTTAGGGTTTCCAAACACTTTAAATAGGAGGGTAGAATTGCAATTTTTACCAGATCGTACAAGTGAGAATTCAATTTTTTTTAGGAGATTGAAGGTGGAAAGCATGCAACTGAAGGGAGAAGACTACATGGGCAATAAATATTCACTAGCATTCTAAATTTATAGACCCATTTTAAATTTGCACCAGGGAGTTCTTTTCATGTTCAAAGAATTGACCTAGGAGAGAGAAAACTAGGGTTTTACTCCATAAAAGGGGGGAATTCAAATTTATCATATAAATAATAGTAAAGTATGGTAGAATACATCATTGTATATATTTTGGGGTGAAGAATTGATTTTTGGAGTCAAGGAGGTAGAAAAATGTAAAACAGGTTGTGGAAACTGCAGAGAAATTAGAGATTTGAACCCTAAATACAGAGGAATTTGGAAAAAAGTGATATTAGGAACATGTGAAAAGGTCAATAAAGTCATTACAACCATAAAAATATAGCCAAAATTTTATCAAGTTGAAATAAATTGTGCCAGGGTTGAAGGATTTGAAGAATTGCTATCGAAAAACATTGGAATAGTAGATCGGGGCAATCCGGCAAATGGATCGATGAAGGATTTGACAAAGGAGATAAAAATTTCAAATTTTTCATCACTTAGGGTTGGAAAAGTCATACCATATGATTTTGGGAGTAGTATGTACGATTTCCAATAAGAATAGTGTAGTTCAAAGAGTTTTCAAACCCTTTTTGGCAGTTTTCAAGAGATCATATGGAATCGTACGAATTCAAAAGGGGGGAGCAGCCAAAAAGTGACATCGTTTAGAGTGCTATCACCCTGTATGATTTCAGGTTTTAGTTGTACAATTTGGAGAAGTTATGATAGTTTGAAGACTAATAGGCTGGGAAGTGAACTATAGGGAGAAAAAGAGCATTGTACAATCTAGGAGCGATCAGTGGAAGGTAAAATCATACAAGAGACAAGAACCGTACATTGTCCAATTTTATAGTAAGTTGTACGACTTATGGTACACTTTTGATTGTGGAAAGAGGTGATGAGGAGGTTGATCTAATCAATGAGATGTTGAAGGAATGATCTCAACAGAGGATTTTGGATGTCGGTTAAGGTGGATTGTAGCCAATAGGGTGGAGAGATCACTAGGTCCATTGCACAAGAGAGAGGCATACCCACGGTAGCACCAAGGGTGACAGTCTCAGTTTCATGAGTGGTGTGGTAATCATCCTTGGAGGAGAGGTGGATATAATATGTGGAAGGGGCAATGACATTGGTGAGCAAATATGAGAAGGACACCACCAAGGCACCAAGAGGAAAGAATGGCCCAAGAAAGAACCTCACGGAGGGAATTGAGAAGTGAAGTTCATGTGCCAAAACCGGAGGAGCATCTGAGTAGTGGGTAGGAAGAATTTCAGGTGGAGGTGACAAAGATTACATTTGTGTAGCATGGAGTGGATGCATGCAGGAAGTGGTGGAATTATGAGAAGAATAGAAACCATTCTTGGAGGAAGACGTTCGAGGATGCTCATGTGGTGGTCATTGCAAAAATTCTTCCATTCCACAAAACATTCTTCCAGAACTATCTATTACAACTAGTTCAAGCATATAACCCTGCGACCTAAACTGCCTATGTCAATGTGTGCAAGAGGTCAGTGAAGGTGGATATTTTGAAAGAGACGTTTCAAAGGACATTTGGTTTACCAAAATATGGGATGGAGATCATGAAAATATTGGTAGATCCAATAGAGGTATACCACCTCGTAACTACCATGACCACTGTCAAATCACTGATGGAGGTAAAAATTTTAGGTGGAGGAACACGTGGAATAAAATAGATCTAGTTGAAAGGAGGACATTGGCCATGTGCAATGAATACAGTCATGGCTTGAATGCTAAGAGATATAAGGGCCATAGAAATGCCAATGTGGATGGCACAATATGTAGAAGGTATCACCAAGGGGATCCAGTATGATTGGGGTACCTTTATGGAAAGGAGAATGCATGAGGCACTGACAAAGAGGCCAAAGAATTTTGGGATGACTTTCCATGCTATTGGATTGTTATTGAATGTGGTCACAAAAGTAGGGATGCAATTTCCAGGACTGACGCCACCTTAAGAAATCATGCCAGGTCAGCCAACAATATTGAAGTGGATGAAGTTAGTGCCAATATAAAAAGTAACTCTAGAGAAACTTCAAACAAGGAGTGAGCGACATATCAAGGAAGCTCAAGGAGATACAAATTTGAAGGAGGATGCTGATGTGAACCATCAGAGGAAATGTTCTAGATGGCTAGAGCCAGAGTTGGAACAACAAGCACCATTACAGTAGTAGCAGGAGCAACCACTCATCCAAGAAAGGGATAAGATGCATGGAAGCCCCATAAAAATAATGACAAGAAGACAATGGGAAATAATGGTGAGTAAACCATTTCTAGAAGTACAGGAGAAAGAATAGTCAGACTTAGAAGCGATGAAACTGGATGAGTTATATTGGACAGAGGCAGAGAGAATAGTGAAATATCTAGAAATATTTTCACAGTTTGAGAATATGGATACCTCTATTTTTTTTAAGGGAATTGAGGTAGGACAATATGGAATAGCCACTACCCGAGAAGAAGCAGAAGCAATAATAAATACCACATAGGGAGAGCCTAAGAAGAAGCCTCGTTACAAGTTTGTAACATGAAGCTCAAGTAAGAGAGATGCACCAAAAAATATGAGGGCATCACAAGAAAGAGAACTTATTTCTCAACAAGTAACAACAATGGATACACAAAAAATTCAAGAGGAATAAGTGATAGAGGAACAACATGGGGGCAGTAATGAGCAAGAAGTAGCCCGGGAGAATATTGAAGAGCAACATGTGGGCTTAGTTGAATCAAAAAAAGCCCAAGAACAAGTTGAGCAACAACAATCTTAGGAGGAGATTGTAAATATTAAAGATATTTAGGAGGAAAAATAGGAAAACAATCTCCACCTCAGGAGAAAATAGATACAGTGGGAGCACTACAGGAGCTTAGGGGAAGCTCCAGCTACCTTATGGAGGAAGAAGTTAAAATTCATACAGAAGAAGAATTGTGAGGAACGTAATCCAGTTATCTTCTATAAATACCATGGTTTCATAGAATTACAACTGAATAGGAGGCACATGGAGTAGAAGATAAGGTGGAACACTTATTTTCTCAGTTAGACCATGTTATTAATAGTGCCAAACTAGAATTTTGAATCGGACATGTAGGAGAATTGAAGTTATGGGAGAAAAAATTGTCTCTCGAGTTAGAGAGGATAATATAATGGGTGAGCTATGCAAAATGTACAAGGAATATAGTAGACATTCACATACAACATCCATGGAAGTTACCCAAGGAAGAGGTAACAATGATGTTGGGAAGGAAAGACTTGCCAAAAGGGGTGGCCACAAACTATAGGAAATATCCAAGGATGTACTTGGATAGAATCAACCATCCAACCTATCCTGCAAATATGGTAGAGTTGGAGTAAAAGAAGGTCGCTACCAGAGTGGCCATCACCCTAAGGAATTTGAACTTCCTAACTCACTAGATAGAGTGGTTGAGCATTAGATTGGAACAAATCCATCAGCTCAAAGAGGAGCAGAAGGATGAAACTGTAGCCACTCAAAAGGAATTGGCCGTAATGGAAGATGAATTATAGAAAAGTAGAACTATGGCAGAAGAGAAAATAAAGAAGTTGGAGGATGATTTGTCAAGCCTAAGAACTAATTATGAAGCCAAAATTAGCATGCTTTAAGAAGAAAAGTGATAGATCTCACAGATAGTAGAGGATAGAATTAATGAGTTGAAGGTACAACTCAAAGTAAAGGATGAGTTGATGACAACTCAGTTGGTCACAAAGAGTGAGAAAATAGAAACACAAGCCAAGAAGATAGAGGAGCTGACAAAGGATAGTAAAAATCTAAATGAAATGGTCTTGTAAAAACAAGCTCAGTTGAAGATTAAATAATACCATGTTCGAGCTTTGGAGGTTGATATCAACCACCACCTGAAGACCATTATAGAAAAGAATGAATAACTTCAGGAGACAACTCGAGCAGAAGCTCACTGGAAGGAGAAGCTAAAAAAAAGTGCCTCCAAATGAGAAAAATAGATAATGGAATTATTGAAAACTGTCGAGGAAAAGGCTAACTTCCATGGAGAAAAGGTAGTAGAAATAGGAAGCTACGTAGCCAAACTAAAGAATGAACGAGAAATGTACAAGTCGCAAGTCAAGGACTTAGAGGCCGTAGTAGTAGAATATGAAGTGTAGTGGAAGAAATAGAATGAGTCGACGAGGACACCAACCAAAGTAAAGGGGAGGGCAGATGTAGGCAACAAATCCACCTCCCAGAAGAAGAAGTGATTAAAGGGATTTGCTCAATTTTGATAGTTTTGACACAAGTGATAGTTTGCTCAAGTTTTACAAATTGTACAGGCAGGATCAAACCATACAGTAAAATGCACAACCATACAACTAGAATGTAAAATCGTATATGACACTAGAAAATCATATAGGGCACACCGAAATTCATCCAAATATAAGGGAAATGTAATTTCAAAGTGAAATGGAAAATAGATTTGCTAAGGTGTTAAACTTAGTAAAAGACCTAATTAATTTATTCAATTGTATATGGGGAGTTGTAAATAATAGATTATCTTAAGAACTACTTTGGAACGGTCTGAGAAACATTATAAAAGGCCCCATTTTCAAATTTGTAGGTCTGGTTGCTAGGGTGAAGGGATAGTATTGCTATTTTGTTGATTCTCTGAGTTATTGTAGTCACATTCATATGTTTTCCATATTGCACTTGAATCCATATACATCAATGAGCATAATTACGGTTATGGATGACTGTGTATGATCCTGGTAATGAGGAATAGTGATTTGTGGATTAATATGATGTGTTGGTGTTTTCTATTGACTATTATAGATTAGTTTTGTGCATTGTTGCAACCCTGTGGTGGAATTTGGCACTGGTGAATTATGAATAATGATCTAGAAGCATAGCATCATAAAGTAAGATGTATTTAAGGACTTTGTATAATTTTTGGATGTAATTAGGCACATGGGATCTCTCAACAATCCGATTAAGACGTTTTGCCTATTGTGGAGATTGCATTGATTGGTCTATCAAACCCTTACAAAACATCCCGGAGAGATATTGGAGCAATGTAACATCTAGAATAGCATTAGGCTATGTTGCTATTTTTTACAAATCATACATCGTTCTCCTTACAAATCATACAAAGAACTTTTACCCGATTTGGTAAAATAATCGATCGATAGAAACTTACCCGATTTGGCAGTTTTGGGGAATCAACTTGATCGATTACAAAACTGTGTACGATAGCCTCCAAAATTGAATCTATCAGTTTTTATGTGTGCAATATCATACCATATTGACACTATATGATTTGATATTGTACAATGTAGGCATTTGATAACCATACAAAGTGATTATAGTTTGTACAAGGGTAGTTTGAGTGGCCATACGACCGTACGATTTGGTAATTGAGTTGGGTTTAGCCCATTGATCATTCTTAGTCTGGAAAATACCTCTCCACTAGGAATAATCCACCTTTGTGCTACAGTAAACAAACTCTTGATGGTATAATAATTACATAAGGAGAACATACATTCTTTCTATTCCATTGGAAAAATATGCATGCTTATAAAATTAGGTATAAAAAAGGCATATGATAGGGTTTGTTGTAGTTTTATACATGATATGCTTAGGAAATTTGATTTCAATCATGGTTGGTATAAATATATTAGACATTGTTATAGCACTAAAAATAATTCTATTTTGATCAATAAATCCCCTACTAGATATTTTGAATCATCTTATGGACCCTTCCAAGGTGAATATAAGAAAAAAATAGATGTATTCATGTTGTAACAAATGATCTCTTCAAGTCTTGGGAATAGTGCAACGATTTAGGTTTTGAAACTTCTTCGAGAGGTCAGAGGTTCAAATCATGGTGTGTGTGGTTGTGTGTTAATATTCTATTGATAATTTTAACTCTTAAGGTCAAAGGTGTAGACCAATTGGTTTGGTGAAACCTTGTAAGGGGGGCAGAGGTCCAAAGTTCAAATATCAGGTCTCATCAGACTAAATTCTGGTCCCTTTCCTTGTGCTCTTAGTGGCGTAAAAGGTTTAAAATGATTATGGTATGGTGGTTATAGGGACGGACTGCACATAATACTATGTGGTGGCTTTCGAGCAAACATAATAAAATCCATAAAAAATGGATAACATGCCTAGATCATCATGGCAGCTACTGATTCCACCATGTAAAAAAAATGATCTCTTCAAATATTATCTCTAAGTTATTGATTATACTTTTGTTTTGGGTCATCCCTCAATCATGGAGGCCATGAAGTTTAAATCAATATTGTCATGTTATGAGAAGGTTGTATAACTGGTTAATACTATGAATTATAGGATCAATTTCATTAACATTGCCTTATATTTTCAATAAATTTATGTGAAGTTAGGGTTTAAATTTGAAAATCCACAACAAAATAGCTAAGCAATCCTTTGTCTAATAGAAGAAAGGTGGAGTTGTGGGACTCAATTTTGGATAGGATGAAATCTTGTTTGGTAGGTTGAAAAGGTAAGTTGTTAACCATATATAGAAGACTACAACTTATAAAAACTACATTGATATATATGTATGTGTATATGTATATAAATATATTGATTACAAGTAGTATACCATTTGAATTTTATAAAATTGAAAGAGATTTTATTGGAAAAGGATGTAAGGAAAAATTTAGGTTTCTTGTTTATACAAGGGATAGGATTTACAAGTGAAAGAAAATTAGAAGAACATGATGAGAAAATTGGAGACTTATGAGTTTGGCATTAGGGCAAAACTTTGTTGAGTATTATTCAAATATAAAAAAAAAAGGTTAGGTAATATTATTACTTTAAAACATATATAGGCTCTATTCATGCAATATATTTGTTTAGGAAACAATCCCTACCTAGGGGTTCAACAACAAGAAACTTCATAGCAAAGAGTTTTTGACTAATCAAGAAATATGTTAGATGGTCAGTCAATGAGAAGGATTTTACAATGCTTTATTTTGAAGCTTGGCCAAAGCTTTATCCATTTTTTTTGGCTAAAAAATGCAACCATTGACTTGGGAATATTTAGCTTAAAAATGTTTAATAATAACAAATTATATTAATATGAGCAAAAATTCTAGATTATCATTTTTTTTAATTAGCAACCTAGTCGAAAGAGAGAACCTCAAATAAATGGTGTATGAGCTCTAAATCATGGTTTAAGAGTTCTAGTTGCCAATTTTTATATAGAAGGATGAGGTAGTTTAAAATCTATCAAAATATGGTGAATACTCAGTCTAATTGGGATATAATACTTTGAAGCAATCAAAGAAATGTTTGGTCATTTGAGGCTCTCTCTCAATCCTCAACATTCCTTTGGTTAGGAATCAAAAGTAATTTTTTTATAGGTGAGTATTTTTGCAAAGAAGAGGATACCAAAGATCCTTTAGGTATACCTTGTGTATCAAGGATCTAGATCCATTGTGTCATTTACATGTTTATTGTCCCTTTACTTATATCATTTTGGGGTTGCTTTTTAAAAAATAAAAATTTTTTAGGTATCTTAATTAATATTGATATAGTTGATGAAATGTTAGATTCTTGTTACAAAGCTAAAGCATTATATATTTAATGGAGGATGGGTCCTATCTTGGAATCAATGGCTTGAAAGGAATAATATAATTTTAAAAATAAATCTCAAAATTATTCCCAACTTTGGAATCATATTATTGCCTCTCTTGTAAAATGTTTACAAGTATGGTGCTCATTCTAGGAAATATTAAGTGTGACAAAAAAGGTTCTACCTACTTGCTTATAGATTTTGAATATACATGCAAGGGTCATCTATGATAACAAAGTTAATACACAGAATTTGTGTTTGTCTATAATAAAATAAAATGTCTAGAAGTTAGGTTCATCAAAATTAAATTTTATGGTTCTTCAAAGGAAATCTATAAAAGCTAGAAGAGGTATTTTTTGAAATAATAAATTCAAAGTTCTCCTTATATGTTGAAAAGATATGGGAATTCAACTAATGACTATGTAGATACTAAGGAACTAATTATAGGGATCGATACCACTATTTCAAAAGGATGGAAGTGTATTTGAATATAGTGGAATTTGTAAGTTTTTTTATCAATACTCTCAAGAAAATGGATGTGGGATAGGATAAAAACTAACATTATTTCTTATGTTTGTCAATTATTTTTGGAGATAATTGACATAACTGCGGTGCGTGCGCCTAGCTACTGTATTGATCTATACCATCATAAAAGCATAAATATCCACACAAGTACATAAATTGAACAAAGAAAGCCAACGTATGTAAAGTTTCTTGTATTAATCTTTAAATGAGCTTCGATTACAAAAATACCCTCTTAGGGTCACTTGAAAGATGATACAGATACTATAATTTCCAATGTCCTCAATAGGGTAGGCACACTTATAGTGATCTGTTGATTAGTCACAAACTACCTTGGGGTTGAGCTAACCCCCTTCTTCGCGATGTGGAAGGATTATGACATAGGCTCCTCTTGCACCTGTCTCTTTGCAAACAAGAAACAAAAACACACAATTAAACAAATAGAAAACCTCTTGTGATGAGGCCCGTTAAGGAAATATGCATGTAAGTGCCATTAAACTAGTAAAAAAAGAAAGCATAAAGAAATACTTTAAACTATTCTAATTAAATCAAGAATTATACTACAACATGTAAGACATGAATAAGCAAATGACGCATGGATCAAATATCAAATTAGGAAAAATAAAGCATATAACATATCCAATGTACTCCTAATTAATACAATGCATAAAATGGCTAATTCCTATGATCAGAGTTTCCCTAAATTGCTAACTAATCTATGCGGTCAAAAGTAAAGTAAGTCAGGTGATCATTAACCTATTGCAAACTACAGCTATGATGGATAGTCTACACTATGAACCACAGATGATAGCCATGGTTTGACCTTTGATAGGTTTACCCTCAAAATTAAGGGTAGTGGGCTTGATCTCCTTGTCCAAATTTATGTTCAAGGGTCACCTTTGTTGTCCTCTGATAGATTTGGTGGTCAAATCACTGTGAAGAGCCTTCGTTTGCTCAAATTTGTGTTTCTTGATCCTCCTAGGCACCTAGGGCATCCATGGCTAATTTGTCTTTGGATGGATAACAAAGGGGCTCTCAAATGCATAAAGTTAGTATGCAATTTGATAGGGCTTCACTGCTCTCTTGATCAATTAAATCTCGCTCGATAATTCACCAACATTTTGCCATACAAATCATCTCTCTCCCTGCTCTCCTCATTTTGAGGGGGGTATTTATAGCATGCCCCTAGGGCTAGGGGTGGATTCATGGAGAAGCCAAGACCAAGAAGGTTGGTTAGGACAGTTGGGATGGAAGCCTCTGGAATCTTCCGTCCTCCAACTGCCTCCTTCTAGATCTCTTGGCCATTCCAACCGATTTGACTTGGGGGGAAGGCCTAACTGAACTCCAGTTAAGACCGCAAGTCACAGTTGCAGTCCAGACTGCAGACCGTAGGTATCAACTATGATTTAGACTAGAGATCGTAGGTCTGGGCTATGGTTCAGACTACTTAGGCTAAAATGCCTAAATTAAGTGGTTAGAACCATTGCTCTATCTTGGAGTTTGTCTAAGATCCTCCATATGGTTTTGTAGCATGTCCATATGAGTAGTCGCCCTCGACATGAAGCATTTTAGGTGTCTACAGATGCCCCTTTTGAGTTGCGTTGTGAGATCGAACAACGCTAAGAAAAAATAGACCTCCTAAAACGATGTCGAAGGTTTTATGATGATAATTAGTCTGATCAACATTAGATGCCCCAGGTCCAAAAAAAGGACACGCATCCTGGAATCATTGCTTCCAACTTGGGAAGGCTTACATTTGAAAAGTCTACACTCGCCATCAAACGTTCGGGTAGCTTTGGTGCTACAATAGGAGTTAGGCCTATATAACCGAAGGATGAGAGCTACAAACAAAATTTCATATTTGCTATTTACCCCAAGCAAAGGGGGAATCTTATGATAGTTGTTAGCAATGATTCGGAGGAATGAATGTAATTTTGAAAAGATCAAGGGATCTACGATCTTTGGGATCTTCTATTGATTTTGATTATGACATAAAATTATGACTACCCCCTCAAGCAACGAGTCGATGAGGGTAATGACAATGTATGAAGCGACGAAGTCGCTTGACCATAATGAATGATCTTGAACCATTTTAGATTTGAGCCTTTTAATACCTTGGCTAGGCCTAGTTCAACTTATGATTACAACTCCTAGTAGTATTTGCACATCTCTATCCCATGGAGCAGTCAGGATATGATAGCCATCTTAGGGAGTCGAAATAATACAAATGCAAGAAGACTTGTGTTGAATCATATTGTTGATGATTGGCTAAAAGATGTCAAAAGAAATGACAAGTTTGCCCCAAATGTCCTTATGGTGATTTACTCATTTTGTCAGATTGCATGGATCGCAAGTCATTACAACCTCCAATTATATAGGATAAATCACTGAATATGAGGCACATTTGGTTTTTCATTTTGTATTTTTTTGTTTAATTTTGCATTTATTTGATTGATCTTGGTGCTTTTAACATCACCAAATTTGCAATTTTAATCATTGATTTTGAATTTTTGTCTGGTGGAAGTTAGTAATTTGTCATTTTAGACCTTCCCACGGTGGGTTTTTAGTGCATTTATTGCTAGCTACGGACTGTAGGTACGCCCTGCAGTTTACATTTTCAAATTTTCAGGACTTTGGGTCATAATTACGATAAAAAACCCTACTTTCATAATCGCAGGTGTCAGGTGCGGTCCACAGAGACTAGGAGGACCTATAAATTGAATTCCCATTTGAATTTTTTTATTATTTTCTTACAACCACTAGCAAATTGAGAGCTCTAAGAGAGAACATTCCCTGATATGAAACGCTGCCAAATTCGACCACATTTACACTCGTCTACCCTGGTGGTCGATCCTAATCAACCATCGACTAGCTGGGGGCAGGATGCAGCCAAGGTAACTCGAAACTGAGACCTCACACTCAATAGTAGTAAAATGAACCACACTAAGAAATGTAGAAATTTAACCTCATTAAATTGTTGGTAATGAACCCCACTAGTCTAGGTTAGCTTAGGATTTAATTTTTATGCTTTAGTGGTCTAGGAGGGTACCCAAAATGGGTGCCACTCCTAAAATATAGCTGGTAGCTATGGTTCCTAGTTGGAAAATTGGGAACCACAGGTTTTAGCTGTGGTTCCTAATTTCCAAATTGGGGACCGCAAGTTGCAGCTGCGGTTCCCAATTTGCAAATTGGGGACCACAAGTTACAGTTGCGGTTTGTGATTGCTTATTTTATTTATTTTTATTTTTGTCTAATTAAGAAATTTTTTAAATTTCTTTAGCTCTACTTAGCTAAATTTAGCTTACATTATGCTTTTTGATTTTAAAAGTTAACTTCTAGAGTGCGGGAGCCTGAACTTATGAAGACTCTCTATGAGGCTTTATCAGATGACGACCGAGCATTGTTTTGAGTCATCGAGTTTAGTTACATCATGGATCTACCCATAATTAGGGTAGATCAAGCCTATTTGACTGTGTTGGCCTGGTACTGGAATGCGCGGACCAACACATTTCAATTTCCTCCCGATGAGATGACCATCACCTTAGAGGATGTCTATAGGATATTTAGGATCCTTGTCGATAGCGAGGCTGTCGTTTCATCTACATACATGGCAAAGAATGTTGTTTTTGATGCCATATTCAGTGACCAGAGAACCGATGCACAGGATGATGCAGACCATGGAGGGGTGCACATCGATGAGGGGTATTGGGATGATGTATTCTCTATTCGAGAGGCCCTATTTATGCATCTCATTGTGCAGATTGTCCTTCCATACTCCTTGGGTGTGAGGATTCCCTAGAACATGCTAGCCCCTACTTGGAGGGTGCTTTAGAGCTCGATGTAGGAGACACTACTATTAGCTTAGGGGAGCACCCTATTATGCTAGCTCTATAGGGAGCTATACCATATCATAGAGCGTAGTCGCAATGGCATTAGGTGTAGTATTTTGCTATAGATTTAGGGGTGGGAGCACATTCATATCGAGCATCCTACGAAGCTACCACAAAGCATCACTACCATGGATGACGACCATCAGTGTTACGTCACATGCTGGCCTCATTCTGAGGAGGGTATCCGTAGTAGAGCTCATGTTGGTAACATTGAGCACTACATTATTCAGTTTGCATCACTTCGGTTGGGAGACATTGTTTGGCACCCCTACATGGATTGCCCTACATGGCCAGAGGCGGATGAGTGGCTACGACAGCCCTGTCAAGATAGATGGCTTATCTAGTGTAAGCCAGAGGTCTAGGAGTATTAGTTCTTCTCTCATGTCCTACGATAGTTTGGTATGGTGTAGGACATACCAAAGATGCCACTTAGGTACAAACACCTAGCTCTAGAGAGGGATCTCCCATTGCTAGTTCCTTAAAAATTAGGATATGCACCTAATGAATTTTAAGAGTCAGGTGTTAAGACGACTGGGACCATGCTTGAGTATGATGGGTTGTGGTCTCTATTCATATGGCATGGGACAGGGCCTTTGAGCCGAGATCCAGCTAAGGCATAGGTAGAGGTAGATCCTGAATGATGCAGGGTGCACCAACGTATTGAGGGTGGTTGGGGCATAGATGCCATTGCTAAGGATATGCTGGAGACCGAACCTAAGGAGGATGCTCCAGAGGAGGGTGAGGTCCCTCTTGAAAGTGTAGAGGGATGGCTACTAGCTTAGGTTGCTGACTTCAGTCATATTGGATGATTTCACACCCAACAGCTTGAGAGAGATACTATCATCACCACTCTAGAGGTGAAGGTGTCTGACAAGGAGCAATGCCTGACTGAGGTGCAAGGCTAGGTACAGGAGCTCACGACTCGAGCTACCGATGTAGAGGCCCAAGTGTAGAGACTATGGACTACCTTAGAGTTATCACAGGCACAACAGACTATAGTAGAGGTAGAGCGAGATCTCATGCAAGTAGTGAGGGGGACTATGCTACCTCCTCAAGCTACTATGGGGTCTCCTACAACACCAATAGTAGGTGCAGAAGCTACACAGGATATGACTACTGAGGTGGCATAATTGTGTGGTATGGTCATGAGGACCAATGAGATGCACGCAGCCTGGCTTGCTTGCATTGATCAACTAGTCGATTACATAGAGATGCACGGGCTACAGGTTCCTGAGGATCCTTTTGCATCAGAGTATCAGTGTACCAGGTCTAGGACCTCAGGGTAATCGACAACGAGCTCGAGTCATAGGACTCACAGGACTGAGAGGATGCACAAGTCCTCTAGTACACACACGATGAGGTCGCAAGCCAGGACTAGAGATCTAGGGTAGACATTAGGGGCCTCTAGTTAGAGGACTAGCCTACTATAGTTACCAGTTTCCCATGTGTTTGGTGCGTTAGGATTTGGAGGTAGGCAAGATCCACAGTAGGATCCACCACAGGTGCCAGGTCAACCGGGAGAGCAGACTCTAGAGCACAATGTGGAGGGAGGTGGCAAGAGCTCTAGTACAGGGGGAGCTGCCTAGATCTGAGCTATAGTAGCTTCAGACTATAGTTTTGATATACTATTTTGTTTGTAAGGGCAAGTACCTACATAGTTGTAGCCTACGAGCATTTTTTACTCCCTATGTACTCTTTTGGACACACATATATATGATATGGTCTTTTATAGCTCATTATGTGTACATGTTTATTTATTATTTTGATTTTATGTTTATTTGATGCACATGGATGCAAGGCTTATGTAAATGCTATGTTTATATGATGCGATGTATGGATGTCATGCACTAGATTAGTGATTCTACTTTATGATGATGATATGTAGTGACCTAGATGATTAGATGTGCGATATATGATGTATGTAGATGGATGCGATGTTTATTTTTAATCGCATATTTATTTTTGCTTTGTGGGCATGCATTTATTTTATGTAGTTTATGGTATGCTATGCAATGTATGGTAATGCATTATGTACAAAATCATAATCTAATGAAAATGAACCTGTATGCTTTAATCACTTAAACATAAGGAATGAATGTAAACTATGTATATCAATTTTTAAAATATGACCCCACAGAATGTATAACAATCATGAAAACTAATTGATAATTCTCATTACAAGAACTTAATCAATTAATCACCCATATATGAAATGCAATGAAATGGATTAGTATAATGCTAATGAATGATTATGTTATTGTGTATATTTTTTCTTTGTTGCACTATATAGTCAGTGGTTGTCTAAACATCATTTATGATATTCATGTGGTATCTATCCTATATATTTTATTATGCTTTGTAAAATGCATTTTGATGAATGAATGACTCATATTTCTAAATTCTAATGATATTTGGTATCTTGTTTCTATTGGAGCACCTTTTGGGGTTTTCCTTGAGACTCAAACACCCTAGTAGATTTCTCCAAAAATCACATACTAATTGTACAAGGCTTATATTGGACAAGGATTTTTCCGTGATAGACCTAACTATTCATTATCCCTGTGTGTGCATGTGAGTATTTTTAGATAGATCGTAAGCATACCTCGTATGTTAGTCGGGACTCTTTCAACCCATATGTGAGATAAGGTTCTTCATACGATCGTACCATCCTTGTTTTATCTTTGATTAGACTTATATAACTAGATAATACTAGGTAGCTAGAGCTAGCTCATATTGCAAATTGATCAGGGCTACCCCTCCAAATGCATGTGGGAATCTTTCAATCCATTGCTACATTGGAGGATCACCCAATAGAACTACCCATCCGATTGTAGGTGAGACTCTTCCAACCCATTGCTATGACCGGGGATCACTCTATGGATTTCAAAAGGTGGACAATCCAGGGATTCAAGTTCTCACCATTCTTACTTGCTCATGTGTATTGATAAAAATCACTATTAGTCCACGTGTTATTATTTTATTTGAGCAAGGGATTTTTATAGTGCGTTTGATTCACTATATCACTTTACATTTTGAACTTAAAATTTGTACTTTTGCACTTTGTAACTTGGGATTTAACTTTTGTGACTTTGGGATTTATAGGGGAAATTCTTGTCCTTTTACCAAAGTACACCTTTCTATACTGACTATTTGCAAGATAAGCATGTCATGAAACCCATCTCTCTAGATACCTAAAACTGGTTTCACAACTTTCATCCTCTCTCGTCTTAGCAGAATTTTATATTGTTTTGCTTAGTGTTAAGATCCTACTATAAAATATACTAAACAACACACTCTCAACTCAAATAAACACACTCTCACACATTTTCTTGGAAATAAACTCACAAAAACATTATAACAGTATTCATAATTAAATGCATATGATAACAAAAATTACTTAAAAGGAAAAATCTCACAATAGATAGAATCGCAGGCCTCTTCGAGGGGGCAACCTCCTTCAACACTTCATTAATTTGCAAAAATATGATTACATTGGTGCCTTTTTGGGTATTTAAAGAGTTTCCTTCCAAGGTTGGCTTACATGCAAAATGCCACCTGGATTACATGCATAATGCCACCCGAATTACATGCATAGTGCCACTTTGAATTACATGCACAATGCCACTCGAATTACATGCATAATGCCACATGAATTACATGCACAATGCCACTCAAATTACATGCACAAGGCCACCTTTACCTAACCTATCTACCATGTGTTACATAGAAAAGGGTGCCATTTGTCATAGGCACTACCTAAGATAAAACTTAGAACATTCCAAAATTTTAATCATGGGTACTACCCACATTCACTAGGAATTATTACATCAAGGAAGTTATTACATTAAGGGTTAGGATGAGATCCTAACATGCCCTTCTCCTTGAAGAATCTTTGTCCTCAAAGCTGAAAATGAGGAAACTGTTATTGGAGTTGATGGAGAGAATCCCATGTAGCATCCTCAGGTTGAAGCCCATGCCACTGAACAAGGACCTCTGTAATGGTACGGTTGCACAGAGTGTGAGTTCAACGATCTAGCAGCTGCTTAGGTGCAAGTAAGATGGAGCCTTCTTCATCCAATTTGGGGAGTGTTGATTGAACTTGTACCTTTGTGCCCATAAATTTCTTGAGAAGGAAAACATGAAAAAAAAGGTGGAGCTTGGAAGTGGGGGGAAGAGGCAATTTGTAAGTTGTAGGGTCAATTCATTGTAGAACCTGATAAGGACCATAGAATTTTGGAGTGAGATTCTAACACCTGTGAAGTTATAGGGAATATTGTTTGTATGGCTACAAACGAAGGAAGACCATATCACCCACATCAAAACTATGCTCAGAACGATTCTGATCAGCTTGTTGGCACATCCAATTCTAGGCCATGTTCAAATTTTGCTTAAATTGGCGGAGGACCTCGGTGTGTTGACTCAGAGCATTGTCAACGGCATGGACCTTGGAGCTGCCCAGAATGTAGGAGGAAGGCATGAGTGGAGGGCACCCATAAACTGCCTCAAACAGTGTGATTTTTGTGGCAATATGATAGGAAGTGTTGTACCACCATTCGGCAAAGAAAAGCCATTTTGCCCAATGAGTAGGATGATTGAAGGCAAAGCAGCGAAGGTTGATTTCCAAGCATTTATTAACAAACTCTGTTTGACCATCCATTTACGGATGGTAGGCTGAAATCATTTTGAGCTGAGTCCCCTGCAACTTAAACTCTTGCCAAATTTTTTTAGTAAAGGTGGGATCACAATCAGATACAATGGAGGCTGGCATGCCATGAAGGCGAAAGATGGAGTCAAGAAAAATTTGGGTAATAGTGGATGCTGTGTAAGGATGGGTTAGGGCACAAAAGTAAGCATACTTTGAAAGGCAGTCCACTACCACAAAAATAACAGTCTTGCCTCCAGATTTAGGTAGCCCTTCTATGAAGTCCATGGGAGATGTCAATCCACACCTGCTCTGGGATTGGCAATGGTTGAAGAGTGCCTAGAGAGCGCACTGTTTCCCCTTTCATCCTTTGACATGTGTCGCAGTCAGCTACAAAAGAGCAAATGTCCTATTTCATACCTTTCCAAAAGAATATGCGCTTGAGTCGCTCATAAGTTTTTAGGAACCCTGAATGGCCAAAAGATAGAGTAGCATGTGATTCCTTCATGAGTAGCTCTCAAAGTGGGGACTTAGGAGGAAGAACCAGGCATTGATGGTAACACAGATCCTGGCCATCCCAATATATCCTGGTGTAGACCCTGGATCATCCATAAGTGACGCAACCAAGTCTTTCAAATCTACATCCTGAAGTATTTCTTGACATAAGGGCTCAATCCATTAGGGCAATGGTGCAGAAATGACACACAACATACTAAGGGTCTCAAATTGGCGAGAGAGAGCATCCACCACAAGATTCTCCTTTCCTTTTTGTACATGATGTCATAATCGTATCCCATGAGTTTTGATACCCAGTTTTGTTGCTCGAGGGTTTCAACCCATTATTCTAGAAAGTATTTCAAACTCTGGTGGTCAGTTTTGATGGATAAATGGTGCCCGATGAGGTAAGCTCACCAATGCAGGACTGCATGCAATATTGCCAACATGTCCTTGGCATATGTGGATTTCCCTAAATTGCGATCAGATAGGGATTTGTTGGTGAAAGCCAAAGGGCATCCTTATTGCATCAATACCACCCCAATACCACGACCAAAAGTGTCACTTTCAATGACAAATTTTTTAGAGAATTCTGGCATGGCTAAAACTGGAGTGGTGGTCATGGCATGCTTGATTTCCAGGAATGTTTGCTCAGATAGCCTTGTCCAAGTAAAAGAATCCTTCTTCAACATGGAGGTGATGGGGGCGGCTATCTTTCCATAATTACAGATAAATTTACAATAATAGCCTGTAAGCCCTAAAAATCCTCGAAGTCCCTTGAGAGTGTTAAGTTTCAGCCATTCTTGGATTGCTTGGATATTCTTAGGGTCAACCTTGACACCATCCTTTGAGACAATGTGTCCCAGATACTCCACTTCAATCAAATCAAAGGAACACTTGGACATTTTTGCAAATAGTTGATGGTCGGCCAATAGTTGTAGGGTTTGATCTACATGCTTGAGATGCTCTTCCCATGTGTGATTGTAAATCAAGATGTCATTGAAGAACACAAGGATGAACTTCCACAAAAAAAGGTGAAATATGTTGTTCATCAGGCTTTGAAATGTGGAAGGAACATTTGTGAGACTAAATGGCATTACCAAGAATTCATAATGACCTTCATGAGTACGAAAAGTAGTTTTAGGAATATCTTCATCCTTGAGCCGGATCTGATGGTACCCAGAGCGAAGGTCTAGCTTGGTGAAGTACATGGTCCCATGTAATTCATCAAACACAAGGATAGAAAATTTATCCTTGACAGTTATCTTGTTGAGTTCCCGGTGCAGAGTAGGGACTAGTACTAGGCCGAATGATACCCACCTTGAGTAATTCTTGTATCATTGTCTCAATATTTGAATTCATGGCATGAGGG
This sequence comes from Wollemia nobilis, assembly GCA_028583015.1. Lineage (NCBI taxonomy): Eukaryota > Viridiplantae > Streptophyta > Pinopsida > Araucariales > Araucariaceae > Wollemia > Wollemia nobilis. The sequence goes on from JAQPPZ010000912.1 coordinate 2,910,752, forward strand.
TACCTGTATGGTCTGATATTGGGAGGTACACTATCCGACAATAATGGAATGGCACGGTCATGAGAGCGATGCGATGGTAGTGTAGTTGGTTCCACAAAGATGGCCTCATGTTTGTGGAGAATCTATTGCAGGTCTAATGGGGTTTCACCCATTTGAGAGGTGGATGGTTGGATGGAGAATAGTTGTGCAATGACCCCACATGATGATTTATTTAGCAATTTATCCATGCCATTTGAACTAATAATTTGAGGTGTTCCTACTGGGGAACCCTTGATGATGTGTGTTTGTCCGTTTTGGGAGAACTGCATCCAGAGTTCGACAAAGTTCCAATTGATAGTTCCCAACGTACTCAACCATTGAGACCCCAAAACAATATCACATCTGCCCAACTAGAGGGAAAACATGTCCTGCTTGAGTTCATAGTCCCCTATTTTGATTCTAACATTGTGACATTTTCCTTTACAAGGTAAGGTTCCCCCATTGGCTACCATGACCTCAAAGGAATTACAAGTGTGGATATAGCAATTTTCCTGTTGAGCAACTCTAGGGTCAATGAAGTTGTGTGTGCTTCATGAATCCATAAGGATGGAAAGACATTGGCCCTTGAAAAATCTTGCCACCTTCATGGTTTAAGGAGTAGTAATGCCTGCAAGAGCATGGACTGTAATTGCTGTCTCAGGTTCCTATTTTACTTCTTGTGGAGAAGGTGTTTTCGAAGGGTCCTCATCCTCATCACTCTGGTCAAAGTTATCAGGTTATTCAACATCTATCAAGAACAATTTTTTGTGTGCACACTTATGCCCTTTAAAAAACTTTTTATCACAATTGTAGCATAATCCTTGGGCACGACGTGCATCCATCTCTTCTATGGTTAGGTTCTTGGGTGCAACAGTTTTATTATCAACTGGGTGTTGGGATCAAGAAGGAAATGAAGATCTATTTTGAGGAAACTTTGATGAGCGCCTTTGGATAGAGATTTTAGATTCGTCCAAATGGGCCAAACTGATAGCTTCCATCATAGTTTGTGGTTTCAACATTCTTACTTTCGCTTGGAGTTCCCCCTTCAACCCACTGATATAACAACTTTGGAAGAACCCTTCATTCAATCCTCTTGTCTTATTGGCCAATTTTTCAAATTGAGCTTGGTATTCACGGACTGACCCTTTTTTTTGTAGTTTGGTCAAGGCCCCTGTAAAGTCCTCATACTCACTAGGACCAAATTGAGTGAGTAGTTGGGATTTAAAATTCTCCCAAGAGAGATTTGGGTTGGCAATATGTAACCATTGAAACCAGTGTAGATCATCAGATTCCAAGTTAAAGGAAGCCATATGGACTCAATGAAATATGGGGACATTATGAAGTCTAAAGAATTGATCAAAACTACATAGCCACCCATCAACATCCTTCCCACTAAATTTGGGAAAGTCCAATTTGGGCATTTTAAAGGATGGATCATGGTCATGATTCCTTATAGAATCTTCAGCTTGTTGTTCTATTTTGGGTGGTCCTCTTTTTAGTTTGTTGTCTACTTCTATCAGTGCTTCTTCTAAGCGGTTACTAGTGGCCTCATGCTCTAGGCAAAGACCTTGGACTTCTTCCCTTATGGAGTGAAAAGTCGAGTGCAAGTTCTCAATGGATTTTTTTAAGGATTCCAAGTTGTCTAGTTCTTTTTTATGTCCACGGGTACCCTGGGCCATTTTGAAACCTTTTGTGACCAGTTACTAAAAATAGAATTGAGTTTTTAGGACTTACTATTTTTAGTAAGTGCCCAAAAAAGTGCTTGGGTGCTATATATCAAAATGATCAGCTTGAAGAGGTGGTCACAATGAGATATATCTCTCAACACTACTTTTTGGCACCCCAATTTTTTTTTTTAATCTCCTATTTTGCTGAGTCTAATGGTGTTTACAGTTTTTGATTTTGAGCTACAAAGTAAAAGTTGGGTACTGGAACACTATCTATAACTGGCCTCGTGTCATGCTCTCACTGGTTGGCACAGTCTTGACAGTCTCTCTAACACTACTGACCTCACTAGCCCCAATATTCTCTGTATTTTGTAGGTGACTATTATGACAGTTCTATTATGACCCTAAAAATTGTAATTTCTGACCTGACTGTGCTGACCTCTCTGACCTGACTATGACTGCCACTATAAATTTGATTGTTATTCTCCAGAATGTGAGCTTAAGTGTCACCCTCATGGTCTATCCCGAATGCATGTACTTTCTATTATATTTTTAGTAGAGGAATCCATTCTCATAGGCTTACTTTTGGGGATTTGAAATGCAGGTTTACGAATAGGGAGGTTTGGTTTTCTCTTTTTTTTATATATTTTTATTTTTTATAGGTTGAAGTTTTAACAGAACCAGGGAATGCTAGGTAGAGGAGTATGTACCACCCATAGGCCCTCTATTATACCGACAGTGACAAACAATAGTTCTCGGACCAATATTTGAGGCCACTACTCAAGGAGGATTCCACACATACCCTTGAGCACACTACCTGCCTCTTTGACAATATATGAGGGTAATCGTCCAAGACGCTGTGTCTCATAGACTATGAGTAATACAAGGCCAAAAATATTCCTAATGGCTATTTTTTTTTAAACCTAGATGGTCTCCCGATATACCCAAAGATACGTGGGAGCTCAAGTCCGTGTGCAAGTTCTGTCTAAGGCCTGGGTATTGAAGCCTGATCGCCCCTCACTTCACTAAATGCTTTATGGGCTATCTAGCTTAGCCAATAATGACAGAACATTCATGATATTTTAAAACCCTCGAAACAGGGTTTCTACCTACTCAACTAAAAAGACATATATATATATATATATATATATATATATATATATATATATATATATATATATATTTTGGTCTGGAAAAAAAAATGCACTGTATTTTTTGGATTTTTTTTCTTTAACAAAGGAAAATAGGAACGAAAAAAACACACATATTTTATACCTAATATGGGGATTGAATGGCAAGAATCGTTGCAGTTGCAGTAGAACTTGGCCCTAGAAAGCGCTCTGATACCACTTGTTAAGATCCTACTATAAAATATACTAAACAACACACTCTCAACTCAAATAAACACACTCTCACACATTTTCTTGGAAATAAACTCATAGAAACATTATAATAGTATTTAAAATTAAATGCATATGATAACAAAAATTACTTAAAAGGAACAATCTTACAATATATAGAATCGCAGGCCTCTTCGAGGGGGCAACCTCCTTCAACACTTTATTAATTTGCAAAAAGATGATTACATTGGTGCTTTTTTGGGTATTTAAAGAGTTTCCTTCCAAGGTTGGCTTACATGCAAAATACCACCTGGATTATATGCATAATGCCACCCGAATTACATGCATAGTGCCACTTTGAATTACATGCACAATGCCACTCGAATTACATGCATAATGCCACATGAATTACATTCACAATGCCACTCGAATTACATGCACAAGTCCACCTTACCTAACCTATATACCATGTGTTACATAGAAAAGGGTGTCATTTGTCATAAAAACTACCTAACCTAAAACTTAGAACATTACTTGTTGTGGTTGTTCCACAACATACCCCAAAATTGGGGACCCACCTTTTCGTTTTGGTATCCGAGTGTTTGCATTTCGTTTTTAGTGTCTAATTCTTCACTTTGTTTTGGGTTTGCAAATTCTTGTCGACGATTTTTTATCATCAAATTGTTGTCAATTTCTTGTCAATGATTTTTTATAGTCAAATTGTTGTCAATTTCTTGTCGATGATTTTTTATCGTCAAATTGTTGTCAATTTCTTGTCAACAATTTTTTATCGTCAAATTGTTGTCAATTTCTTGTCGATGATTTTTTATCATCAAATTGTTGTCAATTTCTTGTCAATGATTTTTTATCGTCAAATTGTTGTCAATTTCTTGTCGATGATTTTTTATCATCAAATTGTTGTCGACAATTTTTTATTGTCGACGATTTTTTCTTGTCGATGACTTTTTATCATCAATTTCTTGTCGATGATATTTTTATTGTCATTTTGTTGGTGAGGATTTTTATTGTTAGATTTGGGTGTTTTCCTCCTTTTGTATATGTGATATAAAATAAAATAAAAAAATGAAATGACCACGTCTGTTCAACCACTGTGATGGTAGATTCCTCTGTACTGCTTAAAATGAAATTAAAAAAAAAATATATATATATATATATATATATATATATATATATATATATATATTAAAAAGTTTTAAAAAAGAAATCAAAATAAAATATGAATATGAAGTCATCGATTTCTTTCATATCATTTATTTTTTTATGTTAGTCTTTGTTTAAAATTAATATTAATTCATGATTGATGCAGGCAAGATAAGCGACACCATAGACAACGAGGTGTAGATGAAAGGCTAAGGTGGAAGGAAAATTAAGACACAATTGCCTTCGAAGCTATGGCTCAATCCGTGGATGACAAGGCCCATCCCACGTGGACGATGTATAAGGTGTTTGGGTGATTGCTCGGCATCAACATTGACATGTCATGAGAGACTTATGGATATGCAGTGAGGCGACAGATGTGAGCTACGAACAGAGTGACATTTCCTAGCTTAGAGCGGCCAAAAGACCCACATGTCCATGACACCTCATCCAAATGGACCAACATGTTTCACAGTCTAATTGGACAACATGGTATAAGCAGGTCGACGCGGTCGAGTAGGATTCGAGCTATGAGAGTGTCACAGTAATGTTGTGGCAAGAGCAAGGTGGACCCGTAGACGTAAGCACATGACATGGCCACCAGATAAGATGATGAGGCTGACAACATAGCAATGACATGGGCATGGTCCATGGTCAGGAGGACTCCGAGCTGGCGGGTGATGTGGGCCCTACCGACGTCGACAAGGGACGTTCGATAGCATGATAAACAAGGCAACGAACATTGACCAACAACAAAGAAGGTTCGAGGTATTCTAATACAATAGTATGCAGGCAGACGACATGGCAACTCTTACGAATGACGATGTGGTGCCGATAATATCCTAAATTGATGACAATATTCATTTACAAAAGCCCACTGGTGATGAATTGGAAGGGAGAAACATGACACAGTGCTTGACGGTTTCAAATTGAAATGGCCGTGGATGCCGTGAGGTGGGATGAAGATAGCCCGAACGGAGTTCAAATGAGCTAGGTGCAATAGGACCCCATAGTATAGATGATTCTAGTGCATATGTCTTCGATGGTGAGTGTCCAAACGATGGGTGGTCCTATTCGTCGATGTCAGAGCAGGTAGCAATAGCAGCATCAATGACAGAGTGATCGATGAATGCAGATAAGGGTAGATACCATCCCATACGTGGCAAAGTCAATGGCAGATTGAAGGCATTAAGGTTGATGTTACACGACAAAGAGGGTATTTACCATGCCCGTTATGAGTAACTGGAGAAATAGCCAAACATCAACGAGACAGATGAATAGCAACATGCAACGTCAAGGGGATCAACGATGGTACACACAATAAATCATAGTGAACGATGACGTTATCTGCAATGTCAGTGGAGAAAGTTGTAGGTTTTGGTTACTACGCTTCCATAGGAATCATAAGCCACCTTGTCATTAAATAAATTGAAATAAAGTTTAATGTAAGTGACAACACCTAAGTAGAGTTTATGGGCGATAGAATTTCTGAGACAACGAGGTGTGTTGCCGGTGAGGTTTCAAAACCAAACAAGAAATAACACAGAGTTTGATGTGGCCAGAATGGGCAAAGTTGGAGCTCGGTGGCATCGAACAATGAAGTACGATATGCGATAAGGTAGGGGACACCAATCTCTACAACGAGGTATTAATAAGTTTTGGGTTTGAAGAAAGAAGAAAATGGGTAAAACAAAACATTGGAATATGAAATGAAAAGACAAATTTGAGACTTTAAAAGCCCATGAATGCATAGGAAATAGGGGTTGGAAACTTCTAAAGCAGAGTTGCAGAGCTGAGGGCAAGAGGCCATTCTGGACCTGCTTTGGATTGTTTTTCTTCCACTTTTTCTGGTTTTGGAGAACTAAATTTCTGCCATGTACAAGGACATATTTTTAATGCAGATAGTTTTTTAGAAAGTTGCATCTTATGGACAAGAAAGGAGGAGTCATTTTCTGCATGCAAGATTAAATGTCTATTTTTTTCCCTTTTCAGATTTTAGGCTTGTAAATGGAGTTTATGCAAGTTTCTTGGTTGCTTCATGTGAATGCTTAAATTTGAAAACCTCATTTAAACCCTAGGAGCCAACACTTAGCTTATCCGGATTGTGCTTGTTTTGCAAGTCCAATAGGTTAGGTTGCATGCATGAAAACCTCACATATTTGGTTTTTCCGGAATAAGATAGCATCAAAATGAATGTATCATGTGTTTCATTTTTTGCATTTCATTTTCATTTTTCTGCATTTTATTTTTCCAGAATTTTATTTTTTTTTTAATTTTCAGGCATTAAAATAAACATTAAAAAAATTTCAAAATCCAAAAACAATTTCACCATTGTGTAGGTTATACTTCATACTTCCAATACGCATTTTGAAATTTCATTTTTGGATTTGTTTAGTATTTTTAAAAATTCATCGAAGTTGCTGTTTTATTACAGATTTTGAAAATTCCGAAAATAGAAAATTTCCATTTTTGGGCCAAATTTCATTTTTTCAGTTTCATACTTCATTCATGAGCCTATGATGACATTCCCTTCATGAAAATTCTAATTTCAACGAAGGAGTCGTGTTTTATGGCACTTTGCAAATTACCATTTTGGGAGCAATCAAAGCACTAAATTATTCGTCTTGATGAAAATCTGATTTCATTTAAGAAGGATAATTAAAGTGACATTTTGAAGCTACATTTGAAGACCCTATTCATCATTGAGGATTTAATGCAAGATAAAATCTATTTTAAAACCCTTAAGATAAAAGGAATTAAGGCACTACATCGTGGTCATATGAGGGCCAACTCATATTTGCTTTATTTTGGTTTAATGAACAATCATTAAAGTTTCATGGTAAAATAAACCAACATTGCCCCTTGTTTACAGTTACTTGCAATCACTAAGGTGTTCCAAGCATTTAAATTGAATATCTTTATTTGAGATTATTAATACACATATGCAAATGCTAATATAGCGGAGACCTTGGAGAAGTTGTTTGTTTAACTTCTTTGTAAGAGGGGATTTGGAGCCCAAATACTAAGGGTGAGTGTGCTTTCACAAGTGGGTGAAAATACCACTCAACATTTTGGCGCTAGAAGGAGGGCTTGAACTTGGTTTATTTCGTTGTGATTTAAATGCTATAGGGATTTAAATTTTGAATATTTCATGCCCTATTGATTATTATCTTTAGCCCTCTTTTAACAATACAACCTTGTAGTGTTAAAATGAGGACATGAATTGCTATGCATTGTTCTAACGCTTTTGATTGTTCATATAGGAATAATGTGTTTTGATTTGATTTTGAAAATTTTTGGTCTTGACTAACGAGGTTGTCTCCATGCAATTACTTTCATTTGATTTTAATGGATACATCTCTTGGTTGATGCTAACATGATTATTCATACGTTACATGTTTGATATTTTCTAGTCATTTCATGCTTATTTATAAGGAATTATTTTGTCTAAAATGTATTTGTTGTCGGTATTATGCTCTTCACTTGCGTGTAATGCGATCTTGTGAATCAGAAAGCCTACAACACTAGGAGTATGCTCTTTACTTGCGCATATGCGATCTGGTGAATCAGAAACTAATTTACATTTTTAGAATATTGCTTTGTCATGGTTCCTTCTTTTATTCATGACTAACAAATTGGTTTTGAAGTTATTCTTTGAGTTTCATTAATGGCTACAACTGTAGGAACGTGGTATGGGATACATGTTAATCCTTTGAACATTAGTGGAGATTCTCATGATTTACCCAAGAACGTAGAAAAACGTTTGCCCAAATTTAAACACAATGGTCCAACATTAGTTGAGGAACATATTCAAGCCTATGTGGATATCCTAGTTAGATGGAATGTCGAACATGAGGATGTGGCATGTAGAATGTTTCCTGGAACCCTAGATGAGGTGGCATATGATTGGTACATCAATTTACCCACTGGTTCTATTACATCTTGGACTCAATTGAAAGATGATTTTATCAATCAATTTAGGTTGCTCATTGATCCTCTCACGATATATCAACAATTTACTTCTTGCAAAAGAGAACCTAATGAACAAGTGAGAAGTTTCAACATGAGGTTTCGAAAGCTTTATGCGAGATTAATTTCTCCCTATACTATTGAGGAAAGTGGTGCTCTTAAAATATACTTTCGAGCATTGGATCCATTGTTTGCCATATTTGTTAGGATGAATCCCTTGGTTACTAATCTTGCATCGACCTACATAGAAGCTATGATTGTAGATCAACAATTGAGGCCACAAGGTTATGGAATGGAGCAATCAACTATGGTAGGACAACTAGGGGCTTGCAATCAAGCCTCGATGGTAAATCAAGCATGGGCACAACAAAATTTGATATCAAATGTTTTTCCCTAAAATCAAATTCATCCTACCATACCAACTTATGCTCCCACATGCGCTTATACAAGTACTTCCATCCATCCAACTATGCCTCAATTAGAGAATCATGTGGTCACTCATGGAACCATTGCAACAAATGTTCAAGCTTTGTCCATGGATATCAATCCAACTAATCCTACTACTTCTACCACTCAACCCAAAGAGTTCGTATCAAAAGTAAAAGAGCAAAATAAAGTGGTTAAGAAGGTATGTAGGCATGTTCCACCACAAAAATGAGCACATCAATGTATGCATCCAAATCATCCTAGGAAGAAAATTCATAATGTTGATCTTAATGATGTTTCATGTTATGCTTCTTCAAGTGATACAAGAGATTTTGAGGTGACTTACTTTGAAGTAAATACCTATTCAAAATTTCTTGAAGAGCATGAAGATTTTGGAGAAGAAATTCTATGGATGGGTAACAAGAAGTTTGGAATCAAATGATCACCATCTTGTTTTGGAAAAGAAATATCTAGAATCATTACCCAAAAAGGAGGATGTGGATGAACAAGCTTATGTGGATATGATTTGGTCAGATGTACTTGCAAAGGATTGGAGCAACTATATGACACGAAATTCAAAAATTGATCCCATTATAGAAGCTCCTAAGCCATCACAAGTGGCTGAAAATGAATTTGAAAGAAAATCAACAAATGAAGTTGAAGACATAATCGAATTTCACCACTTGTTCTCGAAAGACACTTTGGATGATGTTCTCGAAAGTGATGACCAAGAGGATCCACACCTTCCAAATTGTGATAAAATTGAATCATGGGTTACAAATTTGGATTATGATAGCTTTACCAATTTGAATTCAAGAGATAACCCACTTTTGGAAATAACTGAACCATCTAAGGAAGGTGAAGATGAATTGGATGAGAAACATGTTGATGAATCAAAAGATGAAGAAGAAGTACTTGAGCATCACAACTTGAACTTGGAAGATGATTACTATGATTCGTGGAAGAAATGGGAAGAATATTATCAATCTAAATCTTCTAATAAACTTGTTGTGTCAATTAATATGCGGGATAACTCAATTGCTTCCTCACATGAGGATACTATAAATCCTGTACAATTTGAGAAAGTTTTGGAAGAGGAATCCGAATCTCATCAAATTTTGGAACATGATAAGGATTCTACAACCATGAATCAAGAAAGAGAGTCATTTGCTTTAGATTCCTTTGAAGGAAAAGAAATTGAAAATCTTGATCCACTTACTTGTGCTACAATGACTATGCCATTTCAAAATGAGAAAATTACAAAACCTAAATCATTTGGGTTTGATATCATTGATGATCCAATTGAAAATCTCACGTTACCCAAAACAACCCAAGTGATTGATCATGAAAATGTGTTAGTTAACCTACCCCTAGATAGACAAGACTTATGGTTTGAAAGGGATGGACATGTTTTCAATTGGGTACCTAAGTTTGGTGCTTTTGATAAACAAGTCATGGAGAAAGAACAAGTGCTACATGATGATGAATGTCATAAGAGAAAAGAGGAATTTTCAAATCCTCTTCAAGTAAGGTTAAATGAAAACATGCCAAAGGTAAAATCTCACCTTTTTGGTTTCACCATGCAAAATTCGAATGAAGGTTTGCCTAATGAATGGTTTGATTCAAATATTATTAATGTTATGGCTTTATTGAATAAAAATGAAAGCTTATTTCTACACCATGAATCAAAGTGTGGAATGGACATCTTAAAGAATAGACATAAAATAATTGAATATCAATCATTGTCTAATCAATTTGAAAATTGTGAAACTCCACCATAGGATTATTAATGAAACTAAATCAAATTGGTATGGTGAGAGGGGCAAGTTGAAGTTTGTTTCTTTGTTTGGTTTGATCTTGTTTTTGTTGGATTCCTACAAAACTTGGTATGCGTATCACGTCATATGTCTTTTAAAGAATTCTAATCAGGTTTGGGATCCGAGAAAATGATAATCCAAACTTTGCACCATCTTGTATTATATTGTACATTTGTATATACTTTTGGTGTTCGTGTTTTGGTTTTGGATTGGATCTCATTTTGGTTTTAAGTTTTGTGTGTTGGTCCTTTGGACACTTTTGGTTTGTCTTAAAAAAAAAGAAAAAGAAGAAAATAAATAAAAAAAAGAAAAGCGAGATGTCAACTTATGTCCTTATGAATGTTGACTAAGACTAAGAGAATATGAAACATCGGAATTGTATTGCAGAAAGCTCCACGAGTATCACAAACACATTAAAGAATATCATTTGGAACTTGTGATGCATGAAGTTGTCAGTTTTACAAATTATGGCAAAGTAGGTGGTATACTCCATCCACATTTCAAAAAGAGCAATGCATTCATCCATATCTCATGTTACATTCCACATTGCATATACATTTCATCTCAATTGCATCTACATTTCAAATACAATCATTGAAAAGGTGTCGAATCCTCTTAGGGTTATTACATAACATATATTAAAAGGATCCTAAGGTTGGGAACTGGTGCCTAAACTATCTTGAACCAAACACGTTCTACACATATTAAATAGGATCTTGAGAAAAATGGTCAAAACCATACTTGGAAGAAAAGGTGAGGTGAAAGGAGTATTTCGTGTTTGTCCTATCATGCAACATAATCCTTAAAACAATGGTTTTTACCACTCCCATAGTGCTTAAAGCCTAAAATTAGAGTAGTAAGGATAGGGTTAAATCCCCATCGAACTTAGGTTGAGGATCCAACTCCCCAAAGCTCTGATTTGACCTTCATGGAGTAGTAAGGATAGGGTCTAATTCTCATCTCGCTTAGGTTGAGAATCTGATTCCCCAAAGCTTCTATTTTGCCTCCATCACGCTTTAAGAAATTAAAAAAGCGCGATCTACACTCAAGAAATTGAAATTCCAAAGCAAATATTTTTCATTCTACTTTCATTTCATCATTAATATTGGATTGGAAGGATCGTACTACATGTCCCTTGCAAGGATGGGTAGTCACCCCCAAGGTTCAAGAAACCAAAAGTAAAGCCAAATCCTGGATTATGGGGTTAATATCCACTGGGGCTATAGACGCCTGAATGGCAGTGGAGTATGCTCATGTGTGGTAGCATGTCTTGTCTAAAAGCAAGACCACTAATTGCTCAAACGGATAGGCTAGCCTGACAGTTTCACCCATAACAGGTTAAATCATTTTGTTCAAGATGAGGTAATGAACTCTAGATCAGAGTAGTAAGGATAGGGTTAAATTCCCATCTCGCTTAGGTTGGGAATCCTATTCCCCAAAGCTTTGATTTCACTTACACTTGCACATGGGTTCAAGATGGTAGTGACACATAACCAACTTTGGGATCTAGTAAATTAATTCGAGTATACACATATTTGGTCCTAAGAGGGTTTGACAGTTTTAATATGTTTGTTCATGGTACTAGAAAGTTTGAGCCTTTGCAAAGCAGGTTGTTATATCTATAGCATATTCACCATACATTAAATCCTATGGTAATAATCCATAACCTCTCATATGCATGAATCATAAGTGAAACAAATGATGGAATGTTGATCAATTTCAAATGATAGTGAATGAAGCACACTGCACACACTGAGCTGATGCTTAACGATTCTAATGATTCATGTATTTTTGATCTATTTGCATTCTTTGGATATTTGTTGATGCTTGTATTTGATTTTGTGTATTTTTAGGTTGGGTTCTCACCAAAATGCTCAGGAGCATTTCTCAGTAGAGTCGCCATTTGTTGTGGTTGTTCCACAACATACCCCAAAATTGGGGACCCACCTTTTCGTTTTGGTATCCGGGTGTTTGCATTTCATTTTTAGTGTCTAATTCTTCACTTTGTTTTGGGTTTGCAAATTCTTGTCGACGATTTTTTATCGTCAAATTGTTGTCAATTTCTTGTCAATGATTTTTTATCGTCAAATTGTTGTCAATTTCTTGTCGACGATTTTTTATCGTCAAATTGTTGTCAATTTCTTGTCGATGATTTTTTATCGTCAAATTGTTGTCAATTTCTTGTCGATGATTTTTTATCGTCAAATTGTTGTCAATTTCTTGTCAACGATTTTTTATCGTCAAATTGTTGTCAATTTCTTGTTGACAATTTTTATCGTCAAATTGTTGTTGACGATTTTTTATTGTCGATGATTTTTTCTTGTCGACGACTTTTTATTGTCAATTTCTTGTCGATGATATTTTATCGTCATTTCGTTGGTGAAGATTTTTATTGTTAGATTTGGGTGTTTTCCTCCTTTTGTATATGTGATATAAAATAAAATAAAAAAATGAAATGACCACGTCTGTTCAACCACTGTGATGGTAGATTCCTCTGTACTGCTTAAAATGAAATTAAAAAAAAAAAAAAAATATATATATATATATATATATATATATATATATATATATATTAAAAAGTTTTAAAAAAGAAATCAAAATAAAATATGAATATGAAGTCGTCGACTTCTTTCATATCATTTATTTTTTTTATGTTAGTCTTTGTTTAAAATTAATATTAATTCATGATTGATGCAGGCAGGATAAGCGACACCATAGACGACGAGGTGTAGATGAAAGGCTAAGGTGGAAGGAAAATGAAGACGCAGTTGCCTTCGAAGCTCTGGCTCAAGCCATGGATGACAAGGCCCCTCCCACGTGGATGATGTACAAGGTGTTTGGGTGATTGCTCAGCGCCGACGTCGACATGTCACGAGAGACTTGCGGATATGCAGCAAGGCAGCAGATGTGAGCTACAAATAGAGTGACATTTCCCAGCTTAGAGCGGACAAAAGACCCACATGGCCATGACACCTCATCCAAATGGACTGACATGTTTCGTAGTCTAATTGGACAACATGGTATAAGCAGGTCGACGCGGTCGAGTAGGATTCAGGCTATGAGAGCATCGCGGCAATGTTGTGGCAAGAGCAAGGTGGACCCGTAGACGTAAGCACATGACATGGCCGCCAGATAAGATGATGAGGCTGATAGTATAGCAATGACATGGGCGTGGTCCATGGTCGGGAGGACTCCGAGCTGGTAGGTGATGTAGGCCCTATCGACGTTGGCAAGGGATGTCTGATAGCATGATGACCAAGGCAACGAATATCGACCAGCAATAGAGAAGGTTCGAGGCAGTCTAATTCAATAGTATGCGGGTAGACAACGTGGTAACTCTCAATAACGATGATGTGGTGTCGATAATATCCTAAATTGATGATAATATGCATTTACAAAAGCCCATCGGTGATGAATTGGAAGGGAGAAACATGACACAGCGCTTGACGATTTTGAATTGAAATGGTCGTGGATGCCGTGAGGTCAGACGAAGATAGCCCGTACGAAGTTCAAATGAGCTAGGCATAATAGGACCCACAGTATAGATGATTCCAACGCATATGTCTTTGATGGTGAGTGTCCAAACGATGGGTGGTCCTATTCGTCTATGTCAGATCAGGTAGCAGCAACAACATCAACGGCGGAGCGGTCGATGAACGCAGACAAGGGGAGATACCATCCCATACGTGGCAGAGTCAATGATAGATTGAAGGTGTTGAGGTGGATGTTACACAATGAAGAGGGTATTTACTGTGTCTGTTATGAGTAACTGGAGCAACAGCCAGACGTCGGCGAGATAGATGAATAGCAACATGCAGCGTCGAGGGGATCAACGGTGGTACACACGATAAATCGTAGTGAACGACGACGTTGTCTGCAATGTCAGTGGAGAAAGGTGTAGGTTTCGGTTACTACGCTTCCATAGGAATCATAAGCCACCTCATCATTAAATAAATTCAAATAAAGTTTAATGTAAGTGACAACACCTAAGAAGAGTTGATGGGCGGTAGAATTTTTGACACAGCGAGGTGTGTTTCCGGTGAGGTTTCAACACTAAACACGAAATAACATAGAGTTCAACGTGGCTAGAATGGGCAAAGGTGGAGCTTGGTGGCATCGAACAATGAAGTACGATATGCGATAAGGTAGGGGACACCAATCTCTACAATGAGGTATTAATAAGTTTTGGGTTTGAAGAAGGTTTGAATAATGTTGGGATTCGCGTTATGAGGCCAGGATGCACAGTGGGGTCAGAATGAGTTAGAAGGGCTATTCAGGGCATCTTACTATGAAATTAGACTATGTTCAATAGGGCCTTGGTTCATATATGAAGACCAATAAAATTATTTACATAGAGGGCCCTTGGGGTTAATAAAAATATGTGAAGAATATTTTTCGTTAAGCGTTATAATGTAATGCGAACAAATGGTGCATGACCAACAAAATGAAAAGGAAGTCTATTCCTTTTGGCTTTATTAGGTGTTACATTCATGAATCATAATGAAGTCTACCAGAAAGAAATGACATTATGAGAAAGGGAGTGCAACGAAATTAGATGAAGTTGAAAAGTGAAGAGGCATTCGTTAAAGAAATTTTGAAGCCCATGTGAAGGAGAAATGAAAACAGACAGAGAAAGAAGAAAATGGGCAAATATGAAATAAAAAGACAAATTTGAGACTTTAAAAACCCATGAAGGCATAGGAAATAGGGGTTGGAGACTTCTAAAATAGGATTGCAGAGCTGAGGGCAAGAGGCCATTCTGGACCTGCTCTGGATTGTTTTTCTTCCATTTTTTCTGGTTTTGGAGAACCATATTTCTGCCATGTACAAGGACATATTTTTAATGCAGATAGTTTTTCAGAAAGTTGCATCTTATGGACAAGAAATGAGTCATTTTCTGCATGCAAGATTAAATGTCTATTTTTTCCCTTTTCAAATTTTATGCTTGTAAATGGAGTTTATGCAAGTTTCTTGGTTGCTTCATGTGAATGCTTAAATCTGAAAACCTCATTTAAACCCTAGGAGCCAGCACTTAGCTTATCCGGATTGTGCTTGTTTTGCAAGTCCAATAGGTTAGGTTGCATGCATGAAAACCTCACATCTTCGGTTTTGTCGGAATAAGATAGCATCAAACTGAATGTATCATGTGTCTCATTTTTGCATTTCATTTTCATTTTTCTGTATTTTATTTTTCTAGAAATTTTAATTTTTTTAATTTTCAGGCATTAAAATAAACATTAAATTTTTTTTAAAATCCAAAAACAATTTGACCATTGCGTAGGTTATACTTCATACTTCCAATACACATTTTGAAATTTCATTTTCTAAGTTTTTTAGTATTTTTAAAAATTCATTGAAGTTGTTTTATTACAGATTTTGAAAATTCCAAAAATAGAAAATTTCCATTTTTGGGCCAAATTTCATTTTTTCAGTTTCATACTTCATTCATGAGCCTATGATGACATGCCCTTCATGAAAATTCTAATTTCAACGAAGGAGTCGTGTTTTATGGCACTTTGCAAATTACCATTTTGGGAGCAATCAAAGCATTAAATTATTCGTCTTGATGAAAATCTGATTTCATTTAAGAAGGATAATTAAAGTGACATTTTGAAGCTACATTTGAAGACCCTATTCATCATTGAGGATTTAATGCAAGATAAAATATATTTTAAAACCCTAAGGCACTACATCATGGTCATATGAGGGCCAACTCACATTTGCTTTATTTTGGTTCAATGAACAATCACTAAAGTTTCATGGTAAAATAAACCAACATTACCCCTTGTTTACAGTTACTTGCAATCACTAAGGTGTTCCAAGCATTTAAATTGAATATCTTTATTTGAGATTATTAATACACATATGCAAATGCTAATATAGCGGAGACCTTGGAGAAGTTGTTTTTTTAACTTCTTTGCAAGAGGGGATTTGGAGCCCAAATCCTAAGGGAGAGTGTACTTTCACAAGTGGGTGAAAATACCACTCAACAATTACAAAATATTAATCATGGGTACTACCCACGTTCACTAGGAATTATTACATCAAGGAAGTTATTATATTAAGGGTTAGGATGAGATCCTAACATTTAGTGATGAGATTCTAATATGTTGAAGCACTATCCCAAATAATGACCTTGTCTATAACAGTAAAGCAAGCTTTCTACACTATCTGAAGAACCCACTAGGTATGGCTGAGTGACTGGAAAACTTAATATACATACATATTTCTCTGCAACAGGTATCACGTATGAATGCAATGAATTATGATAAATGCAAGGGTGCATGATTGACATACAAATGTGTGATTGTTTGTAAAATTTTGATAGACGCATTACACTCTACTGTGGAATGCAACGGATGACAAATGCCTAAATGCAATATGATGATGTGAATGCATTTGTGAATGCAAATGTTTTTAGATTTCAAGCTTTACCAGTTTCTTTTTTTTGGCCTTTTATATATTTTTCTTGATTTTTATAGATTTTTGAGCTTTTATATTTGACCAAATGACGAGTACATGTCCTTGGACCTTTTAAGGATGACCAAATGGCGAGGAACTACCTTTGGAGATTTTACTTGACCAAGCTACTCAACAAAGAGCTTGGGGTATTTTGGGATGACCGAGCGGTTGAGACAAAACCCTCAGAGCTTTTGAGTTGACCAAAGGCTTACATATGCATTTGGTGCCTTTACTTGACCAAGCTTCTTAATCAGAGAGCTTGGGGCATTTTGGGATGACCGAGTGGTTAAGCCAAAACCCTCAGAGATTTTGGGTTGACCAAAGGCTTATAGATACCTTTGGTGCCTTTAATTGACCAAGATTCTTAATTAGAGAGCTTGGGACCTTTTGGGATGACTGAGTGGTTTGAGACCAACCCTTAGAGCTTTTGGATTGACCAAAGGCTTACAGATGCCTTTGGTGCCTTTACTTGACTCTCAAGCATAGAACGCCTTAATATGGATGATATTGAGAGGCTCAAGCTCTTCCACACCCTTTAGCGATGTTAGGCGATAGGTACCCGGACCAATATTTTTAGATATGATGTAAGGCCCTAGCCAGTTAGTCATGAATTTGTCTTGCATGTTAGGTGGCAAATTTGAGTTCTGTTGGTTCTATTTCAGCACAATATCCCCAACTTCAAAGTATCTCTAGTGGATTTTGATATTGTAAGATCATTTTAATCGCTCCTGATAAACATAAAGATGCTCAAGGGCATTCATGCGATGTTCATCAAGCAATTTCAATTGATCGAGGTGAGCTTGGCGTGCAATGTCGTCATCGATGAACTCTTTCAATGCAATGCACAACGTTGGAATTTCCAACTCTAAGGGCATAATGGCCTCAGTGCCATATACTAGTGAAAACGGCGTTACCCCAATGGGCATTCGAATGCTAGTCCTGTAAGCCCATAATACAAGGGGCAGCTGTATATGCCAATCCTTGTGGTGTTCTTGCATTGTCTTTTTCAAGATGGCTATCATAGTATTGTTTGAGGCTTCAACTTGCTCATTTAATTACGGATAATATGGAGTTGCAAAACTATTTTTAATGCGGTATTTAGATGTTAAAGCCCGCATAGTTTTGTTCTTAAGGGAAGTTCCATTATCCAAAATTATTTTGGATGGTATCCTAAAATGACATATGATATGCTCGAGAATAAATTCTACAATGCGAGCTCCACTGGTCATTGTAAGGGGAATGGCTTCCACCCACTTTGTAAAATACTCAGTAGCTGTGATAATGAATGTATGTCGGCCTAACGATGGAGGAGAGATCTTGCCAATAATATCTAGTCCCCACTAAGCAAATGGCCAAGCCGCTCAAATGGGATGTAAGGCCTGTGATGGCAAGTGTGTCATATTAGAATGATGTTGACATTTAATGCATTTCTTGACATACACATTGCAATCCTTCTCCATAGTGGGCCAATAATAACCCATGCGAAGGATGCATTTGATGATAGCCATGCCATTGAAATGGCCACTACATGTATTGTTGTGCGCTTCTAAAATTGCCCAAGATGACTCTTGGGGCTCAAGACATCGAAGGAGCACTCCTTCATAGCTACATCGATACAAAATATCTCCTATCAAGACATACTTAGTTACTTTATATTTGAAGGTGCATCTTGCAGCATACGACAATCCCTCTAGGATCATACCAAGTTTTAGGAAGTCTTGGATTTGCAACATCCAACTTTGACAAACCTCAACTTTGAATGCTAAGATGACCTGCTTCCCCTGCATATTTAACTTTGCAAATGCAGACTGGAAAACAACCTTATGGTGAATGGTAGTACCACTCCCCATAGGACTCTGAGAAGTCAATGACTCCTAGGGTGCCTACTTAAGAAAGTATTCCGCTCTATGAAACCAATCAACTGTTGGTTCCACCATAATCATGTTGACTAAATATTTGTTATCAAAGGCTACACGCTCCACTGTTGGGTGTGAGAGATTTCTAACATGGATGGTAGTAAAATTGGCAGATGAATTTGAGGAATCAAGGACCCCAAATATGCCATGGTGTCTGTGAACCTATTTGATGAACGAGGTATTGCCTCGATGTCATACCATTCAAATTTAGCCAGATAAGTGGCAACAAGATATTTGTAGGCTTTCAGTATGGGACATCGACACTGAAAGAGACCTTTAACTTGGTTAACTATGAGCAAATAACTACCAAAAATATTTAATATTTTAATACCCATGGCAATGACTGTGTGGAGGCCCAAAAATAGGGCTTTGTACTCAACATTATTGTTGGTGCACAAAAAGTCTAACTTGAACTACAAGGGTATTGGAGCTCCTTGTGGCATGAAAAATACTATTCTTGCACCACCCCCTTGCTCACACTTCGAACCGTCGAAGAACAATGTCATATCAGAATTATTCTCTGGTTCCTCGAGTTCAGGAGCTTCAGATATTACGAAGACCGCATAATCTAGAAGCTCAATGGTTAGAGGCCTATTGTTGGACAATGGTGCCTCAGCCAGTTGATCAGCTATGACTTGTCCCTTAATGGAATTTTGGATGATGAATTGCAAATTGAATTCTGTCAATAGCATGATCCACTTTGCAATACGTGTGTTATGATATGTCTTGCTCATCATATACTACAAAGGATTATGTTTTGATATAACATATGTTGTATGACTTAGCATGTAATGCCACAATTTCTTAGTAGCGAACACCACTACTAAACAAAGCTTCTCAACATACGCATATCCTAACTCATAACTCACCAAGGTGCGACTAATGTAATATATGACTTGCTCTTTGCCTTGCACGTTCTTTTGGGCTAACTTGGTCCTTAATGCAAAGTTGGTTGTCGATATATATAGCAAAAAATACACATCTGGCCTTGGTGGAGCTAGTACTGGCGACGTTGCCAAGTATTGCTTAATATTAGCAAATGCTGCTTGGCAGTTATCATCCTAATAAAATAGGACCCCCTTGTGTAGCAATCGATTCATGGGTTGACATTTATCTGATAATTGAGCGATGAATCACTTTATGGATGCTACTTTGCCCTGAAGGCTTCTTAGTTCTTTGATATTAGTGGGAGGATGCATCTCTAGAATAGCCTTGACCTTTGCTAGGTCTACTTCGATGCCTCATTTAGAAATGATGAATCCCAAGAGTTTACCTGAAGTTACGCCAAATATGCACTTCTTAGGATTCAACCTAACATTATGCTCTATCAGGCAATCAACGACCTTCCTTAAGACCTCTACATGCTCTGCTCGCAGCAATGACTTAGCTAGTAAGTCATCGATATAATCTTCTAAGATTTTATGCATGTAGTCATGAAAGATATATGTCATTGCCCGTTGATATGTGGCACTAGCATTTTTAAAACCAAATGGCATAACTTTGTAGTAAAATTTTCCCCATGGCATTATAAACGTGATTTTATGCTGATATTCGGGTTTAATTCGTATCTGATTGTATCCAGAGAAACCGTCCATAAGGGAGAGCATTTCGTGACCTACAATAGCATCTACCAGAGCATCGATATTTGACAACATAAATTAATATTTGGGTGTTGCCTTATTGAGATCTCTAAAATCCATACAAATACGGACCCTTCCATCTGGCTTTCCTACGGGAACCATATTGGACACCCATTCTGGATAGTCGATGGAGATGACAAACTCTACGTCCAAAAAATTTTGTAACTCGTCTTTCACCATTAAGGCTATTGTTGGATGCATTTTTCTGAGTTTTTACTTGACTGAATTCTTCGACAGATCAAGTGAAATGTTATGAGTAACCAATTTCGGTTCTAGAACCAGCATATATTTGTAAGTCCAAGCAAAGAGATTAGATCTCTCTTTCAGTAGAGGGATGATGCTATCACACTCATCTGGAGTGAGACTCTCTCCAAATCTAACCTTCTTTGGATTGGTGGGATCTTTACTGATATCCACATCAAAGGTTTTATCTACTAACATATGTGATCCCTCCTCAAGCTAGTGAGGCATAGGAATCAAATGGATGTCATCAGTTGGGTTCACATGTTCCTCGCGGGAAGCACCCTCAGCATGATAAACATCATAAGCACAACTTGCTGTAAAATGAAATGGTTGCAATATTTCTTCATTAGGGAAAAAATCTTTAGGTTGGATCGATGAGTCAGTGCAACCCCAATCAATAGCATCCATGTTTAGATGCAACGGTTTGGATAGATCTATTGGATTGCAGAGTGGAGTGGTCAAATTAATGGAGACCATATTGATGGAATGGAATTGATCTCCAGAACCACATGGATAAAACTCTATCTTTGAAGCGTAGCTTTCATACCCAAGATCTGGTTTGGATGGTACGAGCACAAATGGATCCTCTCTATGGGATGCTCGTATAAGTGGATCCTCCCGATGCACTAGCTACAAAATGGGATCTCTCGGCTTAAGGAGCTCTGCGTATGTAGGCATATGGGGAAAGAGTTCCTGATACCTATCTTTGAGCTCTCTTCTTTACTTTAGTATATGATGGATATTAATCTCTTGACACAAACCTACAGTTGTAATAAGTGGGGGACCTCTAGGTGGAGGCCTATTATGTAAGTGGTCAGTTCCCAAATAGGCCATCTCCATAAAATCCTCATCATCACTGTACAAATACAATCTGTCACTTCCCCCCTCTTTTGAGAGGTAATTTGGCAGATGTGGTCCCATGTATCTAATTCTGTGATTGCTATCATCACTATCCAGATAAATCTGATAGAATGATTGTATATATGATACTAGCATGTAAACTAGCACTGCTTCTTCCTTAGAGCGCTCAGTGTTGGGAGGTACTTCCTCCCTAACATGCTCTGATTTCCTAAGCAATAGATATTGTGGATACATGAGCCTGGGATCGGTCTTCTCATATTCATAACTGTGGTCACTACCATGGATGGGCCACTCTATTGTGTCTATGCACAATGGGAGATTAGCTAGGCGAGGCTTTAAGTAAGACTCCTCTATTTCATATTTATAATAACTATTGGCTATGAAGTGCTCGTTCATCTCTTCCACTCATCCCTAGGTAGTAGATGATGTATAAACATCAAACCTAGAAAGGTCGGTTCGATTTCCTCCTCAAATTGATCATCATTTTAGGACTCATCATCTGCATCATAACTAGGTCCAATCATTTTGGAGGTGGACTCCTCTCCATCATTGTTACAAAGATCTCCCAACTTGATATCACCTATAGTAGTGGGGTTATGCCCCTCCATACGGGTGTCATTGGTAGCACTATGTATTTGGTTACCCAGGTTGCCTCTGGGGTTGTCCTCTAAGGGCACGTCATGATATAAATCGGGTGGCCCTATGGTAACAAATGATACCGTATAGCGAGTCCTCCAATAGTTGTAAGGATTAGGGTGGTATGGATTAAAATCCACATCATCCCCCAGACTCAGGTACATGTGATATAAGGATGCAACAAGCAAATCATCATGATCTTGTACCTATAACCCTAACTCAAACCTATCAGTAGCTAACTGATAATGAGGTTCGAGTGGAGTCCTACATCCTTGTTCAAAAATACCAAGGACGTGTCCATGCCAATGATACAACTCAAAAATATGCATGGCATATTCATGTTGGATAGATAGCGCACATTCACAACGAATGGCTCATCATCATCCTCATCTATGAACATTATGGTGGGCGCTTGATCTAGCTCTGTGTAGACAAAGTTTGTTTGGTTAGGTGGCTCACCCAATGGCACTACAGATCCAATCAAAAATTGATGCGTGCATCTCTTGTGCAATTTTTAGGGTAGGTTCGAAAGTAACATTTTGCACAAGATACTCATGCAACCCTGTGCTAGCCAAATGAACGGTCACCTGTGGTGTAGATGACCCTGTTGAAGATGTAGGTGAAGCAGGTTGAGGTGCCTCCTTGGATTTATCTCAAGGTTATTCCACATCCATGGGAGTGGGAGTCTCATTGGCTACTGGTCCGGGTGTATGATTTTCCACTTTCTCACCCAATTTCACGTTTAGCTTCTCGACTTGCCGATGTATTGACGATGCAGTCAGTTTTAGAGAAGTTGCAGTTGTATGCTCAGATCTGTATGACATAGATGTCGATGGTTGAGCACGGGCTGCTGGTTTACCTATTGGAATCTTAACCAATGAAACAAGTCAGATATCCAAGTGCATCGACGGGAGTACAAAACCCCTAGGAAAATATTCTAGGTTCATGAACTTAAATGGTTCTTCGTCCGAGGACACTACGTGAACCTGTCCCTCATGAATGTACTTCATGCATTGATGCAAGATAGAGGGGATGAAACACATTTCATGAATCCAAGGCCTTTCGAGTAGAATGTTGTACTGCATGGCACCCTCTATCATGTGACACATCACAAAGATGGTCTTGAGTCCCACCTGAATAGGTAGAACAATTGTACCAACCGTCGAGCATAGTGCATCGTTAAATGCTCTCAACATAAAGGTGGTAGGCACAATGTGTGATTTGGGTAACTTGAGATGGCTCAGTTCCTTAGTCATAATTACATTGATCGAGGACCCGTATCAATTAAGATCCTTTTGAAAGGCATGTGGTTAACACACATGATAATATGTAGCGGTGGGTCAGCCATAATAGTAGGAACCATCTTCACTTCATGATCTTAAAATTGTATCATGGGTTTCTAACACTATTGTACATGTCCCACAAAATTCATAAATGCATGCGCATCTTGGGACTGTACCTCAATGGAACTCAGAATGTCCATAAGAGTCTCCCTATGTCTAGGGGACTACTAAATAAGCTCATATATTGATAACTTCGTAGGAGTTGTCTGTAGGTTTTGAACTAACCTACTTCATATGGTCACCACCGGTCTAGTTGGTGGTCTTGGAATGTTCTGAGTTGGCCATTGATCTGGCGTAGCTTGTACTCTAATGGGAGCACAAGGTTGATTCGATTGATCATACCTCCCGTGTCTAGTAACAATATTGACCATGCCTACGAACCCCTGGGTAGGTGGTTTGATTATCACTTGATTGATGTGGATGACATTGTTATGAGGTGCCTCATGATTAGGTAGTGGATTCTTGAAAATTCCCATGTTTTTGTTGTCAGGTGCCTGTGGGTTGCTTGGTACTACAAGCTCTCCTTTTTCTATCATGTTCTGCATGATGTGTTGGAAGTACCAACATGTATCGATGTTGTGGCCTTTCACTCTATGGAATATGCAGAATAGATCATCTTGATGCCACCTTGACTTTGGCACATTTGGATCTACTAATTTGACCTTGGGAAATCGTATGGCCTTTTCCTTGCACAGTTGATGGAAAATCGAAGTCATCGATTCCATCAGGGGTTTGAACTAGTGAGGTGGACACTCTTCTTTGTTTTTGCCCTTGTATTTGTTCTTACATGTCTCATAATGCATAGGAGGAGGTTGAGCCTGACAATTAGGCTTTTTTTGTCCCTTTTCCTCTCCTCCAAGATTTAGTACTACTTGATTTACATGGGTCTGCTTGCCCTGTTGCTTTGTAGTACTCTTTTTAAACCCCTCTTTCCTAGTATTGAGCTTCAATTTGCCTTATTGCAACTTGATGTCCTTGATCACCCTAGCTTGCACCATAGATTCCTCAAATGTAGGGTACTGCTGTAGCTGTAACAGTAGCGAGATGTGCTTGGCACAACTCTTTGTAAACATTTGGGCCAGTTCGGTCATAGGAATAGGGAATGGTAGCTTTGCCATTATTCTATGCCATCTCTTTCCATATTGCTCGATGGGCTCATCATCGCACTGAGCTAACACAGCCAAATAAAAAAGGTTGGCCTGTTTCTTGATGCCAAATGAATAACATTCAAGAAATGCATCGGCCAACTGCGCGAAACTAGTAATTCTATGTTTCTTCAGCTAGATGAACCACTCTCGAGCTAGGCTAGAAAGTGTCATAATGAAAGTGCGCAACAACAAGGCATACTGACTCTTTATCTAGAAACAAGCATCCAAAAAACTCGTGACATGCTCTTGGGCATCCTCATCACCCTTGAATTTTTCTAACCTAGGCATATCAATGTTCTCTAGATATGGAGGCATAGGCACTGATGGGTCTAGAGGTTCATTGTGTAGCTTCCTCAATGTCAGCTTTTGCATAGCCATGCCTTGCCTCTCTATTGCTTTGACCTTGTTGGCCAAAACCTTGTATGCCTTAGAAGACAAAAGGTCCTCCTCCCTAAGCTGACATGGAGGCGATCCAGGAGGTAATGTCTTCTTTGGGGGAGGTGGAGGACATGGTTCTTCCTCATCCTCAACTCGGTAACTCTTAGGATACCCCTGATCATATCCTTCTATATCTATGTGTTCATGCTACCTTTGTCTAAGATCATTGAGTGACGATAGTCACTCTCTCTATTGGGCACTAACATGAGTATGAATGTCTTTGCACTCCTCGTGCATATCGGCTAGGGACACAACCCTCCTATGCACATGCTCTCTATGCTCCTCAAGAGGGTATAGGCCAGCCTTGGCTAGCTGATCCTCCTGCTCTATGCACTCCTTTTGAGCTAAAATATGCTCCTCATGCATGCGCTACTCATATAATATCTATCGTAGGAGTATTTGTACTTGAAGATTTTCATCTTCAATATGCTATATCTCTATGCAAGCATCATCCAATTGATCTTGGAGGAGTTGTCATATTTTCTCAGAAACCAATATATGTGATCTGTCAATTTGGTCAACCATGGGAGGCCTCTAATGTGTGTGCTCTATGTGAGCTACCTTATGGGTTCTATACCCATCAGACAAATGTGTGGATGGTGTATGTGTGACATGAGGGTGCTTAGAAGTCTCTCCATGCTCTCTAGTGATATTGATACAACTGCTGCTACTCTCACTCGAAGCATGAGTGGGCGAAGCTGTAGGCTTGTAGCCTAGCTTCTCAAGAACACTACCTAGACCATCTAATTGTCTAGACCTCCATCGCTAATGTGGTGGTGTTCCATTAACTCCCACCTTTGATATATAAATGGTGATCTTGCATGGTGAGCCATGCATAGGAGTATAGGTGGACCTATGCTCGAAAGTGAGCCTATCCTCATGCCCCTGAATGGGTGGATCTATGGTCTATATATACTTAGACTATGGAGGGTTAGAACCTCTTATGGACCTAGTACGTATGGGAATCAACTTGGTCCCCTGCACAACATATTCCTTGACCAATCCCGTGGACGCACGTGTAGTGTGATATTGATAATGGCATTGGAGTAGAGTATCCTCATACTGAGAAGCTCCATGCTCATTCCTGTGCCTAGAGGAGTGTACTAAAGCTCCTTTATCAGGGGTTTGCTCAAAGGGATCTCCCCATGTCGAGTTGTCACCTCTAATGCTCGTCGAACATCGTTCGGTTCACTCATGTGTATGAGGACTCGACACATGCTACTGTGAACCAGTTGGGGGTTGATCATGGGCATCGGTACTAGACATTTGCCAATCACCCCATGTGTTCACCATCTATGTACCTAACATCTAGATGTGTTTTATTATGCAAAAAAAGTATACAAATGATGATTATCTCCTTTTAAATTTTTATTGTGAGCCCTAAACTATTTGATGTTGTTTTCAAATGTGTTGTATCAGTGTTAGAAAATTTCACATGTTTTGAAAGATTATTGGATTTTAAACTCAGTTAAATTGGCTTTCACCTGTATACCCACAACTTGACAAATTTGCGATGAAACCCAAGTCACGTAAACCAACCTATAATGTGTGGAAGTGAAGCCCACACATGGTCAGGGGGCACAGGTCCTCCCAGTTCCTCATCCATTTTCCCCCTAATCAGCATCATACCCTTTGAAGAGGAGTATATGCAATTTTTTTAGGGTACGAAAGGATCTTGGACCCGGTATGGTCTAGTAACACAGGGTACATGGGATTTGGGCCAACGTATGGAGGTCATGCCCACCGTCGTTGAACCCTACTAGTGGTTGGAGATGAAGCCCAACTCGCTAGAGTTTAAGTGCCAGGTGGTGCGTGTGGTTCCTTTTATTTTGCAAAAATGAAAAATGCATCAAGAACATAATGATCATTCCTACATGATGTGCATGAACAAAAAGGAATGTTTCAAATTTAGAAATAATTCATGCTAATACCGTATATGATAATTTTATGATGTAATTACAATGACATGGCCACTGATTGGGCCTCAAGCATGCAAATGACATGCAATATCTATCAAGGTCATTGTATTTAGGGGCAGAATTCACTCAAAGGTCCGCTATTCCCAACAACACCTCTCTAATGAACAAAAAATGGAAACAAACTAAGATTTGTTCATTGACGGTTCGACGGTTTAGAATATAGACCACAGGTCTAGGCTGTGGTTCAGACTACTTAGGCCAAAATGGCTAAATTAAGTGGTTAGAACCACTATTATATCTTGGAGTCTATCCAAGATCCTCCATATGGTTTTGTAGCATGTCCATATGAGTAGTCACCCTCGGCATGACGCGTTTTAGGTGTCTACAGTAATATCTTAGAGATATCAACATATTTAAAAAGAAGGAGCATGATAGTAAATAATTAACCAATCATAGTATAAGTCTTCGTCTTGGAAAAATTTAAAGTTTATATGACAACTAGCCAAGCTAGATTTTTTTATATAAATGAATATGATATCAAGGAGTTGATTTAAAAAAAAAATAATAGTTCAATAAATATGAAGAGTATATTCTTTTGCTATACAAAAAGGGGTTTTTCTCGGGTCTCCCACATTTTAAAAAACACAACTCTATCCTTTATATCTTGAGAATTTATAAATATTCTCATCTTAATTGAGTTGCTATAGCTAGATACTTGTATTTTTTTGCATAAAAAATCTGAATTCTTGATTTTTATTTTCTTGGTATTCTTCAATTTTCTTTGTAAATACAAATATTTCAGAATTCAACATCCTTCTTCTTAACATTTTCCTTTAAAAACCTTAAAATTACTAAAAATCCACCTCCACTATCTATGCACTACATCTTAGTAGAGTAATATTTCCAAAACTTCATGTTATCATACTCTACTTTAGTTGGAGCATTCCATCATTAGGAATGAGTGAGCTGAGGTTTAGCAGGTATGATGGGAGTGAGGGTTTGAATTTTTTGGGTAGGAATATTAGCCAAGGCGACATAGGTAGATCAGGTATGAAAGAGGTAGGTGGGAACATCGAGCATGGATCAAGTGAGGATCTAGAGGAAGGTGGTCAGGCTACGGTAGATTTGGATGCGGACATCACGCGGGGGCCCGACCCTCCTTAGAAAGATCCAAAAAAAAGATACGAAGGACAATGCGGGGCCCAAGAAGTGGCTATCTTTTGCTAGAGACTCTTAGAGGAAAAAGAAAGGAGGTTCTCTCTCTTTCACCCCTAGTTCCAGTAAATAATAAAATTTTGGCCCCGACAAGTTCCATGAGCCCTTTTCTTTCAATGGAAGAATTCTCCTTGGTAGGCAAGTTTTTGGAAGGTAGGCCGGACATGGAGACTATCATAGCTTGGGCAATGGGTAAATGGTGATCGATAGGCAGCTTGGATTTGGTAGCTCTAACTCGAGGGTTCTTCATTATCCATTTTAACAATATGGAGGATGCTAACCACATTTTAATAGGAGGTCCTTGGTTTTTGGGCAAAAGGAGCCTTTTTCTCAGATGATGGGGTGAATATTTTGACCCTGAAAAGAAAAATATTAACATTTACCCTATTTGGGTTCATCTCCTGAGTCTACCTACCCAATTATTCAATGAATATTGGCTGTAGGGCATAGCCAAAACTATAGGTGACCTGATATCCATTGACCATGCGACCTTGGCTAGGACAAGGATGACTCATGCATGAGTATGCATAAATGCTAATTTGGATAATGAACTGCCAAGGTTTGTGGAGCTAGAGTATGGATAATACTATCAAAAACAACCGATAGAATACGAGAGTAGACCAAAATTCTATGTAGAATGCAAAAATCAATGACATCTATGCAATCAATGCCCTAACCTGGCAATGAATAGAGAAAATCATAAGCAGGGAATGCTAGACAGAGGAAATTTGAGGAGTTTCCCTAGCAAAGGCAATTTCAATTAGGCAAACTATGTTTACCAAAAAATAAAAGAGAGGGTGCTAGGTCCTAACAAGATGAAGGAAAACAACAGGTTGTTGGAAACCAAAATACTCAGCTAAGTTCCAATCCTCTAGTTTCAAATAAATTTTCAATTCTATCCAATATGGGAGTAGGAGGATTATCGAAAGACATGGAAGCCCAGAACCTTTAGGCTAACCTTTCTGACTCTCTAGAATCCCCATCCAAGTTAGGATCCTCAAACCCTAATTCTAAAATTATTGTAAGCCCCATGGACATCACAAAGCCAAACCCTAATGCCCGATCTCTAGAATCCCCATCCAAGTTGGGATCCTTAAACCCTAATACTAAAAATACTTCAAGCCCAGTGGGCATCTGAAAGCCAAAACCTAATGTTGAAGAACTTAGAAAGAAATTTGAGGCATTGGAAAATAAAAAATCTCATCTCCCTAACATCATCACTAGGAGCTAGGTGAATCCTACTGAGGGGCCATTCTGCAGACCAGTTGAATACAAGAAAAAAGGAGAATATTTGGATGTAGGGGTGGAGATATATGAAACTCTTCAAATTGAGGAATATGGTTGTCCGATTTTGCCACAAATTGTCTCCCCCCAGTTTAGTCCTAAAAAAACTAAGAGCACTATGAAGTCTCCTATAGATTTTAGAAATTAAAAAAAAAGAGGGAGAATATCAAATGTTGAGCATCAAAAAATTAAAACTGATAATGACATTATCAATGGTAAATAGAGAACCTTGTTTCAAAAAGTTATTCTAGGTTCTGAAGACAACAAATTAGGAAAACCCCTCAAGGGAGGGGGAGAGGAAGAAATCCCAAACAATCTAAATGAAGTTCCTCTCATGGAACGTGAGAGGCCTCAATGGCCTACCAAAACACAGGGAAGTCAGTGCAATAAGAAATCAAGTGAATCCAACTATTATCACGTTGCAAGAAATAAAAACTGATGAGATTTAGTCAAAAAAGGTAGCAAAAAAAATCTGGAATAAAGGGGAGATGGTTTGCAAATAATCTAGAGGAGCGTCTAGAGGCCTTATGACTTTGTGGGATCCTCGAATAGTAGAAGGTACCATTATTCAAAAATATGATAGGGTTCTTAGTGTTTTATTTAAGGAAATAAACAAAAACAGGTTGTGGATCCTTTCAAATATTTATGCCTCGAATTAAATTCAAGGGAGAGCTCTATCGTGGGAGCACTTAGGCAATCTGAGTGAAATATTCCATAATGTCCCTTGGATTTTGGCTAGGGATTTTAACACTCCTCTTTACCCTTCAAACAAAATGGGTGGAAATGGACCACCTATCAGGAGCATGGATGAGTTCAATTACTTTGTGAACTCCAAAATGTTGATATATGTAAAAATTAGAGGAGCAAATTATACTTGGAGTAATCTGTGGATAGGGTGTCATATCATTCAAGAAAGGCTTGACAGGTTTTTCTATCAAAGGAGGCTATGACTCTGTTTGGTTATTATACCCTGCAAGCCCTTCCTAAAATTATATCTGATAATAATCCTATTTTTTTGGAGATCCCTAACTCTTTGTCCTTCAAGAAACCTTTTAGATTTAAATCTATGTGGATCAAACATTCTAGTTTCAGAGATAACTTAATTCAGTGGTGGCGAGCAGCCTGTCAGGGGTAGTGCAACTTTTAAACTTGCTGACAAATTAAAGTTTGTTAAGGAAAAGCTTTGAACTTGAAAAAAAGAGGTCTTTAGGAAACTCTTTGAAAATAAAAAATAGGTTGTTGAAAGTTTGAAGATAATTTATCATAGAATTCAACATAGTGATGCTGATGAAACTACTAGGCAGGAGGAATGAACAAAACTAGCAAAGTTTCATAATATTTTGGCCTGTGAGGAAATCTATTGGAGGCAAAAATCAAGGGCTCTTTGGTTGAAATATGGAGATTCAAATTCTAAGTTTTTTCATGTCACCATGCTTAGAAACAAAAGCAATAACAAGATAATTTTTTTAAAAAAAGCAGATGGTTCTATTACTCAAGACTTAACAAAAATCAGAAAGGAGGCAGTAACTTATTTCAATTCTATCCTTGGTCAGGAATCATAGTGCAATGAGGAGGCCAAAGATATTATATTGAAATCCATTCCTAGCATAATAAATGAGGATATTTTTTTTTTTGGTAATTAAGGTACAGATTCATTACATCCGGGTTTTCCAGGTTGACCCAAAACCTTTTACAAAAATCAGCACTATGTTGTTACATATCAAAACCTCAATAGGGACAGTCTGCCCGACGCTACTAGTACCCTTCTAATGCCACCCTACAAAGAAAGAGCATGGCCCCTTACACATATTTACAAACCCCTTAGAACACTAGCAGCGGCCCATCTCATTGCTTTCTTGCTACCTCAGCCGCACAAATGTGACCTGTCGTGAAATCGTGACGTCCATAAGTCTTCTCCTTAATTTTCTCTGGAGAGTCACGAAATGGTGACATGTCACAAAAATGAGATATGTCACGAAATCACAACATTCTGCCTTCATTATGCTCCTTTGCCATTATAAGTTGCGAAAATGCGACAATTCATGAAAATGAGCCATGTCACGAAATCGCGATATTCGTCACCCATTTTGCACTCTTTTTGCTTCCAGCTGTGAAAATGCGACATGTCGTGAAATCGTGAAATCCATAAGTCATTTCCATATTTTACTTTGGATAGTCACAAAAATGCAACCTATTGCGAAAAAGAAACATGTCGCGAAATCATGACATTCTGCCTTCGTTTTGCTCCTTTACTGCTGCAAGTTGCTAAAATGCTACAAGTCACGACAATGAGACGTGTCACGAAATTACGACAATCATATCCCATTTTGCACTCATGCTGCTCCCATCTACGAAATTGTGAAATGTCACGAAATAATGACGCACTTAAGTCTTTTCCTTCATTTGCTCTGGATAGTTGAGAAAATGTGACATGTCGCAAAAATGCGACATGTCGCAACAATGAGACATGTCACGAAATCGCGACTTTCATCTCCCATTTTTCACTCTTGCCACTTCCATACATGAAAGTGTGACATGTCACAAAATCGTGATGTCCTTAAGTCTTTTCCTTCATTTGCTCTGGAAAGTCACGAAAATGTGACATGTCGCGACAATGAGACCTGTCGCGAAATCACGACAATATACCTTCATTCCGCTCCTTTGCCACAACCTATCGTAGAACTAAGACGTCACGAAATCATGACATTCGTTTCCTATTTTGTTCTCTTGCCGCTTCCAACTGCGAAGAATCAACAAGTCACGAAATTGTGTCGTCCTTGAGTCTTTTCCTTCATTTGCTCTGGATCTTCGTGAAACCATGACATGTCGAATATGCGACATGTCGCGATATCGTGACACATATGCCTCTTTGTCCTCTTTTTTTGCTTTTGGACATGAATAAACAACTTGTCGTGATATCGCGACACAATCGCCTCCTTGCTCCTTTTTTTGGCTTTTGCCTATGAAAATCCAACATGTCATGATATCGCGACACTTTCGACTCCTTACTATTTCTCTTCTCTTTTGGTCACGAAAATGCGACATATTGCAATATCACAACACTTTTTCCTTCCTACTCTTTCTCTTCTCTTTTGGTCACAAAAATGCGATATGTTAGGAAATCGCGACACTTTTCCTTCTTACTCTTTCTCTTCTCTTTTGGTTGTGAAAATGCAACCTGTCACGATATCGCAAAACTTTTTCCCTCTTGCTCTTTCTCTTCTCTTTTGGTCACAAAAATGAGGATATAAACCTTAAGCTTATAGCTCCTTTTTTTGATTAAAAAATTAAAGAATCCTAGTTTAGCATGGAGCTAGAAAAATCCTCAGGACCCGATGGATTTCCCCCTCGTTTCTATCAAGATTTTTGGGACATCGTAAGTGAGGATGTAATTTTTGCTATCAGAGAATTCCAAGGAAGCAATCATATCCCAAAAGGTCTCAACTCTACTTTTATTTCTCTAATTCCTAAGAAGCAAACCCTTGAATCTATGGTTGACTTTAGGCCAATCAGTCTGTGCAATGTTTCTTACAAGATCCTAACTAAAGCCATTGCAAATAGAATGAGAGATGTTTTGCCCCGCATCATAAATCTATTCCAGGAAATATCTGTCTAGGGTAGGTTAATCTTGTATGGAGTTATCATAGTTCATGAAGCTCTGCACTCTGCTCATAATACTAACAGGTTTGTTTTTGCCCTCAAGCTTGATATGAACAAAGCATTTGACAAGCTAAATTGGGACTTTTTGATTGCTATCCTCCTTAAGTTTGGTTTTCACCACCAATGGGTTAATTTTATCAAATAATACATTTCTAAAGCATGGTTATCGATTCTGTTTAATGGAAAAACTACTGGTTACTTTTAAAATCGTAGAGGAATTTTGTAGGGAAACCCTATCAGCCCCATGCTATTCATCATTATGGAAGAAGATTTAGGCAGAACCATAAAAAATGCTTGCAGTTCAAGGCTAATATCGGGAATCAAGGTAACATCTCTCACTAGGGCTATTTCTCACCAACAATTCATCGATGATACCCTTCTATTGACTAAGGCATTGATGGTTGAGGCTAAAATAATTAATACATCTTGCAACTCTACGAGGACGCTGTTGGTCAGAAAGTTAATTTCAATAAAGGCAAGTTATATGTCTTGAACACCCCCATTCATAAGAAAGGAAGGATTTCAAAAATTTTAGGGTGTGATATAGCAAACCTCCCCACTTCCTATCTTGGTCTCCCTCTTTTTATTGGTTCTCCGAGAGAGTCAATGTGAGATAGGGTTATTGAAAGAATTCAAAAAAAACTTGTTGGATGGAAAGGTCATCTTATATCTCAAGCATGAAAGATGACCCTCACTAAGGCCTCTCTTCAAAGAATTCTAGTCTATTTCCTCTCCATTTTCAAAGCCTCTGTGAAGGTTTTCCAGAAAATTGAGAAACTCCAAAAAGAAATTTTTATGGACTAGATCAGAGGAGAAAAAAAGATACACCTTATAGGATGGACCAAAGTGTGCAGGCCCAGGGAAAATGGGGGCTTAGGTTTGAGGAGAATTACTCATATGAATTTAACTTTACTAGCTAAGCAAGA
The DNA here is from genome assembly GCA_028583015.1 of Wollemia nobilis. Classification (NCBI taxonomy): domain Eukaryota; kingdom Viridiplantae; phylum Streptophyta; class Pinopsida; order Araucariales; family Araucariaceae; genus Wollemia; species Wollemia nobilis. The sequence goes on from JAQPPZ010000912.1 coordinate 2,944,838, forward strand.
GTGGTGCCTCATTTTTGGTGAAGAAAATGAATGGACAACTATCATCAAACAAAAGTATCTTCAAAATATGGAATTTCTAAGTGACTCAGTTCTAATCAAAGGTTCTACTTTTTTGAAAACAATTCTCAATTGTAAGGAAATCATCAAAAAGGGTTTAAGATGGGTTTTAGGCAATGGTGAGAGGATAAATTGTTGGAATGATAGGTGGGCTAAGGACGAACCACTGACGCAATATCCTAACTTAGACCGAATCAGAGATATCATGATAGAACTCATTGGCAAAAAAGTCTCCGATTATATGGTTGAGGACAAAGGCAGAATGAAGTGGAAATAAATAAGGATTCAAGGATTTCAAGTGGAATAAAATTATCTTTGTAACATTCTCGGGAAACATTTTATCCCCATGAGACCCAAGGAAGATCAAGTGACGCTACAAAAAATGGGTAGTTCACTGTTAAATCAGCTTACAAGCTTCTGATTGATGACGAGGATTTTGTACTCCAAAAGGACTTAGTTTGGATAAAAAATTTAATTCCAAAAATTGTAGTCTTTTCATGGCTGGTTATCCAAGGAAGAATTCTAACCATTGATAATATGATGCATAAAGGTATTTGTATCACTAATCGCTGTTATTTGTGCAGGGCTAATTGGGAGACCATTTATCACATTTTCCTTGAGTGCCCTTTTCCTTGACTATCCTAAGTGGGGTTTTTTAGGCATTCAATATTTCCTTAGTTAAACCAGCCACTGTACTTGATTTGTTCATCCAGTGGCCTTGCTAATTTTCAAGCCAAAGACTTAGATACATGTGAAAAATTTATCTCAATAACTATCTTTGGCAGGTGTGGTTATAAAGGAACCATAGAGTCTTTAATGAGTCTATCCATGATCATCAAACTATAATTTCCAAGATACTATCCTTTGGCAACAAGAATGTGAACCTTATCCCTTTTGATAGTCATAAACCTCATCTGCAGGAGACCACGATTGCTCAATATTTAAGCTTAACCTTGTTAGATGAGTTTGTGCCTAGGGTACTCAACCCCAGAGACAATGTTAAGTGGTCCCCACCTCCTATGGGTTGGTTTAAGCTTAATTTTTATGGAGCGACTAAGGACAATCCTGGCAGAGTAGGCGTTGACGGTATTGTGATAGATCATAATGGGAATATGATGCTTACATTTTCTAAATATTTGGGAACAAGGACGAACAACGAAGCTAAAGCTAGATCTATGTGGAGAGGCATTCAAATGACTCAAGACGTAGAAGGCAATTTTATCATAGAAGGAGACTCTATGCATGTTATAAATCTCCTCAATAATTGGAAAACACCTCCTTGGAGGATTAAAACAATTGTTGAAGAGGCTAGGATCATTTTCTAGGGAAGACAGGACATAAAATCCCAACATGTATTTTGGGAAGCTAACAAAGTTGTTGATAAGCTAACCAATTTGGGTGTCGATGGTGATAGAATTTTCAAATGGGAACATGGTGTCCCAAGAAAAGTAGAGGAGCGTATTCAACAAGAATTCCAAGAATGATAGTTGAATTTACCGATAGGGAAGGCACTGTAAGTTCAAAGGCTATGAGTATTCCCATATCTTTTTTGAAATGGACTCATAATAAAAATTATCCAAGATGTCAGTCTTGGTGGATGTTGCTTGGAAATACCACAAAGACTAATGGGGATAGTCACATGTTAGATAACATGGCTCCTAGTCATATTAGTAATTTGAGGTTGGTTGATAATCATAGGGCAGGAAAGAAATGACAATATAAGACTTCGAACCAGAGCCACGTGGACCACCAGATAGCCATCGCCATAAATCTAGCCAACATGTTCACTTCTCCAAGGCTGATTGGCCAAGACGGGATGTGGTCCCAAAGCATGTCATATATGGAAGAAAGAAATTACCAAAGAATTATTAAGAGTAACTATCAATACAGAGCTTGTGGGAGTTTTTTTTAGTACTCTGCTATGTGTGTTTGCAGCTTTTTGTTTCTCCACAATTTCAAGGAAGGGATCTGTGTCTGTTTCTTTTTTTGTAATTATGATGCATGTGTGTTTTCTCGGGGTATACGCAAAATTTTGTATGGGAATTTTATTTTTGATAACTGGCTATGTGCCTTACCAGATGTAATGGCTTTGGCAGCATGTAGATTTTACATATATAGGATCCTTAGTAAGGACATGTTCATCAACAACCCTGGGCTAATTTTTGTAAAAGGTTTTGGGTCAACCTGTAAAACCCGGTATTAATACTATAGTATATTTTCTACCAAAAAAATAGTTTTCTTAAGTTTCATTCCTAATTTAAAAGTGCAACCACAAGAACTATAATAAATAGTTTATATCAAAACATATAAAAATTATAAAACACAACAATATTACCTTTGGAAAACATTAAAGGAAATATTAATCATTTTTTGATTTATACAGTTAAAAATTCCTTGTCATCTTCAACTAAACCTACTACTTCCTCTAGCCATGGAAAAGAGAACTTATATTAATGGTCTCTATTAAAACTTCACCGTTGGCTAGCCTATATATACATTTTTTCCCTTCCCTTAACATATTGTAAAACTAATTTCTTCAAACTTTGTAGCAAGACCTTGTATTTCCACAATGATCTCTTGGTATGTTCCATGAAGCCTTTGCTTTTCTCAAAATTACATTTATTACTATTAATAAATTTCCTTCCATGCACACCCAATTCTATTTCACTTGTGTACATATACTTAACCCTTTCAAATCCACCCAAGCTTCAACTTTATTATTTGTTTTAAATCCACTATTGAAAGCATAACGTGACAAAATCTCACCCCTATTATTTCTAGTTACTCCTCCTCTTGTTGGTCCTAGGTTTCCTTTAGATTCTCCATAGAAAATTAATTTGACCAACTCCACTTCTAGTGGTTTCCACTTTATATTCTTTGCCTTCCTTTTGTTTATCCTATACCCAACATCATAATTCCATTTTATGAGTTGAATCCATCTATCAAGGCTCTCTTCTTCAATATTAGGTATTGGATGAGTTGATAGGGTTGGTTTAGACTACTTTATAACTAAATAAATCTCCCTTTTCATTACCTCAAAGTTGCTTTCCTTTCCTTTAAATATTATTTTGTTCCTTTCCAACCATAATGTTCAAATTATTGTATCTTTTGATGTATCCTATATTGTCTATAATGCATCACTTTCAAAAGTTCTCTACCATTGTTTTAATCATTCTTCAATTCTACCTTCGATCACTATGCATATACCAAAATTTTTAAGAATCCATTGTCATAGTTGTCAGAATATTGAACAATATCTCAAGAAATGATCTATACTTTCCTCCTCCTTTTAACATAGAACACATTGTGAGGGACCATAAAAACCCCTTTTTATTAGCTTATCCTAGGATAACAATTTTCTATGACCTATTAGCCATACAAACATTTTGACTTTTGGAATGCTTAAGCTATCAAATATCTCTCTATATTCTTGTGATATTCATATTTGTTTAGTGCTTTACATTATATTTTCTTCTTGTTGTGTATTCTCCTAAGCAATTCAACTTCCATATCCACTTATCCTCAACTTCCTATAGAATAATCAATGTTGTTATATTTTTTCTCAATTACCTCCTAGAAACAATGTTTGATATACTTGTAAAAAAATATTTCTTCCTAATCATTATACATTATGTTAAAAACCATATCACCATATTTTTCTTTATTTAATATCATCTATCATTTCTAAGTTAGACCTATATTGAGTGGTCTTTTATCATACCTGTTATCCATCCAAATAGATTTTTTTCTCTAATTTCCACTGCCCATCTTAGACATTTAATCACTAGATAAATTAATTTATTTAAATAGTTCCATAGTGTAGAACCATATGGTATTAAAATTATAGTAAATATTAAGCTTGTATCATTTGGATCAATGTATTTACTTGGAAGAATTACTGCCCATTATCCTTGACTCTCTTTGTACAATCTCTAGATGATTTTTTCCTTATAGTTAAGTTTGTATCTATAATAAATTTTAAACTGAGACCTACCCTATTTTTTTTGATAAGATGGATGAAGGGGTTTTGAAAGGTACTCAAATTTTTTTAAAAGAGTGGATCAACCAACTAGATGGAAAAAATGAATAAATATATCAACATAGCAAACTAAGAATGATCTATAAAATAGACAAACAATAAAGCCACATAATAGCCGAGTAGGACAAATAGCAAATTTTTCCAAGGGATCCCTACTGTTGCAAATCAAAGCCATTTTAAAACATAAATGATATCCTCAAGATTTCATTATCTATTTAATTTAATCCATCTAGGAAATCCTCCTACCAAATTGTGCATCCTTCCTAAAAAAGTCCCAAGTTTGCTAAAAAATATGTCGATCTATTTTCCTTCCTGTAAACATGCTTAATCTCAACCGCTTCAAGGGTTAAAATTTATATTTAGGTTTTAACAAGTTCCTTTGTGATCGTCCAAGAAGGCACCTGAACACCTTTGAGAATATTAATGATATTGAGGGAATCCCCTTCAATAATTACCTCTCTACCATTCAAAATTTCTAGTTGACAAACCCCTTGAAAGAGAGTTCATGCCTTCGTAAAATGACTGGTATGACAATCTAAATTTTTAGTGAAAGCCAATAAAATACTCCCATCAGAGTCTCTAAGCAATTCCCCTATGACGATTGATCCTGGATTCCCTTTAGAAGCTCCATAAAAATTTAGATTCAACCAAGCAAGAGGAGGAGGTTCCTAAATAGTATTATGTCTAGTTGGAGCTTCAGGGTAATATTTGGGAGAATAATCTCTAAATCCAAGATCCAACTCCACCACCAAATCCCCAATGGAAGTGATATTATCTAAATAAATTGCATTCATATTCTCAACAATGGAAACAAAAACACAAAGTGCCATGAACCTAGTTGGATAGGAGATATTTTTAAAGGCTCTAGAATTCCTCTCCTTCCAAATATGCTACCAAATATGAGGTAAAACAAAAGACCAAAAATCTCGATGACATGAAGATAGAAAGGGTGACCTCCATTGAATGATCAAGTTAGACAAATTTGAGAAAACCTAAACCACACTAATAGTCCTCGAGAACTAGGAGAAGACAAACTAAGAGAATGAACAATTAGATAATAGGTGCACAGGTGATTCTTCAACACTACCACATAGGTAGCATCTATTCGATATAACCAACCCTCTTTTTAACAAATTATCCAATGTGAGGTGACCTACTGAAAAAGAATGCACCTATCTATTGCATTAATGGAAATAAACATAAAAGTATGACAAGATAACAAGATTTCATATAACAATGAAAATACGTGTTTCTTTATTGATATAGCCAATGATTTCAGTTACAATATTGCCCCTCTTAGGGTCACCAGAATGTTGATACTATTAATACAATATCCAAGCCCCAACGGGGTAGGTACAACACTAATGCTTTCTAAATAGTCGCAAACTACTCTAGGACAGAGTAGACCCTCTTCTTTGCATTGAGGAAGGACTTGAACGATGGAAGCTCCTTAAACCTATTTCCTATGATCAAGAAACAACACAAGAAAGTTACACAAATAGGCAACCTCTTATAATGAGTCCCTTTGAAATATTAATGCATGAAAAAGCCATGAAAAGCATATAATCAAGAAAGCATGAAAAATACATCTAAACTATGCCTAATTAATAAAGACTCATGGAAATGCATAAAAGACTATTTTAACTATGTATTAAATGAGGTCCGAGGGCCTGGTTCAATGGTTAAAGCGCTTCTTCGAAGCGGGGAGACCGGGGTTCCATTCCCTCGGGCCTCGCCATACTGAACGCCTGTCCCCGTCCGGGTGCGTCAGCGGCGTAAAAGGTTCAAATTATCGGGGCATGGTGGTATAGGGGTGTTCTGCATGAGGATATGTGTGGTGGATTATAGGGGTTGACTACACAGGAAATTTGTGGCAACTTTCTGGTCGGCTTGCTCGGACTCGTGGCGGCTATCGAGTCCACCATGTAAAAAAAAAAAAAAAAAAAAAAAAAAAAAAAAGGAGAGCATGGATATATACAGGGTTTTTATGAAAACCAAGGCAGGCAAAATAAAAGGTTTTATTTAAAACCATGGTGGGCTTATGTGGAAAGGGCTTTTCTTAAAAGCCAAGGTGGAATTTTGTTTCATCGAAAAAGGACCTCCGGTGATGAAGATATTAAAGTTTAAAGTTTAAGTTTAAATTAATGGAGGGCCGACCTATGTGCAATTAATGGAGGTTGGCATATATATATATATATATATATATAAAGGTTTCAATTTATTTTGGAAAGGGGGCATATTATATATCGTTGAAAAGCTTATTTCGAGGGCTATTTGACTAACTTATTTAGAAGGAGAAATAAGGTGTGTGTAAAGAGATATTTCTGATTTTGCAAAGGGGTTCCAAAAGTGAAGTTTGCCTTGTTCTTTTTCAAGAGGATTAATTCTTTCATGAGGTGACAAGGTATGCAATATTGTGATTTATTTTATTTTATGGTATAAGTGGTTTTGGGAGTGAAAAGGTTATGCAATGTTTTGATTTATTTTATTTTATGGTACAAGTGGTTTTAGGAGAGATAAGGAAGTTGTGCAATTAAAGGCCTTGGTGATGATTATTGAAAAGTGGAGTAATGTTGATTATTTTGTGATCTACTAACCCTTGTGAAGATTGGCAAAAGAATTTTGTGATTGTGGCAGATTTACAAAGAGGTTTTTTCATCTTCATAAAAGGTATGGGCACATTCTCCTATTGATTATTTATGGTGGTTGATTTCTGAAATATCATTGGAGGGAAAAGGATTGTTTGTGGTTTCCTTTTCGAAAGTGGTTGGTTGAATGCTTCAAGGTTTTTCTGATTTGAGAGTTGAGTTTAAACCTTGTTTTATAAGCATAGTTGTTGAAGCCCATTGGTTGTGAAAGAACTTGAGTTAGAAAAGAACATGAGTATCATTGTTATGTGAGATTTGTGGTTGAGCATTGTTGGAAACATTTGAGTTGGTTGATACATACTTGGACTAGGGTTGTGTGAGAGAGAGTTGTCCCTTGTGATGATTGGTTGAGTTGAGTTGATTGAGCCTAGTCAAGTGATGTGTGAAGTGATTGTTCAAGTTCTATAAAACAAACTATTCCATCATTCTATGTTGAGTTGAGATTAAGGTTAGAACATATTGAGTCTCTAACAATTCTCTTTATGGTTCTATAAGACTTGATTTGAGGTTGATTTGAGTTGAGAGTGAGATTAGAACATATTGAGTCTCTAACAATTCTCTTTATGCTTCTATGAGTGAGTTGAGTTGAGATTGATTTGGGTTGAGAGTGAGATTAGAACATATTGAGTCTCTAACAATTCTCTTTATGCTTCTATGAAGTTAATTTGAGTTGAGATTGCCATTCATTGTTGAGTTCATTTTGAGTACTACTTGAGCATGATTGATTGAGCCTTTGAGAAGGCCTTTGGGATAGATTTGAGGATATTTTTGGTACAGATTTTAGAGAGATTTGGGCAAGTTCTTGGTGAGCTTGCTAGAGCAGATTTGGGCAAGTTCTTGGTGAGCTTGCTAGAGCAGATTTGGGCAAGTTCTTGGTGAGCTTGCTAGAGCAGATTTGGACAAGTTCTATGTGAGCTTGTTATTTAGCATTTGACAAGTTCTGTGTGAGCTTGTTAAGCAGGTTCTATGTGAGCCTATTGAGCAGGTTCTTAGTGAGCCTATTGATAGAGCTTTGGAGGTGATAGAGTATAGAGGATAGAGTCTCAGTGGATAGAGATCCAATAGCCAACATAGTTGAAGATAGATCTGAGTGAGGAGTCTTCAAGTGGAGAGAGGTCCACCAATTAGTGCAGTAGAGAGACAGAGTCTTCTAGAAGATCACATAGCCAGAGCAGAAGGGGAAAGAGTTCTCCTATGGAAGAGATCCATGAACTTGAGATTAGGGGATCAACATCTCCTTTGGACAGAGATCCATAAACATTGTAATTGGGAGTGATTCCCAAAGAGATTGATTGAGAAAGTTTTAGTAAAATATTTTCTCCGTGGAGTAGCCCACATTGGGTGAACCACGTAAATTATGGTGTCTCTATTGTGTATGGTTTCTATGCATTGCTTTGATTACTACTATTGATACTGCTATATTTACACAACATAATATTGAATTGGAAGAAAAAGTAAAAAGTGGTCTTATACTATTCACCCCCCTCTCAGTATAAGCTTGTGTTCTTCAATTGGTATCAGAGCGGGTTCCTTCGAAAAGGCTAACAACTTGAGGGCAGATTCTACAAGAACACAGATGGCTTCATAGAAAGGATTATCTTCAAATAAGGCTCCATTATTTGATGGTAACAATTATGCTTTCTAGAGCATGAGGATGAAGAACTACTTGATATCACAAGGATATGAGGTATGGAAGATGGTTGAAAAAGAGTATAAGGTTGAAGGTGATCCCGAGGAAGATAAGACTACCAGGAAATTGGTTGAGATCAATGCAAGAGCAATGAATTGTATTTTGAGTGGGCTACGTGAGATAGATTTTGCAAAGGTCATGGTATGTACTTCAGCTAATGAGATGTGGACCAAGTTGAGGAATACTTATGAAGGAGATTCCAAGGTAAAGTTGGCAAAACTACAAACTCATAGAAAAATATTTGAGGAATTGAAAATGGAAGATTCTGAAGATATTGCAAAGTTCTTACTTCGAGTTGATGAGATTACTAACACCATGAGAGGCCTAGGTTTTGAGATGAAAGAATCAGAAGTTACTCAAAAGGTTTTGAGATCACTTCCCATGAAATATGATGCAAAGGTTTCAACAATAGAAGAAACAATGGATATCAACAAGTTAACAATGGAAGAATTGCAAGGTACTCTCACAACTTATGAGATGAGGGTAAGTAAGCATCAAGCTCCAATAAAAGAGATTGCATTCAAGGCTTCAAAAAAAGAGAAAGGGAAAGTTTCAGAAATAGATAGAGTTTTAGAAAATGATGAGGAAGCTAACTTCATCAAAAGGAATAAGGACTCAAGGAATTTTAGAGATATAAGGAAAGTCAGGTGCTACAAGTGTGGTGATCTTGGTCACTATGCATACAAGTGTCCACATGAAGAAATCAGTGATGATGAAAAATAGGGTCAAAGAAGAAAAGAAGATGGAAAGCATAAGCATGACAAAGATGACAGATTCAAGCAAAATAGGTATGAGAAGAAGAAAATTTTTCGTAAGGCAAAGAAATCTTACTACATTGTAGAAGCAAGTGATAGCTCAGATCATAGTGATAGAGACAATTCAGATGATGAAAAGGAAGAGCATTTATTCCTAGGAATAGAAGGTGAAAGAGAACAATGTTTTGTGTGTGGTCAAAGAGATCACAGATCAGGATATTGCAATGGTTTCAATGATAGTGAAGATGAGATGACACATCAAGGAAACAGGCATGGTCAAAGAAATCTTGAGAGTTTGTTTGCTATAGAAGATTATAATGATCTTAGTGAAAGTGAAGATGAAGAAGGGTTTTTCTATGGAATAAGTAGAAGTAGAAGAAGAACATTCACTCCAAATATTGAAGTTAAAGAAGAGGATGTGCCTATTGAAGAAAGACATGAAGAGCTTGCCATAGCCATTGAGCAAGCAGATAGGTACAAGAAAGGTCTAAGGATACTAAAATGCTTCATATGTGGAGATTTTGGGCATATAGATGATGATTGCACATACTACAACAATTACAACAAGGAAAGTGTATTTGAAAAAGAAAGCAATAGTTCTAGTGACAATTCCAATAGTAGTGAAAACAAAGAAGTCTCATTTTTGGTAATAGAAAAGGAAGAGGATGAGCCAAGTAAACAAAAATCAAAAATCAAAAGGTTAAAAGAAGAATACAGGAATCTTGAAAACAAGATTCGAACAGATGTCAAAATCAGAGAAGAACTACTTCAAACAATCAGTAATCTCAGAGAAGAGCTTCAAAATGCAAAAAGGATAGAAGAGAGGATGAATGAAGAACTAAGGGTAACAATGACAAGACATGATACATTAGATGAAAATATTCAAAAAGAGTAAACTTATTTTAATGATTAAAAATTAAAAGGAAAGGAAGTTCTAAAATATGAAAGCAAGGAAGCACCTAAGATTTGTGAGGAAAGTTCCAAAGTTCCTATGGCTTCAAATATTCAGTTTGGTTCTTGTTTTGAGATAGGTGAATCAAGCTCAAAGGGAAAATAAATTCTTGAAGAGAAAGGCAAGGAAGAGGTTTTAGATGCTACAAAGAAGGTTCAAGAATGCAATGCACAAGTTGAAGATGATCATAAGGATAATGGTCAAGAAAGGTATGAGGAACCAAGGCATGAACAAAGGGATTTTCAAGGATATTGTTTTTCTTGTAATGGATTTGGACACAGGGCTATACATTGCAGGATCCATGGATCAAAGAAGTTTGATTTTGCTAGAAGAAACTTCAAAGGAAGAAGGTATGGTTTTTAGGGACATTGCTTCTCATGCAACAGGATTGGTCATAGAGATTTTTAGTGCAAAGGAAATGAGCAACATGGTTTTGGTTTTAGAGCTACACAATTCAGAAGTCATGGTTATAATGGTCATGAAAATAGAGCTTCACAATACAGGGTTCAGGAAAGGAATGGATATGGAAATTATTTTAAGAATAATTTCAGGACATGGGCACCAACCAAAGGCTACAATATCAAGTGTTTTAATTGCAATAACTTTGGGCATATTGCAAGATGGTGTAGGACTCAATTCCAAATAGGTTCAAGGCAAGAAGGTCAAAAAGGTTCAAGACAAGAAGATCAAGTAATTCATCAAGAGAAGGATATCAGAAAAACATGGAAGGAAGTTGATAGAGGAAAGAAACAAAGTGATATGGGAGTAAAAGTACTCCCACCCCAAAATTAATCACCTCAAAAGAGAAGGGGGTGAGGGGGCTAAGCTTAAGAGTCATATATTTTAGCCCCATAGGTGTCCCTTTTGCCATTGATGTCAAAGGGGGAGAGATTTGAGTAAGGGGGAGAGCATTGAGTTAGGGGAGCAGCCTCCAAAGAGAGTATTGAGTTAGGGGGAGCAGCCTCCATAGAGAGTATTGAGTCAGGGGAGCAACTTTGATTCTCAGAGATGGTTTTTACAGTGATTGTGGTGTTTGCATTAGAGGTGTTGCCATCAATGACAAAGGGGGAGATTGTTGGAAATTTGAGTTAATTTGAGGTATTTTATGTTGTCATTGATGTCACATGGATCATTGATTTGGTTTTGGTGGCAAAAATATTTCATAAATAAGCATCTATGATATTTTGGAGAGCATGGATATATACAGGGTTTTTATGAAAACCAAGGCAGGAAAAATAAAAGGTTTTATTTAAAACCATGGTGGGCTTATGTGGAAAGGGATTTTCTTAAAAGCCAAGGTGGAATTTTGTTTCATCGAAAAAGGACCTCCGGTGATGAAGATATTAAAGTTTAAAGTTTAAGTTTAAATTAATGGAGGGCCGACCTATGTGCAATTAATGGAGGTTGGCATATATATGTAAAGGTTTCAATTTATTTTGGAAAGGGGGCATATTATATATCATCGAAAAGCTTATTTCAAGGGCTATTTGACTAACTTATTTAGAAGGAGAAATAAGGTGTGTGTAAAGAGATATTTCTGATTTTGCAAAGGGGTTCCAAAAGTGAAGTTTGCCTTGTTCTTTTTCAAGAGGATTAATTCTTTCATGAGGTGACAAGGTATGCAATATTGTGATTTATTTTATTTTATGGTATAAGTGGTTTTGGGAGTGAAAAGGTTATGCAATGTTTTGATTTATTTTATTTTATGGTACAAGTGGTTTTAGGAGAGATAAGGAAGTTGTGCAATTAAAGGCCTTGGTGATGATTATTGAAAAGTGGAGTAATGTTGATTATTTTGTGATCTACTAACCCTTGTGAAGATTGGCAAAAGAATTTTGTGATTGTGGCAGATTTACAAAGAGGTTTTTTCATCTTCATAAAAGGTATGGGCACATTCTCCTATTGATTGTTTATGGTGGTTGATTTCTGAAATATCATTGGAGGGAAAAGGATTGTTTGTGGTTTCCTTTTCGAAAGTGGTTGGTTGAATGCTTCAAGGTTTTCTGATTTGAGAGTTGTGTTTAAACCTTGTTTTATAAGCATAGTTGTTGAAGCCCATTGGTTGTGAAAGAACTTGAGTTAGAAAAGAACATGAGTATCATTGTTATGTGAGATTTGTGGTTGAGCATTGTTGGAAACATTTGAGTTGGTTGATACATACTTGGACTAGGGTTGTGTGAGAGAGAGTTGTCCCTTGTGATGATTGGTTGAGTTGAGTTGATTGAGCCTAGTCAAGTGATGTGTGAAGTGATTGTTCAAGTTCTATGAAACAAACTATTCCATCATTCTATGTTGAGTTGAGATTGAGGTTAGAACATATTGAGTCTCTAACAATTCTCTGTATGGTTCTATAAGACTTGAATTGAGTTGAGGTTGATTTGAGTTGAGAGTGAGATTAGAACATATTGAGTCTCTAACAATTCTCTTTATGCTTCTATGAGTAGTTGAGTTGAGTTGAGATTGATTTGGGTTGAGAGTGAGATTAGAACATATTGAGTCTCTAACAATTCTCTTTATGCTTCTATGAAGTTAATTTGAGTTGAGATTGCCATTCATTGTTGAGTTCATTTTGAGTACTACTTGAGCATGATTGATTGAGCCTTTGAGAAGGCCTTTGGGATAGATTTGAGGATAATGTTGAGACAGATTTGTGGATAATTTTGGGCAAGTTCTTGGTGAGCTTGCTAGAGATTTGGGCAAGTTCTTGGTGAGCTTGCTAGAGCAGATTTGGGCAAGTTCTTGGTGAGCTTGCTAGAGCAGATTTGGGCAAGTTCTTGGTGAGCTTGCTAGAGCAGATTTGGGCAAGTTCTTGGTGAGCTTGCTAGAGAAATTTGGACAAGTTCTATGTGAGCTTGTTATTCAGATTTGACAAGTTCTATGTGAGCTTGTTAAGTAGGTTCTGTGTGAGCCTATTGAGCAGGTTCTTAGTGAGCCTATTGATAGAGCTTTGGAGGTGATAGAGTACAGAGGATAGAGTCTCAGTGGATAGAGATCCAGCAGCCAGCATAGTTGAAGACAGATCTGAGTGAGGAGTCTTCAAGTGGAGAGAGGTCCTGTAGCACCCTAAAATTGGCATGGTTAAAACCTTAGTAAAAAGATAAAATATTAAAATTTGAATTTCAACCCCAAACTACCCGTTAAACCGCATTTTACCCGCTTTCCCTATTTTTCATGCCATTTTTAGGATTTGTTTTGACCGTTGGACGATATCATCGCAGATTAGATGAAATCGTCCCCGATCTGACGAATTCGTCTGGAACAGAATGTCCAGATGATTTTGTCCCAAAACCAAATTTTCATAATTAGCTTCTGTTTCAATAGCCTCTCCAACTCGGGCGAAAATGTGTCTGTGCAGTTGGAGATTTCCCTATTGGAGATCTCCCAGATTGGGATGATCCCCAACCTCCCAAACCTCTTCCTAATCCTATATAAACTAGGATTTTTCTAGTTTATCCCCCTGCCTCCCTGCCTAATGCTTGCTGATTCTCCCTGAACCCCCAACCCCTTAGTTGACGGATTTCATTGCAGAGTTAGCTCCTTATTCCCTCGCACTATTTTGCTTGCATTTGGTATTTTTGTATTTTTATTGCAAGAACTCTACTATTTTTCAGTCAAAGCTAGCTTGGATCGTCGCAGACGATCTCGGACGATTTCGAATGATCTCGTACGATTGGAGGTGATCCTGACTGTAGTCTAGATTGAGGGCAGTCCGAGTTTAGAGTTTGCATTTTCTTAGCTTTTTCTGCATTTTTCATATCATATCTCTGCACTATTTTAAGTTATTATGTTTTATGCATCTTGGAGTTCACCTCATTTAGCATAATTGCATGATAAAGATAAAATCAATCATTAAATTTACTGCATTTCCTTATCTGTTATTATAATCTATTATTTAGGCATGTTTGTTGTTATTTCTACCATTACCCCTTGCTTTTGCATTTGCATATTTGGTATTTTGTGTCTATTTTTGTGATTGTAGGTTTCTGACGAATTTGTCTGACGAATTCGTTAGATTTTAGATGATTCTATCTGATTTCAGATGACCTTCTATGATTTGGGATGATCCCAAGAAATATCAGACGATTACGTACAAACTGAGATGATCTGAACTGCTACAAGACTCAGAATCTCCATCAGACATCCGAGATCAGGTATGATACCTTCTGGTTAGCATATTCTCTATTATTTGCATCTATTTCTATTTTTTGTATTCATTGAAATTAGCATTGGCATATAGAATAGTTTAGATTCATATCGGCCAAACCTAGGAGTTGAATGATCAAGCATAAAAATGAACACATCAAACACACTATCAACCTAGGCATGGAAACTGCCATTCAAAAGTTTCCTAGTGAACCCACCATCCGTCAAAAATTCACCCTTATACACCTCCCCCGAGAGGCGGGACCTTCAAAGGGCCTCTCAGTCCGAGGTATTGTCCCATCCTTTTCACATCCCCCTTCCGGGCGCAGATCCTATAGCCTGAAGGTAAGGGTGCAAAAAATTTGGAGCGATACATTTTGGTGAACCCGACGTGAAACAAAAACCTTTTGAAAACAAAAACTTTCTAAAAATAAAAAATAATAAAAATCAAAACATAAATGCATTTAGACTTAAGAAAATTTGCATGTCATATTTAGATGGTAGACTATAATAAAAGACGAGTTGTCACCATTAATGTTGAAAATCAATTAGCAACTATAGAGATTACTTCTGTGCTTAGAGTACCTCAAACAAATAGGGTTCAACCTTTGTGGGACGAACTTGATAGGAGATTAGATCTCATTTCATCTAGAGCAACCGAACTTAGGCAAATCAAGAGGTTTGTCCTAGATAGAATCCTGGATCCCGATCAAGTGATTTTGTATCATGAACTTCAGAGAGCTTGCCATAGGTGGTTAGCAGATAAAAGAGCCCTTGTGTCTTCTGAGTTGTATACCTTTGAGGAATACCTTGATAATGCAGCCATAGTACATCAATTTCTAGCTCGTATAGAGGACCAAGAAGCTGATCTTATGGATAGAAAGAGATGGAATAGAGTTCCCAGAGCTGTGTTATATCGAGAGTATTGCCATGAGATTTATTTTTACAAAACAAAATCTGAAACAGATAATATCACCATAGCACACTTTGTTGACTTCTTGAAAAACAATTTCCAATTTGAAGAGGAGCACTTTATGACTCCTGATGAACTTGATCCTATCAATGATATCTATAAACTATTTATAGAAAACTAAGCTATTATTTTATTATTGTTATTTCTTGTATTTAGTGTGTTGTTTATTGTCTTTATAAGCACAAAAACAAAAACAAAAACAAAATAAAATCATAAAAAAAAAAAAAATCAAAACATTTTCTTTTAAGTATTATAGTAGGTATATAATTAAAATATATACCTCCCAAGATCTGTTGCAAATATATTAATATATATTTGCTAAAACCTAAATTTAGACACAATGACTAGACTCGGGAATGGAAAACAAATTGAAGTAGAAGAAGATTGGTTAGGAAAAACCCAATAAACCGGATGCCCTTCTTGAAGACCCAATTCAAGAAGAAGTAACCTTAAACCAACAAGAAGAAGAATTTGTGGATGCAAATGAACAAAAAGAAAATGATAGAGAGGAAGGATCCTCATCTCCTAAAATAACTCCAGAAGGAGCTATTACTTTTGAGAACATGGACCATTTTTGGAAATTTCTCAATAATAATATTGGCACCCTTAATAGAGCAGTTCATATGGATAAAGATCAAATTAGTGACACTCAAGCAACCCTAGAAGATATATATCACACACGCACTAATCCTTTGTCCTTTGTTGATCAAGAGAGTGATCAAGAGAGTGATCAAGCTAGACCGTCCAATTTGGACATGGCTGCTATAATCCAAAACATGCAACAACAACAGGCTACCCAACCACCTAGAGTGCATGTTACCAAGCCAAGGGTTATCCCCACACAAAAGAAACCTTCATTCACTGCTCTATTTTGCCAAGCTATTGATCAATATACCTCAAATCAACAAAAGCCTAAAACAAAACCAAATACCAATTTCCAACAATCTGGGATACAACATAATGCTACAACAAATCTTCTTCATAATACTCTTCCTACCAACCATTTGCATAACAACAATATAGCATCTAATCCTTATGTCCCACCTTCCTACGGTCACAAAACCCATACTCATGTACCATCAAACCAATATGGTGGACAAACTGGTAATTTGGAAGCCATGGTGAAACAGTTAGTCTCTCGCATGGACCAGATAGATCCCTACCGTCCCTCGTACAATTATCGAGAGATGTGTAGTCAACCTCTAGATCCTATAGTTGTAGCACAACCATATCCCAAACACTTTCCTATGCCTGTCCTACCTATATATAAAGGAACCGAAGATCCCATAGAGCATCTTCGTATGTTTAGGATAGCATGTCATGACATATCACATGATGATTTGCTATTACTAAAAATGTTCTCGAAAAGCTTAGGGGGGATGGCATTGGAATGGTATTATCAACTACCCACTCATTCCTTGAGAAATTTTGAAGAGACCGTTGAGTCTTTTGTGCATCAATTTAGTGCCTATATCGAAAGGCATGTAACCATTAAAGATTTGTACAACCTAAAACAAGACAAAGATGAGTGTTTTGCTGACTTCTTAGCTCGATGGAGACAGTTGATAGGAAAATTACACTTTGTGTTACCTTATCGGGAGATGTTGGATATTTTTATCAATAATTTACAAGAACAACTATCCTATGAATTATCAATCTGCTACCTTGACCACCTTCGATCAAGCTATAGACTTAGCTCGAAGGGTGGAAGATGCTCTCATTAGAAGAGGTCAGCTCAAAAAGAAAGATGATGAGAAAACATCCAGAAATCAATATAAAAATAAACAAGTTGTGGGTGATGGAGTCACTGATAGTAGAAACATTGCTAATGTTAATACTGCAAAAACAACAGAGAAGTTTATATTGAAACCTCCTGATAAACCACCCCGAGAATTTACTAGGTTAAATCAACCTTTATCAACCATTCTCCCGCAATTACTAGCATGAGGCTTGATCCAATTACCGGCTATCCGGGAACCTGATCCAACCATACCCGGATACAGAGCTGATTTATATTGTGATTTTCATAGAGGACCTAGACACGCTACCAACTCTTGTAAAATATTAAAACATAAAATACAAGATTTGATTGATAATAATGAGATGGAGGTGCAAGCCTTCCAACCTAAACAAAATCCTTCTAATAACGCTCAAAAGAACATTCCCCAAAATTAGAATCAGAATGCCAATCAATCATTGGACATATTTCAACATCCTTTACCAAAACATGGTAAAGAGGTGGCCAATCAAATTGAGCATCACAATGTTCCTCCTCCTACCCGATATGTAGGGACTATTAGTGGACAATTACCTGATCATGATCCTCAAATATTTGACACAACTTTATCCATAGTTACGACTAGACCTCTACATAATATTCGGATACTTGATCTTAGTGACACCGAATATGAGACTGAAAGTGACAT